>JAJNNQ010000009.1:17917500-20317500 GCA_027886175.1 Phylloscopus collybita
CTGTTCTTCTCTATCATAAGGTCAATTAAATTGCTCTAGGTCTATACACAGTTACTAGAGAAAATGAATTTACAGAGAGATGGAAATTATTTTTTTTAAAACTGAGGTATTACAAGAGATTTGTGTTAACATGAAGGTTATTTGGGAAAAATTTAAGAAACATTTTTGTTCCTTTGTGGCACTCAGAAGCTGGAATTCAAATCTTCATTCCCTACATAACTCTATGAATAAGAAAAAGAAGCCATAAATCAGAAATTGAACTATATGAGCAGGCAAATATGAGGACCTGGAATCTGAGGAGACAAAAAGGACAGATCACAGACCAGAGTATGTGACCATAAGAAAGAACAGCACAATAGTGATATAAGCACCTAGAAATGGAGGGGAGATCACTTACCCCAGTGAGAAATGAAAATTACTCACTCCCATGTGTTATGAACATCCCACAGATATGTGCAAATTACAGATTTCTCAGGGTGCTTTCATGATGTAAAGCTGTTTGACAAATGGATACACCTACCTAGAGATGGAAAGCACAGGACAAAATGGCCAAGAGAAGTGAGGGTTGTCTGGTAAGATAATATAAGAAGGTAAACTGGGAGCTGAGCATGGTAGCAGGCTAGGAAGGAGCGATGGCTGCACCAACAAGAAGCAGGGATGCTGAGCAGCAAGTCTGGGTTAGGACCAGGTTCAGAAACAGGTAACAGATCAGACACAGTCCAGTATTCACCCAATAAGACTGCAGTGAAGAGGCAAATCTGAAGGCAAGCCAGGAAGTCAAACCAGAGAGTCACAGTCAGGGTCAGGGAGGCAAATCAGGAACAGTTGTAGTTCCACTGTAGCACAGACTGGGACCAGTACTATCCTAGTTTAAATGCAACTCCCAAGGAAAGGACAAGTTGGCCCTGGCTTCCAGCTCCCTTCGCAGCAGCTCTTTTCAGTGAAGGAGCTGATCTTCATCCAGCTGAACTCCATACCTTACCTCCTGGAGGGAGGACATCCCCAGCATCCTTGAATCTTTTTACAACTCCCAGAAATATTTTAAATAATAGCTTACAGAGTTTAGTTACAGTTTAAATAATCAAGGAGTTGGATGTGGCTTTTCTATAAATTATTTGAACACAGTGAAAAAAACCAAAAAATCCAAACCCCAAAATGAGTACAGAAATCGAGTCTTCAGAAGGGAGATTACATATCTCTTGTTGAATGATATTCAGGCAATGTTTGGTGTATCCATTTCCGGTATACATTTGCTATATTTGTATCATGACTTCAAATATAGGCCTTGTTTTGATTAGTAGTTGGTGAGCATTTTACACACAAACATCAACACTGAGACTGAGTTCATTTTCCATAGCAAGGGTCAAGAAATTACCATTGACTCCCTGTATTTACATGTGAATGTCATGAATGTGAGAAGACAGCAGAGTAGAATCTCAGTTGTGATTTTACATAAGCAGAGAGGTTATAGGAGTGTTTCAGTTCCCATTTTTGTTCATCCAAAGTGGGGCATAACCTAATGCACCTGTGCCAGCATGGGTCCTCTCTTGGGAGTCAGTTTCAGTTAGGTGAAATGAGAAGATGCAAACTTGCTGTCATTCTTTGTATACCTCTTCTCACTAACGTGCATATCATAACGTGTAATGTCACTTAATCAAAACCTCCTGTTGGTCAAAAACTCCATTCTATTTACAAGCAGTTTAAAATGTAAAAAACCTGTATCTAAACAATAAATAACATCTTAACATTATAACCACATGTGTATACCTTACTCTACTGTGCTAAAGCATCTGTGACCTTAAAACATTGTGTTAATACCTTAATTGTAATTGACAAGGCAATTTCCTGTCTGGTGTTGTGTAAAAAATACAGAGCACCAGCCACAAACTTTTAATTGCCATGTTAATTCTTCTAATTATAAGTGGCAGCATAATTAGCTAGAATATTGCCTCACAAATGTGTCTTGGATTATTCTTTTTTTTTTCCACCATGGTAAGAGTTGGCTTTTTTTTTCATTGCATTTAATAAGTAAAACATTCTTTAAGTTTCTGAAATCATGCAAGATTGGTTTGGGTTTTTTTCACTTCGCCTTTTTTATGATAATCCAATATGAAATGTAATCCAACATCAAAATTTTCCAGTTCTATTTTTGAAAACTGAAGAGTTTTTCAGAACCAATAATCAGCTAACAAAAGCATCCAAATTCAATATCAGATTTAGTAAGAATACTGTCTGGCTCAGCAGTTATGTTAATTACATTATAACTCACTCCATCAATCAAACAAGACACTGGAATTAATAAATTTAGGTTTTTTAGATTTAGTTTTAAGACAGGTGCAAGTAAGTTCTAATTAGCTGCAGTAATCAAAAATCCTTATTACTTTGCCTGAGTAACTTGTCTATATGATGTACAGACAGGAGATTTACCCCTTAGGACAATGATTGCAATTTTTTTGTTCCCAAAGCTTTAGATTTAGCTGTCTCCATAGTTACAATGTACCTGAAGAGTCCTTGTCTCTTTCCCAGCCTCCTTTTCCTTCTGAAGTTTCATCATCCTTTATATCAGGAAGAACCTCACTATAAGTTCAGCCACCATATCTGCCAATATATGAAATAATTTTAGTGCTTGTGCTTCATGATAAGAAGAACCATGTTGTTGGTAAGACAACAATAATAAAAATATGTCTATATTTATTATATTCTTAAGTTCTTACTCAATTTTCCCTCATTCTTTACTCAGTCAATCTCCTGTAGGTTTGTAATTGCTCTAGGACTTGGCCAAATGCGTAAATGATGTAGGTTGGTTTGATTCTTTTCTTCAAAGGTTTCCCTATCTTAATTAAAAATTGATCTTACAGTACATAGTATGGCTTGGAATTTAGAAATCTCCTTCTCACTATTAACAATATTTGAACTTCTCTATCAGAACAGTTTTGAGGAACTGTTTTTGAATTTTAATAAAAATTCTTTCTGATTAACAAGAAACATAATATTCTTGGAATTTTAGTAGACTGACATATAAACTTGATTTCTGCTAAGATAAAAAATGGTGATTTTAAAAATAAAATCACTTGTTATGATTTTTGGACTTGAACCTCATCCAGCAGTGTACCTGATCCACCATGTATGGTAAAATGAATTTATTGCAGTTTTTCAGTGTCAAAAAAGAAAAAGTTCATGCTGCCATTGATTGACCTTTAAAAAGAAAATCGTATTCAGCTTATGAGTAAAAGCCTTTCTTTCCTTCTCACTTTCTCCATTAGTGTTCCCTATATAGTTTCACAACATTTTTAAAGTCTGCCAGCATAAATCAAATGTTCAGTTGTCACAAGAGAACATTGATCTGATAGTATAAATCCTCGATTACAGTAATGCTTCATAACCATTAAGTCCCAATGAAGTAGTCAGCTAGTACAGGTGGTAGCCACTAGCCATCTGTATTTTGTCTAAATGATTCCAGGAATGGCTGTAGAAGACAACAACAGCTGAAGTGCACAATCTTTCCTTCCTTTTTGTTTTCTTTTTTTGTTTTGTTTTGTTTAGTTAATCCCCAAATAAATCACCTATCACATTTTTGTCAAGTTGTAGATATATTCCTATGCCTTCATTTGAGAAAGAAATACATATACTTAGAAAATAGATTGATTATCAGCTTGCCTGAAAATAATTTATCTATAATTTCTAGTAGTAGATGATCACTTTTTATTATTTCATCTTCTATTTGAAAGCAGTATCTTTTCTATTTTACTTACGCTTTTCTGATTCATCTGTGATGCTGTATTTTTATACTGAATTTCAACAAAATATTGTAATGCACTTCATGTATAGCAGTATTTCTTATAGTATTAAATGATTATAAATCAACTTGTCCTGAAGACTAGAGGTATCTTTTACAGAAACACAGTGTTAGTCATTGAAATTCAACTTTTTGGGTAGAAAAATGCTGAAGGACAGGTAGAAATGTTAAAATGTCATGACAGTATATCTACCATTGTATTCAGTGAGAAAAAGAGAAAAATATTAAAATTAAATTATTAAGAAACACTTTTCATATTTAAAAAAAAAATCAAAACCATTTTCTTTTTTTTATAAATATTATCTATTTCCATATATTTCTTGGCACGTATTTTGACCAAACTGGAAGCATTAATATAAACTTAATGGATAGATTGCTTCTCTGATGACATTAAAGAAAGAAAAAGTATCCAACTTAGTAACTTATTTTAATTAAATAGAAAATAATATTAGAACTGAATTTTGCAGAAATTATTTGTCTTGAACATAAAAATGTATATTTCCAAATATACCCAAATTATACAACTAATAATACCCAAATTATAATTGTATGTGCCGAGTGATTAACAAATGAGCCGGAGCTTAACCCAAGTGAAAACAGCTGTAAATCCCAGTTTATAACACAGAAAAACAAGTGTGTTACAGAAAAGTTTTCTCTATCTACTAATTATATACTTTATTAAACTTGCTGGGCTGAGAATTGTCTGTAGAGCTGAGCAGAGGAGATAAAGTCTGTTCTTATTATTTTTTATATTTATGTCTGTATGTGTTTATTATTTATATTTCCTAGGGACATAAACACTTTTAAAAGGGATTTCCCACAGCTTGCAAGACTCCTCTTTTTTATAACCAAGTGTGAGGTCAGCCAGCAGACCTTTTCTACTTCTAAGATTTTTCTGGTTCTTGCTAGAAGTTGTGAACTAGATTTATTAACAAAGGTGATAGCATCTACAGTTCTACACAACTCATCTATAATTTCCAGATAAATTCTGCTAAAAATAATCTGATTATAGTGTGAAGCTCTTCACGCAGAATGTCTTCTAAAATGTTTAGAGAAATAACCGTTTTACTATTTGTTTACTTGTGTTTTCTGACAGTTCAAATTTCACAATATGAACACTTGAAAAACAAAATAAGAACACTTGAAAAACAAAATAAAGAGGGTCTTTTTAACATTTGGAATTATTGCCCATGTTGTAAGAAAAATTTTACAGACTTTCAAATGTATTGCTGTCCAGAATATTTTAAAATAGACTACAGTAAGCTTCACATGACTAAGCTGAAAAATGTTTGCAAGTAGAAAATTTATTTTTCTGAATTTAGGAACCTGTTTCATTAAATACTTTCAATTTATTTTTTTAGCTGCAAAATAAACCTGGAACTGCAAAGGTAATCTATTTTGTTCTGCCTCAGAATAATTATCAGTAATAATGATTAGTTGAGTTTTATTCCCATACTTACAAGCACCTGTTCCGTTACAGGTATCCTGCTTGCTATCATCATTTACTCATCATTAATAAGAAAATAACCTTAAGAATGGACTTGAAAATTTTCAAGATTGTTTGTTTAAGCAATACTGTCAAGATCCAATAATTAATTTGAAGAGTATAAGTAATCTGAGGAAGAATTGCAGTAAAAAAGATTACTGAATATATTGTATCAATTTCATGGCAGTTAATAATTTATTTTCATTGAAAATTGAGTTCAAATATATCTGCAAATATATAATCTTTATTAATCTTAAAATAAGCAGGTAAATTGCTAAGTGACTCCATGTTTCAGATAGAGATGACAGCATTTACAAGTAGAAAAGAACAAGACTGTTTAAGATAATTGGAGGACTTTTTTAAATCAGAAGGAAATACCAAACTGCAGAATGTTCCAAAAGACTTGACAGGAGAAAGAATGTACAGCTATGGCTATTTCCATGAACGATGTCGAATTTTCAAATGTTTATCACACCCTCAAGTATTTCTCAGCAGTGCTGCTCCCAGTTACTTCTTTTCACAGTCTATTCTTATGTCTGGGATTGCCCCAATCCAGATGCAGCATCCTGCACTTTGACTTGTTTATCTTCATAAGGTTCTCACAGACCCGCTTCTCAGCTATGTCCTGGTGCCTCTGGATGACATCCCTTCCTTCTGTTGTGTCAACTGCACTGCTCAGCTTGTGCCACCTGCAATCTTGCTGAGGGTCTACTCCATTTCACTCTCTATGTCATTGGTAAAGATATTGAAGAGCATCAATCCCAAGACAAAGCCCTGAGGACACCACACATTACTGGCCCCCACCCGGGCATAGAGTCATTGACCATGACATTCTGGCTGTGTCCATCCAGCTTAATAATAAACCTACCTTCTCTATTTATTCAGGTCCCCTAAAAATATCAAAGAAATGTCAATGTCAATTCGTCTTGTAAAACAAATAGCTTTATAGGTCAACTCTGGGGAATAATTGCAGACATCTAGGTGACATGAATATTACTTTCATCAATGACCAAAATTATTCTCGGAACTCCAGTGGGAGGTGTTGTGAGTAATTCATGTTTATCTAAATAAATATATGAGTTTGGTATAAAGATCAAGCTTCTGATGTGGAACAGCAATTTATTCCAAAAGTAATTGCACTAAATCAATAGGAATTAGACACCTGTTTTCAACACCAGAAACTTACCTCTGCAATCCATCATCTAGCACATTTTTTGTTACCCCACTACACTGTTTCAGGCCTGGGTAAGCACTTCATATGTCATATCGCATTCTTACTATGGGAATAACCACCTGGCTATGTATGTATTCTTGAGAAGGGAGTTAGTCCAATTGTTTATAAAATTTAATAAATATGTTTTTGTTCTATCAAATATTTTCCAGTGCTTGTCAAACACGTTTGGAACCTATTTGATTCTCCCATTCCAGTTCTGGAACTTAGTTTACTTTTTTTTCTGTCTGCACTTTCCCTGCAACTCTGGCTCTTGTTTTATTGTTTCTTCTGGCTCTGTTGATTTTATTTTGAGAAAAATAATATATCAGACTTACTGGGTATGCCTATGAGTTAGGGAAGACACGAGTTGTGTACTGCCTAGGGCCTGTCAGCTAACAAAAAATAAATAAAAAAGCCTCAAATGATAAGTGAGATAAGTGTGAAGCCATTGCAACATTTTAAAGTTTGTAGTAGATATTTTTGATGCTGATAGTAACTGTCATTTGAGTTTGGGAGCATGACAGAGAACTTCTTAAGTTTTCTTTCTCTGCCATAGCCAGTAAAGAAGGAAAATGATCTTTCCTTGAACACATTAAAACTTGATGTTTGACATACAGATGTGTTTACATACAAATGAGTCAGTAGCCATCTTTGGATTCCTGGGTTAGAAATGTTTGGTTCAATTACTTGGGCAGGCTGTGACTTTGTCTGGCAGGGCCCTAGGTGTGACTCCTCCAGACAGTGACAGTTTACTATCTGGGCTATAGTCACCTCAGCCCACAGCAGTCACTGCCGTCTGTGTTTTTGTTCTGCTGGTGGAGATGCATTTCTCTTCTGATCTATGCTATATTTCATTTCTTTAAGAAAAACAATATTGTATTTCATGGTTTTTTCTCATAAAGTACTGAATGCTTAAAATATTATTTATTAATTACTGTGTTATTAAATGGATTATAACATTTAAATAATGAATTATAACATAAAAATAATTTAAGGTTCTTCTAAATTATGTAGAAAATGAAGCTATATGAAAAGAAAGATAACATCTGTGTTTTGCAATGTAACACTAATACTTATATCCAAATATAAAATATTTTTATTAATAACATTTTTATTGTTGCTATTGTTATTATTATAATAATTTTTCCAGGTCTTGAAACTGAGATGACAAAGTAAAACAACAACTGTGTGGTGAGGCTACAAGATGTAGAACAACACCTGTTTAAAGAGTATCCAATTTCTTTGAATTCAGAACAATAAAGTACTAGAAAACTATCTTAGGATATTACTCTAGTGTAACAATCAAAAAAAAAAAAAAGGCAACTTAAGGAATTGACGTATTTATCCCTGAATAACTTCTTGTTAATCTATTATTCCAGGGGGTTGTTTGTTTGTTTGTTTGTTTGCTTGTTTTAATGGAGTACTTATGCTGAAATAAGTTATTTCACTAGTTGCTTTGTTCTATCCTTGGTTTGCTTAGGTTACACTAAAACAAGCTGCACAAGGAAATTGTAATTAATAACATAAATTATCTGCTAAAATTTATATTACAGATCTTGTAGATAAATATATGTGAACAATTTCAATAATGAGTAGTATCTACAGGGGAAAAAAGTAAAAAGTTGTAATGCTTACTTTCTACATCCTTATATCCTCCTGGAATACTTCTGTATCCAAAAAGTGGTTTATTCCAAAAGCACATTCTTGAGTTATGTCAGGGATTTTCTTTTGTTCTTGTGTAAGCTCATACATGATTGACACTTGCTCATATTTCTATAGTTTGCAATTTCAAAAGATTTTTGAAACTTTTTTTCCCCAGATCATTGCTCATCAGGAATAAACAATGAACTTTTTTACCACAGTCTTCTCAGTCCAATTGTTCTGTTTCAAGTTTAAACAGTGACCACATTGGCACAATATCCCCACTTCTTTTTGCTCTTCCTAAAAAGAAAAAAACCTCTTTTCATTCAGTGAGCATTGCTGCAATGACCAAACTGCTGATATTTACCTTATCTGGTAAAGCAAAAAGCTCTGCAGTGCTGGGGTTCATTGAACCTTTCTTCATGCCAGACAAAATGGAAGAGGTCAAGCTGATGTTATAGCAGTGACTTGTCCTACTTCTCCCAAGAGTAAACTGTCCAGCACTGAGACTCTAGTTCCCTCTCTCCTCCTTGAATAATTGATTTGACAGAAGAAACGAGCACCTGCTGGTGGGAAGTTACCATCCCTGTAGGTGCAGACCTTGGCCTACTTGTCATAAATGCTTCTGTTTTAGCCTGATTTTGAGAATGTTTTTGGAAGAGCCTTGTAGTGGGAAGAATGCAACATAAAGAGTAAAATATAAGCATTTTCCTTTTTTTTTCTGTCTCATATGAATTTAGTAGTTAAATAGCAACAATTTTTGTTTAATAATTTATTTAGAGTTTATTTTGGGTTCAATGCATGTGCTCAGGTTTGCAATAATTGCTGTAATTAAAGAACAAAAGGACCTTCATATAAGTTCTGCAAAATGAGTCTTTAATAAAAAAAACCCTTATGACCTCAGGCCATGATAATGGACATGGAAGCCAGCTGATCATAGTGGCTGCATATAGAGTAATGATTTGGACAATTTTATAATTTATTGCTTAGATTTCATAATTATTTTGTAAATGGCCATGGGCTCTGAAATATGGCTTGAACTAGTCTTCCTAAGCACTGAAATGCCTAACTGAATTAACATTGGTAGTCATCTGCTGGCTACCTGAAAACTGAGGAAATTAGGCATTTGCAGGCTTGCATTTAAAGGACTGTGTAAATAACTGGTGCCTACAAATGACCTCCAGGGGCTTCTTTGGGGCTTTGGAGAGGACCATCGTTTCTCTGTGGGGTTGGTGAACTTGATCTGAAATGAATATTGTGGAAATCATGCACATTTCAGATCTGATTGCTGTTGAGGTGAGTGATACCATCCTCTAAGCACTCTGGTCTTCCATTGTCCTTATAGTATTTCCTCTAGGCAGTAGAAACTACCGGACAAAGAAATTAATTAGAGATTTTTTTGCTCTTTAATATTTAACTATTTTCCAACCACTGTTACTTTTGAAAATCAAGAAAAATCCCAGCAGCTAAGCAATGCCAAAAACAAAGGACATTCCTCTGACAAACCTATACATCCTTTTCTTTGCAGGGAATATGGCAAGTAAAGAGTCTGTGCAAGCATGATTCCTTCATTTTAGCATGTTCTAATGATGTTCATCACTTCAAGAGGAGAAACTTCTTGGTGCATGGTCAACATGCACAGGCTTAAATCTCTCCCCTTTTCCTTTCCCAAATCTCTCCCAACCACATAAGCTATGTTCCTGCACCGTGCTAGAGACACATATTAAGTTCTTAAGGATGTTTTTTTTTAAGAGCTCTCTAGTGTCTGATACTTCTAAGTATTTGCCTAAATAATCCAAAAATATTTATACATGATGTCAGACCTGTGTAGCAAAGTGGAGATGTATTGGTTGCCGCTACCTCTCCTGAAAAGCGTCTCTTCTCAAGACGCCACTCAGGTGGGCACACAGGCAGCCACTCAAGTCCACACACCATGGATAGCTCAGTGAAGAAAGACTGGAAGGGTCTCCTGTGTAGAGTTCCAGCAAGGTTTATTTCAGCCACACACACCGAAGGGTTCCAGGGACAGAAAGACCCAGATCAAGAGAATGCCTAGGACTAAGTATGGGGGTCAGGAGCCAATGGTCTGTGGGCACAGGGGCGGTACAAGGGCAAAGGGCAGTAGGGAACATGAGGGCAGACCATCAGCGGTACCACAAGCAATGGGGAGACAGAGAAAGGAGAAACCTCTCAAACTGGGGACATACATGAAAAATAGAGGTGGGCCAGGCCAACAGGCCAATGGGAAAAACAAAACTGAGGTAGATTAACATAGTGCTGCATACCCTGGGTGAAACCTTTTTCCTCACCCTAAGCGATGTGACATTCTTGAAGCCTATGGTAGATCCTTCCGGGGCATTTCCCTAGAAGTTCTTGTTATAGGCTCAAGGGCCTCCACAGACCTGATCTTACAGGGGAGAGGTCATCTCAAAGGTTTTGTGTAGCTTCACCTAGAGCACACAGCCATGGCAAATGGTAGCTGTGGGTTGGTTCCTGTCTTCCAGGCACTTGCCAGTGACTTTATTTTTTTCTTGCCATTTTGTTTGAAATCTGTGTCACATCCCTTGCTATTCCACCTTCTGCTTTATAAAAATCTACAAAGCTTGTCAGTGAAGCACACATTTTACATAGATATTCACCAGATCCAAGGTTTACTCCACTCATAGATGCTCAGAACACCAGACTTAACTTTGGAGCTTTTTGTAGTGACTAAAGTAAACTATATGGGCTTTAGACACAACATTTAAGGTTATGGAAGCTTCAGGTTATGCCTTCTGGAAAGTAATTTGAGATGAGGGGATATCCAGCATAGATTTTTCCTCCTTTCTTTCACAGGTGAAAACTCACCCTAATTCCTTGTTTTTATTGAGGAAAATATACAGTTTGCCTTTGAATGAAACACAGAATGAAATAATATGGTGAGAAGCTAGACTTGAGGACACTGATCCAAAGTGTGAGTAGTTAATCATCATCCATAATATTTTTTTTTATTAATAACTGAGGATCTGTCCCCTTCTGCCTGACTTTAAACAAAATGAACAGGTTTCTTCTTTCTCCTAATCAAAGGATTCTGTAGAGTCATGACAAAGATTGTCAGCGTGCCTTCAAAACAGCTGGTTCTGGGGGAACAAAGTAATTCAAACATTTTTCAGGGACAATCCAAAACAACTGAGCTCAGCTGATTGGATAATGATATTTATGAGAAAAAAGGCAACAATCCAGAAAATTATTTTCATTATCTGTAAAAAAGTGTTTGCAACAATGGCAGCTGATGTTGAAAATTGAATACATCTATGTAGATACTTAGTGTAATACAGTAAAATGTGTGCACATCTCCAAAGCACGTCTTTATCATAACTGTGGGAAAGACAAGATTTACAGTCTTCATCATCTCAAGGTTTGTACTTACTGAAGCTGCAAATACATTGACTGTCACTAATCATGACAGTTTGTCATAGACTCCATTTCAGATAGGCCAGTGAAGAGTATCATTAGATAGCTTTGATTTACAGAAGCTTGGTTTTATTAATGTTCTGGGCACAATTCTCAATCCCACCCCAGCCTCCCCTGCCACTTCTTTTCCCATTTTTTTCAGGTTGTTGGTGATGTGGGTAGATTCTGCTATATTTATAGGCAAAATTTATTTATGTTTTCGACTCTGTATTTTAATTTATGGAGAAAGTACCCAAAGTCTCAGATCAACACCTACAATTCCCAGCTTTGAAGAAATAAGTGTTAAAAAATACTAAAACAGAAATAAGACCAAATTCAGTTCTAGACTGCCAAAAAATGTTAGAGGGTAATAATCTTCAGTCAATTAAAACTGTATATCTACTTTATAGTAAGTTGCATTAGCATGTAAGATTGAGATGCCTTTTGCATCTTGCATTTTGGTACAGTATTACAATATTCAATTTCAGTACCACACATTAATAAATATTGGGTTTTCCCAGTGCAAAAAAAAAATCTTTTCATGAAACACAATAAATAAAAGAAACCGAAAGTCATTACAGCAAGATAAGCAAGACTATTATACTTAACAGTGAACACAAGTGCTGAACGGAAACCATGATAATCTTCAGAGCTCTAGTCTTGATCCTCTGGAATCACAAACTCTCTCCTCCCTTGAAGGTGAGCTGCAGGTCATTCAAAAGTACTTGTCCAAAACTAGTAGATACTTATTTTATCAGAAGGTTTGTGACAACAGTCTGAAAAAACCTAACCAATGTTGAATTTGAAGACTGATGCATCAATAAATCAAGGCATGGTAATATCACCTTTAGGAAGATAACTTCACTCTATTCATTAAGCTTTGCTTCAAATAATGAAAACCTCTCCAAAGCTTATTGTAAGAAAGCATAGTAGAGTATTGCTTCTGTGGCAGTTTTTGGCTGGGATAGAAATCATTTTCTTCAAAATTGCTGATATGGAGCTGTATTTTGGATTTGTACTGAAAACAGTGTAGATAACTCAGGGATGTCTTAGCCATTGCTGTGCTGTGCTTCAAGGACTTTTTGCTTCTCACCCCTTCCCACTAGAGAGTAGACTAAGGGTGCACAAGAATCTGGGAGGGGACACAGCCAGTATAGCTGACCAGAGGGATATGCCATATTGTATGACATTGTATTCATAAATAAAACTGGGAAAAGAAGTAAAAAGATGGGGATGTTCAGAGTGATAGCATCTGTCTTCCCAAGTCACCATTTTGCATGACAAAATCCTGTTGTCCTAGAGATGACTGAACATCTGGCTGCCCATGGGAAGTGGTGAATGAACTCCTTGTTTTGCTTTGCTTGTGTACGTGGCTTTTTCTGTTCCTATTCAACTGTCTCAATCTCAGAACATGAATTCTCTCCCTTCTACCCTTCCAATTCTTTCCCCACTCTCAGTGTGGGTGGAGTAAGCAAATGACTGCCGGGACATTAGGATTGGTCTGTGAAAACTCCTAGTTGCAGATTGGGGTGAAACCATGGTTGGGGTGAAACCATGGTTGGGGTGAAACCATGACAGCACCTTATGGTGCAATATAACTTTTTATGCAAAATAAATTCACAGAACCACAGAATTAACTAGGTTGGAAAAGACCTTTGAGATCATCAAGTCCAACCTATGACCTAACCTAACACCTCTTCATCAATTAAACCATGGCACTGAGTGCCACATACAGCCTTTCTTTAAACACGTCCTGGGACAGTGACTCCACCACCTCCCTGAGCAGATGACTGCAGTGTCCAATCACTTTTTCAGTGAAGAATTATATCCTGACATCTAACCTAAGCTTCCCTTGGTGCAACTTAAGATTGTAACTATTTTAAAATAACTGTCAAAACTTTATATGACATAGGGCCAAGTTTACTCTGTAGCAAGGACTACAAATTTAACTCTGTACTCAGTTTCATCAAAATAAATCAGGAAAAATACAATTCTAGCTACATGAATTTCTCTAGTCAGCCAGGACAATACATTCTGGATCAGCTCAAACAGAGGCTTCAGTTTTAGAAATTGTAACAGATTATAAAGGGCACAGAAAGTGAATGGCCAATTGACAAACATTACCTCGTAAATGAAAAATATCCACTAAGTCAAATATTTTTAGAGAGGAAGCCAGGTGTTAAATGTGATTTTTTCTGTGAGGAACAATGGAGGGATTTTCAAGGAGCCTTACTAATCTACTGCTTCCATAAATATTCAGTACATTATAGTTGCTAATAATGTATTGGTGGTGTTAAACTTAACATTTGCTCAATTCTTTTTTCCTCAATTCTTTAGCTTTCTCACTTCTTATTAAATAGTATTTGAATATCTCTCTTAGCATTTTCTTTTGCAAACAGCATGACACAATGTAGAGCTTCCTTGGCATTCTAATCAATGGGATTTTACCAGCACAAAGGAAACCTACTTTAATTGAGAATTATTGTTAGCCTCTTCATCCTTACTGTTGAACTATGCAGGCCCTTATCACATTAGTATTACATGGCCTAAAAGAAGGGTAATTGCATCATCAGTCTCTCTTGTTCAGTTTCTGTCAAAGTCCTTTTAACATCCTCATCCTTTCCATTTCTTCATGATTTCATTTAATATTCACCTGGGTTAGAATCATATCAGCAGCAAGAACTTTCTGAATTAACAGTTGCTGTATGCTCTAATCTAGATTTCTTTCTCATGAATTAAGGGGAAATTGACCCTTTTTTTTTTTTTTAATAAAGAGTGTCCTTTTGAATTTTTATGGCCAAATAGTTAGATACTGAAATTTTATTTTGGAGTTTGAATTTGAAATACAAACTAGTGACCTAAGTCTGTCTTTAATAAAATTACAGAGCATGACTTTCTATATAGTATAATTCATTAGATGCCTACTGCACTTTCATTCCCTTCAGAGAGTTAAAGCTATTTAAACGCCCCAACATTGTGGCAGTTCCATAAATGCATGTTGTATTTTTTTCTATTAAGTGTTTTTGAGATGATAGATAATACTGTTGCTGAAAATAAGAAAAGCTGAATCTTGCTACCAAATTTACATGGACAATATGGGATCCTTGCACTTCAAGGGACACAGTAGAGGGAAATGTAGGGAAGCTTATAATTAATGGATGCAAACCTCCCCTTTTTAATTATAACATATATTTTCAGGTATCTATTTTTGTCATATTAATAAAAAATAGGTACATTAAAAAGTGAAAAGAATAATAAATATTACTTAGAGATAGCAAGAGTTTTGCCTTTTTTATCTCAAATGGCTTTGATTTCTTAATGATGTGTATGTCTATAGACAGACATAGATATTACATAAAATACAAAAGTTCTCTCTATAAGTACAAAGTCTTACACAGATACAGGCTTCTTGATAAGTATAGGCAAGGAAATTAACATCTGGATGTTAACGATACAAATAATACTTTCATTGAAGTCCTCTCAAAAGTCAAGATTATGTCACTAGTATTCATAAAAAGTGTTTGGAAAGTCTTATTTCAATAAGAACTACTTACAGAGTTGAATACTGTCTGCAAGAGAGGAAGAAAAAAGATATTGCTAAAAGACTTAAAAATGTTTGCTGGTGGGATTCCCTCATTTCAAGACATTTTTCTGAACTTGGTACTCAGGTGAGGTGAAACAGACTCCTGAAAGGCCTGAATACTGCCCTAGGAAACAGTTCAGTTTCCTAATTTGTCTGGAATGTTATGTATTTCTTTGACTACTTTGATGCTGTCCTTCCATGTTAGATCTAATAGTTGTAGCATTATTTCTTCAGAGAGTGATGGAGGGAGCAGAATGGAATTAGGAATCAGACATGGTCTGCTGCATGAGTCTTATTGGAACATGTTACTTCAGGGATGAATCCCAAAAAACCTAATGCTTCTGTAGCCACTGACTTCTTCTTTAGCTTCAGAATTTGTCTTTTGGGAGAAAGAGGGCATATGTAAAAGGAAGAAGTTGGACACTACTCTAGGGAGTCATGTCACCAAGGAGAAAGCCAAGGAAAGCATAAATATATTGTGAATTGAGACTGCTGGTAACTGATACCAATTACTTTCAAATCCATTTACTGACAAACTGAATATCTTTAAAGAAGAACATACATTGCGGTAGGGAAGAAAGATATATAGAACAAAACATTACACACACTCACAAAGTAGTAATTTTTATTTTCAGAGAATGACTGTAAAGTATCCAATTTAATATCATTGCAGCTATTTTATGTTCACCTGAACGTGTCTAAGAATATAATAGATTCAGAATTTTCATTGTTTTTCTCAGGCATGTCTTTCCCTTTATGCTATTTCACTTGCATATATGGCTTCCAGCTTTATTGTTTATTAACTGTGTAATTTTTAAACGGCTTGAAGATTACACAGAAATAGGTCTCCTCAAAACTAAATTTAGATGATAGTCTGAACATGTCAAATTGCTGATTGAATTCAAATATTTTAGTTTAGTAAGTCAAATCAACTTACATGTCACAAAACTTCCTTCCAGCTGTTCTACCAAGAAACATGGTGAAACTATGAAATTTGTATCAAAGAGCAATGCAGGTAAATAATGCAAGAAACTGTATTAGCTATAAGCTTATATGATCACTTCAAAATTTATGATCAATTTAACAAAGTAAAATAATTGGATATGACCCAGCAATTTGCACTTGTGGGCAGAAGGCTAGTAGTATCCCAGGCTGCCCATAAAGAAATTTGACCAGTAGATTGAGAGGGTTTTTTTCCCCCCTCTTCCTTGCTCTTGTGAGACTCCAACTGGAGGACTGTGTCAGGCTGTGCCATCCTCTGTACAGGAAATGCATGGACCTCTTACAGTACATATAGAGAAAAGCTACTGATTTTTTCAAAAGGCTGTAGCACTTGTCCTAGGAAGATAGACTGAGAACTGGTGTTGCTCATCCTGAAGGAGAGAAGGCTCTGGGGAAAGCTTGTTGGTTACAAGAAATATGGAGAGATGCTTTTTACAAGGGCCTGTTGTGACATGAAAAGGTGTAATGGCTTTAAACTAAAACAGGGGAGATTTAGATTGTATATAGGAAATTATTTACTGTGAATGTGATGAGACACTGCAGTAGGTTGCCTAAAGAAGTTGTGTAAGTGTTCAAATCCTTGAAAGTGTATAAAATCATATTGGATGGGGCTCTGAGCAACCTGGTCTAGTAGAAAGTGTCCCTACTCACAGCAGAGAAGTTGGAACTAGACGATCTTTAAAGGTGCATTCCAACCAAAACACTTCTATGTTTCTATGATTACAGAATTATTATCTTTAGATTCCATGCTAGACAAGATAAACTTCAAACTTTACAGAGCTTTAACTGCATTTTTTTGCCATCTTGTGAGGATTACAGAAATTAATGGAAGAATTAAAAAAAAAAAAAAGAGGGGAAAAAAAAAAAAAAAAGATGATCATATATTATTCCATAATAATTTAAGCTCCAAGTGCCCATGTGATGTGAGTCAGAACTGTTTTGAGCTTTATGTTATTTTATTTTTGCTTGGCACTACCCTAACAAATTCATCAACATATAATAGCCTCTTGGAATAAACTCTTAGTCTGATAAATTAACAAAATCACAGCACTGTTGGGATTGGGACCTCTAGAGATCATCTAGTCCAAATTCCCTGCTAAAGCAAGTTCACCTAGAGCTGGTTGCAAGGGATTGCAGCCAGGCATGTTTTGAATATCTCCAGAGAAGCAGACACCAAAATGTTTCTGGGCAGCCTGTTCAATGCTCTGTTACCCCCAACATAAAGAAGTTTTTTGTCAGGTTCAGATGGAACTTCCTGTATTTCAGTTTTTGTACCTTACCCGTTGTCCTGTTGCTGGGCACCAGTGAAAAGAGTCTGTTCCCATCCTCTTGACATCCACTCAGGATATTTGTGTGTTCCTTATCTCAAGGAACAGGAGAAATACTGTTGTGTCCCTCTGGCATCCCCTCCCTGTGAAACCCTACCTGCCCCTTGACTCTGACCTATGGCCTTTGGCCATAGGTAACCCCGCCCCCTACCCTGAAATGCATAAAACCCCCTTTCCCTCCGGGTTCGCCCTCTTTCACCTTGGGATCCCCTTCTTGGAATAAACCTTGGAACACATCTCAGGGGAAGAGCCTCTGTTTGGTTTTATTTCCCTATCCTGAAGATTCCCCTCACCCTAACCTCCCTAAATCTGAGCTAGCAGCTGGCCTCGGGGGGCAGAGGGAAGGGGAACACTTCAAAATACGAAAAAATGTACTTGAGGCTCTATTAAAAAGAAAGAAAGTGCTAATGCTGTCCATTTTTATGTTTTCTATTATTTTTTCCTGTCCATTCTGACCATTACATATTTGAAATATAATTTAAATTACTATCAATTAATCTCACATGCCAAGAAAGTAAAAAGAAACTAATTTTCTTCATAAAGAAAAATAAATCAAATAAACCATATAAACAGCGCAAATAAGTTCTATTTTCATTATACCTTTCCACAGCAGAATTGTACTGAATAAATCATGGATGCAACTGCTGATGAGAAATCCATTCCTTTCTACCTATTATTTTGTACAGTCTCTAATTCCCTTAAGTTATTATAAATAATTTCTCACCAATAACCTGTCGGAGGTTGTAGAAAACTGAAAATATAATGCCATTTATTCTTTTCCCCTTGAATAAATATCTGCCAACACTATATTAGGAACTGTTGGTTTTGTTATCGAAGGAATATTCCATTAGTGAACTTAAAAATCACTCAATTTAATAGTAATCATAAAAATGACAGTTTTTTGACAAGCCTAAAATAATATATTTAACAGCATCATTGTAATTTTCAATGACATGTCCAAAAGTTAAAAAATATTCCAAACGTTGTAGGCTTTGTGTTTACTAAGATGTTTGGTGATAATAATTCAAACTAGGTGTGTTTCATCATCTGTTTATACCATGTGAATTTGAAATTAAACTTGCAGAAGGAGGGGAACCTCAATCCATCCCACTCCCAACAGTTTAATGCCAATGCCATTAAGAGATTTCAAAGACAGGCCAACAGGGGACCACCTGAAGGGCAGCACAAAGGGCTTCCTGCCTGTCTTGGTTTGGAAAAAACAGGTATCTGCTGGGGAAAGCTGGAACTTCCCTTGGAATGAAGAATGTAAACCCCCTCCCTCCAAATTATTATAATTTTGCAATTAAAGACCTTCAGGGAAAGATTTGGGAATAGAAATAACAGGGGTTTTTTTACTAGGAGTATTAAAAAATACAAGTGTCGTAAAGCAAACAAACAATCAAAAAAAAAAATCCTAGAAACACTGACAGAGTCACAATACAACCTGACACCCTGGTCAGGATGTTGGTAACAGTCCAAATAAGTCCTCCTGGAGTAACAGATGTGGTTCTGTTGGAGTAGAGATGATCCTGTAGAAGGGTCCAGAGATGGCAAGATGGGTCTTTCCTCTAGGAATCCAGTGGAAAACAGGCTGCTCTGCTGTTCTGAATCTCAGCTTTTAATCAGGTAGGAATGCTTGGCTTCTCCTAATGGAATGATGTAATGGTATCAGTCATGTGGTGAGCCTTAAAGGCCCATTAACAGAAGATATCCCCATGGAGGGAGGATGGGTCAGAGAAGAGAGAAGGAACTTTGCTCCACCTGGTTTTAACAGCTGGCCCATTAACAGAAGGCACCAGCCCTTTCCCCCCTGAGGCTAAAAGAAAAAACACCTCTTCAACTGGTTTCAACAGACTGGGAATAGAATACATGCTTTTGGTTATATATTGCAACCCAAGACACTGCTGCTCCAGCCAGGAAGTTGGCTTCACTGGGGAAGCAATTTAAATGTATTTGTGTAAACATAAGTAGAACAGGAATGCAATTTTCCCTGTGCAAAACATATGACACTGTCCTGCATTACATCCTTGTTCCTAAACTGGAGAGACAGGTTTGAAGGATGGACTTGGTGGATAAGGAATTGGCTGGATGGTCATACTCAAACAGTTATCGTCAACTATGTAATATCCAAGCAGAGACCAGTGATGAGGCAACATTACTGGGGCCAGCACTGTGCAACACTTTTTTCAGCAACATGGACAGTGGGGTTAAATGCACACTTAGCTGGTTTGCTAACAACACCAAGATGTGTGGTGTTGTAGGCATGCTAGAACGCAAGAGATGTCATTCAGAGGTACCTTGAGGGGCTTGAGAGCTGGGCCTCGAGCCCAGCTTGTGTGAATATCCCAAATGTCCTGAAGATTAGCAAAGTCTTGCATTTGGTTTGAAGCAATCCCAATCACAAATACAGGCTGGCTATAGAATGGATTGAAACCAGCCCTGAGAAAAAGGACTTGGGTGTGTTGGGGTACTGGTTTGAAAGCGAACGAGCTGAGAAATTAACCCCCACACAAATTCCTTGCAGGAGACTTCAAGTTAATAATAAAAAGATTAAAATAAATGCAATGATACTGCAAAACTATCTTAAAACCACAGTCAAAGTATAACCCGGCCCCTGTTGGCCATGGTGATGATCACAGTCCAACTAAGCAGTGGTTGGAGTGCTGTCAAAGTGATGGTTGCAGTCAAAAGCAGTAGTCCTGTGGAAGGTCTGGTCTTCTTTTGGATGTCCAGTGGTGGAGGTGGTGATCCCAAACCCCAAAATATTCAGATTATATACAGGCAGGAAATGTTCAGTACTTCTCCTAGGGCGGGGAGTTTCAAAATGGCACGATATAATCCTACAAGTCATAGGATATTTTCAGGGTCTTTGATGGTCCCTGCAGGCACCTATCCTGCTAGTACCTGTTCAGCTCATTCTGGCCCAATAGCAAAGATGACTCCCTCAGGGTGGGTGGGGCTGTGCTGCTGCTTCCCAGGAGGGAGTTATCAGGGCTGAGTCACCTGTGGGAAGAAAAGTAAACATTACCTTACCTCACAGGCTTGCCTCTTTTTCCTTATCTTATTTAGCACTCAGCCTGCCTGAGGGTTGCAGTGCGCATGAGCAGCTGTTGCAAATGACCCACCACTAACAGATCCTCAGGAATAATGTAGATGGTTGTAGGATACGTAGTTTGGTTACATCCATATTGGCTCTCCTTCCTTCCACCACATAACCACGACAGTTGGTTGACAAGAAATCCAACATTTCCTGGCAAAGTGCTTTTTCAGCCCAGAAAGCCAGCTGTACCCTGGGCAGCATCCAAAGGTTCATGACCAGAAGTTCAAGGGAAGTGATTCTGTCCTACTACTCTGTTGTTAAGAGATCCCATTTGGAATACAGTGTTCAGTTCTGTGACTTTCAAGGTAAGAAGCACACGGACACATTGGAGCGAGTCCTGAGGGAGGGTACAAAGATGATCAGAGGGCTGGACCACCTCTCTTGTGAAGACAAACTGAGGGAGCTGGGATTGCTCAGCCTGGAGAAGACTTCAGGGAAATCTTATAGCACCTTCTGGTACCTAGCAGGGACCTGTAGGAAAGCTGGAGAGGGGCTGTAGGGGCTGTCTACAATGGCATGTACTGATAGGACAGGGGTTATGACTTTAAACTCAGAGAGGTTTAGATCAGATATTGGAAATGAATTCTTTATTATGATGGATAAGACACAGAAACCGGTTGCCCAGAGATGTGGTTGCCCCATTCCTGGAAGTGCTCAAGAAAAAGCTGAATGGGTTTCTGAGCAACGTGGTCTATGCTTTTGGAAAGCATATCTCCCCAGAGGCTGTAAAAATCCCTGCCACAATTGTACAAGGCACAAGACCCCATTTATCAATTTTTATGCAAGAAAATCTTATTTAGTACAATTTTTCAAGTAAATACTGGGAGATATAAGACATTATTAAAAACCCCATGGAGAATGTAAGCATTTTAACAGAAACCTGTTGGTTTGCCAAGGGCATAGAACTGCCAGAAGAAGTCTGCACCTTTAAAGAAATCTCTTGGATGCAGACATTTAAAGATCAGAAAACCAGCTTTAAAATCTGAGAATGTGATCTTTTCAGTCAAGTAATAAATGCATGTCAGTACATGAGGTACAGATAAGCAGGTCTAGATGAAAAACATTTAGCTGAAATTGTCATGTGAGCAGGATTAAAAAATAAAATCCAGAAGTATTTTTGGTCAGCAGAAAGTACAACTAGGAAAAAGTCAAATTTCAAAGCATTACATCTGAGCTAAGAATTCTGATAGAACAATCCTAATCATGTGATTGGGAGTAACAAAACACACATTTCATAAGTACATAGCTAAGTGCATACTACTGAGGGAAATCTGTGTCAATCGCAGCAGAATAGCACCAACACAACCAGCATCATGAACTGAAATTTGACATTGTGTCTCTGAGTTAGGATGATGACACTGCAATAAAAGTACTTTTCTTGCTGTATTACATATGTCCTTTCAGAGTTACATTTACTTTTTCCTTTAAAAACTTTAGGCTCTGCCATTGAAAGGGTACCTTGCAAACGCAGAAAAGAAGCAAAAGCATGTATCAGTCATTTTCTGATGCTCACACAGATGGGAAGAACTGCTCTAATGTACTGCTGAGTATGCTGTTGTATTGAAATTTACATTACATATTTCTGGGTTTACCATTTCTTATTTAGAACTGTGCTTAAATTTGATGCTATGATGCAAGGAGGACATGTATTTCTATCCTTAATAATATCTTCACTTTACATGTATTTACCCTATTTTCAATAGTCTACAAATAAAAACCCCAAGTATTTAATAAAGTATTTTTTAAAAATTTAAATAATTAAATAAATAAAATTAAATAATTTAAAATCATTTAAAATTATTTAATTTAATAGCTGCGTAGGATCAATTTTTGTATTGTAAAATTTCACAGTTTATATAATCTCATTTATTGTTATTAAATTTGCATGACATAACAGATTAACTAACTTCAGCTTACTTCTGGAAGAATTTAGATTGGGTTAGTATAAACTGCACTGCTCAGTTTCATGTCATCTGCAAATTTGCTGAGGGGGTACTCAATCTTGCCATCTCTATCATTGATAAAGATATCAAAGAGTAGCCCCAGGTGGAGCCCTGATAAGTACTAATCATTATCAGCCTCCATCTGGACATAGAGCCACTTACAACAGCTCTCTGGTTGTGCCCCTTCAGCCAATTTCTTATCCACGGAATGGTCCACCCTTCAAATCCATGTCTTCCCAATTTGGAGATAAGGGTATCGTATGGGAACATGTCAAAGACCTTAGAGAAGTCCACATAGGTAACACTGGTCTTCCCTCATCAACCAATAAATTCACTCCATCATAGAAGGTGACCAGATTAGTGAGAAATTATTTGCCCTTGGTAAAGTTGTGCTGAATGTCTCAAATCACCTCTTTGTTTTTATGTTCCTGAATATTGCTTACATAAGGATCTGTCCTGTCATCTTCCCAGGCACAACAATGAGGGTCACAAGCCTGTAGATCCCCACACCTTCCATGCTCCACTTTTTAAAACAGGAGTGGTATTTCCTGTTTTCTTGGGTGTGTTGGGGGCTATTCAGTTCCTTCAGGTCTCAAACCTCCTCAATTACAGTGGGAGAGACTTTGCTCTCCCAACCATCACCTAGAGGTTCAGGGACTTCAGAGACCTGGGAAGCTTGACTGCCAGTGAAGACTGAAGTCAAGAACTTGTTAAATGTCTCAGCTTTCTTTGTTTGTTTTTATGAATTCTCCTTTATTCATACACCCTCTTTGGCCTTTCTTTTCTGATTTATTATTAGAGAATCCCTTCTAGAAACCCACGATCATGGACCTAAGTATGCCAGAGTTCAAGAAGCATTAGGACTCTCAGGCACATGATGTGATGTTTGGGGCTGTCCTGGAGCTGGACTTGTGTCGTAGTCAGTATATGGTAGTCGAGACGGACACTGCACTCAAGATGCTTCATTAAAAACCACCAGAAGACTCCAAGCATTGGCACCTTGTTATTCAAAATCTTCCATAACTTTTCTCTGTACTCCCTACGTGCAGCTCCACACAGCTCTGGCTCTTTCTTCCCCAGTTCTGTCTGGCTCAGCTCCTTCCTGTTCCCAGCACAGCCACCTAACCCTGCCTGTCCTATGTACAGTCTTACTTTTTCTTGTGTTCTTGCACAACACCTCCTATCCCTAGCTCTTCACAGCACAGCAAACAGACTCCAACTGACCTCTTCCCAGCTAACTCACTCTTTATCACACCCATGGCTGTGAGGGCAAGGCTGTTCCCACTCTAGGATAATTAACACAGCTGCAACATATCAAGGGCAAGACTGCCTTCAGCAGCATCTCCGTCTGTCACCCCACAGACTTGATTATACTTGTGGGTCCCTTCCAACTCAGGAAATTCTATTACCCCTTTTGGTATTTCTCACATCCTTTAACAAATCACATTCCATCTGTACTGTAAGTTTCCTGATCACATTACACATCCACTGTATTCTTCCTAGGCTACATATTCCTACTTCCACTGGCTGTGCGTTTCCTTCTTAGTCATCATTTTGGTCCTTGCTTATCCATGCCAGTTTCCAGGCTGTCCTGCTTCATCTCGTACAGACCAGGATGGAGAGTTCTTGTGCTCTAAGAGAAATGTCCTTAAATAACTGACATTTCTGGTCAACTCTACTGCCCCTAAGGACAATTTCCCAGGGTATCTCCTCCATTAATTCTTTAAACAGCTGGAATTTCACTCTTCTAAAATTCAGGGCCCTGACTATTTTTTGCCAGGCACATGTTCTTCAAGATCACAAATACAAACAGGCCATGGTCACAACAGCTCATCCTGCTTCCAATCTTAACTCCTTTCATGAGCCCATTTGCTTTGATGACAACCAACAGAAATATATATGGAAGTAGATGTGTACATATAAATTTGTGCATGAGTAACATGCAAATTACATATCAAAAGTCCATTTTAACACAAAAATGCATATCAATTTTTATGTTCAAGTTAGAATTTGCATTTCTTTCAAGTACCCTTTAAAGTGAAGGTAAATGTTAATTAAACTTCTACTTTTTCCTACCAAGCAGTCTTCAACTCATTAGTAAAGATAAGTAGAAATTTTTGGGATTAAGAAACCAAAGACCTACAAGTATTTTTAAAATAGCTTACATTTCCATTGAATTTTTCTCTTTTCTGTTAGTAAGTCAAATCCTCTTTGCTCTCTAAAGTAATTTTTATTTATGCAAGGTAGAAATATGAACTCAACACAAGAAATATCACCCTTGGTTTTTTTACATCAGTAGCATGGCCTTGTCTTTATCTGAAAGGGCAACAAGAAGCTCTCATAAGTGCACAATTTCTGCTTTGACAGTAAAAACTATTAACAGGGTTGTTTCCTTGTGAAAACATCCTTTAAATGCCTGAAAAATGGAAGGGAGGATCTCTACTATAGATGGGGTCTGTATGACATGGTGAGCATGGGATGGAGTCCTGTTCAGTACTACAAGAATTTTACATTGCTTCAGCATCTGAAGAGATATAAAAAGATCTATGATTTTCTCTTATAACATTAGCTCTAATAAATAGCATTTTAAGTGATTTGCTAGAGTCTGAAGGCATTTTTTACCAGAATCACAATGAACTAGCACCTCCTGTTGCAAAACACCTTTCCATAGGTGTTGGGTGGTCTCCACAAAGCCATCTCTTCTCCAAGATGAACAAATCCAGGCCCCTCAGCCTCTTCTTACAGGATAGGTGTTCCAGCTCCTACCCAGTTCAGGGCTCTCTGCTGAAATCCCTCCAATTTATCAGAATCTCTGCTGGACTCATTTGTCCAAAACTGGATACTGTACTCTAAATGTGCTCTCAGAGATGCCAGGCACAGGGCCTAAGAGAATTTCTTGAAGACTGAGACAAAAAAATTTAGCATTGAGTACCTCAGCCTTCTTCACCCACTGTCACTAAAAGACTTATCCCATTTAGAAACTGGCTTAGAACACTACTTGCTTAGCCTTCTACTACTAACATCACAGCTGAGGCTCATGTTTCCTTGATGTTCACTGCACACTTTAAATTACAGCATGTTATGTAAGGCAGCAAAGAAGCAATACAGTAATATGAAATATTGGAGCATTTGATTCTAAATATTTTAAGACTTGTTTAACTAAAGATTAAATAAATAAAAATTGATTTGCAGAAGAACTGAATCACCACCACTGGAGTCAGTAAGCATTTTAATGGTCATTTAAAAGATTATTTGTTCTGTCATTGTGTTAAGAAAAAAAATTATAACAGTTTATTCTCCTATTAGCTTGTTATTAATGAAAGATAATGTCCTAACCAGAAAACACAAGAGAATTTTTTCTGCTAATAGGATTTATCTCACTATTTTTTACTGAATTAATTTAACCATCAAGACTACAATGGGGCCTTCTGCATAGTGCAGAGAGAAAAAGGCACTTTTCAAGAAAAGTATCAAATACGTAAGATGAACTGCTGTTCTTGCTCTTTCTCATAACAAAGGAAGCCTGAACAACCAATTTATACTCAGCAATAAAATTTTAGATAGGGGAAATTATGTGAGAGGTATCTACTTTCAATATATGACCTAGTCTAGTAAAATTCAAACACAACACCATTCTAGTTATAGATTTCTTATTTTTCATTCTCTTGCCTTTTATGTTTTGTAAAATCCTAATATTACCTCCAGTACTGATATGACATGAGATGGAAAACTACAGAAAAACAGCATAATTGTTTCTGATTTGTCTTCAACATGAAATATTAAAACTGTTTCTACCTCTAAAACCAATTAATAATGGAACCATATAACTTCTCCATTTTGTTTAAAAACAAACAAAAGAGACTAATTTCAGAGAAGTTTGAAAGTATTGTAAATAACAGAGTGACTTAGTAGGAATATTATCTGTACCAGAAATTGTTCTAGCTTTGTGCTTACAATATAAAAATATCTACAGGAATAAAAAAAAAAAAATCTGGTTTTATTTAGTCTTTTGATTCTTTTCACTTCTTTCTAGTTGAATGTCTCATTTTATAATTTCTTTAGAGTGGTCCAGGAGTTACAGGGTAGTATCAGCTGATAAAGAATGTAAGTCTATTACTCTATGTATATCTATGTCTGATGTCTGCTAGCAACAAGATGACAAATGGATAGGAATTTAGTCTCTGGAAGTTCAATAAGCTGGTATTGTCCTGACATTGCAAACTGTTTACCACAAAAATCCTCTTCATCTATCACCCAGACCCAGCCTTTGCCTGATTCTAATTCTACTGATGTTGAAATCTGAAGCCCTTTGTGAGTCATTTATCACACTTATTAAAATGTTCCATTGTGGATTAGAATTGCAATTCACTATTACTTCAGAATGCTGCCCAAGGGCTATTCTATGCAGGAAATTCTAATGCTTTATTGAAACAGTGGTTTGGTATTAATAAATGATTCTTTGCAAAGGCACTATGCTTTCAATTGTGAAAAATGATGCTGGCATTTCAAAGCTGCCATCACTGCCCAGTATTATGCAAATCCCCTTACTTATTACTGCATTTAAATCTGGCCTAAATACTTCACAGTTAATATTTTAACAAGTATATGTCAATGGGATTATATAGAAAACTGTAACTAAGGAATGGCTTTCTGCTTACTGAACTATAAAGAGGAGTTCAGTCCTTTGGAACATAAGTGATACAAACTTAAATAGTATCAGAGTGGATATCCTTTCCCTATTAAAATGACATAATTAGAAAAAAAATCATTATTATTTTCCTAAAAAGTTTAATCTTGTTTTTTTCCAAATCCAAAAACTCAATGGGAGCAAAATAAGCCTATGAAAAGGATTCTGAATCATGACTTTAAGTGATTAACTCTACAAATACATTACGGTAACAGTAGATCTAAGATTAACATAAGATTACTATTTAGACATTTGTTTTATCTAAAATATGTACAAAATATGTGTTCATTCAGCATAATTAATTTATTAATATACTTAAACAAATGACACCTGTTCCTTTTTGCAGACTGTCCTGAGGTGACTTTGTGATGCTGTACTGCATTATTATCCCCATCCCTCTGTTTAGCCCAGAAATAAGTTCTGCACCTTTAAAACTAGATCTGAGAGCAAAAGTGGGGAGAAAGAGGAGCAGTGGAACGTCTGAGGTGGCTGTATTCAAAACCTGTAAGAAGAGCTTCAGCTCTCTCTCTCTGTTGCTGTTGTCTGCAGCAGAGAGAGGAAGCAGGAGAGAGCTCTCCTTTGATTTCTTTTATTTTTTTTTTTTTTTTTTTTTTTTTTTAAGCTAGCTGAGGCAGAGAAGTTCCCTGTACTGTGGCTTTTCTTTTTCCTGGAACTGATCATCCTGCTCTGGACTGAAAACCCAGAAAAACACCAGGAGCTCACACCTGTGGCCCAGGGGGGGCAGATGCTGCATTCCAGCACAGGAGGGGCTGGTGAGAGACTGAGAGAGCCAAAGCTACTCCCCATGACAAAGGGCTTTCTGAATTTGCTGTCTCTTCAGAGCAGTGAGAGGTTCTATTATTTCATATTATTAATTTTCTCATGTTTGTGAATGCTTTGCTTGTTAAATAAACAGTTTTTTCCACTTTTCTCCAAGAAGATTATTCTCCTGAACCAGTTGGGGAGGAGCCACTGAAATCTGCTTTTATAGAGGAGATCACTTCATAGTTTCCTCCCAAAATTCATCCTAAACCAAGACACAGAGTCCCCTGATATTGCCTGCTGGGTATAGGGTATAGGATCTAGATTTCAAACTCTGAAACTAATGTTTTTTTTGCAGTCTTGTACCTCATACATGACTGAATCATTTATATAGAGATTTTCAAGACCACTTATGTAACTTTCATGTTCCAAGCAATGCCACCTTTGTGTCTTGCTCTTCTCATTTTCAAAATGAGATCAGTAGCACTCCTCTATCTCACAAGTGCTTCAAGAATAAGTATTGTAACTGTTCCAAAGGTTTCAAACACTATATGTTAGAAGCATAAAAATACCTAGGATCAATAGGATCATAGTAACTTAAATGAGATTGCAATTACTTAAACTCCTTCAAAAAACATGTGAAAAATTATTCGTTACAGCCCACATTCATCACAAGTACTTTCAAAAAGTGAATATCATGGAATATGGCAGTGCAATGTGTTCCTTGAGATGAGTTACAATAAATTTTTTCTTGAGGAATTTTCACATGCAAATGACAGCATTTCAATGACTGAAACACAGAAGTCAAATCCTCAATATAGCCATTCTAAACCATTTTAATCTAAAAATAATATATCTGTTTTATGTGATTCTCTTTTTTTTACATCAAGTGACAAATACTTTTTTTCTCAATCAGAAATACATATCTGCAATGAAAATCTGTCATTACTAAACTGCAAAGGTAAAATAAGAGAAAATTGTGTTAGTTGTTAGATGATAGTATAGCATGTTATGCATTTAGAAATATGGATGTGTAAGGAAAGTTAAAAAGCTGAGAACAAGGTTCTTAAATTTATGAATAATATTTTATTTAAATAACAGAAATGAGAAGTTAAGTAATCATAACTAAGATTTTAATGTTCAATTCTTGCCCCTTACTGTGGTTATGCCTTTTTGAAGTTTTAAGAAAATATATATAACTTAAAAAAAAAAAAACCTTAAAAAATAACTGAAGTTTTCTGCAGATCAAAAATATGATTCAGTTCCTACTGGAGCAAGTGAGAAGACCATGCTGTTCTCAGCTTGCCTCCAGCCAGGACAGAAACACTGGCATTGTGCACAAATGTATTGTACCACAGGATTTCTACTGGAACCAACCAGGCAGCCTAGGTCATGGGGTAAGTATGGAGAAAAGCACTTGTCTTAACCAAGCGACCTGGATATTGGAATCTTCTGCAAATGTAACAAAAGATGAGTGACAATGAATAATAAAAATCCCAAAACTACACCAAAACAGGAATATTTAAGCAAATATGTTCTTATTTGGTACTAAATGTATCATCTGAGACTGAACACTGTATAATGTTTATCCAAACAATATTTTTCCAAGGTAATGATTGGGCCAGCAGGAGAATCTCTGCTGCCATACTGTACTTAAACTCTCATGCCAGATGTGAGGAGCTCTGAAACCACAGCTTGGGCACAGCGAAAAGCCTTGTACTTAGCAGCTTTTTAAACCCAAACATTTGCCTTGGTTTTACACAATAATGGTATTAAATGGCAATCTTAGTAAAACTGCTGTTGGAAATATTAAATACATTAATTTTGCATTTAGCTTTTAATATTTGTGGTCTACATCTTATTTTAAATACTGCTTGAATTATTATTGGGGAAATAGATTTCATTTTTTATTCTGAAATGTTATTCTATTTTGTTCTTAAATTGTGCTTTGAATTTAAATACCAATTAGTGGGAAACCTCTATGATGTCCTGTTGTGAATAAGAGATTATACTTTCTTATATGTTTTCCAGTTTTACCAATGCTTAAGAATTTTGAAAGTTTACTACACTAATTTGGTCACATCAATGGTCTATATCAGTCTCATTCCCTCCTGCAGACAGAAAGATACTATATGTATTTCAGACAAAGGCAAGAGGTGGCATTTAAGAAGAAAAATTAAATTCAGCCTTCTTCTGCAGATCATTCTTCATGGAATCCTCCAGATGTTGGATAAAAGTTCTTCTCAAGTTATTTCCTATACCTAATCTTTTTATTATCAGTCACTGGATTTGTCCACCAATTAGTTTAGCTTTTCTGAACCTGCTGATAACCTTGGTATTGATGAGCTGGCATGGAAACAGGGGCTGAGGAGTACAGCCAGTGCTGGTAGCTCAGTGTGCTGCTGCAGTGGGAGCTGCACATGGGGCTCTGGGTGGCTGGACCCTGAGTCAAGAGGCCTTGAGCTGCCAACCTTTTGCATAGCAAAGGGCATGGGGCCCTGTGGCCCTGCCAGGGTCCCTCCTTGGTGGCACCAGCTTGAGCCATCTCTGTGTTACTGTGCTGTGAATAAATTGCTTTATGGAATGAGGTATATAAGATTGTTTCAAAGGAAAACTGGGATAAAACAGGTAGGAAATCTGGTCTGAGTGCATGTGAGTGAAGTGTGTAGGAAAACAAGCAAGGCATTTGTTGGCCCATTGAAGCTGCCTGTTGTGAAGGTGCTTTGGTCCCAGCAGTTGAAGGCTCTGGCACCAGGAGTGTGACTGGGTCAAACTGGGAAGTTTCTTCAACAGCAGGTTCCAAAATTCACAGCTATGCATGGAAAGAAACATTTTACCTCTTCCAAAAGTCAAAATGAGGGACCAAAAAATACTTCAGGTAAGAGTTTGGCTACAGGATATGCAGAAAATTCCAGGCTGGGCAAGTTATGACTGCTACATGCAGAATTACTAGCTAGAATTACTAACTTTACTAAAATAATCTGTTTTAGCTACCTGTCTTCATCTAGTTTTTATCTAACCTCACTTTTATTTGTTTGACTCTTTCAGGTACTTGATTTCAAGGTCAGAAACTGATATGTCTCTGATTAGAATACTTCACACTTATCCTATAGCTCTATATCACTGCTACTAGCTATGCAGAAAGATAGCATTTTTGCTTTTAATACAAGCCTAGGGAGTTGTTTTCCTCTTAAATTTAACTCTGGGTTATTTCTGACCTTGTTATGGGTGTTGCATTTTATATTCGCAGATCCTTTATACCTTTTTTACTGCTGACTGTTCATAATTTGGTGCTCTTCTGTGAGGAAGCTTAACTGACTTCAATTTTTTTTTATTCGTCTATTAGAAGATGAGCTTTTATAAAGCAGGCTAGTTATGGTTGCACTGGTAAGGTGAAGTGCTAAACTATTTCTTTGAATCTTTCTAAATAATGCTTCTAGAAAAAACATGTTCACAGAAGTACATAGGAAAAGCCTGTCAGACACATTGTATTCTGGTAAATGAAATTCTGGTACAATCTAAATGCTTCATAGAGCTGTACCGATTTTGCTATTACCTAAATTTTGGAAGAAAATAATCTAATGACAGAAAAATACACATAATGTTTATGGCTTTGAAATTAAACAGCTAAATTATCTCACTTTGAAATAAGCATCCATATAGTCACGGTAATACAGTTTTTATAATATTCAAATGAAACATTTAGAAAGTACCCAAGATATTTTAGCTGGAGAAGGAAACTGATGGTTATTAAGAATCCTCCTGTAAGTCAGATATAATAAGTGTAAACATCTTGAATTCCTTTAATTGAATGAAATTTATGTTGCATATACAATTGCATTCCAGTCAAAATTACTTTACTTTTATCTTGCCTTCCATTACTTCCTCACATTTTCCCTTTTGTCTGTTGCCTGTCATCATACAATATACAATACAGTTCCCAGCTCCATTAAGGCCAAATACTTGATTATATCTTCTGGGTTTTTTTGTAAAGGACAACTGTATGAACTTTACTATTATTTATCATCCACAGCAGTATCATGGATCTGTAACAAACATCTGAATTTTCGGAAAACAAAAGAGTAAATTGTTAGCAAGATAAACATTTTTTACTATGCCTTATGCTTTCACCTCTTGCAGAGATCATTTTAGGCAATGAATCTGTCTTTTCTTTGCTCATTGGTTTAACTGTTCATTTCAAGAATATATCTCTCTACTTTTTTCTCCTTATATAGTATAAGGGCTCATTAAAACTGGATCTGTCAGTGTTTTTTCTTGTAAGTATCACAATACAGTGCCTCATTTAAATTGGAATGTATACTCCTTTCTTCCTAGACTCCCTTCCAAGACTCCATACCATATAATGAATGATTTTTTAAAGGGTAATCTTACCATTTTTAGTATCTAATGGGCCTACATTCTGAAACAAGTAAGAAACGAAAATAACTTGCTTCATAGCACACGAGGATGGCGTACTGCAATTCAAATCACTGTCACTTCTCCTCCATTCCCCCTCCTATAGTATCATTGCTCTTTATATTAAAAATGTCTGCAGAAATATCTCTCTTTCAGTGATAGTATAAGGTAAATGAGATTGAAGAACACACCAAACACACACACCCCTTTGATGGGGTGAGTAGAATGACTGTTCCTTTTAACTTTGTATTTTCCTAAGTTTCCCTTTTTATTCAAATATCCTTTCAAGCATCCAACTATGTCACAAGCATTCTATACATTGCAAGGTACAGCTGATAAACTCTTATGCCCCAAACCAAGGTTTAGTAGAATAATCATTAGCATGGAATGTCACTTGAATCCAGATTCCTAGCTCCTTGGACCATCTGAACATAACTTCTGTTCCTTTTGTTTTTTTTCCTCTTCCTCCACTTAGAGAACACTCTTATTTTCTTCTTATTCCTTGAAAAGCATTGTAAAAATCATATCTTTAGGAAGAAAGTTGTCATTAGAAAAAATTCACTTCATAAATCTGAAACTGTTCTCCAAGATATTGCCTGAGTCATCCTTGGAACCATTGGTTTACTTTGAAAGAATACAGATTAAGACCACTACCTACTCCTTTCCTGATACATATATCCTATCTAAAATAACTGTGGGCACGTTTTACATAAACAAGAAGAATTGTGTTTTGTTTTTATGGATAGGATTGGAGGGTTTTGAAACACTATAGGAGATTTTTCTACTATATTCCAAACTTAACTAATCAAGTAACTTAAATTTCAAGTAATACAAAAACTATTTCATTATTATTCCCCAATCTTGCTATCCACAACTGTGGAAATAAACTGGTTTGCTTTCCTCCTTTGTTGCTCCCTAGGAGACATTTAGAAGATTATCTGTCTGAAACAGGGAATTTCTACCTCAGCACAGGAGAAAAAATCATATGTATTGCTGAAGCAAATGGATTTCTGTGAGAGAAGGAAAATCTGTTAGCTTGTAAGTTTAGGAAGTAGGGACTACGAGTTAATAAGCTTAGGGGGTAGGAATATATCCAGGGAGCAAACAGATTTATGAACACCTGCCATGGAAGGATTTGTGAAAGCAGATGAAACACACTAAAAATTATGATGGATGAGGGGTGTGGTAGAGGCAGAACAATAGGGAAGAGCTTGAGTTCCTAACATCATATTTAAAGGTAACTAATAGATTCCTAAAGAAAGATGAAATGGATAAATATTACTATGATGTATGCACATACATATCAATAAAACCCATATACATATGCAGAATATTAATATGGATAAAAGAGAATATATAAATTGAAATTGCAATTTTCAGCTTAATTAAAACTTTAGGAGAATAAACAGAACATTTCACATTTATCTCTAGTCCAGCTAAGATAATATTTCCACTCAGCAACCAGTATAAAAGAGGATCTGCATTAATAACACATTTATGGCTGTCAAGCAAGAAGAATTTTTGCCATTTATGTCTTTCTCTTGGTGTTATTCTCTCTTACCAGTGTGGTTTTGGGTCCTAAAATCAGTGGTGCTAGTCTTCCCATGGGGAATGTGGAATAGAAGACTACAAGAGGCATTGGCCAGGTCTGCAGAGAAGCGTGAGGTTCATGGTGAAGCTTTCTACCTCTCCAGAACTTGAATACATTTTTTTTATTGGTTTCATATCTTCTCAGATCACAGCCTGTCTCCTTTGCATTTTTCCCAGCTACAGGTTGGGATTGCACAATAGCCTCCTGAGACACAATGTAAAAAAAAAGTTACATGTTGTTTAATGACAACTTTGATGACTCAGGTGGCACTGACAATGTTTCAGCAGAAACAATTGAAGTAGAGCTTAGTTGGCCCCATTCAGCTTTTTATACAAATTAAAAGTATTTTAAGGGGGCCAAGGGATTCCTTTTATCAGTAATGGCAAAAGTCCTATTTATTGGGGTACATTACACATAATCATATATAATGTGTATATTTGCATAAAAAGGACATAAATTTAGAGTTCAAAAGGATTGATGGCTCCATAATATATTTTATTTAGATTGTGTGAAATGAGTGGTGGGAAACTGAAATGAGGCCGAGACAGCAGGAAAATCAAGTAGGTAAGCAAAAAATGGTTTTATACGTGGTTTGAATTTAAAGCTTTCACATGCTGTGTTGTCCCATACTTACTATTTTTCTTAACTCAAATTTTGGAAATTTCAATTTTAATTTTATAGTTGCATTGGTATGCAAAAGAATATGATATTTCCTCATGCCAGTACAGCTTTATACAGAGGTATAGTTCTCTATATCTCTACTTCTAGGTACAGTAAATAGTGTTTTATTAATTGTAAGAATCTTTTTTCAGTAATAACCTAATCATTCAGATCTATAGGCAATATATTCCTTCAAATTGTTCTAAATTGCAAAATTGATTTTATTAATCCCCCATTTTGCTTTTATCTATTAAAAAAAAAAAGCCAGAATATTATTATAGTTCAATGATCTGAAAAAACATTAGGCACCAAGGATTATTTGGAGTTTTAAATAGCCTTGCCTGCTTCTGTAGTTCTGCAATGTCATTTAAGAGGGCAAATAGGAAACAGGAAACTACCTGCATGATTTAAAAAATGGGCAGTGATTGGGAAGACAGGTAAATTGTAGGTAAATAATGCAACAGAAAAGCCCTGCAAAAAGCCTCATAAACAAAATATGAAACACCTGCGATTGTGCAACTTTCAAGGCCAAATCTGATGCTTAAGTTCAGTTGTGTCTTCTTGCGTCCATGTAGGCAAATTCTAGGTGTCACTGAAAGTCAGTCAGATGAAGAGCTATCAGCTTTAGGCAAGAATGCTAGTAGAATGAGTACTTCAGAAGGGAGTCCTATGTCACCAGTACAGGACATAATTTAAAGTGATGTCTGGTAGTTCTGTGCAATCTAGAAGGATGGTTAGAGACAGCTTTGATTTTGAGAGAGAATCAGTTCTAAAATGTCCCAACATCTCTGGAAGTAGTGGGAAATTGTTCCAAAATTACCCAGAGGTTAATAATTATACCCCTTATAGAGACAGAGAATGGTATCTTTTCTCTTTTAAAATTTCTGTGTAAAGGTAATGTTTCAGTCACTAGCAGATGATTGCCTAGTGATTAGAAAATTGTTAGCAAACAGTAAGGCAGAAAGACAAATATAAAGTTGTTTTCAGCCTGTGGTGTTTAAAGTAGACTTTTTTTTTACCAGTCTAGCTATTTCTTTTTCTTAATTATCCCATTTTTCTCATCTAGCCCATATTCTTTTTTCTCCACTATCAAAGCAACATGATTGCGTAGAAGACAATCAAGACTTACTAACCAGAAAGCGAAAAGGAGAGAAAGATAAAGCCAGAACAAGAGTGTAGTCAGCTGGTTGAGATGTTGAACCTGGAGGAAGTTTTCCTTTGAAAATTCTCCATTTGAAGAATTACAGTTCTTCAAATAATTTTCCTGCATTTGTATTAAATATTTTTGAATAAAAAGGTAGGTCTGGGGCTATGACCTAGATACAGTGTCACAAAAAATCCGAATCTGACCATTGCCCATGTGCTCTTTTCCAACAACTCTCAATTTATTTTTGTTCCCTGTAGCACTATTTTAATGGGAATAGCGACTATCTCTTCATTTCAACATTGTCTGTAACAGTAAATTTGGAATAATCACTCACCAATCATATTTCTACTGCAGACTAAAGGCCAAAAGTGTTAGGCATTGTCATGAAGAAGCTGCAGCTACAGCTGTACAAAATATAAATATAAAATTTTTATTGTAATCAAGAAGCATGTTTCATTATTATAAAATCAATTTAATTCCTATGCATGTTTGCAAAATTCTTCTTAAATTGATGTACATACATGATTACAATAATATATTAATTTTCTCCCCTTTTTTAAGGGACCACATAAAAACTTTTCCGCCATTATAAAAGAAAATAACATAAATTATATGTTATGTTGAAATAATTTTTCCATAAACAAATCCAAGAGTTCACTTCCTCTCCATCTGTGACTAAACTGAGTCCTGATGGAACTTCAGGAAGAATGAAAACTTATAATACTTTAAAACATGAAAATGCTGATACAACTTTTTAAACAGATATTACAAAATCACAATTTAAGCCAATGAAACTTAGATTTTTATTCAAAATAACATGCACATACTTCAAAAGTATCTCCAGGTTTTAGAGCAAGTTAGAACAAATTATGAGATTTGAAAAAATTCAATTTTCATTATGAGAGTCTATAGATTTTAAGGATGAATTTTCACCCTTGGATAGAAATCTATTTTAGAGATCTGTTTTAACTGTAGATTCCCTTTTTCACCACACCACTCCACAAATATAACTCATATATGGTGCTATAAAATATTGCATTTGAAGCATAATGAAGGCAATGTATCTAAATCTATGATAGAAAATTGTCAGCTTAATGAGCCCAGAAATGGCAACAGGTGCAGTAGTTGCCTGTTTCAAAATCTCTTGAAAGCAGAAAATTTAATAAATATATTTTTAATGACACTTAACATTTTGGGTTGTTGCTGAACACTCCTTTCTATGCATTTAAAATAGTACAAGATCATCAATTTCCATTAAAATTTTCTATTAAATTTTTCAGCATTTATCCTTTCTCAGTTCTCTCCTGAAAAATCAGCAACAGAAAAGGCAAAATAATATTTCTGTTCACCAAGTCAATTTGGACTATCATTACTCAGATTGATATATTTCACAAGATATTGTGGCTTGTTTGGTAGCAAAACCAATTCAAATGAGGATGGTTTTTAAAAATATATAATTTGGTCTTAATAACCTCTTAAATATGCCTGTAGGAGGGAAAAAAAAAAGGTAAATTTTAGTTCCATTTTGAATTGGAAGATAATGCCAAATCATGTCTTCCCCTCCTCAGGATAATGTATTTTGGAAGTGTAGGAGTTCATACATTTGATTGCCATGGATTTGCACAGTTAGGTGTGCAAAATCTCTGGTAACAAGAAAATGGGATATGGAGTAGTATATTTAGATGCCTGTTTGCAATAGCTTCTTACCTGCTGTGTGCAAAAGACTTTTAATTTTTTGAGACTATTGATATATCTTATCTTGAAGAAATATGTTGCTTATGAATGTAAAAATTAACATGCAGTGTCACTAGCTGTCTTGCAAAGTTTATGCCTACTGCAATCTAGGCATATTGAAGCACATTATTACCATGTATTATTAAACACAATGCAAAAAAGTCTAAACATAATTCTCAACTTTGCAATTCTTTTGTACCAATTTGTAGAACCTAAGAGAAAATGTTACCACTTCAGTGTTCTGATCTGCAAAGCACTGAAATGCATATAGTAAAAAGGGTAACAGAAATTATTTTCTCACATACCTTAAAATTGTATTTTCTCAAAACCTAAGAGTAACTGAACCATTCTCTTCATCTAAGTGCAATTTATATAACAAACAAAGCCTGAAGAAATTGTTTTAAGTAAAACTGCATCTTTTACCAACAATTCTTCTTAGAAACAGAAATGAAAGTAGATATACATTCTGACCTGGTCTGAGAAAGAGAATAGAAAGTTTTAGTCAAGAAATATAAATTTTTCATTGTAAAAACAAAACAAAACCAAACATTCATTACATTAATATTCATCTTAAGTATTTATATTTAATATTATTTAGTTCATAAGCAAATATGAAAAGATAAGTAAGAATCTTGTAAGCTTATGTGCATCAGATGGCCTGGCACATCAGACCCAAAGGACCATAAACATTTAGTTGAGACCAGTGCACAGTGTACTCTGATGTCATCAAGATACCAAGGGGCAAAATCTCTCTGTTGCTGGGGTGACAGTAGGATCCCAACAGCTGCCTGTACTGGAAGCTGAAGTGAGCCAGACTGGGAACAAACAGCAAAAACACCCTTGGACTGGTGACCAGTCCACAGGCCCTGTGCACCCTTTGGAACAGATTATAGCTCAGGAAATACCTCAGGGCAAGGCATTTCAAGGACCCAAAGGAGCATTGTTGTGTTTTGGGAGAGCTGTTGAGAAGAAAGAGGAAGTTAGAGAGCTGAATACCTTGCCTGGCATCTTAGGGGATCCTTCTGCAGAAGGAATCCAGAGGGTGGAAGAAGCAGATACCAATCCCTACCTCAGCTTTGCACTGTTGGCAGTACCACAAAAACTGTGAATTCATCATTCCCATACAGAAGATGATTTGTGAACAGGAGAGCCAGGAACTGGTCAGCAAGGCTGACTCATCCTTAATACCCCTATATGGCCACTTTTGGCCACTGACACAAGACCAATTTATTAAAATTCTAACGGCTGTAAGTTAAAGACAATTTGCTAGCATATAATCACACCATAAAACTGACTCTTTCAAACAATTTTAGAAAGATCATGCAGGGTCAGAGACTTAGTATTAAGAAAATAATTTTATCAAGTGTCAATCCTTCTCAAATATCAGTGTACTTAAATGCCTGAAATGTAGTTAAGCACAAAATGAGTTTATTTTAGAAATGCTATTAAAAGATCTCCAGAAAATATGAAGTCACTAATTTATTAGTTATTATTATATTAAAATAGAATAATAATTAATAATTTTAAAGCATTATTAATGTATTCATAATTTATTTATTATCAAGTAGTGTAAATTACTTGTAAGGGACATAAGAAGAAAGAAAACAGATATTAACATAACCAAGAAAAATCCAAACCAACATACCTCATTTATGGAAATTATTCTTTAAATATTCCAAAGCTATTGATAGAGTCCAGCCTGAATTATCACAAGTCATTTATTATTTTCATTTTTATTAACATACTAATTACTGGGTGCAAGTAAAACTATACCAAGGTACTACATCTCACATATACTATAAAAACAGTATTTGAGAATTTGTTCTGAAAATCCAATTGGAAAATTTCAACTAGAGAAGTTGTGGTCACAACCTTCAAGTAAAAAGAGGATTTTCCTCTCTCATTATAGCTACTCATTGTGCTCTATACAAAGTAAAAAGAAAAAGAGATCTACTCATCCGGTATATAGAGGCTACCAAACCTGAGAATTTTTTTTCATGAATAAATTTGGCAAAAGAAACAGCTTTCTATTCTGGTATTTTGCACATATGGCAAATATGATAATAGAGTGTGCAGGGAGGGCAAAATTGATTATAAAAATCCAAGATATGTTTGCAAACATTTTTCCCCTTTGTAAGTTACATACCTTCAATTATAAGGAAGAGGATTACTAGCTACGGCTCTAAATTTGGACATTTTCCAGGTACTATTTATCCTCACAGAACAAATTTAACTACAGTAGAGAATGTTCTTAATGCTGAACATAGATCACTTGCATTTGTAGTCAAAAATTCAGAAAGGTTAGAACTACAAGTAAACATCAACTATATTTGGTAAAAAACTCTGCATATGAATGCAACATTTATAGTTTATTTATCCAATAAAAATCTTGCATTCATTTACCTCTTACCAACAATTTGCAGACCTTTCTGTGTAAGATAAAGGTAAAGGTAACAAACATGTCTTATCCAGCTCACTTCCAGTGAAAATAATGAGAACTATAACATATTTATAAATATTCCAGTTCAAATCTTCTGGCAGTACCTATGAGCTTTTGTTATAGCTCAAAACACTATGCTAGGTGCTGTCCCAAGTAAGAAGAGGTATTGGATTTGCATGGAAAAATGTTAATGGCAGGGGGCTGCAGGGATGGCTTGTGATAGGAGAAATCAGGAGCTGCCCCCAAGTCAGACAGAGCCAGTCCCAGTCAACTCCAAGACAGACCTTCTGCTGGCCAGTGCTGAGCCTATTAGTGACACTGGTGGCACCTCTGCAATAGAATATTTAAGAAGGGACCACACAGTGGAGCAGGGGAAGAGCATGGGGAAGAAGGAGTGGTATGGACAAATTTTTTATGACCTGATGGCATCCCCCATTCCCCATCCCTGACACTGCTTGAGGAGGGAATATAGAAGAGCTGGGAGTGAAGTTGAGCCTTGAAAAGAGGAGATATAATGGGGAAGGTGTTTTTAGCTTTGATTTTTCCATATCCTATACTGCTGTCAATTGACAATAAACTAATATCTTTAAGTGAAGTCTGTTTTGCTCGTGATGGCATTAGATAAGTGATCTCCCTCTCTTTATCTTAATATGTGAGCCTTTTGTCATATTTTCTCTCCGTGTTCTCTTGAGGAAGGGGAGTGACAAATGGGCTTGATGGGCACCTGGCAGTCAATTAAGCCTATCTATATGTTGTATTTGTAATAGCACAGCTTGTGCTAGTGCTTATTTAATAATAAACTTGTTAATTCTGATGTTCCTGTTCAGTGCTGAGGCTGTGATGAAACCTTTGCTATTATGATCCAATGTCTGGGAAAAAAACAAATCTTTAATAAGCTGCACAAATAATATTTTTATTAGCATCTTTCACACTTCCACAGTGGTTTTAAATTAATTGAAAATTCTCATCATTAAGATATATTATCTATATATTTTATATATCTATTACATTCTATTACATTCTATGCAAGTGATATGAGACTTTTATTTGTGAATGCAGTATTAATTATTACTTTTATTTTCTTTATTCCAATCCAATATGATTTTTTAAATTTTTTTTTGTTGCTTTGAATTTGATTTCTTAGTCTCTCTTGGAGCCAAGCTCATGTCTTGGGTTCCACCTAAACTATAAAAAAATTATGAAGACATTGCCCCAGTGCCTAAAGGAATTTAAATTTGTTGAAAATTTTCTGACAAGATCTTTTCCAACAAATCCATCGGTATCAAAATTGTCCATGTGAACATTTTTCCCAAGATGTCCAAAAACTCCTTGGCAAATGATTGATTCCTTGAATGGCCCAATACTTCAGATAGCTCAGTCCCTGTTGCTGCCACCTGCAGAACAAATGACTGGTTTTACACTTCTGAGGAAAGCTGGTGCCTGACCTATAAAAATATTCTGATTCTTGTGATCTCCATTTTCTGAGGAGTATGAAAGCCATGACCTATGGGTCATGGGAGAAAAAAAATTCTCAGACAGCAGGATCCCAATCCGTTAATACACAAAATGAATATGAAAGCAGAGACCTTGAAACAGACTACATGCCCATACTTGCCCCAAGGAATTGCAAAACTTTCTGCTTTCAATGCTAAAATCTACTACAAACTCTGCTGCTAAGCAACATAATGTCTTCTTTCTGACATTAACCTTCATCCTGCATCTAGACTCCTCCCTTATCTTGAAATGATGACTTAGTTTATAGTATAACTAGTTGTTATCATCAAATGTAGATATAATTCATGTAGAAGAAATAACAGGAGAATATATATTTGTAGTGAAGAAATATGCATATGAGTTCCAATCAAAAATGCTGTGCTTGGACATCTTTGTGGCCCTTTGTTGAAATCTCTCCAGCATCTCCGTATCTCTCTTGTACTGAAAAGTCAAGAACTAGACCCAGCACTCCAGATGTGTCTCGCTAAACAGAAAGGGAGGAATCATTTTCCTTGGCCTACTGACAGACTCTTAATGCAGCCCAGGAAAGCCCTAGCCTTTCTCTTGCAAGAGAGCAGTGTTGGCTGATGCTCAGCCTGGTGTCTTCTGGGATTCCCTCTTTTATATGAGGTACATGTTTAATTTCTTCTGTTCAGATTATTGCATAGGATAAATATTCCATTTTTCACAGCAAAAACAACCAAAGATCACATAGCTAAGATAACACATAAAAAAAGACCCAGTTTTTAAAAATTGGATTTCAGAGCTATTCAATTTCAGTATCTCCAACATCCAACATCTAGAATTTCAGGAAGCAAATTGAAGGACCTTTTGCAGGACATGACATAACAAGGTTTGATAACAAGATGTGGAGTAGAGTGGTATTAGATTCAGGGATAATTCTGAGACTGAAAAGAATATCTGTTGAAAGTTCAGCTAAAATGATGAAGTTAATGAGTTCAAGAGAATATATGAGAAGTAAGAAACAGAAGGATAAAGTAATGAAAAATATGAGTGTGACATAGCAGCAGAGAATACAGCAATAGACATGGAATCTGAGTGAGAGGTGGCAAAGAAAGATGCATGAGGAAAAAACAAGGAATACAAGCAAGTGAATATTTTTTAGTAATGGATACCTTTGTGCTTGTATTATCTCTTTCTGTCCAGCTATGTTTGTCTGTATATGACATTTCATGAAATTGCATACCTACTTTCCCTTTCCCTATTGGCTACCCTCCAGCTATTGCTGCTCCCTCTCCTATTCTGGCTGTATCTTCTGAATTTTTTAAGTTACAGATTTCTGTGATCTGCCCTCACCTAGAGAAGTTGTTTTTGGGAAGAGACATTAACAAAAGTTCACAGTTCCTCTGTCTCTAAAGCGAACAACACATTTTCTTTTTCCACTATAAAAAAATGAAGTAAAATCCTGCAAGCAGTTTATGAATCGCTCTAAAAATAAAAAAAACTGCAGTTAGGAAATTAAATTTGGTTTTGAAGTGGAAAGTATTTGTGGATTCTACTGAAAACTGACCTTGATTCAACACAGTACACTGTGCTTGTCCATTTCATTTTGCATTATATTTTTCTATTAAATTGCAACATGTGTTTCCGAAAAAAAAAAAAAGATACGAAGCAAACTTATAGCGTGATATGAAATTTAGGATAATAATAACAAAACAAAACAAAACAAGCTATGCAAGATTTAAACATCCTTGCAAATACTGTAGTTCATAATTACCATCATAATCTACCCCAGTCTTAACTCCTGACAGGTATGAAGGTATCTACTGCTTACACTGTAATTAGTAATTAATGCAACATACATGCGGAGATATACTTTTTGAGAAATAGAATGTAATCAGCAGTTATAATAATTACAGAATACACATTTTGTATGTTATATATTACGATAAAATGTTATCTTATTATTGCTATTAATATTATTAAATGTTTTTCAGTGTCAAGTGTCAGCTACATTGCAGTGAAAACAGGTTGTAAAGCAGAATATTCATCTTCATGAAAATAACTACAAGATATTCTGTGTTCACTTTACTTATAGAGACTAAAAAACATTATTGCAAGAAGATAAAATTATTTGCAATGTGAAGAGCACAGAAATATCTGTGATAATAGTTACTGTTTAATTAGATATTTTAAGCATCATAACCGAAGCTGAAATCAACAGATGAAAACATTTAATAAAGCATAGTATGCAACCCACTCAGGATTGGAAGTACTTTTAAATTGTCCAGGATTTCTTAAAATGTCTAAAATCAAGGTATAATGAAGAACAAGCTAAACTGTGTTAGTGCATTAAGTCTCTGTGGGTTTGCAGCCCAGTGGATACACCTCAAAAACAAAATTATACCAACTTTTTAAGCCATTGATATGTTCAAGGCATGATTACCACTGAAAAAGATAGGCTAAGAACACAGGTCATACATTGCTGCTTGAATATTAAGCTGTAGTTCATTCATATGGTAGGGTAGAATGCCAGCACAAGTGTTGGCCATGAAAGGATTATGATGAATTATGATTATTTATGATGAATTTGCTGCATCAAATCTATTCTTACCCATTATTTCTTTACAAGCAGCCTAGAATGCATAGTCTTCTCATATTAAAGAAGTGGCAACAGAGATGCTAACTCTTCAACTTTGATTTTCCCCTTTGACCCAGGCATGTCTTTAAATATCTTAGTTTTCCATGTATCTAGCTGTTTTGGCCAGCTAGAGTAGCCCTTTCAGTTACCTCTTCTATGCAAAGCTTAAAGAAAGTCAGTTGGTCACTAATTCTACAGTTGAATAAATAACATGATTTATTTATCACCTAGAAAACATGCATTATTATTCCATGCCAAAATAAAGCAAGCTGATCTCTCATTGAAATACTGGAGGTTGGGTTTGTTTGTTTGCTCGGTTGAGAGTTTTTTTAAGAGCTCAGTATCTCCTTCAAAAGATACAGAAATATGTTCTCAGGCATCACAGTTACCTACAAATCTTACAAAATACTGAAAAATTTTCCTCTTTTATTTTCTTCAGATTGTCCTAAAATGACTTTTAAGTCCATAACCATTTATCACCTGACTAACATTAGTACTGCTCTTTCTAAACGTGAATAAACTTAGTCTTCATTAAATAAATACAGGTTTTCCTAGTGTTCAATTACTAGTAGTTATTACTAGATAGACCAAGATGACTTAGCAGGTGGGAGGATGTCTTGGGTTATGGAACCAAAACTGTGTATTCTATTTCATTTGTTGAAAGCAGTTGGGGAGATGTTTTTTCTTTCTCTCTTGTAACTCTCAGGGGAGGGGGGCAGATGCCTTCTGATAATGGGCCAGCTGTTAAAACCAGTTTTCTTATCTCTTTCACCACCTGTCCTCCCTCCAGGGGTACATGTTCTGCTAATGGGCCATTAAGGCTCACCACAATCATCCACATTCCATTGTGAGATGCTCCACCCAGTGAGGGGAGCCAACCATTCTTACCTAAATAAAAACTGAGACGCAAGAACATGAAGTATCTGGCTCCACCCAATTCCCGGAAGAAGACTGGACCCTTCTCGCCATCACCGGACCCTTTTCTCTCAGGATCATCTCTGCTCCAACAGAACCACATCTGCCACTCCAGGAGGACTTACCTTTGGACTGCTTTCAACACCCTGACCAACAGGGTGTCAGGTTGTAGCTCTGACTCTGTCAGGGTTTTCTAGGATTTTTGTTTGTTTGTTTGCTTGTTTGGTTTGGGTGGTTTTTTTGTTTGTTTTTGGGGTTTTTTTTTTTGTTTTTGTTTTTGGGTTTTTTTTTGTTTTGTTTTGTTTTTGTTTTTGTTTTTTTCTTTTTTTACTACATTTGTACTGTTAATATTCCTAGTAAAGAACTGTTATTCCTATTCCCAAATCTTTGCCTGAAAGCCTTTAATTGCAAAATTATAATTTGTCGGGCGTGAGGGGTTTACGTTCTCTATTCCAAGGGAAACTCCCTGGCAGATACCTGTCTTTCAAAACCAAGACAGAGGAAAAATAAATGTTTTCTGGAGCTGGAAAAATAATTGAACATTTCCAAAAGAAAAAGGATATTAGCTTTTTAAAAATCAGTTTTTCCTAAAGGATGACTGGAGTTCTTGGTCATATTCAAAGTCTACTCCACTGACTTTTTGAATTCCTGTTACATGATTCTTTGTAGAACTATTAATATTTAAATGCATATACGCTGATAGGAACAATATTGTCCTCTCCTGAACTTCTCCTATGCTACATAAACATTTGAAGTCTTTCATTAAAACAGAATCTGGGAATAAACACTGGAAATTGCTTCAAAGTTGATTAGATAAATATGACAGCTCAATAATAGTTCTAAAAATAGATTAGATCTAGAAATTACTCTTTGGTTCTCTATGGTCTACCATCTCACACTGAAATACTAAGATTAAATTATTGGTCAGTGACTAACAATATTACTGTCACAAATGCTAAAATCACTAGGGTTTGAGAGGATTGTAAGTGGGTTTATTATGTTGTAGTACTGAGTAAAAAGCATGACATTTATAATTTGTTACTTATGCATTTGGGAGACAATCAGAGAAATACAAGGATAATTAGATTTTGTTCATTATTTTCTATGTAACGAGAATAAGAGAAAAGCAAAAACAGTAACAATAGAAGTGCATTTAAAAAGCACCCAAATTCTTATGTGGTATTATATTTTAAGTACTTTAATTCATCAATTCAACAGGCATTCGCAATAACTAGAAAGGCAAAAAAAAGCAAATGGAAAATGGAAAAAAAAATAGATTTGAGTCTAAAACATTAGTAACATCTCAGTCTCCTGATTCAAAGTAAAAATAACTACCTGCAAGGAAACAGTTTGAATAAATTAATTCAATATAATTGCAAAAACACAGGTAGAATATGACATGACTTCTATGTGATTTAAATTTTTTTTACTTACATGCTTCTGGCAGTTAGTATCAATTGTGTTAAAAAATGCAAGTCTCCTTTATATTACTATCACACAAAGAGCTACTTCTGTATGTCATGAACATAAATCTTATAAAGTTCTTGATTAATGTCCCAACAAGAATTTGAACCCATCATTTCTTCTTTGTCCATCCTCAGGTGTACCTGTTTACAAAATTACTTCTTTCTAATGGCTCATTTTCCTTAAAAACCAATGAAATTCCAATAAATACACTAGTGACTTTATATTAATCATTCGTATTTGAAAGGCTGCCAACTTTTCCTCTCAGTCTACTCACATTTACAAATACGTTTCTCTGTAGGTTCATATGAAATATTCATTTTTTCCTGTGTTTCTACATGGCATGAATAATTGCCATTGCTTCTTTCTTTTATATCACCAACAATATGTGGCTTGTACCATGTTTACACCTATTATAATTCAAAATTTTACAGTAATACTCCAGATAATCTTTATACACATTGTATCCTTCTAAATAAATGTCTTTTTTTCCCCATACAAACATACCTAGTTGGGTGAGTTAGGTTTTCAGGCTTTACTGCTGTTTTATGATCAGGGTAATGTTATGTTTTTGCAGTGGCATGTTGGTTTTATACAAATCACTCTGTATTTTGTCTAGAGAGAAAAGTTTATAAAACAACAAACTCAAAGAAAATAGAAGAATAGAGAATGAGTGATCAATGAATACAGGGAAATAAGGAACTGTCCATCATGCCATCATCATGACAAGTGGTTAATTAGCATCTGAAGTGGTAGTCCTGACTGATTCATGTTATCTGACAGGAGACAGAGAGATAGAAATCCATACTGAGAAGACAGCTAAAATGTGAACACAAAAAAATAATACCAAAGAATAAAGTCAGCAGAAGAAATAAAGTGTTATAGTGACATGATGCCAATGTTCTTCAGACCAGCTAGCTTCCGGCACTGTCGCCAGGAGCGGGCTGCCCCCAGAGAGCCAGGCAATCTGGGGTGCAGCTGTAGGGCACAACTGCTCTGCGGCACAGGTGGCAATGCATCAAGAGCAGGGACAAGGAACAGGGAGAAGTCCTCTGTGTGATTTCCAAAGGTGTTTATTCCCAGGAGGGTCAGGGACAGCAGACACAAAACCTGGGCTCGCAGAGGCTTATAAGTGGGGGAGGTCTTGGGAGAGGATACAATTTCCAGCCAATAACGGTTACATGGGGGAGGAACATAAGGCAAGGAGTACAATACGTTGACCAGTAAAAGAACACAAGGGGAGGGAACAGTCTAAACTAACCACTAAGATGTCAAAGGTTGAGGGATTGACAGGGAAGGGTCTAGAAGAAGGGGCAGGGTTAGGAAAGGATTGACAGTTCTGTAGGAGGAGGGAAGGGCAGGCCTAGGGAGGATAGTCAGCCAGGGCAAAACCAACAATATGGGGGAAAGGAAAAATCCATTAAGGATAAAATGTATTATAAGAATATAAAATGGGGAGGGGAGGTGGTTGTAGAACAGACCACTGAAAATGAGCTGCAATTGAAAACAATAAAAACACACTGCAATACCATAGTGATTGGTAAGGAAGCATCACGGATTAAGTTTAAATATTTAACAATAAGAGTCAATAATCCTCTCAGAAAAGGTTTCTTTCTAAACCATTTTGAGATTTTCAGATATTAGGGTGACCAGTTTAAACCTTTCAAGAGTAAAAAAGTGACAATTTAAAATTAAGATGTAGACAAACTAGAAAGTTGCTGAAAGCCTTGAGAGAAAAGTAATTTCTTTGATATTAATTTCCTCTCACTTCCTAAATTATGTTGATTTAAATTAAATAAGATGGGCAAACAGGCAAATTTTAATTTCTGAATTGAAAATGAATAGTCTATGGTGCTTCAGATTCTTCATCAAAATAATAAAATTTTTATAAGTATAAATCTTGTCATATAAGGAGTTTTATTATTAAAGTTGCAGTAAGTATTGAAACTGTATATAGACCATGGGTAAATGTACATAGAAAAAAACCACAGTAACCAATAGAAAACACATGGATTTGTTGTTAACTTACAGTTTACCCACCAGCATCTGTATACAAACTCTCTCAAGAGCTGTAAGGACACGTTACTATATCATCCTAGTTCATTCATTGCCTCTATGCTATTAAATTTAAAAGGTCAAGTTTATTTTCTCAGTGCTTGCTGTTACTCTCCTTTAAAAGGCAGTTCGTGTCTACATTTACACAGAACACAGTCATGGGACACCTACAATTCTATATAGAGATCCTCAAGCACTAATATTATTTCTTGAATATTTAATTCCAAAAAGAATGAATTTTACCTAGTAGTTCAAGTTCCCATTTTCATTTTTTAATTACTTAGGAAAGCAATGTAAATCTGGGTCTCTGATATCTCTCAGAGGAGTCCGAATTGAACATCTTCAGGCTATAAGGCAGCTGTTCCCAGTGATTTGTTTTGTTATGGTTTAAGCTAGTGTGCAAATTCCATTATTGATCTTTGTTTTTATTAGAAAGTTTTCCTGAAATAAATAATCTGGGGTTTATTTAACCATTTAAATAAGCCCAGTTGTCATCATGTTTTCTTTTTAAGTCAGTAATGTGTCTTTTTTATTTATTATTTCCATGGAATATGCTACAGCAGTTTATCTGAGAAGGGATTAAAAAATTGTATCCAGATCAACCTTCACTCTGACTGGACCTGACTTTTATGTCTATCCATGATCACCCATAAGATGAAAAAGGAAAAATCACAATTTCTTCATTTTACTACAGCTGTAACTCTTGCCAACCACTTTACAGATTGTATAAACTTTTGTATCTCATTTTCTTGAGTGTGAGAAAGCTGGAAAACTCCTGGACTAAGATAAAGACAGTTTAATAGGAAAAGCAAATGCCTCACACACAAGCAAAGCAAAACAAGGAATTCATTCAGCACTTCCATGGACAGGCAGATTTTCAGCCATCCCCAGAAGAGCAGGGCCCCTTCACATGTAACAGTTCCTTGGAAAACCAATGCCATCCCTCCAAATGTCCCCCTCCTCCTCCCTCTTCCTCCACTTTATACACTGAGCATGATGTCATATGGTCTGGAATATCCCTTTGGTCAATTTGGGTCATCCGTTCTCGCTTTGTCTCTTCCCAACCTCCCATGCAACCCCAAATTCCTTGCTAGCACAGTAGTACAAAAAGTCAAAAAGGCTTTGGCTGTCTGTAAGCCCTGCTCAGCAATAACAAAACCATCTCTATATTATTAGCCCTATGTCCAGCCCAAATCCAAAACACAGCCACTATGAATAAAATTTACTGCCCCAGAAAAAAACACACAAAGCTGTAGTACCACCCATTACCACCTTGTAGTAGTGGGTTTGGAATAACTTCAGTTCTGCTAAAAAAAAAAAGGAAAAGAACACTACTGAAAAACATTTAACTAGACAAAATATAGTTTTAATATCCAAAGTTCTGAATTTCAAATTTATTTTTTAAATCACAAACAGTTGTATTGAAAATTTATCCTGTATTAATGCAGATTTTATATACTGCCATTTTAATTTGGCAGTATTCCATAAACATTTTACTCCCATTTGTCCAATACTTCACCACTCTACACTAGATATCATTTATTTAGAAATCCATATCCTAAGGCAATGCAGTACAAGAACCTTTCATGTTTAAATGACAGCTATTGAAAGAACAAGACATGCTACAAAAATAATTCTAGTGAATAAGAGCTTCCATTACAAGAATACATTAAACTGATTCATTACCAAATCTCTTTGATGTTCTGTATCATTTATCAACAACATAAATATGAAAGTATTATTCATGATTGGTTTATTAAATCTGTTTAACATGTTTCACATAAAGTATTAAAATTAAAAATAATAATTATACATTTTTAAAGAAGTTTGGTATTTTATTATACCAGCGTAAATATACTTCTTCTAAGTTAACCTGTTGGTCAGTGTGTCCTGGGTTATAGAACCAAAAATGTGTATTCTATTTCATTTGTTAAAAGCAGTTGGGGAGATGTTTTTATCTCTTGTAACTCTGGGGGGAGGGGGGGGCAGATGCCTTCTGATAATGGGCCAACTGTTAAAATCAGGTGAGGCATTGTTTCTTATCTCTTCCACCACCTGTCCTCCCTCCAGGGGGATATTTTCTGCTGATGGGCCATTAAGGCTCACTAAGGGCATGACATATTCCATTGTGAGATGCTCCACCCAGTGGGAGGAGCCAACCATTCCTACCTGGATAAAAACTGAGATGCAGGAGCACAAGATATCTGGTTCCACCAAATTCCTGGAGGAAGACTGGACCCTACTCACCATCACTGGACCATTCTCTCTCAGTATCATCTCTGCTCCAGCAGAACCACATCTGCCACTCCAGGAGGACTTCTGGACTGCGTCAAACACCCTAACCAACAGGGTGCTAGGTTGTATTATTCCATTTATTTTACCTTTTTTTCTCTCTTCTTTTAAATTGGATCTCTCACTGGGTTTTGCTTTCAAACCAGCGCACAATGTTAGTAGAATAAGGACTGGATTCTTAGCAGAAGAATACGTTTTCCCACAGCACAATTAATAAAATCCAAATATATTTCAAGTATATAAAAAAGGGCTGACTTTCCAGGTTTGTATGAAATAATATGTAATTATTTAAGGAGTGAAGTATTCTAAGACAAGCAAACTGCAACTATTTAAAAGCATTGGTGATATAAAGTCTTAATGGCCTCTGTCACAGTGCTTTCTTTAATTACTCTTTCATGTTAAAATCTTTCCTCTTTCTTCTCATTCTTGTACTCCTACAACAGCAGCAACTTACACATTGTCTCAACAGCTGAATTTACTAGATAAATTAATACAGCTATCTCAAGGAAAACTTAAAAGGAAAGTAGGCATTGCGATAACTTTACATGTCAATGCAGAGCTTGGATGCATAATTGTGGGCTATTGTTCTTGACCAGAGATCTTAAAATATGAGTCTTGGAGTTAGTGCTAAAGAGGTGCTAGTAATGGTGCACACACAGTGACAAGGAAAGGCAAAACATCAGCTCCAGCTGCCTAAAAGTGTATGATAAGGAGTTACTCTCCAGAAGTCAATAGTAAAGCACACATTTTGTGCCTTTTTGCCTCCCAGAGAGTTAAAGAAAGTTGTTTTTTTAGAAGCAACCCTGCCATTCCCACCATCCTCTCCTCAGCTGCTAGGACATCAAACAAACACAGTTGTGAAGCCTTTATGAACAGTGGTAATCTTTTGGGCTCATAGTCTAGTGTATAAAACCTGTTACCATGAATAACAAATCTTAGAAATGTTCTAAATTTGTGACAGTATTTTCCAAATCCATTTTTTCTTATTTCAAAGTACATTTTATTTGACTGAGATAAAAATAAATTTATCATGGCAAAACTACCTAGTCTTTTTGGATCATTATACTTTTGTCTGACAAAGAGACATCAACAGCAACATTTTCTAAACGACAGTATCATGAAAGAACAAATAAGGCTGGCAACTTTGGAAATCCTAGGATGAATTTGTGCGAGAGATTCTGTGTATCTGTATGCAGAACAGCTCATGACTGAGTAGCTGGAAATGCTGGGATGACAGTTGGCTTTTTCAGCTGCTTATGTTATTAGAGAGATTGAAATGGATGTCCACAAGAAACACCGTAATATGATTTTTCATTTACAATTTAAATGTATGACTATTCTGCTTTAGTAAAAGGTTGTGGGTTTTTTTCCCCCAGTAAAGAAAATTTTTCTATATCCTTCAGGGGCTTCATATTTTTTTTTATTTGCTTTTAATTAATAGAATTCAAATGCAAGATGATTCTACACAGTTAGACATCAAAAGATATTTGCTTGTAAATGCAGTCCTACCTTAGTAGTAGAAAAAGAATACTCTTTTGTTTAAGTCTTAATGTCATCCATAAAGAATTTAATAAACAAACAAAAAAATTCCTCCAGGAATAATAGATACTAAATTTATATTCACTGTAAACAATAGGATTCTCTCTGGTATACCAAGCAGAAATGGGATGGGATGAAATGGAATATTGAAATAATAAACTTAGCTAGATAGCAAAATACCCACAGGTATGATTTCCTTACAGTTGCCTGTCAAAATACCATGATACTTGAAACTAAAATATCAGTGTCATCTGCTATGGAACTATATTGAAAAGAACCTTGGAGTTTTTTCTGTGACTTTAATGATATGACCAAACTAAAAACAACCTGTGGCAAAATAAAATAACAAAAAATAAAATAAATAAAATTGTGCATGCTGTCAATTTTATGTGAGATGATCAATACAGACAGGGAGATGTTGTAAAAATTAGAGGAGCTTATCTGTCTCCTAAATTGGAACCAACATAGTGGAACTCAGTATGGCAACACTCTAAAACTGATACCATCTATGCTTCAGAGCAGATTGGGTTTTTTTCCCTTCTGCATCACACAAAAGTCACAAAGTTTTAGCATTTTACTTTCAGTATTCATTGACCTTGCCACAGACATGACATCATATTTAAAATTTTAAATGTATTTTTAAATGTACAGCTCAGAAAGATTAAATTGACAAACCAATCACAGTTTTTTGGGTTTTTTTCTGAAAAACAACTGAGAAAAACCTTTCTGAAGGCTGTGGCTGCCTACCTGACACAAGAATCTGAAGGAGAAAATTTAATGAGGAGAAGCTGCTCTCTAATACTCTCTCTCTCTCAAAAAAGCAAAAAAGAGAAAAAAAAAATCCCAATAACAAAACAAACCAAAATCAAAACGAAACCCCCCCTTATTTAAATGTTTATTTTAGTTCTAAAAAAAATAAGCCCCAAAATTCTACAAGAATTCTACAAGAATCTTTCACAAGACGCTCAGATTCTTTCCACTAAATCTCACTTGACCAAAACTCCTAATAAGCAACTGTTCTTGAGTAACTGTGCTCTGAAGACTGTTGACAAGTATCTTTGGAAGAATTTTGGAGATTTCAAACAGAAATCATGAGGTAACAGAAACTATAATTCAAAAAGCCAGAAAGTGATGTCTTTCTGTTTCACAAACTTGGTGATATCCACTGTCTTAATTTTGTACCTGGAACCTCTGGTTTCCTTAAGTTTTATAAAATACAACACCCTTAACAGAAACTGGTCTAAAACTTCAGATATATTGGTGCCAGGAATATTATTTTAACTAGGTACAATGAAACAGCTTCTTTGTTTGGATCCCCCACAAGAGAAGGACAGAGTAATTTTCATTACTACTTCACAAATTCTTAGTGGAAAAGAGAAAGCAGCTTTTAATCATTAAAACTCCTCCAGCAGTGACAAGTAATTCAGTGCCTAACTTGGCAACCTCACGGGGCCTTCTTATTAATATGAACCGCATGCTTTCTTGGCAAAGAAAGCATTGCTACTGATTTCTACCATTTCTAACAAAGATCTCTTTTCGTGGGCCCTAAACCTGTGAATTCACTAGTACAATCTGGTATCAGGCACACAGTGTGCAAATGTACAATATGTGGAGCAGAGGAGAATCAGTCTCAAGTGGCCTGGGTTGAAGGGTCTTGAAAACAACCACCCAGCGTGTGCCAGCTTTCTGACACTGCCAGATAACTGCCCATTCACAAAACCGAAAGAATATTTCTTTTCAGTAAGTGTCTCCCCTAGATGATTTGTAGGAACAATCAAGGCAATTAGGTGCACTTTTGGGTGTCTAAATAATGCCAACTATGCCTGCAAATAATTGTATGTTGAAAGACCAAACATTTATCTAAAAAAAAAGAAAAAAAGAAAGAACATGTATTTATGTTGCCCAGCTTATATAGAGTACGTGAATGAATCATGATTTCTGCACAATAAAAAGGAAGAAATAACATAGACTACCACAGACTGCAGAGGCATGTGGGCAGGAAAATTCATCATATAAGGTGTCTGAGAAAATCCAGGGGGAATTAATGATCTGCTCTATTCAAGAACATTTAAAAAACAATACCATCTGGCATTAAGTAGAATTCAGGCCAAGAGTTGGCAGGAAAATAGGTTTGACAACCTTGACATAAAAACTACTTACTCTCAGTGACAATTATGGTCTCCTTGCCAGTTCAAAAGCATATCTTCCCAAGAATGGCATTTAGTCCCTACTGGCATTTGAAACACCACACAATCTTTACACCAGAGATTAAAGTAAAAACACTTATGCAAAGCACCAAACAGAGATAACAGCATAATCTGGATAAACACACCAAATACTAAATCACTGTTCATTATGTTTAGAACTAATGAGAACTGACATCAAATAGTAAAAGAGTGTTCATTTCTCTAGCTGGAAGCTTTGAAATACAGTTTGCTTTACATATTCTAATAATTTTTTTAAGTCAAAATTCTTTCCAAATTTTTTAGAAAGGGTCCTAGTTGACATTGCTTTCCCTACAGAATAGGACTTCCTCAGCTGCCTATTTATTACCAAGTGCATTTTTCTGGGCTAGTGACAAATAGATAAAACTGCAACCAGCTTCTTTAAGTTTTTTTAATAATCTTCACTATTAAAAGCCAAAAATTAGCCCTATTCACATACTATTTAACTGATTTCAGATATCTAAGGGAAAAACATGATCTTATTTTATATGTTACCAAATCTCAAATCAGCCTTCTCTGTGGCTGTACAAAACTGGTAGACATGGCTTCTCTTACTTTAAGTACAAGAACTCTCTATCAGTAATTAGCACTAAAGAATGCATGTGGCATCTTTTATCAAGACTTAATTTAAGAAAAAAACAATAGGATTTCTGGGAGATGCATATGACCACCTTCCATGTTAACATAAAAAGAAAAAAATCTTATATTTTAAATTCTCAGCTATAACAACAACAAAGGGTTAAAATTTTTAGAAGACCTGTGACAATTCTCAAACAATAGCTGTCCACCCCTAAGATGTTAAAACTACTGTATAGGGTTTACTTTTCTGATTGGTTTAAAACTATGTAGTGGGTTAATGAAGGTGTTATAATATAAGGTATATGGCATCAGTATATGCAAAATTTTATCATGTAGCTTACAGTAACCACAGATATTTCCAAATTAGTTCTTGATACTCAGTTACTTTACTTTCACTGTTACTAAAATTCCTACTAAATCTCTAGTGAGAATTCTAAAATTGTATGATGTGTATTTGGAGGAAAAAACATTGTGTCTGAACTTTAACTTGTATAGAATATCTGTGTCTGAAGATACAGTTTGTTTTTTTTTAATGGGTACAAGATACCAATTGTTAATAAATATGAAAACCTAATCCTCTAAAGTTTTGAGTACTTAAAAATGATAATGATATTTCTACCACATTCCCTATGTAATGTAACTTGTTTCCCTGGTGTTTTCACATTCTCTAGTTTTAGACTTTTAGAAGTGTGTCATCATTAGCTCTTTCAGAATAGAAGGAGTAAAGAATAAGGTAATTGCAGTGTGGCTATGATAAATTGTTAAAGAGTAAAAATAAACATCTTCATCTACATCTATTGCAGTAAATATCTTCTCGTATGTGTTTATAATTCAAAAGACTAAAAGTAGTTGAGGCAAAAATATGCAAAGTTTTAAAAAGGATCCAGAAATGAAAAAATAAAGGGGAACAGAAAATCTAAACTGACTTGTGACTTTTAATCTGACTTATAGACCTGAACCGAGTTCCAAATATGACAGTAGTTTATTAAGAGTTTACCTTAGGCACTTCAATATCACTGAATCAGCAAACTAAGTCTATTAAGCTATAAGAACAACAAAAGACTAGCATATTTTAAAATATATTGGAAAATGGATATGTGTAATTATTTATGTTCCATAGATGATATATTTAGTTCAATATCAGTGAATGTGATATTTCAGTTGCTTCTTAGACATAGCATTAAAGAAGTCAACAATGTGCAGTTAATGCTTTGATGAAAAAACGTTTCCTGGTTTCCTGTGATTTCATGTAGTATTAGAGAAAAGAGATTATTTTAAAAAAAATTGATAAATAATATTGCATTCAAACAAAAACTCATTTGCCAAGCAGAAATTAAGAGAAAACGACAGCAGAGCATATAAAGCTGATGGAACTTACTGGCATTTTGTAACTATGTATTCCTTTAGCACATTGTTTCTGTATTTCGTTTTAGCTCATAGTGAATCTCACCCAGCTCCTATACAGCTATACAATTATGAAATTTTGAAAGAATTTGACCTTAATCAATGCCTGCAAGTAAAATGCAAATTCTATTGACATCATCCCCAAAAATTAGGGGTTTTGGTGTTGGTTAACACAATCAGTATTAAAGCAAAAAATTCATTAAAAAATAATTAAAAATTCAATGCTGTTTTACAGCCTGCTGGAACAAAACCGAAATCCATCAAAATCTAAACTAAGTATGGCTACACTTTGCTGATGCTCAGAAATTTCATGGTTCTGTTCTACTTTATGGACTAGGTACTCCAACCAGGTCATCTGCATGCCAAAGTCGTAGAAAAACTTTGATGCAATATATCCCCTCCAAAGAAGAACCATGAAACAAGAAGTATTTCAATCAGATTAATTGCCCTAAAGAAAGTATAAGATGTGAAATCTACTAAGAAAGTATATCTGACTTATCTCAGACATAGATTTTTCTCATAGTAAATTTGAGAACATAAATATGGATATTTATGAGAAGATTCAGTTTGTGTAGCAGACGTGGATTGTGATTGGCATTTTCATATACATATGTAAATAAGATGCAAAATACTATCACTGCTACAAAAGAGCAAATATGTTAGATCAATGTAATGGATAATTTATGTGTAGCTCATTCTAACTCTATTACAATATTAGAATAATATCCAATTAGTGTCTTGGAATAATTGAAAAGAGTGTGTAAACATGTAAAAGTGCTAAGATTTTTAGTTGCTGTAATTCCCAAAGCCTTGTCCTATTACAAACATGGCATTGGGAATAACATTTATGAAAAACAAGAACTCCCCTAGTCCTGTGATGATGAACAAATGTATATTTTGCAAAGTTTTTTACTTTGAGGTGTTTTGTGTTTCCACAAGCCAGATGAAATTGCATGCCATTTTTCTCTTTCTCAGAAATGCGTTACACAAAGATTTTTCAAAAAGACCCTGGTGGCACTCATGCTTAACAAAAGGTCATGAGTCATGCACAAAACATTCTCTGTAATAAACCATTTTCCTAGTTACATATTGTTCATCAGTATTCACTTATATTACTGATATAAAAAGGTAAAAAATAAAAATACAGAAAAGAATATTTAAGATATTTTAGAAAAAACCCACAATCATATTTACCACATAGTAGGCTTAGTCAAGGTACAAGAGAAACATCCCCAAATGTTGGTATGTTCCATAAAATGCTTTTTTTATCCTGTTTAGCGAGTGTTCAGGGACATATGAAAGGAGTGACAACAAGGAAAAAAACCCCATGTCTCAGGCTTTTCTCCTTTACCTTCTTAAAATAATTCTCTATTCATAGTCAACAATTTTAACCTCTGTGATGAGACAGAAAAAAAATCAAGATTATGTCTTAAAATAGTTTAGGTCAAAGCATGAGGGCATTTTGGGATGTGAAAACCAGCACTAGTTTAAAAAGATTTTAACACAGAACTTTTCTGAAAGCAATTGGATGACCATACAATAAACAGTAGTGATTTATGTGTTTGAAGCCACTCCTATCATGTACAACATCTGCCATCAGATTAAATATTTAAATTCTTAAAAACACATAATTAAAGTAACCAAATCTGGAAATTATTACAATATAAATGTTCAGAAAAGGAAGGTGGAAATCAGGGGCAAAGTGAGATAAATATGTTTCACTGTTTGAATGTCTAGTGTCTCTGAAAACAATTTGACCTTCCAAACCAAAGACTCGCCCAGGTAGTTGGCACATTACACTTCTTTCATAAAAACTGTGAAAAAAATTTGAAAGAATTTCCCCTCTGATCCTCAGGACAATTTTTAAATATTCAGGAATAGGTGTTCATATGTCACAGTTAAGTAGTGAAAAGCCCATTAGTACTGAAAAAATGAAGCATAGAAACAAGTTCCATGCAGGCTTCATCACAGAATAGTTGCCCAACTCACAGCTTCAACCTCATCTCCAAGGGTTCAGTTCCCTAAAAGGCACTGTAGAAAACACTTCACAAAAGATAATACAGATTGAATTTCTCAACAATATTTTATAGATAGAATTATCATTTGCTTAAGATGTTTTCTTCCTCTACAGTGTTTATTCCTTTATTTTACCTCTCCCCCACTTTGACTGGATGTAAGCTTCAACTGAATTTATTTAAATTAAGATTGATTATTTCATAAATATTTGAATTGTTTTAAAGCTGTAGCCTTGTGACTGAGAATGGTTTGTTATGAAAATCAGAAGAAAACCATTTTGGATTGGTTTATATTTCCTTTTTTTCTAATAATAACTAGTATTAATTTATTAAACTATCACTGATTTCCTGAAAATGAAAAAGTTTGGTTTTATTTCAAATATAAAAGCAAAATATCTGAATTAAACACTTTGATATTAAAACCCAGTAATTAAAAGAGGGATTTTATGTACAGTGTGGGTTTCTACATGAGACAGAGGACAAATCTATGGTTTATAAAATACCTTGGTAAATGATCATTCATTAGTTTATTTTCTGGGCATATTCAAAATTTAATCCAGGAAAAAAAAAAAAGAGTATTATGTAAATGCCATGTTTGTGAGATATCATTAAGAAAAGGAGCAATGTCTGACTTAAGCTTACTGTAAGAAACTGACCTACAGTTTATTTAATTCTTGTGATTGTAGGTTTATGCTTCAAGCATAGAATGCTGAAATGATCTTTCAGTGTTATGCTTTTAGCAAAAATAACTGTACCCAGCAAAGTCCACCTACTCTCTTCACATGTAGCACAAGATTAACATTTACAGTCATTAGAATACTTATGTATTTTTCCTCTTTAAACCAGGTAGCAATAGAACGAAGAAAAAAACTCTTGCTAAGGCTGACAAGTTGCAGTTAATCAAAGACATGGAAAAGAGAGGCAGGTGTGAAGAGCTTCTATACAGACAAAATGTTATATTGATATCTAAGTAAAAGTAAAAATATTGAGACTTCAAAATTTTATATAAAGCCACACCTTACATGATTTGTGTTTGTTTTACTTCAAATCCATGAGCAGTATTGAAGGTGGAAATGCTAGTTTTGGTGCAAGGCTGCACAGCAACAGGACAGGAGGAAATGGCCTCAAGCTGCACAAGGAGAGATTCAAGTTTGACATTAGGAAATGTTTCTTTACTGAAATTGGAATGACATTGGACAAGTTACTTAAGCAAGTGGTAGAGTATCCATCCCTGGGAGTGTTCAAGAAATGACTACGCATGGCACTCTCTGCTGTGATTCAGTTGACATGATGTTGTTTGGCCAATGGGTGGTTTTCTTCTTCATTGCACTTTGGTGTGACCTCACTTAGGACTACTACTGAATTTATTTAAATTTTCTCTCTTGATCACTCTCTGCAACTCACAGGAAATATGCAGTATGCCATCTTGAAACAAAGATTCAAGGACATTATTTCCTTAACTTCAAGTGAAAATTATAAAAATTACTTGCAAAACTGTAAGATAAGTTGAATTCTACTGCTTTTTTTTATCCTTGAGATAATAGCATCATATCAATTGATAGTGATAATAAATAAATTTTAAAAATATTATGTTATAATTCTCTATTAAAACTTAAAACTGTGAAGCTTACTGAGAAAAAAAAAGAATGTTCTTAGAATGCAATTTCAATTTAAGAAGGGTCATAATTTATATTTTGCAATGAGTACAACTCTTTTTTTGATGTAGAAGGGTTGTTGTTTTTCTCAAGTCCCTTCTACTGCTGGAACATAAAATATCAGGCTTTTCAAAGTACCCACATTGAAGTTAGATAACTAAAACAATAGAAAGAAATATCCAGCCGTTTCATTTATCTTTAAAAAAAAACAAAAAAACAAAACTTCAACAGACATCACAGCTCAGGTAAAACTCCTGGAAGTGCTTTTATTTCATTACTATGTTAAGTGAAGCTTTTATAATAAGTTTCTTTTTTAAGGTTTGCTTTATATTTGAGGATGATTCCTACAAAAATTCTATTCAAGCATGAGGTAGAAACATTACTGACAATTTTCTTCTGCAATCCCCTGCATTTTTTAATCAGTAGATTAAAATTCAACAGCTGCTTTAATGGAAATGTATGCCATAGCTTACAAAACCTACCAAAAATATTCTCTCAGCATTGAATCTTATCAGTGTTTCTGAAGAAGGTGCAGAGAATGGAACTGTTGTTTTCTTCATTCCTTGTATTTCTTCTTCAAAAAAAAGATGTATTTTCCTTTGGAAATAAGAGAAATAGTCATAGGGCGGGTTAAGATGACAAAGCAATGATTAGGTTTTGTGGGCAGACTCAAAAATAAAAGCAATCTCTAAAATAATTAATCCCTTTTGTAATTGTCAGAGAATTCTGATCTTGTGTTTTCTGAGAAATTAAGAAAATATTGCTTGATGGTTTTTTTTCTTAATTTTGTGGTTTCCCCATACCTTCTTTTTAAAAGTATTTCTGAACGAATGTTTTGGGAAGCAGTAGTGTTTTTCCAAAGCTGATCAGAGTTAACAAAAATGCAGTAGTTTCAGTGACCCTGGACTTAGGACAAGACTAGAAGTGATTTTCAAGTCTTACTCAGAGTTATTTCCCACCTGAAGCTGAGAGAATGTGAAAATGCAGGTAACCACAGAAAAATAGCTCAGCAAGAAATGTTTGATTTTTATAATGAACATTATAAATAAAAATACATTTTTTAGGGAATTCAAAACATGGTTCTGTTCTCTGAAACATATAAAACACATAATAGACTATTGTTAGTTGCTTGGCAAGAATATGTTTAATTTCCTGTTGAATTTCATATTGATGTGTTAATTACAAAAATTAGAAGCTGAAAAGCGTTTGACTTCTTTAATTGAAAAAAACCCAAAACCAAACACTGTCAATATTATTGGAGATTTGGCAACAGCTGTTACTTAATCAGAAGGCAAAAAGTTATATAATCTTCAGTGACAAATGATATTGTTAAGGCACTCTTGTTGTTGAGTGTTTCTTGTTTTTATTTTTTCCCCAAACTGTTTATTCCTTAAAAGAAGGGAGCAGGAGAAGGTTTGCATTCTGTACTTGACAAGAAGAACCACAGCAGAGAAAATATGCAGAGGAAGCTGAGCAGTTAATCTTCTACACGCAGGTTTGAAAACTGCCGTTCTGTTCCCAAGCACGTTGAATTTATTTTGTGCATACTGTATTTCATTTATTTCTGCATATTGCCAGTGCTTGTTACAGGCCACAGGTGGTGTATTGAGATTGCAAGGCCTCAGGATGAAGATTCGCCAGGCTTGCTCTGTTTGAATTTGTCTTGATTTGCCTGGTGATGTGCCTTGTTTTTCTTGACCCCAGAGAGGCTGGGGAAGGCACCAGACCATAGCACCAGATAAAGGCATAGACATTTTATAGGATATATGCAACAATTTTAACTGCGGCATTAGTAATGGTATTTTATCTGTAAGAGTGGTTCTTTATTTTTCTTTCTTTTTTTTTTTTTTTATTAATCAGTTACTTGACTAATAGTAATTCTAGAATTCAATCATTAGATTTTCAAGAATATTAATTTTAAATTCTTGTCTTTATATGTTTCTTTCTTCCTCCTTTATCCATAAGAAAATTTTGAACATAAAACTGAAGCCTAAACTTCTGCAGCACCTTCTTTCTTTGGTGAAATAACATCAGTTCAATCTCCCACTATTAGAATTCATACCACTTTTATGGACTTCTTAAATGTTCAGACAGTCAAAAGGTGATTCTGAAATAACTTGCCTCTGTACAATAACTTTGCCTCTATCATGCCTGTACATGTTTCTTGCTGGGTAATAACAGAAGCTCCATTGCCTCTTTCTGCATAATTTCTTTGCTTTTTTTTTTATTTTTTAAATTTTTTTCTGGAAGTATTTAAAAAATAAAAGTAAAAATGAAATTTCTTTCTGATTTGCATGAATAAAAGATAAAATATGGTAACTGATATCTTTACCTCATTTCACTGGCTATGCAATTAGTCAGTCAGTTGTATACATGTAATTCCAATCATACTAAAATGTCTACATTGCTTGCATATCATAAAAAATGGGATGTTTATTAGCAGAATGTTAAGTAATGATTTATTTTATAATAAATGGTCAACTGTGGTGTGACCAAGGTTTTCAAAATACAAATTTACCTAGAATAAGTTGTGTTATTTCATTGTTATTACTGATCGTCTTTAAAAGAAAGTTTGTCCCTCTCTTGGTGCTAAACATGAGCTAATAGAGCTAATAGTGACTTTTGAAAGGGATGAGTACTATCATCAGAAAAAATCTGCCACTTTGGCATCACAGTCTCTCATAGTCAGTGATGACAAAGCCATGCAGAGAACAGCCAAGGTGGACCTCATACTGGGAGGGGAAAGAAGAATGTCCAGAATTAGGGAGGTACCTTACTCCAAGCACAAAAGTAAATCTTGTGCACCTGACTCCTTAGCACTCCTCTCTCTGGGTGTAAAACTTACACAACTTCTAGTCTATCCACACCACTTAACCAGTTCCATGCCATTAGCCTTTCTGTCTGCCTTAATGTAAGTTAAGTTAATAAGATTTCAAGTATCACTGCCTTAGAGCAGTGGAACAATATTGCTGAAAATTAATACTGGTTTGGACTGTGGCTAAACCATTACCCAGACTGGCATTTTCTGAAACTGACTGAACAGCAGTGCTAGCTGAAATGTGAAAGCGTTAACAGTAGAAGGAAATACTGGAAATTTGGGTCTGGATGCTGTCTGGGGTCAGCCCAAACTGTGTGAGCATCCAGATGCAGCCTGTTCTGTGGCAAGGCTCTCTCAAGGATGCTGAGGACAGTCCAAGTACTGATGGAGCCACTGAAGCTCAAATCTCACATGCAACACCATGTGGGGACTCCACTAACACAGCTTTAATTTAATTGCTGTAATCATCACCCAAACTTTTAATAAGAAATGAACTTGACATGTAGACAAAAATTGTGAGATATTTCATTGCAGTCTGAAGACTTTTTAAGGCAAGGAAAGTTAGTACAATTAATTTATTCTCTGTGTAGGTAATTTTAGCTGTATTTATCAGTATTCAGCATTTCCACCAGTTGTCTTCCCCATATTTTCATTTTGATAAGGAGTATATGTTATTCTCTTCAAAATGGCTTTCACAGAATGTGACTTAAGAAAATATCACTTTTTCCATAACTAAGTGTTGTATAAAGTCTAAATTTAATAAGAGCCAAATGTCAATAACTTTTCCTGGTCCTAATTTTTTAAAGAGAAAGCACGTGTGAAAAAAACACCATTACCTGAACATCACAAATATTCATGACCGACAAATTTTTGAAGCAGTTGTAACTGTAGAAAAGTTCCTATTGAGGAATTTCTGTAGCTAAAATAGGCTTAGCATGAAGATTTTATCAAAGTTTCCTTTTGCTTCTCAGAGGCAAACTTGAAATAAGGCTTAATTTTCTCAGTCTACTTTCCCCCCACTTTTATATTTAGTGATAGGCATTTTAAAAGGCATAAGGAATATGCAGGTACAATACATGTAACATGCGATTTAGGCTATATAGGAAAAACATTAAGAAAAGGGAAGTTGGAGTTAGAAAACTGAAAATTGATGAGAAGTTTTGGAGTGTTTTTTTCAACAGTGCTTTTCTATCCATCCATCTATTAAAAAATTTTAGCTTGCCTGTTTGATCTTGATATCTGCAGTATAACTATTCCTATATAATACATTGCTTCCCTTTTGTACTATAAATACACAAAAACACCATGAACCAACATATAAGTAATCATGTTTATTTTACTTTATTTTATGTTAGCAAAGAACATTGCACAGATGGTTTATAAAGTTTAATTAATAAAATATGACAAAGTGCGAACTCTTATGTAACAACTCATGCTAGTGGGACTGTTTGGGTTAGGACTGTTTTGTTTTTAAACTAAAATTTCCTGAAGTCTTTTCTGCAATGTCTGTTTTATAATGATTTATTTCTTTTGGCATGTAGTGTCTGATATAGCCAAAGCAAATATTATTCTGACATTGATGAATTCTGTACTATCAAATTCCTTCATATTTTCAACTTATATTTGAAGTAAATTAGTTACACCTAGGTAGTTGGGATTTGTCTGAAACTTATAACTTTGTCCTTTTTTTTCATATACTTAATAGCCTTTATCTATTTTAGAATAAAACATTTCCCTTCATATAAGAAAAGTTGTTGGCTTGGTTCATAATAGTCACTTTGTTACAGTAATAAATAGCCTTTATTTGTAATAAGCAAACACCAAATAATGTTTCTTTAGGTGTGCAAATGTCAAATGAGCTAGTCTTTTTCCTTTTGCCATAATATTTTGAAGCTTTTTATCTTGATCAATTTCCTTTTAATATTCTCTGCAAGAACATTTGACCAAATGCCATTTTTGTTGAAACATTAGTGCATGACCAGATTTTTTGATCTTCTGCAACATTACAAAAAGTTATTCACAGGTTTATCGGAAAAAAAAAATAGATCAGAATGTATGTAACTTATGCCCCAAATTTGTTTTTAGGAAATTAAGGATATCTTGGAATATCCAGATTAAACAACTGAATATCAGGATTTAAAAATGAACATTATATTTCTGAAATGACTGGATTGCTGATATCACCCTAAGGAAGTAAAAGATATAGGAAGTAAAACCTACTCTTTCACTTCTATAAATATGCTAGTATTAAGTCAACTGTAGTACCTCCAAATGAAATAGGCAGCTGCCAAATATTTCAAGTTGGAAAAGAAATGTATATTCAAAAATATATTTCATCAGAAGCCAAGCATAAAAGAGGTTGTTGCACAAAATGACTAGACATCTTAACATTAAGCCAGATTTAGTGCCAGAGACTCAGAAGACATTACAAATCAAGACAAGGATCTAAGCCAGGTACCAGCAAGGATCTTCTTTCAGTAAAGTGGTAATATATTGTGAATTTAAAGAAAGCTTGCACTGCATGTTAGAAAAGCAGTATACCTTGGTTTGTGGTTTGATCGGCTTTCAACTCAAATCTTGCTGCATGGAGAGTGTGTCTCAGGGAAATCTTTCAAAGTGTCTGAGAAACAAATGGTTCTTCCCTGACTGTACCTCATGTAGTCATTTATGGCAAGAGTCAGCAAATACACTTTAGCATCTGTTTAATGTCAAGTATGTAGGCAAGTTATTTGACACAGTATGTTTAGGTTGTTTATTAGACTGTAGAAATTACTGTAATATTGGACTACAGTGCTGATTTACAGGTGAATGTTCAGTTATGATAATTGAACTGAGATGCTAAAGTGTTCTTTACATAGAAAACTATTGTTTTGTATCTCTATTTTACTATATTGTGAGTTTCAGGTTCTAATTTAGGCATTATGGTGTCAAGTTTATAGACCTACTTGTGCGTTATATATTACAATTAATTCTTACCTTCTTGCCTATGTACAAGTATAAGCATTGTGGAATAAACTCATGGACTAGGTCTAGCAGGTGAAGCCAAGGAGCTGCTGAGACCAGAATAATGGTCACAAGTGCATATCCACAGCAGAACAAGAATAGTGGAATTTTGAATGATACTGCTTAACTTAATGATGTCTTATTGACCAATTATTCAGTGCAGGATCTACCTGTGATAGAATTATTGCTGCATTTTCAGTAACTCTCTTCCACTTTTTTCCTACTCTTACTGTAATCTTATGTGGGATTCTAACTCTAAGCAAACATCAGGCATGCTTGATGAATATTAAACTCTCTTTCATTCCTATTTTTTAACTGACTCTTTTTTATTAACTTGTTAAAAAAGGTTCATTTTCTGCTTTATCTCCAGCATTAAATGATAAATAAATACATTCTTAAATAAATTCTGAAATGGGATGTGTTCTTACTGTAGACCAGAGTGATAGAAATATGACTCTGTTTAATCTCTCCATAGTTCCTATCCCAAAGCCAATATGTAGAAATAGGCTTTTAATCCAGAGTAGGACACCATATTACAGATCTTTCAGACCAGAATTATTTCTCTTTTGGTCTGCTTAGAGTAGTTAAAAGTGTTTTCTCCTCTCTTAAGCTTATCAGAAATGCCAACAGACTGAGAAAAAATGGGGGGGGGGGGGGGGGTGTTGGAAGAGGGGAAATGAAGTTCTCTAGCACCTGTTTTACTTTACAGAGATTTTTCATTCTTTCTTGAGGTCCAGCCACTGCTATAACATGGCCATTTATTCAGAGCATTCACATGCACACATACACCTTACATCTCACTAACCATTCTACAGACCCTGTCTGGCCACTTATCACCACACATTCTAGTAAAAAATATCACCAAAAATGATAACTGTGTCAACACATGGCCTAACACATGGCCTTGGGCACTTTGTAATGATGTAAGGTATTTTGAATCATGTTTCATGTAAAATATATCTCTCAGGAATTATTTTGTTCCCATGCCTTTCATTAAAGCTGTCAATCTAAGATTGCTTAGTAATATTAAGAATGGCCATTACCATTTTTTAAAATATTCTTAGTATCTGCAATTTGTGTGATATCAATGTAGAAAATATTGACATTCATAAAAGATTACTCAGTCTTTTCTGAATAAGTTCAACTGTTTCCATAAATTACAGCACATTATTTATTTTGTACAAGTTTGTCAAATTTACTCTGAATAATTTACTCTTCTCATAATATTTTCTATATTTAGTATTTCATTAAGTATAAATCAATATGTACATTTATATCTAAAATTGGAGCAGAGCTTTTGCACACAGAACTATTTTGAATACCGACTGCATGCATAATAGCAAGGAATAGCAGCTCATTAAAATGTTGAACCAGTGGTTAAGCAAGGAATGTTCTCCATTCCTATAATGTAAAGTATTCTGAGAAAAATATTTTCATAGAATCATAGAATGGTTTGGGTTGGAAAGTAGATTAAAAAATCATCTAGTTCCAAAGCCCTGCCATGGACAGGGGCACTTTCTATTAGACCATTTTGCTCAAAGCCCCATCCAACCTGATCATTAAACACTTCCATGAAAGGGGCAGACACAGCTTCTCTAGTCAGCCTGTTCCAGTGCCTCAACCATTCTGTGACTCTGTGATACTTGGCAAGGGGTGAAAATAAATAAGAATAGCATTTTCCATAGCAGCTGATATGCAGAGTGGTTCATTATTACAAATACAAATTTTCCCATTATTTCCTCTAAGTGAGGACCTGATGTTTTTTGGGGATTTTTTTGATCATCTCTACATAATTTAATTTCTTGTCACGAGCAAATGACTGTCTCAATGACTTTCTTTCACAGATAACATTCTGGTTAACTTCTCAATCAACATTACATTTAATCAGCTGTTGCTTGCTTGAGGCTAAAGTTTTCCTCTGATGGTATCTACACTGGATGTAGACATCTTTTGGCTAGCTTGAGACATTTTTCATTTTGAGACATTTTCTATCTCCTGCTTTTGTCAGTTTAAGTATGTAGGGTCTCTCTTTATCTCCAGCACACATACTATGTAAGACCCCTTTTGTCAAATCACTTCTATCTTTCAATGCAAAACAGTCCTTATAAAGAGCTGTTTCCTTCTATTGAGTTACACTGTTTTTACCTTCACACTTTGCTTTCCTCTTAAAGTTCTAAGTTATTTTCTTAAGTCCTCAGTGCCTATATCCTTTCAGTTTACAGAATACAGAATAAGATCATAATTTTGTCATGGGGCTAAGGTTAGTCTCTGTGTATCTAGATTACCTGGTGAAATCACTATGACAACATTTATTCTTGGAGATCATGTCTGTACATGCTGATCCATGAAAGTCATTCAAAGTACAGTTACATGCCCAGTTTACCAGAACTACTGCTGGCTTAGCATGATCATATATCAAACACTTGAGGTAGGCATGGACCTCACAGATGACACTCTGTATTCCAGTAGGTTTTTAGCTAGCTGCTTGCTTTTCCTGTTGCTACTGATAGTAATTCCTGGAAAACTAGAATTTGGGTTGAAGATCCCTGCTGCTCCTGCCTTCTGCTTTCAAGGTTAAAAGTTTTCACAGTAAGAAGATGTATCTGGTTTGTTTGTCAGTAGCCTTCTATTTACACAGACATAGCACTGATATTAGAATTTTATCAATTATATTTTGGGTTTAGCATAAGAAGTCTAGGAATAAACTATATTTTTGCTTTAACATTCATTAAGCTCATATATCAGCAGTCTGCCCTTAGCTTGGATATAATATTTTTGTTGTCAGTCACTTTAATGGAATTTCCTAACACTACCTGCTGCACTGCCGGATACATTGACTGACTGCAAGTTCCACAGGGTGACTTGGTTCATGAGAAGAACTGAAATGAGCAGCATATTGAAAATGTTGCAGAACTGTACTATTTCAGCCTAGAAAAAGTCTATTTCTGTATATCTCTGATGAGATAATTCATTGTGTCATATGCCACAAAATGAACATTTCTACTGTATCACTCTCGTTTTCTTATTATGGTCAAAAGGAATATAACAATATATGGCGGGAAAGATTTCAAATTAGCCTGCTCTTAATAATCTAATCAAAACACACCAGATGTATTTTCTAGTTTCAACAATACTAATACTAAATGCCCAAATAAATAACAAGAAAATCCATATTAATTGCCACCTAGAATACCTGTAAAAGATGTTATTCTATCTACCTTCTATAGTATCATGTTATGGTTTCCAATGTTCCTCTGGATGACAAAATTAATGATTTTTTCTCAAGAAAGAAGTATTATAGAGGTATTATAAGAAATATGCAATGACCTGAGCTATTTGGTGGGAAAACCATGATGTTTATATTTCCCTTCTTAACAATTCCACTTGGGTATATTTTTCTATGTCCCAAGTGCATGCAAGTCTGTTACTTTCCAACTGGTTCCCATATTTTTGGTAGCTTTACAACAGATCACCCTAAATGAATTGACAAAAGGGCAATTCTTTGTTGTGTAGTGATTTCCTTACTTGTTCAGGCTTGACCACAGGAGGCATTCACAGACCTTATAGCCAAAAAGCGGCAGTGATCAGCTGGACACCAGCCAGTTCTGAAAACAGGTTAAAATCAGCTCAGACCAAGGTAGGCCTTGGTGAAACAGACACCCTGTTCTGTCATGTCATAATAAAATTTAACTCCTGATTTAGTACTGGCAAAACCTTATTTGCTGGAACCTACTGCATCTTCTGAGTGTTGACTGTAATTTTATTGGTAAGTGATCAGGTTTTGTGCAACTACTTCCAGGAAATTGGAAACTGTAAGAAGATTATAATGATGGCTTCAGAATATCCCAGTACTGTTATCTTTTTCCTGATGTCCAATAAAGCACATCCAGCTCAGCATACCTGGAAACTGTATCCGGGCAGAGTATATATCCAGGGAATTCCAGCACATTTCCCATACAGTATTATTGTATAGATGGAGTTATTACTGCATTCATTCATGCTAAGATACAGACTTTTCAAGATGTAAGTACAAGGTACAATGGAGCAAGTCTTCCCCAAGACCAGTAACTCCTTGAATTAATGGAATTCACAGAATCACAAAATCCTCAGTTGAAAGAGACCCACAAGAGTCATACAGTCCAATTCCTGGCCTGCACAGGACAGCCCCAAGAATCACACCATGTGTCAGACATTGTCCAAACATTTTTTGAACTCTGTTAGGTTTGGTGCTGTGACCACTTCCCTGGGGAGCCTGTTCCAGTGCCCAAACACCCTCTGGGTGAAGAATCTTTTTCTTATATCTAACCCAAACCTCCCCTGACACCACCTCAGACCATTCCCTTGGGTTCTGTCACTGGTCACCACAGAGATCAGTGCCTGCCCCTCCTCCTCACAAGACAGTTGTGACTGCAATGAGGTCTCCTCTCAGTCTCTTCTTCTCCAGGCTGAACAGACCAAGAGACCTCAGCTGCTCCTCACACAAGACTCTGCAGGACTTTGATATGGTACAGCAGCTTGAGAGAGGCAAGGAGGAGGGACCATCAAAAACCCATGAGTGAAATTCCATGGGATGGAATTAATAAAAACACTAATATAGCTGGTCAGTCCTTTGAAAAACTACAAAATCACATGGAAGTTTTAATGGAGATCATTGATTTTAGTTATCTGATTGATTATGGATTTTGTCTGGTACCCTTGGTATTCTCGAGCCATTAATGTTGTTACTGTGTCTAATCAAACCACAGGCAGAGTACACTTGTTCTAGCAGTTGTCTCATCTATTACATTCCCAAATTCTAACTGTTAGCCTTTTCCATTGATAGTATAATCTCCCATATCCCTTGCTCAAAATCACTTGAAAGTCCTTCATATTAAAACTCTCTGACATGTTACATCTGGAACTTTGCTTTCTCTGTTACTATGGCCTTTTCTTCTGCCTTATTTTTGCCCTTAAAAGCTGTGATAGATCTTATCTTACTGTGTTATAGTATTAGATATATTAGACAGCTTAGACAGATGTTACATAGTATTGAAAACTCTCAATTATTTGATTAATCTTTAAGAAAAACAAAACCAACCAAACAAAAACAAAACAAAAAAACCCACTTGCAAAGTGTCCAGAAATAGCTGTCAATAAATATTCAAATTTTGAAAAGACCACACTGCTTGTAAGGACTTTACCAGTTTGGTAAAGAAGATAAAAGGAGGACATGATGTCAGTCAATTTTCTATAGTTCAATTTGTGGCCTCCTTTAATTGATTGAGGATTTTTTTTTTAGGATATGGAAATGAGACAAATTCATATTCAAAACAATCATGCTATTAAAAATTAGCATAATTAAGTAATCAAACAATCTGAGTAATAATGTGATGTTTTCCACGATTTTTAATCTTCAATTTCAGATTAAGTGTACCTTGAGAGAATCACTTTAACTCCATCAAAAATTCTAATCTTGAAGAAAATATATGTTAAATTTTTTAAAAAAATTTATACCAGAGATCTGACCAGATTATTCTTTCTCATGCTGATATCTAAAAGTGCTAGACCATGAAAGAAGAAATCATGAATGCTAATTCTTGTATTTGAAGTTGGTTTCAGTTTAGACCTTCTGTCTAATTAAATCTGATACTTTAAGCTCTCTAACTTTATGGTAGGGTTTCCTATCACCCTAAAATGTTAATATTTCATTTTTTGTTCAGCATTAATATATAATATTTCAGTATTAGAACATGAGGAGTTTTATTTTACCTCATTTGGTATTTCAGCTTTCAGTAAACGAGGTTTTCATTAAGGAACAGCTCGGTTTATATGTTTATAAAAGAAAATTCATTTATCAGAATTTCTTATTAAACTCTGTCTAGAAGAAGTAGAAAGCTGGATGATAGCAGGTAATGCACATGACCAATGAAAAAGAACTTTTTGGAGTAATTAGGATAATTACTAAAAAGAATAATTAGACACATAAGATAAGTTGAAAATATGCATATTTCTCCTGTATCAGCTGTAATCAGCTGTAACACACAGAGATCTTAAATAATAACAGGTAAAATTATGGCACATATTTTACTTTGCATAAGTCCCATTAAACCTCTTGCAAAACTTCATTAATTCAAGAAACTTGGGATTTCATCCCATTTTTGACTTCTTTGGTACTGTTTCCTTAAAAAAGAGAGTTAATGGAAGGAAGAGGAAATTGAGAATAAAATATAAAAGAAAATAAAGTAAGAAAAGTCTTAGTTATGCTAATGTTATAATATTTTTCCCAGTCAATATTGTTGCAACATTCAGGAGAAAAAGCAAAGCAAACAAACAAACAAAACACAAACACAGACTCAACAAACTATAAATGATAAACTAAATGCAATGATTACAATACTTTGCAACAATTCAATAACATGCTTTGGTTCATTTCCTGTGGTGGTCGTATTTTAACTCTTTGTTTAGAATGAAAATTTTTAAGGTTGTTATAAAACATTCTTGTAGTTCCTGGAAGGGCTAAATTCTTTAATATATAAAGGAAATAATAGTTTATTTAATTTAGTTTAAAGGAACAACAAAAACATAGACCAAACAACATGTATTGGCTATATTAATTACATTCTGCCTAACAAGGCAATCTGTCCATGTTGCTACAGTATTATTTCTATGTAGATTCATAAACCCATTACCAGCCATTAATGATGTATTTATTTAAGCAATCAAGCATGGAAGTGGCTTTACTGTCAGAGATATGATGTATAACCTAACAGTCATTTGGTTAATGAGGAACAGGAAGTGCTTTTTAACCAGGACAGGTATTTTGTTGGCAGTGTCACTAATTACCCTGATAAGTTGTTACATGAGGATTCTGCATGCAGAAATTTTACTGGTTTTCCTCTCTCTGTAGCCACAAGAGAAAGAAATCCTTTTCTTTTTCTAACTGCTTGTACTATTTATGATAAAATCATAGAAAAGTCTGGGTTGGAAGAAGCCTCTAAAGATCATTTAGTCCTATATCCCTGACATGGGAGGGGATATAACTGGATTATAACTTTGTTCAAAGGCAGTGTATCTCAATTCAGTGCTTCTCATAAAAAAACAACCACACACAACAAACAAACAAACAAACAAACAAACAAAAACCCAACCAAAAAAAAACCCCACCACCACCACTAACAGAACATTCCTACTATTTACATTTTGGGTTGTATTCTTTGATGTAGCATTATCTGTCAGCTACATTGAAAAAATGCTGCAAGAATCTCTTTCCATAAGGATAGACCTAATAGACTTAAAGAATGCATAAGACAGAAGAAAATTTAATATTCTTAAAACTGGATGAAGAGTAATTAAATTTTATGGTGTTGTCTTACAGACATAGCACAAATGAAATTAATGGACTAAGTATGTGTTTAAATACATAAAAAGATCAAGGTCTAAATCTGTTTTATAGTCTGCCAGCAGTCATACAAGTCAAGTACCTCTTATTCAAGTGTCAAGAACCTATTATTCAAATGTTGCTATCTTCTTTCTGTGAAAGTAATGATAAGTAAATATATAAAAAAGGTAAATGAGTGTTTAAATGTTATTAGTTTCTGAAGGAATAAAGAGATGTGTGGTTTAGTTAGGTTTTTTTGTTGTTTTGTTTTGTTTTGGTTTGGGTTTTTTTGTTTGTTTGTTTGGTTGATTGGTTTTGGTGTGTGTGTTGTTTTTTTTGGTTTTTTTTTGTTAGTTTTGCTTTTGCAAGGGGGGGGGTTTATTTTTCAAATAATGAAAAAAGAGATCACAGACATGGAAAATTGAAAGTCTGATGCCCTAAGAGTACTAATATTAATGTATATACTTTCTATCATTGTACCATACAATACCATATTGCTTGAGCATTATTTGATTCTCCATGACAGACTTAATTTCAGTTTAAGGATTCTAGCAGTCTGCAGAAGATAAGTATGTTACAATTCTATTTTTTGAATTTTAGATTAGATCAGCTATACTTCATGGTAGTGTTATAAAATAGGTCACATATAAGAAATTAGTGCATAATAGTTCCATCAACAAGCTTAACACAGCTGCCAGCACTCAACCCACTACAGTAGTACTCCAAGCTAGTTATACAGAAAACATCAGAACCACAAGCAAATATTTTATTTATATAAATATATATATAAATAGTCCTACTAAGTAACAAAAAAATCCATATTAATGTAGGTAAATTTGTATTATCCAATAACAGATATATTCAATTACAGATAAAACACAATGACACATAACCTTTTCATAGTACTTCAAGATGATTAGGGAAGATATATAATTGAACACTACTGAAAACTATTTCTTCATGAAAACATCTCAGCTAACAAAAACAGAAATGCAAGCTCATACAAAATGAATTAAAATGTATTGAAATAATATTTGAAAGGCTTTTTTTTTTTTAAATTATCTCTGTATTATCACTGAAAAACTTACTGTTTTAGCAGAAATACTGAGTTTAAAAAATCTGCTCATTTAAAGTCAAAATACAATTTATGGAAATGTGTGTATGTGTGCTCGCATGCACATACAAAGCTTTCTACAATTATTTGAACATTCAGGCAAAGTGTAATCAGGGTACTTACACATTTTACAACTTAATAAGGCAGCAAATTAATTTTTTTTACCCCAGAGTGGGATAAAATTGCTTACTTTGTAAATGGTTATCCCACACTATTGTCAGGAGTTGTTGAAAGTTGAGGTTTAAAATAAAGACACAATTCCATTGTTTTTAATTACACAGAATATTGGTTTGAGACAGCTCATAACATATTCACAAAGTTCCTATACATGTAATATTAAACTTCCATATTTTTACTCATACATATTGTAACATGATTTTTTTTTTTTTCTGAACTTGGGTATATTTGCTGGCCTTGTAAAACTGAGAACTTTTCTTTTAACAAGGCTAAAGATTACAGAAGAAATGTGGTCCAGGAACTCAGCCACTGTGCTATCATCTTTCCACACTCTTTCCTCACAGCTCACATAAAGTGGAATAACATATGTGCTTCCTGACGAGTATGCAGCACACCTTTCCCACAAAAGGTCATACTATGATATTCAATGCTGATTTCCTCATTAACCTAGTTTTTAACCAAGCTGTGGTTCTTGCTTTAGGCATGTCCATAGTTCTTCTTTATGGGTACGGTTAGCATCATTAATTAATTCTGCATTTTTCAATTAATTACTCACAATTTAAACAGACTAATATTCTGAGGATATTGGAAAGCACTATACTTTTATACTGACAATTTTATTTGTGTTTCTAAATTTTATTTATTTTTATTTTAAAGGAAGCTACTGAAGTACACATTGAAGTTATTGGAAAAGACTATAGTTGCAGTCAATGTTTTTATACAGCTGTAACAATTTAATATGGTGTCTTATCCATCTGAACCGTGAACAGCATTTCTGGGAAAATAATGATGGTAGACCTCAGGTCTCTAATACTCAGCAAAGGTGAGTCCAAGATCATCTGTGCTGTCAGCTCAGTTTGCTATTTCACTCTTTCTCCTCCACCTATCTGTGAAATGACAGATAGTTTTCAGAAACAAGAAAGCTTTGACAACTGCTGTTAGTAAGGAAAACAAAATAATTTTGTGGTGTTATGGTAAAACAACACCCCAAATTTAAATATAACCATACTGTATATTGGTTCTCCATTATGCAAATTGGAAAATATAACAGTTTTATACATTATTGATCTTTTTGACACTTCAATTCTATTTCAAACTGTAGTTATATTCCAAATTCTTTAGCTCTTCCCTAATAATAGTTAAAAATAATTATCCACTTTAAAATGTGGTATCCAACCTTTTTGAGTATATGAGTTACATGACAAATATCATTAAGTGTCCCCTGAAACATACTGTGTGCATGTCAAAATCAAGCAAGTGGGAGTACTGCAGCTGCAGTTCCATTCATGACATGTTACCAAAGAAAAATAAATTAAGCTTCATTGGGCAAACAAGTATATGTAAATGATTGTAGACATTTAGCTTTGCAGTCCTCTTTCTGAAGATGGAAATTCAGGTTATCATTTCCAGTCTATCATGTATTCTACAATGTAAGTGGAAAAAAGGTTATTAACAACTCAGAATTTAGTACGTGTATACATCTGTATGCAAATACATTGATACAGTGATATTGGACAACCTGTGGTAATTTCTTGATTCAACTATTTTTCAAAAGCACCTAGTAACATTCATACCTTGTAGCTTTAATGCCTTAATCTCCAGAAGAGAATAAATTCAGTAGAATCAATAAAGATTTTTGTGTAAGAGTTGGATTGTTTACTCTTTCTTATTGACAAAGCACTCAAAAACCAGCTGCTTAAGCAGGAACTCTTCACAATGCACACATAAATAATTTTGACATTGTACAAGAACAGAAGTATAAGAACTAATATTATTGCCAAACTCAGAGAAAGAAACCTCACATGAATTTTGTAATCTCTAGATTATGAGGGCTATGTTGACCCAGCAGAACCACCAGCAGGTACTTTTTTTTGTTTTTTTTTTTTTTTTTATTAAAGATGATTTAGCTGATTATTTGGACATAGTATTAAAGAGAATTAGTCCCTCTGAAAGCCTTCTTTTTTAGTTTTGGCTTAATGACTAGATTCTCAGTTTTATATTTTCATGAGCTAAAGCTATGCAAAGTTTATGCAATGCCTTCAGCAAATTAGTGTTGTAGCAGTGTTAAAATCACCCATTGTAGTTATAAAGAATGATATGTGAAGGAATAAGCATATTAGGTATTATTCATGTTCAGTTGAGGTCTTAGCATATTCTGCACTTTCTAAACCTCATAATTTATTGCATACAATATTTAGTACTATTGTTTCACTATAATCTATGTAAAACATTTAGTTTTGCTTAGTAACACTTTAGTAGTTAGTGGCATCAGAACAATGAGAAATTTCAGTAGTTATCAGGCTGACTCATTAAGATGAAGTATCTTTAGATACGCATAATTTTTTGTCAAATCTGTGAAAAGAGTGAGCTAATAGAAAAGGTAAGCAAGGTAATATGTACTATATCATTAACCAAAGCACATCTTAACATAACAATATACCTTCTAAGATCAGGAGATAAAAAGGAGCAGTGTGGGTAAGCCAAACGTCCTGCTGAAAATCTCAGTTTTAAGCTTTTCTGGCCTTAGTGCTATTAAATGTCAAGTAAGGTAATTATGCACGTATGGCTTCATTAACAAAATGAACACCAAAAAAAATCTCCAAACCTAGTAAATATGCAAAAAAACCCCAAACCAAAACAAACCACAAAACAAAAACCCAAAACAAACAAACAAACAAACAAACAAACAAACTGCTGAGCATTAGGAAAGAATGATTTACTAGAATTGCACATAGACAGATATGTTGACTTCCACGTGAGAAACTACAGCTAAACAGCTTACACTTTATTCTCATTTCTGTTGATGTTTTATGCTAGCAATGTGTTATGCAGGCACACTTGACACTATATAAGGAAAGACTTTTGATCTAGGCCAAATGATTTATTGATAGTGTTTTAGAAGTGAAAATATTGGTAGGCATAATTTTTGCAGTATTAAGCAAGACATAATTGTTATTCCTACAAATAATATTTTAGTCACTTTTTAAAAATTCTTTCTTTAATTGTCTGTTTATTTTAGAACATTCAATTTATACCCAGAGCCCCTAAAACTCAAATAAATTGGTAAAACAAAGCAACTTCCTTTGAAATCTACAGAATAGGTGCTATAGGGGTTACAGAAATTATGACTGAAAAATATAGGTGCTTTTTCAGCTTCATCTGTGAACATTTTTCTGGGAATAATTAAAATTAAAAATCTGTTCTTTGATAATAAATAGTTGAGAAAGATATTGAATATGTTCCTAATTACTTGTTGTATGGTATAAAGTCAAGTTAATTTTTTATTATTGTAATTTATCTGTTTCACCTGAAGCTGATAAATTCATAGATTTATACAATTTCAATACATTCATACTTCTAAAGAATACCTACTGATGATTTAGTAAGCAGTTTTAAACACTTCAGCCATAGAATCTTATTTTTTAAAATATACATGCATTTGAATGTTTAAAAGAAGTATGGATTAAACTTAAGTCAATTTTATTTGATCAAACTTGTTCTCATACAAGACATGACTTCTTAATGGTTCAGCTGCATCTTAATCTGTTAAATTATTTACAAAATATTAGATTGGGATTTCTAGAGGTTGTATAATTGCAGATTAGTGATAAAGATTAGAAAATGTGAAAATGGGAAAGTATGTGTGTTCTGGTTTAGTCTGGAGTAGCAGTAATTTTCTTCAAGTATCTAGCATGGGACTGTTTTGCATTTGTTCTGAAAACAGTGCTGATAACACGGGGATGTTTTTGTTACTATTGAGCAGTGCTGACACAGAGTCAAGGCTTTTCTGCTTCTCACCCCACCTCAGCAGCAAGGAGGCTGGGGATACACAGGAAGCTGGGAGGGGGCACAATCAGAACAGCTGATCCAAACAGAGCACAGGGAAACTCCATGCCCTATGACATCATGATCAGCACTAAAGAGCTGGGAGGGGAAGAATGACATGTAGATGTTTGGAGTGATGATGTTTTCTTCCCAAGCCATCACCAAGCATAATGGAGCCCTGCTTTCCTGGAGAGGACTGAACATCTGCCTGCCCATGGGAAGTGGTGAATGAATTCTAAATTTTGCTTTGCTTGCACTTGCAACTTTTGCTTTGCCTATTAAACTGTTTTTTATCTCTATGCAAAAGGTCTCCCTCTTTAAATTTTCAGATTTTCTCCCATACCTCTCTGTGGAAGAGGGAGCGAGCAGCTGCACGGTACTTGGTTGCTAGCTGGTATTAAACCATGACAGTCCTTTTTGACACCCAACATGGGACTCAAAGTGTTTGAGATAATGACAGATTTGATTGGAAAGTCCTAGATCAAATTCATAGGTATTATTGCTGTTCAGGTATGAATTGCCTGGCTTCTGTGCTTGACATTGAGCTTGCTATTCATGTAGTGCTTCTTTTATCCTCTGCTGCTATTCTTGTGTGCCTGTAGAGAACAGGCTGAATCTTCAGTGAGAATTCAAGTTGAAGGGTCTGTGACCTATGGATGACTTCATGTGCAAGCAGGACTCTCTAAAGCATCCATGGCCATGGATAAGTCGACCCCAAAGCAGGTATATCTGAAAGCACCTGTGCTGTGGCTATCATGTGCCACAGCAGGTATATGTCTGAAGGCCCTCTGGTCCAAGGATAAGTCCACACTGCAGCAGAAGAAGGTACATCACAAAGCATCTGTGGCTCTGGAGAAGTCCACGATGGCAGCAAGTTTACCTTGAAGCACCAGTGGTTGTGCATGAAGTCATGCTGGAGCACCTCAAAGAGTGGGACCATGAATAAGCCCAAGACAGAGCAGGAATACCTGCAGAGGGATTCCAGCCATAGGTATTCATGTGTTGGAGCAGGGTCTCAGATTAAGGGACTGTTGCTGTGGGTAAGGCCACGCAGGAGCAGGTGTATCTCTGAAGGTGTGGTGGCCCATGAGCAAGGCCACAGTGGAACACGGGCAGCTCAGTGAAACTGTGGCTATGGAATAGTCTGTGCTGCAGCAGATTGGCTGGCTCATCTATGTGTCTCCATATGGAGCTGGAACACTGTACAATAAATCCAATCCAGAGCAGGGGCAAGTGGAGGAGCTCTAAGTTCAGATTCAAAAGGACCGGTAATGCAGGTTATTATGGAAATTCCTTGACTGTAAACTGGGATTTGAGCTGCATATTTTTTGAATGACTATAGAGGAACCCCTTGTTTGCTAGCCAGATTAGGAGGAAGGGGAAGAGTTAATTAGATAAAACCTGTAGCCTAACCTAAACGGACTAGGAGTGGAGGTTGGAGCATATAAAAAATTAACTCTATGCCATTCAAGACCAGCACAGGACACACCCAGCATCACTACATTGAACATACTACAGAGACAGCTAATATGAACCACACTGGTAATCTGATTGAACCGTGTATTACAATTGCTGAATTTTACCAAAAACTCCTTACATTTGTATTGCATTATGTGGCATATTCTGTATTACCCTGCTAAATCAGAAATCTGCTGTAAAATCAACTATCTTTAACAAGTAAATTTGATATTAAGTATTATACCTTCCATGCATGGGTTATCTAAAAGAACCTGGTCAGACAGTATTAAACTCTGTCAGAGGGCAAGGAAAAGGAGATGGTTGCTGCAATAGGACATGAAAGGAAGACACAGACTATGTTTCAGTTGACAGGGCAAGATTTTTTGACTTTTATTCTGTGTGACTTCAATTATATAGTATTTACACTTAGATCATGGATTGTAGAATGAGATTGCCACCTCTCCAATCACATTGGTCAAGCTAAAAGTTTATCAATTGTTTCTTCTTTAGAAGAGGAATGAAAAACGTATTTATTATAAACATTACTTTTATTTATAACGCTTGCATGAGAAAGAATTCAGAAACTATGAAAACATTAGAAGGCTCAAAAATCAGGGTGAAAGATGGTAATGTTAGAGAACAGGCAAAGATTTTTTTAAATATTCTAGACAATAAAATTATTAACCTATATTGTATATACTGGAAGAAAATTTTGTTCCAGCATTTTTGCTGTTGTTGCACAGTAACAGGAGGAAAGTCTCAGAATGACTCTAAGAATAAAATCACATTAAAATTATGAATTTAATATTTAAATACAGCTTAATTACAGGAAATGGATATTAAAATAATTTGTGGTAGTGTAATGGGCAGCCAGCAGTAATTCTAGCTATATTTTGTTTTCTTTCCTTATTTTGTTTACTGTTATTTATTCTAGTAAAAGCAGATCACCATTTTTGTAATTAGCAAATCAAATAACATAAGCATTGTATGGAAACCATGCAGGTGTAACAAAGGTTCTCTGAGGGTAGAGGAATATCTTCAAAAGATAGTTTTTAAATGCTAAAACTCACAATACCTCATCAATTCTTCAGCTTTAAGTCAATTCATTATCACCAGATAACGTTTATGAGCTCTCTTGTACTCAGATCTATCAGAAAGACTGTCTAGGGATTACTAAACAGTGACCTCATATGACATGTTATTGATTTCAAATTGAAACCTAATTCCTACAAAAGGACCCTAGTTCAGTCTGCCACTACTGTGTCTGAAAGGAAGTGTGAGTACTGTAATTAAATTTATTTTCTTGGCCATTACACTTGATGAGTTGAAAAGTTCTTTGGACATCTTCAAGTTTATCAGTGTCAAATTTTGAAAAAGGTAACTCAAAATTCCCTTTAACTGCAAGGTAGAAGTTAAGGGAATAAATTTGCTTTTTCTATGATACATACTCATTGCTACATTGTTATTCAGAAATTTAAAAAAATGGGAATTAGGTGAATGCAAGTAATGTTTAAAAAGTTATGATACATTTAGGCCTGAAGTGGGTACAAATCAAAAATACTTCACTGTATATTCTGTCAACAGATTTCAGTGCCTTTAAATAATTTTTTCTCTTTAATTGTAGCAGAGTTCATCTCATGCTGGGTGTTCATAAATCCCTTCAGCTTCAGTAGAGTTTGAAGCCGACGACATTGAACCTCTTTCAGGATATGCCTCTCTAAGGTGTGGTAAGCAGTGGAAGTTCTACAGTTATAGGCATTTGATAAGACTGCAGGAAGCTAATGCAGAGTACGTCAGTCAGACCTCTTCCATACTAAATACATATAGAAAAGAACTCTCTACTGAAACTGTTCAATCTTTTCTCTGTATCTAAAGAAATCAAGATTTTAACTGTAGAATCAGAATTTGCTTCATCAAAACAAATCACATATGAGTCCATCTACCTATTTTTGTCGTCTATTATCAAGCAAAATCCAATCCAAGCAACCTGTAAATGGAACATGTATACAGTGGTTTCACATAATTAGGTGTCAGTGATGTTTTAAAAGACACAAGTAATAACTGCTATATGGACTGAGAAGAGAAAAATTCCATTCTCAGTAATGAATGTTTTCTAGGAGTATGTTACTGAGCCAGGTGTAATATAATACCAAAAAATACAAATTAGAACAATCAATGTCAATGTGTGACTAATGCTGTTCAAAACACTAGACTGTGAGAACAAACACTAGAATGAGCTCAAGAACAACATTAGAACAGGTAGTGAAATATCATAGCAACCTTGCCACCATGAAAAAAACCAAACAAGTTGGGGATGCAGTACTGGCTTTGATAAGTTGAAGGAAGTATGTAAACACCATTAAATGAGTCTGAAGCTTCTGAAAAAAAATTACTTTGGAAAAACTATGATCTAAAAATTGCTGAAATAAAATGCTTAAGAGTCCTGACTTGAAAAAGGCAGGAATCTTTCCCCTGCTTTGTGCAGAGTTCTCCTGTCATCTGCAGTTTATTCCCAAGTGGACTGCAATTACCTATTCTGTACATATTCTTACCATGAGTATCAGCAGCTGCATACTCTTGTGTCTATCCTAAAATACAGATTAACATGGTTATTTCCTTTCTAGTGTCTCTGAGTGTATATGCTTAAGGGTTTCTTAGCCGAGAACATGTTAGCAGAGAACAGTTTAATATCTGGAAGAGCAGGAAGAAAACAGTATTTTTGTCTTGGTCTGAAAAAGCCTGTCTTCAAATACTGGTGCACTAGATGAAGAACCAATAATGGTTTTTAATAATAGTTTCTTAATATAGTAAAGCAGATAAAAGTTGATCTATACATAAGTTGTAAAATCTGTTGAGAGTAAAATACGTGACATGAAGAACCCAATGAAGGAAGAATTAGAAAAACAGTAAATACTTAAAATATTACTCAAAGATAAAATCTTGAAAAAGATCAAAAAGCCACAACAGGATTTTTTTAAACTTTTTCTTTCAGAAAGCAGGTCTAAGGAATTTCATTGCCAACCTCACATTCCAGTGAGAATGCAATAAAGAACATACGATTACATAACACCGTATTAACAAATTTAACAAAATTCTTCTTTACCTGTTTTATGACTGCTGACCTATGAAGCAATTTATTAATAGCTAAAATTTTAATGCATCTGCTGTATTTAGCTTTCGATCAATACCATGCCTTGTAACAGTCTTGACACAGGAAAACAGAGAAATTGCTCTGCAAACAACCTCAACTAAATCTCTGATAAGATTTACAAACTTCTGCCACAGTTGTCATTAATTATCAGATCTTGTTAGATAATCTGTGCTATCACTTGGGGCTTGCCTTTGCTGATCTTACTTGTCTTGAATGATACTTAAATCATTGATCATTCCTTGCATTGTTTAAACATGTTTTTCTTTGAATCCCTTTATAATTATTATTAGAGTCTCGTCTCAGCCTCTTTTTATATTCTCTCTCAGTGCATGATCTCATTAACATTCATTATGACAAGTTTTGGTCTCTGGTAACAGTTTCATGCCAGCAATACATCATTTTATAGTTTTGTTTTGTTTTTTGATTTTCCTTCACTTCCTTTTTCTGCTTTAACTCTGAGAACAGCTGTTTGATGTGTACAACTAATGAATGCTAATATTTTGATTCACAATGTTTCCCAAAGAGATCTCACAGGTGTTGACACTGATATGACTGATGTCTGAAATCAGATGTCATCCCTAATATTCAGCTGATGACATGTGGCTTTCTCCCAAGAAAAACACCTTTCTTCAGTATCGCTCAAGGAAAGATCTGATACTTGGAGCTGACTAGCGAGCAGAATGCTTTCTTTTTTTACAACCAGGATATTTCAACGATCTCCCACAAACCCCAAAATAACTAGGAGTAAATTAAGCTCACCTGAAATCCTTTTCAGCATTTTTACTTGCCCGGAAAAAATTCAATTAGATATCAATATTATCATTATTCAAACTTTTTCATAAATTTGATTATTAGTAGAAAAAAATAGCAGCGTTTCATTTGGAATGGACAAGTAATGTTGATGTAAGTCAAAAATACCACTTTAGGGACAGAACTTGAAAAAAAAAAATACTCATATTCACAGAGTATGCATTAAAAACAAAACCATGTAAAGGAACATATGTTAGAAATCATAAAGGACCATGGCCAGGTGACTCTTTTATTTTATTTACACATAATAACACATAGATTCAGACTCACTGATCTAGGTACTGGAGAATTACATCAAAATGTTCTATCTCAAAGGCTTCTGATCCTGACATTATTGGTTTTGAACATCTTTTATTCCAATTTCACTATAATTTCCAGGCTTTTACAGACTAATTGACTAGACATCTGTATCAGCAGTCTTGATATAGTAGGGTGTTTTCTAGTTTTACTGTCAAACAGATGAATGATATGAATGCATCCTAGGCAGTGCTCAATGTTGTATAATTATTAGTAATATACTTAGACATTGGAGTGACATCTTCGAGTAGATATAGGGAGAATCCAAAGACTTCAGAGTGAGAAATATAGACGTAATCATATCAATCAAGAAAAAGTAAAATCTCTCTTCCATCTACCATTCTCATCTCCAAACTCTCTTGTACCTGCATCTCTTCAATGTTGTTGCTGCTTTATTGGATGTTGTGGCCAGATAATCCAAACACCAAGTGCCCCTGGCAGTCCACTGTAGGTATGGTATCACTTATGACCCTCGGCTATCAGGGACTGAGTTGTCACATGGGAATGTTGCTGCTCATGTCTCCTACTTCCTCAATAAAACTTCCATCTATAACGTGTTGTCAGACTCCAATATTGTTTGGACCACACCACCCCAGATCATCTTTTTTGGTGCCATTTCTCACATCTGCTATCATTGTGAATATTTTCCATTCAATTTCTTCTGAGTCTCCATACTCAGAAAAAACTGTAGTTTCCATATGTTTCCCCTTTTTTACTTAAATAACTCACCACTTCCTAAAGTTTAGACTTTGAGTTAAGATTTTATTAAGTAGTTTTGAAATTGCAAACATAAAAACGCAGAATCAATGAAAAGGACAAACCTATGCTGAGATGTAAAACTGAAGCAGTGTCTCTTGTGAATCTCAACTAGAAAAACAAAAACAAAACCAAAAACACCCACAAAAAAACAAAGCAACAAAAAAACACAAACACCCACCCACTAGATGAAAAAATGTAAAACTAAACTGTTCATGATAGCAAAAGGAATTCAATAAATAAGTAAGTCCAGGTAAAATTGAAACAGAGAATCAGACATAAAAAAATGAAAGATTTTTCAGGACACTGCAATAACAGCAACCAACTTTTAAATAAAGTGAGTGAAATAGAGAACAAATGAAAATATTTATCCTTGCTTGACTCCCAAATGAACTATATTTTCAAAAACAAAACAAAACAAAACAAACAAAACAAAAACAAAAACAAAAACACCCCCTTCCCAAAAATAAAGCCATAACCCCAAGAAAATTACACTTTATTACACCCTAATTCAAAGTTAGTCTGAATCATCAAAGTACTTTTCATCAAATTACACAAACCAATTCAAACTTAATAAAGCTCATTTGTTGTATTGGTAAAACAAATTGACTCATTCACCTTATTTTCTCAAAACTTTCTTTTTTAGAGTATTTTTATAACCCTCTTCCCCCAAATTCTCATGCAAATATATGTTCTTCTTGTGGAAATATGCTCCAGGTCTTTCATTGAAAGGACCAGCACAATTTTCATAGCAGCCATATGCTTCTTGTAACTTTTACAGAAAATTAAGTCTCCATACTTCCTTTTTTTTTTTTCTTCTCCTTATACAAAGAATGACATGTTTTGTTAAATTACAACTTGTCAGCATGCTTTGTAACAGCCAAAAATGATTGAAGAGACAGAGAAAATACACAGGCCTAGATTTCCTTAACAGATAAAAGTCACCTTTTTATTATATATATACACATAAAAATAATTATTATTATTTTAAAAATTAACTGATACTTTGATTGAATATATTCTTGGTACAAAATGCAGTGAAAGAAAGTGACTTGAATTCTTGTGAGATTTTTCACAGCCATTGTACAATACATACTTACGTTAATATTTTCACTCTTCAGTTCTAATATATTATAATTTGTGTTAAAGTATATTATATTGTAAAAATAGAGTTGTTATATTACACTAATGTTTTCCTGGTGTTTCTAAAAGACCCTTATATCATCTACTTTGTGCCTTGCAGCAAAAAGATATTGATTTTAAACAAATGGAAAACTCCAGAAATTCTGATTCTCAATGTTTTCTTAACTTATGTTTGCATAAAAAATGACAGAAAGATCAGTAAGTAAATTAAAGTATGGCATTTTTGAAGCTGGATGTCTCAGTTTTGCCAGGAGATTCTGACTGGTATGCTTCACCAATATTCTGTGCTCTGTTCAGGTTAATCACATCATAATAAAACAAAGGCAGCTCTTTAAAAATGGTCTGATTTTTTAATAAAATATATCAGTATATTTTTGGAAGATAAGGAAGATAAAATCAGGGTTAGTGTAGCTGGAAATAAGACAATAACTGCCTGCATGCTATAGAGCTAAGAATATGAAAGACAGAATATTTGTTTGTTTTTACTTTTAGAGTAACAGGCTTTTGATATTATGCTGTTGGCAGACATTTCAGATAATTTAACATTTTCTGATATTGAGAAGATATTTTAAGTGTCATCTAAGAATAAAATGTGAAGTTTCATTTGCAGCACTTTTTGATCTTATTAATATTTTTGTAACAAAACTTCAACCAAATGATATTTAAATCATGTGGTTTGTCACTAGATACAGTTTCATCTATAAAATCCTTCTATTGATTTGAGATAAATCCTTGATATTTGATTTTACTCTAATTTCAGATTTCATTCAATCTTGTCAAGTTTTTCAAATTTCTATTTGAAAACAATGTTTCTGGATGCTGACCATTAAATAAAACCAAAACTTTTCTTTGAGTTATGAGCAGAAAGATATTTCTGTTCACAGAAGTTTAGCAATTAAAATAAAGTTGCTTTTTAGTTGCTTTTCTGAAGCAGAAGTAGATTATTAAGTCTTTTAAAAGATAAGTGTAACTCTATCTATTTTTTCTATTTATTTAATCTATTTTTTCTATAAAGTGAGATGTCTCTACACTCAGTTGCCATGGACTTCCTAGTCCTTTAGGTGCCTGCTTTGGTACTAGTAATAAGGTTATTTAGTAATAAGGTTATTTAGTAATAAAACCCCTAAAGTGTCAAAGATCCTTACATTTCAAAGCATCAGTTCCTAGAACAAATTTGTTTCTGATTCTCAACAAAAGACCAGATGATGAGAAGGCAGAAAGCAAAGACCTGTGGGTGGAATCTGTTAATGAAAGAATTAAAAAATCACTCTAGGTACTTCCAAGATATTTTGAAGACTGCCAAGTGTTTTCTCTCACTAATCAATTGGTAATTCTGTAATTTCTTAGAATGTTTTTCTCACCTTCATATAATCAGGACTTCATTTCACCATAATGAAGAATATTAGTGTCTAGGTTTTTTCTGATTTAAACTTTTAATATCTACAATTCTACTTTCCAATTCTCATGTTAATTTGTTTTCTGTACACTGTTTAAATTTTCTTTGCCTTTTCTGAAATACAGACTCCAGAGGTATTCTATCTAGATTATTCAGTCTAATTATATAACCAATATACATGACATTAGTAGATTGTATATGCAGGATTTCCTTTCTCTTTACATATTGACGAGAGATGAAAATACTGATTATTTTGTATTTATTACTAATGTGTATATACAGATCCACATAAGAAACATCTGACTGAAATCTCAATTATTTTTCCCGAATAAGACAAAAATTTACTTAATTTTTTACAGAACAAGAAGGCATAAATATTTCATTACAAGTGAAATTCTTAGAAAATTTTTCTTGGGGCACATAGAAAATGGTTAATTTTTTCTCTCAATCCACTATAAGTGTAGTGTAAATGAGCTGTTATCAAGACTTGTGCACTAGACTTATGATAGTGAAACAGTGAGAATTTTGTGGTATTGCACCTTAAATTTTACAAATTTTGCAAAATTCAAACCACATTTCATAGCTTCAATTTGTTTAGAGGAATATTAATGTTAGTGAAAAGTCAATACTAAATCAATCATTACTATCTCTTATAGAATCCTTCTGGACAAAATGTCTAGCACACAGCTGGATAAACACATCATGTGATGGTGAGCAGGTAGCTCACAGGTTGGGCACAAAGGGTTGCAGTGAATGGGGTGACATCAGAGTGGTAACCTGTCACTAGTGGGGTTCCACAGGGCTCCATCCTCAGCCCTGAGCTCTTCAGCATCTTCGTAAATGGCTTGGACACAGGTCTAGAAGGGACTGAGCAAGTTCGCAGATGGTACAAAAATGGGATGAGTTGTTGACTTCTTTAAAGTCAGGGAGGCCCTTAAGAGAGACCTTGACAAGTCAGAGGGCTGGACACCCACCAACCACATGAATTTCTACAAATGAAAGTGCTGGATTCTGTACCTGGAATGGGACAACCCTGGATGTATGTACAGGCTGGGGAATGAGATTCTGGAAAGTAGTGCCAGCAAGAAAGAGACCTGGGGGTCTTGGTCAATGGAAAGTTGAATATGAGGCAGTATTGCCCTGGCAGCCAGGAGGGTCAAGCCTGGGGTGCATCAGGCCCAGCATCACCAGCTGGGCAAGGGAGGGGATTGTCCTGCTCTGCTATGAGCTGGGCAGCCTCACCTCAAGTGCTGGGGGCAGTTTTGGGCACGACAATATAAAAAACTTATAAATCTCTTACACAACATCTAAAGGAGACCAATGAAAATGATGAAGGACCTTGAGGGGGAATCATATGAGGAGCAGGTGAGGTCACTCAGGAAGAGGAGATTGAAGGGAGACCTCACTGCAGTTGCAACTTCCTCATGAAGGGAAGAGGAGGGGCAGGCACTGATCCCTTCTGTCCTGGGTTGACGGAGCCTTATATCCCATATCTGGACTGTGTTGTTATGTCTAACAGCCAATGCTTTGCTGGCTGTGGCTTCTACTGGGCTTGCTGCTTTTGGCTTTGCTGCTGGCTGGCTGCTTGCTTGCTTGCTTGCTTGCTCCTGCTTTCTAACTTAGCCACTTTTGCTTTCTGCTGCTTGTTTTTGCACTGTTTCTGTTTTTTTTTTTCTTTTCTCCCTTTTCCCTTTCTCCCCCCCCCCCCCGAAGATTTGGACCGGCTCCGGACCTGAGGACCTGACCTGAGGATCTTCAAGGATCTCCGAGCCCGCGGAAGAAGCTCCGTGCCCTCCCCCCACAGTAACTTGAGCCTTTTCCTTTTCTCTTGTGGGGGGAAGAGTTCTTGTCAATAAATCAGTTTTTTCCACTTGTCTCCTCCAAAGAATTTCCTTCCCAAACCCAGGGCTGGGGGCGGGGAGGGGTGGTGGAGGTTTGTCTTAGGGGACTTCCTCTCGGAGGGTCTTCTAATTTGCCCAAACCAATACACCTTCTCTGTGGTAATCAGTGACAGGACCCAAGGGAATGGCCTGAAGTTGTGTCAGGGGAGGTTTTGGTTGGATATTAGGAAAATATGCTTCACCAGAGGGTGTTTGGGCACTGGAACAGGTTCCCCAGGGAAGTGGCCACAATACCAAAGCTGACAGAGTTCAAGAAGTATTTGGAAACTGCTCTTGGTCACATGGTGTGAGGGTGTTACTATACAGGAGTTGGACTGGATGGTCCTTGTAGGTCTCCTCCAACCCAGGGTATTCTGTGATTCTATCAGACCTACTTGACTTTTAAATCCACTCAAGATTTCAAGCCCCAGAAAGGATGAAAATATCCTTTCTCTGTAAGTAATATTGGAAAATGCTAATGAGTTTTGAGTGAGCAGATTAGAAAAACTGGAGACTTCATGTTTACTGAGAATCTTATGCAGTAAACTTACTACTGAGATTATAGTAGGATCCTAAATAACATCACATTCTTGTATGATTTAATAAAATTCTTTCTTCCTGTCTTCTGTGATACACATAGTCAGAAAACCTGTTTTATGTTGTATAAAACATTCAGGTGGTAATTTCTGAAGCAACTGAAGGGAAATAGTGCAAAAAAACCCCAACACAGCCATGATTCTGAATCTACCAGCTCTTTTAAAACTGTACAGATGAAAAACCAGAGATGTTTGTGCTTTTATAACAAAGAATGTGGTACTTCATCTTGCATAGTGTAAGGATAGAAGGTTTTATTATTTAGAGAAACTTTCAAGGACTTCTCTAAGCCCAATTTGTATTCTCAGTCTTAGTTCAGGAGGTAAAAAGCATCACTTTAAAGAAAAACTTTTAAATGTAATCCTAGAACATCTGACTTTGGAAATGTCAGCTTAATACTTTAACCTCATGACTTCAAAACTCCAAGCAAGTAGGTACTGAACTGTCACTAAGAGTGTAAATATAGGAAAGAAGACACTAAAAATCCAGGATAAGAACTTTTGCCAACCACATACTTTCTTGAATTATACATTAAAACAGCTTATACTATAAGAGTATCATCTTGTGAGTAGCAAGGTTGAGAAAACTACAGAGCAAAGCACATCACTTCTGACACCTAAGTTGCAAATGAGATGACAGTCATAAATTGATTTCAGAGAAAAAAGGACTGAAGTTGCTATCTGTGCACTCCTTAAAATTCCCTCCACTTTAATAATCAGGATTACCTGATATTCTGAGACCTACAAGAGGTAACACCCTTTAGAAAAGTGCATCAGGAATTTAGGCAAATCTAACATGCATAGTGAAAGTAATGATGTGTAATTAGAATATGAGGTTAAAATTGTGTCTTTGCTTAACTTTTCTCAAAATATGAAATATATTAATTTTCTTTGAGGTTAGTAAAGCATTGCACAAATTCTTTGAGTTATTCAGAGTGAGAGTATTAATTAGCAATTTCTAGAAGAAATATGTCCTGAATCAATTTTACTGCTATACTAAATTTCCAAACAAGAGACTCCACATTTTAACATTATGCTTAACAGACAAGGATAGTTGGAATCATCAGTCTTCCTTTTTCAGGGATTGCTTCTGTAATAGAATTTCTCTGCCTGCTTTTTCTTTTCTGCACACACTCTGCACACAAATATTATACAAAAAAAAGATAACGATTTTGAGCAGAAAAAGGATATTATTGCACCTTATTGTTTATGGGGATTGTGATAGACAAAAATGCTGTACCTAGTTTGAAAATAGAAATGAGAAAAAGCTGGAAATATTTAGTGGGATGATTTTTAATACTTAGAAAAATAAGTGTTACCCCTGTGTTCAAAAATCTGGTAAAATGCATTAATAAAACTGAATAATTCTATGCACAAGTTTGTTAATCAGAAAAAAAAAACTTACCTAAGATATTTTACAAAATTTGGGCAATTATAAATATCTTATGCTATCATTGCTAATAATGTAAGAGTAATCATGCTTTTAAATATATTAATGTTCTTGAATTATTTGACTCTTTTTGGATGATTATATGAGAATTTAAAAATAATATTAATCAATATAACTCAACTTCTGAATTTATAGCTGTTCACAAGACACATGCAAATAAAATTGACTACAATTATAAGAGTAAAATGGAAAGCTGTCTGTTGGAAAAGGAGCTGGGGGTGTTGATCAACAGCCTGCTGAATATGAACCAGTATGTGCCCAGGGGGCCAAGAAAGCTGCTGCCACCTGGCCCGTATCAAAAATAGTGTGGCCAGCAGGACCAGGGTGGTGATTGGCCCCTGTACTCAGCATTGTTAAGGCCACACCTTAAATCCTGTATTCAGGATTTTGGGCTTCTCAGCACAAGCAAGACGCTGAGGTGCTGGAGTGGACCCAGAGGACAACGGAGCTGGCGGAAGTATGGAGCACAAATCTTACAAGGAGCAGCTGAGGGAGCTGAGGTTGTTCAGCCCAGAGAAAAGGAGGCTCAGGGGGGACTTTATCTCAGGGGGGACTTTCAACACCTGAAAGTAAGTTCTAATGAGGTGGAGATTGGTGTCTTCTCCCTAGTAGCAAGAGACAGTGGCCTCAAGTTGGGCCAGAGGAGGGAAAATTTCCTTATTGAAAAGGCAGTCAAGCATTGGAACAGGCTGTCCAGGGAAATGGTTGAGTCCTGAAGGTATTTAAAATATGTGTAGATGTGGAACTTAGGGATATGGTTTAGTGGCAGGCTTGGCAGTGCTGATCTAATGGTTGGAGCTGATGATCTTACAGGGAAAAAATAGTAAAATGTTTCCATCAAGACTATCATGAGAGAGTGGAAAGGAGTGAGAATATTAAAGTAGAATTTATTGGATGTTGCTAGATAAAAAAGGCTGAAATTCACATGTAATGCTACTATATTATGTTGTCTTTAAAACACAATACATAGTTCCCATGTTTACATCTAAATTAACCTGGCATTTGCTGGGTGGGCTTTTTGATATTGAATAATGCCTTGCTGTTTCTCTAAGATTAATATCAGCTATTTCTTGGTCTAATATAAGCGGCACAACCTGTAAGCGTGGGATTTTTCTAAGGACATTTTCATCTCATTTGCTTTGCAAAAACTAGATTTTCTTACAGAGCTTTTGAAGATAAAAGAGATTTAACTTAGGTTATCATTGATTTTAAACCACTTCTGCATCAAACCATTGTCTCTTGTATTATTGTTGCTGTAGAAAATCAATACATGTATCCAGCAGCTATGTTTATTATATTTGTTATATTTATGCTTAGAAATTACTAAAAAAAAATCTTTTTGCACCTACAAAATTCCATGGGATTACTTTAATGCTATAAAGGTGTGACAAATATTATCAGGCACTTATGATACTCCTAGCACCTGTCATACTGATATTTAAATTCACTGAAATATACCAAAGGAATATGACTTGTTTGTTTCAGCAGAATGAGTTTTTTCAAATGTTAAGACTTTCCAGGTTTATATTTTAATGGTTAAACTTCAATACAGATTTGACAAAACTAGTGAACAATATAAATTAACCTTTTCTAGTAGGCTAAATTACTTGAGTAAAATGTGATGTACCTGAAAACCTGACTCACAACTCTTCATCTCTTCTAGAAATTGCATAGTTTCCCAGGCCATCAAGCACCCTACAAATTAATTTTGACTTTGATAGTAGGATACACAAAGTATTTAGAGACATAATTATCAAGAGACTAAAAAAATTACATGATGGGGAAACCTCAGAAGAATCTGAATGTAGAGCTAAAATATACAAAAGCCACATGTACAAGATGGGGAGATCTAAATGAGTTATTATCACTCAGAAAGAAAATCTTGAAATTACTGAAGGCAGCCATCTGAAAACATCTCTTGAAGTTCATGAAATTTTATTACTTCATGTAATAGATACATTATAATGGATCTCATAATAGGATTCTGAGAAAGTCAAGGAAGTGTGATAAGAAATATGGAATTGTTTTGAAGCAAATGACACTGAAATAGGTAGGACAAAGTAGTAGATGAAGGCTACTACAGAAGTGAATAAGAAAAAGAGTATTCTACCATAACTGAATAGACTTAGACTATTTGTAATTTTCTGCAGTAGTTTAATTAGAGTATATTCAGTGAAATATTCAACAGGAAACTTCAAAGCTTGCAAAACAAGTACTTCTTCACATTCTCATAAATTGTAGAAGTCTGTTGCAGGATGCTATACAGACCAGAAGTATAAATGAGTTGCAGATAGTTTATTCAAGTTCATGCAAACTAATATAATCTGCAGATTTTTTGCATATTATCTCAATTCCAGCACACTGTTGAAACACATGACATCAACCAAATATCCTTTCTCAAGAAACAGGTGCTCCCTATAATAACAGAGATGGCATCTGAGCAGGAGGGACTTCTGTTTTAACGAGTATTCAAGTTCTTCCAAATCACGAAATGACACGTCAAGGCAATTTTTTGTCATGTAAGTATGTAAAGCTATTGCACAGCTGCAAAAAGAATATTTGGATATTACTTACTATTGACACTTAATGAAGACTTTTTGTTTCTCTCAGAATAAAAATAGCTTTGTTCAGAGATATTGTCACCAACCACATCCAGTATAGGAAACAATATTAAGCATTAAGGGACTGGACTCATCTAGGAAAGTTATAAAAGACAAGGAGGAGTGCAAGGATGGGAAGGTGGCCCAGGGCAGGCAGGGCTGTGCCACCCTGAGAGAGAAGCAGAGCAGAGCAGCATGGCCACAGCAGTGCATCCTACCAAGCACCACCAGCACCAGGCAAATGGGAGCTGATGAGTGAGGATCAGTCTGGGGAGTAGAGTCAGCACAACAGGATGAGCAGGAGCAAGACTGAGCTGCCATGGGGGACATCCATGGCAAACCTCAGGCAGGGATGTGACATTCAGATCTGAGCTTAACTTGAGCCTCTGAACACAGGGATACGTGTAACGAGGGGGAGTGTTCATCCTAGAAGGGAATCAGGGGAGACTGACAGGGGCCATTTCCCAGTTAGTCCTAATTACTCTATGTGGATAAAGGGTCAATAATTTATTATTTTTGGCCATTTATACATCAAATTTTGCCATCAGCAAGTTATTAGTTTCAAGTTTTTTAGTCTTCATAAAATGTGTGCTCTATGTGACTGATAACATTTTTCTGGAAGAATTTTTTTCACTTAAATGTATTAGTTTTGTAAAGGAAACATGTTTAGTAATTTTTTTCTTTAGTCTTCTGATTTTCCCTATTCTTTTAGCTCAGTAACTTCCTTTCATAAAGAACTATTTCTAAGATACCAATGAAGAAAAATATAATAGGTGCAGCCATCATATGGCAATATCAGTAAGAGTTCCTGCCTACACTGTGAACTTCTTTGCATTCAGATATAATTAACATTAATCAAATAATGAAATTTAATTCAGCCTGCATTGTCTTATCATTACAAGATCTCAGGACCTATCATGAACAACATTAGAATAATCAGTTAATTCTGTTATGATGTGCTGAAATTTTACTTTAGGAGCACACCATGTCCCTTGCTTAGTTAATTCTTCTGCCCAGCTCCTCATAACACCTACATGCAGAATTAGCTTAGTTTTCTATGGTAAGACTCCTCTTTTCCTGCAGTTCTTGCTCTGAAGCTGCTAAAAGGTCACCTAACCATTCTCACACCACAGAAATACAAAATCTTGTAAAAAAAATCACTGCTGGATTTTTATTTTTTTTCTGTTTCCTTGTATTTCATCACTACTTAGGAAATTCTCTTTGTCACTGCAGCAACAGCTTTAAAGTTCCACATTGTGTAGACAAACTATGCCCATGAGAAGTTTCCCAAAATGTGTCACTGTTTGCTGCTGGGCCAAGATCTCAAAGCCTGGAACTCAGTGTGGCCTGGCTGCTGGAGCTGGGGACCAGTGTGGCTGAGGGCATCCCTGCCCTGCTGGCAGCCACTGGCAGAGGCTCCCAGGAATCTGCAATGGCCATCACAGCCAGGGCCAAACTCCTGCCCATGGGGACTGTGCTACTTTTTGTGGAGATGTTGGCACTTGTTCCCTGCCAGGGAATGTACTGTTTGCATTGCAGACTCAGACCCCTTACCCTGGGCTGGACGTAAAAGGCACGGAGCTGTGGCAGCCTTGCTGTTGGATGGTTTCCTTGGCCAATTTAACAAATTCTCTACAAGTGCCTCTAAAAGAGACTTCTCAGTCTATGATGAAGAATTCTTTAAAAATATGTTGAAGGGATCGTACACTAAATTTGAACTAGTTTGCATAACATTATGCACACACAGAAACTAGAACTCTCTGTTCTCTTTTTGATTGATTGTTGTTGGAGTACGTATTTTTCAGTTCTCCCATTTTAACTTTCTCAGATTCACCCTCTAGTGCCTTTCCTATGGTGGCAAACATTGGAGGTAGTGATGACCAAGTTTGAATGAAAAACAGTAACCATAGAGCAAAAACTTTGCAAGTAGTACTGACAATCAGTTGTATGTACATCTAGACAACAGTTTACTCCTATATACCATGTGCTATCCCAACAGCTGCTCCTCTCACACTTTATAGACTGTGCAATTTAATGGTTTTGTTCAAGTGCAGCTTGGCTGTTTCCTCACATTCACAAGCTCCCCATTTCTGTGGTCTGACACTACTCTTTCTGATAGCAATGAGAACCTCTCTTGTATTTTAAATATATTTCTTTCTCTCACTTCTTCTTTTTTTTTTTTTTTTTTTTTTTTTTTTTTTTTTTTTTTTTTTTTTTTGGGAAAGAAATACAGCTTTCCCTAAGCCCGACCTTTGGATTAAAATAAAAGTCTTGGAGAAGTACTTTCAGTTACAGTATTTGACTGCATGCTGATTACCTGAACTACCCGAAATGTATTTAGGCTAGGCATTTATACTGTACTCATTAGCTAATTTAATTATTTGATATCTAAATTGTACCAATTTTACTATGACCAACATGTTAAAAGATTGCATTCAGACAGCCAGCTGGTTATGCCTTAGCTGTTATCTTCATTCTGCTGATTAAAAAAAATGTACTTATATGACTTATGCAAAAAATCCCAATATCATAATACAATCACAGAATCATAGAATCATTTAAAGTTCAAATAGTTCCAATCTTGTTCCATAGGACCTTAGACTAGACCAGGTTACTCAAAGCTCCATACAGCCTGGCCTTGAACTCTTCCAGGGCTGGATGGGGCATTCAAAATTTCTCTGGGCAACTTGTTCCAGTGCCTCACCACCCTGAGAGTGAAGAATTTCTTCATAATATTCCACCTAAACATAGCCTCTTCCAGTTTATAGCCATTCCCTCTTGCCCCTCTTGTCCTACATGCTGCTGTAAAGAAACCCTTTCCTGCTTTCTTGTAGGCCATTTTACTACTGGAAGGTGGTGTAAAGATTCCCTGGAGACTCCTCTTCTCCAGGATGGACTTTTAGATTTAATTGAACAGCCATTTGTAAGAGATTTGTTTTCTTCTGTTGTATCGTTATTCAATTTTTCCATACCTGTCAGATAAAATTTCCTGTTCCATTGTTCTGATGTGCATTAATGAGTTTACAGTTGTAGAGATTTCAGCTTCTCTTTATAATAACATTTACTTTTAAAAGCATTCTGGGGTTTTTAGAGTAATATTTCATATATTCTCTAGTATCTGTCCTCTGAATTTCACTTGTTATCACAAATATGGTAACTTAAAATGTATTTAAACATGTATGTTAACCTAGTAAAGAGTTTTCTAGCATAATTTTTTGTGCCATACTGGTAAAAACAGCTGACATAGAAAAACATTTACAAACTAATTATCATTTACTTCCAATTCCTGTGAATGCCTCTGGTTTTAATAGATGTAGATCAACTTTTTTCAAAATGAACCAGCTGCAGAGGAAAGCAAGAAGCTCAAGAAACACTTGTGTTTTCTGATTTGGTTTGCTTGTGCTTGGTTTTCATGTATTTGTGTAACACATTTAGTTTCTTCTAATGAGCATCTGATTGTGACACAACTCTGTTGTGTCACAATAACAACATTGTAGAATTATGTATGGCTGTTTACAAAGACTATAAAATACCAACATTTTCTCCCTAAGTGAAGAAAAAAACCAAAAACAAACAAACAAAAAACCCCAAACAAACAAAAAAAAACAAAAACAAACAAACAAACAAACAAAAAAAAACAAAAAACAAAAAAACAAAAAAACCACCAAAAACCCAAAAAAACCCAAAAAAACCAAAAAAAACCAACAAAACCCTTATGAGCCAAAAAATAGTCTGTTCTGAAAGATACCACAATATTTCAAATTATTAGATGTCTTCTTAGGACAAGTTTACTCTAAAAATGAATGTAGAAGGCAATGTTGTTTTTTATTTTTTTTGCCCACAATCACTTTGAGGATGATTGTACCTCATTTCAGAAGGAAGATCCCAGATTTAGATGCAGTAATTTTACAATAGCCTTCAGAGTTCTAGAATCTAGAAAGCAGATCAGATAATGCTTCAATCATTTTATATCTTAGTAGATAGATATTTATATAGAAATAACGTCAAAACTTATAATAAAAAAAAGTTAGTACCGAATTCTTAAAAATGTCTGGCAAGTGTTATTTTTACAGTTTATGCACTTAAGCAGACTGAAAGCCAGAAATCCTCTGATCACTCTATGTGTATATATATATATAAATAAAATCACTTCTTTCCTTCATACTATACATTTTTATATTTAATCTGTTATCCCCAAACTGATATGAAGAATTTGTGTTTCAGTAAAGCATAACTTCCAGAAAGAATGTCAATCACCATTTAAAAGTCCTGGAAAACAGAAGTTAAAACCTTGTTTAACTTGTTCTGGTGTTGTATGAAGTGGTAAGGTCTGAATCCTTCATGACATGAGTACTACCCTTGAATACTCATACACAAGAGATCTCTGATATCTCACTGTGAAGAATCACTTTTCTAACAGCAAAGCTGTAAATCCCACAGGGAGTTGTAAAAGCAGTCTGTCATTCGTTCTGAACATGAATACTTTATTCAGTGGAGAGGTTGGTCATTTCCTGCCTTTTTGAAAATAGATGTTTAAATCAACTGAAGATTTTTTGAAAACTTAACTTTCTTCCCAAGATGTACAAGTGAGGCAGCTATGTAATGGCAGCTGTAAGATTACAGAAGGTACGACACTGGCAACCAGAGCAGAGTGTGAAAGGTTAAGCCACCCATCAACTTTTAATGCATAAATCTGTGTGGAAATCAAAAGGGCTATTCCAATTTGACTGTGTATTTCTTACTCTGTATTTCTGACCTTATTCATCTTCTATTTCACAGCTTCCCTATCACACAGGCATGCTTCATAAGCCTAGAAGAAGGGATAAATAAAGCAGATGCATTTTCTTACTTCAGAGAGACAAATATCCCATCTGTTTCATAGAAGGCTAAGTAGGTTTTTTTTTTTTTTGAAAACTACCTACTAGGCAAATGTCTGCTTCACTTTTATTTTCACTCTTGACTACATATCCACTTCAAATTCAGAATGCTTTTCTTTCAACTTATTTTCCCTTAAGGTGTTCAATGGTGAATATGTAATCAATGCCAATAATTATACAGAACATTCTTTTCATGGAAATCTTGTGAAGAAGCAGCAAAATTGTGCTTCTAAAAGTGCAAGTATTAGGTGCATACAATACCATTAACTTTATTTTACTCACTCAATTCTTCCCAAACCTGTCACATTTCCAATAAACAAAATGTGCCTAAATGCTGATGAGTTGTTTTCTTTTACTGAGAAGGAAAAAAACCCCAAAAAACAACAAAACAAAACCCAGAGCTACTATATATAATTCCCAACACACAAGCAGTTCCTGAATTGGGTCGAATATTTCAAACATAATAAAGTAGTTGAATACTTACTATTTACAGTTGCAAAGGGCAACTGCAGAACCTCTGGAAAATGCTTCTACTTCAGAGAAGTAACCTTAGAGAAATTTGTAAATGGATTTTGAAGGGCCAGTGCACGCAAGATACCAGGTATGAGGAGGATCAACTTCTTTCTCCGGACTGTTGTGAATATGACTCCATGGTATCTAAATCTTTTTTTTTTTTTTTTTTTTTTTTTTTTTTTTTTTTTTTTTTTTGCATTCCCCCATATTTGAATTTTTTAAATTTTTTTTAATTTTTTATTTTTTATGGCTGACTACAATAGAAAAACCTCTCAGATATCTGGATTACTGAAAACTTGTAAAGTGCATTTTCCAGTCTCTGGAGCATCCTATCCGAAGTTTATCTTTCTGGGCTTTACTTCTGCCACAAAGTTTTTCAGGGAAAGATGTGCGTTTGTTGAATGAGATACAAATTCTGTCTGTTTAAAAATAAGATTGGTTGTTACCTGCCTTTCTTTAAATACAAAAATAATTTCTTTAAGTAAATAAAAACATCACATTTTTCTTTCAAAGTAGAATTACAGAGACATTAACAAAGCCCAGAACCCCTTGAACAAATAACAACAACAACAACAAAAAAGTTTTAAGAATCAAAATGGATTGAAAAAGCAAAATGACCACATTTCTCCAATGAATATATTCCTGACAAAAAATTATGAAACAAGCTTTCATTTATGGACATGTTTCTTGCCCATATTTTCTTTTAATTTTATCTACAAAAATCAATGCCCATTTTTTCTTACAGAGAAATTATTATTTTCTGTATGCATATTAAAGCTCTTTTACTTCTCCAGTCTCATTTAAGTAACTGATATTATCTTTTTTATTTCCTGTCAAACTTCCTTAAAAGCCTTCTTTTCTCTAGTTTTATAACATACTCCACAAAAAACTTTACCTAATTATTTATGTGTTTCCTGATCTTCTCAGAACAGAGACTTTTCTATTTGTCTTTTGGTGGCATTTTAATCTTTTCATAACAGTCAAATAATTTTTTTTTACTACATATCACCATGGTCCACGATCTCTGGACTTTTCAGAAAATGTGAATCTACCACTTTGGGAAGAGCATGACAACTTTTTCCAATATCACAAGTCAAGAATCATTAGGAAAAGTCATCAAATTACCTCTATATTTGCAATGAGCAAGCTCAATGTCTGAAATTTTGCACTATCTTTCCTGTTAGGTGATATTGTTTTTCATTTTAAACTATGCTGCAAGCCATCTGGGGCCAAAGCCTTTTATTTGACTTTAACCTGTCTAGGATGAGGATTTGAAAGAGGAAAATAAGGTACATAACAGTTAGGTTAAAATTTCTCAGAGATGCTGTACAAACGTAAAAATGCATGAGAGAAAAATAAGGGAAGTAAATTGTTCCCTTATGGTAGTGAGCAAACCACTGACATTTGCATGCTTCCTTGTGCTCTCTTTAATATTGCCATGACAGTTTCAGTATTCACTTTCATAAGGTTTTGCTTTCATATAAGAATTTCAATGCCTTTATAAAAGAGTGTCCTGGCCATTCTGTACTGAGAAGTAGCTCATCCATATAATTGGAAACTTCAAGCAGTTTTATTAAAGAAAAAGTTCTTTCTGAAGAAGACCAATGCACTATAGTTAAAGCCAACTCCTAAGACTTAGGAAGCAAATTTTTAGGATCTTGGCTCTCTGCTGTCCCTTCAAGTGTAACTACATAGAACTTCCTGTACATACATAAAAGATGATCATGCTGAGACAAACTAAAGATTTATTCAGCAACCTGTCCATGAAGTGGCCAACAAAAAATGCTTAGGAAAAGACTATTCAAAATTGGCAAATATGGATTCTCATGTTCTGGGAGCTACAGGTTTTAGAAGTGCATTTAATATCCTTTTTTTTTTTTTTTCCCCTCAGTTCTCTCTTCTAAAACCTTATATAAAATTAAGATTATTTTTCCCATTATAAACTTCTTGCATGATAAACCAGTGATGTCCTGATGCATACAACCAATCAATTTCAATACTAGTGTGCAGATACTAGCATTTGGAAATATTCATGAAGGGTTTTTTATGTGGAAACTTGAGCCAACTCCTGACTGGAAAGCAGCACCTAGAAGTGTGTTCCTAAGTGACTGCTCTTTTATAAACTCAGGTATACATGAAAAAGAGAAGATTTATTAGCCGTCTCATTATGTCCCTGTCATATAGAAACTGACTGAAATGGCAATGACACCTAGGGAAGTGACAGAAACACTCATGGCTATTTTTTTTACTAAATATATGGGTGTTACTCCAGTTATGTTAGTGAGAATTATGTGTGCATATTGAGAAGGAAATAAATCAGCCTGCAAAGTACTGAAAGTGTGCAGGTGTTCCCACTTTTATTTTTCCCCTCATTAAACTGCTCATTTGTAATTTCCTCGTGTATTCATATCCCCTAGAACTCTCAGCTGAACATTTTTTCCACACTAAATCCTCACAAACGTTTATAAAAACTTGATTCTCCGGTAAATAATCTGTATCCCTTCAATAAAAGAAGAAAAAAAAAAGAGAAAAAGAAAATGTGAAGACAACAACGTGGAACAATTTAAAGAACAAATGATAGATCTTAGTAATTTCAGTGTTATAATCTGCAACAATTAATGGCAAAGTATCCTCTGTGTATAGAGACTACCTAATTTCTTTATTCTGACAGAATAAGATCTGGAAAATGAAATGTGACTCGTCTGTCATTCATTTATCCAGAATATTTGATATTGCTCAGTCTTCATTTAACCTTGAAATTTAGTCTCCATTTTTCAGATTTTTTCTGCATGACATTTTTGGTGGCCTGAACCTTCCAACCCCCTTGTGCAATAAAAATGCATTCATACAATCTCATGTTCATTCCTGTCATCTGGAGGAAATACGGAAGGGGGTCTTTCTAGTTTATTTCAGAAATACTGTGTCCTTCATAAGTATAATCTTCCTGTTCATATCAAATTCTGAAAAGATAATTTTGTTAATTCAAAGATTTACAAATACTGTAGTTTGGCCAGGGGGAGAACATGACTTGCTTCAGTCTGGTTTGCAGAAGAAATCTCTTGGCACCAGGTGCTAAGTATTGTGTCAAATGACTGTGCAGGAAGTTGCTTCTGAGCTATGGTTCCCTGCTCCTCTGCAGTGGCTGCATGGATGCAGCTGGATCCCTGGTCCGGAGCACGTGCAGCGCCTCACGCAAGAATCCCACCGTGTCCATGTGAGCAGCCTGTGGAGCAAAAATGAAGGAGATTGCTTGAACTAGGTGAGAGGATGCAGTTATGTCCCAGCATGGTATATACCCAGAAATATACTCGACCACAAGAATGAGACACTCCAAGAAATGCCTGCTCTGCTCAGAAGACAGACTTTCTGAGACTGTTCTATCAGGTACTATTGGTCTCACCTGCAACTTTCTGTGCCAGTGGTACCAGTCTATCTGAAATGAGGTAACAATTGTTCTAGCCTGCCAAATGTTGATATTGGCTTTTTTTATCACTATCTCAGGCAGCAGATGTGCAGAAGCTTCTTGTCGTAATTTAAAAAGAATCCTTCAAAGCCTCTCATCTTTCGTTCAGTATTAGATTATCATTTGATTTCCATATCACGGGCCTCTGACCTTCCAAATGTTGCATGTTGACTGAATTTTCAGACAAGTGTGCTGATAGTCAGTCCTTAGCAGTGCAAGCATATTTTGCACTTCACACTTTTGCCCATATTTGAGTTAACAGGAGAAATGTCACATCGTAAGTCTTAGGCATATGGCAGAATTGTCATCTCTTTCTGTTCAAATCAAGCTTGAAAGTACTGCATAAAGATATTGTTTCTTACAAGCAGAAATTTTAATTCATTTGCATTCAGGGTGAGGCAGTTGATAGCTTTATACCTTTAATTGTTAATTTAGCAATACTTTAGTGGGACATAAGTTTTTAAACACCATTTTGAGGGGTAAAATATTAATATGCACATGAAAATCTTATTTATTCTTCTAGAAATTTGTTTATGACATTAACATTGCCTTTAAAAGAGGGAAAATCAGATATGGCAATAAGATTGGATATAAAATACATATTTTTAAACAATAATACTGGGCTTACACATTCAAAGCATATACTGCATTTTTTCACATTTCTACTAAATTAATAAATATGTCAACTACTTCCACATGCAGGAAAAGTATTCTGTTGTAATACTATACTATTTACTTAAAATTGTGTGTCCTCTGCAAACTCTTAAATAGGTAAGTAGCAAAAATCATTTTCAAGAAACATAATGTTACCATAGCACTGAATCTTAAAGTATCAGCATTAGATCTATAACTTAAGGAATGAAGAACGATTTGTGCTGCTTTTAATATAAAACACAGCTGATCTTAGTGTCACTGACTAGTTCTTGGATAATTTTTACGTACAATAATTGTCATTGACATTAGCATTTATTATATTCCATAATTACAAAATTTGTCTAGTTTGTAATAAAATTTACCTTGTTAATCTATTTTGGGAAAATTAAAGACAAGAGCAGTTGAAAAAAAGTACAGAAAACTCCTCTAACCTAGGCTGTCAATTTTCTGTTAAAGCCAACAATTACTTCATGCCATTTTGTTGTATTACTTTGTCTGATAGGATGGTGAAATTAGAATATACTGAAGAATTTTAAGGGAAAAATTACAGCCAATTATCTAGAAAAGCAAAGTAGACCAATGCTAGAATAAAGTAATTTATGATTTCAGCCTATGTCCTTATTTCAGAAACAATTATAGCCTTCCTCCATATTCCGTATTTGTACAACCAAAAGATGGCAGTGCTTCATCAACAATTCCCACAAAGTTTAGGCTTATCCTTAGATCATCATTTACAATACAGAAAAGCTTTAAGGAAATGCAGCGTTTTACAAACTATCCAGTCTCCCTCTCTAAGCAAATTTCAAAGGGAATAAAAAGGGTTCCAATTTGTTTTTAAGGTGTTTTGGTTCTCTGATGTCTTACAAAGCTTACTTGATTAATATTTTCTGTCTCACTAAAAAAAATTTTGTAGACTACTTAGTAAATAAGAATAATTTATGTCAATTTATCCTATTCTAAGGACCTAAAAATGTAGGTAATTCTGTATCTGGCATTGACTCATCTTCAGAGGTTTATAATCTTTCCTCAAAACTCCTGATGTTAAAACTGATGCCAAATCACTAAACACTTTAAATAGAGACCAAAGACAGTAATTTAAAATTTTGATTGAACCCAGCAATGTAATTTTAGGAGGTTTTTCTCTCTGCTTAAAACACAGGAGTTAATGTGTTTTTTTCATAAAAACCATATCTCATGTTCATGTTTCTGCCTATACTTTTCCATATTTACTTTTCTTGGAACACTTTTTTTCTTTCAAATTTTTTTCACAACAGCTCAGTATCATAAATATTTTTGGCAGAGCCTATGCTAGTGTTGCTCAGTGTGTCTGTGTCATAAGCATGAAACAGATCTATATTGTTTACCATGACCCCAGATTTGTTTTTTTTTTATGATGTTTCTCAGAGATATGTTCTATTTCAGGTAAAACATCTTCCTGTAAATAATGATATACCAAATGATATACTTACAAATTAATGAAGAGTCATGTTAGAATTTACAAAATTGTTCTAATTCATTTATCTCTTTTAATTAATTATATTTACCTTTCTTCAATAATGTTTTCTGATATGACAGATTGGTTAAAAGGTTAATTAAGCTCTGTAGGCTTCAGTTGTTCTTTCTTGAAATGAGGATACAGATTCTAATATTTCATAAATAGTTTTTGAATTATACTGATAAGCTATATATAAATATAAACACAGAGATATATAAATATAAAGATATGAAAGTCATAGGATCATAGAATTTGGGTTGGGTTGGAAAAGACTTGTCATTTAGTTCCAATCCCTCTGCCATGGCCAGACACCTGTAACTAGAAGGAGCTACATATGAACAGTCTTTTATATATTTCAACATCAGTTGTGCTCTCAAGTTTAAATTTTAGAAACGGAGTAATCTATCTTGATATTTTTCATCTGTTAATATCCTTAGGAAAGACATTTATAAACAGTCTACAGAATTAGTAGACTTATTATTTAAAGATGAAGGGGTTTGTTTTCTGAAACTGATAGCCCAGAAATGCTCAACAAACTGAACATCAGAACATCATGTACCTATTCCTTACTATAAATTCAATTTCTTGAATAGAAACACATCTCACTTTTTTTGCTAGTGTGACTTTATGCACAAGGGGATATATATGTCCTGAGATATCTATAATGCAGTTTACAAAAAGTACTAAAATAGTATTTTTGAATAAAAAAATTAGTTTTCTGCCAGCTCACCTACTAGTTTCTGGAAACTCACTTGGTTGAATATCACAGACAAGCAGCTTTTGGTTATGTTGATTGCATATCAGCACTTATATTTTCTCATCAATCCATATTCACAGAAGTGTCTCTTTTGAATGATGCAGATCCCTAGGCTTTTTGCCTCTTGTTCTTTTAACAGGAGTAGGCACATATAATTACAATTTAAACTAAACTTTATCTATTCAGAACAAAGTAGCTTGTTCTCAAGTAGAGCTTGTCACTAGATATTGTGCAGTTTTCATATGAAAAGTTTTTTTCCATCACATGGTGATAACCTGGGAAAAATTATTTCTATTAACAGTCATCTGAGGGGAAAAGCAATTAAAAAAAAAAAAAAAAAAAAAAAAAAAAAAAAAAAAGGATAGACTTGCAATCATGAGAAAGTGAATGAGCAAAAGGAGCCTGTTTCTTCGACACTAAGTACTTAAAATATTGCAGACTAACTGAAAAGTTGTTTTTTAGCCTGGTAAAAATTCAATCCGTGTTCTCCTTCACCATAAATCTGCTGTAGATAAGATGCAAACCAAACTGCTCGAGTTTACTTTAAGTATCTTTTAACAATTCTTCCTACCTAAAAGAGCCCTCTAATTTAAGATAGAATTTGGAATCTAACAATATAGAAATTAAATTCTTCATGTTTAAGACACAATTTTGCAGTTTCTGATGGCAACAGATTCCTCCTACACTAATTATTTTACCTCTTAACCTGTACATGATCTGTGACATTTTTTCCCTGAGCAGGTTCTTTTTTAAGATAATGATATTCAGTAATTCTCAAGCCTTCTTATCCTGAATTAGATAAATGCCAAAAAAGTCTAGATATCTGTGAGCCCACAGTTTGCAATAGAAATTAACTTTCTTCCTAATCTTAACAAAGTGTGTCCTTTGGCTGTTTTGGATGTCACTTGAATAATGTCAGCATTCAGACATAACTGGAACACAAATTTAGCCTACATAATAAAACATTGCAAAGCATGTTAAGAAGCCTTACACTGAGATGAAAATTACTATTTACAAGCTAAGGACTAGGTTGTGTTAAACATAGCACAACAAGCACATAATGATATACCATATGGTAAAGGTTTACATTTTTATTTTATATTTATACAGACATACAAGGATAGCTTCAGAAAAAAATGATCCATATCTCATCTTGTTACTGTTTGTGTGTACAGATCAGCTTTTCAAATTCCCACTGTCTCACACCTCAACATGTCATACTGTACTTTTGCTTTGATAAATGTAAACTCTTGGGATATTTTCACATAAAATATCCCTTTTTTTGGTCTCTGCATTCACCATGTCCTCTTTTCCCATGTTTTTTGTTCTGTTAGACCAAACACAACCTGATTACCTTGAATTGCCTGGCTTCATTACTTATCCTATTATGCCTTTTGGCTCATCAGTGCTACTTTCAATACGCCTCTTGTGGCAATGTCTATTACAGAGGCTGAATTTTCTGTCAAGTATCTCTATGCTTTGGCTCACCCATGACAATGGTCAACTGATACATTATAAATAAAAATAGCACAAGTGAAAGTTAATAATCGTAGTAAAATTATTTATGTCCTTTCACTTGTTGTGAGAGATATTATTAAAAAGTTATGTGCAATAAGCCATCAGTGCACAGGAGGTTTTGCTGTAATCCATGGAATTAGAGTTAACAGTTTTGCATAAGATATAAAAATGTTTTATTTACCTAAACAATCATTTTCAGAGTTATTAGCATGCTATGTGTGGTGGAAAGATCTAGTTTATACAAAACATGTAGTCTGTATACCAGGAAGCAGAGCTCAGAAGTATCCAGGCTAATACTGTGCAAAGCCAATGTGACACGGTAGAGTTTGTGAGCCTGGGACCTGTATGATTTTGCATAAATCATTTCTGGACTTCAGTTGATTCTAGGAAGGAAAATATAGCTGCTTTAGAAAAATGCTACAAATGGGTTACTAAGTCCCCTGGTTCCAACCTAGGTTCATTGTGTTTAGCCATCTATGTCATGACATGAGTATTTCTCCAAATTCCTGCAGATAGGTAATAAACTGCTAATTCTACATTGACGGTCCGATTTTAGTGCACTGTAGTAACATAATTTTTTCCAGTTTCAATTTTTGTTTCTTATTTAAGATTTTAAGAGTGGCAGTTCATATATGGGCCCTTGAACGCTTTTGTACTTTTTTCCTTTGTTCAGGGAAATAGATTTAATATTGCTGCAAACTTCATAAGTAGATGAAGATGTAAGTCAATATTACTAAGAATTACTGAATTGCTATGGAAACATACCTCATCAGAACACTGTAAATAAAGGAGAGCTAAGCAGGATAAATCCAGCCTAAAGACATCATCAAACCATGTCTTTTTTGTGCTCACATCTTGGTAAAGTGACAGAAGAGAATCTAAATCAGCTGACTTAGACCATCTTGGAATAACCACAAGTATATTGTACCAAAGTGCAGCATGTCTCCACTACTTCACTTACTGCCCTCCATCAAGACTACATGTTATTACTATGATATTTAGTTGCATTTGTTATTTAGTCTTACTTTTTAATCTATTCCTTTTCTTTTTTTTTCCTCCTTTGCACAAATCAGCATTGTTATTCCAGCTGTGAGAATAATCCTGCCTAACATACAATGTTATGATTATAGTCTGTGCTCTCAACTATCAATCACCTTATCAAGAGCATTATAAGCATTAAATAGAGATGTTTAATATATTTTTTGGAGTCTTTCAACTTTCCTGTTGTATCTATTGTTGAGAAGATGAGAAATTCTTGTCTGAGAACCAGAATAGAAATATTTTGAAACATCTCATTTTAAAAAATTTAAAATCAAGGAAGATAAAATATGAATAGCTATACTACTAAGCTTAGAAGCAAATTTTAATTGAGGATCATTTTCAATATATCTTCAGTTTAATTAATTGAATAGTTTGAATTCCATATTGCTTCAGAATTTTCTTATTCTTAGATTGGTCCTTTCTAGGAACAAAAAAAAAAAAACCAAAAAAAAAAAAAACCACAAAAAACCAACCACCATCAAATGTTGATATCCTTGGTATCTGGTTTGCTTTGAGATTTGTATCAAGTTGTTTTCATTCACCTGTATCAGTTGACTGAGCTGAATTAAAGTGACTTTACTAAGGGATTAGCCGTATAATCGCTATGAAAATTTACTCTTTCTTACTTACACACTGGAATTTAAACCTTTCTTTCCATTTAATTGTACTTGAGCTTTCAGATAGGTATTATTGTTGAAGTACTTTAAAACCATGACCCAGTTGCTAAGGTATATTCTGGAAGTAGGAAGAATAAAACCATTCTCTTTATTGGCCCTTATTTTAAGAAAAAGCCACACTAAGCAAAGCCAAGGTACTGGTAATATTTTTAGTAAGAATATCTCTTGTCCGATTACACATTAAAATTTCAAGAGGAGACCTATAGCTTTCAAGCAAGCTAAAGCACTTTTATATGACATTATTTTTAGCCTGATCTGTCAGCCTGAAAATCACAGATCAGATTCTTTCCTAAACTTAGTATTTTAAATCAGTGGAGTTATACCAGTAAACACAAAATGCATATCATTGAGTCAAAAAGAATATTCTGAGTTGGAAGAGGATCATTGACTCCAACTCTTAAGTGAGTGGCCTGTACAGGGAATGAACCTGCAACCTGAGCTTTAGCACTATGGTCTAATCAACAGAGCTTATCTCAAATCTTTAAATCATTTTAGTACTGTTAAATACATTATTACATAAATTAAATGTGTTCTCTTGAAATTGAGCCTTTAAAATATTGTAGCTATAAGCAATATCAGAAACCAATTAAGTTATGTGTTCATTAGTATTATCGTACAACAGTTCGTATCAACAGAAAGTACTTTATTACATCCAGGAACACAAGAAATTACACATGCAAAGTCAAATGCCTCTTTCATGTACCTTTATTGCGCAGTCTTTTATAAATGCTCATTTTATAACTTCTCCAATCCACAGCATGTGTATCATCACTATTGCAGCATTAGTGATGAAGATCCCGAGATGGAATTACCACACATTTGGGGAATTTTTGGCTGACTACTTTCTGTTCTGTTAAGGACATACACTTAAAAAAAAAAAAAAAAAGAAAAAAAATCAAATAATAATGATAATCTTCTATCCATGAATTAGAGGTAAATAAAAGTAAATTTGATAAAAATTCAATAGCCATATGATTTGCTATTCTAAGTATTTACGGTCAGAGTGTGTTGCTTTGTTGGGCGTTTTTTGTTACAGTGAGGGTTTCTTTTAAAAACTATCAACTCCATTAAATATATACTACTTATTTGGTTTTTGAAATCAGGATTTAAATATAGATTCATAGAGCATGTGAAAAAGTGGCTCCATGAGTCAGCTCTTAAATTTCTATAAATAATTTTACTCCCATTTACTTAACTCAAGATCTGATTTTAAAAATACAACATGGAAATATGGGTCATCCTAGGCAAGACCAGAAAAACTAAATTATTTTTTCAGAAAAAATTGTGCTCTTTTCACTTTGTCAGATGGCTGCAATGAAGAGAAATGGTATAAGGCACAATGACAACTGAGAAATTCTAAGTAGCCAGAGATTTACTAATCCTCTTTTAAGCATACTGAAAAATGTGGAAAAGGGAAATGAAAATGAAGAATAGTGTTTTTATGTGCATCAAGCTCTGTCTCTCTAGATAGAAGTGTGAAGTGAGGATTGCTTAAATGGGATGGAAGAAAGTGATGAAAAGCAGGATGAAATCTATGCATCATATGACCAAGGCAAAACACATTATAAAACTAAAATAGAAAGGCTTAAACAGCAAATATTTCCCAAAGCCTAGAAAGAATTTGCCAAAAATCTTGATAGGTCAAAAAAGAACCACTGAGGCATATTAAAATTGACCATATTTTTCGTGATACATCATCTGTATTACCTATCTCCAAACACTCAATATTTTTAAGGAAAAGACTAGTGAGTCTTCTCTAACCTCACTGGTTCCTTTCCATTTTTCCTCATCAATATGTTTACATATTTTCTGTTCTATTTACCCCTGGTATTTCCCAATTCAGTTTGAAATTTTATCCTTCTGGACGAGTGAATCCTAAAAAAAAAAAACACACACAAACAAAAACAAACAAACAAACCCACACAAAACAAAACAAATAAACAAACAAAACCACAAAAAAAAAACACCAAAAAACCCCCCAAAAAACCCAACCAGACTTAATTTTTCTTACCCAATTCAAAAATAAAAAGCAGAACTAAGCTGTGCTGAGAGTTAATTTAGCAAGATCGAAATTTTAGTGGAACAGGATGGCTCCCTGGGGACAGTGGGGCTGTGAGCGTGGTGATTCCCCAGGTTGGCAGCCAGGGCTGGTCCCATACCCCAGCAGGAAGCAATATACATGTACCTAAATATACACTTTCATGATGAGAAAAAAATCAAACACATTGAAAGTAATTTTTTCAATTTCTTTATAAAGGTGATAACTCAGAATATAAAAACTACCTGTGTACAATGAGGTATTGTCAGGTTTGGTAAAAATATTCTCCAAACTTTGTTGGAACAGTTGTTGTCTTTACTTCAGGGAGCTAAAACCCCTTTATTTGGGTAACAATATCTTTTGGTAGTAAAAGTACCAGTAAGTGAACTTTTACTAAAATAAGGAATAGCAGCCAGTTCTGGTTTAGTGGCATAACTGGATGAAGGCATTCTCTATCAAAAGTGCACAGCTCTTCTATCTGAAATTGTGCATTATCTTAATGAAGCTTTAAACTAGATAAATTATTTGGGAAAAGTTTGTTTACAATTTTTTTTTAAAAAAAAAAGTACTTGCATACAAATATGCTAAACATTCTTGTCCATTTTGTAGATGTTTTACAAAAATTTTGTTGAAAACAAGGAATATAGCAAAAGATTTAAGAAGATCTTTCAGATTATTTAACACTTTACCACTGAAAATCAAAATTCAGCACCCTTATGTTTACTTGCTATATGGGTAGGACAGATTCAGCTGCATGGACTCAGGAGAAACACATCACACAAACAGGTGAAGAAATGGTGACTGGGCATTTGTGCATTGGAAACAGTGCAATCAATGCAAATGTTAGCAGGCTACTTCAGCCACTCATTGTAAGGGCCCTAAACTATTTGTAAACCGAACATCAGTAAGTTTCATTCTACAGTGCAAAAACATATTATATAAATGAAACATATAAAATTTTCTAATACCACAGATAATCATCGTTAACCTCTTTTTTATTCTTGCTGACTTTTTGTACAACATAAAACACAAAAATTCTCTCACTGAAATATTTTATAATCAATTTTGTATTAATCTACTCTATATAACGTAGGTATTACTGACTTCTTAGACATAAATCACCATGTAGAAGACTGTCATGCTGTTTCAATTGTTTTTAAAAAGATATCTTGTAATAAGAAGTTTTAACTTTCACAGTCACAATGTCTTAATAATAATAATTTCAAGTGCCTTGCATAAAAGCTTTGAAGGCTGAAAAATAACTTCTAAATATAGTGTTCCATCTGTTGGTCTCCTTTGTTCGGCAAAGTGTTCTGTTTTTAAGATGCTAGTCAGTTACAGAAATACTACATTTCTTCTTTATGAAACAATCCAGGCAAAGAATTTTTGTAGTCAGAAGAGCCTGAAATCGAAGAAATTATTTACAAGAGAATTAGCCATTGAACTTGATGAGGTATTCAAAGAAGGAGTAGGTGGTAGGGTGGTGATGGAAAGGATGTTGCTCTACTTATAATTTAATGATTTGAAACCAGAGCATAAGAATAGATTTTACTTAATTTTCTCTCTTGAATATTTACTTTTACAAATATAATTACAAATCCAAGCTTAACCCAAAACTCTAAAGATGTTTAATCAGATTTTAAATTTCAACTCTAACCCATGTTCTGAGTGTAAATATTAATTTTATTAAAGTTCTCAACCCCGACTTGAACAAACGAGTGTGGAGAAGACAATTATTTTTATATCAACCTACTGGTTTATGGGCAAAGTAGTGTTTGATAAGGATGTCATAGCAGAAGTCAGTGAGAAAATCTGGAGTGCAATACCTCATATTATGATTCCTTAATTCATTATGATGCAAAATTTTTTAATTTCTATTTGAGGAGTTTACTGTCTGGAGTTCCTAAGTGACAAATGGAATTTAAATCTCAAAATGAGGATATTGTCTCAGCATCTTGTATCAATCAACACAAGTATGCTAATATTAGGATTTTCTGTATCTCACAAATGGTTCTGCTTTCTGCTCTAGAGGTGAGGTACCTGGAAGTTATGCATTTCAATGCTTGATTTGCTTGTGCCAAAGTCGTTTGGATAAAACACTGTCTTCCTTGTGAAGCACATAGATCTATAGCTAAGAGCAGTAAAAAAAATGTGCAGGAAAAAATGTGGTGTGTTATCATTTCACATGTGTCTGCTTCAAATATTCTATTTATGTGTACTTGTGCCAGCCTTTATTGGAATTCAAATGTTTAAATGGTGTAGACAAACAAATGTTCAAATTACACAGACCTTTTAACAAATGATATGCCATAAGGTAAAAAATTATTCCATGTCTTTAGTATATTGATATATAGACATTGATATATAGGCAGAGAGCTTTTCTAATGATTGGTTTTTCTAATATTTTAGTAAGTGTATAATGAAAGCTTATTTTAAGAGTTCTATTCAAATAATACAGTTTTCTTAGGGTACTTTTGGGGCAGTGGAAAAAAGAGGAGATGAGAGGAAAAATCTTAAAAAGATGGTAAAACAAACATGTAGAGTCAACTTTCAGAGCAGAATTTTACCACCTGTTCCTACATAATTTTTGGGTTTTTTTCAGTTTTACAACTTTTAAAGTGTGAGTTTTGAATGAGAAATCGAATAACATAATAATAGTAACTAACAAGAATTATAATTTGTCTGTGGGATTATAACACAAAATTATATTTTTTCACATTTTTTACCTCATTGAGTTATACTTCAGTATTGAGTATCCACAAGCACATTGCCTAGAAGGTTATTGTATGATCAGAACTTTTTTATGATTTTTTGTGAGGTTTAATGTTATTTTTTGACATTAAAAAATACTAAAGAACTTAAAAGGAAAATAATGAAAATACTTATTTCTCCTTTGTGCTGTAGTTTACCTGTTCTTGGTTTTCTTTCTGCTACCTCATTGAAAAACTTTAACACATGCTGGACTGTAGTCTTATAAACTGCAAATCCATCCTGTCATCTGTGTCTCCAATGAGAAGGGATGATCTGGAAGTGGTCCTGGATGTCAGTGAAGTCTACAAATCTGTGATAGCACTGCTAAGATTGCAAGCAAGGAAACTAGTTACTGCCACTAAAAGAAAAGATAAAGCAGCTAAAGGCATCCTGTGACCTGGATTGCCCAGTTCATCTCAGCCAAAAAAACCCCCAGACTGTTCTTTGGTCAGTATCTTTCAACATCAAAACAGTTAAACAAAAGTAATGGCTGATCTTGTTTCAGATTTATATGCTGCAGGTTTTTCTCATTTTCTTTTTTCACCTTTGCATTTCAAAGCTAGTAAACAGCTTCAGTTTCTAATACTTAGAAAGATACTATCCTAGACATCCTCTGTGTAGTTTGTCACAAATATTAGTTATTATATACATATACACCAATGACCCCGTCTTGGTTTGGAAAGACAGGTATTGGCCAGGGAAAGCTGAAGTTTCCCTTGGAATGGAGAATGTAAACCCCTCATCACCTCCAAATTTTTATAATTTTGCAATTAAGGGTTTTCAGGCAAAAATATGGGAATAGGAATAACAGTTCTTTACTAGGAATATTAAATGTAATAGTACAAAAATACGAGTGAGCAAACAAACAAAAATTCTAGAAACCCTGACAGAATCAGAGATACAACCTGACAGACAGCCTGTTGGTCAAGGTGTTGGAAACAGTCCACAGTAAGTCCTCCTGGAGTGGCAGATGTGGTGCTGTTTGAGTAGAGATGATCCTGAGAGAAAAGGGTCCAGTGATGGTGAGAAGTGTCCAGTCTCCCTTCAGGAATCCAGTGGAACCAGATACCTTGTGTTCCTCTGTCTCAGTTTTTATCTAGGTAGGAATGGTTGGCTCCCCTCCCCTGGGTGGAGCATCTCACAGTGGGATGGTGGAATATATCCTGTCATTGGTGAGCCTTAATGGCCCATTAACAGAAGATATCCCCCAGAGGGAGGATGGGTGGTGAAAGAGATAAGAAACAATGCCCCACCTGGTTTCAACAGCTGACCCATTATCAGAAGGCATCTGCCCCCCTCCCCCCAGAGTCACAAGAGATAAAGAAAAACATCTCTCCAACTGCTTTCAACAAATGAAATAGAATACATATTTTTGGTTCCATAGCCCAACACAGATGCCAACCCTCAGCTCTGCACTGGTTTTACTGCCACTCTGAGCAATTATTTTTAGATGCACGTAGCCTCTCCAACATTTAGAGATATAAGAAATATGTATAGACAACCTAATGAAACCTACATTTCATGCTTTGCTACAGTTTTTACAGCACCCACGTGCCTTAGGTACACCTGGATTCTTACATATTAATGAACTATTAGCCAAAAATGTGAAAACATCTGTCCATTAAACAACAAACCATAACAAGACCCAATAAGCTCAGCTATACAAGAGGCAAGAAGCAGTCAGAAATAAACTGAGCCAACATGCGAGGTTTCTATGCCTGATAGTGCTGTTGATTTCCATGACTATGATGTTATCTTTATGCCATAGTCTAAAACTAATTAGCCTCACCAGTTCTGAAAGAGTATTGGTTCCATGGGGACATAATTTTTGTTAAAGGTCAGAGAGAACCATAACCCAGGAGTTTATGGACCCAGGGTATGAAGGATATTAGGTGTGAAGGACACCAAATGTTGAAATCATAACAGTGGTCTAAATAAGACTGAACATTAAATCAAAATTCAATTATAACATCTCAAGTGAGATTCCTAGTGTTTGACCATTTCTGTGTCTCTGTCTCCATAAAAAAGACTGTAAGTATCTTTGAAATGTCTTGGCTCAATACATATAGCAGTAAGAATTTTTCCACTTTAATTTAAAGGTATTTGTCAGACAGGAAAATTGATCTCATTCAGGTTTAATGCTACATTCTGGCAAAATAATTGCACGAAATCTCCAAATTTGATACAAAAAAGTATGATAATAATAGCAATAATACTAACAATGAATTGTATTCTTTTTTTTGCACAGAAACAGGGTAATTCTTCCTTGCCTTTAACACATTTCCAAATTTAATGTTCATTGTAGATGTAAAAATCTTCATATATTTACTTCTAGTATCAAAGTCTATTCAGAAATAATTTCAAAATCAAATAGATGCCTATGTCAACCATCTACAAGTTAATAACAATTTTCCTTTAGATTACTGTCCCGATATTGATTTTTGTTATAGTGATTGTAAAATATATTTTCTTTTACTTTCAGAGTATTTTTTTCTTTTTAATAAAAGGCAGGCTGGATACTGAATAGGAACAGATAAGTCAAAATTTAAAAATGGAAAAAAGAATGACTTGGAAAACCAAAAGCCAGTCAGTTTCATCCCCATGGCCACAAAGATTATGGAGCAGATGCTCCTGGAAACTGTGCTAAGAGACGTAGAAAATAAGGAAGTGGTTGGTGATAGTCAAAGAACTTCAGCAAGGGCAAGTTGTGCCTCACAGGTTGTGGCCTTCTACAATGCAGTTGCACCATTGGTGGGTAAGGGAAGTGCAACTGATGTTATCTACCTGGACTTGTGCAAAGCATTTGACATGATTCTGCATGACTTGTCCTTAGACTGGAGTGATATAGATTTTCTGGATGGATGATTTGGTAGCTAAGGAATTGGCTGTATGACTGAGTTATGGTCAATGGAGATGAGTGATGAGTGGCACTCCTTAGGGGTTGGTATTGGGACTAGTGCTGCTTAACATCTTTGTCAGCAACATGGGTTGTGGGATTGAGTGTACCCTCAGCAAGCTTGCCAATACCAAATTGTGTGGTGCAGCTGACATGCTGAAGGGAAAAGGTGACATCCAAAGGGACCTTGACATGCTTGGGAGGTGGGTCTGTGCAAACCCCATGAAGTTCCACAAGGCCAAGTGCAAGGACCTGCAGTTGGGTCGGGGAAAACTCAAGCACAAATACAAGCTGGGCAGAGATTGAAATTGAGAGCAGCCCTGAGGAAAAGGACTTGGGGGTTGACATGGGACAACAATGTGAGCTTGTCCCTTTAAACCCAAATTATTCTATGGTTCTATGAAAATATGAGTAAGTGAAAAATGAAATTTTTCTAACTTATTTCTAATGCCAGTTGGAAAAAAGTACATTGGAATTGCTTTATTTAACCTTACACATAATTTCTTCCTTCACTCTTCGTCTACTTTAAGAATATACTGATGAGGCATATTTAGGAATTTTTCCACACATTCTACCTATGCTACCTTGCCACTCCTTGCTGGGGTGGACAAAAATTTTATTCTCTGAGATTGATGAGGGCAGGAGTAAGTTGGTCACTGAAACTCTTCTTTTTTATTCATGCTTTTTCTCTCTCCTTATCTTACTTATTATGAACAATTTTGACACAAGAGATAATGGATCCATTCCTGCTGCATTATTAATTTTGAATTAGATATTAAGCAACAGTTCTTCTGAAGGAAGAAGAGCATATAATTCATTCTAGTGGGTTGCATTAATTCTTATTGTGTATATATTTAAAAATAGCTGGACTTTATCAGCTCCAGTATTGATATTACATGCTTGCACATGCTCACAGGCATATGGCTCCTATTACCTTTAGGTAATATTGTTGCTTCAGCAGCTGCCATCAACTTTTCTGTCTCCTCGCTCTGGATTGCTGGCCTAGCAATTCAGTTTAATGATTTCTATTGCCAACTTTTGGTGCCCCAAACATGTGGCATAAATTAGAGTCAATTTAGTAAAGAACAATAACCAAAGCTGGGTAAAAAATATACATTTTAAAATACGCCCTCTCTTAACATCTGCTTTGGGGAGCCACTAATTCTTATGATAAATTTTCTAAGCCTTTCACTTTTTAAGGTGTTCATTAATTTATTTAACAACAACAAAATGTGACTGCAGTCTGCATAGTATACCTCAAAGCAAATTACTGGAAGTTTTATTAAATAAATTTAGAACTTTCTCACAGATATGACTGATAAATGGATCATCTCTTCAAAAAGTAACTTCAAAAGCTGAAAAGAATAGCAGATGAAAAAAAGGTCATTTCATTTGACTTCTCTCAGCAGAAAAACAACCTATAGTGTTTGCTTGAAGCAGGTTATTTCAAATACCTTTGAAACAGAACAAGAGTATAAATGCATAGATTACCTTCATTTTTACCCTCCTAAGCCCCTTCACTCTAATTTAAAGAATTTGAAAGGTGTTTAAAATGTGCAAGAACAAAAACTTTCACTTTGATAGGCTGGCAGTATTCTCCTAGAATTCAAAACATGACAGCTAAGATCACCTGGGAGTAGAGTCTTCCCCTTTAGAAACACATGGTGACAGAGAGGTACACTAGCAACAGTTTTTGTGGACCACAGGATTTACCCTTAGGATAACACAGAAGAGACATTTGAAACAAGCACTGACATCTCACTTGGTTATGTGATACTCAGATATGCAGAGAATTCTGACCCCCTTCTGGAAGTGCCATATATTTTTCATACCTGCTCCCCTCACCTCCAAACTTTTCTTCATTCTTCTCCCATTCAATTGGAAGTTGCTTTTTCCAGTGATTTCCTTTGCAACTCTTCAAAGAGACAGTTTTGTCACAAACAAGATGTGCCTCTGCTCCTTTGAAGACTCTCAGCTATGTGTCTACTCCCTAAATCATTGACAGCAACAAAAATAATTCCAACTCAATATTCTTTATATCATTAAAGTCAATGGGATTAAATGTGAATGTTAATTAGCTTACTACTTTGCAGCCTAAACAACTGCACTTCATTTTTTTGATGTTTTTCTGGAATCTGTTTGTTGGGATTTTTTTGGGGGGGTAGTTTCATATTCTGATTTGATTTGAATTTTTAGTGGGGCTTTTTTGTATATTTATTTCTTTCTTTTGTAGTTTTAATTGTATTTTTTTCTTTTTCCCAGAAATGGTAAATTCATCACTTCTAAAGAATATTAATAGCAGGAGATTTCTGCAGGGCCAGAACTCCAGACTCAAGGAGTTAGAATGGGGTTTCAATGCCATGAAATTGAAACAACTTAGCCCACCATACTTAATAGAAGAAACCTGTAAAGCTTACCAGACTTCTTGCTTCCATATCAAAAATGGACATCTTCAGACTTCACTATCAGCTGTAAGAGATTTTCCTCTTTTTACTTCTTCTGACTTGGAGTCCTAAGAAGATACTATTGAATGAATTACTGAATATTCTTAATTACTAATTCCTTGTGGAGATTGAACTAGATATTTCCCTTTCTCTAGTGTAACCTGCTTACATTTTAGATCTCACAAGTCTAAGGATTATGTAGGGATATTATGGACCATTAAGCTGACTTAAACCAATGCAGGTGTAACTTTATACAAATGGTGGCAAACAGCATGAGCCCTCCATCTATGTTTGCTGCTAGAATACATTCAGCTGAAGAAAATGGGAAATTTTTGAAATGTATACTGAAAAAAATTAATTTCCCCACATAATTCTGTAGTTAATCCATGTTATGGGTTTGTTTGTTTTTCTTCTCAGAAGAAAACAGAATAAAGAGAGGAAAAAAAATATTTCCCCAAAGGAAGATTTAGGATTTTCGGTTTACAGTTTTATATTACCTACCCTAAGCTTCTCTCTGATAATTTAACTTAGATCAAGGTATATGAGACTGGGCTGGCACAATCTCATAAATCATCTCTCATTTATATTAGCAACCAGGTCTGTTTGTTTGCTTGTTTTTTCTTATATAATTGATTTTTTATAATCATATATGTTTTATAGTTCATGGGTGTCTTGGTTTGGAAAGACAGGTATCTGCCAGGGAAAACTGGAGTTTCCCTTAGAATGGAGAATGTAAACCCCTCACCCCCTCCAAATTATAATTTTGCAATTAAGGGTGTTTGGGATTACAGGATTTTTGTCTCTCTCCATTCCTTATTTCTGAGGTTACATCTCAAGTAAGAACTCTTGTATTTTAGCATGTAGATTTTATATATATTGCTTTTGAAGTACTTCAGAGGGTCTGGACAGTTTAAATACTACTGAATTTGATTCTTTTTTTACTAGAAGATATACAATGGCCACTATTTTTCAGTGAAGTATGCATGTCTTAAATATCTGAGAAGATGTAATTGTCTCTTTTTTAATACTTGATATCAATCCTTGGACTTGAGTGGCCAATTTATAACAATTGAACTCAAGACAGGGAAAAAAACAAAGTCTGTCTTTACTGGCTCAGCTACAACATCTCTAGCTGTTCAACCCTTTGCAGCACAGGGCTGCATAGTTCAGTTATTAGTGCTAGCTGTGACACTTATATAAACATTCAGAGGAATGTTTTGTTCAGCTCTTCTGGCTGAAAATGAATCCCTTTCCTTATAGGACTGTTTTCAGTCAACTCAGCTATCTCTGAACTAAACTGCTACACATGTGTAGAAATGCTGGCATAAGGGAGGGACAAATGTATTATTCACTGTGACTGGAACAAATATAAGTGTTGAAGCAGAACCAAGGGAATTCTGATTAGATTTGGTTGAAGTGGTAAAGCACATCCTCATAATGCATCTGGTCAGTATGAAGCACCTTCTTTACTAAATTCTGCCTTCTGTATTAGTTTGTACGTTTCCTAAGTGTTTAATAAAGAGCTGAGTAAAATACGTTTTGATCACTAATAAACCTTATTTGATTGAGATTTACAGCACTTAAAGTTGTCAATGTGCTTGCTGCAACTGATCATTTACTGCCTCTCTTTTAAGGGTGCCGCATACAGCACTAAGCAGTTCACTTGTAGAGAGAAATCAAAGCAAAGCACTTGCCCTACAGAGATTTTATTAATTTAATTTCAATCCTTCCTTAATGCAGAATGAATAGAAAAAAATACAGTCTAGGATTTGCATCCAAGGGCCCAACATAATATTTACCGACAGCTTGATCCTCTGCTAGATTTAGTGACTAGAGTTAGAAATTTATTCATCAGTCTTGTTGACCGGATCATTCTGACAGTCAGGCTCATCTCTCAAGGCTGTAATGTCTGAACTGTTAGGGGCGTTGGGACTTTTTTGTGAGCCTTTTATCTTGCTTGTCTTAACATATAGGGAAATCTTGTCTCAACAGATGCAATAATTTTTGAGATAATTTTAGGAATAAAAAAAAATCTGAAGAACCTAAAACTTTAAAGTGAATAGGAACAAACAGTTTAAATGTCTGCATGATTAAAAATGACTGATTGTCTCTTCAAAATTTTGCCAGGTTGAAAAAGCATGTTCTCAAATAGTTTCAAATTCTATTTGTAAATTAGGATAGAAAATAGAGAATTTAAACGAAATTAGATGTGGGATGGGTTTTTTTGTGGTTTTTGTTTTTGGTTTTTTTTTTTTTTTTTTTTTTTTTTTTTGTTTTTTTTTTTTGGTTTTTTTTTTTTTTTTTTGAGTTTTGAGTTTTGTTTTTTTTTGTTAAGAAAGAATACATAAAGAAAGGACAGGATCATAAAGAGACTGAACAAGACAGAAAATACAGTAGGACTAAAACTAGAAAGAGATACCAGTAAATTCACTGAATAGAGACACAACAGAGGCCAGGGACCCATGAGTGAATTCAGATTTTTCTTACCAACTCTGGACATATTTCTTACCTTCTATTTTTTCACTGTTTAAGTCCTGGGAATAAAACTTAGAATAAGGATATACAATTTAAATTTTCCTGTCATTGCTACCAGTTTCTCTAGGGATTCTGAACAAGACCATCTGTAGGCCTCAGCTCATATTCTGTAAATCAGACACTTTTACATAGGGCTCCTCACCAGCAGCATCATAAGATATTTTAAGAAGCATCATAAATATTGCAGAAAGAGTAATTAAATTCAGAAATACCAGAAAAGACACCTGAAATAATTTGGGAGTTTATCAAATAACAAATTTGCATAGTTATTTAGCCAGGATATGATACTGTCCTCCCCACACATGAACTGTGACTGCAAAAAATAGGTCAAAAAAAAAGTTCTGTAATTCTACTCATTACAAAAAACATAGCCAGTCCCCATCTGCAGATTATATCTATTTCCTTACTACAATCATTTGTGATATTTCAATAAAATTTGGGGGGGGGGAGGGGGTATGCCTATTAAAGTCACCGTTTTTTTGTGGGATTTTGTTTTGCACTTTTTTCCCAGAATGGCACCCTAGAGTCAACAGTGCCTGAGAGGTACAACAATCACTCACTCCTCAATACTATTCAATGCATGATTGAAATAATAAGCTTTGTATGAGAAATACATGTAAAAGATAAAGGAAACTGAATGAATGAAAAAAAAAAAAAAAAAAGAAAAATAATATTAACAGATACAGAAGTCATATCAGAAAAAGAATCAAGAGTTAGCCCAGAAAAAAATCTGCACAGAATGGGGAATTAGAATAAGAGAGGAAGAATTGACATGTCTTGGCGAGTACCAACAGTGATGAAACAATCATAATGAATCATCATTGTGTGTACAGACCAAACATAGTCCCATCCTGTAATCCACTTGATCCCAGACAGGAACAAAATGTATTCTGGCAATAATATTTTTGTGTCCATCATTCTGATATTTGAACAGCCAAAGCGAACAGTTAAGTTCAAATATTCTTTACTCAACAGAAAATTTGGCCTACTATGAGGGATCTTCTAATATATTTAAATTTCATTAAAATATGACGCCTGTTTAGCAGGTAGGCTAGGAGTTGAGTGGAAAGCTAGAGATACAATTCAGTTAAGCACTGTCATTTTGCTGAGTGTTTAATCGTTTTTAAGCCTACTCCTAGTGACCATTATATACCTTTAATTTGGTATGAATTTACTCCTAACTCCTCCAATTCATATTAAGGCTTTGCATAAGTCAGTCTATTAGCCCAGAAGTTTTATATGCATTTTACATTTAGATTATGGCTTTTTTTCTTCCTTTTTTTTTTTTTTGGGGGGGGGTGGGGGTGGGGCATGGAGGGTAGGGTGTTAGGGCAGGATAACATACCCATAAAAAGTAATTAAAGTACTTTCTCTACAAACCTTGAATTTTTCAGGGCCTATATGTTTGATAATCACAAGTAGAGTAGTTGTCAAGTGTGCAATTCCGTAAAACACATGATGAAGTTCTTTCAATGAAACACATATTCATAAATGCAAGATGAGTATTGCAATATCCAGAACAAGCAATTCTGGCCACAAAAGATGACATATGCACCTTCACAAGCACTGATTATAAATAATTACATATATACATGTTAATAGTACAGTTGCTATTCATTTTAACTCATTAATCCAAACTAGAGAGGAAGATCCTAAAGAAATTGCAAAAATATCAACCATTGAACTACTTACTACCAAAAAATGTCTTCCTCCTTATTCTGTCAGAACTGACAAATTGTATTTTAACATAAGTAAAAGATCCATGTAATGTTTTTGTCTAAGTTAAGCATAATCTCTGAGTTTCGTGAATTTGGAAAAAATAAAAAGTGTTGCAAACAGTCAGTTTGAAGATTTCTGTGTCATATTTGTGTCCTAGTACATGCATCTTCTATTTTCCCTATTTCCTTAAATAAATATATTTCTTTATTATTGTACCATACTGAAACTGAAGTGAATCAGTAGGGGGAGCTTTAAGACACACAAGCCAAAATTGTGTTTCTGTTCAGCCACTAAAAACTAAATATGCCTGAGGGTTTCAGTGTTAAACATATTGCTCTGCTCAATGAATAGAGGCACAGAGATTTCTACAAATGTGAGTTTGTTTCCAAAGCACTTGTAGGGTGCCTATAATCACCTTGTCCTTTGTAACATTGATTTTTAATATATATGACTAGGCCAGGATATTTTATAACCCAAATGAAAAGCTCATGGAAGCAAATAGCACAAAGTACTGAAAGTATATAGTTTATGTATCCAGAAATAGAAAATCATTTGTTTAAGCAAACTCAAGCTGAGCAGGGTAATTGATGGCTTCTTTACCCCCTGAAGTGCCATGAAATGAGTATGCCCTTATATAGTAATTAAAATGTGCCAACAACTATTTTATTGTCTCCAATGGAATTGTCAAGCATTGTTCCAAAAACAAACCAGAGGCAAAGCTGCTAAACATGGTATTAGCTGCCATTGTAGTGTGTTGGCTTGTATTAAAAAAAGACCAACTGTCACTTCATACATATGCCTCTATTAATAGTGAGGATCCTGAGAATCTTCATTCCTTTCTTATAACTTAAGCAAAAGGTAGCCTGTTTTTTTTTTTTTTCTTAAATAAAAAATATGTTTTGATATATTATTCTTCTTTAAAACCTACGAAATGCAAAAAAGCCAGCATCTTTGTATTCTGTGGACAATGTTTTATTTATTAAAAAGGAAAATTTAAATCAGCATTCTGGTTTAGTCTTGTATTGAAAAGAAAGGTTTAGGTACTAGAGCAAAGGAAAAAGAATTTGTTAGATCACTTAGGTGAAAATTCCCTTTCTTTTTTCCTTCCTAGGAAATATTAGTCATATTTTAATTATCTGTCTGGATTGAAAAATTATCATATTCTTTAAAAAGAGATTCTATTTCCCTGCATTGTTTCCACGCTAAATTGTTTTGTTTATATTACGTTTGGACCACAACACCTACAATCTAATTACAGTTATATACTGCTGAGAATTTTCGTCACATTTGTTAGCCTTAAGCCTACTGCAGTCCAATGGAACATCCACTCTTGCTTGTGATGTGAGTGACCCATGTCACTATGTTGTAGCTAAACACAGATAAGTACTAAAAAAGGATACTGAAATCCTTGTTACTCCACTTTCATCTGACATATCCTTGGAGTTCTGGGAACTCAGCAATAAAGTAATGGGAAATCACTTGGAGCCAAAATCTGAAATCTATTTTGGGAATCTGTTAAGTAACTCAAAACACACACTGAAAACAGAACTGAAGCATGACAGTCTAAAAACTGAAGATTTTTCTAATCAAAACCCTATTGATTTGAACACAGCAGAAAGAAGGATTCTTTTATCTCGTAGTTTAATTATATTGCAGCCTCATTAACTTTTTGTAATTATATATATCCAAGCATAATTCAGCCAGTGTGAGCCAAACTTGTGTTAATAAACATTCTCTCAGGAAAGCTAAGTTCACAAATAATTTGCTTTTATACCACCCTGAAGCAATCCCGCCTCACTGAGGCTGAAGACAGGGAATGGGAGGCTGCCCTCCTTACTGCACATGCCAAAATTCTTGGCTTCTCTTATTCTTTATTCCCATTTCATTTTAATTGGGATGTAAAAATTCTTCTAAAGCATTTGGTAGATGTTCATAAAGTTGAAACAATGTGAAAGTGTAGTCATACATATGTGTGGGTCTCTCAGTCCCACATTTGTGTCACTTGTGGGGGAAGAAAGAAACTTCCCCCATTGCTTTGCATCATTTTGTATCTAAAATAGTTTGCAATAATCAGGAATGGGGAACTGAAAAAACTTTGCAAGCAAGTCTTATTCAGCAACAGAATATGTCTTTTTCACCCTTTAGGAGAACAGAACAAATACACAAAGTAACAGCAGCTCTGTTATCACAGCTGCCTTTCCCATCTCTGTCTAATGTATAACAGCTTCCATATAAGACACTTAGGGGAAAAAAAAGACAAAGAGCTAAATTAAACTGTGACAATTGTCATTTTGCTAAATGGTTTCCTGAGATGTGAGATTTTTCACCTTCCCTTTGTCCTTTCTGAGACTGCTTGCTGCAGCACCAAGTCCCAGCTCTTGTAAGCACACTGAAGTGGCTAGAGCCAGGGTGCCTTAGCCCAGGGGTAGTAAAAAACCTCCCTTTGCCTTTTCTTCTGCAATATACCTCAACAGAGCCTGTTATTATATTTCAATTTAATTTTTAACTTCATTTCTAACTGCTACCCTTAACAGTTTTGTGAAGTTTTCAAAAGTAACTGAAAAACAAAACTTTCCTAATACTTTCCTTTCTTTTTCCATGCTTCTTTTTCTCTTTGGTACTTTTCTCTCTTTGTCTACATTCTGTTTCTTTCTAAAGTGTTGTCCAAGCAGTTTTTACTGCTTACTATTCCTGTATTGAGTGTAAGAGGTGGGTGGAGACGAGGAGGCTGTTGGTGTGCTGTGTGCTGCAGGGCAGCCCCTTTGAGGGGAGGCCAGGGAGACTGCCCTGGTTCCAGCAACTTCCAGCCAGCTCCAGCAAACCCACTGCAAGGTGCAGCTGAGACCCTCAGCTAAGCTGGTGGCACCTCTGTGAATTGGTGTTTAAGAAAGGCAAAAAAATGACAAAACCAGGTGGAAGAGAAAGAAAGGGATGCAGCAGAGGCAACACCTCAATCAGAGAAGAAAGAGGGGGAGGAGATATTCCAGGAACCTGAGCAGTTATTCTCCCCAAAATCCCTGGAGAAGACCACGGTAAAGGAAGCTTCTGCCACTGCAGTCCAAGGAGGACTGTGCTAGAGCAGATACTCATACTATGGAGGGTCTCACACTAGAACAGATAGATGTGCCTTGAAGGAAGCTACAGGCCATGGAGAGCTCACACGCTTTTGCAGGCGCTGGAGCCCATGGAGAGCCTGTGCTGAACCAGTCTGTTTCTGATGGACATGAGAAAAACCCACAGCTGACCAGTTCTTGAAGGACTGTATCCCATGGGAGGGACCCTGCAATGCAGCAAGCAAAGAGTGTGAGAAGGACGAGCAGCAGCAGCAAAGATAATTTTTTATTAACTGACTAAAAACCAAATTCCCCATCCCCCTGCACATTTGGAAGGAAGGTGGTAGAAGACACAGGAGTGAAATTTAGTCTGAGAAGAAGGCAGGGAGGGGGAAATATATTTTTGTTTTTTTCTTTTGGTTCTCACCAATTGGCAAATTCTCTGGTTTTAATTGGCAATAAATTCGATGAATCTCCCCATAGTTTAGTCTTTCGCTTGACTCACAATCTTCTCTATCTTATTTTTCCTCTCTCCAGGAGGGGAAAAAGAGAAACAGCTGGGTGGGTAACTGGCAGCCTGTCAAGGTCAGCCCACTACATACAGTGTTGTGATTCTGTATCTAAAAGAGTGCAGAGGGAAAAAAGTAGTTAAGAGACTGACATTACTACATCCATTCTGTGTCTTGTAGTGACTGCTATTACAATGCACATTGCTCCTGTTTCCAGGAGCAAAGGTGTAAACATGAACTAGTACCACTGGCAAAAGATTGTTCATGCTATCGCTGTGCTTTTCTCATTTTTTGTATTTCTTTTTAATGTGTTCTTATGTGTTGACTTTGACTTCTAAAAATTAAAGTCTTTCATTACTACAAAAGATGAAGAATTGGCTGATTTTGCAAAAATTGTCTGAAACATTTATAACACTGAAAATTATGAATTTTTGATACATATGCTGTAATTAAATAACTCTTTCTGCAGCCTTCTTTCTTAAAGGAAACAGTTTCCTGAACACCTTACTGAATTCATTTAAATTAACAAAACATAAAAAGGGAAAAATTAAAAGAAACATGAAAATCTTTTGTTACTGTGTTGTGTGCAGCATAGTCACTATAAATAAAAAAATTCTAAAAAATACACTAGAAATTAGTCAAATCCAGAACAGAGCAAGGAAAGCAACAATCCTTTATTATCTGCACTATGAATAAACTAGCCAAAGTTACACTTAAAGACATCTAGAAGATGTATGCTTCAGTAAGTTAGTGAAAATTAATTTCTCTGAGATACAGTAAAATGGACTTATTATGGTTATATGCTGGAATATAGCATTTTCTACATTTGTTCCTAAAACCAGTATAGTTAATGCAATGCTATGCAAAATCTGATGAACTGTGCTGCATCTGGTACTGGAGTTAGCACAGTCTACACTGGCTTAATTATCACTGTATTTCCCCACATTGCATTTTTTTCTTTACTAAGGAAGTTAAACTACTTCAAGAACAAAGACAGCAGAAAATAGAGTTACGTGTGCATAAAAAAATGTGCAGGTCATTTATCTGATTGAGTAAATAATAGCAAAGAAATTAAAACGTATCTTCTTGGAGACAGTAATTGTAAGAATTCATGCAAAATATCCACTTTTTGAGCCACTTTACCTTCCATTATGGTGTAGGGTTGAGTCCAGGGATACTCATAGACCCATTTACACTCTGGCTCAAGCCTGATTTAGAAAACCACTTTGATAAAATCCTTGAACCAAAGCAGGAGTCCTGTAATCCCAGGTCTGAAGCTGTCCAGAGTTCTCAGGGTCATGTTACAGAGTACTTTATTTTGGATCAGCATGAATGAATTGAGATTAAATTTCTGCATTTCCTTGACTGGACTTTTTCCCAAGATTAGCTGAAACTGACAGAGTCCCCCTGCACCTCCAAGAACAAAATATATTGTTTTTGGTAAAATAATGATTTCTAGGTTACAGTGAACTTGATACTACATGCAAAAGATCAGTAGCATTTATGAAATACCTTTCTACAGTGGAACTAACACACTCTAAACTACAAATTAACACCACAGACAAATGAAAAAAGTTGTGACAGACTCCAAGGAAAGTTTTGTTCAGAATATAATTTGAAATACATTACTTGATTTTAAACTCTAGATCAAGTGCTATATATCAGTCCTTTTACTCAGGATTAGCTGAGTAGGTTCAGAAGAACATTTAAATATGCTGCCTAAAAGTGGTTTTGGAGTATGTGAGCAGAAAAGTTTAATTTATCTGCATTTATCTGCATTTGATTTACCTGCCATCAGAGGAGAAAAATGGCCCTATCCCTATTACACTTCGGTGATAATGATAGGACTCTCTTCTGACTGTCTTCACTTGCTGCATTAGATATGAATCAGTGACAACTCTAAATGAACTTTTGTTCTACAGATAGAAACTCTGTTGGCCAATTTATCTTACATGAATCTTTGAGGGTTCATACCACTTCATAGTCCATATGCACTAGAAACTGTCTGCTTATAATTCAGACAATGTTTCTTTTCATAAAGAACAGAAAAACTTTATTTCCGAATGAAACTCACATTGAAAGACTAAGTATTTTTGTCTTTCTTCTCTACTTAGTACAAGGCAAGACAGCTGAATTTAGTCTGGAGTCTATAAAACATCTCTATAGTAAGAAAGGAAAATTCCATTACTCAGGGTTAAAATACTGATTAAAAACCTGTACATGAATCCTGCTTTTTTTTTTTTTTTTTCTGTGAAGCTACAGATTTTACCAACTAAGCACAATGATAGAAATAAGGGACAAGCATTACATTCTTGTTTCTCAGGGACAAATAGCCCAGTTCATACTATAGAAATGACTGAATATTGCTAGTGTCTGACATCATGAATAGTTCTGTATGAAAATACACTTTTGAAGTGTTCCCCTTCCCTCTGTCCCCCGAGGCCAGCTGCTAGCTCAGATTTAGGGAGGTTAGGGTGAGGGGATCTTCAGGATAGGGAAATAAAACCAAAAGAGGCTCTTACCCTGAGATGTGTTCCAAGGTTTATTCCAAGAAGAGATTCCCAAGGTGAAAGAGAGTGAACCCAGAGGGAAAGGGAGTTTTATCCATTTCAGGGTAGGGGGTGGGGTTACCTATGGCCAAAGGCCATAGGTCAGAGTCAAGGGGCAGGTAGGGTTTCACGGGGAGGGGATGCCAGACGGATACAACATCTCACCTGAGAAATACAACACATTTTTATTAATTTGGTAGTAAAATATATTAAAGCAGATGTAGAGGTTTCTTAGTGTGTGGACCACATATATTATCCTCATGAACCTTTAATTCTAACTATGTCAATAAACAACGTGGATATTTAAAAAATAAAGATTTGCTATCCATAATAAATTGATAACCTGACATATAAATGTTAAAAGATCTCCCAGACTGGCAGCAGATGTGAAGGTCTCATGCTCATAAGGATAAGTATTAGATTATTCTCTAAGCTGTTTTTCTTTTGCAGCACAAGGAAAATTTGTTCTATGGCCTACAGGAAACAGAGAGTAAAAATTAAGGACATGAATCCAAAAATGTAAAAGAATATCTGTATTATGGTAAAAAAGTACAAAGGCCTTTTAGGGATTAAAAAAATAATAGTCAGTGAGACAGACAGATAGCATACATGGAATTATTATTACTTTTTTTTTTAAATAAGGAAAAGCATAGGGCTGTAAATAAATCCTTTGGCCATGGCTGAGGTGGTACCATGAATGGCGCTGTTCAGTTGCTGCATCACTGATAAACAGGCAAGACACAAAATACCTTTGCGGCCATTCATACATTTCAAAATTCTATATCTTGGAGACTTAGAATACTGTGATAAACTGTATGTTCCATTGATATAAACTGTATTAAATATTACTGTTAAAGCACAAACATAATATGGTAGCTGTGCAGAGCTTTCCTATGCAGCTTCATTGATTCTTTTGTCAGTTGAACAGTTTGTTTAAAGATAAGCTTGCTCACATTTGTGTTCTTTATTATTCAACAGTTGTATCTATTTCATTGTTTTGTTGTTATTTAATGTGAATTAAATATTCCAGTATGTATTACCCCATTCAAAATACCAAGACTAGGAGCAAAATATCTGATTGATTTCAAGGACTTGAATCAGGTCTGTCCTTTGTACTTATTTATGCATTTTTAACAATAGTTCAGAAAAAGAAAGTATATTTTTGCATTAATTTTTTTCCAATTTTTGGACAATACAGAAACTTTCCTTATGCAATTAAATGGAAACAAAGATTATCAAAAAGAAAAGTCTGACCCTCATTTTTACAACAAATGAATTCCCAATAGCTCAGCAAGGTCTTCCATTTTTCAGAGATGAAATTTGCAGTTTGCCTCTTTTCCAGCCTAGTTAACAAAAGGTAAGGACTATTGATGAAGAAAGATTGGTCATACTAATTCAAGTGTGTCAAAATGCAGTTCTTACTAACAGAATTATTCTGGAAAAGATAAAAGCTATTCTTTCAATTGCAGAATTTTTGTTTCATGTATTTGTACATTTAAGTATAATAATGAGGTCTTTAATAAGATCTGATGTATTGTAGGAAGATAAAATGTTTGCTAAAATGAGACAGAATTAACTCTGATCTTACTGTAAGAGGGAACATCAAATTAGATTTTTGTTTTACTTCCTTTATTTCAGCAGTTATGTACTCTGCTTCACTGATTATCAGATTAGTGTGAAAAGAAATATTTCTTTATTAAAAAGGTTGATTTTCTACAAATGCATCATAATGTTGGAAGATATTCTAATTTGTTATAAAATTTTGGAAAAAAGCAGTTCTATGGAGCAGTGCATATTTTCTAAAAGGGTAAGCAAAGCACACATAAAAAATTAATAAGCCATATGTTTTAATCTAAAGAAGTAAAAAGAGTTTTGGACAAGACATATTTATTCTTTTTATCTCATATGATTTATATTTTTTTTCTCTGAACCTGTGAATTAAAAAACCTAAATTATTTAAACAAATCCAAATTCATCAAAATGGGAGCATAATTTGTATTTAATTTGGACAAACTTCAGGAAAGTCCATAATTCATTTTCATATAAAGATATTTTCACATATATATATAATGCATAGCAGGGGAAATACTAAACATTTTTATTAATACGAGTTATTTTCTGATGAAGTTTGAGAACTGCAAAAAACATGGACGTGTCAAAAGGGGAATACAGCACTGGTCTCAAATGTAGAAACCATAGCACAGATACACATACACTTCAATGAAAATACACATGCCAACAAGATCCTGCTTACAATGAGAATACTACAGGGCACATTTTCATAGATGTGGTAGTTATGCCAGGAGTAACACATTGGAGCAGCAGCTGTATGAAATGTTTATTGTAAATGGGTTTTTTACAGAATTTTCTTATTTAATCATAAAACCGCGGATCAAAATTAAGCTTTTAAAGTTGTATTGCAAACTAATGTGACTGATACATAGATGAGAAGAATAATCTAAAAGTCACACTATGCATTCTGTTCCTGTGCAAGGGACTACAAATAGAATCACCAAGGTAGGGTAATAAACTTTTTAGTCTCTAATGTTGTCTCTAGCATCTTAAAAATACAAACTAATGTTTAAAATGTTTGTTACGTGGACAGTAGCATTAACCTTCCAGTAAAAATCAATACTGTGTGAATGAAGTCCAATATACAGCCAGTTACACATTATTTTTTCCATTAGTTTTTATATAACAACCAAAAGATGATATCATAAGTGCTGTTACAAAGCCTTCTTATGAAAGCTCTTCTGCACAAGAGAGATTCTACAGGCACAAATAGTTTATTAAAAGCTACTTTATACTAGTAAAGTTATCTGAATTTTCTTGAACACCAGAAACCACTATTTCAAAATTTGCACTTGGACATCTTCAGTTCATGTTGCAGCTAAAATGCTGAAAGATCAATCAAGGTAGAAAGGTTACTTGTTTGCTTGTTTTTTAAACCAAGAAGTGTCAAGTATTAAGCAGAAAGAATCAGGGAATGGAAAGGCAGAAGCAAGGAACTGTAACAAATATGGAAGTGACTACAAGAAATTGTCAGAATATGATTCCTGGATATCAAAAAGGGTGCTACTAACCTTTTTTCCCCCCTTCTCACCCATGAAATTAATTATATCTCCTTTATGTCAGCATTAATGATCATGAGGATGTGCAGGGTACGAGTTCAGTCTAATAATCTTACTTATTCTTTTTCCTCCAATTAATTTTTAGCAGAATCATCAAACTTCATGTTTACCATATGACTCAATAATTACTAGTTTATACACAGAAGGGGATACTTAAAAAATCTGTGCCATCTCTTTAAATGGATTAAAATTAATTCTTAAAATTCACCTGTAGGATTTTTCTTCCTCTTAAAGGAATTTACTAATTAAAACCAGTTAGTTGAGTAGTCATGTCATTCGTAGAACCCATTTCAAATGTCATCTTCTCTGATGGTTTAAATTACATTTCGGGTCAATACAAATAATAAAGGGACACTATTAAAAAGAGCTGACATACTTCTAAGTTTTTCTTGGTAAATAAGACTTTTGATGACAGAAATGGATCTTCTCCACATAGCAATCTAATGAATGAGAAATTAATAAGTGTGTGAGAAAATTGAGTGAAAGAAGGAAAACTGTTGTCAAAAATACCAGAAACTAATAACAGTTTAGATTTGAGATGACCTGTAAAATGTATATGTAATAAAAAACTCTATCCAATCAAGGAGCATCATTCAGAAAGACAAGCAAACTTACCTCTGGGGGATTTGTTTGAACTCATAAATTTTTTCTTTGCAATAAGAATAAATAGAAGTTGCCATATTATCTGTTTAGACTGGATCCTAATTGATTCAGACATTCGAATATTTCACATTTGTTCCAGGTGTTTAGATTAAGGTCTAAGCACAAACACTGCTACCTACATTTTAGCAATATTTTTCCCCACTGGTCTCATGTGTTACGTATCCATTGAGCCAACTCTTTTCAGTTATTCTTTATATAACTGCGTTCACTATTTTGTTAAGATGTGGTATTTGCATAGTTCAGAAGTTCTCATTGAGTCTGTCAAACACTTTATAAGAGTATGCTGAAAGCTACAGAGAACCTAATGAACTATCACCAAAAGATATAATATGCAAATACTTTGGTTATTGATGTTTGATCTTTCCACTGTTTAGAAGCTCAGCATCCACTGAATTGTGCACATATTTAAAAAGCTCATGTTTATTGGCTTCATGGTGTTAAAGAAGCAGTTAGCATAAAATACAGGAACACTCATCTTCGGTTGATACAACTTTAAACATTCGTGTTCTCACTGTAGGAAACATTATTAATCATTATTAATATTGAGCGCTTTTTTTTTTTGTATTTTTGTATTCTTGTATTTTTTTGTTTTCTCTACTAACATTTGGAGACTGACTGCTATATTCCTTAATTTGGGACAGATGGTAGGGTTTGCTCATAGCTTTAAAAAAGAGGTGATGCAGATTCATATCTCTACACTAGAGAGGCGTTAAATTAAAGTATGCAAGATAACATGAAAATGATTTCTATATTAGGCAACATAATTCTCCAAGAGATGGGGAATAGGAAAGCCATTGCATAATTATCCCAGGCTTGACTTAACTAGCTTTGTGACTACGATCTCAGAGTCAAGCTTGTGAGGTTTCAGACACAAAGAGTCAGAAAGCATTACAGGTTGCTGAGTTTGTCTTGGAGATATGATTACTGGTGAATACCCCTCTACTGTGGTAAGGGGAAAAATCTTGGCTACTCTCTAGTTTCATCTGACATTCCTAAGGATTTCTCAGCCTTCCATGCTGAATATTTAAGCTCTGTGGGCTTGGTTATGAATATCTAGGAAGTACAGCAGTCCAGGTTAAAAACTGAAACTGCGTGCAGCACAAGTTTCCAATCAGATGAACGACATTATGAGTGGACAGTGTTTGTGGCAGGTGCCTCCCAAATCATACTAGCTGGTGTATAGTATTGCTAGGGAAACTTTACGTCAATATTTGCTGTTGGCTAGGTTTCTGTACATGACAAAGCATCTAGTATCTAATTTTTTGGCTTATTTCTTCATTATGACTGTGAGAATAGCAAATGCAAGTGATATTTGCATGCAGAGTTGTTGGTGTTTCCATAAGGTTAGCATGTATCACACTTTAAATTAAATTAACCAATATTAATATGGTATAGAGAGATTAGCAGTCCATAGGGAAAGGGAATCTCTACCAATCACAGGCCAAGTCTAGACAATAAGAAACACGTAGAAATAGACAGATTCTGGAGCAAACTGCAGAAACTTCCTCAATTTCATTATTTGCTTTTTGATGAAAATTAACTATTAATCATCAAATGGTCATAATGGACCAGAACAAAGATCCATTTAGCTAAATGCTCTGTGGCTAACACTGAGCGTTAGGTGCTTGCAAAAGGGTGTGAAAAAGAACTTAGAATATGTCTTGTGTTATACAAGTTCTCTGCAATCAAGAGATTGGGAAATCTAACTGTGTGGTATAGTATTAGGACTATGTACCTATCTTGAGGTTTTTTTAAGTGTGTTTTGGACAAGTCATTGCCTTTTTCACATTTTTTCACTCCTCTTTTCCTTCAGCACTAGCTTATTCTTCTAAAAAGTGCATTTGTACAAGAACCTACCACAATATAGTCTTGATCTTAGTGAGGGTCTGTAAATATCACTGTGATATAGTCAAATCTCTTGGTTACAAGTTCAAGATCTACTTTTCTTTATTTTGTAGAAAGCATACAGAAATGTACACTTAACATGCTAGCAAAGCATATCAAAATTATCAGTGGCTACTTAAGAGTGATTTTTCCTCTGAAAATAAATATACATAATTCTGCACAATTTTTCAAGCCTGCTTTCAGTTCAGATTTGTGGTTTCCTTGCACATGCTCTCAAATCAATAACTGCAAGAAGTATTTTGCAAGTTCTGTGGGTGTTACTTGAATGGATGCCACTCCATATTCTTTTCTAATCAAAAAACTTCTAAGGTAAGAACAAGCAGAAAATATTACATGTGAAGTCAGAAAAATGACCTCTTGTGTTGTAAAGATGACATTTCATTGCAAGGTATGGTTGAGACTTAGAAACAATTTTGGAAAGAAATTTGGATTACCCAAGACACTAAATAGCTATTGAGCTCAGTAGTGCTTGTTTCTGAAGCTGACTGCAATGCTGCAGTGTAACATGCTAAAGAAGATGTGGATTCCTAAAATTTTAAAATCTTCATATGAATAATGCATTAAGAATGCTGCAGGCTGAACCATTCTTTGATGGCACAGCTCATACAGATCATTTACAGGCAATCTGAAGAATATTTATGTCTGAAGAACAGAAGTAAAACACTTTTCTTCTGTCTGTTTCAATGGAAAAAAAAAACCCCAAAACTGTCACAGAAAGAATTTTTTTTTATTATTTTCCTGGAATTATTTGCCAAATAATCATTCTTTTGCAGGATTAGAATGGGTCTGCTGCTCCTTAAAATTTTCTGTGTAGTGTATCTTGACATTAATCTCAGTATATTTTAAAGGAAGGAGTCCAATTCAGAAATAAGTAATGTCACTGATTTTGTCCTAGTACTCAAAGGTGTTACACTGTTGAATGGGGTGGAAGTTGAGTTTTAAGATACTTAGGCCTAACCAATTAATTGTTTTGAAGAGACCAATAAGTTTGAAACTGAGTAGGAAGAAAGAAAAAGGAGTTTTGGTACAACCTGGTGACTTATGGTGTCATATTCCAGCCATTTTTTATTACCTCTGTATCAATTTCCTCTTTGTGCGTGGTGAGGCATGAAATAGCCTATTTCCTACCAATTAAAGAAGATATGACATTGGTGTGGTTTGCATCTGAGAGATATTCATGTACATTTATAAGCATTAGATCTAAATGAAAAAAAAAAATTCATAACCATTGAAGGAATAATAATATTTTTGTTGAATTTGTTGTGCAGATTCTCTCTAAGAAGGAGAGAAACTTCAAAACTTTGAAACTAAAATTCTATTAATTTACATTAAATAATTCAATAAGTATACAGGACCTGCTATAATAGGTTCTTTTAAAAATGAAAATGGTCCAGTAAAGGTTTGTTTTTTCCACTTGAAATTGATGTAATTGTCCTAGTTCTTCAACATACCATATTTTGATACACTAAGATGATTATGCAGATCTCTCCATCCTACTATTTGAACACCTCCCACATGAATGAAGCAAATTAAAATGATGATGTTCATTTTACATCAACCCTATTTCATTATTAGACTTTCCTTTTTTGGCATCAATAATAAAATATTTTGATTGTGGAATGCAATAACAAATTCTCAATAGAACATGCTTGTCCGGAATTGTAGAACTACATAAGTTTATTATATAATTTAACTTCTAAATTTATATCCTTAAGGGAGTAAAACTTCTTTAAAATAAGGAAACTAAATCTTTTTACATATCATGAGTATTCTTGAAACTGTTTGGAAAGATATTCTTAATACTGAAAAATTCTTAGTATGGCCTTCTTTTACTTTCTTAAACTACTTCAAATATTCATCTCTCTGACTGACATATTCTTAACTTGGTTTCTGCTTGAAAGTAAATTTTTTTATAATAAGTTTTTGAATAAAAACTCTTCAGATGTTTTTGTTTCTGTTTTTTTTTTCTTTGTTTAAAAAAGTTCTGTGTATGTATGCATGCATGCATGCATGTATGTATGTATATATTACTTTCAGGAATGTTAGACAAAACCACCACACTTTTCTTCACAAAAAATCCTGACTTTGTTTCTTAAGTGAAAGCCAAATCTTCATGGTGGTATATCTGGTTCAGAATATATTTGCCTAGAATATAAACCACAGATTTTTATTAAATCACAACATGGTGGTCAACAAATAAGTATAAATTCAGAACAAGAATGCTTTTAAAACTTTATTTGTTAGCCACTCTATTCAATGAAAATGCTCTTTAGCATGGGGCTTTTAAATTTAAAATTATAAAATAATTACTGTTTCACAACATTGACAAGCCATTAGTTCTAGATGTCAGTTTAGAGGCAACAACTCCCTCTATGCACCACCTCAGTCCATTGTACAGCTGCAAGTTTGTTTAGCAGAACACTGTTCCATGTCTGTCTCTGAACACTGTTCCTTGTCTGACTTGGTTTCTGATGCTCTTATTAAACCTTTAATATCATATCTCTGGTTGTGCTTTAAAAACTGAATATAGTATCTATTGTGTCTGACCATTGATTGAGTTCAGGCTTGATGGTTCCACTTATGAGACAGCAAGATTTTAAATCACACTTTTTTATAGTTTAGCCTAACCAGTCTGGCAAGGGGAGAACCGAGGCAGAGAGGTAAAACCGAGCTCTACCATTCCTGACTTCTGATCATCTTGAAAGCTAATGCTCGCTCATTCCAGGCTTAAAAATATGTTTGACATTTCCAGGTCATTCCTAGTCTCTACTGGTTAGAATATAGTAACACAGTTTGAAAAATATTCTTGGAAACAGCATATGCAAAAGTTCTTAGTCATATGAATATGCAATAGGATGTTGTAGGGAAACCAACTTCAAAAAACATGGCTCATAAAGAAAGACTGGACAGAGAAAATGAAAGATTTATCACTAATCTCCCTTTCATACATGATTTTTTTCTGGTTAATGAAAATTTATTCCTGCACAGAAGCATTGGAATTACATTTGGAATTACATTTGAACAGATTTTGTTGGATCAAAACATGCTATTTATTTAAGGAACACTTAAGGCACATTACTTATGAGAAATGGCATTTAAAGTAATCTATCTTATTTATCTGGACTCCATTACATAAGGTAATGGGAGAAGAATAAAATAATTTGAAAATTGTTAAAAAAACAAAAACTACTAAACTACTTCATTTTACATTAAAAATTAGATTGCATTTAATTACTATTTTAAGACATTCCTGACTCAAATCCATGGTGTTAATTTTTCACTGTCCTGTCAGTTTTTTCCATCTTGGAGAGTAACCACAATATCAACAGATGGTACATCCCGCAGATGACAGTATAGAAACCTTCTGAACAGGTTAGAAGGAGTAAGCCATGAGAGAAGAGACAGTGGAGAAGTTCTAAATTTCATCTTCAGCTAAGAAACAGAACTTTTCCACTGGCTTCATGCCCCTTCTGAGGAGCTTAAGTGGTCTTGCAAAGACTGACCCTTTATTTCCATGACTACACCCTCCCTGAGGTGTAGTAGTGTAGTAGATGCCTAGTAACCACTGTTTCCTCGTGAAAAAAAAAAAAAAAAAATGAGGGAACTACTGAGGGGCTCAAATGACATGGAGGAAGGTTAAGTGATCAATTAGAAGAGTTTTTAGCAATCTAAGGCACTATGATTACAGGCAGATGGTGTTATGAGCTGTAGGTTGTTGGTTTACCTATCTGTTCAGATAAACAACTGAAACACTAAGTTAATTAATTCAGTGCAATATAAATAAGATTAATAACGAATTATACTTGTTGATGGTAAGATTGGTAAGAACAGCTCTAAGTTTATGGTATTTTACCTCTGTTAATTGTCAAAATGCTACTTTTTATTAATAGTGTTCTTTCTTTACTTGCTGTATAGTTGAATTGTAAAATTGTTCATATTACTTCTATAATTTTTTCAAGTATTTCAAAACTTCTGGGGGCTGTATAGACACTGTGATATCTCCATGTTATTTGACATTGCCCTATAACATCTGAGAAAAAGGTTTTGTGTAGACAAACTATAAAGGGAAAATTTGGGAACAACTAATTTTTCATTCTTCTCCTATTCATCTTTTTAGGGGTCCTGAAGAAACTACTTTGCTTAAATTCATATAAAAATGAATTCATCCTCTCTGTCTAACAGGAACATTGAAAGCTATTTCATTCATGCCTTCAAGACTTTTTAAAATAGCAAATTACTGCAGGTTTTGTGATGTCACACTTGGCATTTAAAGTGGAATTCTTAATGAGTGTTTAAAAAATAAAGGACAGTATTTCTCATGACAAATTTTAAGCCTAACTCTTGTAGTGTTAATTGTAAAACACCTCAGTTTTTGAGTAATTCAGCTGTTTTATTAATCATGTCCTGAAGTAATGTCCGAGGTTATCACCTTTTGAACTCTTTTAAAACTCCAGTTAATATTATTTAGGAATAGTATTAGCTTGAGTCTATTGTGAATATTAAGGAGAGTTGCAGCATTAGATTAACTGGGAAAAGATTCTTTAAATAGAGAGTATTTACATGATAATATTTGCCATATTTTTTATTTTACTTAAAGTAATTTTAAATACTAAAATCATTACATGTAAAAATAAACAGGGTCCTATCTTATTGCCAGGAGTTTTGCGGGGATTGAAGTGTGGACAAACAAAATATTTTTATTTGTGCCCACTGCCTAAACTCTTTTAGTGCCTTCCTTTCAGAAGCTTGTTAGCTGTCCATTTCTAACACAGGTAATACTCACAAGTCTAGTCCTTCACTGGATACAGTTCTCAGTTTTCTTCCTTTACCTCTTTGGATCCTCTGCTGAGATGAGGTGAGTCAAGTTTCTCAGATTAAGAGGTCAAGCTTTTGAAGTATTGAGGTATGAGATTCCAGATCTCTGAAACTTCCTAAGAAAGAGACAACTTGTCTGAAGTGATGGAAGGTGATTAATGTTTGGCAGTGCAGAAAAATGTCTCTTCATGTCTTCTCATCAAACTGGCTAGTTTTTTCTCTCTTCTTATAACTATTGAAAGAGAAGTTCTCTTTCTGTGGACTGTACTGAGGCCAGGGTTTTTCTTACTGTGGTTACCTAAGAAGCTGGATGCTCCTTTGGCCAAATTGCTTTATCGATGAAATATATTTTTTGAGCTTACTCCAAAGTACTTGACTATACAGAGAATAATATATCTTTTAAAATTCTTACATGGGTTTTTATTGATTGTTTGTGTGTTCAGTTGTTGGTTGTTGTTTTTTTTTTCCTTTGGGAAGTGGTTAATTCTTGCCTTTTACATTCTAAGGTTTCTTATTTTCTACAAAGGATTCTTGGATGAAAATTAGAATTCGATAAAGGCAAGTTGCACATTTTAAATGGAATAGCATTCTGTTCAGGAAAGACTTTGAGAAGCACTACTTGACTTTAAAGCATTGAATTACACACCACCTCCTTGGGATTCTTAGTTCTAATATTATTATTTGCATTTATATTAGAGAAGTGTCTAGCAGTCCAAAGTAAGCACAAGTTTGCCGTATATTGCACCCTCTAGATAAACAGACTGTATTCAAACAGCTTAACAAGTAAACAGGAAAGACACACTAGCAAGTAAATTTTGAAAAGCATTTTATTCCAAGTCTTACAGGCAGAAATGTGGAAATAAGTTGGTCTGTGATTTAGATCTTTTGTGAAGTATTTTGATTAGTCCTTAAAAAGGCTGCCTCATTCTGCTTTAGAATCTGCACCTGAGAGTCTTTCCTCGAAGGCAAATGACTGCTTCACTCAAAAATTGAAAAGAAACAGTCTGATTTTGAAACATGGACACAGAATCTGTTCCAAATATGTAAGAAAAGATTACTTTTAAGAGAGTTCTCAAAGGAAGTGGTCTCCATGTGTGTACATGTCAATATATGTTTGTGAGGGAAAGAATTGCTAGCTCATAATAAATACAATTAAACAGGAGGACAGAGTCCTGTGCTTTAATTCCTGATAATTGGGAGAGTATGTAAATAATTCTGGAGAGTTGAATGCAAAGAAATTAATTTAACCTTTTATTCAAACCATGCATAAAAGGTGCCATTTTCTTCTCTGTACTTTAAACAATAGCCATGGAAATGGTTCTATTTTTGCACAGAACAATAGATCTGGCTGAATACCAGCATGCTAGATAAATATGATTTGATTAAATTTCTCAAAATTTAGGTGAAAAGATCTTCCAGAATCTATTTGGGCTTAGAAATGAGAAAAATAATAAACAGATAGTAAATAATATGAATGGAAGAGAGTTTTATTAAGTTATTTAAGTCACAAACAAGTTCTACAGTCTTTCACAAAGTTTTTCAGGATCAGTCTTGTGATTAAATATCTGAGGTGAAATTTAGTTGCTTAATCTTAAATTATTAGTGACATTTGAAATGTGACTATCTGAGACATCAACAGTTTATGTTTATCTGAGGCATCTACATTATATTTTTATCTGAGACATCTACAAAGCATGTATGACACAAGAACCATGAGATGTCCCATCTAGAGGATGTTTGTGTGATTTTACGACACCAGAGTGGCTGATTAACATGAACATCCTCTGTCTATTTACATGCTTAATATATATATTAGATCCCCCAAAAACTTACTTTTTCTTATGAATTTTACTTTTTTGGTCTGATCTAAGGCCAAAAGCCAGCTGAAAATCAGAACTTCACTTTTTGAATGCTGCTCAGAGGGTTTTAGCATAAGGCAGGTTTTCTTGCTTTTCATTTTTTCTCCTTGGTTTTTTTTTTTTGGCTACATGGGTGCCAGAAAAGTCTTTTCTTAGAACAGCAAAACTGACTTTGAGAAGAAACAGGTAAATGTCACATTAAAAAAAAAAAAAAGGAAAAGTTATAAACAAATTTATTAGTTATTGCTATTTTACATTTGGCCAGACAAAGGGGAAGGAACCATTGCTCCTATTTAAAGCACTACAATGTAACAATGTATATGTAACAATAAAATTGTTTATACTTGCTTCAGAATCTCATGGAAAAGTCCAACTGTGTTTATGAAACTCCATTTCATAAAGCCTGAGTTTTCCAGTTAACATTGTTACTAATTGCAAATTAACCAAAAAAGACTACTCTATTTGTCAAAGGAAGGGAAAGGAACAAACCAAACAAAAAAACCCTGAAGCCCAATTGTCATTAGTTGTCACTACCAAGCATTGCTTATCTGGAGTTCCTCCACATGTCAGTGCACATTAACATTATGCAACAGAATATAAAATGCTGATATATATATTTACAGCCTAAGCAGTGAAAGTCTTGCTTTCTCTGAGGCAAATTATCTTGGTTTACATTGGATCTATTGAACAGAAAAAATATTAAATTGTCTACAGACTCTTTTTATTAGGTCTGCAGTAATTAATTAAGCACAGATGTCTCACCAGAAGATGAAATGGAATGTATTCAGGGAAGAAAGGAAGAGGATAAAGAATAATGAGTTCCTGAAATACAATACATCAAATGAAGAGAATAATGTAAATTAGGGCCTAATCACATTCTGCATTACACAGATGCTCTGGGAGAGTATGTGGACCTTCAAGGCAAGTTGTGCATCTAGTATTCAAACCTGTACAATGCTGCTCTGCTCCACAGATGCTCCACAGCCTCTAAGGAGAGAGCATTCAGCTGACTTGGGCAAATTTTATGTACTAAGAGGTGCAGCATGTGCAGGCTGGAAGCACTCAGGATTTTTCACTTTTCTGAGTTGGTAAGAATTTCTCAGTGACTTCAGAGGATGAAGACCTACAGTGCTTTAAAGGAATATTTAGACATCAATTTCTTCTTATTGTGCCACCTTGTTTCTTTGACTGTTGGAAGCCATACAGTAGGCCAGTGCTAATCAGACTGTACCTTTATCACTGACTGCATAGTGAGCATGCAGAACATGCAACCAGCTGATATGATATTTGCTTGGCTCTTGTGAATCTTCTTCACAATTCTACCTGTTGCAGAATTCATGACAGAAGAACTTAAATATAGAAATAAGCTTTCTCATTTGCCTTTAATGAATCATGGTTGAATTCTGAATATTAGACCGACAAATGGGTATTTTTTTATGTCAGAGAAGTTATAAATTCAGCACGCTTCTGGTATCTTTAGGATTAAATGAAATCTAGTGAAAGATTGTTAGTGAAATGAAGTTGGAGAAGGATTCCAAACCAATTATGACCTCCATCAGAGCATATAGTAGTTACAGAGATATTTCTTTCTGCCATATGAGCACAGAGCTAGAAATGGTGGACACTGCATATTGTATCACTAAGGACTGATTAAGAGTCTAATTATGTACACTACAGCTTTATAATACTGATAAGAGTGTTTCTGATAGACTGCTACCAGAAATACAGTGAACAGCTGTAAATAGAACATTAACATCACTTTCCATGTAGTTGGGGATTTTGGTTTTAGTTTTGGAGGGAACCTTACTAATTTGTGATTGCAACTTTTTTGTTCATGTTCATCAGAAAATGTAGGGTTTTATTGAAATTTGCACTGCAGCTCTAAAGAAAGATTCATCCTTGTGTATGTGAAGTTTCAAATATGACTATATAAAGGAATAAAAAAACTATAGTAAAATGTTTCATTTTAAGTGTTTTATAGATTTACAAAATTTGAATCAAAAAAAACCCCAATTTATTTGGTGAGTAGGCTAAAATTTGATTAGAATTATTTTAATGTTTAATCACCTTTTGTTCAAGGAAATTCTCTCATAGAAATAAGTTTGAATATGTAAATTTCCCTCAAAATAGCAGCAGCAGCAACGTCAGGGAAAATAAGAGATTCTACATGAAGAGTACTGTTTGTTCCTGTAATTACTGCTTTTACTGGACCAACTCTCACAGCACAGTCAAGCTGACTATTAGGCTTAACTATCAGGCTTCCTCAGCCAAAGGCACAAAGTATTGAAAATCTGTAACTGAAGTTATTGATGGGAGTTTTACTGATTATAACATGTGTAAGAAACTAGTAGACCAACCATGGTCTTAAAAATAATGAAAGAAATATTACAAAGAGAATTCCCAGTGGCAGTTTTGTACTTACTTTTTAGCTTTGACATTGTTAAAATAGGTCATGTATGGTCTGTAAACCAAAAAGCAATATCAACATGCCATTCTTTGCAAACAGTTTATCAAAGATGTACATTATGTTGGCCAATTTGAAAATATTAATTAACTTACAACACTTAGCATATGAAGAAATTTTATTTTTTAAAATCTCCTGCACTTGAAAATCATTACTGAAATGCGAAACAAGTAGATAATAAATACTTTGTTATAAAAAGAATTTTAAATGGAAACAAAAAGAGTCATGTATGAGTGAAAAACAAATGTCTACAGAGTATATTATTCTGTAAATAATAAATGCAAAATCTGTAAATTCCATGTTGCACTGAAAAAACTGGCTTTATGGCAAGGTCTACCCTATGTAAGGTGCATGCAATATTTCAGAAAAATTAACTTGCTCTTAAAAATGTTGCCTGTGCTTCCAAGAAGTTGCTCAGCATGTAACTGAGAACGAAAATATATTATGTATATTTTCGTTATATACATACGAATTACATAATATTATATACACATTACGAATATATAATATTATGTATATTATGAGCTGTTTGGAAACAAAAAACTCCTTCACCAGAAAATGAAATTTCACTACTCATTTTTGATCCAAGCAGTATTTTAATTGAGAAAATAATCAGAATATCATTCTCAAAAAGGAGAATGATTTTATAACTAATAGGTGTAAATAGTTATTTTTTCCTCTGCTTTGATCTAAAAATAAACGTATTAGGACTTTTGAATTTTAACCACTATAGGTGGAAAAGGGTAAAGAATGCACAAGAAAAAGTGTTAGCTAATAAAGCTGTACTTTCTCATTGGATGAGAGAGGAGTGGAAGGAGCAAAAAACAGAACTGAGAAGAGAAAAAGGAAAAGAGGTGGAAGAAATACTCCAGTACTTATGACGGAAGCCATACTTAGCTCCATGACTTTGAAACAGGTGGTCACATGCACTAAGGACCAAGGCTGTCACAGAGATGTTCTTGGTCTCATGGCCTCAATCAACCTGCAACACAGTTGGAGTGTGCACAGTAGCACAGCACCTCAGGCATGACAGTGCTTCTAGAACATCATCTGTTTTATGATCCTGGCTTCCCACCTCTAACACCTCCCCCATCACCCTGACACTTCACAGGTTTGTAACTTTAGAATTGGGCCGGAATTGCATATGGGACAATTTCCTTCTGGACAAAGAACAAAGAAGATTAAAAAAACCCCTTTTTTTTTTTTTTTTTCTTTTTGTATTACTGATAGAGGTTAGACCATAGAAAAATATTTATTTTTAATTATATTTCCTTGGAAAATGAAACAACAGTCTGTCCTTATGTGTCTAAGATATGCTGTAATTGTCAAGGAGTTTCAACCATATAGAGGGTAAAGGTCTTAAATAGAGGAAATTTCTACAAGTTGTGTGACAAAAGGAAACTGTTTGAAGAAGATATATTGAAATGGGTGATCCTTGGGGACAGAAAATTACAGGAATAATTTAGGCCCCCTCTTAATCAGAGCAACCAGTTATTATGAACATATTGGCAAGGGTTCAGCATAATCCCCATTGTCACAAACTCAACCAAACAAGTTGAATTATATTATAATGTTAAAAAATAAAGACACATTAATTTGTTCAATAGTAACAGCCCAATACAATCTCATGACTTCTCAGCAAGCTTTTGTGTTCCTTGTTTTTATCAAGACATTAATCTGAACAAAAATTTTTTCTTTCTGCGGACATATATGCAAGGTCTTCATGTCTTCAAGTCTGTACTGTGTGTCTCATTAAAACATATGTGTGTTTTTGTGATGCTCAGGCTGTTGTGTCATTCAATACTTTGAGACCACAGTGGGGACACATCTCAGTGCTAAACGGGTCTGGAATAACTGAATTATGATGTGTAACCCTGTGCCACCTAATCCCATTTTGAACTATGGGAGAGAAGTAAAACAGGTGAGTGAAAAGACACCAAGGACCCATCGGACCCTTTCCCCTTTACTTACCCCAATAAGTACATTATCTGCTTTATTGCATTGCTACATTTAATTCATATTCAGCTTTGGTGTGCAATTTGCTGTATTTGCCTCATGCAATGAGGATGTTGCTGCTCTTGCCTTACAGAATCATGGGCAAATGGTTCCAGAGAACATATGCACAGCTGGACTCTGCCTGCTGTGTGGAGGGAGAGATGTGTAGGGGGGTGGAGAAAGGGGAAACTAGATTATATTCAGTAGGGAAGAAGTGAGAGCAGTGTTGCTTTTATGTGAATGGTACAAAAGTAATTATAGATAGCTGCTGAGATCTATATTAATGTCTTCAGATTTTATAACTTTAAAGAGCAGATTCAGGAGAGCTAGAAGGAGATAGAGTGACTTCATTTTCTTCATTGTTCTTTTGTTCCATTTTGCTAATAAGGCCAGTTCACAGCTGTGCAATCACAGCCCTGGTTTCAACCTTTCTGACTATGGTAAGTTGTACAAATTGGTATCACTCAGTTCTGTCTCATCAGTAACCTCACAATCAAAGTAGCCAAATTAGCCCTACAGACAACCTCTCTCAATAAAAGAACATATAGACAATATGGCTGAAGAAGCCAACATGTAAAGTAGCTTGAAATTAAATTGTATCAAAATGAACAATATAAATGGGTTGATATAAGATGCTTTTTAATATTTTAATGGATTCTGTTTTGTTACTAACTTTACATCAGTTTTTACACTTTGTCTTAACACATGGAATTTTCATTAATTATTTTGATTGCAATTAAACTAATTTCTGAGAGAATTTTTTTGCATCAGAAATATTTATACCCAACAGTTAAAACAATTTGTTCCTAGTGGTTTTCAAAGTATTTTATAATCATTATTAAATATTGAAATATCACACTGTTTTAAGTTTGAATATTTGAAACAAAATTTTTCAGCAAACATAAACAAAACACAGATCTGGTTTTCATAGGCCTTAATTTTATGAGTTCTATAACCCAATAAATATTACAGAAAAAAAATTCACACTGGCTTAACAGAGGTTAAAAGCTGGTTTACAGGGTTGTCAAAGTTCTCCTAAGAACCCAGTCCACTACCAGCTGCTGACTGCTGGATCTGGAAAGTAATGTTACAGGTATATAATGCTGATTATATGGAAGTAATTGGTTACAGATTACTTTTTAAGTACTTTATTCAGTACAGCTGCTAACAAGCTGGCTACTATGACTTAGTACAATGATATTTTCCACAATTAAGACATGGTGAGATTTGCCACTAAAAGTAAGAGAGAGTAATTAAGGTTGCATTTTCACTTGAGAGGAGCACAGATAACATCTTAGAACAGCATTAAAAAAAAAAATCACTTTTCTCTATTCTGTGAAATCTACTGCAAGCAGCAGTCTGCTTTCCTCACCTCTACTATTCTGGTGCTTGGAAGGATTCCTGCTATAAATTTAAGCAATTTAGGTACCCTATTAGACAAGCATACCTCACACATTCATCCTTTTTTTGTCTTCTCTAACTTGGGCAGTCATTTCAGTTATTTTTATCTCTCAGGACTATCATTCATGAGTCCTGCAGGATGGTGTCTAGCCATATTGAAAACAGGAGATGTGTGATTTGACACAGTGCATCTTCTCTCCTGTGAAATGCTTTGGGCCCTTACACAGCACTGGTTAGCAAATGACAGGTTCCTGAACATTACTCTTGCATTGAGAAGAAACACAGTTTAACTGCTTATATTTCACCTAAAAAATGGAGCAAAATGAAGTTCCTACCTACTAATAATGGCAGTGAGCTTTAGAAAATAAGAAACACAGAAATAAAGATTAAAGCTTTTTGAATATGGCATTTCAGTATTTCTGAGGTGAAGAAAGGGGAGGAATTTATTCTCATTTGTTAGATCACTAAAAGGCTATCTTTGTAATACAAAGTACCTAATACAGTTTTTCAGTACAATAAAAGCTGGTAATGTCCTCTTTCCCTGGTACTTCACAAATTTGTTTATTTCTTGCCAATTGAATTATTTAAAAAAAACCCCATTTTTTAAAAAAGACTCAGGAATTGTGTAACTAAATTCAACTTTGGCAAATGGTTAATGTATCCTTTTTAGCTAAGAAAGTACTTGAAAAGAAGCTGTTATTGCAACTTACACAATGCAGAATCGTCTTTCTTTTCTAATAAGCATGTTCATTTTAATATATTTAGCTGGACTACATTTTCCTTCAGTGCATTATAAAGCAGACATAGTAACAGAAGTTGGCAAGATAGCATATTTTGCTTGATATTAACTACAAATTGGTGGGAAATTCATGCACTAAAACTTTTTCTTGTGACTTCATCCAGGGTAATACTATATAAAGACATGTCTGTGATTGTGTTATTTACTTCACATTTTATTCTTCATAATAGCTTCAACTGAGGTCTACTATGTAATAAAAAGATGCCAATTACATAGTTTGCCACAGAATGTAAGGACTGCTAGAGAAAAAAAAGCAATGTGCAGAACATACAGATTATAGAGACTGTAATAGGTACAGAGTTTAGACACAGAAAATGATTAATAGTTTTGACATTGTTTTCACTAATCACTGAAAGCAAAACCATACTGAAAAACCTTACTGAAGTGACACACATAAAGATTGGTGTTATAAAGTTTGATATATTTAGGAATGCAAATTTAGTGAAGGATAGTCAAAGTTAATATGAACACTTCACCCAAGCATTAAGATATTAAGCAGATAATAATGTCCACAATATGCAGTACCTGATTAGATTGGACTAGAATCAACAGATTCTTTTGTGAAAATTACCTCAGAAAAGGGAATGAAATTCTATGGAGTTAAAGCAGAAGTTACTAATGATGTGGCTAAGGGCTAGTCCAGTGGCAGCCAACATGTCAGCCTGGAACATAAAGGTGATAACTTCTTCAAAGTGACACTGTTTTTATGATCAGATTAGTGAGAGATGTCTCTGCTCAAATCATGGTGCAGATGAGACCTTATGCAGAAATCAATAATAGAGATTTTTTTTAAAAAGTAAATGTGAGGTAGAGAGATAGAAACAAGTAGAAAAAGGGCAAGGAGACAGGGAGAGAGTGAGATCAAGCAGAAAATAGTAAACACCTGTGGATCCACTGGTAGCCCATTGGTCCTTCTTCACCCTGGGTTTCTCAGTGGTGGGGGTGTCAGATGTATTTTTCTGGGGATATTCTACAATCCTGTATTAGCTGTGAGTATGCAACAATGTGTAGAGCTAATACTTTATAAAATCTTAGCTATCAGGCTAGTCAGCTTACAGAGCTTTGATAAGAGAAGACAGAAATCCAGTAGTTGTTTTTTGTTTTTTTTTTTCTCTCACTCAGGTCCTCAAATCTGGTACCTTTTCCTTTTTCATGACAGTCATGTTTCTAGAGAATCACTAACCCATGGCCTCCCCTCCCTCTAGACTTTGCATTCTGCAGGACTGACACAGGATTGTTTGCCCAAGCCATGGCATGTGGCTGCTGTGCTCTTTTCAACATTGCTCAACTGCTGCTCTTTTTCTTAAAGCAAAACCTGTCTTCACCCAGCTCTCAAGGCCATGTTTTCTCAGTGATCACTAATCGACTATCAGTGAATTTTTATTGATCTGGGGCTTCTGCTTTCAACCCATGCACATATTTTCAAGACCTTTATTGTTATCCCAATGTAAAATTATGCATCATCAGAAAAGGCAGCAAATACCAAACTCTGGTTCACACTGTGAGCTCTCAGAAGCCGTTGATAACATACCAAAAAGGTCATAAGTAGGGCCTTGCACAAAAGATTCAGTTAGCATGAATCCTCTGTTATGTAAAAAAAAGAATGCAAATTCTATTTTTACAGGAGCACTGGGGGAAAAAATGCTTAGAAAATTATTATAGATTGGTGTTCTTAAGGTTTAAGTTCAAAACAAGCTGGGGTTAAAAGCTGCTTAAAGTAATTCTATTTTTCCAGATGCAGGTGGCCTCTGCTATATCTACACATATTTATATTTTCCAAACGCTATTTACTAATAGCAATGTTTGTGGTAGTTATTTAAGAAGTATAGTCAAAGTTCTTTGTGGGGACACGTGAGAGAATCAGAAGATCTTTGAATACTTAAATACACAGCTGTGATTCAGAGTATCTGTTCTGCAGTAAACCAATCCAGTCCAGGGAGTTCTCTGAACACTTGAAATTATTTTTGGTGCTCATGCCTAGAATTGCTCTTTGCAGCAACTGGAGATCTAGGTCCTACATGAACCAAAAGAGTGTTTGAACAGTGCTAGACTCACATGTTCAAAGATCCCTTAGAACTGCACACTTGCTAATGATTTGGTAGAGTCCTGTTTGAAATCACAGACCTTAACTAATGTATATATATTAGCTCAAATCTACAATCTGTCCTGGAATAAACTGAACATAACTTGTTTCATATCTGAATGCATGGGTGGAAATGTGCCAGTTGTGTTTTAATACTTATTTGATACATGCAGTATTAACACTCACAGGATCTCTTTACATACAGGATTATATCATGTATTCTAGCCACAATCTGAAGTCACTGAACCTCTTATGATAAGGAGAATGACTATCCTATTTCTTATGGAAGAAGCTTTTTAGTTTCACCACAGTGCAATGCATTCAAGCAATAGACATTTAACATGAATCTGTCTAGCAAAAGACTGCATATTATCAAAGAGGACTTTTATTTCCAATACTAGCTTTGACCATAAACTGAAAGTAAGCATAATTCATTGCTCTCTGAATTATGTCAGGATTCTAAATTTTGCTATTTACAGGGAAAAAGTAAACAGGTAGAGAAAAGTACCAGCAGAACAAGAAAAAGCATTCCAGAAGCAAATGTCACACAGAATTGCCGTATAATAATGAAAGCACTTTGTAAAGTGTATCACCACAGGAACAAGGAAATAGCTTCTATGTTTACAGTGTTTATGTATTTCTGCTTGCACCTAGTCTCCAGTAATATATTTCTCCAAAGCCTTAGTTTATATGCCCTTTTTCATCTGGTGACAAACTACATGCTTTCTCAGAATCCTGTCTCACTTATGGAGATTTGACATCTGTAGGAGACCATATAATAGTAACCTGAATTGTTTGCTACAAAATATGTTCTTTTTCCATAAATGAAAAGAATGCATTTCTTTCAGCTTTAGTTTACTAATTTCCATTTATTTCCTCCATTTACTTTCACAGATTACTGGTATTACTGATTAACACTCAAGGCTGAATAACATCCTCATACAACCTCAGAAATAAAAAAAACCCCTCACATTTTAGATTCAAAGCAACCTTAAATTTCCCTCATTCTTGAGGCTATTCTTTCATGTTGTCATTATGTGCAACTGATAAACTTTATAGAGAAACTCAAGACATGAAACAACAAATTATAACATTACAATATTTCTCTTAGTAGTTTAGTGAGGAGCTTCAGTAATGAAACCTGTCTTCCTAACGACACAGAACTGATTTCTTACTCTTGTGCTTTAAAATCTACTAAATGGTGAGTCCATCCAGAGCTTTCCCCTGTGGAGGGTTGCCATGACCAATTTATTCCCCTGTTCTGGGCTGTTCTGCAGTATAGATATAACTTCATAATATTTTTCTCCTCAAATGTGGCAACCTGTTTTAAAATAAAAATGATAATATAATATTCTTGGGACTTCTTGTCTTCTGTCCCTTAAGACAAAAGGTATATAACAAGTTGATTAATCATATTAGATTCCATCAGATCTATGTCAACATAGATTTAATTCAACATAGTTATTCCATTTTTGCACTGGCTAAGGTCTTATCTTGTTCTTCCATAATACGCTGCATTCAATATTGTTCAAACACACCATTTGAAAATAGAACCATAGAATCACTTTGTTTGGAAATGGCCTCTAAGATCACTGAGTCCAACTATTAACGCAGCAGTGCCAAGACCAACACTAAAACATGTCCTTAAGTACCACATCTACATGTTTTTTAAATATCCTCAGGCATGACTCCACCATTTCCCTGGGCAGCCCTTCCAATGTTTGATGACCCTTTCAGTGAGGAGAGGAGTCATCGGATTTTTTCCTGACATTCAATTTAAACATTGCTTGAGGCCATTTCCTCTTGTTCTACCAACTGTTACTTGGGAGAAGAGACCACATCCACCTCCCTGCTACCTCCTTTCAGGTAGTTGAAGAGAGTGATAAGGTCTTCCCTCAGCCTCCTGTTCTCCAGGCAAGACAACTCCTGTTCACTCAGACATTTTTCATAAATTTGTTCTCTAGACTTCATTTCCCTTCTTAGGATATGTACACAAGGTATTTAGAATAAAAAGTAGTGTTTTTACTAGAGTATAATCTGAAAAGCTGGTTACATACTGGGCTATGCTGTTGTAATGTTATAATTTCATTGAACAAATCAGCCTTTTCCTCCGTGTTATGCCTCTAACTTTACTGTGCCCTTATAACAGTCATTTATGTTGTAAAACTGGAGCACAGATCTCTTCCATGAACTAGTTCAAACTAACACCTTTCTCCTCCCTCTCCCCTCACAATGAACATCATTCTTCTGAGCTGGTGAGTTAACCAGTAATGGTAAAAAGAAGAGAAAGAAAATGTACTGTCAGAACTAGGGCAGGCGAAAGGAAGGAGGAGGAGTAGAAGGTAAGACAGCATAGAGATTAAAACCACTTCTTTGATAGGAGACTGACTCAACAATCCTTGTCACTTCAGCCTCAAGCTAAAAGACAAAAATTAATCTATAACTCTCTCTGTCTTGTTTAATACAGAAAAAAATCTGATTATATTCCCATATAGTGAATTTTCATTTACGGATGCATATTGAAATAGCTGTTAACCTCCTACACAACCTGGTATCCCAAACTGAATGAAACACTCTCACAGAAGAAACAGAAAACATTCCTTTGTATCTGTCACTGAACTGATCTGTGAATATTCTTTTACCCACCAGCCATTGCTGTTTGGGGTATGACACCAAAGGTACTATTTCAAAACAACCCAAGTATTTTTGGTATTGAGGTGTCTCCTTGGGCTAAATTTCATATACAATGTCTCTGACTATATAGTCATTTTAATTAGAATCACGAAGCAAAATACATAAATATTCCTATTTTTAAATATGTATACAATAGGTTCAGGTTAAAAAATATGTTCCCACGCTCTAAGGCCTAGGATATTTTATAACAAAGAATAAAAAAATCCTTCTGTCATAGCTACTGTTTTCTATTCTTGTTCAAATTTTTAGGTGTTTGGTTGTTGTTGTTGCTTTCTGCTGATGTAAATTATAGTTGATGAGGATTATCAGTTTTATGAAGCACTTTCTATTCAAGGAGAGATAAATTACATTCCATACATAAGGAAAAGAATTAGCTGAAAGGAAATATCACCCAGAAAATCATAACTGGATTGAGAGAAAGTATCATTTTTAAAACCATAAATTAATGCAGACAGCTTAGATTAACAGAGCAAGTATTACACTTGTTATATTCTTCTCTGGGAAAATTTTTGATGAAAATTAAGATTGCACTGCTGTATTTCAGTTTATGCTTAATATATAATCATTTGTGGTTTTCAAATAGAACAAGAAAGCTGTTTTTTGGATTGCTGGAGAGGTAAACTTCAGCTATACCAAAAGCAACTAGAAATGCAGAATGAAAAATATAGTGAGGTCTTCCTATGACTTAACCACATGACTACCATTTTACTTAGAGTTTTCTGACTTGCATATCTGAAAGAAAGAGAAAAAGATGTTTTTCTTTCCTCAGGGAAACAAAACAACAACAATAACAAACAAACCAAACCAAAAAAAACCCACAAAAAAACCCAAAAAACCACACACAACAAAAACCCAAAAACAAACCAAACCAAACCAAAAAAACCCCAACCCAAAGCAAATAAAAAAAAACAAAAAAAACCACCTCCCCCCCAAAAAACAAAACACAACCATCCAGATCTTCCAATCAAACAGTTTGCTTTGGGAGACATAAGTAGTTGCTATTACGTTATTTACCACTTGTCACTATCCCACTGTTTTGCCCCTCTCATTTAGAGGTAATCTGGTAATTTGTACTTTCATAATGAGCCCACTACAGTCTGTAGAATCATAGAGCCAAGGAATGGCTTGGATTGGAAGATACTTTAAAGATCATCTAGCTCCAAGCACCCAGACATGGACAGGGCCACACTCCACTAGACCAAGTTGCTCAGAGCTCCATCTGACCTGGCCTTGAACATTTTTAGTGATGGGGCATTCACTTCTCTGGGCAACCTGTTCCAGTGCCTCACCAACCTTGAAAGTAATTAATTTTTTCCCTAATATCTAATCTGAACCTACTGTCTTTCAATCTGAACCAATTCCCTCTTGTCCTGTCACTACATGCTCTTGTAAATAGTCTCGCCTCATCTTTTCTGAAAGTTCCCTTCAGGTATGAAAAGCCCACTCTTAGGTCACACTTAAGTCTTCTTTTTTTCTAGGCTGAGCAAACCCAGTTCTCAGCCATTCTTCATAGGAGAGGTGCTCCATCCTATGTACTCCTTAACAGTTTTTAAACCATAATTTTACTTCACTAGTCCAGAGTATTTCAGTTGTAAAGCAGCTGAAATATCCTATGTGATTTCATGAACCTGTGGTTTAGTGATCAATTGGTAAGCTCTTGATTAGCAGCTACTGAAGTTTTTAAAAGTCTATCACTTCCCAGAAGCTTTTGACTGGCTTTCCAGGTCCTTGAAGACAAATGAGAATCTCAAACTAATCAACAGCAATAAATCACTGGGCTTTCTGCTGATTAGGAATCATGTCTTCTACTTTTCAGGTTGGTTGTCAGCTAATATCCCTTTAAACACCTAATGTCTCTCAAGGGGGTTTCCATAAAGTTGTTGAAGAAAAAAATTGGTCAGCTTGGGGAAAAAAAAAAAAAGAAATTTATGTTAAGAAATCAATAAAATAATTACATTTTATGCTTTGACATGTCCATGCCCAAATTAGAATATTTTTCCCTAGTTTGCTAATACTAATTAATTGAATTACAGCTACTAATTGAAATGAAAATTATTTATTTTACATTAAAATAGATTTCAGGCTTTTATGTGGCCAGACACTATGCAATCTACTGACATGAATGCAAGTTAAAGCCCCAGACATAACATAATATTTCAGTATTTAAATATGTATGAAAGATTAGGTGCAGCTTTTAAGGATTTCCTGGTATTACTCAAAATTCAGACTGAGTCTGACTGCTGAGTTTACCTTGTGCAATAAATCTATAGTATTGAGAGGCAAACAAAAAAGCCATGTGTTTCAAAACAGGTGTTAATTTTTAACAGAAGATATGGATAAGGCAGATATGCTTTGCTCATAATGAATAATATTATTAAATGATGTTTTTTCAAATGTCTATTATTTTTAATATATTAAGGAAATCTTTAGATGTAAAGGAACATCTATAAGGAACATTAATATAAATTATATGCATAATTACTTTTATATATCAAAAAGTATAAAAAGGACTGAGTTTTCCTACACTGTCTATTTAGATTTGGACTGATCAGATGTTGAATCCTGCATCATGTAACACAGCATAAAATGTGTCCTGTGACAACCTCTCCTCACTCTTAAACAGAGTGCTATTCTTCTCTGACTGGCTGTGCCTTTCATCTCAGGAAGCAGGGTCACACAATATTCCAGAAGAAAGGTGCAATTTGCAGGTTGAAAATATTTTTATAAGAACAAGGCCACATAACATATTTTAAAAAATAATGAGGGTGAAGATAAGTAGACAAAGGAAGTACAGAACATCATAATGTTTTATTTTAACTGTTACATAGACATAGTTCAGCTGTTACACAATTAGAATCTAAGAGCTGCAACATTATACGCGACCCTATTCTCTTGATCTTTCACCCTACTTCTGCAGCTCACTTTATAACTTTCCTTAAATTACAAGAATAAGAATAAAAAGACAAAGCACTTAATAAGCAAACAGATATACTGCAACATGCAGTGAACATCATGAGGGAACTTACAAACTTAAAAAATTAAAACACTTATGTGTTTTTCTTCAAAGCCAAAAATCTTCAGCCATACTTTTAACTTTAAATCATCTTTAAGGATCTACATCAGACTTTCACATAGTTAGTCTAAAATTAAAGCTTTCAGTGAATAGAAATTTTTCTATAACTGCTTCAGAGTATTTAATTCTATGGTTAATTTTATTTCATAAGTTTGCTTTTCTGGGGTGAAATGGCAAAGATTCCATGGGAAAGAACAAACTGGCACAAATTCTTAGGAAAAAAGAAGGTCTCAAATTCAGAAGTTGTATATAAAACTAGGTAACTACCTAATCATAATAATCTCACTGATTCTTTCTTTTTCTTTCATTTATTGCTTTTTTTGATTATCACTATGATGATTATTACTTATGATGGGTGTGTGTGCTGCATTCCATATTCATTTTCAGGTCTCTTTTGACTGTTTTTTTGTTTCTAATTCCATGTGGGCATGGTCTCAGATATTTTTTTCTCCATTCTGTCTCTTGTGCCATTTTTTAATCTCTGTAAAGAAAACAGATTACCCTTCTTTGCCCTATTTCCATCAAACACTTTATATTTCCTTTTAATCAGTAGAGCATCTTTAGGTTGGCAGGAATTTATACTGGGATTTTTAAACTGCATGTGGCATTGTTACTGCATATTCTACTTCAGAGATATTGTCTCAGAGATAATAACTTATAAACTATCTCCTGCTTTCATTTTCTCATTCCACGCATTGTTGATTTTTTTATTCAGAATGTTTAGAGACCTGTATGATTTCAGTGGACACAATGAGGGTTACAATAAAATACACAAAAAGACCTAGAAATTCTAAATATTTATTTTTGCCTTCAAACAGAATGCCTTTCTTTCGCCTCAAATTGTTGAGTTACTAGCAAGCAGTGGTCACAAAGAGGAAAGATTTCTCCATTGTCGTAAAAAAATAATGTCTCATCAGAAGAGATCCAAAATGTCAGACTCATTAAACACAATTTAATAAATCTGTTAATCTGCATGTGGTTCCTTTACTATAAATCAAGTATTTTTGTCTGAAAACTTGTTTAGATATATATATTTTTTCCTAGTGTGTTTGAGATATTTTATTTATCAAACTTCTCTTTTGCCTAATTATAATTTTATTTTTATGAAGTCATCTAGCTGGGGTGATGTTTTTACAAAGAACATATAGCTTCCATCAATATTCAGATCTTTCATGTACATTGAGTATTTACTTCTTCATAATGGAAGGATTCTCTAAACTAAAAATTTATAATATATATTTATAGTTGAACTCCAATTTGCTTTTAAATGGAAGTGTCAAAAACGTGTAAAAGTGAGCTATCATATAATTGAGATCTTTATTCATTTGAAGAAAAGATAATAGAAGTTCAAAAGTATCTGCATAAATACATATTAAGTTAAAGAGTTGATTTTAAAAAAAACCAAGTATAATATAGCATAGACAAAATATTGTAACTTTACTGGAAAGTTGTGATTTACAAGAGTAAAGAAATCATACAGGAACTAGGAAGGTGTTTTCATCCCAGAACCTGAGAACTTGCAAGACAATGTGGAACTGAAGAAGTTTTTCCTGATACTATGTAGAGTGTTATCAATCACAAGATTAAACTAGGTGTAGTTAGTGATTATACATCAATTTCTTTTGCAAGTGTATTAAAAGATAGTAATAACACACACAGACACAGAAATGCTGTCCACAATACCTGACTTCTAAAATTTTCACTGTCTTATTTTTCTTGTCCTTTAAAACCATGGCCATAAAGCAAAGTACTTAGAATGTTTCAAGAGAAAAAAAAAAAAAAAGAAAACATGGAGTTTCCTAAAAAAAAAACAAACTCAGCCCCCACCAAAAACATCTCTAAACCCAAACACTTTCACAATCTTACTCACTCAGTTTTGAGAAAGTCCACTTGGTGTTTTTTAATCATGACTGAATAACCCTGACAAAAGTATTTCTGCCAGAAACAAAAATGAGAGAAAATATATGTTCACACTCTTATTCTGTTAACTGTGTGGCAAATAAAAACCTAAAACACTGGATCTCCTTGTAAGACTGAGAAAAGACTTTCATGTAAGTGTGCTGCAGTACAAGCTGATGAACTATTATTAGACAAGAAGTACCCATGATGCTTAAATGTACCTAATAAATGCGCCTCTCATGCTACAGTGCTTATGTCCATAAATCAGATATAGTGAAAGAGTTTTATTCAAAGCAATTGAGTTTTATTACAACTAGAAATTTTGACACTATGGACAAGGAGACACTATTCTCTTTTAAATTTATAATGTATGCAAATTCAGTGAACTTGAAATATACTTTAAAGAAAATGGCAAGCAAAATAAAGCCTTCAGGAGATTGTCAGAGAGCTCTTTCACTATAACATGAATTGCAGGTATAGTATGTTAGAAGGACTGTTAAGCACCTCAGTTATTTTCTCTTGTCAGAAGGAGTCCTAGATGAGATGAAATTGCAAATACTGAGTCCTGTCTTATTACACCAGAAGTTAATAGCTACAGCTTCAAAGTCATATGCACAGTAATATGTCTGATCTATGAGGATTAAAATGGTTGGATAACTTAGGTGATGAGGTAAGCCTCTATCTGCCACAAAAAGTACACATCCACTTATAGTCATATCTTTGCAATTTCTGGAAGAAGGAAAGAGAAAAAGAGACTTGTCATTTCAGTGCAAATATTAAAGTTCACCTTGTGCAGAAGGGTAGTGCAAATGCTTTTCTGTTTCAATTCTCAAGATGGAGAAAAGAGAAGATCAAATGTTAAGCAGGGAAATAGGAACACCTATCACGGGAAATATTACCTTGCTGAATTCCTTCCCAAACTGTTTTTGATATTTGAATTTTATCTCATATACCTTTTCACATTTTTTTTTCTTTAGAGAAGAATCCTTTCATTATTAAAGAGTAACTAATCAATGTATACAAAGTATCTGAATACTCATAGAAGCTATATGTTTCTTGCAAAAACATCACCTCAGCCAGATAACTTCATAAAAACACATGCTAAGCTTCTTAACTTTGGAAAGATTATCCAAAACCCAAAGCTTTCTGAGCTTCATTCATCCCTAATTACAGTATGAAGATTCTATATCATCTGGTTTAGACTGGTTCTGTAGAAAGTTTCATTTCAGTAACACGGTGAAAAAGCAGGGAGTACTGAAGTTAATCTATATAAAAGCATTTTTTTTTCCTAAAGAATAATATAACTAAGCAAACTAAAATAAGAACAGTTAATCGCTTCAATAATTTAATATACTTATTAACAACTGTTTGAAAGGTGAGCCATAGCAAATATCTTTATGCAAAGAAAATCAGTTGACATCTAGCAACCATGGAATGTGACATATAATTTTACATACATATAATCTTAATCATATATACATATGCAATATAAATGAAAGTTCCTTTTCCCTGACCTCCAGAGGAATCATGGAGTCTTGCCTCAGACTGCCATACCTTGCTATTAGTGCAGGTTTTGAATCATTTGCCATCTACACTTCTGAGAGGTCTTCACAGGCAGAACGGTCAGTGGTGTTCACACTGCTCAGAAAGACAATGCGTGTATCTTCACCCTTCTGGTTCTTGGATTAACTTCAACGTGACAAACATCAAAAACAAGCAAGAAAAGTAAAAGAAGTATCTTGAGAAATTTGGATTCCAGTCTTCATGGGCTCAGTAGATGTTTTCGAACTGCACTCAAACCTCAAAGCTTGGAAGATTAACATATTGGTTGTTTTAATAAAACAAGTTTTGTAACATCTCCTTCCTTCATTAGATGCAGGAGTCTAGGAACAACTCCTGGAATCTGGAGTTGAATTTCTTTGTTTCTTTTTATATTATTCATTCAAACTCTACGTTACAAGTGCTTAATATTCTCCCTCTCCCCCCACTCTAGTTGTGTTTAATTGGCATGTTATTTCTTATTGCTGAGGCCAGCAAACAAGATCTTGTAAAAGAATGACAACACATTTGGAGACACAGTATAATGCACTAAAATCTGCACATTCTCAGTGAATGGGGGAGCAAAGTCCAGTTATGTCTTCCTAATTTTTGGACAAAGACAAATAGGACCATAGCAGCCAGAAAAAAAGCAAATGGAAAAGGAAGTGTAAAACTGAACTAGTAGAAAATGTCATTAAAATCAAGGAAATATGTTCAGACGTTCAATAAGTTCACTGGTCCCTATAACAATAAGATTTTAATAAACCAAGTAGAATACACAGCAACAAAAGCAATCTTCTTTCAATATCAATCTGAGAACTCTATATAATAAGTTGGAATTTTCCTTCAAAATGTGGGGTTTATTTAATGAAAATTTACTTTTAAAAATGCATCTCTATTTTCCCTTTTTAATAATAAATTCTAAGAAAAATTTTAAAATATCTTGAAAAGCTAGTTTTTTTATTTAAAACTTTTTTTTTTTTTTTTTTTTTTTTTTTTTTTTTTTTTTTGCAATTTCTTTTCAGGATACCAGAAATTTCTACACTATAAAAATAACTTCTAAAAAATAATAAAATCTAAATTCAAGGCAACTTTGAACTTGCCTGAATACTGTCTTGCAAATGCCAGCTGTTTCTTTTTATTACTATTGAAGACTACTACAAAAATTCCAGACACAATTTTGTCCCTTAGTTTCACATTTTTGAAAAAGGCTTTTGGTACTCTCTTAGTTGTGAAGTGATGAATTTCAGACTTTGGCCATGATATTCAAAGATCATGTACATATTCAATAAAAGCTCATAGAAAAGTTTTGATTAAAATATTTAATTGAAAAATTACGAGTTTAATATTTTTTTAAAAAATAAATGTAAGGATTAACACACATTTGGAAGGTTTTTTTGTAATATTACAGAAATTTCAAAAAGTGACTAAAAATATCACTTGAAACTACTGGTAGTTTGTTTAGTTTATTTTATTTTCCTCTCCTTTATTCTGCTTCACCTTTCTGTAATTGTTAATGTATCCCTATCTACCTGGATCAATTTTAGATTAAAAAAAAAAAAAAAAAGTGAAATGTTGTTTATTTGATCTTAGAATTTCCTATTTAAACATCAGGGGAAAAAAAAAAAAACCAAAACCCTAACCTTATTTTTCTGAGGTTTTTCTGAGAAGCAGCCAATTCAATCTCTTGCTTGCTTCCAGTTGTAACAGCGTTTGAGATTTTTTAAGAAAAGTTTTTAATGTATCAGTTTGAAAGATGTCTGATAATCAAAGATCATCAAGTATATGTGGCCCACAATTTCCTGACCTTAACTGAAGATCACATTTATACATAGCAGTAATTGATTTTCATGTAAACAAAGAACTCTTTTTAGATTGTAGGATTGCCTATACCTAACAACTGCTTATGTAACACACACTTGTAATTCTTCCAGACTTTGCTTTCTTAATTCAAGAAATCCATTTGAGTGTAATTTTTCACTTCAAAATTCTTTACTCTTTGTTACTTTTGCTTCAGCTGCAGAAATGTGTTCCTTGCTTTGCTTCGCTTTGCTAAGTTATGTCTTTCAGAGCCAGGCTGCAAGGGCTTCACTGAGGTTTCTTTCGCAGCGAGGTCATTGGCAATCTTTTGTAATAAGCTTTTTAAGGAAGTTTCATATTCTAATATGATTTTTCTTTATCTAGCTGTTACCAGGACCTATGTCTTCACCTTCCTCAAAACCAATTACCCAATGCTTAAGAGCAGAGGACTAAATAGCTTTGAGTGTGTAATTACTGGAAAGTACACCTTGTAATCCTTGTTTGCTTATGTATGTGCTTTTGTGTGAGTATCATTTATTTATGTTACTTGCATTTTCCCCTAAATGTCAAAACAGTCTTGTTTTAGAGAGATAAAGATTAATCACAATGTAAAACTTTAAAAAAGTTCTTGATGACATGTCTAGTTTTCAGAGGGTTCTTCATTTGTAGAGATATGATTAATAAAATACAAGTAGCTAAAACAGAAGACAAGGGTTTCAGTTTATCTTTTTAAATAACAAAATACAAAAAAGGCAATGATTACTTTGCAATTAATTAAAATTTAAATCAATATAATAAAATCATTAAGCCAGTCTCATTTCGTTATTAAAACAGGATAATAGTAATATTAACCAGACCTAGAAAATGTGTTTTATGAAATTTCAATAACTTTTGTTGTAAAACCCAATGAAAGCTTTATACTGTTTGTTTGGGTTTTTTTTCTCTAAATCAGTCATATACAGTTATACTTATCACTACAAAAAAAAAGTTGTCTAATGCTTTACTGGTGGTATACGAATAAGTATTTTCCTCCATTCAACTGCTAATTTATTAAACAATATATAAGTATAAACAGTTTCAATAATTTCACACACCGTCTGATCCACTGTTAAGTAGTTGGTCTCAATTTATAATTCATAATTAGTGTGAGTACAGAACAAGCTTTTCTGAAAGCATGTGAGTAGGTTTTTTTTACCAACTGTAAAACCTTTTTTGTTTTTTTGCTAGGTAACTCAGAGAAGCAGATTATCAGATTATAATTTCTCACAAAATTCTTTGTATCATAGCTAGTAATGGGCAAAAAAAGTTTGAATTATCCTCTGGAATTAGGTAATGTATTTCAGCAGCAGAACTACCAGTTTTCTTTTGGGAATTACCTGATTTCAAGCAGCTTCATAAAACACCTAAATGCATGCATTCAGCAAAAGAGTGATTATTTCCTGGTCATTAGCCACATACATTCTGTTATGTGTCATGAATAAAATATGACTGTCAAATAAATATCCGTCATGCTCCCTAACATTCACTCCCTGAGACTTGCAGCAAGTAATAAGACTGCTCAGTATCTAAAGGATGAAAAGTCCAGTTTAAATAGAATGGAGAAGTTTGCACTTCATAGATGAATTTTAAGGAAAATGCCTCAGCTTACTTTAAATTTCAGGTTCAAATCAACCAAATGTGTCCTGGCCAAATTTTGTTGCAATCAATTATGAGGCAAAAATATTGTGATACAAAAAGTGTCTATTTTTTTTAGCCAATAGAAAATACTGCCTTTCTTTAAAAATGTATTTGTAATGAAGACATCTGTATATCTGTTTTTGTGTATATGCTAATAGACACATATCCATACTGGTACTTATTATAGGAAAAATGTTTTAAGCTGGCTTTAAAGAATGTGTATCTAAGTGACAGCACAAATTTGAAGCACATGTGAACTCTATAGCACTGCTCTCTGCCCAATTCCTCATCCAGATTGTCTACACAAATTACTCACATATTAACTTGACTGGTCTCAGGTCATCTACTGCTCTCTTCAGTACTTTAATAAAGAAATAATGTAATAATGATAACAATAATATGTAATCTCAGTGCTTAGTGCACGTTGTGCTTCTCTTAATGTTCATGTCTTTTTTAGATTCCATTGGAAGCTTCCCCCTCCATTACAACCCAAAGAAAAATAGTTTTAGAACATAAAACAACAATACACAGTTAAGCTTGTGTCGCTCTATAAAATACTGAGGAAAAATATTCTATTGCATCATCTTCTCACAGAGTCCTTAATATCTATTGTCTTTAAACGTACAGTTGGATTTGATGATCCTGAAGGTCTTTGCCAACCTAAGTGATTCTATAATTCTGTCATTCCATTTAGCTGTTGTTTTTTTAATTTGAAGATAATCATGCTCAGCTGGAGCTATTGCAATCAGCCAGAAAGGTGGAAATATAAAAAATTTTTCATGTTTTGACTGACACATTTTCAAGTGTATTACTTAATTTATCTGATCTAATAATAGTTTAGATATTTAAGGCTTCTTAGACAAGCAGAAGGGCTACAAATAATTTTAGTGAGAACTTAGTTTTGATTTAATGAGTCAAATTAATCTCTGAGAGTAACTCAATTGAAATTAATGAAGCTGTCAGTGAGAAGGTATCTCTCTGGTATATATCTGATCATCCATATTTGGCAGTTGATTTATGGAATAGAGTCTGTTTTACAGAGGAAAACAAAAAAAATCCTTTACCTAAAGAAACTATCCTGTGATCAACACTGCTGGCTCACACCATACTAAAAAGTCTTTTTTTTTTGTTAAGTCTTCATGGTGCAAAGTGAGCATTCAAAAAAGTATCCTGCCTGTCTCAGGAGAAGCAAGCAAGCATATGAGTGAGATAGCAGTGTGTTAGACAAAGAGAATATTGTAAAAACACAGAAATACTGCTACTTACAATCAGCAAATCTGGCATGGAACAGCACTGAGCAGGGTGAACATACCGGTGGTACATTAACATAATGAATTTCAATTTCTATCCTTAATGTATTCATGCTCAGATATACTCTGACTTGAATAGTTGAATCCAATTAATTTTAAGGGACAAAACTACATACTGACATAAGAACATGTAATTCCACGCAGTGTTTCAGTAGATCTGGACGTCTGCACTGATTATAAAAGGAAAGCCTCTCTTCCTTCTGGTTTCCTCTAAACTGTTGCAGATATAGATGGTAGGTATTTCTAATTGTGAAACCTAATCTTAGAATGTACTGGTAAAACCATTTTGTCATTTCTATGCAAGGATGCAGGATGTCTGAGTCTGCCTACCGTATTACAACATGCAGAGTTCAATGGAGCTTTTAAAGATCAGTTTACAAAAGAAATACTGTACAGGGGTGCAAAAATAATTATAAATTTTCCATAGCATTCTTTTGAAAAAGTGAACTTTAAAAGATAAATTCTATCATGAAAACTGGTATAATTTTATACAAATGACAAATATACACATAATAGTTCCCTTGATATTTTTTTCTTTTTGATAAGGTGCACATGGATTTACAGTAGTTGTGTTTGGGGCTCTATAACACTAATGCTGTCCTTAAAAGCAATTTCAGTCCATACATTTTCAGAGTTCAATAGCTCTTTTGGTTGCAGAGTAACACGGATAGAACTAGAGACATTAAAACACACCCCCTAACTACTTATTTATGGCCTTGTTTTATGTCTGAAACTCCTAACAGATCTGTGTTATTCCAAAGTGTCTCAAGCAGTCACAAGTGCATATGCCCTAATGTATTTTATCTTTGTGAAGTGATGCTGTGTGACTGCACTTTATGCTAAGCTTTAATGCATTGCAAGTGCCCCTTTTAATTCGAACTTGAGTATATTCTAATTCTTACAGAATAAAATCAAAATGCAATCAGTTCTTCAGAATATGATCAATTAACAGATTTAATAAAGTTAACATAGGTTTCCAAAATCACACCACATATGTGTGTGCTGTATTTATCTTGCAAATATACACTCTGCTGCTAGGACGAAAGAAAGGAAGAATCCAGACCTCAGCAGCAAAGCTAAATTTGTAATAACCCATTGTTGGGCAACTTTCACCAAAAGCCAATTTTCTTGAAAGGTGTTAGGCAAAATTCTTATTTCAGGGCAATCCTCAATAAACATTTCAAGACTTTTTAGAGCAAAAATAGGCTAATTAGCTTTACTTCCATACTTATAAAAAAGAGAATAACCATACCTTCTAGAGGTAATTAGAATTTTTATAAGCATATCTATTAGAATGAATGCAGTACTTAATTACTAAAAAGCATCACAAGAATATACAAACAATTACACTGTTTATGCCTTCTACTCCTTTATGGCTCACACACACAGAGGTACACCTGATTAAACAAGGAATAGTTTTAGTTTATTTCACTCCTTCATCTGAATGCTCATAATAAGTGAGTGTTGAGCAAAAATAGTAGCAAGAACATTTGAATTGTATGGAAATAACTTTTCATTCACACGAAGTAGTCATATGACTTTGCTTTGATTTGTTGACTTGCTTTATGATCTGTCTCTTCTTCCAATCAGGTAAATTTAATAAAATAAATAGAGGAAGTAAAGCAAACACCCATAGATCATATTAAACCTTCAGATGATGTTAAAAAGCTGTCCCAGTTATATTCATCAAGAGACACATTTTGACAGTTCCAGAAAAGTCACCCTGTAGGAACTGTTCCTTATAAGTGCAGACCTATCACATTTTTTGTACCATATGGCAAGTCAGTATTAAATCCTAGGGGGAAACAGTTCTTAAAGAGTTTCTATCCCTATGTTCACCCCATTTAAGCTTACATTTCAGCAACTTTTTTTGTGGGTTACTTCTCAGTCCTTCAATCTAGTAGTTTAAATTTTTTTAATAAGTTATTTGAAAATTATTGCCTGGTCAGTAGAAACTTCAAAATGTCAAGCCTCCCACACCATCACCATATAGATATACTTTAAAATATTCACTCCCATAGGATCAACTCGATTTTAAAAATGCCAGGATCTTTGGAGCTATAAAAAATTTGTCAGGGCAAAAAAGTCAGAATCCTCTAAAAGGCTGCATCTGTGATAAGGTTTTATGTATAACATATTCACTGCAGAGGAGAAAACACCTTGTTTCCTGTATGGTCACCGAATAAATCAAGCTCGTTTTATTTTACAGGCTACTGAAGTTTCAATTAATTGCTATCTTGCTGAGCTACCCTAACTGCAACAGCAATCATCATCCTTACAATAATGTTGGTTCTGTAATAATAGATTTATTCAGAAGGTCAACTGCACAATAAGTGATTTTAAAGGGGATGGAAGGAATTTTTTTTTACATTAACTCATAAATTTTAGCATACTTAATATCTCAGTTCATTTTAAGTCCCTTTGTTAATAACACAAAAACCCCCAACTATTATTATTATTTTGATAATATTTAGGTAATTGATTTATAAAATTTTTCTGATTATATGAAAAAGAGAGATATCTTTCAAAATAAGTAATTAGATATAGTCTTTTTTTCAAAGGCTGTCATAATTTAGATAGAAAACTTTAAATTACTAGTAAAATAATGCGAGGACAAGTATCACTGAAAAATGTGCAAATTTTAATATTTTTAAAATTTTAATTTGAATTTGAATTTTGAAAAAAAACCACCATTTTTTTTTTCCATTAAAATGCTTACAAAACATTTTATTTGCACTTTTTTTTCCCTGTTGTAACCTTTGGGCTATTAGTACTACCTAGGACCTAGAACTATTTTTCTCAAGAGTGAGTGACACAGCTAATGTGTAGATCTCTTATAGACTGTCTTTTCTGTATTTTCCTGCACTGTTTCTGAATCTCCAGGACAATTTGTTGAAAGACAAAAATAATCCTTTGGTGCAGATATCGCAGCCAACTTGTTAACTTCCATATGTGAGCAGTACTAGACACCAGACTGATGCTCCTCCACCTTGCTTACCATTCTTCTCATCCCACCATTACACAGTTGCTGGCTCCAGAGATAGAAGCACCCCAGACTGAATTATCATCATAACTGACATGGGAGATTCCTTTCTGCTGCAATGATTAAGTTTACTGAGATCTTCTTTTATGTTTGCCTAAACATTACCAATTCTGCAAAAGATGATGCAAAACCACTACTGGTTTTATTCGTCCTGCTTTACTAAGGAAAAAAGCATTAAGGTTTAAATACCTACCAGTGACATGCATGCACAAAGTAATTGCAAATTTGCTAAAAACATAATGATCTTGCTTGTCTTACTCCCGAATAGTCACAGGAAATAATGAATTAGTGCACATCTAGAACTGAGCTCAGGTATCTGGAAGATCCTTTCTAAGGAATTCATTGACTATTTCTTAGCTATCTGCCTAAGACACATTTTAGGAAGAGTTTTTGTTTATTGTACTTCCTTTTTAGGTCCTTCTCTGAACAAAGACACAGTTGCACAAAATTTAACCCAAATCTCTTAAATATTTTTAAAGTAAGTACAAGATTATCTATTCATGATTATCACTAAAAGATATTCAACTTCAGTATATATTTGTATCTGTTTGTTTTAAAATACAAAAATATTTCATATTAAAAAATGAAAATGTCATATAGTCATGTAAAAATACAAAAATATTTTTTAGGAAAATGAAAATACTCTGTAATCAATATTTTATTTTCATAGTTTCATATTCTTCATACTTTATCTCAGTTGAGTATTCATCATAAATAAATCATCACTGCTGGCTATACTGTGATCTATGTATGTCTAATACCTTGCTTTGTTTTTTATTTCTCCAAAATCAAGTAAAAGACAAAACTAACAAACTGGTAACTCCAAGTGTCCAACATTACATAAAGCTCTAGTCTTTATCCTGTTTCCCTTTTATTCTGGGTGTGGTGGTTGGTTTTTTGCATTGTTTGTTTTGTTTTGTTGGGATTTTTTGTGTTTGGTGGTTTTTTGGTGTTTTGTGGGTTTTTTTGGTTTTGTTTCTGTTGGGGTGTTTTGGTGGGCTTTTTTTTTGGTTTTTTTTTTTTTTGTTTTTTTTTTTTTTTGTTTTGTTTTTTTTTTTTTTTTGTTTTGTTTTTTTTTTGGTTGGTTGGGGTTTTTTTGTTTGTTTGGGTTTTTTTGCCCCATGACTTCATTTATTCTCTTAGACTATTATATCATGTTTCACTGATTTGAAGGGGTACATGAAACTTCTTTTCCATGTCACTTTCAGGAACTGCTTTAATTTATTATATCATTTCTTCTTTCTTGGCAATACACATTCCCTAAAACCAAAACAAAATAAAAAGATTGAAATCAAATCAATGTTGGTAGGTCATTTAGATTTTGTGAGCTTTTGTTAACATACCCACACCAGAGGGACCAATCTGACTTTTCTTTATGCCCAACCCGTGTTCCACATGCGGTGAGGGATGGCTCCAGGGGCTGTGCCCGTGCTGGAGCGCTGTCCCCGGGGAGGCTTCGCCGGCAGCCGAGCAGGGCAGAGAAAGCTGCCGCCACCGGGCTGCCAGCGGCGCCCCTTGCCGGCGGGGCAGATCCCCCGGGCCCGGGACAAAAATGCCCAGGAAATCGGGCTGTGGGACGGGCTTTAGAGCATAAAGCCAGCGAACTGCACCGCCACCACCCGGGGTGGTTTTATTTGGGTTTCCTGCAGGGAGCGGGGGCTCTCCGGAGGTTCAGCTCGGTCCCCTCCTTCCCCCCCTCGCCTTTTTCTCCCTGCGGTCCTGCTTCTTCCCCGGCCGCCTTCCCTGCCCGCCCCTGTCCTGCCCTGCTCGGCCGCCTCCCCGAGGCAGCTCGACCCCCCGGCACCCCAGGGCTCCGCGGTGTCCCCACGGAGCCGCCGCTGCCGCCCGAGAGCCGCAGCTGCTGCAGGAGCGCGCCCGTGGCCACGGCAGCCTGTTCTCGGCCCACAGAAGGGACACGCAGCCGGCTGCTGCTTGGAAATGGCGCCCAGCCCGGCCCGGGAGCCGCGCAGCCTCAGCGCAGCTGGCGGCGCACACGCTCCGTCTGCCGAGCTGGCGCCGGCAGCGCCCGCGCTACAGCGGGGGTCGCTGCTCTGGGTCTGTCTCCGCCTCTCTTCTCTCCTCTTTGCTCCTTTTCTATCCCCCCTTCGGTAGGAACACTCACCCTTCTTTATCAATAAACAGTTCTCAGATACAATATTGAGCTTCATTTTTGTCTGAGAAATCTGTGAAAAAGAATCCTCCCCGACTCCCCTTTTACAGCGGGACGAGACACGCTAGAACTGTGAAGTTCCTGGTAACGTTGTTTCCTTTTCGTGAGTTAATAGAGATGTAGCTGTTCTTATATTGATTACATCCATTACAATGGAATGATGCCTAATGATGCCGTTTTATTCATAAAAACTGATTTCTGTACAGGTGACAGAATCACAGATTGGGCAAGATTGGAGGGGATTAGTGGAAGTCACCTAGTTTAACCTTCATTCTCAAGCACAGCGATGCCTGAAGGGATGCACTTGAGCCAGGAGGAAGTGATTCTGAAATATTGACCAGCTCTCTTGGACCCCTCTTCTCTCTACGGTGCATTCGCATGAGATCCTTCTGCATAGGTCCCTGAAGAGGTCAAAGTTAGATCTTCTGGAGTACAAGGCCTCTGACTTTGAATTGTTTTATGGCAAAAGAAGCTTCAAAAAAAATCTGAATTATTTTTTACTTTTCTCAAACATACCTGCATTGTCCCATGTTTTGGTTTTGACTGGAGTAGAGTTAATTTTCCTCGTAGTGACTGGTACGGGGCTGTGTTTTGTATTTGTACTGAACACAGGGCTGATAATACAGTGATAATTTTTTTTCTTGCTGAGCAGAGCTTACAGAGAGCCAAAGCCTTTTCTGCTTTATGTACTGCCATGCTGGCAAGGAAGCTGGGGGTGCATGGGAGGTTGGGAGGAGACACAGCCAGGACAGATGACCCAAACTGACCAAAGGGATATTCCAGACCATGGGACATCATGCTTTGCATACAAAGTGTGAGGAAGAGGAGAAAGAGGGGGACATTTGGAGGGATGGCATTGGTATTCTCAAGTAACCATTGTGTGTGATGGGGCCCTGTTTTCCTAGGGACGGCTGAACACCTGTGTACCCATTGTAATCAGTAAATGAATTCCTGGGTTTTCTTTGCTTGCTTCCCCTTTTGAACTGTCTTTCTCTCAATCCATGAGTTCCCTAGCTTTTACCCTTCCAATTTTCTCCTCAATCCTTTTGGTGGGGAAGCGAGCAAATGGCTGTGTTATGCTTGATTACTGGCTTGGGATAAAGCATGAAACCCCCCCACAATAATGTCATCAATATATTGCAGGTGTTCAGGACCTTCATCGTGTTCCTGTGTGCTCTGTATCAGTCCTTAGCACTTGGTGGGGCTCTGTTACCACCCCTAGGGCTATTGATTCCAGATGTATCAGGCAACCCACAAAGTGGTCAAAGTGGTCTGCACTCTATGTTAATACTGTTTTGGTCTCAAACCCAAAACCTAGTCCCATAAAAGACATAGTGAAAAAAAATTATCTCTTTCCTAGCCAAAACCAGCACAGTAGCTAAACAATTTTCTTTTAAATGCAGATTTTATCACTTTTAAATGACAAATTCTATCCTTTTTTTTTTTTTTTTTCCTGGATACTAGTAATTTACCATGTTATCTTTTTTCCTTATTATCCTAAACTTCTTTCCTCAGTAACATACCATTGTTACATACATTTATTGAGAAAAATCTCTCTCAGTGGCATTCCAGAATATTGATTACAATGCATCACAGATAAGCTGAGAAACAACATACTTACATCACTTAAATTAATAAAGTATCCAAATATCCACAACACTTAATATTTTTTAATATAGTACCAGTACTTTATTTCATCAACATTTAGTGAGAAACAGTCAGTATAGTACATGCTTCTGTAGAAAAGGTTTTCCTGAAAAATGGTAAGCATTGATATTTGACTATTGCATTGCAGAATTTGCAATTAACATATATTAGCTCTTAGTCTATTACTAGTAAGCATAACAATATATTCTCTGCTGCAGTTTGAGTTCTGTGTTTTTCTTAGGGAAAATATTTTATTTTACAATATTCTGTGTTGTTTCCTCTTTAGCCACAAAGTATTCTTAAAACAGAGTAGTTAAGACTGTTGATTGCTTCACTGCATTACAACTAGCTTGTTGGCATTAATCAGAAAGTACTATATGATTCATTAGCTGTGAAAGGCTTTAAATAATTGATTTGCAGCATGGGGGATTAACATGGAATCTCATTAACCAAGAAAGTTTGCTATAGTTTTCATTTAAGTAGAACTTACGCTTTGGAAATTGCTTGATAGGGGAAAAAAACCTATAGCTGTCTCAACAGAAACTCAGTACTGCCAATATTAAAAAAACTTCCATCATATTATGTATCTTTTTTTAATAGTTGAACATATGTCTGATATTATAACAAACCTGTGATGCACACTGGACATATTGTTTGACTGAAATACCTGGTTGATAGTTTTGATTATATTTTTATTTGTTTTGCTAAAGATTATGTGGGTTAGATGAAACTTGCTGTAGATTGACTATAAATATCAGAATTTTTTAATACCAGTGGGGAGTTCAAGTCTCAGGGATTAAACTACTCTGAGGTCCTGGATATTTTACTAACAAATGAGAGCAGGAAGTGGGTTACCGAGTGAAGACATTTTCAAAGATGTGTTCCTCCATTATATATCTATGTCTTTCTCCTCAATAGCTGCCTTTTCAGTGTTGCAGATCAGTTTCCAGAGGAGAAGAAGCCCATTGCTTATATGCTCTGTCTATTCTAGGGATTTTTTCTTCTATTGAGTTCTAACATCAGTGACCTGGAAAAGAGTTAGTTGAATGGAATTTTCTATATCTTTACCTGACTTATATCAGAGATATTCTAAAAATAATTATTCTGATTCTTGCACAGTCTCTTAATTAAATAAATGTATTTAACAAAGCTGCTACTACTGTGTTAAAGCATCCCTCAAGAGTGAATTAGAAGAACGAAAATATATATTTCTTTTTGGATGACTAATATTTTTACAATAATTTGTTTATCAAAAAGTGCTTTCAATTTTATCAAGAGTGTCTATCAAAAAAACTAAATAGGGTTCCATGTCTGTTCAGTTTTGTCCAACCTTCCTTTTTATTTCTGATAACTGCCATTTTTCAATCCTTGTAAAAAACCATAATGATAAAATAATCTGTTCATGGAAGAACTGTCTTCCTCCAAGTACTTAATGACTGGTGCATGCACTGAAGCATAAGTGTTTCTATCCCTCCTAGATTTTTCACACATCAAGCACATATGAGCCATCTCTACATATCTAAGCTATTTGGTTACTAGTTATTACTACATTATTAAATCAAGTTTCTTCAGCTCTCCATGTCCACAGCAAACTTTGCCTCCAACATTCTTTCCCTAATGAAATAACCTGTAATATTAGTGATATTTTATTTTTTTGGAAATGGACTGGGTCAAATGCTATAGACTTTTTTACACAGACAGTTTTCAAATTCCATACAAACTTCTTCTGCACCACGTCTACATTTTACTATGCTCCTTACTTACTCTTTAAACCTTTACTCAGGAATATTTTATTGGGTTTCTTTAGCTCACCTGAAACAAGTGGTGGTCAACAAGGACCTTTGTCTTTTCTTTGTTTTTTCTTCCCTTAAATTATGGATATTGACTAGGAGGGGGAGAGAGCAGGGGGAGGAGTTTTGTATTTGCCCAGGTGTATATTGATTTAATGGTGTATTTGACCTCTTCATTTAGGTTTCTTTCCTCTGTGTTGTTTTGTAACCTAAACCATTCCTGCTACTTTTCTGGCGCCAGAAGAGTAGTAGAACTTTGGTTTGTGATACTGACAATCTACTAGCTGTTGGCTGCTGGCTAAAGCAAAAATATTGTAAGTCTTCAAAGTATTGTAAATTTTAAAATCTTTTCCTGATACCCTTTTCTTCATGACTCAGTGAAATTCTGGAGTTGTTTATGCCTGCTTACATCTGCATAAGAAACCAGAAATGTTTTAGAAAAATGCCATTAGATTTCTTCATTTCTAATTTCTATATTTTCTCTGTGAATCTAACTGTATTTCTGTAATTCTGTAGTGTCTGTTTTAATGAACAGCATATTAAACAGTTTAGACAGAAGTGTTATCTATGATTTTTATTATTATTATTTTTCATTTTATTTCAGCTCACATACAATTCCGACATAAATTTTATGGGGTTTTTATAATTTTATGGGAGGATCACAGGTCCTCAATGGACAGTTTTGATCCACTGCCCTCCTAATGTGTTGCATTGCTATTTTACAGGAGAGATGATTTAGAACAATGATCAGCAGGCTGGAAAACTTAAAATAAAAAACAATATAAAAAAGACCCTAAATAGGAATGATTATGAACATAAAATGATCTCACTTCACTGAGCAATCTCCAGGAGAGGTGAGGTTCTTTAGAACAGAGGAGTTAAGGATTTGACACTGCTGCCACATAATATGTGCTTCTATTGCCATTAGTCTGACAGTTCTTGTAAGCAGAAGTTCCATTCTATATCTCAAAAAGGTCACCATTGAAAATTCAAGTACAAAAACTAGATATTCCAAAAACATGTAGCAATCTGTCACTAGCTTACTTATTTCTTTATGAACTTCAGCAAAATAATTATCTTCAACAATTTGTTCCAAGTAAATTATTGTGATTTTAACATTGCCGTGCTAGAGAACAGCTTGTATTGAAGCTACATTTAAAGAGGATAAAATATAGATAATTATACCTGTGGGACATACTTGTGTCTGTTCCTGTAGGACAGAAAAATAGACAAATAGAATTAATAAAATAAATCTAATTGTTTTCTGAAGTGTTCTAAAGGCTTAAGAAATATTTCTTCCTAATAAACCAAAAAAATTCAATATAACTAAACCCTTCCAATTTAATTAAAATACAGTACAGCATATACTTTTTTTTTTCTCTGATCTATTACGGACTGAATCTTATCCAGTTTCAGGTCAAAAAATCTCCCATTCTGTGAAAGCTGAGTAAGGATCAGAATAGCATTGCATCTTACACCTGATTTCAAATTAGGAGCAAAAGTATATGATGTTAACCTCATTAATTAGGGTATATATTTACTTCAATAAATAGGTTCGAAACTTGGTTTATTAGTTGTTTTGTTGTTTGGGTTTTTTTTGCCTTGAAATTATAATATTATGTGCAGAGCAATAGTGTAATTATGCTGTTATGTCATCCCATTGTGACATAGTATGATTCTATTTTTACTTTTTGATTAAGATTCTCTTCCATCCCTTTATTTCTAACTCATTGAATGTATTTAAAAAAAGGGGAGAAAAAGAGAATTTGGAAGGGACACAAAGAGCACCCTTGCCAGGACGAAATTGAGCCATGGAAACAGAATCTGTGGGGGGCTTTTTGTTTGTGGTTTTGGTTTTGTTTTTTTTTTTTCCTGTTTTGTTTTTGTGATATTCTGTCACTGGGAAAATTATTGATTCTATGCTTGAGGAAGCGGCTTTTAAACTTAATAATTCTTCCATGTCATTTATCTTTTCCTTAATATCGAAGCTATCTCAGACACTGAACATTCAATAAGTAAACCAAATATGTTTATTTTGTCTTGGGGTAAGGAAGAAACATTAATAATGTTGATCTTTTGTTAATGTTCTTGAAGCAACCACTGCCCAAAACAATGTTGATGTTCTCTTCCCTCATGTGTTAAACTCTGTAATTTAAATTGTTTAATGATAACTAATGAAACTGTAGCCCTTATGGAAATATCACTAAACTGCTTATGAATTTCCCAAGTGATTGATGTGAAAGAAGAAACACCTCGCTCATTGGTGTTACCTGGCATCATAAAAAATCAGTAACTTAAGGTAGCTATTGACTGATTTTCAGATGGAAAATTGATTGCCAAAATGCGTACAAATTACATTTTGTTCCCAGCACAAACTCACAAATAGAGGTTTTGTCTAAAACATAACTATAATACTGAAAAGAGTTACTTCCATATTACATGCTCTCAATGTTAAGCTTACATGCAATATCTACAGATATACCTGAATATTTAAGAGAAAGAAAAATTAAACATTTTGTAAACAACATAAGTGCATTGTATAAGACTCTGGTTTTCATTAATAATAATAGAAAATGTAAAAGAAGTTAAAAGAAAAAAAATAAATATTAAGGTTTTTGGAAGTATACATAATATTAAAGGACAAACCCGGGGATTATAGATAATTCAATATATGGCTATTCCTCCTTCCTAGAAATAGTACAACATCAATTTGATGCCAAGGCTTAGTCATTAATTTCTAATTTGATTGTAGTGTTTGCCTTAAAAAAGGAATATATCTTTCTTGATCATGTTCTTTCATTTCTGAGTCTTCTTTTTGTTGTTCAAGACTCTCAAGTCCAAGTTTTATTAAGTATTTTTCTCTGTGTTCACTCAATTTATGCAGTATATTTGAGAAATTTGAAAAATTGAATAACTGTGAATAACAAGGAATGGAGCATGCAAACTTTGTTAAATTTAATCTCCTGTTCTGGCATCACACAGCATAGCAAATATTATTTCTGTCAACACTAGCAGAAGGCCATTGACTTTGTATTGGTCTGACTTGACTTTGGTAGCTGTGATAGCTTTTGTCCAGCAGACAAGTAACTATTGCCTAATTTTTTTTTTTTTTTAGTTAAACTTTATTCTCTAGTAATGAAAAGAAAAATGGGTATACTGAACTGTTGATGATACCTAAATAAAAGCTCTTGTAGAAGGGTAGACACAGAATGATACCTGAGGCCCAAGCATGAAACCTTGTGAATCAGGCAGAACTGGACTTACCTGTACTGGTATTGTTACCATCAAATTTATTTTCACCTAGAAGTGCCAACAACAGTGGTAAAGAACAAACAGCACAGTGATAAAACTCTTCATTATACAAGCATCACAGACTGCTTCCCTGTATCTCAGCTGGGAAGCAATAGAATCCAGAGAAACTTAGATCTCAAAGTAGCATATTTCAGATAGAATTTTAAAAGATAAAGATCCTGCTTAAAACTGCAATAGCACAATAAAATAGGGAGGAACAAGACAATCAGAATAATAACTAAAGGAAAACTATGTTAATATAAAATTTAATATGTTTGGGGTGGGGGGGAAGAAAAAAAACTCCTGTGTTTAAGTTTATATCTTACTTCAAAGTATATTACTAAATCTGTTAGGAATGAAATTGCACTCATCAAAATTAAGCTGAGAGACAGTGAGACATAGTGTTTAAAAGAAAAAAAACAGGGAAATCCTGATATGAACTTACGTTCTCTACTGGAATACATTTAAATTCCTTTTACATTACTTTTACATTTGTATCACAAATACAAAATAACTGATGCTTTAAAAATTATATTGAAATATAGATATTATGCTTATCTATAGATAGAAAGATAGATGTAGATTATACAGATAGATATGTGCTGCAAGTACAAATTTATACTTAGGTTGACTAATATATTGTCCATTCTTCATAGTAATCGACCCTTTCTGCATAAGAGGAACTTGGCCTATTTACTTATTCCCAAATTGTTTGCAATTCTTATGTTTGGTGGTCATCCAAGTTACTTTGAGGAGGATTAAATCTGAGTAGGGTGTATTTTTATTATTGTCAATCATGTTCACTAACATTTTATTGGTGTTATTTTGTGTCATGGTAATTTTAAACCATTTCTTGTGTTAAGTAACAGACATAGGCATAGTGAAGGAGTTTAAATCATGTTTTGGTTGCCCAGAAATGTCAGAATTCACTAGATTCAGACTTCTGAAAACAGAGAAATGTCTCTCAAATTAAAACTACTTCAGTAAAGCTCACACAGCACACAAGAAGTAGTTTTCACTGTTGGCTTTGTTGGCTTTGTGAAGACATTGGATATATTGCAAAGTTTCTCCCAGTCTTTTCTCATCTAAATAAAACTGATTGTTTCTCAGAGATCGTGTTTTATCATTGTGTTACCATTTGTAATATTGTCTGTGAATGATTTAGTTTGCCAGAAGAACAAGTGACATTTTCTGCAAATTAGGAATATGCTCAAACTGCTGGCATAACTGCGGATTTTCGTTAGATTACATTGTGTGTAACTATGCATGACATAGAAATGTTTTTGTTAGTACTTGGAATGACAGATAAATTAAACTGTCCATTCTGCTCTATATAAATACTTACCATATCAGAATCTGATGGAAGTCACATTACAGAGACATATTGAGATGATAAATATATTGTAAAATCTAACAGTGCTTGGCATAAGGATGCAAACTGCACTCCTGAAATCTTAGTGTTCCTTACTTCACAGATTTGGGATTTTAAGGATTTTTTCTTATTCTTCAGTTATTTGTGCAGTTTTCTCTTTCTAGATAGAAAAAGAAGCAGAAGACAGCAAGAGTCAATTTATCAAGTCTCTGCAGACGGTAGCTGAGAACTGCAGTTACTGGTGCATCGGTCATTCTAAAATCTCATGCAGAGCAGCCAATACAGAGTGCTCAATGCCTATATTACATCCCAGACTTTCCTGTCCTATATTTCCTCATGAGTTTCTGATTTTTTTGTTGCTGATTGTGTGGTTGGATGTTTAAATACCATCATTCCAAAGGAAGGCTAACCAGAGGTGCAACTGTCTCAGGAGCAAACAAGAAACATAACATCTAAGGTGTGAATGTTTTAAACTTTGTGATTGGGGTGTTTGATTGTTTAAGCAGTTCAAGGACTACAGGGATAAATAATTTGAATATAATCCTCAGCTGGAGTGATTTGAATAATACTATAGCAATCACAGCCACTTGACGACTTTTTGTTTGACTCCGAGAACCAGACCCATGGTGTCTTTTTTTCCTTTTTTTTTTAATTGCCAGATGCAATTTAGTCATCCAATGCAGAGAAAAGAGAGGAAAAACAATAGTTTTAAATTAATCATGAACTTTTTACTACAGTCTCTGAAAAACCATTGTAATCAAACAGACCTCAACTGGGATTTAGCAATCAAATTCTATTTTGTCTGTTGTTTTATTAATAACAAAAGAATTAGTAGTGTTTCTATTTAGTGAAGTATTCATTGTCACCTCCTTTCTTGAATAGGTTTAATCTGTTTTTCGTTAATTCATGGATATTTTCAAATGCATTACTACAAAACAAAATAAAACAATTGATTCGTAATGTTTGGATAGATGCATGAATAGATGTACACTGATGGTACTTTTTAATGGTACTTTTGCTTACACAAGACAGAAATTTCACACAAAGCAGTAAAATTTTAAAATATAGATAATTATCTCAATTACTATAATTATTTTAAAGAAAGGCTGTCTCAGATATGTATTCAGATCATTACAATCTTCTGTGTCAAATTTATTTAACTTTTTATTTAGTCTACTTTATTTGGTCTCTAACTTTCTGAATCGTCACAGAATAATAAAAGTATCAGTGACCTAAGGAAGCCCTCATAAAAAAAAGATCCTACAAATTTGTATTGTAACATTTTATTGTATAAATTTAGACAATCACTGAGGAATATAAATTCAGTCTTTTTTGCTTAGTTCCTGTGTCTCTAATCTACATTTTTCTTTTATAATATTTTTAGAGTATCTATATAATTATACATTTTGTGCCTAGGCAATACATGTTTTTATTTTTGTTCTTATGAAGCTCAGTAAACAGTCATTTAGTCATCTAGTCATTGTAATACTTGTTTGTGTGGAGAATCACATTTGTAAATGCTCTCATGAGAATAAGACCAACATCTGGATTTTCCAACCCAGCATGAGCTTTGGTAGCCGGGACAATAAAATTGTATTCTGTCTATTGCAACTATTAATTTGCACTTGGAGCATCCTAATAATTTTCACTGTCCTGCTTTAACTAATGATTAATTGAACAATAAATTTAAAATTTAATGAAGTCAAAAACCCTCAAAGAATAAATAGAGCTTGGGAAGATAACAACCACAATTTGTATCAACACAGATTTAGTTCTATAAAACTATAAACAGGACAATCAAGACCTTATTATATTCACTTTAGAATTAATATAATTGCTATTGAAACATGAGAGACAATGCATATTGGCAATGCAGATTTAGGAATTTCTTCTTAGGAATACCAGAGGATTGATTTAAAGCATATGGTTACGTATAAGTCTAATTTTTTGCAGTTTAGATGATAAACAAACTACTTAACCTCAGAAAATAAGAAAGTTAGTATTTAGAATAAAACCATAAGAAATTTCAAAACTTACATTGTATATGCTAAAAAAAGTATCCTGGTTTCAGATGGGACAAAGCTCATTGTCTTCTTAGTAGCTGGTACAGGGCCATGTTTTGGATTCAGTATGAGAAGAATGTAGATGACACACTGATGGTTTTCTGTTGCTAAGCTGTGCTCAGTGTCTGCCAGTGAGGAGGTGCATAAAAAGCTGGGAGGGAGCATGGCCAGGACAGCTGACCTGAACTGACCAAAGGAGAATTCCATAACACAGAGTATGATCCCCAGTATATAAACTGAAGGAGTTCTCTGAAAGGGGGACTAATCACTGCTGGGGATGGGCTGGACATCACTCTGTGGATCGCTTGTAACTTCTCTTTTTTTTTTTTTAGTTAGTTAGTTAGTTAGTTAGTTAGTTAGTTAGTTAGTTAGTTAGTAAATTGCTCTTATCTCAATCCACATGGTTTACCTTTTATTTCCGATTCTCCTCCTCAATGACAGAGAGGAAGTGAGCTGCTGCACAGTACTTCATTGCTACCTCAGGTTAAATAATGATAAAAAATAAATTCAATTTATCTTGATTAATAAAAATGATAGTAAAAAAAAAATTAAACTTGGATGTATGATATCTTTTGAATTTCATTCCTCCTAATTGATTTATCTAATTTCAGAAAAAAGTCATATCATTGAGCATTAAAAAATTTATTGTTCCTTCATCCATCAGCTAATTATATGCATTTCCATTTAAAATAAGTAATCTCTGCAGAAAATAAAAACATACAATTACCATGTCTCACTTGTTTTTTTCTAAAGTTGTTTCTATGGAAAATGCAAACATATTTTTTCTTTCAAAGTTTCCAAATCCAAAAATCTGTTCATGTCTAAATAAGTGGGGAAACAATAGAACTTCTTTGCCAGACCTCAAACCTGTAAGAACTTAGTATAGTAATTACAGTTCTGTATGTAGTTGCACACCAAAAAACTTTATCATAGGACACTTTTACTTACTTCTTCATGGCTCCAGAGGTCATTGAAGCCCTTGCTAATGTTGAATTAACTTCCTCAAATTTAAGCTCAAATGTTGAATAGTCTGAGAATCTTCTAATAGCTTCCTGCAGAGTTTGAACTTGCATATATTATAAGAGGATGAATTTAAAAAATGAACAAAAATAATTTTTTTAGATCCATCACATTCCTGATATTCCATTCTCCTCACTGCAGCTCTTGTCCTGCAGACATTGTTATTAACAAACCTGTGAGAGCTAGGTGTTAAAAGCAAACTATCATCAGTGTTTCTCTGCATCATTAAACATAAAAAGCATTAACTAAGAAAATCATTGTGGACTTCAATTAATTACAAGAGAAGGAACAGCAGGGAAGCAAAAGAGTTTTCAAATGTGCTCAATAGCTTCATCCCAAGCATTTGTATATGCACCCCAAAAAGCAAACCTATGTAATCTGTAATAAAAATATTTAGTGAAATAGAACTATTAATTAGATACAGCTGTCCTTTGAAAAGTTTTCTTCTGAAAGTTTATTTAGACATTAATATGCTCCATTCACTTTAGATGATTACATCAGTTACTGGAAAAAAATCCATTGAACAAAAATACACAAAAAACACCATTCAGAAATACATGTCCAGGCAGAGCCAGGGATTTTTTTTTTTTGTGGTTATGCTCTATAACAGTATATTTTAACTTGATTACATGTTACATATTGAAGAAAAATTAATGGAGTTTTTAGCATATAATTGAAATGCACGTGAAAATTTTAATTAAAGTCAAATCAATTTCACAGATTTTTTTTTTACATAATCACTGAAGCTTTGGTTTCATTTCATCTGTCTAAAGGAGCAATCTAAGTTCTAGCTCATTAGATTTAAATGTAACCTTTCCATCCAACCCAAAGAAAATAAAATACTTTGAGAACTTATCTTTGAGAAATGCCTATTTCTACTCATGAGTGATGCAGAAAAAAAGATGAAATTAAACCGTTTAAGTTTTCATCATCAAAAATTGGCTGAGATCAAACCACTTCCAGGGGCTTTATTAGCATACACTGAGATATGAATTTAAAAATCTTAGTAGGCGAATGTTGAGAAAGAAAGAATGGTGTTAAATGAAAAAAGAAAGAAAAATTGTTAATATAAACTATGAAGATATGACTATCAAAATTATTGACAAGCTATAAGCAACAAAGATATTTTACTAGTATAAAACATAGCCTGTTCAAGTTAAAAACCCAGTAAAATTATTGTTAAGTCAGTTGAACAGTTTTATGATTCAGACATGAAGAGTGAGGACAAAATTTTGTGCATTTTTGTAGGTTTACGGCAATATTATAATCACCATGGTAACACTTCTCATATTAAAAATGTAGAATAATAGATTTTGACTAGTTACTCATCTGCATCTTAATTTTCTGAAACCAAAAAAAGACACTGTTTCAATTTGTTAATGATTACAGGATCACATTTTTGTTTTTATTAATAATTAATGAATTAACATATTTTGCATAAATATATAGGACCTTGAAGATTAAAATCTTACAAATGGTGTGACTGATGTGCACTATAAAACAACAGAAATAAACAAAGTCTTAATAGCTTTCTCTGTTATCCAAACACTCCTGATCCTTAAACTCCATTAGTGAGTATGTTTGGGTTATTTTTTTGCCGACAACTAACATTATTTACAAACAAATCATGCCTCCTGTTCATCTTTTCTAGTCTGAACAATTTACTTATGTGGAGTACTGTTGCATTAACTTCAGAGGAAATCACTCACTGAGCCTTGTAAACAAGGCCATCAGAATATTCTTATTTACCACTTCATGAATTCATATTTAATTACCAGTGCAATGCCCATTGTATTCTCATGACTGAGACATCATATGACTCCTGCTTGTCCTGATGGCTCTGTTCCTTTCGTTGCTTTTGTTTTGGGATTGAAATTTTGTCATTCAAATGACTGAAACTTTGTCTTGCTTCCAGCTGGTTGCTGCTTGTGATGACAGTTATCCTCATAGTTATCCTGGTTATTCCATACTGTATGACATGCTCTTGTTCACGGATAATGGCATTCATATTTCATTTATTTAAATATGTTTTTTATATAATTTATGCTTTAAAATGAAGCTCTGTGGTTGTCATTCAGAAAAAAAGATCAAAACAATAACATTGTTTGAAAATCCATTTTATAAATTAGCAGCTTTAAATAAAAAGCTTGAATATGCTTCTAGATTTCATGTGAGTTATAGACCATTGCATTTTGGAATTCAAGCCTACACATCACTGTTTCCTGGCATTAAGATGTTTCTCTTTTAAGATGTATCTAAACTAAGCAATGGAACTTCGCCACAGTCCTGTTGAAACCTAGGCATGACCGTGGAACCGTGAGAACGGTTTGGATTGGAAAAGACCTTAAAGATCATCTAGTTCCACCATTCTGACATGGGCAGGACACCTTTTACTAGACCAGATTGCTTAGAGCTCCATCTGATGTGGCTTTGAACTCCTCCAAGGATGAGGAAGTCAGTTTCCTTGAGCCATCTCTTCCAGTGGTTCACCACCCTCATAGTAAAGTTTTTCTAATATCTAATCTAAACCTACTCTTTTTCAGTTTGAACCCATTCCCCTGGTCTTGGTACTACATGCTCTTGTAAAAAGTCTTTCCCCATCTCTCCTGAAAGTTGTCTTCAGGTGCTGGAGGGCTACATTTAGGTCATCTTGAAGCGTTTTCATTTCCATGGTGAATAATCCCAATTCTTTTTAGCTTTTCCTCATAGGAGAAGTGCGCCATCCCTCTGATCAACTTGGCGGCCTTCCTCTGGACTTGCTCCAACAGGTCCATGTCCTTCCTGTGCTGGATGCAGAACTTCAGGTGGTTTCTCCTGAAAGCAGAATAGAGGGCATTTTGGAATAACTTCTTGTTCCATGACCTTCCCAGACACAGGCTGACAGGTCATTAGTTCTCAAGGTCATCCTTTCTTCCCTTCTAAAAAGTAGGTAATATGTTTCCCTTTTTTGTATTCACCTGGGACTTCCTCTGATTGTCATGACTTTTCAAATATCATGGAGAGTGTCTTGGCAATTACATCAGCCAATTCCATCAGGACTTGGATGGCTCTCATGGGGTCTGATATATCTATGTACAGTCAGCTTCCTCAGGTGGTCAACCTGACCTTACAGTGGGAAGCACTTTGCTTCCTCAGACCCCATCCTGCTGTCCATCCACTCAAGATGTGTGGGAAGAGTGGTTGCCATAGACTGAGGCAAAAAATGTTATTGAGTACACCAGCCTTCTCCTCATCCTCATCAATGTTTTACTGTTGTTTACTGGAGGGCGTACTTTCTTTTACCTTCCTTTTCTAGTTCACTGTCTTGGGTTGTGGAGCCAGGGGTGTGTATTCTATTTCATTTGTTAAAAGTTGGGGTTGGGGAGATGTTTTTTCTTTATCTCTTGTAACTCAAGGGGGAAGAGGGCCGGATGCCTTCTGGGCCATTAACACCTCCCCAGACTATACCCTCCCCAGAGTGGTGCATCCACATTCCATCATCCTAGTGTGAGATGCATCACATCCCCCCTGGCAGTGCTGGGGGGGAGGGGCAGGCATTTCCCAGCTGGATAAAACTGAGACACAGGAACACGAAAACTGCTAGCTTCACCCTATTTTCTGGGAGGAAGACCGGACCTCATCTCACCATCACCAGACCCCTTCTCACCATCACCAGACCCCTTCTCACCACCCCTGGACCCTTTTGCTACAGGATCATCTCTACTTCAACAGAACCACCTCTGCCACTCCAGGAGGACTTACTTTTGGACTGCTTCCAACACCCTGACCAACAGGGTGTCAGGTTGTAGCTCTGACTCTGTCAGGGTTTTCCAAAATTGTTGTTTGTTTGTTTGCTGGTTTGGTTGGGTGGTTTTGTTTTTCTTCTACATTTGTATTATTAATATTCCTAGTAAGGAACTGTTATTCCTATTCCCAAATCTTTGCCTGAAAGCCCTTAATTGCAAAAATTATAATTTGGCGGGGGTGAGGGGTTTACATTCTCCATTCTAAGGGAAACCCCAGTTTCCCTGGCAGATACCTGTTTTTCTGAACCAAGACATTCACATACCTGTAGAAGCCCTTCTTTTTGCTCTTTGCATCCCTTGCCAAGTTCAGTTCCAGCTTTTGCTTGGCCTTCCTCATCTCATCCCTACACAACCAAACTGCTTCCCTATACTCTTTCCAGGTTGCCTGTCCTTGTCTCCTTTTTCTGTCCATTTTCTTCTTTCTCTTTAGTTTGACCAACAGGTCCCTATTCAGCTATGCCATTTTCTTGCCTTCCTTGCCCAATGTCTTGCTTGGAGATTTCCAGATCTTACGCTCTGTGGACTTCCTTAGAGAAATGCCAGCTCTGTTAAACACACCCTTGTCTTCAAGAGCAGTCTCCCAGGGCATCCCACTGACTGTATATATCCCTGAAGAGCTGGAATTCTGCTTTCCTAAAGCTCCGGGGCCTAACTTTACTCCTTACCTGACTCATATCCCTCAGGACTACATGCTCCAGCAATACATGACCCCTGGATTCCAGGCTGCCTCCAATTTTGATATCCCCAATTAGCTCACTTATATTGGTGACCAACAGATCCAGTAGCATATTCCCTCTGGTACGGCTACTATTACTTGGCTCACAAAGTTATCCTCCATGCATTCTAGGAGTCTCCTGGATTGCCTGCAGCTCACCTACCATAATCATGGCTCTATTGTGAATTTATAACAACTGCTTCATTTCCTTATATGTGGGGATAGCTGTTAAGGTTCTTATTTACCTCAGGTCCAAAATATCAAATGCTCAGGGCCAGTGCTTGTCAAAAGGTAATAAAAGTCTGCTTTTCTTTCAGTTCTGTGTGTTTTCTGTCCTCAAAATAAGTAACACTTAAAATTCTTCCATTTCCTCACAAAAAAATAAACAAAGTAGAATTTGCAAATCTCAAATTTCAGTTGATCCTTTTGTCAATGATCATTACATACTCATAGTCACAAATTTCCTTTTACACCAATATTTACAGCTGCCTCATTGATAATGTAATGGTTCCTAATTATAATCTTCTTAATAGTTTTCATATCCTGTTTGACTTCTGAGTAGTCACTGCCATAAGTAATGTGAAATATTCTGATAAAACATCCTTTTTGTGAAGAAATTTCACCAAATTATTTTCATCTCAAATTTTATAAATACTTGAATTATCTTTCTACATGTATATCAAATGTTCCTTTAATATCTGATTTTAAAACAATTTTTAATTTGGTCTTTGCAATCAATCTACTCTCATACCATTTTACAGTCATTTTAAAACTTTTTTTTTTTTAATACTAATTTCCTAAACTTTCTAGCTCCATGTTACTATATATTTTGTACTGTATAGTAAGATTTAGTAGCTATTGCAGCATGGGATAAGAGTCAAAGACCCAGGGGGATCCTTTCTCAGATCCCTCAGTATTACCGAGAAGCACAGAGAGACCAGTTCTTATTGTAATGAGCCCTATAAAGGACTCAAGGTAAAGATAAGCTCTAACAAATGATTAATAATCATAGATGAAGTTAGATACAGTGTGGCACTACATCAAAACTTAAAGATAGTTATAGATTTTAATGATAACTAAATAACTAGAACTATAAATAGAAGTCACATTCTTTCAGCTATTGATAAATTGAAAATTTGGCTTTTGAAGGAAGCGTTAGAGTTCATGGATTGACAGCTGTTACTATGTTATGAGTTGAATAGAGGAAAGAAACTTCAAATTAACTAAATATACTTTATTGACTATAAATTAACTGTTTACTTGCTTAGAGGACATAAATATGACACTGATAATTGATCATATAAGTAAAGATAAAACTACCAATTTAGTAGTTCATGTGTCTGAAGTAACAGTACTGGCTATATTGAGAATGAATAAGCAACAATTTCCAAAATATATATGTGAGAGATTGATTTTCTGTATCATCAACTAACTTCTTTCTTCTTAAAATTGTGAACTATCTTGGGAAAAACACATGTTTATTCAAATGAGAACATGATCCCTCAATATCTGCTGTTTCCCTGTCTTGTAGTTGTAGTAGGAAACTAAGTCTTTTTATTCTTTTTCAGTTAATAAACCACACTTTATACATATGCCTACTAATCTCCCTGTGGTTGGTGCATAACAAAAACCATCCTCATGTACCTGTCACTCTTGGAGTGTGTTTCCAGCACTGTTTTCCGTGGTTGACTACAAGACAAGTTACTGGTTGTGTACCAACAAAGGAATGGGTATAGATAAATGGTGATAAATAAGATGTCCTGGATCACTAACTGATTACAACTTTAAATGCCAAAGGGACTTACGATATCAAAATTATTTCTGTTGTAAATCCTTACAAATACCAGACACAACATAAGAGGATTCATCAGAAAATGAACACATTCATGATTTACTCTGGTTAATGCCAGAGTAATTTTTCTTTTTTTTTCCTAACTTGTGGTAGGGCCAGGTCTGATTGTAGGTGATTGACTGACATATCAATCAGTTCAAGGAACAAATCAGTTTGAAAATAGCTTTTTTTAAGTGCAACATCAAATAAATTATTGTTTAAGATAGAAATCTCCCACAATGAGATGATTTTCACTGGTTTAGAAAGAGTGAAGAAGGACCAACATGACATCACTGGAGCCACAGTGATCTTTGGCTTGACCTCTCCTTCCTCTTCCCCCACTGCTCTCTCCCTCTACTCTCATCTTTCTTTCTATCTCTCTGCCTCACATTTACCAGTAAATAAAATCTATATTGTTGACTTCCACATATGGTCTTATTTGCACCTTGATTCAGGCAGAGGCATCTCCAACTAATAGAATCATAACCATCTGTAACTCGATTTTGGTTTGACATTTTTTCTGATTTTTTTCTGCATTCACATGTGTAGAGTTGATATATGTGCAGAAAAAATCCTGTTTAGTTTACACTACTCCATGAAAGTTCCATTCTTATTGCAACAGAGTAGAAGAAAATACAAAACTAAATGTCTGGTTTTGATTTTGAGAAAACAAGGGATAGAAGAATAATATTATGAAGTTCAATACACCAAATAATCAAATGTTTTTCATGACATGTTGTAAGTTATGTGAAATAATATCCAGGAAACTGAGTAGGAAACAGACATAGCAGTGAAATAGTGATAGTAATTTTTCATAATGAAGAATAAAAAAAAAAATTTCTGTCATAACAGAACCAATATTACTGAGGTAACTGTTGCAAGAAACATTCAAGTAAAAGAAATAAAATCCTAAGTAATTAAAACATGCAAAATACCACTTTAAAATTGGAAACAGATGGTGTGAAGGAAGAAGGAAATCAGAAGGAAGAAAAATTAAGAGATCAGTAAGGTTAAAAAATATAAACACATGTAGTGGTCCTTATCTTTTTCGATTTTATAAAGGTGACTGCTGTTTTTAAACCATCACAAATTCAAAATTAAAGAGGACACAAAAGTATAGACAATGGGTTAAAAATAACTCATTCTCCATACGATCCAGCAATACACCTACAGTGTTAAAGTTATAAGATGGATGTCTGAAAGTAAGAAGGGAAGTGGGTGGTGAGAAAATAGAAATGGAAGAGCTGATGCTGAGCAAGATCAGGATGCATGATTCTTGGTAAAAGTAGTATCAGTGGGAAAAGTGAAGTTTGCTGGAGGGAGATTTTAATAGTTTCTTGTGGAGCTAAAGAAAATTGACAGATCGGCGCAGCTGAAAACTTATGTGGAGCTATCTAGCCTGACATGCTTTATATGTTCCAATATACACACAAATATTTTTGTTGTGAAATATATTACTGCCTCAAATATTCTTTGCTGAAATATTTCCAGGTTATTTGTCAGAGCTGTGTAATAATTTTGGCAAATAGCAGAGCTCAGTCTCTAATGATGACAGCAATCTGTCATCATTAGGATTTCACAGTGTGGAAGAATATACTTTACAATCTGTTTTGCTCAATTGCTACACATTCTCTATTTTACTCTACAGAACTTTCTTTGGCACTATCCATTCGCAGTTAAAAACTGTGAGGAAAAAGAAAAAAAATGTTCCTGTTAAAAAGTTAATTACAACACTTCAAAAGCAGACAAAAAATGAAAAAAAAAAGGAAAATGGAACCTCTGTCCATTCACATTCCTTCATATTTGGAATTAGCAGTTTTCAAACAGAAGATTTATTGAATAGTAATTGTTTATGAAAATTATTATGATATCCCAACTGAAGCTGAAGCAATCTCATTGACAGCACTGTTACTCTGCTATTTATATTATATATATGGATTTTCTCCTGTTTTGACTGTTTTTTTCTGATCACATACTTACAGATATTTACAGATCCAAAAGCTACAGGGAAAATGAATGATATAAGATCTGTTTTAAGAGTATTGTGGTCAAAATTCTTCTGCAAGCTTTGTAAGAGAAGAAATGAAATAAAAAGGAAATGTTAATGAAAATTAAAATCTGATTTACTCTCTTCTGAAGTGTGGGAGTTTCTGCATATAATTCTCTTACCTTTGAGGGTTTTTTTTATATGAAATTATAAATTTGTCAGTGGAGACCTAATTGCAGTCTTCAACATCCACATGAGGGAAAGTGGAGTGGGAGGTGCTGATCTTTTCACTCCATGATCAGGACTGGAGGGAATGGGCTGAAGCTGAGTCAGGGGAGGTTTAGGTTGGATATCAGAAAAAGGTTTTTTACTCAAAGAGTGGCCGAACACCGGGACAGCCTCCCCAGGGCAGTGGTCACAGCACCAGCCTGACAACAGAGTTCAAGAAGCATTTGGACAATGCTCTCAGGGTGTGATCTTTGGGGTGTCCTGTGCAGGCGAAGAAGTGGGATTCAATCCTGATCCTGAGTTGGGTCCCTTCCAACTCAGCATATTCTATGATCCTACAGCTGTTCTTATTAATGTTATATTTAAGCAGGTAGGTGTTAAATCTGAAATGTGTAGTGAGACTTATATAGATGTAGGATTTTTTAATGGATTATACAAAATACTTGTCTTCATATTTGCAATGAAACCTCTGGAAATAGTAAGATGGATCCCTGTTTCTTTTAACTCCGTCATAATAAGCAGGAAGAACTTCTTTGTCACAGTACTTGCTAGTAAACTTGGGGAGAAACTAACTGAAAATGCAACCTTGTAGACTTTAAGATTTTTAAGCAAGCTGGCAACCTGTGCAAGCAAGTTGACAACCTGTGTAAGCAAGTTGGCAACCACAGGACTGTCTCCTTCCTCACAATTTTCTTTACAAGCTTACAGTGCAAATCTTACACAATGGAATATTTTCCCATCAAAATACTTCCAAACAATGGACAAGATTTGAGTTGAGCTAGAAAGGTTAATATATATATAAGCATATCTTAATATTTGCATACCTTTACAAAAGTTATGGTTTCAGTATTCTTAAAAGGTATTATGCCTTTCAGAGACAGGATACAAATGCTCTAGGGAGCACCTTTTCCACAAGGAGTATGCATATTCTTTAACATGAATAGAATTTTCATGTAAAATGAGATATTTTGGGCTAATCAGCTCACTTCCTCAGAAACTGAATCCTCAGGAAGAAACAAATTTTAACCAAGGTAATTGTTTCAATCAGAATTCTTAAATCTTGCTTCAAAAAACACATTGATACACTAACTTGTTTATAGTTCATCTAAAGTCATCTACTTTTTGAAGCAAGGTATTCACTATGTTTTCCTGTAAGAAAAAAATAAAGACACTGTTTTTTGTTTGACTCTCTTCTTTATGTTCTTACTTAGTAAAGTACTAACAACAAATGAGTCATTTATTCTACATTCCAAGAAACCCTGTGTAGTCAGCATGAAAGGCTTCTCCATTAAGGAGAAAAAAAAAAGTGTTTAATGAAAGAAAAGTTGCTTGTCTTATCAGGTTTTTATTAATTAGTAGACTTCCAGTAGATGCAAATTTATTTTCTCTGTATCTAAAAATATCCATCTCACAATTTACCTCCCAAAACACTGGTCTAACTATCTAGTTAACTAGCTTACAGACTACTTTCCACAAATTAGTGAACTATTTGACTAGCCATACTGAAAGGGGAAGGTATAAAACAATGGTTAGGGTGCTTGTTAAGAGAAAAAAGTCCTGAAATTAGTCATTATTAGCAACATTATTTATAAATGTGGAAATAGTTCAGGCAACACTTTTAGTGTGGAGATAAGAGAAGTTTTAATCCAAAAAGGCCCCTCCTGTAGTCTGAAAATTTATGTATGGAATAAGATAAATAGCTTATGGCAAGAAAAAGGAAGTGATTTTTCATCTCTTAGCGTCATGAAAAGGAACCTAAATTGCCTGTAAGTGGGAGATATGATGGCCAACAATGATTGCAGACATCTGTCTTCAGGCTATATACTAATGATTCTGTTACTCTGAGAAAAACATGCAAATTCTTATTTAATGCAACATGTTCTCATCTGCCATATTAAGTAGCCATATGTACATCTTGGTGCTTGATTCAAAGCATCTAGAGACTTAAATCTCTCGTTACAGCTAGTGTTTAATACAGCCTTCAGGGGTGTGTGATTATGGGTGGGGTTGACCCTGGCTTTGTGCCAGTTGCACACCAAAGCTGCTCTATCACTTCCCTTTCCAGATGGACGTGGGAGAGAAAATATAATGAAAGGCTTGTGGGTTGAGGTAAGGACAGGGAGAGATCACTTACTGATTACCATCATGGGCAAAACAAATTCAGCTCAGGAAAATTAGTTCAATTTATTAAGGACAAAATTGAATAGGATAACGTTAAATAAAAATTAAATCTTAAACCTTCTCCATCACCACTCCCTTCTTCCTAGGCTCGACTTCACTTCAAATTTGCCTACCTCTTCCCCTGCAGAGGCTTAGGCAGGTGAAGTTGCAGTCAGATCATTGCATATTGTTTTTGCCACTCTTGGCTCCGTGCTCTTCACTGCTCTGGTGTGAGATTCCTCCCATGAGGTGCAGTCCTTCAGAAACAGGTTGCTCCAGCTTGAGTCCCCTGCAGGTCACAGATCCTGCCAGCAAGCCTGATCCAGTGTGGGCATCCCAATGGGTCACAGCCTCCTTTGGGCATCCACCTGCTCCTCTGTGGGGTCCTCCATGGCTTTGGGTGGATCTTTGCTCTATGGTGAACCTATCTTGGGAAGTCGGGGGGACAGCCTGTCCCACTGTGATCTTCACCATGGGCTGCAGGGCAATCTCTTCTCCGACACCTGCAGCACCTCCTCCTCCTCCTTCTTCACTGACCTTGGTGTCTGCAGGCTTGTTTCTCTCACACATTCACGATCTGCTTTCCAGCTGAAATAATGCAGTTTTTTTCCCTCTTAAGATTGTTATACCTGTGGCACTACGTCCATCACTGATGGGCTTTGCCTAGGCCAGCTGTAGGTCTATCATGGAATTGTCTGGCATTGGCTCTGCTGTTCATGGGGTAAGAGGCTGGCACTTCAGAAAACACACCTCTGTAGCCACCCTCCACACACCATTACCAAAATCTTGCCATGCAAACCCAACACAAGCTAACTACTCTATCCCAATCAGTAAAAAACAAAACCAACCAAACAAACCCAAAAACAAGCAAAAACCCCCCAAAAATGAAAAAAGGAAACAACAAAAACCCAAAACATCAAAAAACCAACACAAACCAACAAAAAAAAAAATTCAAAACCCCAACCCAAGCAAAAAAAAAAAAGGAAAGATAATCTTTTAAATATTGGTAAAATTAGATATCTTAGGGATTGCAAGCATATCAGCATTCAGTTATTTTGTCTTCAAAATCAGGAGTTCTGAGATTTGCTGATGGAATGCCTCCTTTATCAATTGTGATTGGGCCTAAGAAAGAGCAAAATGTCAGACTGGTCAACCCTCAGAACCATAGGGAACACAACCACAAGAATCTAAAATCAGATAGTCAAGTTCTTAAGTTTAAGCATGTCTTAATTCAGAACTTTTCTAGGACTGCAGTATTATATTTAGCCGTTGAAGTTCTTCTGATAACAATCTGGTACCAGCAGTACCTATGAGTCCAGTAGTCTCATCAGAGAGAGGACAGCCAGCAAAGTGCTGGCTTGTTGACCAAAGGGACTACATTGTTTGGTGGTATAACTATATAACTGTGATTTACTCCTGATGCAAAAGATTACACAAGTGTTTGTAGCCTATTTATACTACACAGCAGTCATATAATAGAAACACAAGAGGTATCATAAGGTCCTCAGAAAATGGGATTTAAATGAGTGACAAATGCTCTCACATTTGTCAGATAGGGCCAGGGAGGACTGAGAGCATGAGTGAACAAGTTAGTAGACACAGGTGGTTGCCACTGAGAATTAATTTCCCTCTTCATTAAGCTCCTTATATACAGAGCCAAGGGAACTAAGATGGCATGATCCTCAATGAAGCAGGAAATTGAGTAATCCTAGTCAGTCTTCTTCTAAATAAACCTTTCTATCGGGAACTGGCTGCATAAGTAAAGTGACTAGTTCACTTTCCTCTTGCCTCAGCCTTTTTCTGCTTAATACTCTTGAAAAGAGAGGTTAATATCTTGTAAACAAAATTTTTAAAAAGTAGAGAGGATTATGATAATATAGCATCAATGAAAGGGATGCCAAAAGCCCCCACAAAATGGCTTAATTAAAAAGTGCTCAGAATAGGGTCACAGATATCTTACTCTTCAAGGTAATATTTAAAGACACTATCAGAAAGACATTATTCTGGCAAAAATACACTTATAAGAGGACAGTCCTTTACAGGGGAAAGTAATTCTCATGAAGAAAAGTTTTCAAGAAAGAGATAGAATTTATGGTGGGTACTAGTTTAGTCTGCTATTAGACTGCTAAAATATTAGCATGTTACAGTGTTCCTTTATTCTGGCAAACCTGATATTGCTTAGTTTTTAACTGAACTTTTTCTTGAAAGCTTGTAAATATTTTTGAAAGGACAAGATGTTCAGCTAATAACACAGATGAAGGCTATCAAAATAAAATTTTCCCTTTCAAAAAAGAGAATCAAAACCAGTGATTCCAGGTTCTGAGAAAATCTTCTAGTCATAGAATACTTTACACTAAAAGATGTAGAAGTTCACTATTAAAAAAACAAAACAAACAAACAAACAAAAATGGAAAAACAAAACCACCAAAAACCAAAAAACAAACATATCAAATCTTTATTAAATGCCCATTTTCTGTTTGACCTCAGTTCACTCAATTACCCAGAGAGCTAAGAAAATTCCTCATAGTGTGTCAAGAATCCTGAGAATTAGGTACCAAAGATTTGTGTTCTCATGGACAATCTGAACTTCTGCACAACAATCTTCAGCTGACATTACTATTGAGTTCAGTGTCCCAAAGACATGGTGGGGACTTTTGGAGCCATGGGGATGGGTCAGCAGAGATCTGCAGTGAAACATACTTAACCATCTGGTCTACCTTCTGGAAATCTCTTCCCTCAGCCTGGCATGGGCTGAATAAATATCTTCATTTATAATAATTTCCATAATGACTTAGAATGTTGACAGTGATTACTCATTATATTTCCCTCTATATGACCCAGCTAACACAACCACCCAAGAGCATACACATTTCCACTTCTCTATTTTAATTTTTTTCCAAAATAATGTCCCTGTAATTGGCAGCAATCAGTTCTGGATTTAATTATTTAATATTTTTAAAGTGCTAACTACCCACTCTGGTCAACATGCTCCAGATTTTTTAAATATATATATGTATATACCAGAACTTCAATACAGGTTATAAATAAGTCCAAATATGTAAGCCAAAAAAGTTCCCGTTTGTCACTCTGTTGATACAACTTCAGCTACAGACCTAAGTAAAAATATTTTTTTAAATTCTGTAATGTCTGCCCCTCCTCAAAAAATACCACAATACCACCAAACAAAAGCAATAAAGAATCCTTTTACAATCCCTGTTTTTTTCTCAGTGGTTTGTCATAAGGTTGTGAAGCAAAAAAATCTATCACTTTCTTTTGCTTGTTTTTTGCGAGGTAAATTAAAAATTTCTGTCGGTGTACTGAGTTTAGCCCCTTAACTGAAGAAAACAAATGTCTATATTATGGTTTAGGAATGGCATTCTCCAGTTCAGTGCTCCCACTGAATCCATGTGCTGCTTGCTCACTCCCTCCTCTCCCTCTGTCTCTCTCCCTGGAGAGGAGAAATTGGAGACACAAAAGGCAAAGATCACAGGGTGAGATAGAACAATTTACTGGAAAGAGCAACAAGATAAGAAAACAAACAGTAACAGCAACAATACTAATGACAAAGGGTACAAGAAAGAGGCAAATATTTCACACACAAACAACAATACCCAAGGCTCCCTATGCCACCATCCTATAAATGGGAAGAGAATCCCTTTCCCTGCTCCAGGCAGTGGTTTTTGAGGCACTGTAAAAATTAACCCTCTACTGGCCAGAACCAAGATGCTTTAAAAAGAATTTCACAGCGAGGTTTTTCTGATGCCAAAAGAGAAAAAACCTGCATTTATCATATGTTTCTGTGCAAGATTTTAAGACATTTTGTAACACTTCATATTTAAAAAATTGAAATTACATTATTGACTGAACTCACCAATACCCTTTGTTTATTGTACTTCTACAGCAAAATTAACAGTAATGATTCTAATGTTAAATATTTACAAAAGCAAAATAGTGTGAAGTTTCTTCTGAATAACTTCTTACCTTGTAGATATTTGAACGTTGGTCACATGTTACCAAAACAGGTAAAATAAAACTCCTTAACATCAGTGTAGCATTAAGAAGCAGTCATTCTCATTCTGTGCTGGATGCACAGGGAATATTTTCAAACTTGTTATGCATACCAAGTACCGAAAAGGTCATGTTTATGTACTATGTTTTGTATACATATTCACTGTTTTTCCTGGAAAACACATATAGATGATAATCATTTCCCCCAAATAATTAACATATTTTCCCTCCCACTGGTGAATGCAACCCTCTCCTGCATGTCACTCAGGTGGTCCTTGATTGTCAACCCCAAAGTTTTACCTGACAACTTGATGAACTCAATGTTACTTCCCAAATGTGGAAGTGAATTGATATTACATTCATTATTTTTGCATCCTCTTCTTGGTTGATATTTAACAGTTTTCAGAATCAGCATTGTGAGGTTCCATAGGCTTGTGGTTAACCAGAGTGAACATTGTATCTTTCCACCAGCTGAGCAAAATTGTTTATCTGGATGCAACAAAAGTTGTTTTCCTTGGCAAAGTGGAGATTCTGAGTACTGTGTAGGAGTAGTTGTTGTAAGTTCCCGAACTTCATGATGAAGATTGCAGTATTATGATTGTCACCTAACACAGTAGTCACAGTTTCTTGCTTAAACATAAAGAACAGATGAAATATATTAAAATTAGAAAAACCTCTATATTTAATATAATCCAATTCAAATTCCAATAACTATTTTTTATTATACTTGATTTTTTAAAAAATATTTTTAGTTTTAGGATTTTTTTCTTTGCTTCATTATGTAAAAATGATAATATAATGCAGAAAGCTAACCACAATTTGCAGAAAAATAAGAAATCCTGTAAGAAAGTCCCATCAGCAATAAAAGTCATATGATTTCGCTTTTTAAATTGCTGCCTACAACTTTAATAACATCAAGATGCACATCTAGATGCACACAAACAAACATGAGCATACACATAGGGATGCACATATATATATATATTTAGATACTGGAGAGTTTAATTTTTCAGAAAAAATCCTGTTTATTTTGTTAACTGTTAGTCTCAAAAATATGTAAAACATTTTTCCTTCCTTTTCTCATCCAGAAACTGTAAACTTTTACCAGGAATTTTATGTCATAGATTAAGTTTTGGACTGGACTTCCTGACTCTGAATTCATCAATACAAATCAAATGTTGTTATTACTTTCCAATAAATGTTCTCCCTTTATGTGGGAAGTACAAAATAAACAGTTTATGTTATGCACGTGATTCAAATAATGTTGACAAATAGAATTTTATTTTAACTGTATGACCAAGAGATTCCCATATTTTTGATCTCCCAGTGGAAACCTGCATGTATGACTACACAAATTGAAATCAATGGAAAGATTTACAGATATTTCAGTTTATATTAAAACCAGTATTTTGAATTGACTGCAAATACAGACATATAATATTAGCAATGGAAATAGGAAAAAAAAATACTTTATTGAGCATAGTAAAACATGGAGAAGAGGTGTTTGTGCCTTTAAAAGTGACTAAAAACTGTCTCACTGAGCAGTATCCGAATGGCTTTCTCTTCTGATAGTAGTTACTGATGTTAGGTTTGATACATTTGTTAATTAGAGCTTCTTTGAAACCAGGATCCTGGATGACCTGTAAGCAGTACAGGTATTTTTAAGAATAGGTTTTACTTAGATTACTTTGAAAGTAGGCTCACATGGCATAACACTTCATCATTGGTGTAGGCAAGTTAAGATTTGCTTTTTATGTAAGTACTTTACCAAGGAATCCAAATGTAAATTTGGAGATCATTAATTTTTTTTTCTTATATTTTCTAAATATATTCACTAAAAAAAAAAATATCATTTGGATGTAAAGGGTATTTAGGTGATACCAAAAAAATCTGTACTTTATTCATTATGACATCAATTTAATATGCAGACTAACAGTTCCTGAATTCATGTGTTCTGGAATATTATGATATCTCATTAGAATGACCATCTAACTCATTTAGACATCACTTCCTCCCCAAAAACTGGCTTGAAAAGTACAAGAACAGTTTAAATCTATATATCAAGTGACTAAGGATAACTCCAGAGGAAGAAAAAAGTACTGGTTAGATGATATCTGCTGGCATGAATGTAGGAGGATACAGTTTCATATGATGTCTTTAACTATTCAGAAACTGAAATAAATTCAGGTTTTGAATCTGGAATTTTTTCCTGCTAATCTGTATAATAAAATATTCCAGTTTTAGACAGGCACTCTCACATATCTTTCTGGCTTGCAGCAACTAATTTCTCAACTGTCTTACTGCTTACAAAACCAATGCTCTTATTCAAGATCATATTCGTTTCATAATTCTCTTCAAGATACTTCCAGAATAAAAATTAATGTAACCTAGGTGTCTCTCATTTTTACTCAAACCCACAGAAACTCTTAAGTGTTTTAAAAACAGCAGACTTGAGTAGAGAGTTAAAGAAAGAAAGAATAAAGTATTTTTAATCAAATGTAAAGTTCTGCTCATACTGACCTTCAAGAATTAGAATTTACTTTCATAGCCAGGGTGACACATTCACAGTATTATGGAACAGTCTGTAGAAAACTAATCTTATTTGTGAAGTTTAAAACATGAACAAACTGGCACATTCACAACTAAACTGACATGATTGATTGCCACACAGTTTAGAATTTGGGTACATCCCAAGCTGTGCTTAACCTAATGCCATCCCAATTTATGGGTTTTGAGGAAAATAAACAGCAGTCCTTTTTTATTATTTATTTATTTAAGAAAGCAGAAAGGAACTCAACAGAGACATACACACAGGTAGAAAGCAAAGTGTTCAAAAAGGATGAAGAAATATAGCAGACCTAGGGAGAGGAGGCCTTGCTGAAATTAACCAGTGATATGAACTACGGTAAAAAACCAGGAAGATGTTCCCACATATTACAGGTAATTTATTATGAATCATAGGTCTATCTAGCATAAATAAAGCAAAATATTACCCTTGTCCTCTGCTAGGCTGTTGACTATATTTAAATTTCTCAATTTAAAAGCAAAAAAAAAGTCAACAAAATTAAAAATGGAAACACTGGAAAAGCTTGTTTTAGAGGAAAGGCACTATTGTTTTTGGTCTGTCACCATTCATATTTCTGGCCAACCATGTAGATTTGAAAGTTCATACACTGTCTCTAATAAAAACACCTCACAATTCCCTACTAAATGTTCATTTAAGTGCAATGCAGAAAACATCACAAATGAAATTTGAAACTTTTCCCTACTTTTTAAATCAAAATAGTTAGGAAATTTTGAATATTTAGTCTTTTGTTAATTGCCTAAATGCAGAATTTCATCATAATGGTAAGATTTTTAATTCTGCACATGCTTATAGCCATGCAACTCTGATATTCCACCACAGATATTTTCTTAATCTTTGTAGCTGAACTCTTCAGGGCTTGAGAGAAATGTCAGGCTGACCATTCTTTTACAGATCCTTCAGATGCTATGAATAATTTGGCAGTCTAGAATCACAAGTAATACTTTTATATCCAGACAATATTTGATCAACTGATAACTCTCTGCTAGTGAAACAGAAGTCTTTAACCTATTATGGTACAGATCTCTTAGACATCATCAAAAATACCTTGTATAAAACAATTTGCACTTCTTGTAGTAATCTTTTCCTAACTAATACAGAAAATTCAAGTAAATAATGCAAGAAAATTATCATCATCCTTTTATCACTGGTAAGAATCCCAGCTAAAAGTAGCATAATAACAAATAAAGACAGCTGTAGGATATACATCACTTTAGGTGACAATAGCCTTTTTTGTGCATCTCTAAGATACTTTTGTGGACTACACACCTTGATTGTCAAGAATTCCAGAATATGTAAAACTGTGTATCCATGCATCTATATATAAACCATTTGAATCTATTAGTAGTTGGAGGATCATGATTTCCAGTGCTAAATCTTTGGCATGGCTTTTGAAGGAACAGAAGGAAAACTACCAGCTTATGAGGGAAAATCAGAAATATTTAAACTGAAAAATAGGCCCCAATATTTTGACAAAAAGAAATACATTTCAGAGGAATGATCAATTGCCACATTAATGGTTTCTCTTATTGTTTCTTATATACAAGAAAAAAAATAGCATCCTTTTATCCATGCAATTATGTAAATGACATAATTGTATTGTATTTTGAAGTCCAACATCTGAATGTAAAAATATGATAAGACAGATGTGAATAAATGCTGTTTGAAAAGTTCTGATAAGTGCTTTATATGATTTTAGTTGCATGCTGTAAATGGTATGAAGGAAAAAAAAAGATAATTAAACTGTGAATAGTAGTAAATAAGAGTACTTACATCAGATTATGTTGTGACTAAATATACCATAAATCTGTTGCTTACATTGATTGAGCCATGAATGTCTGTTATCATAAATGAGCCCATAAAAAATACTTCACACATTAAGAGTAAATTACTCACTGATTAAACAGTTGCCACACTTTAGGCACCATTTCCTTCACTTAATTCAAATATTTCACAAATACAAATCTGCCATCAGTTTTAGAAGACAAAATGACTTCTTACACTGAGTTAGCTCTGCAAAGAACTTGCCGTGGTGCATAATTTAGCTTGGATCCCATTGAAAAATATGCATAAGTAGGAACATTGCACTTCCTCCTATCTCTTTGTGCTTACAGAAGGCATAGTATTTAATTAAAAAGTCATGGTAGTCTCTGAAAATGAAACAAATAACTTCAGAACAATTCTTGTGCTTAAAGTTTTTAATGGCATTCAGCAAAAACTCTGCAGTGAGTGATACCTGAACATAAAATCACAGAAAAATTTGGGTTGGAAAGACTTCTGAAGGCCATTTAGTCGAAGCCCATGCTCAGGGAAAATTAAATAAGGGTGGTGAATGGTGGTCAATTCCTTCCCCAGTCAAGGCATCAACACCTCAAGGATGGAGGGTTTCATACCTTCATACCTTTTTGAGATTCTCTTTCATTATTTGACCAGTCTTGATAATAAGCCCCTCAAGATTTCAGCCCTTCAAGATTTGAATCAATCTTTACAATTCTTTGCAAATCTTTTTTAGATACTAATAAGTAGCTGTAGCTGGACAGTTATTATTAAGAATTTACATTGCAAATGTTTCATGCTTGACTTACCTTTGTTTTAAGGAAAACAGAAGAAAATCCCAAGATAAAATGGGCTGTCTGGACAATAGTCACCAGGAGTGAAGTCAGAACCGAGCAGTACCTGGTGGAAAAGTAATTCCAGCAGAGGGCCAGAGCGACCACAGACTCATTGACTACCTACTGAAAATGGACTTTAGACTCACATGGAGGGAAGGACTGCAGGATTGGGGACTAATCAGTATGAGAAGCAAGATATACAACTAACAGATAGGTCCATCGTCCTATTTATAGAAAGAAACTTAATTTGCTCTGTGAGTTGCACAAATCTCCTTCTGAATCCATATGTCCATATATGGAAAAAGATCTGGAAAAATTATAGACAGTGTTATATAGACTTATTGGGTACTTTAATTTTAAATTCTGAAATTTCCATAATGCTTTTCTTAAAATACATCAAGCAGACCTGTATCATTGTAAATCATCAACATAAATCTTTTTAAAATGTTGTTTGGTTTGTTGGAAAACTACTGTACCTGACGAATAATGAATAAACATTTTATATCAGAAAACTTATCAAAACAAGATGTGGAAAGTCTTGTTAAAGCATTTAAAAAAAGAAGTCAGATAATTTTATTACATTATGAAAAAGAATTTGCCAATAGTTCTAAAACTGTCTTGCTACAGCTATCAATTACTAAACTCACTACAAACCAACATAATATATTTTTAAATTTATAGTTTGCTGTTTTATACAAAGCTATGAGTAAATTAGTAAGAAAAATATTTTGTGATTAGCTATCCAAGCACTCTGTAAATTTTAATCTAGTTTTAATCCACAGGGCTATGGGTGCTGACAAAATTAAGAAATGAGTCCAGAAAAAAAATATAAATGTGAACAATTTCAATATTTTCTATTTGAATCTCATTGAGTCCTTTTTTATTAGTCCTTAATTTCTAGAATCTTTGCTGAAAATAGTAAAGCCACTAGTTAACTGAGGAACAGCAAGACAAGGAAAGGCAAAGCAAATTGCCTATGAATTATCACAATATCATACAGACAAATCATGCCCTTGCAACTATCCATTTCCTAGCACTGGGGAAAAAGGAAATGTTTTAATGAACGTCATGTTCAGTGGAAGTAAGGAAATAATTATTCTTTGATTTCTTCTGGCTAAAAACTAAGCAATATAAAAATCATTGTTTTAAAAGCTTTGCTAAAAATCCTTGATGATGTGAGTAAAGATACAGGAAGATATGAAATGATCTTTTTTTACTGTAGCCCTATTGGAGACTGAATATTATAATTTAAGGCTTAAACATCTTAATGAAGGACCTTTGCCTATTACAGCAAAACTGTACTACAGAAGCTGCAGAAAAGACCACCATGCCCTGAAACAGGCCTTCTGACTGAGGCCTCAAAATATTCTTGATGGAGATAAGATAGTGACTCAGGTCTGGGGAGAAAAGAACAATTTTACAGAGGGATCAAGTTTAGCACCCTTGGGGTGGAGACCACAGCCCCAGGCCTGTCAGCTGCCAGGCTCGAACAGACCCTCACCCCAAAGGGTAGAGGGAGGAGAGGTTTTGGGTGTGTAGTTAAAAAGCCTCTGGTCACGGGCAGAGAACACCCATCCTCTGCTGTGCAGTGGAGCCCAGCTGAGGGCCCTCACCTGGGAACAATTTACCCACAGCAGAGAGGGTGACATGGCCCATCAAAGGCCCCCCAAGGGGTCCCCAGACCCTGCACCACAGCAGGATGTAACAGATCCACAGTGTTGCAAGGGACAGTGTCAAACCTGGCCCCCACAGGAGGCACCTGGGCATTCCCACCTGGCCCAAAATGTTTATTAATCCACTGGATTAAGACCAGCTGGAGGGGAACAATGAGATGTCCTTGGGATGGATGATTTGCTTCCCTAACCCCTATCACTCTCTCTGTCTCCTTCCTTCCTTCCTTCCTTCCTTCCTTCCTCCCTTCCCTTCCCTTCCCTTCCCTTCCCTTCCCTTCCCTTCCCTTCCCTTCCCTTCCCTTCCCTTCCCTTCCCTTCCCTTCCCTTCCCTTCCCTTCCCTTCCCTTCCCTTCCCTTCCCTTCCCTTCCCTTCCCTTCCCCCTTTCCTCCAACATCTAACCTAATTTGGTTTTCATCATGTTTCTTTGGGTATATTTCCAATCTTTCGGGGTCTGATCTGTTTTATTCACAGAGGCTTTGTTTCCTTTGGTCTTCTGTGTTGAACAAATTCGTTACTAGCCCATATTAAATTTTGGTGGTCTACTCTCGCATTTGTTTAATTCAATTAGAATTGAAACACAATTGTAAGCATTCCACAAATTTCTTGCACCTCGATCTGACTGCAGCCATTTTATATCATATTTCTACCTACAAACACTTAAAAAAATGAACTCATTGAACCTTTTGCTATATATTTTAGGTCTGTTATAATTTTCAGCGCTGTGAACTACCTTGTCCTACTTCTGCCATTTAGAGAAGTGAACAACAAACTCTGATCTTAAAGGAGATTTTTTAGGAGAACTTAAGTTGCTGGAGATGAGAAGAAAGTGTGAAAATTACTTGGATTGAATTCAAGAAAGTACTCTTTAAAAAGAAAAAGAACCTTCTGATCCAATTAGTAATTTTTATTTATAAATGTGTCATTATTATATTTTAGGCATGAACTCTAGAGTAAATATTATCAACACAACTGGACTGAATTCATCAGTCCATTTCACCTCAACTGATGATTTGACCTTATCATATTAGATATCTATTTGTTCTCCCCTATTTATAAAGTATTTTGAAATAACTAAATGACATTCACATCAGTCTCTGGCAGAACTCCTGTGTCTGATTTTTAGATTAGTTTTTTTCCTTAATTATCAGATTTAATTCTCTCAATTTCAGAAACTAATTATGTTAAGAAGAAAGTAGACTTAGGAACTGATATCTCAGTTATAGAGGAAGCAAGGTTGATATCCTTCCTTCAGTATGTTTATAGTTTTAACTAATGGGCTTGAAATAGTCTCCTACATTTAATTTTCACTGAAATTTAAGACACATCTATTCTGATACACTGTGAAAGCAAACTCCAATGACAGAAGACTGCATGGTGACTTCTGGGTTCTCAAAGAAGTTTCAGGCAGAAAAAGCTAAATTTCTGAGTCTAGGATGCATACAGTAGATTATGCTAGATTACTGTCAGTGAAGAACAAAGCTGATGTCAGGTAAATATAGCACTAAGAAAGAGCCGGATTAAAATTTTCCCCTTAGGCATCTTGGATCCAGTGCCTTCTCCTGTCTGACAAGATAATGCATTAAAGGAGGGAAAGTATTGCATTTTTATGACTAAGTGAAACTAAAACTCGTTTCTATGATAACTGTCCAGTTGCATATATTTCTGATATGCATGTGCATAACTCCCCAAAGTTAGGTATGACATATTTAATAGAAACATGTTTTTGGCAAAACGCATGAGGCACCATTTATCTCGGGGAGCTCCCCATTACCAGTCTGACAGCTTTGTAGTTCTGTTGGGAAATGAAGTATAACATCAGGTTACTAAGCAACTCCACAGCTTTTTAAAAGTACTTCTTGGAACTCACTTGTTTCCCTTAATTGATTCAGTCCACATCATTTTGAACATAAATGGGACATCATGTTTAGAAATATGCTGCATAACTACTTTTAGCTAACATGTCTTGCTACCTCTGCATGTCTAAATCAAGCTCTGGCATATAAATGTCATATTGAAAGCAAATTTTATCTTCTTCCTGAGTTGCACTGACATTTAATATATATAAATTATTTTGACAGTTCAAACTTGTCTCTGAAGTTGTCTGCCGACTGTCAGAAAATAACATAAAAGGCTAAGTGGCAATTTCATTGTTCAGGTTTTACATAGAATAAAGTTTTAATTAACCAATCTGACTTAGTGAATTTGTGTGCTATAATACATCAGAATTAATAGAAAATATACCTCTGAAAATTGGAATCATTTAGATATTTTCTAGAGTCACTAAAACTTTGAGCAAGATACCATCTCATATCATCTCTGAATATTAGTGAAAAATGTACTGGCATATCACAACTTATGAAGAGTAAACTAGGTTTTATAATTCCTGACTTTTCTCCTCATTTTGGTGGAGGTAAATAACAAATAATGAAGCACTGTATAGAAAGGCTGACTTTGGGGTTCTTCAACTATGTTTCTTTCTTTATATACTTCCTTATTTTTGAAAAATTTTAATACCTTTGAAATGAGTAAATACATTATTCAGAAAAAAAAAAAAGAAACACAGACTGACAATCATCTAGTAACATATGTTGGTATTTTAAACCCTCCTTTTCCTATATGGCTTACTATTTTTTGATTGGCTCCTTTTTTTTTTTTTTTTTTTTGCCTTCTACCTACCAGTCTGTCATTTCCTGAAATATTTCTTAATTAATTTATTGATTTATTTTCTATTTTGATTTTCATTAGTATGGGAGACAGCTTTCCTGCAACTGTGGCTGGAAAAAAAATGGTCTTGATCATCACTTTAGACCTGCACTCTTTATTGTGCTCTATCAATTGTAATGTTGTTGAAGTCTTAAATGTAAGATGAGCCTTTACTGATTTGATTCAGTAACTAACATCTTTCAAGGTTAAAGGTTTAAGTCATGAGTTAAAACATAGAACATATTTTAAAACTGCAGAAATTACTTCCTTCCCCTCTCAATGAAAGGTGCATTACACTTATGAGAAATGTTTTTTGTTTACTGCAACTTATATGAGTTCCTGTCTTGTGGAAGTCATACATGTATCCTATATAAATTTATATATACACCAGATTGTGAGATAACTCCTGTTATGGGATAGACCTTTTTGCATGTCTCCCATATTGACAATTTATTGGTCCACCCTTAGGTTACTGCCAACTTGAGTCCCAATGTTATAGTACTCTGGTTTAGCATGAGTCCTGTTTCAACACTCTGCTGCTCCTGGGACCACATACTTGATCACTAGTCAGGGAAACTCCCGTTTTGTGGCCTGTGGAGCAATTTACTTTCTTAGAAATGATTATGCCAGAGTTGTGAGAGAATAGGGAGAAGGGATCATATAAGCAAATTTCACTGTGTGTGAGACTCAGTGTATGGGACATATTTTCCATGAATGCCTTATTTTTTCCCTGCATCTTTTTTACCTATCATAAGGTAATTTATTTTTTTTTTTGCCTCTCCTTTCTTTCAAATTTTTCTAGTCACTGTCTTGCACTTTATTGTCTGCTGGGAGAGGGGTGTTGCTAATTATTTTGCTCTGTGTATTATTATCATGCATGCACACAGTGATAATCCAGGTAATGATCTATCAGGTACACATAAAATCTGTGTGGATAAAAATGGAAGATATGGCAGAAGAGGATGAGAAATTGTCCTATAGAGATACTCCAACCCCCCCCCCCCCCCCCCCCCCCCCAGTATTTAGGTGAACTTTGTGTCTCCAACTGCATTGGACACAGGAATATTTATTTGTATCTATATAATCTCTATCTATACCCTCTATATATCTGTATCTATCTATTTTTAGTGCTAATAGCTATATTTCCTGTTACTATACTTCCTGTTGCAACACACATTACTACTCTGTTAGCTCAATTATTACTGTCAGTTCTGAATCTGCTTTCCTATTTCTTCAACAATCATATTATTCATTTATCTGTATCATACAAGTTCATATTGAATTCAACCAGAACTAAAAAAACCTGAATTACTAAATCAAATCATTTATGAATCTATGCTCATGAAAATTCTTAATGAACACCAGATTTATAGAGCTGAATTGGTTATAACCAGAAAGTAAGCCTAGCTGCAGCCAGCCACTCTGGCTTGTAAGGATCAATTGGAATGCAAGAGGGTTTATTTTTCTGCCAAATTTCTATACCCTTAGTACAACAAGGGGGAAGGTTCAAGATCTTGTATATCACAGGACAGAAAGAGACCAAGGACCTGACACTGCCATTTTTCTTCTGTGACACCATGAAAAAATTATGGATCTTAGTTTTTATAAATAATTTCTAATTTACTTCTCAATATGCAATACTAAAAAGCTGATAACCATATAGTAACCATATAGTTAGCACTGATGACTGCAGCCCTTAGTGATTTTTAGTCATTAAGGTTTCAGTGTTGAGACTTAGAAACTGTTTGATGAGGGACGTTAAAACCAAAGTGGATTTGTCTTGTTTCTTCTCTAATTCCCCTTGTTTATATCTAATGCTTGTATGCTATTGTCTCCAATCCCCAAAGGGGGAGTGAGAGGTGATGTCTCATCTGCTCCCAGTACTGCTTATCTTGTTTTTCTTTTCTCTTGGTAGTCATTCAAGAAGTCATTCTTCTTGCATATTCATTAGGATGTCCCTGCCTATTTGCAGTTCCTTGTGCTTATCTTGTTCTTAGTATGGCAACTTTTGTTTACTTTGGAGCCTGCTGCATGAGATTACACCTCTCTGACCTTTTGGTGGTCACATTGGTCACTATTCACATAGTGAATATATGTCTGGCTATAAAATCATAGTGTTACAAATAGTCACACTATTTCAATACACTTAAATTCAAGATCAAGACAAGCTAATATTAATGATATCCTGATTAGGACCTTTAGGGTCTACAGTTGTCAGAAGCCTCTGCTTTGGCTACAGATAAGCTACTGGCAGAGGAATTATGCTAGCTGTAAGATAATTTCTATTTCTCTTAATATGTGTCCTTGTTAGAAAAGAATATTAGTTGAAGTCATTTTACCAGTCAACTCAGGGATATCTTCTGAACATATTTTACAATGATATAGGAAGACCTTACATCCCAGTATTAGTAATGGAAATGCATTATTTCAGAAAACCCACAATGTTTCGTTCATGTAAATATCTCCAAGAAAACTCTTTCCCCTGAAAGAGGAAAAAAAAAAATCATCCTATCAGGAACACTGAATGCTTGGATGTTAGCAATACTTTTGTTCCAGTAGTGCTCACCTAATCCACACAGGTGGATCAAGTTTGAGTCATGTTTAAAACATGGCAGTATTTCATCTGGAGTACATAAACCACAAAATGGTACTATTTTAACAGCAAAGAACTGATAGAATTGTTCAGCCTTCAATAGATAACAAATCTATAGCATGCAGAGATAATATAAGATGAAATTTCATTCCATTTTGCTTAAACATCTGTAATAAAAAGAGGTCAATATCTCTCATATAGTTAAATGTGACTGGTGATCCCTAGGTTTATATTCAGAGAAATTCAGTAGTAATATTTTGCTGGACGTAGCAAAGATGTGACATTGGCTTATTACAACTGATAAATGTTTCAAGTATTTATACTTTGATATAGATATTCCAATGCCTTTATAGGATTTACCAGAACTTTGAGTTTACAAGTTTCCAGATGAACCTCATGATTGTTCATGTTTTCCTGAGCATCACAGCTTAAGGAAGTGAAGATTTCATACTCGCTATTTTAATTAAACACCTTCACATAGGAGCTTTCTGAGTTTATCACAAACTCTTGACCATCAAAAATTCTTGATACAAGGAGACATGATAGGGATTACATGTGGCTGGGGTAGAGAGAGCAGAAGCAATGCAAGAAGACAAACCTTTGAGGATCTGGATAACTGGCTGGTGAAGCTGCCACTTTATACACTTCTCCATTATCACAGAGGAAAGAATTGTATGGCATAATTTCCTTCCTAATCAAGAGAAAAATCAGGCTCCAAAATATTTCAAGGAAAACCAAGTCTTCAAATCAAGAGAAACAAGTCCTTGAAACTGAGTCACTTTAATAAACTTCCTGCATATTAGCAGTGAGCTTGTCTTCAGCTTGGCTCCTGAAGTCCATCCAGGGTTATCTTTATACAATTTAACACACCTTGCTTGCATGCTCTTTCTTTTCACCAGTTCACAGTCACTCAATTTTCTGCTTTTCTTTGTTATCACTAAACCTATTTCACCTCATTCACGAGGCTGCCTTCACTGTATCATGCTGTGTCTGCACTCTTCCGTATCAGTTTTTACTCTAGAGCTGCAGACAACTGAGTCTGATTCTACTATTATGTGATTTCTATAAACAAAAGCTTAATTAGCACAAGACAGTGGTTATTTAGCCACTGCACAATTTTAACCGCAGCTGAAACAAGTGAAAATAAGCTTAGTACAAGACAATCATAGCAATGTCAAGTAAATATAAAATCTGTGGGTTTTTACTAGCAATGGAAAAATGGTCTAAAATGGTGTATTGGGTTTTGTCAGCTGGGGCACTACAGGGGTGGCTTCTGTGAGATGTCTTCAGAATGTCTTCCCCCATGTCTGGCAGAGCCAAAGACAGCCAGCTCCTAGATGGACAAGCTACTGACCAAGGCTGGGCAGATTACAGACGGTGGTAACACCCCTATGACAACATATTTAAGAAGAAAAAAAAAAAGTTACTGCACAGATGTAATTGTGACCAGAGAAAAGCAGAGTAAGAATATGTGAGAGGAACAATCCTGCAGACACTGAGACCAGAGGATAAGGAGAGGAAGGAGGTGCTTCAGGCACCAGAGCCTGTGGTGCAGACCATGGTGAAGCAGTTGTGCCTCTGCAGCACATGAAGATCCATGGGAAGGCAGAGATCCTCCTGCAGCCCATGGAGGAGTCTCACTGGAGCAGGTGGATGCCTGAGTGGAACTGTAAAGCCACGGGAAGCCCATGATGAGCAAGCTCCTGGCAGGGACCTGCACACCCATGGAGAGAGGAGCTCACACTGAAACAGTCTGTCTTTGAAGGACTGTACCCCATGGAAGAGTGACCCATCTTGCAGAAGTTCATGAGGTACATTGCCCGTGTGATGGGACTAACATTGAAGAAGTTAATGGAAAATTGTCTTCCTGTGGGAGGAACCCCACACTGGAACAGGGGAAGGACTCCTCTCCCTGAGCAGTGGCAGGAACAATGTGTGATGAACTGGCCATAACCCCCATTCCCTGTCTCCTTTCACCACTGAGGGGAGGAGGTATTGCTGGGAAGCAGGAATGGAGGGATGGAAGGTGTTTTTAGGTTCTTATTTTACTTTTCATTATTGTATTCTGATTTTGTTAGTAACGAATTCAGCTAATATCCCTAATTCTAGCTTGCTCTGCCTGTGATGATTTGCTGAGTGATCTCTCTCCATCCTCATCTCAACTCATGAACCCTCTTACATTTTCTCTCCTTGTCCAACCGTGGAGTGAAGGGGAACAATGGAGAGGCTTTGGTGGGTGCCTGGAATCCAACTAACATCAACCCACTACAAATGGGCATTCTGTTTAAAGATTACAGAAACAGACTTCTCCAGACAATGGAGGAGACCAAGTCAGAGCAGATATCCACACAGCAGCACCTGGAGAACTCCATGTCATTGTAGTGCCTTGTAGAACCTTTGACTCATGGAGAGAGTCCCACACAAGAAGCTTTTCCAGCAGGGACTGCGGGCTCTGGAGGACAGATAGTAGAACATGTTTACTGTTAAGGGCTGCAGCCCATGGGAAGAAACCACTTTGGAACAAGCAGAAAGTGTAAAGAGGAAGGAGTGGCATTGACAATTCCCCTCATTGCCTACCTTCCATGAGCTGTTGGTAGGGGAAGTAGAAAAGTCAGGAATGAATTTGGGATTGGGAAGCAGGGAGGACTGAGGGGAAAGTGTTTAAATTTATGTCTTTGTTTCTCACCATCTCACTCCATTTAATTGACAATAAATTAAATAATTCTTTCTCAAGTCGAGTCTGTTTTGCCTGTGACGGTAATTTGTGAGTGATCTCTGCATCTTTACCTCAACCTGCGAGCTTTTTCATCTAATTTACTCCTCCTGTCTGTTGAGGAGGAGAAGTGAAAGAGTGGGTATCCAGCAGGTGGCCAGTGTCAAACCTCCACAAATATTAAGCATTATTCAGCAAGTCAGCACTAAAGAGAAAAAATAACATGAAAAAACCCCCACTTATTTTTTAGATTTCTATAGCATCTATATTATCAGTAAGATATTCTAAAATTATCTAATAATTATCTAAGATAATGTGTTAGACAGTATTTATTAAGGACAGGTGAGAGTCTGTTTTATTTTGTTTAAAAGCACAATTTATTAGGGTACAATAATCTTCTTTTCCCTGCCTGTATATATTATATATGTATTTTAAAATAAATTTCAAACGGTAAAGAATTGAGAAATTTTTTTAGACTTTCTTTTTGTAGAAAATATTATTCTAAGACTGAAATTGCAATGATCTAATTCAGTTTCCCAAATCTTTTGACATTTCACTGGCCACAAACCCAGAAGATTTTTTTCTTTCCATTTCTCTTTTGTAATGATAAGTAACTGTCATTGAACTAGAGACAAAGTGAAAAAGATAAAAAAAGTGATCCTAGCAATTTTCAGGCTATATGAGATATTATTGTCATCTTCACTAGAAACTTTGACAAGAAAAATCACATCAGTCTTCCAAATACCTGAAGAGCAAGATGAAAGTGGTCTTTTCACTTCCATTTAGCATGAGTTTGTGGGTAATATTTTTTTCTTGTTTGGTTTCAGCTTTACTTTTCTTTTAAGATGATACTTTTTTCCCAGCTCAAAGTCCTAAATATGTTCTGGATAGAATCATACAGAGGAATACTTGCTTTTTGAACATTGAATTTTATTCTTTCCTGATCTTCACTGACATTTATAACCCTTACTAAAACCTAAAGCACATATGTGGCACTTCTCTGTTGTAGTGTAGATAAGGTTTTTAAGCATATCTCAAAGAAAACTGTCCTTGTTTTGCTTCATTATTAGAAGTTGTAGGGAAAAGCCTGTCATTAAAAAATATAGTTTATTAAATTTTGACCTTTCTTTTATTTCTACATTTTTTACACAGTGCAAAACCCTTGTATTATGTTATCCTAAACCCAGCATAATATATTTCCAGGCACTAGTCCAGAAATTTATTTCTATAGGTGCAGGTTCCCTTTTCCACTTATTTTTTTTCCTCCAAACAATATTTTTCCAGGTTTATTGTATCTTGTCCTCTGTCTTTTCATCCTTTAGCTAGTTGTTTGGGTGTTTTTTTGTGGTTTTTGGGTTTGTTTGTTTGTTTGTTTGTCCTTTTTTTTTTTAATTAATATGCCAGATTTTCTCCTCCAGTGATTTTGAACCTTACACAACCTCTGATATTAAGAAGCTTCCTGAGAAGCCATTAAGTGTGATGTCTACACTGCAATTCCTTTCTCTACTTTGGCACTCATAACTTCATAAAACTAAGAAATTAGTAAGGCATAACCCTCCTATTCCAACCTTCATTTAATCAAGTTGTGCTTTTCTAAGCATTTTTCAATCTGGTGGTTTAAAGTAGTTCCTAATAGTTTCCTGCAAATTGAAGTTAAACTATTTGGTCTTTAATTTCCTGCTGTGTCCCAAAGCTTTTTCTTTAATAAGGGTATTCTATTAGCTTCTCTGATTTCTGTTCCTATTCCCAATAGCAGCTCTTGGGAGATAACTGCTTCTGGAGTCTTGATCAATGTTAAGAATTTCGCATACTTAGTAAATTCAAAGTTTTAATTGTCCTTTTCTTAATATATTATAATTTATCTCCTGTTAATTTGATTTCTCTGCAAGTAAAACAAATTTCAAGGCTAACTATTTTGCAGACACTTCTAAGATTTCTGTGTTTTGTTTTTGTTATTCCCTTTGTATTTGCAATATATCAGATTTCCTTATTCATTTTGAAATTTATTATATTTAAAAATAACTTTAAACTAATTACAATGAAAGTGCTTGTCAGAATATACTCTGATGTGTTTTTTTCTCTTTTCATATATTTTATCATCATTTATAAGATTTTTCTAACCTTTCTCTCTAAATTAAAAGCTTAATATCAAGTCTTCTGTTTCTTTGTTAATATCTTTGTTAATGTCTTCTTTTTCTTTGTACCTGTCTTACAAGTACTGAACTTAGTCTTTATTTGATACTAAATATAACTGACCTAATCTATTTCATTCTTAGATTTGAATTTCTAATATAAAAAATAGGCAGTTTCATTCTTATAAGGAAGAAAAAAAATGCGTTTCTGCCATAAAATGCTACCAATGACTGCAGTTTGAAGTTTGAATGCCACCACATATGCAGCCATCACACTCATCTATCCACACATTGACACATTATATATAAATATCTCTATCTTTTGTACTTTCCATCTACCATCCTAAAAAACCTAAAAAGAGATTTTTTTCTTGTGCATCTTAAAAAGTCTAAACAAAATAGATTTTTTTAGCATAAATAAGGAAGATTCTCATATAAACAAGTATTTATTCTTTTGTAATCTTCCTGCCCTTTTCTTATGTTAATACTCATGCCAAAAACCGTTCCAGATGTTTTTATGTCTAACTCTCAAACATTTTTTCACATAGCCAAGTAAAATGCTCTTAGATGCAAAATTAAGTTTTTTCTCTGACTCCCTGGCTTCAGTGAACTTCTAAAAGAAGTGTCACTGGGCTTTTTGTGAGACAAAACCGTGGTCTGTAAACCTTTCTAAACAGTCAATACTCAGTCAGAAAGGGAAACTAGAAGGACCTCCCATCTCATGATTGTGAATTTATCTTGGAAAAAGTTCTTGCTAATCAGAAAAAGAAAATCAAAAGACGGAAAAGAGGGCACCTCTTGCATAAAAGCTATTTAAATAGCAGAAGACAAGGAAGCAGTTCAAGAAAGTGTAAGAAACTAAGTAATGATCTTAGTATGGGCATCTGTTTTATTTATTGCTGTTATTTCTTCCTATCCATACTGTTTCTTATAGCTACATAAAATGGTATGTAAAAAGGTCATTACCATAAATATTCAATTTTGTCTACTTTGGACACACAAACATACATATCATGGTTCAAAAAGATGTTTATTTTATACAGAGGCTATAGCAAGTCACAATTCACTTCTAATTTATTGGAAACATCTACCCAGTCATACTATAATCCAGTGTCTTTTAGTTTAGAATAGAATAAATAATAATGAAAACCATGAAGATGTGCAGGAAAACATATATCTCTTGATAGGAGGTTTGAAGAGTTTTCCAGGAAAGGCATTATCTGCTTCTGAGTGGTGCATTATTGCCCATGGCAAGTGCCTTCTTTTGTTGGTTTGTTTTTTATATCTGATGTCTTAATTAATGATAGTGAGGTACGTGCTTTATTTACTGGTAAAGAATTATTTTCTTCATAGTGAATAAGTAGGTTCTACACTTTATTTAAAAAATCTCAAATGAAGCAGAAAAAAATCTCAGAAAACCTCCAGACATATAGAGAAAACTAGGAAAATAAAGCGGAAAAGAGGTTGGACTATGAAGACATAGATCTCATAGCCATCAGTTTTCTTATATTCAGAAATGGACCTTAAACTTCCAGAAATAATATCTAATGGAAGGTTTCTGTTTAGTACCTTCAACTAATTTACAACAAGTTTGGTATGACAGTGCTACTATAAGTTTTATTTAACTCTCTGCTTGGGTATTGGTTCAACGGATACTCAGGGATTCCAAACCTTGTGCTTGCATAATCAAAATTAAAATTTTCTGTGTCTGTTTTGCCAGAAGATGTGCTGTGCAGATGTCTCAAAACCTTCAAACTTATTTTACATGCCCAGTCAGACCATGGCCTATGCATAATATGCATACACAGGCACTTCCAAGATGTGCCAGGCTGTTGCTTTGTTCAACAGGAGTTTTGTTATTTTTCACAGAATAAAGAAATTCAACACAGACAAGAGTATAATACTATTATGTAGTAGTAAGAGCACTTACAAAGAAAGATGTGAATCCTCATTCCTGTTTTAGACAGCACTTTTCATTTGTTCTTAGTGATTTTGTTCAATATAAATATTATTTTTCCTTCTGTTATTGCAATAATAGAGTGAAAACCCTTGCAGTTCAGATTTTGCATCCACCCTGTTTAGAAAGGGAGCTACTGGTAGGATCAAAACTCCTCCTATGCTTTTTCCTCACTTTCTTCACTGTTGATTTCCTTTCCCCTTATGATGGTTGATACAGAACTCATCTGGATACGTGATCTTTTGCGTTCTAAATCTAAGGAAAACTTAAAAACCGGATCTTCCCTGTCCTGGTGACAGCTTTGAAAATTTAAAGAGAAGGCTTTTAATTCAGAATTTAAGTTTTAAAAAAACTCATTGGTCTTATGGAATTACGTAAAAATAATGTTTATAGGAACCATCCCTTGGAAGAAAACTTTAGGATTTAGGTCAATGTGTATGGAGAAGCTTTTCAGAGGATCTTGCTTCTCTTTTTAAGCACACAAGACGTAAGTGATATTTTTTACAGGTTCATTGTAAGTGTCTTGTCAATTAAAGTGCGGTGGTTTTGTTTGTTTTTGTCTCACATTACCCATCTTAGGTTTCTACTTGTCTGGAGTGCCTTAATACCATTTGGGAACTAGGTTTCTCAAAGTAGATCTTCCATTGGATATGATCTCAAATGTGCTCATTGCAAGAATTTTTTTAGAATCTAAGCATTAATAGAACAAACGTTTTCTTTTCCTTTTTACATATTTCCAAATAATCATTCAACAATGAATCCTATGACCAAATGCTTTACAAAGGAAGAGTACAAACACTACAAACACTCAGTAATTTAAAAACCAAAGAAAAATCAAAACAACTTTTCCATATTAATTTCATAAGCTATTTGATAATATCAAGGTTTGGATACACACCTTGCTATTAAGCCAGCATGATCACTGTTCATGCAATATTCACTGACATTTTGAGTACAAATACCAAGATTATTATCTTTTAATATTAAACATTATATGAGTGTTTAAAGTGCCTGTGAAGCATATTCATATTAAATATTATTGCTGACATTTGAAAAAGGTCAAAAGGGATGGCCTCATGCAAAAAAACATATTAGCAGCAAGACAGAATTATTACAATTATTAACAATAATAATTTGATTAGGAAAATATTAAGTTTGAGAATGTTCTTGTCGTTTTGCAAGTTAACACAACTACCCACTTAAATATGGTCAAAATTGCAATCTCTTGAATATACTAATATCAACATCAGGTTTTTCTGTCAGTTCCATTGAGAATACTTTTCCTAGCCAGCCACATATTGAATGTATAAAGCCACAGAATGGAGGATATCACTTTTTCCCTTACACAGCAGATATAATTACTAAACTCCCTATGCATCTAGCAGAGGTGAGTAGGTGAAGCCAAGAAAGATGTTTGTTTACTAAACTCTGCAGCAGAAAAAGCTAACATTCTATAACTAATCTAATTCTGTGTTTGAACAGAGGGCTGGATCCTCTGCAGTCATCAGCCTTTTTCCCTAGACAGTCAAACTCTTGTCTGTAATCTGAAACTTTGTTTTGCTTAGAAACTTTATTAGCACTAAACTCATTTTAAATTAAGGTAATAAAAAAACCGGAGAGGAAACTCCAGATACATTAGCTGCATCTGTCCTCCTACTTCTTCCCTTCCGATTTTTTCCAAGACAGAGAAGCATTTATTTTAATTTTCTGACTCAATTTCTTCTCATCAAGGGCTGGATTTTATTTAGTTGTGCATGTTCTGTTTCTGTGTATTTTAAGACTACATAATTCTCTCTTATTTGGAGATTCATATCCTGGTTATAAGTCAAAGTAAGGTATAGTTTTATAGTTTCTAATCTGGAAATTTAAATAAAAGTAAAGAAATTTAGATAAAAGTAGGCTGTTTGGCTTTGAGACACAGAAAGTGGTAAATAAAATCTACAAACATAAATCAGAAGCCAAGTAGATTGCCTTTTATCTATGCCCACCTACAAATTATTAATAGAGAGTGATCTACTATAGCTCTAGCCAGCTGATTAGACAAAGCTATTAGTAGACCCTCCTTCTCTAAAAAAAGGTGTATTTTACATCTGCTTTATCTCTCACTGAGTAGAATTCTGATTTCATGTCTGATACCACATATATGGCATTTTAAATGGTCATTTATAGCAGGAATGTGCATAGCATGATCTAATAGGGTAGCTGAAGAATTAATAGTAGACATGTCACTAATGACCATTTATCAATGATCTAGATTGAAAATCTAAGTATCTTTGATAATAAAATTTGCTGGGGAAATAGACTGAGGGAAAGAAAATAAGAGGGCAGGATACTGCTATCATAATCTTAATATCTTGGCTAAATTGATTGAATTAAAAAAAAAAGCATATGAGAACTGAGAAGAAAGGCTATATCTGTAAGCTGCACTAAGAAATTTTAAGGAATGGTAATGTAGATGGTAATGTAAGAGGGTATTATTTCTGAAATTCCATAGGTACTGTGTAATATAGAAGAACTGATTGCATTGATTACATCTGATATCTAAAACTAGACGTAAGTAGAGAAGGTTCTCTGTGTGTTTGTACAACATTGTTATGGCCACTGCTATGCTATCTACTTACAAAGAGAGAGGGAAGAGGACAGAAATCTTTGAAACCTTACCTGAGCACTTAAGGGAATAAATGGCTTGGACCTAAATCTTTATCAGAATAATTTTGTTAATGAAGATTATGTATGCAAGAGGTCATATATGCCAATGAGAAGAGGAAAATACGTGCGTCTCCTGGACAACTTGTAAAAATGGGCAAGAGTTAACAGAAAAAGGTTAAGATTGCAGTATATGAAAGGAAGTTTTTGATCATTCTTTTCCCAGATATCCTGAAGATGTAAACAAACAGATAACTTGTGGCAAGAAATACTAATTTCATATTTCTGTGGAGTTTATCTACTTAACCGTTTGTTTTCTTGAATGCCAAGGATGGCTGAAGTAATATTGATATGCAGCAGCCAAAATCATGGGACAGAACCAAAAGTTAGATTTAAAGTTTAAAGAACCACAGTATCTAACTGAAATATGTGAACTCTTATAAGGACATATATATCAGAAATATGAGAACCTTTTCTCATTCTTTGAGTATAGAACCTCCAGTGCTTGGGACTTTGTAAAATTTGAACTGTGTAAAATATTCCTTCCCTCATGAAATGTTAACAATGAACATTACAATGTTCTTATCTATGCAGCTACACTTTTAAAGAAATTGTAGGAGTTTAGTATGTTGGTAATATCTTCCTCATTGTTTTGTTTGCTTGAATTTAGTCTGAAGGCCTCAAAATTACCAGAGGTAAGGAGGAAGCAGACAGACAAATCAACTTGTTATTGCCTTCTTAGGAAACAAACTTTGAAAACTCTCATGTATGTTAAATGTAAATCCCAATGCCAGGTATTCTTTGGCCACTATGAGTAGCCATATATGTGATATCTCCTGCTACCTATCATTATTTTAAATGTAATTTTCATAAGAATTATTTTCAATCTCTTCTAAATGGACTAAGATATGCATACTTTTTTTCAGAGGGTATTTTTTAAATAACAAAATATGAAGAGATAAGTAGATCTCTGTCTAAGGAGGGGCCTGGTTTTTTTAAGATTTATTTCCTTCATTTTAGATAGAGGACTGGAGAAGCCTTCTTCAGAATTGTAAGTCAAAGCTGCAGAGCAGCCGAAAGCTCACCAAATTGATTGGAAATCCAATAATATTATTCACTAGTCGATATTAAGCTTTCCAAAGCAATTTGTTTGTATGGTTAATAAAACACAAGCAAGGACAAGAATTGCTAACCACCTCTGAATTTATTAGGAAGAACTGGAGAAATGTCCCTAATAATAGAGACTGCTTCAGGCAAGCAGCTTGTGACAGCTGCATTAAAGCATAAACAAGTAAAAATGCTACTAAATATGAAATTGTTCTAAATTTCCACAGCAGACACAGCAGAAACATCTTAATTGATTGTCAGGCACAGCACAGCAAAGCCAGCAATCCTAAGTAAATGTGAAAATCTCTTTTCATTCTTTTTCTAATGATTTCAATAAGACTTCCCAGGCAGCATTTTTTATATAATTAATCAAGTTTTTGAGAAGTTCCAGTCATTTTTCCTTCAGTCTTCTGCCATAGAAGAATTCACCTGAGGCATTTTATAATCATCAAGAAATGTGCTGTCTATTGTATCTTAAGATGAATTAGGAAATGGACAGGAATAATTTAACTAGCTCATGAGATGACAAAAATTGTGAGAATGAAGTTCATACAGCAGAAATGCTCATCAGGAACCCTCCTTTCAGACCATGTTTTCATCCGTTAGAATTCTACTCTACAGGTTGGGCTCTTTAGTCATAACATAATCAGTAAGTAACTTTTTGCAAATTTATAAGCCTAATTAAAGTATAGTTAAAGGGAGTTCAAAGTGAGACTGTATTAAGAAGTTTTTGATGTAACTGTTTTCTGATAAATGTTAATTCAATAAAAGCAAAATAGTTTTCATGAAGTATATGTTTTCTATTTCTTCTTTCAAAATGATCAGAAAATAAGCTCTAAAGTTTTCATTCGCTTTGACACTATGTAACTCCATAAATACATGTTTGGGTTGAAATATTTAATAGTATTTCTCTCTTATATAACATTTACCTCTCACATAGCATTTACCTTACAATCAACAAGGCTTACTTTGAAATGAAAAAAATTAAAATAACTTTGACTGAATCTAAATTTGTGTATGGTTTTGCCTTATGCTTACAAAATCTCAAGATGCATACTTTCTGTTTTTCTTTTCTTGAATTGATTTTTTCCTAGGCGATGAAAATCTTTTTCAAGAAGATCTAATCACAATAACAGTGGCCTAAATAAATGCATGATGATACTACAAAAAAGTGTTTAGAAAGCCACATTCTGAAAAACATGAAATAACTTGTAGTCCCTTTAGGGTTCAGGCAGTAAGGGAAGTATTGATAGTCTTACCAATGTCTCAACTTCAGTGAAACTAATTTTTTAGCGTGACAAATAAAAATCTTAGTTTGTTTAGTTCATAATAGGCATAGTTTGAAAGTTGTCAGTACCTCTCAGTTTTCTGTGATCGGTTGCAGCGTCTAAAACTATAGGCATATACTTGGTTTTCATGACTGTAAATGCAATATTTCACACAAATAAAATAATTTGGAAGTAATTATCAAAAGTTTAACTGATAGAACTGATGCAATTATCTTTGTAAGTGCTTTTCTCAACCAGTGATATGTACTTTCTTTCCATACTTTATGTGGGTGATTTCCACCAGATTAGAACACAAAGCAGGGAAGGTATTTTGAGATTTTTATTTGTTCTGTCTCACTACACCTGGAATCCACATAAAAGAGAAAAGCAAGAAAAATCCTTAGATGTCAACTGGGAAAAAAAAGGCTATTGGAAAAGAGAATAAGATGGAAATCAGAAATCTTTCTCAGCATCTGAAAATAATCCCCAAAATATATTCTAGATTTGAAACAGGCAATGAATAAATTTCTTTTTGTATCAAGAACATGTTGCAGGATTTGTTTCAGGAGGGTTTACATAGATTATTTTTTGCATCACAATATCAGTTTATGTAGAGTTCTTGGTTTTTTACAAGTTTTCAATCTTTATCTTGCAGCTTTAGCTGCTAAAATCAGTAAAATTGGACAGTTTATCTCTGCACATCTCATACTTATGAAGTAGAGGATATTTTTGGGATGGTAATATATTAAATTACTTACTTTAAAATAAAATCTTGGGTTTTTGAATTTTTTCATTTTTTAAAAACTGAAAGCATCTTAAATACCCCATGAAAACAGTCTTTGACTGTGCAAACAAGATTATTTTTTCAATGGTTTTCCTTGGGAAGTTTTAAGCACGTTTGTATTATGCAGAACAATCTTTGCACTGAGAAAGTACTGAAGTACAGTCTGTCTAGTTTTGTCAAGGCCTATTCGTGGTTATAGTTTTGCTAATATGCTGATAATGTACAACTCATTGTCTTTGTGACCTTTTTGACCTGTCTATTATAAAAATGTGCTTTTTTGAATGGTTTCAAGTTCATTTACTTTATTTGCCTGTCAGCTTTGTTCAGCATTAATCAATTTGCTTTAAATGATGTGCTAGATGTTTTTTTCCTTAACTAGAAATTGTTAAAGGAAATAAGGTCTTTTATGGGGAAAAAAACCCCCATACTTGCAGAGCATGAAGGATTTCTTTATATTTAATGAATGAATACTGCCAACTCATGCCAAGTCAGTAAAAATTTACAACCTGGTAAGAGGCAAAATACTTGGCTGTCCATGTAGCATATGTAGCTACATGTACCATGTAGCTGTGTCACGTGAGAAACAAGACAAAAGTAAGTAGTGTCTTTCATCCCCATTTAAATTTAAATCATTTAGTACTGAAGTTGTACTAATATTGGCTATATCTATTTACTGCAATTTCAGGAATGAGAGGCTTGGAACGCCTCTACTGTTAGGATGAAAACTGGAGTTTTTCAGCCTAGAGAAGAGAATGTTCTGGCGAAACCCTACAGCAACCTTCCAGTACCTAAAGCAGGAGCCTAGAAAAAAGCTACAGAGAGACTTTGTACAAGAGCATGCAGTGACAGAACAAGGGAGAATGGCTTCAAACTGAAATTGAGTAGGTTTCTATTAAATATTAGGAAAAAACTCTTTGCTGTGAAGTTGGTGAGGCACTGGAACAGGTTGCCCAGAGAAATTGTGGATGTTACATCCCTGGAAGTGTTCAAGGCAAGGGTAGATGGGACTTTGAGCAACCTGGTCTAGTGGGAGGTGGCCCTGCCCATGGCACAGGGGTTGGAACTTGATGATTTTATTGTCCCTTTGAACTTGAACCACTACATGAGTTTATGAAATGTATTTCTAGGTAACCTCCTAGATTACTTCAGGAAGTGAGGCAGTCCTAAATTAGCTCCAGAGAACACTCAGTCAATATTATATAATCAGCATTTGTTGATTGAATTGTATATAGAATCATATAACAGAGGTTAATGTGCATTAATTTAAATATACACAGATATTGACTAAATATCCCTCCATAAACTATACATACAACTACCTAGTAACATCAAATACAGTTTGTGAGGTCTCTGGCCATGGTTCAAATAGGTACTTTCTTAAAGTCTGATGTGTGCAGACTTCAGTGTTTTGAGGAAACTTCCCTGTCTGACCATCCAGGAGTGACTGCACCACCTAAGCTAGTACCTGGAGTACCTTTGCAGAGACTTGTCTTTTGTGCTACACTAAAAGAAATTTACAGAACGTATAGCTGTTTCTTAGTAAAAGCTATGAAGTAAAACCATTTCATCTTTTTTATTTTTTCTGAATATTTTTCTAGATGATATTATTATGCATATTTTTAAATTTGAAATAGTAAAAGTATTTATGTCCAGTTTTATGTGATCAGATAGATCTTTCAGTCAAGAATTTTACATTAGAGGAATTCTGCACAACATTTTCTTCAGCAATTGATTTTTAATGGTTTTTATGATGCTAACTATAGGTTTAAGTTTCTTTACAAAAATAAGTTTTAAACTGAAAGAAAAGAAAAACCTCAAGAAAAACATACTTCCCCAGATGGAAAAGCTTCAGAACTTCTACCACAGGTAATTTTGCTCTTCAGTCTGCGCTGAAGCAGATAGTAACTACAGCAACTAGACCTGAGTGAAGTTTATTTTTATTTGCAATGTAAATGGTGTCACATTTTCAGTAAGGCTTTGAATTGGGTTACACTGCACTAGCAACTCGGCCTCTTGTGTGTCTATTTTGAGTGTCCAGGTGTTTTTAGGTTCTTCTTCATTTACGTGAAAGAACGCACCCAAACTTATCTACTGTATTTTAATGGGTTTTGTTTTATTAACAGAAGTTCAGATGATTCCATTCAATGGAAGATGCAAAATATTATTTCTTTTAAATTTCTTGCCTAGGAAGATCTAATAATCTTAGATTTCTTGAAAATGGGAGACTCTTATCTCATTTACAGAGCAAATTTGTATTTGGTCTGTCTTAAGAACAAGGACAGAGATGTGACAGGTTTTCAGATAGAACAGGTAAAATAAAACATTCAGGCTGGAAAGTGCCTGAAGTCAAAAACAAGTTTTCAGAAGGGACCATCAGAGTACGTGTAAAACACTATAACCCTTGGCCCAAAATCTGAGTGAGTATATCTAAAAAAAAACCAAAAAAACACAAATTAGTTTTAATTACCAAGGTTTGAGAGGAATAAGAAACAGCTTCCAAAACTAAATGGGCATATTTTCTTAGTGATTTGGGGAAAATCAAGAATTAATGTTATACAGCATGATTTTTTTCACACCATCAATAGGTTAATAAGTCAATTACATGGAGGAGATTCTATAAGAACATGATGATTCAAATGTTTTTCATTATGACCTCAGAAGAAACAGCACTTTGCAATAAGTGAAAGTTAAGCACCACGAAAATCAGTCGTATCAACCATGTTCCTGATTTTAAGATGTATGAAATTTTTGTTGCTATTTAAATCATAGTGAGAAATGCATCCTTTCTCTGTTTTTTGCTACATAGGATCTTCAGAAATCATGAACAAGTGAAGTTAATAAGCCGTGAGATATATTGCCATTACATTTTGAGTTATGTGATCAGCTGTAGTCTCTGAATTACTACAGCTGGAAAAAAGTGATGAGTACTTGACTTTTAACAGTAGTCTAGTGCTACACAAACTCAGTACACACATGTATATGTCCAAACATACACAAGCTGTTCAGGTAACTCTATTACATATTTTATTTCCAATTTTTTGATGAGTGTTTTTAGAAGAAATACATCAATTTCCCTGTTCCTTATGAAAAAACAGGGTTTCACTCTCAAAATTTAAAATATAAAAATATGAAATCAGATCAGACAGAAGATGAAGCCCTCTCATTTAAAAAGTTTTTCTAGCTAAGCCAAATCAGCTTATGTGTACACTACACAAGCACTCATATTTTCTCCTATAAGTGGAAATGAGAAAGTTCTGATAGTATCTTGTTTATCAGATTTTATTTGTGGAGGACTATGTTTTTTATTGAATATTTTATGAATAAGAATATCTGCATACTCACACTTAATGTCAAAACCCTGTGATTCTTGCTACTTTCAGCAATCCTAAGGATTATTGTCAATTGAATCAAGTCTCACACTTGTCTCTTTCTTCCACATGAAAACATTCGCTTCCTTTCTTCATAATCACAATCAGAATCTGAAAGGCACAGCTAAGCTAGCTGTGTTATTTCCAAAAACAAAGAAGGAGAAAAAGAGTACATCAGTAGTGAATTTTGGAAGTGACCTTTTTGACCTAAATAATATTATACTCCCAGCCATCAACAATCAGATCTCTGATTCAACTTTTTTTTTACCCTGTGACAGCTAGGGAGGAATTCTGGTCATTGTTTTCTTTCTGCTTTTTAACTGATTCATGATTAGGGTACTAGAGAGCAGGACTAGAGGGAGGACTGAACACAGGCTTTCCTGTAGTATCAATGGGATAAGCCATAATGGAATTCTGGGCCCATGGGCAGGGTGGAGAGGATGGGCAGACACAGTCAGGACTAGTGATGTCCTCAGGGCCCTGAAAGGCAAGAGCACCACTGTCACCTATTTTCTCTGTATATTCTTATCTGTCTATATATGAGTACTAATTTCCTACATATCTGTTATTTACCCCCAACAAAACCAACATATTGCTTTAGGTGTAAAGGTCTGATCTGATTTTCAGAACAGCAACGACTATTTACATTTCATAGTGATTTTTACTCATTATAGTGAAACAGTTAATCATTGTATCCTTATTTTTAAAATCACAATTAGCTTTTTTAGAAATCTACATTATGTTAAGCAGTAATATGGTAATTACATTGTATTAATTATAGATATGTTATACTACATTATATGTGCCACCACATGATATTTTGTCAATCTGACTCATTTAATTGTACATAATTCTTTCTTAAAAAAAAGTGATTCTCTGTGAATAAAGAAAAAAAAAACAAACCACAGAAGTGCTTTGGTGTAGACAATACTAATTCCAGTTGTTTTGCTTAACCTTTCAAACTTTTTTGTATCAAATGAAATCAAACTCCAGTTCACTGTACTTTAGAGTAGAATAGTGCAACTGAATATATAAATTCAGATATCAGAGAATCATAAATTGCTGTAATGGGAGTACTTAGAAGACAAATTGAGGTAGTTATAAAGTATTTTTAAAGATAAAAACCCCGAGAACCAGAGAAAAAACCCGAAACTTTACTCCTTTACATTTTTCATGTAAAGATTAGTTCTTGCAAAATATTAATACAGAAAGCTTTTAGTTTTTACTATTTATATCCTAAACCGGCTATAAGTGTACATATTGTGGTGCTACTACTGTAGAGTTATTGACCACAGCTGTGGTTCCTTATGGCCTTACTCATGTGGGTTGAAATTATCACATTTGTAAGCTCTCTGTGAGAAGCTGGACCCGAAGCAAGTTTGTCTTCTTACCCCATCTTGCCTGTTTGTGTTTGACATTTTTATGTTATTTACTCTTTTCACACTTTTTTGCAGCTCATCTGCTCCCAGCACTGCTTATTGGGGTTTTTTGGCATTCATCTTCCTTATATACTTTTCAGGATGTCCAGTTTTTTCCAGTTCCTTATACTTCTCTTGCTCTTGCCTAAGTACTTTATACTTGTATGCCTCCTATGTACTACACAACTTACTTCTCTCTTGTTGGTTACGTTGATCACGTACTCACAGAAAAAGCTTAGGCATTGCGTCTGGCATACCATCACAGTATTACAAAATGCTTACATATGTTTATTGCTGACATTATTTCAGCATGCTCATATTTGAGTTTTAGAAAAGCTAATATTAATTATTTAGTGATTAACACATTTTGATATAGAGTCATCAAAGGCTTCCACTGACTAGACTGCTTTAATATCGTAAGTTACTTAAAATATAATATATACACATTTCTGGGAGGAATAGTGCAGGCAAGCAAACACTACTGACTTTATGATCTTACAGAAAGTGCAGTTACAAGCATGATATCAGTGAAGGGAATACAAAAATAGATTAGGAATGGATGAGGCATAGAAAGTAGTGTTTCAATGTTGTGAAAAGTCTTGGTGAAATAAATCTTTTTTTCTGTGAGTAATCTCTTCCAATCTGAACAAAAAACTTTTTTTTTTCTTATTTGCCTTTGTAGATATCTAAAGAAGTTTCATCCAGTTACTGAAAGTGTACGGATTTCTTGCAAAATGTAAGTAAAGTTTTACTGTGAAATCTATCGTGTGTGAATATTTATTCTTTAAATAAAACCTGCAAAAGCAGAAAGAAAGACAAAAACGGTAAGTTGGTATTTCAGCAGCAATGTGGAAATTCAGTGATAAAAAGCCAGAATCCTCAGCTCCTTATTAATTTACAGAGAGGTAATTGAGAATAGCAATGGGAAGAGTCTTGACCTCATCCCCTGTAGCTTCCTGAGAAGACAAAAGTAGAGTTTAGTGCAGCTTAGTCCACACTAACTTTCATAGTATAATAAGTCATAGCCATGATCCCAATCAATGAGATCTTGGTTAAGACTAAAAACATGAGAAGTTGTATATCATAGTTATTACATCTCTAAAAAGCAAATTAACCAGGTAAATATGAAACTCTGCCTTACATTTTATTTAAAAATATGTTAATCACTCCACTAAATAAATAAAACATGGCTTTCCAAAGCATATCGTGACTGAAGCTAAAACATTGACATAAGAAAGATGTCAAATTAAATACAACTACATCAGGGAAAGCCTTTATCTCCCTCAGCTGGGCTCTGAACAAGTTGAAGTTTACTCTTCTAAAATCTAAAAGTTTTGTCTGATCTCAAACTCCACAATATCCTGATTGTTTCAGCTAAGGCTACTAACTTAACATTTTTCTTTAAAATATGATAAAATAATTTCTTATGCTTACAGTAATTTGTTTAAGCAGGCATGATGTGTGTGGGCACAAGGGAGAAAGGGAGTTCTTGCAGACATACCAAAAATTTAGATGCTATGAGACACAGTGTATAGCTGTTAAGTAAATGGCTGTAAAGGCACATCATGGTTCACATTTTGAAGGCTATTGTGTTTACAGACATTCCTTTCAAATATCTTATACTTTCTATTGCATTCATATAAACTAAAATACTAATTCATGTTAATATTTAAAACAAGCAAATACCCTATTTTACCACTTACAGTGTAAACCTCTATTTGATATATCAGATAGCAACTACAGAAAAGGTCACTTATTTGAAACTGCACTCAGTGGATTCCTTACTGTCTTCTTGTTTTCTGTCTTAGTATTTTCTTCTTCAGACAGTGTGTCATCTTCTTTTGTTGACAAGTCTGAACTCCTTTGTTTCAGCCTATCAGAATCAGGGGAAAATGAAAATAATGTGGTTATGTTTTGAAATCTTTTTAATCATCTATAGTAACATTTCTGATTCTGTTGTTGTTGTAGTCTTAGGACCAATGGCCAGGAACATCCAAAGGTTCCCACGGCTGTTGTTATGGGTTAACACAGTTTGAATTTTAGTTAAAGAAAAATATAGAATATTGCCCTGCTAGGATCTTAGAAAAGACAGGGACTAATCAGAAGCTAATTTTAGATACCAACATATGTTTTGACCACTGAGAACGCTGCATACAACTTTGGAGGAATAACCATGCAAGTCTTGAGTGTGTTCAAGCCAGTCCTCTTTTCCCTCGTTCTCCCAGCAGGTAACATCGCTCCAAGAAGGGGCCGGCTGGGCCGCTGCCGCTCTCCCTCCCTGGGCAGGAGTCGGCTCAGGGCTCGGCCGTGCCTCCGGACCCCCATCGGCTGCCGGCAGGGCAGGGGCAGGCTGCAGCCGAACATCAGATAACTTTAAAGCCTACCCCGACAGCTATTGACCTGGTTGGGCCAGGCCTTCCATGACTGCCACCGAGGGATGGGCAGGGCTCCCCACTCTCTCCTTCTCCTCCAGTCACTCCTGGGCAGAGTGGAAAGGAAGGGGGGAAACCCGGCAGGCCTGAGATTCCCGGCTCTGAAAAGCATTAGTCCAGCAGAGAGAACATGACCACTGCAGGCCAGGACCGGGGGTGGGAAGAGATGTTCCCCTCCCAGAGAACAGCTCCGAGCTGAGTTAGGCATGTCCCAATGTCACCCAGGGGTGGAAAAAATAAGTATTTTATAGTATTTATGATCCCTGACTGCAGGGTGGCTTTGAGCTCTGATTTTTTTTTTTTTTTTTTTTTCTTTTCCCACTGCATTTTTTTTTCCTCCATCTGCGCATCCTTGAGCTGGCAGCTGAGAGAGAGAAGACCTGAACCAGATTTAACCCTTTCCTGACACAAGTGGGACTTTTAAAAAACCCTAATCCTCCTTTTGAGTAAGAAGAAAAGAGACTGAGTGAGCGTAAAGAAGACAGAGCATGAAGTCGAGAGAGAGGGAGTAAAATGACTTTTGGGAAGAGGGTTTGAGGAGATTGCTCTCTTAAGCTAAATTTGTCTCATTGAGACATGGAAATGAACTTTATATGTAGATTATCCTTTAAACTATAAGAAAGATATGCAGCTGGGGAGATGTTCAAATTTGTGTGTGTGTAGATTTTGAGCAAAGGTGTTTGTGATATACTACTGGTATTGATCTCACGAGATGGTTGAACAGAGAAAAATATAAGAAGCCCCTGCTCCCATAAAGTGAGAAGATATCTCTGTTCCTTGAGATGAAGAATCCTTTTCCTTTAGAGTTAATAATCTTTAAAAGGTGACACCACAGTGTGTTTGAGTCCATGGCCCATAAGCAGTTTGGGAAGCTGCTAATGGGAGAAGTCACAGAAGCAGGTTTCCCTGGACGGCTGTTTTTGTGACTGTTAAAACCCACAAGAGAACTGTTCTTAGTTGTCAGTGGGGTCCATGACTCTAAGAGAGACTCCCCTCCTAAAGAATTGATGAAAGACTGTTTTCTAATGGTAAAACTGACTGAAGATCACAAGTTGTCTATGTTGTTTGTAAAAAAGCAAACAATTTGTGAGGGAGAGGATGAGTGTTTTAAAGGTTTCATTTTTTCTCTTCATTCCTTAGTGTGTAAATAAACTATCTTTGTAACTTTTAAGTTAGGCCTGTTTTGCCTTTTTTTCCTTAATCCTATTTCACAGCAAAAAACATTTGCACCACTACACTAAATTTAGTCAACAGAAACAGAAGTAAACATGAAACCACTACAGCTGTGCGTCATACCACTAGAAAAAGATGTGAAGCTTATTTCTTGCATAGAATATTAACCCAAAAAATGGATCATCACATGTTTTTTGCAATACTTTTGCAATCTGATTACCCTAATATATTTTAATAAATATGTAATAATATTTCTGTGGCTATACACATACACGTATACATACATATGTATATATATATATGTACATGCACACAGACATAAATATTTAATTGGAACTAAGAGACCCAATAGAAATTATTAAAGTTTCAAATATTGAAACTTATTCAAATATTTAATATTCTCATACAATCTTATTTAGTAAGGAAGGATATAAATATGTATATAGTGTTATTTAAAAGTTTCAAAGATTTGTTACACTCCTTTTTTCCTAATTAGTTTAATAAGTTGTGATTTCACAACAAAATAGCTAATGTATGGCCAAATTATTTTGCATGATTATTATACAATAAAAAAAAAAGTAAAATTAACCCATTTATTAATATCTCATAGTAAATCTCTTTGGGATACCTACATTTTGCATTGTATGTCAAAACCACCATAGATTTGCAAAATTCTGATTAGTGATATTTTCATACATAATATATTCATTTTAATATATATGAATATATCAATTCTTTAAAACCCAAAAACTAGCCATTGGAAGTAAATAAAATGTTTTGTTTATGTTGATGCATTGCTTTAAACACATCAACAAACTGAATAATGATGGATTTAAGTCTTAACAATGAATGCCATAATCCCCAAATCAAATGGGGTAAAACAGTTTACAACAATGATGTAAGGAATTTTTTTTTAATATAGAATACACACAGACTCTAGCCTGTTGAAGACTCTTTGTATCTGGTTGAGATGCAGTATGCACAACCCAGTACTATGACACCTGCTGTGACTCTGCATTATGTTTGAAAATAATAGGTTCTTCAAGAGGAGCAGATGCCTTCTAGTATAATAATTGATTTCAAGCATCAATACAGCAGCTGCTTTTGTGCTCTCAGGAATAACTTTACTTTAGGATTGTTGCTTTTTTAATAGCTTTATCTTTTTTATAGCAGTTCCCATTATTCTTCAGTGGTATTATTTCAGAGGGTTCTGCTAACAGTAGGGGAGGAGCTATAAAAGTGAAAAAATGGAACCATTTTTTTAGTGAACGTGTCCTATTCAACTTGTTAAATTTGACATCTCATTTCCTGTATATAGATACCTGCCATTAGCTAAACTCCAATGGAGGGCCAGCAGTTGCTTAACGGCAGAAAACTCCTTCTGCAATTTTCATTATGGACAGCATAAAATGCAATACATAATTAAAATCTAAAAGACATATATATTAAGTAAGAATGTACATCTTCAGTCATAGCACTTACAGAGCACTCAGGAACCCAGAAAGAAGGTCAGCACTTCTGTGAACTGCCTAAGCACTGCTTGATCTCATTTTCTTTCACATTATCCTGAGAAACCTCAAATTTGTATTTAATATCCTCAAGGACTTAAAATGAATATGGCCTAGACACTTATATATGCATCATATGATGGAGTTCAAAACTTTCCCATACCACAATATGGGATTTTCCAAAATGTTTAATGAACTCATTGCAACTTTATTAAAACATATTTTCTTATGAGGAATTTTTTTTTTTAATCTTCATTTCACACCTTTTACTGGTTTAGTTTTTTAAATGTTTCTAGCATCTTTATTTGTCTAAGAGCTCTTTAGCAGCCATCCTGATATTGGAATTTACCCAAAGTGAATGAGGTCAGTCCATTTTGTGTCTCTCGTGACTTAGGTATTATACAAGGTGAAAGGAGAATTAACCAGTATAAAAACTGAGAACAAAATAAATTACCAAAAAAACCCACAAGCAATTAAACAAACCAACAACAGAAACCCAGAAATAAAACAAACCCCAAACAACCAAAAAATGACCAAAAAATCAAAACCACATCCCTCAAACACAAGCAGGGGTTAAATACTCAATTTACTGAGACAGACACACACTGACATCCTTTTAGAAATTATAGTCTTTTACTTACTGTGGCAACAATTTCACATAAAAAAGAGAACAACTAGACCTTTGAGTAGGGAGGAAATAGGAGGCAACAAGAGTTTTACCTCATACTATTCTTTTAAAGGAAGCCCAGGGCATTACTGCTTTATTTATGAGAAGTTCTATCAGATGAGGAACATCAAAAGAGGAAGAGTTGTGTTTCCTAAGCAAGGGAGATTATTACATTCACAATGACTCCTACAGTTTATGCTCTTACATCAGTGGAACAGCCATAGCTAGAGGGTGGAAGCTACCTCTCACCTTCTTCCCTTATCCAAACTCTACTGGGAAAATCCTGCAATCTGATCAGGTTTGGGTATTATTACATCCCAAGCTGAATAGCCCAGGGCAGGACTGAAGCACTTGTAGCCAAATTCAAAACAGGAGCTTAAGGTGCTATAAAAATTTGATACAGAAATTTCACCTTCCTACAACATCTAAGGGCATGCAGAATACCCAGGTTTCCCCTGGAGATGGAAGTTTTAAAGATCTATGTTTTGAATTGAGGCTCTGTTTTCCAAAATTTCATTTGAATCCATTTGTTGTCTGTCTATTGTCCTTCATGGAGCATTTCTGCAGCTTTACTTTCTGATCATGAAGTACAGAATACCTAAAATATTTTCCTTCTTAGTGTCTGGGCCATTCAGGAAAGACAAGTAGGAAGAAATCCATAGAATGACTTTCTGCTCTTCCTCACCTTGAAACTAAAAAAAACCTTTAATAAATGTAAGTACAAAAAACTAGCTATATTATAAAGAAGAAATAAATATTTTCTGTGAGCAATAAGGCATCCGGCAAGATAACAGAACTTAAAAATACATAATTAGAGAGTAGGGTTTAAACATATTCCTACTTTTCTGCCCATATTCTGAGTCTGCTTGATATGGGCAAATATTTTGTAGGAAGCTAAATAGTTACTCTTGTATGGTCAAGCCAATATGTTATTTCTCTTAATATTGTGTGAATTGGTCATGTCCTGCTTGTAGATGTAGATAAACTGTTCACAGCACTACAGTAACCCAGATATATGTCTTTCATGCTTCAATGAGTATGGATCCAGCCAACTTAGAAAACTCAAAGAATCTTGTCTTTCTGTAAGAGATGAAACTGACAAAAATATTAATTGGTAAGAGACGAAAATTAAAGCTTGAGCTGATATATTCCACTCTTGACAAACTGATTGAATAATAATTTGAACAAGCCAGAACTGTAACTAGCAGTTGAATATCAGATGTGATGGTATGCTAATCCATTTGTATGCTAGTAACTTATTCTAGAGAAAGGTTAAAAAATGCCATTATCTTTTATTTTCATTCCCAAATTCTCTGTTGTATTGTCAAAGGGAGTGGGTGAGAGTATATAAAATGAAATGCTTTCTTGTGCTCAGAGGAAAACCAAAACCAAACAAAAAAGCGCCCAACATTTGCGTTATCTCACTTTTATGTCCCTTGGGACTTGCTAGGACTCCGGGGTCCATAATTCTGGGACAGTCAGGTCTTCTTTGGGAAAACTAAGAAATTTAGAACCCAAAATTCAGCATTCCTAACCAACCAGGGCTGGTTGGAAGTATGGCATATGTCTCCTTCTTCTTGTGAAGTTGTACAGTCACAAAAACTGCCTGTCCTAAGATGGCTTTAAAAGATTAGTGACTCTGAAAAGATTTTGTAACTACAGATCCTGAATTAATATTCAGTGAAATTAATATTTTTGTCAGTTTCATGACTGGCAGGCAGCTGAGACACAAAATATTTTTATATATGATATTTTATTTAAAATATATTACAACTAAGAAAAACTGTATATATAGAAGCAGTGTCACACAATGAAATGTCAATACATATCTAGTATTACATATTTGCATGCTTCACAGCTGAAATTTGGAAACCTTGCATTTTGATCAGCTTTCCTCAGAAGACTATAATCTACTTGCATTTCTGCAAAAAACTCTCATATATGACATTCAGAAAGCCATTGATTTTTGTTCTTAATTTACAAGAGGGTGGAATCAGCTTCTATTTTTCCTTTGTCTTCAATTTACATTACAGAAGCTGTGCATGAGGTTTTTTGCATATCTGCACAATAGGCGCTATAGTATAACAGATCCTTAATCTCAGCTGGAACATCTAAACTTTAATATGATAAAATAGTGAAAATGACATATATTCATTCAATTAATTCTTTTCAAAGCATAGAACTTAAAATAACAGAAGGCGTTGATGAAGCAGATAGAGGCAGGGAGATTTAAGACTGAAAGACAGTTGTTACAAGTCATTTTGTATTGGATGTTTCCATCTTTGGATGTCTTTATTAGTGGTTTAAAAAATGAACTTCTAATGGGAATGCTATTTAACTAAAAATAATTTCTTCCTCATTAGCAGAGTTCTGCCATTTATTCCTCCATGACAGCTTCAATAACAATTGGCAAACTGGCTTTGCAAGAACATTTAATAGTAGTGGCCTCCAAACAAATTGAGTTAAATTTCTATCAAAAGCTATTCCTGCTGTATGTATTTGAATATTCAGTGATATGCTTTAGCTAGACTAAGCAAACAACAAAAATTATTTACAATGCTTAATCTATAATAAGAAGGTTTAAAGGTTGAATAAGAAATTTTTATTGTCCAATTCTGTCTACAGAAAATTTGGTAAGCTAGAGATATGCATACAAAATAATGCAAGAGAATGTGGCTAGAGAGGATTTCTTGATTTGTTCAGGGGTTTTTGAGCCTCAATTTATTTGAGCAACTTTTTTTGTGATATCTTGGGACACAATTTTGCAAGACACTCAAGAATCTCAGTGTCATAGGTATTTTTAGATGCTTCAGTTGTGCAAAATCTGACAGGATGAGATTTCTAATGACTCAAAGATTGTGTTGACTTTTTTAATAGTAAACAACATCTAGTGAAGAATTACTAAGTCTCTGAACTGTGTAGAGAAAAATAAAATAATTTGGTTTGGAAAACCTTGGTACACTTCTAAATTACAATAGACAAGGCCTAAAATAACTTAAGCTGAGCAAGCTGTATTTCCTATGTGGCCATTGTATCTAAGTTATAATTGCACAAGTATCATAAGAGTTTCTAAAATCTTTAATATTTTTCTACTAAGATCAATAATGAAGTTCCTTTGACTTCAATAAGACCAGAGTTAGCAGTATTGAATCCTTTTGAAAATCCCAATCTGTAGGTCTTTTTTTATTTTTCAGAAATTTCTGTTTTCATCTTGATTTTCAAGATGTAAAAGAGCAGTATAAAGAAAATTCACAGAATTATTTATTGCACTGCAAATACAGAAAACCCTCACAAATTAATTTTTTTCTACTAGTGTCTGCATATTTTTATTGGATATTTTACTTGGTTTGAAGTCAGTGAATTTTCTTTTTATGGTGATGGAAATAGGAGAAAATCATTAGCTAGCTAGAGTGAAAATCAAGAATGATCAGGAATAGAATGGTTGGATTTTGAAATAAGCATGACATTTTCAAGAGTCTATCTCAGCAATAATGGAAATGGCAAGACATTGATTTTTATTTTTTCATTCTTCATTTGCTAAGCTGAAGAAAAACTTGTTTTGTTACAACAAAGTTCAAACTGCAAAATATGAACAAATTAAACCATATTCTAAAGCAAACTGACAAAGAAGGAAGTAGAAAATTTTCACAGCTTTATAAATAATTTTTGTTTTTCTTCTGACTAACCTGATAAGGAGATTAATTTCTACAGGTTTGAACTATCAGTTTTTATTTAAGACAGTTTGTCTTCGTTAACTATCAGCCATGATTGGAAGTTTACTTGTTCCTGGAATTAAAATTCAAAATAATCCCCATTAAGTGAACTCAGAAAATAATATGATAGTGCAATACTTGTTGTATGACATAGCAACACTTATTGAAGATAGACATTTCTGTGTATCAGAGATTGAAATTATTCCCTCTCCAAATGGGAAACTAATTGAATCCATTAAGTCTGGTGGTTAAAACTTAGGAATGCAGGCATAGAGAAATCAAAGGGTTTGTCTAGATGTCAAAGTCACGCTCCTAAGGTGTGCTGCTCTATAATGACCTTCCAGGCAAACTGCTTCTGACTTGTGCTCCAGACCCTTTATCAGATTCATCCCCCTTCTTTGGACTCACTCCAGCACCTCACTAACTTTATTGTAGTGAGGGGTCCAGAACTGGATACAGTACTCAAGGTGCAACACAGTGTTTCAGGTGCAATGAATGCTGAATATGCTGTTCATGATTCCATATGGTACAAAACAGTCCTTTGATCACTGAGGATCTGCTGTTCCAACTGTGTAGCCTCCCAGCTTCTTGTGGACTCCCAGCCTCCTCACTGATGGGGCAGCATGAGAGGCAGAAAAGGCCTTGAACCTTTGTCAGCACTGCACAAGAATAAGAAAAATATCCCTGTGTTGTCAACACTGTTTTCATCACAAATCAAAACTGCAGCCCTGTACTAACTACTATGAAGAAATTTAACTCAATGCCAGGGAAAAGCCACCGCTCATTAAGATGCTATTTAAAAGCCAAAAGATATTACACCTGGCACTAAATTTGTCTCAGATATATATTCTTCAAATGGGCAACAAATAACAAAACCATATCGTCCTAAATAAAGAAATGCCATGCGTACATCTGTCTGTTAATTCTTGCAGGGACAAGATTAAATTTCCATATTTCTTCCCTCTCATGCACATATTTCTTTCAGAAACAATTATTTTGTCTTCTCATTCTCCAATTTCAGACATTGACAAAAAATGTTATCTGTATTACTGCTGTCAATGAGTGGCCTTACATTTTCCAGTTGTCCATTTTCAGTTCTCATTTCTTGATTGTGCTTAATATGTTAATATTTATTCTTAAGGAAGACCAGATTCGGATTGTGTTGTAGGTCTCTTGGCCCACTCTGGAATCTACGTTTGATTTTTTTTCCACAGATAATATGGCTATTACACGGGTTTGAAGGAATTATCAACTTGGGTTCACATTCATTCTTCAAAAAAAGTGGAAGCAACCATGGATTTTCTAGGGTAAGATCACCTGCGTCTTTCAAAGAAGACTTCTTGCTGTGTGTAGTTATCCCTGTTATGGACTACTACCATTGACAGACTAGAGACTTGGATGAAGCAATTGTTAAAAACCAGAAATAATGCATTTTTTAAAAATTTGAGGGTTTTTTATTACCAGCACTGATAAGATTTTTCCCCTTCAATGTTGGCCAAATGGCCTGAAGTCAACTTTTCATTTTAGTAGATTTTCCACTGCAAAATGGAATTAAATACATAACACGATACTGGCTATATTCACTATAGACCCCTAAGACTGAAATGCACTAACTTGGTGCTTGAGAAGGTCTAATTAATTATTGAAATAATCATTTGTGTTCAGTACAAGTTTTATCATACTTTTCCATCTTCGGTTATGTCTGCATTCTTTTGTGGACCAAGTTAGGTATGTATAAAAGTCACTAAACCGCCACTAACCTGTTGGGGGTTAGATATGTTTCTTTTTTACCTACAGAATTTTTCCCATAAATTTCTGGGAAGGTAACTACTGGGTACTTACAGGTACTCAAGCAGAACAAAGGGGCCAAAGGAGAGGAGTTGTAGCTTAGCACATGGCTACACTTCATCTCTGGGATTTTCTCTTGGAGGGGGAGATAATGCGAGTTTTGGGACAGGTAAAGGACTGGGGGAAGCTTTGCTCTCTTTCTCTTAGCATCAGAGAGAGGATGGCCAGGCTGTTGCTTGCTGTGGTAGGAGTTCGCTGTGACCACTGGGTCCGGTTCTGAGAAAATCTGCCATCATCTGCTGGTGTGCCCCGGAACTCTGAGCTGCCTCCTCCTGCCCTGCTGGACCTGGGCCGGCCCTGTCCCACCCAGGCTGTTTATTGGGCCCTGCTTGGAGGCTTTTTGCTGCTCTCTGGCCCCACACCCCCTGCCCTGCCAGGACATCCCCGCCATTCCAGCTACCACCAGCGGAGCTTCTGATTTATCTCCACAAGCCCAGGATTTTCCACCATTCCATCTTGGTGCTCTCGGAGTCCCAAGAGATCAGACTTCCCCAGGCTTTGTGAAACAAAGCCCCCGAGGTTCCTGGTTCTGTTTATTATTAATGATGTAGTTGTTGTTGTTTGTTTGTCTTGTTATACATACGAGTAAAGTATGTATAGTAAAGAACTGTTATTCCTATCCCCATACCTCTGCCTGAAAGCCCCTTTGATTTTCTAAACTATAATAATAATTTGGAGGGAGAAGCTTTGAGTTCTCCATTCCTAGGGAGGCCCTGCCTCTCCCTAGCAGATACCTGTCTTTCAAACCAAGCCAATTGATCAACAGAGCAAAATGTTACCCTCAAGCTAATAAGGCTTGGCTGCAGCACCTCATGGATGTGGATATATTACTTGTCAAATCATTTGTGTATCTTTTCATTGTGTTATGAAAACAGCATAGACCAGCCACACATGTGTATTGGCTGACCTCCTCCTAAGACACTGCTGTTCTTGCCACAGCAGCTGGTACTCATGTATGTATATATAATTGCCTTGGAGGAGATGAAAGAATTGGTAATTAACTGAAGATATTCTATGAACCTAGCCCCAAAATGCCAGTGTGGGATGCTTTCTGTATAGCTGTATTCCAGAATTAATTTGTGTCAAATCATTACACTTGGGTAAACTCTAGTACATCCCCTCAGCTATATGTGTGTATGTGAATATAGCTGTTGTTATCAATACTTGTATTGATTGCAGTGTCAGGTTGTTAGGATGATCTTTTTCTAGAACAGCAGCAATTGTGGCACATAGAACAATATATGTGAGATAAGTTATTCCCTCAAAGTTGTTCTCTTTTTTTCTTCACATTTTTGTCTACAGATTAAATATGTAAAGCCTCAAGTAATCCTTGACAAAAAATATTAAAAAAAAAGTTGTTTACTGCAATATATAGCAAACTGAGCTCAGGAAGCCCAATTCATTAATTTTTTAGGTACTCCCAGTTAAAAAAAGAATTAATGAATTTACTTTGAGCTCTGACCTGAAGCCCCCTAGCTCTCTTATTGCCTCTAAACCTCAAAGCTATTACATGCAAATTTTACAACAGCCATGGTGTCTCTCAGCGATGTGCAGCCCCCAAAATAGACACTTTTTAAAGAATAAAAGGCTATCCACTTCCAGTGCTTCTGAATTGTAAAAATAAATACTAAGGAACACAAGGAGGGAAAAAAAAAAAAAAAAAAAAAAAAAAAGGCAAAGAATTTCCAGGGGTACAAGGGAAGAGAAAAAAGAACTAGTTTAAAGGACATTTTTACCTACTTTGCTGGGCTCAGCAGAAAGTGAATGCCTTCTACAACAAATTAGGTTTCACTAAGTGCAAGCGGACATGTTGGATTAATCTATATGTCAATGAAAGGATGAACTGATTCAAACTAGGAGCTTTGAAGTTAGATGCCCTGCTGTCACTGAAATGTCCACTTACGATTTTCAGACTATTTTATATTAGTTTAATGATACCATTCCCCATTACCTTCACAGATGTTTGCAATAAGCAAAGTAGCTTACTTGCCCTTTACATAAAAGTAGCAAAAAATATAAAGTTCTAAGAGTAGAGGCATAGCCTAGTACTGTATGTGCTGTGCTTTGTGCAGGCTAAGTCAGGCTACATTAATATCTGTATTCTAGAAGACAATAATACTCTGAGTTTGTGATGTGCATTTAGCAAATGGAGTATAAACCTACTACCCCATTTAACAAAATACTAAAGGAGCCTGCTACAGCATCAGACTAATTATTATTTAAAATTATTTTGTAGTTCCTTGTTCAGTACTAACATTATTCATGATGAATTATTTGATTTTTATGTGATGTGTATGGAATTGCAAGAGAACCCCAGCACAATTTAGCATTCATTTTTGTCCATAATTTTAGCAGAGAGGCTTTTTAAAAAATAATGTTGCTTCACATAATATTATTCCTTACATGCTATAAGATTCTATTCATTCTGCAACTACAAGGGTAGTTTTCATCATCTTGCTTCAAGGAATTATATTCAGGCTGACAAATTTTCACATTGTCCGGTCACTTATGTGCTCTAGAGTAATTTTTCTTCTGTCTCTCTTCTACTGGAGTTTTTTTCAGTCTGAATTAAATGTTTCCTAAGCCAAACAGTGTAAGATTGAGCCCTAGTTGTCTACACACCACCTGTTCTTATTCTTGGCATTTTCCTTATCTGGTTATTCTACTTTGTTTTCTTTCTTCCAACCTTTGAAGCATATACACAATGAGGTGTGACTGTGACTGATCCAATGCCCAGGCACAGCCTTTCCAGTGATATCAGTGGATACTGCAGAATTTCCTTGTTAAATATGTCTATCACTTGTTTTTCTGGAAAGAAGTATGGGCCTAAATATGAGAAATCCTGGCAAGCAGGAATATAATAAAAATAAAACATTTTTTCATCTATAGCAGATGCTCTCTAAAGTGTTCTATAGACTAGTGTTTGCCCTGTTTAAAATAATCCATAGATCTAGTAAAATTCATTATGCTCAGCAGTATTTATAGTGAACTGTTTTTTTCCCGTTCAGAAATTAAACTTTAATTTAGATTAATATATATATAACCATAATTCTTTACTATTCAAAAACACACTGAATAACACACAAATGATACTGCTATTAAAAGTAGGTGTTAATAACAAGTAGCTACCAGGGCATTAAATGTATACATATCTTCTAATCATTTACTATTTTGTAAAGTGAACAATTGACAACCCTAAGACAAGGATGTACATGTCACTACTATGTGCTAATAAAAAAAGTTATGTTTCAAAGAAAACCACAGTTCAAAGGCTGTTTAAGAAAAACAGTCACTAGTAAGTAAACAACTGTTAGGAAGTGCAATTGCAAGATCAGAAAGTCTAAAAGTGCAGCTGAAGAAATATAAGGGAGGAATCAGGGATAAAAGAAAACAGATAACAGTGGTCATCAACAGGTCACTAAATTGATACAAAAACTGGTAAGTAACTGAAGCTGATCACTGAGAGAAAAAAAGTGGTCAAAGCTGATCAAAGAGAGAAAAAATAACTAGTTCTATATAGAAAGAACTTAACGTACACAGTAAAAGTTAGATATAACATATTCAATTACTATATTGTCAGTTTAATGAATAAAGAGCAAGGAAGATGACAGTATTAGAAAATGTACTAAAATAGACCTGGCAGCCTTAAGTGTAAAGAGAATTTAAGAATTCAGTATCATATTCATCCTGTTGAAGAGGTGGAATCAAGGGTCTTGATCACTTGTTGCTATCCTCCTGAGCCCTTTTCCATGAAGAAATGTTATGGTCCTGAGGACTCTGCCAACCCTGACTATCCCTGCCCAGCCCTTCCTAGGACTACCCCCCACCCAGACCAAGGACCAGTACCCCACTGCCCACTGCCGCTTTCAACAGACTATGTGTTCTATAGACTATTGTTTGCCCTGTTTAAAATAATCCATAGATCTTGTCAAATTCATTATGCTCAGCAATATTTATAGTGAACTGGTTTTTTCCCATTCAGAAATTATATTTTAATTTAGATTAATATATATATATATAACCATCATTATTTACTATTGTAAAACATACTGAATAACACACTAATGATACTGCTATTAAAAGTAGATGTTAATAACAAGTAGCTATCAGGGCATTAAATACATACATATACTCTTGGCTCTGCACCAAAGCAGTGTTTCCTTATTCCATGTAAGTTAAAAAACATCTTCAGTCTGGTGCCCTCACCATCAGGCTTTGCTGCAGCCTGACTTCTGCATGCCAGGTGCTGTACATAGCGTGATGCAAGCCACCATTTGTGGTGGCTCATTAACGACTAATGTCTCTATTGCTTCCTGCCTTCATCTAAACCTATACTGTCTATAGAAAGATTTTGAATAAAGTCAAGAGAATATTTTGTTTCACCTTTTCCTACTACTAGCCACTGAATGTGTTAGAAAGAGAATATGCAAGATGTCGTGCTGTGTTCTATGTTTTGGTAAATGAAACTGACCAGGACTTTTTTTATTTCTGGCTCTGAAAGGAAGTTCTACAAGAGCTCCTACTTCCAAGGCTAAACTCACTACCCCTTGCAAATCCAGGTGAACAAACAGAAAGGACAGGCAGACCACATTTGTTTTACCATCTGAGGTTGGTTTTAATGATTACATTGAAAGTATCTACTCTAGTTAGTTTCCGGCACAAATGATCTAGCTTTTCCTACTCTAGCAAACAGGGTTCATGAGGGGAAGCAGGCAGGTAGACCTTCTTTGACTAACCTGTACCTGTAGAATCCCCTGTTATTCTTTGCATCCCTTGCTAAGATCAGTTCCAGTTTTGCTGTAGCCTTCCTTTCCCCTCACCTATACAACCAACTTCTCTATACACTTCCCAGGTCACCTGTCCTTATTTCCACTTGTGGAATACACTTTAAGCATTTTCTTCTTTCCCTTTAATTTGACCAGCAGGTCCCTACTCAGACATACCAGTCTCTTAACTTCTTTGACCGATTTCTTGCTCCTGATTGCCAGCTCTTGCACTCCATGGACTTCCTTAAAGATCTGCCAAGTTTGTTCTACTCCCTTGCTCCTGAGGACAGTTTCACAGGGAATCTTACTGCCTATCTCCTTGAAGACATGGAGGTATATTTACATATGTGGAATATATGTACTGACTCCAGTGATGTCACTTGAGTCTCAAGGAAGTTTAAATGTTTGGAATCACCAGCTTAGCTTCTGAATGAAAACAAAAAATAAGGGTTGCAGAGTGAAATCTCATTCACGATCTACAACCATTATGAGATTACGTTGGCAGGGGATATGGCTTGTGGAAATAAATTTTCATTTATATTCTTTTTCCTGTGGGAAATGCCTTAAAATCATGATATGTGAGTTCATTCTTATCAATCACCTTTCTCATCTGAAAATAAATAATTCTGGAAAAAGTTGGTTTTTTTTCTAATATATTTTGTAAGTCAGTTGCACAAGTAAATACTTGAATTGTATCTGCAAGTAAAACACATATACAACTACATGAATATTCATATCATGTGACCCCTCAGTTTTCAAGTGATCATAATTTAGAGGGTTATGAAAAAAAATGCTTTAAATTTTTGAAGACCCGTATTAACCAGTCATGATTCACCTCAAGTGTTCTCTGAAAATGTTCACAGACACTCATGTATAATATGACAACACCTAGAAATCCTTTACAGACCTGTATATAAGCAAGCATTGTGACTCGTAAACATTCTGTTGTTCTGATCCACAGTGTCTTTTTCTGTTTTTTTGATTGAAGTAAAATAATTCATGTCAAATAATATTGGTTCATGGATACTTTAGAATATACAGGCTTGTTTTTCTGTCAGTAGCACCACTGACACTTTGTTCTATGCAAACAGATTGTTCTCATTGAGAAGAAAATTTTCCTTTAACTGCAGGAGGGGATTCCATACTCCTCCTGTACTTTCCTACATCATCACCACAAAATGAGGCATTGCTAAGGCAGATATTACCCTGTGATGGCACTAAAGTATATTCTGTAAAGGTGCAAATCCAGACCCAAAAATACCTTAATTGCTTGGCAGTAGCATCTTATTAGCATTCTATCATATATTAGAGTTCCTATACCAAACACCCTATGTTTTTTATAAAAATAAAAAATAATATCCTTTTGCACCTGATTTTCAATTTTCCTTGACTGGGGCATAGTCACAAGCCTGATTTTTGAGATTGAGATGCCTCAATTTTCTCATCAGATATGCTTCCAGTATATCTACAATTTCATTAGAATTCCTGAAAGGAGGGATCACTCTGGTGGTCCCTATGAGTAGCCCGGAAAAACAAAACAAAACAAAACAAAACAAAACAAAACAAAACAAACAAAAAAACCACTAACAACAAAAACCACACACCACCACCAAAACAAAACAAACAACATAGATAATATATTAATAAAATATGTATATAGCAAAGCATTTAGATTTTGTGAGCAAAGTATGGTATGACCTGGATGGTGGTGAAGAACCATGCTTTTTCACAGAACAGAGCAGAATAGAACAGAACACAATTTCCTATCCATCTGCCTTCTTAGTGTCCAAGTTAAAAATATCCAGGAAAATCAGACAACTGTTTATGCTTTCCTGACAGTTGTGTTCTCAGGTCTCACAAAACTATGCTGTGACTGCCATAGCTAGCCATGCTAACTACCGAGTCAGAACCTTACACGTCTGCAAGAGCTGAGTACAGGGATACAAAGTGAGAAGTTTAAGTCCAATGCTAAGAAAACAAGGAAATAAATACATAAAGGAAGGTGATGCTGGGTAAATACAGTTAGAGCCAGATAAAGGCATTGCGTTCAGCTGCTGGGTTTGTCAAGGAAAACACTTGAGTAGAGAAACTGATAGGCCTAATTCTGCTTATCAGGTCTGCCAAAGTGTGAAAGTAAACAGGTGTGTGTTTGACCTTTCTGTTTTAATTAGAGAAGACATCCCATTTTTATTGTGTGTCTCCAGGGTTAGGAATTTCTGCATGGAAGTGTCTGAACATCTGGGGTCAGAGTTATTTTACAGGTTCACTCACAGCTGCATCTCCTCAGAAGTCAGAGAATGCTTCACGTGGTTAACTAGCTATAAAAACTATCTGAGTTGATGCACCGATTTTCAAACACAGTGATTCAGTAGCAATGCTCAATTTTCTGTATTTTTGTTGTTTGGAGGGAGCATGGGTGTGGGGGTCTGTAAGCTTATAATTTGTATGATATTAATTTGTTTCCTTTAAACATCTTTTTTTTTTCTCCTACAATGTCTTCCTAAATAATGTAACTGACTTGCTGCAGCATGACATGTTAGAATTCTTATGGTACTTAATTATCACTCTATTCCATGTAGTTTATATTCTTAATCCAGGTCATCTTAATCTTGTCACAGATTTCATAAATTCATTCAAGGGAACATCTGTCAGCAATGGGAAATCATCTCTTAATCTATACTGCTTTGTTCACCCTCTTCTATCTGTGCAACAAGCTATTTATTGATGTCATTTCTCTAGTAAATAGGATAAAGACTTTAAGACTCAGAGTCTGTGTTTTCTATTTCTTGCTTTGCCATTAACTTGCTACATTATTTTACAAAGCTTTCTTAACTCTTTGTACCTTCTATTTATTGTCTTGCCTATTAAGACTGTAGACTCTTACATAAAAAGCTGTTACCAGAACAGTCTTACTCTCTAGACATTTTTTCCCATGTAGAAATAATAGCATTAAGTAACACCAGTTCTGAATGGAGAAATGGGTAAGAAGAGTTTTTATGGCTTCAATTTATGTGTTCACATTATTTCAATATGTGTGACCACACTTAATGGAATGATTGTACTGTTCAATACAGTAAAATACTGAAAGCGTATCTGGAAGTCACATTGCCTTATACTACTTAATATCAGAACTGAGGGAGAGTTCTTATTTTTCACTATTTTACCAGTAAGCATGAGATGCATGACTTTTTTTCCACTGAGGGTGTGATCCAAGAAAAGGTTTTAAAGGTCTCTAAGTTAGGTGATGTAATCTTTTTTTCTGTAGTGGATCTCAAGAAGAAATAAAATTGCAGTGCTGCTTTTCTAGATTCCTTTAAAACATTTGTTGTGAAAAATTAATTAAAGAATTTGAATGGGGAAATTCTAATATCCCATTCACAAAATATTAAGCATATCCATAAAATCTAATTTCCCTCTGATCCTCCTACTGGAATGTAGGTTCTCAACACAGGACTGTGGGTGCATTTGGGATCTAAATCCTAGAATTTATGCTCAGAATGAAAGACTGATCATTAGAAAATTTTATTTGGTGAGTGAAGTTGCCTTTATATCAAAATTTTAGTTCAACTCTTGCATTTTTGAAGTAAAACTTCAAAACAAACCTACCACACTTTGGTACACATTGGGGAACAGTCTCAGAGGGCAGAAACTAAATTCCTTTTTAAATAAAAGTTCATTCCTTTCAGATAACACTAAATATAGGCTCTTGGAGCTTACCTAATGCATTCATTTCTAGCTGACATTCAGTCCTGTATCACAGACCGCTACTCCTAAGCATAGATTTCCTGAAAGCACATGTTAAGCACCATCTGTTCAGCATACTCTGATTGTATCTGTGAAATGTGTCCTTTAGGAGAAACATAGTGTTCTTCCTTTTTCTGAGCCCCAGAAACTCTTAACCAGAAGCTATGCAATGCCTAGGCTGTGCCTCAATTCAGAGCATGCATGGAACCACAGTTGCAGGTCTCAGAGAAACATTCACACTGAAAAGAAAATCAACACCTGAGTGTGTCATCAAGGGAGAGAGAAAATTATCTGGTTTCATTTTTGCAGTAGAATACTCTTCAGGATGCACAGCTACTCTTTGATATACGAGGTCATATTTTGTATCTTTTTCACTTCCTTTTACCCCAGCATCTGTGGCTAAGCTACCAGATATACAGAACTTGGAAGGGAGAAAGGGACAGAAACCAGGCTTGCAAGTGATAAGTAATGATATGGCATGGCAAAAATTGAAGAACTGAGCACTACTGGGCTCACTCAAGCTGCTCCATGAGGTGTCGGTTATGATAAGCCACACCTGAAATGTTTCCACACCAATGCATGGAGCATGAGGAGAAAATGGTGGCCTCAAAGCTTTATACCAGTCCCAGAGATTTGACATCACTGGCATATGTTAAACCTGGTGGGATGAGTCCTGTCACTGAAGTCCCATGTTGGACAGTTACAGCCTCTTCAGGATGGATAGACAAGGCGGGCAAGGCCAGGAGTTGGTGTTGTATGCAATGGAGGGACTGGAATGTTGCTTACATTTGGTGATGACATGGTTGAGAGTCTTTTGGTAGGGACTAGGGGACAAACAAATAATGCAGATGTCATTGTGGGAGTTTACTATGGACTACCTAGCCAGGATGAAGACACTAATAAATTATTCTTCAAGGACCAAAGGGAGATCTCCAAATCAACTGCCCTTGTCCATATAGGAGACTTCAACTTGCTGGATGTTAACCACACAGGTGGAACAAAACAGATCCAGAAGACTCCTGGATGATAACTTCATGGTACAGGTAGTAGGGGAGTTGACTAAGAAAGATGTCCTCCTTGATTTATTGCATGGTAACGGAGAGGGTTTCACAGGTGAACAGGTGGACATCTTGGCTACAGTGATCACAAAGCAGTCAGGATTAAAAACTCTGTTAACAGGAGGAAAAGTGCTAGCAAAAGCTCAACCCTGCATATGAGGAGACCAGAATTCAAGCAGCTCAGGGAGCTAGTGACTAAGGTCCCCTGGTAAAATGCATTTGAATATGCTGGGGTTCTCAAGTGCTAGTCACATTTTAAGCACCATCTCATAAAGCACAGGAACAGGCAATTCCTAAATGTCAGAAGTTAAGTAGCTGAGGCAGAAGACCAGCTTATCTTTGCAGGAATGTTCCTTTGGAGATAAGGCAAAAAAGAAAGGTATATGCCCAATGGAAGCAATGCAGAGATGCTGCTTGCCGCGTAGAGAGAAAATTCATGTGGAGTTGAAGTTGGCCAGAACTGTGGGGGACAATAAAAGGAGTTTATTTAAAATAAGTTAATAGCAAAAAGCAGTGCAGAAATAACTGGCCTGTGCCAGGATCAGGATGGTCACCTCACAAACAGGAACATAGAGATGGCAGAGATGTTTAACTCATTTTTTACCTCTGTCTTCAGCACTGGTGACAGGTGAAGGGGATCCCAGTGCTCTGAACTGGGGGACCATGGCTGTCAAAATGCTAAACTGACAGTTGACCCTGAAGTTGTGATGGATCTGCTGCTCCAGCTGGATCCCCATAAATTTATGGAGTCTGATGGGATTTATCCGAGAATACTAAAAGAACTAGATGATGTCATTGTAAAGCCTCTCTTGATGATTTTTGAGTGGTCTTGGGAATCTGCAGAAGTCCTAGTTAACAGAAAGCCAGCTACCATTGTCCCAGTTTTCAGGAAGGGCAAGAAAGATGACTCTGGAATGTACAGACTTCTCAATCTCACTTCAGTGCCTAATAAAGTTATGGAGAAAATTGTTCTAGGAAGTATTGAAAAACATCTGAGGATGTTTCTCAATACCTCCTAGACAATACAGTCATTGGTTACAGCCAGCACAGCTTCATGAGAGGAAAGCTCTGCTTGTCAAACCTAATTCTTTTTTATGACAAGGTAAACCACCTAGTTGATCAAGGAAAGCCAATTGATACAATCTTTCTGGATTTCAATAAATCTTTTTTTATTGTGTCTCAAGTATCCCTCTGAATAAAATGTCCAGCACACAGCTGGATAAACACTTCATGGGATGGGTGAGCAACTGGCTCATGGGTCAGGCACAAAGGATTACAGTCAATGGGGTGACATAAGACTGGTGACCTGTCACTAGTGGGGTTCTGCAGGGCTTCATCTTAGGCCTTGTGCTCTTCAACACATTCATGGGTGACTTGGATATAAGACTTGGATATAAGACTGAGTTTGCTGATGATACTAATTTGGGAGGAGCTGCTGCTTTCCTCGGAGATAGAGATGCCCCACAAAGAGTTTTGACTACTTAGAGGGCTGGGCAATCACCAATTTTATGAAGTTTACTGAAGTGCCAGATTCTGCATCTGGAACAAGCACGGGGGAATGATAGGCTGGAAATAAACCTGGGAAAGGCACCTGGGGGTCCTGGTTGGTGGCAATTCAAATATGAGTCAGCTGTACCCTGGGTGCATCAGGCATCACCAGCCAGGCAAGGGAGGGGATTGTCCCACTCTGCTTGCACTGGGGCAGAGTATTGAGAATTGTGTGCAGCTTTGGGCATCACAATATAAGAGAAACGTAAGTCTCTTACAGAGTGTCTAAAGGAAGCCTATGAAGATGGCAAAGGGCCTTGAGGGGAAGTTGCATGTGGAGTGGCTGAGGTCACGTGGCCTGTTCAGCCTGAAGAAGAAGAGGCTAATGGGAAACCTCATTGCAGTCTGCCATTTCCTCATAAGGGGAAGCAGAGAGGAGGCACTGATCTCTTTTCTCTGGTGCCTGGTGACAGGACCCCAGGGAATGATATGAAGCTGTGTCAGAGGAGGTTTATGTTGGGTATTAAGGAAAGGTTTTCCACCCAAAGGGTGGTTGGGCACTGGAATAGGCTCCCCAGGGAAGTGGTCACAGCATCAAGCTCGACAAGGGTTCAAAAAGGGTTTGAACAATGCTTCAGGGAACTAGTGTAATTCTTGTGGCTGTCCTGTGCAGGGTTCATTCTTTCATCCTTTTTTCCACATTTCTTATTACTTTAAATATAATTTCACTTTCTCTAAAAGGCTATTTTAACTATGAAAATACTTCACCACCCATAATTTTCTCCTTCCAATTTCTATTCCCCACTCCCCATTACATGTTTTTTCTTCTTCTTCTACCCACTCATTTATTGTTTGTCTGCTTCTTTGATTTTCTACTCCATTGTACTGCATTTTTTGTGTGGGCAACAAGGTAAAATGACAAAATTTCTGATCTCTGAAGAGCCACTTTCACTTTTCCACCTCCACACAAAAAAAAGAGAAATATGAACCAGCAACACAACAAGAACAAAAAAAAGATAACCTGCCTGTACATCATATCTTTACATTCTGACCTGATTTGAACTCCATATAGGCAACTTTGGACTCCTCCAGCTACTGCAAGTACAAAATGTCAATAAAGTTAGGGACAGCTTTAAAGATGATAAATTGGAGAGTGCATGCATTCTTTCCTGGAAGAAATATACTATTGAGCTCAACTAGGAACAGATACATACATCTGGTATTTGCTCCTACCTAATGCATTACTGGCAGAAAAATAAAGAAAAATTATATGAAAAGAGCTAACACTCAGACTCAGAACAGTCTACAGTAGTCATTAATGAGTTTTTCTCACTATGGTCAGGATTCTAGGATCAATTTGTTAATAAACTTTCCTGTCTGACCATCCAGGAGCCTCTCTGTCTTCCACCACCTAAGTGTGGACTGAGGTCCTTTTTCAGCAAGTAGGCTCCAATGAACCTACACATACCACTCACACACAAGCAGACAAAGCTTCCTTACCAGCTCAGCCCTAGGTTTCCCACTGCAGAGCCTCTGTTGTCTGGATCCTTAAATGAGTTTAATCAGGGTGCAAGAACAACATAAGAGCTTGAACAGGTTGCCTCCAAGGAGTGTCCCCAGACAAAGGAAACTCTGGGGTTTTTATACCCTCACAGTCTAAATTGTGATAGTCTGGGGTCTTCTAGCTAAGTCCTTGGTTCCTGGCATGTCTCTGAGTGTCCCCTGGTCTCTGTGCCCTTTGTTGTGTTCTCGGCCTCTTGCCTCAGGCTCCCACCCACAGCTCAACCTGCAGCTTGCTCTGCAGCTGCACACCATGCTACCAGCACTCAATGTATTCCTCCAAAAAATTTACCAAGGAGCTTAAATTTTAACAATGCCCACTCACCCTATACCCACCCTCCTCCTCCTCCTCAAAAAACAGGAAAAAAAAAAGGTCTGAAGAGAGAAGAAAAAAAAAATCTATCTTTCTCACAGTGGAAGTGTGCCACAGAAAGTATGAAGAATCTTTTAGAATTGTGAGTGGCTGACCTTCTGCGATCTGCTAGTTTCAGTTGTCATTTATAAGTAGCATATACCCCCACAGCTTTCATCATCACAGACACAACCACACATTCATATTTGTCTCTAAATATGTTCTATACCTATGTAATCAGCACATAAGTGTAAAGTGCAACTATTATAAATGGGGTAGTAAGCTCTTCCTTTGTCTCATCTATTCCCTCTAACCACTTCTAATTCTTGGCAAACATATATGTTTCAATGTGCTTATTAAAAAATCCTTTCCAAAAGGTCCTTCTGTTCTTCTTAGCTAGGACCAGACTGACATACAGGGAGGAAAAACATGACACCACATTCTCCGCCAACAATTCAAACAGAAGCCAAAAAGTATCTTGCATTAGCACTTAAAGGAGAGACATCTATTTAAAACTTTTGAAAGTGATTAAAGTGTTATTTTATTTCAGTTCCACTTCATAAGGGCCTTGTTTCTTAAAGATCAGTACTGATGTCTGCGCTGTAAAAGTCTCTCTACCTACTCTACCCTGCCATGTGTCTCATCTACTTCAGCTTAATATGCTATGCAGGATAACATCATTACTGAATATGTTATACTCAAAAAACTTATCAAGAAATGAAATGCACTTCAAGTGTAAAGTCAAAAATTTATTTTAATTCTAAATAAAATCTTACTAGTCTAATTAAAGAAATACTTCTAAACCAGCTTAATTAGAGAAAAGGGGGGGAGGAAAGGAAAGAAATTCCTATTACAAAGAAATTCTTAATCAAAATAATATTATTAAAATTATTATAGACTTGTTTCCTAATTTCTACCTTTTTTCTGGTTTAGTGTTTACCTTTACCCATCCCTCACAGTGCTAATATTTATGAGTTTTACTGATGGAAGCAACACAGTGAGTGAATTGTTAGTATTCAAAGTTCTTTGAGAGGATTCTGATGTTGAATGGCTTCTTTTAATTTTTTTCTTTCTCTTTATCTTTCTCTCTGTCTCTCTTTCTCTTTCTCTTTCTCTTTCTCTTTCTCTTTCTCTTTCTCTTTCTCTTTCTCTTTCTCTTTCTCTGTTCTCTTTTCTCTTTCACTCTTTTCTCTTTCACTCTTTCACTCTTTCACTTTTTTTTTCTCTGTTTCTTTTCTTTTTTTTTTTTCTTTTTTTTTTGTCAGAAGAGGATTCATTACAGCCTAGTTGAATTTTCAAGGGGAAGAAGTTATATAATCCCTTTTTTTTCTGACATAGTTAAGCTCCTCTCGTGCCTCAAAGAACAGGTACTAGTATATTCTGGAGGCAGCCTTCATAGTGTGTTCCCATGCCCAGCTGTCCTCCCACTCAACAGTATGAGACAAGGTTTTTGGGTTTGTATTTTGGGTATCTGCAGAAAATTTAGAGAGCCAGGGTAGGTTTTTTACTCACATACCTCCTCTTGTTAGCATACATCAGAGAATATAGTTATTTTACTCTAAAGTACATTATGCTGTTTGCATCATAACTCAGAGGTCCTTTCTAGCCAAAAGAGAGACCTAAGTATTCTTGTTCCTAGAATTTCTCAGTGAGGAATTTGTGGATAAAGAAGACATTGAAAGTAAAGAGAACAGTTTTCTAGTAGGAGTTGTAGAACAAAGAAAAACAATAAAATACATATATATCAAATAAAATATCCCATACTGTTTATCAAATCACAGGAACAGGAGATGGACTGTCTTCTCTCTCACCCAAACAGAGTAAAGCCTGAAGGAAAGACGGCATACAGTTACAAAAGAGACTGAAAAAAAGACCACCTGTTAATGCACCTAGGTCAGAGACAATGATACTGAGGTTACATCCACATCACAGGAATTAACTCTATAGGTTGACACCACTCTAAGTAAAAATCACCCAAAACTCTGAACAACTTGATGTAACTTCAAAGATACATTCAGCTTTGAAGATGGGTTCTGCCCTGAGTCAGGATTCCCCACTTCGAGCTAAATTATTCTGTATTCCATCAAACCTAAATTATTTTATGATTCTGTGAAGATAAAACACCCTGCTGAGATACTTTCAGGATCAATTTGGTAGATGTACAGTGCCACGCTTTGATGTGTCCAATATATTCAGCTAAGGTCATAGTTGCTTAAGGGTCTGTCTTACCATGCATGCTGTGGACACATCCCTTCATTTGTCCAAGTGTAGCTACCCTCTCTATTTCTTTCAAACTTCATCACTTCATACCTTTGTTAAGCTGCTTATCAAGGTCTCTTCTTTTTAATCTAACCTCCTGTCAGTTAACTGCAGACTCTTGTTAAAATGGTGGCTTCCAGACTATTTTCCCTTAGTAATGGATCATATATGCATCATAATTTAGCAGAATCTGTATACATGCCTCAAAATATAAGTTATTTGGTTTATCCAGCTTAATCCAGCCTTACCTGCAGATTATTCTGCAAAATTTGTAAACAAATATCAAGGTAAATCAAAACTGTTTACACTCAGCTGTAAAAAAATGTTTATAAGCTATTCCAAAATGACAGAGGAGGGGAAACACACCCCCCAGAAAAAAACCCCAACAACCACAACAAACAAACAAAAAAACCCCACCCAAAGCCTTACACTAAACAGACATTAAAAGTCTTTATTAATAAAGGTCTTCAAAGATCACCAAAAATACCTATAAACATGAAGAAAATTTTCTCCAGAAAGCCAGGACCCTTCCTTCACAGAAAAAAGCATACCCACTATATAAGTAAACAGAGCTTATCAGAGCTTATCTTTTGCAAAGCAGGTTGCCATACACATAGCTTGCATCACATGACAAGAAGCAGGGGTTTGCTTGCATCATTCATTGAAGCATATCACAAGAGGCAGCAGGCAGCAAATTACCTAATTCCAGAATCACAGCCACATACCTCTGTTAAATATAATTCTACCCCAGAGCTAATTAACCAACCCAAGAAGTAATATTATTGGCCCAAATACTTCGCTACACTGAATCTCATTCCACAGCTACATGCATCTGCTTCCAGATGGACTAGTCAACTGACATCTGGCTCATGGACATTTCATGTTCTGTGGACAAGCATGCATACCTATGGAGTTCTACTCAGCAATCCTTACTGTCTGTTCTAAATAGCACTATTGAATTTAAACTCTTCCATGTTGTCTAAAGTGTCAATTTCTGTTTTAATATGACACCATCCAAAGTATTCGAGCCCATGGATGCACACACTTTTATATCCCTTAATCCTGGACATTAAGTCTTAAAGTCTTCTGTTGTTCACTGGTCTGCTATTATCAAAAGCTTACTTTTCAAAACCTGCTTATATGAAGATTAGATTTTAATAGTTGATAGTTAAACTGAATGTAAAAATGAAGAAATCAAAACCAAAATGTAATATAAACATTGACGAACAAGGGTTTTTAAGTTAGCAATTCCACATTGCAGACAAACTATTTTGCATTCAGAAAATTTGAAGTTTAGAATTAACACCCTTTTCTCTCCATTAACTTCGTACAACATTGTCTCCAACATGCAGGTATTACCAATATGACTTTTATTATATTAATTCTTAAGTCTGACACAGACATCGCAGAGATTCCAGATTAACATATTCTCAATCAATGTGTTCCAGTCTGCTGAAAACCACTTTGGTAATTTGATTTTTTATTTAATATTATTAAGATAGAATCAAATGTCATACTAAATGCAGTCTACATCTGTTGACTTGAAAGTATCTTTGATATAGGACAAATCTCTATGTAAACCTTTAAGCTGAATAACAAAATAATTTATGAAAAACATTTGCAGTATTTGTAGAAAAAAAAAAGCCTTCTTCAGCAATTTATCTGTAAATGATATTCCCTGCACTTATACTGGCATATATTACTGGTATATATGCAATATTAATATACTGGTATTTAAGTTTACTTAGATGCATGCGGTTTAATCACATAGGTTTTTTTAGTTATGGCATTCATGAGTACATGAAAATTGCAATTTCAAAATTGTTCTAACATTTCTGAATGGATGATCCTCTTCCATTGTTAGTTTCATCAAAATATTTATCCATGAAAAAGATTAAGCAGCCCACTTTTCTTGTTGGAAAGTGGAAAAAAAGTAAAACAAAGGCAATATTTTTTTTTTATCAAACTTTAGAAGTTCACTCTAATTTTCCAGTTTCATTTTTACACGGGTATGTAATTTGCAAACAGGGCAATGAAATACACATTTAATCTTTTTGTTAAGTTCACAAGCACAAAACTTTGTTCAAGTCCACTCTTTAGAAGTTTTGTAGTCTAAATAGCCCTATGTCCAATGAAACATTGGACAGATGATTGGAGCTAGTCCGTACTTCATAAGAAAAAAATCAGCAAATGTTAGCTGATTTCCTTTGGGAAAATCTTTTATATAAAGGTTTGTGATCCTTTCTGTTCTCTGTGTTGTCAAATGTCCTGGCTTCACCTCAATACTTCCTTTTGCCCCAGTGTTTCAGCTCCCAAAGTTATCCCACAGTGACCAGCAATACCTGGAATAGAGGTTGCTATCAAGCTATGCAAGTTCCAGATGAAACAGTGATATTTTAAGACCCATTTAAGACATGTAAGACCCATGTAAATAGTTAAGTAGCAGGTTAGGCTCAATGTGTTCAAACTCACAGAATGACAGAATGGTTGAGATTGGACATCACCTGGCCCAACCTTCACCTGGCTCAAGCAGGGCCATCTAGATCTCATTGCTCAGAACCATGTCCAGATGGTTTTTGGATGTCACCTCAGATGGAGACTCCACAATCTGTGCCAGTGCTCAGTAACACTCAGTAAAAAAGAGTTTTCTTATATTTAGATGGAACTTCTGTATTTGTTCCCATTGCCCTGGTCCTGTCACTGGGTACCATTGGAAAGAGTTCAGCTTTTTTGGGTAATATCATGTTAACTGACTCCAGTGTGCATGTTTTCTGATATATATGGGTTTAGAGTGGTCCCATCATAAGATTTCAGCTTTTCCCTGTTCTAATGTCAAGCATGTCAATTTGTATTTCAGCCTTGCATATCTGTGTCTTCTCTCTGCACAGAAAATTTCTAATTCTCCTTTCTGATTAATTTTTAGAAAATAAAAAAATAAATATGTAGAAAATAGTTTAAAATTATAAACACTACCAGAAATTGGAGCAAGTAGTACTTCAAAGGTGTGAAATGGCATTATTTGCAGTATCATTCATTGCTGCATGAATGAACTTTGGCTTAAAAGTGTGTTCTGTAAAGGGAGCTAACATTATTTATGAACCCTTTGACTGACTATCAGAGTTACAGAGATGCAACAGCTGTATGTCCGATCATTTCCCATTTTCAGGAGGTTAAAACACTTGGAAATAGCATCTTCCTCTATCCCTCCTGATTATATATATACACATATATATTATTTTCCTTTAGCTAAGAAGTTCATACAAAATGCTTTCCTTCCTCTGGATCTTGTTCCTATGTTAATTCCACCTTCTTCGTTTCTTTCCCTCCCTTTTGGAGAAACGTGAAAATGGTTAACAGAACTCTAGAAAAACTAAAAGCAAAGGTGGACGTTTGAGACTTTTGAGAGGAATTGCTAAGACTAACTTTTTCATGTCAGTGAACCTGTCTTGCAGTAAGCTTCATGCGGTCATTATCTTTTACCTTTTCTAGGACTTGACTGGTGGCTACTTTTATATCTACACAGAGGAACAGTCATGCCTCAAGCTGTGATCCAAAGTTTGTTAGTGAGTAGAAGCAGCAAATTCAAATTTTGTCCTGTCTTCAAATTTTAAGGAAGGCAAAGACATTTTGTTGTAGATATAAATAATTTCAAAACTTTTAGAGACTGAGCACTGGTTAAATTATAAGTTTTCAGTTAGGAAGAATAGATTCTTCCACCAGTCTTTGGCTCATGAGATCTCCTTCATAATAAAAAATTCTACCATGACCAGGAACCAAAATCAAAATTGTAGATATTTCCTCAGTGAGAAAGAAGTATATAAATGAGCCTCCTGGAATATTGTGTTTTAATTAAATTTTTTTAAATTGGCATTTTTAATAAACCAACTAAGATAGAATAGAAATGAACATGCATATTAATTAAAACTCAATGGAATGTAAGATTATTTTATTGCATGGTCATGTGGGCCTTTTCTATTTGGAAAAATAAAATCTTGTTCCTTACAGGAAAAAAAATTCCCTTGGATTCTGAAGACAAAATATATATATATTTTATTTGTAAATTTCCAGTTCATTTTAATAAACACTTATTACATTTGAGAATATTCCAGGGGTTTTGACAAACTATGTGTGTGACAGAACATTGATAAGGAGGAATATTTAACTGCATATATTAAAATTTTTTAATCAATAACTCTGCAACTTCCAAAATATTTTAGACACTGGGGAGACAGTGTTTACTTTTGAGGGTTTGTGGTCTACAGTTAAATCAGATAACATGTATAAAGTATATGTACAAAAAGGATCAAAGAAAATGTGTAGATTGACATATTTTTCATGTTTTATGAAACTGAGTTTGCGAATATGCTGAATGCTAAGACTTTCATAAGAAGTTGTATGAACTTCAAATACATAATACTGCAACAATAAACATATTTTTTCTGGTTTTTATAATTATTTTTTCTTCCGTAAATGTACATGCAGACACATATGCACACACAGACATACACACAGAGAAATTATTTCTATTTTGTTCCAAATTAAAAATTTGATATCACACAAAAATTGTGAAAAAAATTGTCAATAAATTGTTCAAAACAGTACCTTTTTTCTCTCTTGTTTCTTGAATTTTGTTTTCTTAATAGGATCTAGTATTAAATGTTCTCCATAACAGCCAGCTTTCTTTACTCAAATTACCATCAGTATCCATCTATTTACTTACTTTTAATTATGCACTTATACTTCAGCAAAACAGTCAGAACCAGATACCCAGAAATAATTATAAGACTAATTTCGTAGAAAAGTTGGAGTTTCATATAAATGCAGAACCTTCAATGAATGCAGTCCTTAGTCATCCTCCCATGGATTCTAGTGTCACAGAATCCTAGATATTTCACAAGATAGATGGAAGAAGAAATTGTTACCAAGCAGTACTCAAAATCAGTCTGCTTTTATTTGAATACTTAAAAATTTAGACATTTGATTGTAAACATCTACAATATTGGATCTATTGTGTTTGATTACTAGCTGTATTAAACCCTCCTACTTAATTTTGGAATAGTCAGTATGTGTTAAAGTACACACATTGTACTTTACATTGTATACACACAAGACAGCTTACACACATTCTGCTTCAGCAGTGCATTACATTTTGTCATAAACATATCTCTGAGAGCTGAAAACTATGCTTCTCTAAAGGTAAGAGCTACACATGACAGCTTCAGTATATGACAGAAAAATAAGCTGCCTTTATCATTTTATAGAAAAATAAGTTACCTAAATGAATCCTTTATTTAAAAAAAATAAAGCAAAATCCACAGTTCACCTGCAGTTAAAAAACAAAAACAAACAACCCCCTCCCAAACAAACACTCCCCCCTCCAAAAAAAAAAAAACAAACACAAAAAACACCAAAAAAGCAAACGAACAAACAACAACAATGACAAATTTTAGCTGTTTGTAGGGAGCCAATTTAATCTTTCTATCTCAACGTTGTTTGAAATTACCAGAAGTGTGTGGGGGAGAGGCTGCACAAGTGCTACTTGCAGGAGGCAGCTCGGAGAAGATGGAGGAAAGCTCTGTCTCTAGGGAGACTTCACCTGACAGCCATTTCATGTAACAGGCAGTCAGGAGGAGACCACTGAGGACACTGTGCCCTTTAGAAAGGTTCTCCAATCAGGTGGCAAAAGGTCTCCATAAATGGACTGCAGCTGGATGTTCGACTGTGCCAATGGCCTCCTGTCAGTGAGCAGACCTTGGGAGGAACCAGAGAGTATAAAAAGTAACTGCATCTCAAGCTACAAGGTGCTAGACTGGTTTTCACTTTTGCCCTTGCTGGAAGTGGTTTTTGCTTGCCCTTGCTCACTTGCTGGCTCTCCCTCTTGCTGTCTGGACACCTGCTGACCACCTAGCTTGTGTCCTGCCCTACCACTTCATCTCCCTTGCCTGCTCCAGCAATTCCCTTTCCTGCCTCCCTACATTCCTGTCCTATGCCCTACCTGCATCGTCCCTGCCTACCTCATTCCTGCCTGACCCACCTGTTTTCCACCCTGCTCTGCCGATCCAGCCCGCCATGGCAATCCCTGCCATGTCCCTGTCCAGGGCCCTGCACATCCTGCCCAAGTGCCCACTCACTGCGTGTCCAGCTGCCCACGGCATGGGAACTGTGCACACACACCCTGCCGCTCAAACATTGACGGCAAGCCCCAAGCGGGTGGTAATGCCCACTTTTCCTCCCTGTCTCCTCTCTCTCCCCCAATTCTTTTTCCTTTTCCTTTCTCCTTTTCTGCCTTTCCTGTTCTTCTTTGGTAGGGCAACACCCTTTTCATTACCAATAAACAGTTCTCAGATGTAATATTTTCCTCATTTGGCTTAATTCTGTCCTAGATCATCCGTTTTAAAAGAACCCCCTGCAGTTCCCCAGAGGGGAATGCAATACTATTTCAGCCATTTTCAGTTTAAAAAGGATAGTGGTGACATTGAAAAGGGTTTATAAACATGAAGTCCTTTAACTTACTATTTTACTGCCTTCTGACCCTTCTGAATTCTTTAGAGATTTTCCAAACTCTCAATTTAATCAGAATAAAAGTTGCTTCAATCACCATGACTGTTGTCAGTTAGAATCAGCAAACATGATTTAACTGTCATTATAGTTTTCATGACCAGTGGACACATTTCTAAAAGAAGTGTAGTTATATGTTTAATGCCTAATACAGCAATATGATAGCAAAAGGAGTGCCATAAAACGAAAAGCTCTGAGACTTAAACTCTTCAGGCTGAATTGTCTTCATTCCAAAACTTGCAAGAAAACACTTCACTGTGCTGCTGATAACAATCTGTGTAATTTCTTTCTTAAAAACAAAAAAGCAAAATTGAATGGAAACAAATGGCAAATACAATTTCTAATGTGCTGTAGTAACTACCTGTGATTTTTACTGTTAACCCTAAAAATTTTTAAACCTTGGTAGAATTTAACATCTCTTCCCTAATTTACAGAATTGCAGAGTTGCTCAGATTGTAATATCTGTGCAATAGGTCATCTAGTCAGTTCCCCTGCTGAATTAGGGTTACACAGAGCAGGTTGCCCAGGACCATGTCCAGGTGGCATTTGAATGTCTTCGAGGTGGAAACTTCAGAGAGTCTCTGGGGAACATTGTCCAGTGTTCTCAATAGAAGGGTGCTTTTTCCTGTTCAAAGCAAATTCATTCCATTTTGGTTTGTGGCCATGGCCTCTTAGGTTATTAAATACCACTGAAAAGTCTAGCTTCATACTCTTTAATCTCTTGTTTCTATTTTAAAAAATGTGTATTAGAAATAGAAGTTATAGATCAGAATAGTCTCTAAGACCAATAACAGCTCATACAATAGACACTATTAAACCTCTTTACATACAGACTGGATGAGAGGACAGCAAGGTGGGTTGAGAACTGACTGAATGTCAGGTCCCAGAGGGTCATAATCAGTGTCACAGGATCTAGTTAGAGGCCTGTCACTAGTAGGGTCCCCCAAGGTTCAATAAGGGGCCCAGTATTGTTTAACTTACTCATTAGTGACATGATGAAGGTCCAGATGCCTCCTCAGCAAGTTCACCAATGATACACAGCTGGGAGAAGCTTTGGGCTGATCCCCCAGAGGGCTGTGCAGCCCTTCAGAAGGACCTGGACAGGCTGGAGAGATGGGCAGAGAAGAACAGTCTGCAGAATTTATCAAAGGTAAATGCAGGCTCCTGCACCTGGGTAAGAGTAACCTCATGCACCAGCACAGGCTGGGGACTGACCTGCTGTAAAAGCCCATCTCTCTGGAAAAACTTGGGGCTCCTAGTGAAAGAAAAAAAAAAAAAAAAAAAAAAAAAAAAAAAAAAAAAAAAAAGCTGTATTTTAGCCAGCAGTGCCTTTGTGGCCAAGAGGGCCAATTGTATCCTGGGCTGCATTTGAAAGATCATTGCCAGCAGGTCAAGGGAGGTGATTTGTTTAAACTGGAAAATTCTATTTCAAAAAAAAAAAAAATTAAAGAGAAAGGAGAGAAACGCCAATATTTTTGCATTTCAAACAGCTATCCAATGTTTCTTATTGTGTAGGAATAAAAGATGTGCTTTTCAAGAAGGAACTGTCTTAAAACTATTTATTCATTCATTCATTGGTAACATTACTGAAACATCAGAACACTGATAAAATTAGAAAAATAGAAATTCCTTTTTTTCACAGTGTATTAATCCCTAGCTTCTAGTTTGGTCTAATGAAAGAGTAACTGAGTATATGACTACGCAAATGAAAAAAATATTAACTAAATTTTATTGAACTCTAAGGAAAACCTACAATGATCACACTGCTTACCCTAAACGTTTCTATTATGTTTACTTATGACAATGTAATCTTTCCTGTATTGAAGAAAATACCGATTTGATCTTCAGCCAAAAAATATAAAAAATGAAGAGGATCTTGGCCTTGTCTTTGAGTCAGAAAGCTATCCTGCACTAAGTTGTTAATCTGTCAATTAAAACTGGTAATCCTAAACCAAAGACAAAGGTTTAAATAAATCAATTTAGATGTTTCTGGATGGTTTTGTGTATGTATGTTTCTGAAAAAGACATCAAACACAAAGCATAAGGTAAATTTTTATGTTAAAATGTTTCCTTAAATATCAAAGTTTGATGAATCAAAATGCCATGTAAAAAATGAAACCTTGCAATGTTTTAAAAATTATACAAAAAAAGATAAGAAAAGGTGGAAAATACAAAGCAATGTAGTGATAGCACAGGGGATAATGACTTTAAGCTGAAAGAGGGCAGTTTTAAATACTAAGACAAAATTCTTTATTGTGAGGGTGGTGATGCACTGGAACAGGTTGCCCAGAGAAGTTGTGGATGCCCCTGTTCCTGGAAATGATTAAGGCCAAGTTGGATGGGGCTTTGAGCAGCCTGGTATAGTGGTAGATGTTCCTGCCTGTGGCAGGAGGGTTGGAACTAGATGATTTTTATGGTTCTAACACAAAAATTTGTATGATTCTACAAATGTTATATGAATATCCTTTTGATCACTTCAGGTCAGCTGTCTTAGCTATGCCTCCTCCCAGGTTTTGTGCCTCTCCTTAGTGGCAGAGCATGGAAAAATGCCAAGTCCTTAACTTAGGTGAAGCACTAGTTAGCAACAACTAAAACATCAGCATGCTATCAAAATTATCCTCACACGGAATATAAAGTACAGCAGTGTACCAGCTGCTAAGAATATGAACTCTATCCCAGACAAAACTAGGACACGGAGACATAAAAAAAAAAATCTGTCAGTATCAAAAAGAGATCCACTTTAATGGCTCTATTCTTAGTCTTTGCTTGTACCACCGACTATGATTGCAGAATATATGTCTCCTAAAGTACATATTTTCTCCATATTTCTGTTGAGTTTCAGCACTGGTAAGACCACTACATTTTTCCATTCACAGAATTCTCTTTATTATATTTCTTTTGCCCTGTTTTCCAATAATCAATTTGAACCAGGATGCCTCACAGAGATAAGTTCCAAGCTCAGAGTGCTCAGCAAGCATTGTAAGATTCTTACAACATATAAGGCACAACAAAATAGTCCCAGTTAGCCCCTAGGAACCCAGAGCAAATGTTGCTGCTGAAAAAGCCTCTTCAGCCTCAATTAAAGATTATTGGAAGGACAATGGAAGGCAACTGAAATTGAAAGGAAAAGATTTTCCTAAGAAATCTCTCAGCTCAGATGAGAAGACAAAGAAATTGAGATGCATGTGGGAAACAGAGTAACAAAGAACCTTAGAAAGAGAGAATTTGGGATTGGAAGAAATAATTAGAGGAAAATTCTGATATACTAAGTAAAACAATATACTGAGGGAAAATATCAATCATTAAATGGCAGAGGGGCAGAGAAATGGGAGACAACTTTATATGGGTGACAAGCATTTTGGGATGAAATAAAAAAGAACATCTACTGCATTCACTTTTACAATGGGATTTTGGGTTGCATACATTTTCTGCAATAAGAACAATGTGTTTCAATGTTGTGAGATATGCTACCTGTTGGAACATTTAGTACCATATTAGTTGCCAAGGGAACAACATCTTTTTGTGAAGCACATTCTGAGTCTGGCTTTCCCTTTTGGAGTTATACCCCTGTGGTGCACAAATAAATGTGACCAAGTTATGCATGAGGAGTCTGAATTTGATGAACCATAGCAAACATTAAATTGCCTGCATTTTGTTCTTCTATAGTATAATTTCCAGAAGACTATTGTCACAATGATTAGATTTTCTTGACTACGGTTCAAAAAATTGTAATTAGACATAGAAACTCAAATGTTCTCATAGCTAGGAAGGTCCATTACCACTTCATTATATCTGAAAGCTAAATGAGGATGCAATTGAATTGTTTGCTATTCATATAACCAGGATAAATGGAATATTCAAGAGGCATAAACACACATTCTTATATAAATATAATGTACTGCAAGAACTCACTGGTATGCAGCATATATGTTAAAACCTGACATACAAATATTATACAGCCTTACGCCGTGTGTTAGTTACTTGTTAACCCTCTCACTGACTACTGAGCTACAGATTTCCTGAACTCTTACTCTCCCTCATTTTTTACTTCTCCTTAATGGTTGCCTTTCTCTGTATTCATGCTTTCACTTATCTCCTTTACCAATTATGTTGCCATCTTTTCTTATGGGGGTTTCTTTTCACTAGACATTTGCATATAGTCTCATAGATTTTACCTCTAAGCAATCTGGTGTACAGATAATACTATCTGTATTATCTAAAGGTGCAATAGCAAAAAAATGATGGGTGTTAGAGAATTAGTAGCAGGGGAAACACACATAGCTGTTGCTCAATGGAATTAATTTAATTTAGAAGGAATTATTAAGTGTGAACTTTATACTCAAGGCCCTGTTTCCAGCCATGCCTTGGTTCCAGCCAATGAAAAGTGCTCTGTTTTCAGCAGAGAACGTGCCACAGAATCATACGATCTTCAAGCTCTTAAATGACAAAGAAAGGTAAACACTAACACAATTCTGAAAAAGAAAACAAATTGTATCATTTTGATGATTGGGCCAAATTTTATAAAGTTGGTCCTATCAGAAATTCTCCTAAGAAAATAATTTTTATTTGTTAAGTAGACTCAATTGTAAAACATATCCTTCTCTGCAGTTTTCAAATCTTGGATGTTTTCTGAGAAAAGATCTGAAGCGGGTAAGCATAAATGGAGACATTTTCATTTGTTTTTGACCAAAATTAGCAGATAATTATCCAATCATTTCTATGATGGATAATTCACAGGGAATTCTTCTATCTGTTCTTGAAAAGAAATCAAGGTGGTATTGTTATAACTCATTAACATTTACAAGTGCACAATAACTGCAAATCACACCAAACTACTATGTGTTTATAATGACTGAGACACTAAGTTTATTTATGATTGCTTTTTATCACAGATGATGTTAAGCTACATGACTTAGTATGTTATTTGGTGAACTGTTATACAAATGACAAATTATTAAACTGTGGGAAAGAGAGTTGACTACTTTTTTTTTGCTTTTTATTTTCCTTTTTTTTTAATAAAAAGGATATCTATTTGGATCAAAATTAGTGACAGAGTCAAGCTATTCAAAAATAGGAAGTTTCTGCTTCTCATACTTGGGAATTCAGCTGTTAAATCTGACCAAGACTTAAGACATGAATGTTATTCCAGGCAGGATCATCAGCAGCTCAGAAAAAGAAATTATTGTCATTTCCTATAGCAGTCTTTACAGAGTACTCCCACAAAGTTCATATTAAATAATAAAAGCTATCTAGCAGTAACTATTTTAAACCTGTGTTTTCAGCAGTGACTCCTTACTAACAACTTCACCTTATTACGTGGCAAATGCCAATATGGGGTCATTTTATATCATAAGTTAATGCTGCAGAAACCCTCCCTGCACAACAATTCACATTTCAATTTAGAACTGGGAGAAGTACAAGACTATAGGTACAATGGAGACAAGAAGCATTGTAAATGAGACTGTACTTTTTTAGGCACTTTTTTAGATAATTTAATTTAGATTTGCAGAAATCATAATTTCAGTGTCTGAGGTGCGAATATTCTAAGGGGAAATATGTAGGTGCAGTGTAGTCACGAAATAAATTTCAAACTACACAGTAGTGTTGTAATTAGGATTTTCATATATGCACAAAAACAGAAGCGCAAATGCATGATGATCTCCACTGAAGAAAAAGTAAACAGTATGGAGCTTGAGTACATTACAAATAAAATGGTAATTGGGATAATTTTCTGGACTGTAACTTTGAATTTTATCCAGTTTCTGCTTTAGTTATATAAAACCTGAATATATCTTTAAAAAATAATCCCAAAATATCCTACTCCTAACACATTAGCTATTTAACTTTGGCCTCCTTATGATGCCAAGATGATTATTTGCCTTTTCTTTTCTTTACCTTTTATATAACATTTATATATCCTCAGTATTCTTAGCATGCATAGTTGTAATTCCTTAAGTCTGATAACTTAGCATAGTCCTAGTATTCTGTTAGGCCAGGAGACCAAACATCCTAAAGGCCTTGTAGTAGGAGGGCAGAAGACGCTTCGTTATTTTGGGACACCAAGGTCCTTTCTAGAGCACATCCTGTAAACTAGGGGGGAATTCCTCAGATGGAGGAATATCACACCATTCATCCAGGCCTCTCATTGAGGCATCCTTGTTAGATATGCTAATCTTTAAGGTCTATAAATTGTACAGGCAATCTGTCGTGTGCATTGTAGTGCATCCCACCTTGGAGAAATAATGCGCCGTAAGGATCCTTATTAAAATACCAAGGTAAAAACCCCTTATCCCATGGGGTATATAACCATGTCTGGCTGTCAATTTTTTAAGACCGGGCATCAATTGAAGCTCTAAGTTTGCAGCAAATCAGATTTTCTGAAGTTTTGTTAAACATCTTAATCAGGTACTATTTTAAGTTTGTGTTTATGTAGTGAAAAATGCAACATATATTTTAATATTAAATACATATATCAAAAGGACAAAGTATAAAAGGCAAGGTCTTCTTCTCTGTGCAAACAATAATATTTTCCATGACTTTGATGGAATCTTCCCAATTTGATAAGTAATTATTCACACCTATGCAGATGAAGGCTTAATTCTTTAAAAATAACTTTTATCATCATCCATGTGCTAGTTCTACATGCAAAAAGCAATGTGCCTCTACATATACATTGATACTTCATAATGCATGGAGAAAAGCAAGGCAAGTCAAAGTAAAAGAATGTACTAAAACATTGAAATCTGGTAGACACATTTGTGACTAGATTGTGGTTATACAATTTCCATCATGCTTCTCTTTGACAATATTTATAATGTTATATAGAAGATATGTAACTTGTATGATTATTTTATTTTAAGGGACAAAGAAAAGCAAGTTACTTTTCAGGTTAGTACTTTATTGCAATTATTTTATTTAATGCATTTTACCCAAAGAGTTTTATTTTTTATCTTAATTACCTCTTTATTATCAAATTTGTAGCTTTTTCCAAATAGTAGACTAAAAATAAAAACCTGGAAGGTAAAAGAAAAGAAAGGAATATGAAAGCGACCAAATTAGTTAGAGGATTTGGGAAGAAGTTTAATGCTTAAAGATTTATTTTAGTGGATACATTTGAGATTAGAAGTATATATGTAAACACACACACGTAGATATACTCATACCTACACTTCCTGAAGAGATGTAAATTCTGCTATCATCTTAAACATGTTTAAAACACCAAGAATATTCATAGTACTTTTAAAATGTGGTACTTTTTGGTGCAAACATTCAATTACTATTGTCTGAAAAGGTTGTGGAAACATTTGTCTTTTAAGGAAAACAGAAACATACATTTTTAAATTTCTATATAGTTGCACAGAGGAAATGTAAAATACCCCAAAGTGAAATGTAAATATGCTCTGACAGAAGAGGACATAGACATTGCCTTGTACATTACAATAATCAAGCAGTGTCTTGGGTTTGAAAGGCAAGTATCTGCCAGGGAAAGCTGGAGTTTCCCTTGGAATGGAGAGTGTAAACCCCTCACCACCACCAAATAATAATTTTGGAATTAAGGGCTTTCAGGCCTTAAGATTAGGGAATAGGAATAACAGTTCTTTGCTAGGAATATTAGCAATACAAATGTAGTGGAAAAAACCCAAGCGAAAAACCAAACAAACAACAATCCTAGAAACCCTGAAAGAGTCGGAGTTACAACCTGACACCCTGTTGGTCATGGTGTTGGAAGCAGCCCAAAAGTAAGTCCTCCTGGAGTGGCAGATGTGGTGCTGTTGGAGCAGAGATGATCCTGAGAGAAAAGGGCCCAGTGATGGTGAGAAGGGCCCAGTGATGGTGAGAAGGGCCCAGTGATGGTGAGAAGAGTCCAGTCTTCCTCCGGGAATTGGGTGGAACTAGATACTTTGTGTTCCTACGTCTCAGTTTTTATCTAGGTAGGAATGGTTGGCTCCATCCAGTGGGATCACAATGGGATGATGGAATGTGTCATGTCATTGGTGAATCTTAACGGCCCATTAGCAGAAAATATTCCCCTGGAGGGAGGGAGGGTGGTGAAAGGGATAAGAAATACTGCCCCACCTGGTTTTAACAGTTGGCCCATTATCAGAAGGCACCCGCCCTGACCTCCCACACTCCACCCCATCCCCCCCCACTCCCCAGAATAACAAGAGATAAAGAAAAAAATCTCCCCAACTGCTCTCAACAAATGAAATAGAATACACATTTTTGGTTCCATAACCCAAAACAAGCAGTAAGACATTATTGAAGAGACAGAATAGTGAGCATAAGAATGTGGTCATTATTGTAGAAATGTTTATGTGTCTTGATAACATATTTTTATGATTTAAACAGTGGCCTGGTAACAATGGCTGAAGAAAAAGATCTGTTCCAAGAGGTATCTGGGGAAACTTCTCAGACTTGTTCTATTTCACTACCCAGGTTAATAAGAATTTAGATACCTTAATGTTGTTTTAAAATCACAGCAAATACCTTTCCATTCCTAAACTACCAAACAAAGTTTAAGTTGCCACCCTTTCCCCTTCCCATACAATCTAAATAGATATGCCACTAAACAAAGTGCTGCTGGAGCTCAGAACCTTCTCAGTCTTGGTCAGAGAAACAGCTCAAACCCCATGAATTATTATACTACAAAAAAGTCATAAAGAGAAAAAAGAGCAGGTGGCAGAAACAGCCACGCATTTACACCATAAATCCCAGTCTTGTGTACCCATAATGTGTATGACAATAATGGAGGTTCATAATGCTAAAATTAACGTGTTTAACAACCATTCTGGTTTTGGGGGCTTGTTTTTCCTTGTCAGTCTGTTCTTCAGTTATCAAAGCTATATTTAGCATGCAACTTCATGTGCAGACAGACCTAAGGTACCTATATAATCTGTGTTAAAAAAAGCGGAAGACATCTAATAGCCTTTTTATAAAGTTGCCCTTAATATATCCCTGAGGGAATGAAAAATACTGTTGTACATTATAAAGGGTATGAAGCTGAAGGACAGGAAAAACTAAAGACTTCTTTCTCAACAGGAAAAGATTGCCATAGCAGGGTCTCTAGAGTCGCTCTTTGTGTCTCTCTGTTAATACTCTTTTGCAAGTGAACACAGAATGCCTTACCTTGAGGCATGGTTGTCTTAATATTCTCAGTCTAGTACACACTTGCTGCTTCCCTCCTGAAAGCTGCCCATAAGATCAGAAACTAGTTCTGGGACAGTGCAAGCCAATAAGACTGAAACTTTTAGAGCAAGCAAAAATATGCCCTGTGCACCTGTTTTAGTATAACCTCCAGAATGTTTGAAATGTAGGTAGATCAAGAAATGAAGGACTTTTCTGAACTCAGGTCTGTGTTTTTTCCAATTTCTTCTGATCATTTTCTCATACATTGATGAAATGTCTGTCATGTTAAAATGAATAGAAATAATGTCTGAGACATATTTTTAGCACAGAAATATTGAGGTCTAACTAATATGTCTGGTCTTGGAATATTTGCCTTTTTTTTAACACAGACTAAAAGGATCCACTGTTATGGAACATGTTTGTTCTAGTAAAGATGAAGCTCAGCATTGATAATTAGAAATTTCTTATTCCCACCTGGTTTTGGTTTTATTTTTGGCTTTTTTTTAAAAAAAAAACTTTTTTATGTTTGATTTAATTGATCTTATTTTAATTTAATTAACCTTCTTTTATTTCACTTTTATTTTGAGACTATTATTTCCATTATTCTGTTGAGCCATCTGATGTCTTACCATCTCTAATAAGTTATTCTTTAGAATGTAGGTGTCATATAACTGCTGAGCTGTGATTCTTGTATAGTCACTGGATTATTACTGTGTCTCTCCCCTCTAACTCAGAGTTGGTGAAAACTGTTGAAAATGTTTTCATTATAGAAATTTTTGTAACTTAGATCTCAAGATAAATCTGATGGTGAGCTTCCCTTACAGTAACAAGAGAATTCCACTAGAATTAGAGGATCTTTCTTTTTCACACTCTGTTTTAAGTTTTTTATTAATTGAATGTTTATTATGACTTTTCTTCTGTACTGTGATTATACTGAGATAGTTACAGTCCTTCACAACAATTCAAGAACAGCGCTGTCTTCCATCCCTCCATAAAAGTAGATGTAACACATCAGAAGGCTACAGAGCATGAAGCTTTCAACAATTTGTGGAATGTTACTCACAGGCCACAGCTTCCATCTCCACTTTTCAAGGCCACCTGCTGTCACATCAGGTTTGAATTTCTCTGTTAAGTGTCACTATGCTGGAGTCAAATACCTTACTGTGCATAGACTGTTTGCTAGGACTATTTATATAGAACTGCTACATACATACATGTATGTATGTACATATACAATTTTTTGTCCTTTTTTTGGCACACAAAAGCAACAAATAGGATTTATTTTCTATGGCAGAAGCTGTGGAAGGAGTCTCCATGTAGATTTTTTAAATAACTCACTTTTCTATGGAAAGACAACTCTATCTTTTATCTGATGCAGATGTAAGACTTAAACAAAAAAATTTCCCCCTAAGTAAGATTTTTCTTGTTATCGTTATACTAATTAGCAGTGCTCTACTTACCTCATTTCCACTAGGTCAGCAGTAGTAATTAGAACAGATTGATAGCAGTGAATTAGGTCCTGAAGGATACTATGCTCAAAATTTTGTTTATAGGCAAAAAAGGAAGCACATCTTGGATATAAATAAAATCAATAATTTATTGTTATTATAACTGAAATCTTGAGAGTCAAATAATTATTAGTTCAGGTCTAATAGTTATATAAAAAAGATAATGATGGAACTAAAACTGTTCTACACAAAGTTCTTAGTTTCTACCCCTTTTCCTGGTCTTCTGCTCATGCTTCCTGCTCCTCTGGCCCGAAGGTCTGTAGTTTCACACAGCAGGGAGGGTTATGATGAATTGTCAGCATCTGGAATCCTTCACCAGGAGGAATATGATGTTCATGTTGCTGGTTTCTCCTTCAGCCCTCAAGGGTCATCTCTGGATTATTTTTATATGTTTGCTAACACATTTTTACACTTTCTCATTGGCCTACAACTCCAGGTTACAACTAAATTTACTGTATATTGAGACCTTTATGCACACTAGATACCATTTCCTCATTTCTTTTGGTTAGCCTTAAGCCCAACTCCAGGTATATAGCCCACTTACAGGTGTGTAATTACCTAGAGCATGATTGTTAAATGTAACTTCAAATATATATATTTTTTTAAGCAATGAAAATATTTCAGTGCACTAAAATATAAGCAGGAAAATTTGCATATGAGGGTAACAAAGAAAAAATATTGTAAGCGTCTTAGGGTGACTTTATATGCTTGTATCCCCAATCTGTTTGTGCTGTTTATTAAGTTCTGTACCTTTAAAATGGTTCTGGGAGTGAAGGGGGAGATAGGAGCAGCACCAGTTTGTTTTAAGAAAACTGCTTGACTCCCACACGGCCTGGCTGCGGCGTTCGTCTGAGGCACGGACAGCGGTGGGACAGAGCTCTCCTGTGCTTTTAGTTAGTTTTAGTGAGCTGAGGCAGAGAAGTTCCCTGCACTGTTTTTTTCCTTTTCCTTGGGACTGTTTAAATCTGCTCTGGACTGAAAACCCCAGAGGAGCAGCGAGGGCTGGCACCTGCGGCCGCCGGGCCTGGCCCTGTGGAGGGAGTGGGGCTGGTGAGAGCCTGAGGGAGCTGAGCTGCACCCACAGCAAGGACTGTCTCAGTTTGCCATCGCTCTGCGGAGCAGCCAGAGGTTTTATTTTCGTAGTATTCATTCTTTAGCTTGTGGGCATTTTGTTTGTTAAATAAATAGTTTTTTCCACTTTTCTCTGAGGAAGTACTTCTCCCGGACTGGCTGGGGTGAGGAGCCAGTTCCAGAGGAACCCCCTTCAGAGATTTCCTCCCAAATTTGCCCTAAACCAGGATAGATACATTTTTATTGGCACCCAACTGCAGGGCTTGAGAGAGTGGAAAAAAATTGTATTGATTACATTTTGGTTGTACTTTGTGTGGGGGTAAAGTACTCTAGTAGCCATGTTGCTCCTTGAATTCCTAATGCCTCTTCCCTAGGCTTTTTTGAGGTTTTAATACCTTTAATACCTTTCTGGTCGCTAGGTTTGTTTTCTTATCCAAAAACAGCTCCAATGCTTTTACACTAGAGGTGCACAAATTAGGATAGCTATTCTCCCGGGCTCAATGATTATGATATATAAGTTTATACAGGTACTGGAGTTTGTGCCAGGTATGCTTGGTTTATAGTTTCTTTATCCTACCCTGCATTCTACTTCCAGCAGCATATTTTGGAGATTTATTAATAGTTGCACCCAATTTGTTAGAGGAGAAGTAAGAGATGGAGCTTTTCAGTCTTTTCTTTCCTTCTCTTTTGAATCGGTTAAATCACTTTTGGAGAATGTTCAGTGTTCTCTGAATGTTAAAGATACCACCTTCCAACTCTGGTAAGCTTCCTCTGTACAGTCTGCAGCTTCTCTAGAAGGAGGGCTGAGATTTCTAGAAGGGCTGATGAAACACCTGACCCAGAAGCAGACCCAGAAGTAAGCCCAGGTGTAGAAAATCCTGAGTGGTGTAGAGAATAGGAGTAAATGGGCTGAACCTTGAAAGAATTTTTTGATCCTCCAGCTTGAGAATTTTCAAGTCAACAAGTTCAGAACCCAGATGAGGTGGGGAAATATCTGAAGGAGAACTGCCATGATGACTCTAAGGAGAAAAAGCTCATTGCAATAAGCTGGGCCCTGGCATATGCTTATTGCATGCTGCTAGACACTGTAGAGCAGCAGAAAGAGGCAGGGGGGCAGGAAGATAAATCAGCAGCTACCCCAGTCACTCAGGATGCAGCCAATACCCCAGCTACTCAGAGAGCAGCTAAACCAGCCAGGGAGCCTAAGTCAGCAGCTAAACCAGATGATAAACCTAAGACAGCAGCTAAACCAGACAGTAAGCCTAAGACACTGGCAGTTGCTGTGGGAAAGAAAAAAAGAAGCACACATGCAAAACTGATCGACCAGTGGACAATGATCCAGGTGAAGGACCCTCAGTGCCTCCCGACACCTCATCAGAAGCTGAAGCAACTGACACAAAATCAGAAGCCGGACCAATTGGCCCTAGATATTGCTGAAAGAGAGAAGTGGCCAAAGCTCTACCTCTACACTGATTCATGGATGGTAGCCAATGCTCTGTGGGGATGGCTGGAAAAGTGAAAAAAAGCTAATTGGCAACATTAAAAAAACCAACAATTTGAGATGCTGAAGAGTGAAAAGACATCACTATCAGAGTAGAGAAACTGTGAAAGTCCACCATATAGATGCCCATGTCCCCCAAGAGTACAGCTATTGAAGAGCACCAAAACAATGAACAGATAGATCAAGCTGCAAAGACAGAAGTGTCAAAAGTAGACTTAGATTTGCAACACAAGAGAAAGTTTTTCCTAGCTCAATGGGCTCGTGATGCCTCAGGTCATCAAGGTAACATCATCACCTATAGCAAATCAGGACAGCAAAGTACACACTAATCTCTCAGAGCATAAGAATTAAGTACAGACAAAATAATCTTTAGGAGCAAAGATATTGAAAAATGGTCACACAGACAGCTATAGGCAAAGTACCATTTCAATGACAGATGCAGGATTAAAGCAGTTAGCTCCAGTTCACCTGCTACTGGATTAAATTTTAGTAAAAAAATTACATATGTTGTTGCCTTGAACCAGTGCATGACTGCAGCCTTGCAGTATATGACTATAACATCTGCTAAAAAGCTTAATGAAATCAAAAGAATTCCATGAAGAATTAAGAATATACCTTGAGATTTTAAGTATCAGTGCCTTTTGTATCTTTTTCTCATGAAAGTCATCACAGGGACACAAGACATATTTCATAAATCTTAAGCCCAAATTTAGTAGTGATTTTCCATTAAATGAAAAAAGATTTGCTGACAACATGATATTGTCTCTGAAAAGTGAATGTTTCTCCTGGGGCAAAAAAATAGTTATTTCTTGTAAAAAATTGATTTGGGAGTGAAGGCATAAGGTAAAGAGAGTGTTCTTTCTTTTGTTCATCAAAAGACAGCAAAATATATTATGTTTAGAGCATTATATATAACTAACTGAACGAAAAAAATTCTGAACAGTATAAAAGCTATTACTATATTTGGAAAAGTCACTAAACAGTGTGACTGTTTTGCTGCAGTGCATGGAAACAAATAGCCATTTTTAAAGAATGCGTAAGTTTTGCCTTTTTTTTTTTTTTTTTTCCTTTGTGGTGGTTGTTTTTTCCAGGAGTGAAAAATTCATCATTGTTCAATCTCTCTTGGATATTTTCTAAGTGTGTACATGAATGTTTGGCAAACAATCGATGTGATGTCAGTACAAATGTTTGGACAACTAATTGTTCAGCAGATTTTGAGGAGGTAAAAGAAGCTGGGTCTTGCCTCTCCTTATAACAAGGTGAAACTCAAACCCTACAAGTCTCACACCTGCAGCTGAGGGAAATAAAATTATTCTGAAAAATTTCTGTTACACACTGACCAACAGATTATAAGTGGTCTGTATCTTTAATTTATTTCTCAATTTCCTGAACTACTTAGTCAACGTGTTGTTCAGTTATGAGAAAACTTGTCTATATGTAGAAGTTAACCTGGGGAAATACACATTATCAGGAATCAGATGCTCTACTGTCCAATAATTTTCAAAAATCATTTGTAAAATCTCTGAAACATTGTTGCTCTAAAACAATATCAGTTCAAACTGGTTTGACTTCTTACTCGAAGTCCAACTAGGCTGACTCAAAAATAGAGTCTCAAAATAGAGCAATACACATTTTGATTTTTGTGTCAGTCATCTGTCTTGGTTTGGAAAGACAGGTATCTGCCAGGGAAACTGAGGTTCCCCTAGGATGGAGAATACCAACCCCTCGCACCCCGACGAATTATAATTTTGCAATCAAGGGCTCTCAGGCGAAGATGTTGGGAATAGGAATAACAGTTCTTTACTAGGAGGTTTAACAATACAAATATGATAGGAAACAAAACCACCCAACCAAACAAACAAATAAACAAATAAACAATAATTTTAGAAGAAAACCCTGACAAAGTCAGAGTTTCAATCTGACCCTGTGATTCAGGATGTTGATAACAGTCCAAACGTAAACAGTCCAAACACTTCTGGAGTGGCAGACGTGATCCTGTTGGAGCAGAGATGATTCTGCGAAGAAACCGGTTCAGGGACGGCCAGGAGGGAGACCGGATGACGAGCACAGGAGACGAAGAAGCTCTTCCCACACCGCAGCGAAGGAAGCGCCGCGCACCCCGCTCCTGCAACAGAGCAGCACCGACCCCACCCGGCCACCTCCCCTCCCCCCCACCCCCCACCGCCAGGGCATGAGATGTATAGAAATGCAAATGCACCGCACAGGCTGGGGAAGGTAACAATGGCCTATCAAGGTGGGTCATCAGGCCCCAAAACAGATGTAAATAGAATACACAAAACCCAGCTCCACAACCCAAGACAACGTTCCACCCCTTATTCTATTACCATCTGTATCATACCTAAATTAATAAACTCCACTATACAGAATGAACCCTCACACTCAGTTCTCACTCAGGATTAGGTTTTCCTGTGGTACACAACTGGTTTTCCCATCTTTCTGCATCACCCACCAAGTGTTACCAGGTCCTTGAGCAAAAACAATCCCACGGGTGGGTTCACCTTTGCCCAAGGTGGGGTTTACCCAAACAGTCTTTCCTAAGATACCTCTCATATGTACTACAGGGACTTTGTCTCCATCCACTGTGTGCAAAGGGGTAGACTGGGCAGGACCAGCTCGATTAATAGACCCTCGGGTGTTGACCATCCAGGTGGCCTTTGCTAAGTTCACTTCCCAATTTCTGAAGGTCCCCCCGCCAAGTGCTTTCAGGGTGGTCTTAAGCAGTCCATTGCACCGTTCAACTTTCCCGGCAGCTGGTGCATGATAAGGGATGTGATATATCCATTCAATGCCGTGTTCCTTAGCCCAGGTGTTTATGAGGCTGTTCTTGAAATGAGTCCCGTTGTCCGACTCAATTCTCTCAGGGGTGCCATGTCTCCACAGGACTTGTTTTTCCAGGCCCAGGATGGTGTTCCGGGCGGTGGCATGAGGCACAGGATAGGTCTCCAGCCACCCAGTGGTGGCTTCCACCATGGTCAGCACGTAGTGCTTGCCTTGGCGGGTTTGGGGCAGGGTGATGTAATCAATCTGCCAGGCCTCCCCATACTTATATTTGGACCACCGCCCTCCATACCAGAGGGGCTTCACCCGCTTGGCCTGCTTGATGGCAGCACACGTCTCACAGTCGTGGATAACCTGTGAAATACTGTTCATGGTTAGATCCACCCCTCGGTCTCGTGCCCACTTATAGGTGGCATCTCTGCCCTGATGACCTGAAGCATCATGGGCCCACCGAGCTAGGAACAACTCTCCCTTGTGTTGCCAATCCAAGTCTACCTTGGATACCTTTATCCTCGCAGCTTGATCTACCTGCTCGTTGTTCCGGTGCTCCTCATTAGCCCGACTCTTGGGGACATGGGCATCCACATGACGGACTTTCACAGGTAGTTTCCCTACCCTGATGGCAATGTCCTTCCACTCATCAGCAGCCCAGATTGGTTTTCCCCTACGCTGCCAGTTGGCTTTTTTCCACCTTTCCAGCCAGCCCCACAGAGCATTAGCCACCATCCACGAATCAGTGTAGAGGTAGAGCTTCGGCCACTTCTCTCTTTCAGCAATGTCCAGGGCCAATTGAACAGCTTTGAGTTCAGCAAGCTGGCTTGACCCACCTTCTCCTTCAGTGGCGTGTGCAACTTGTCTTGTGGGGCTCCATACGGCTGCTTTCCACTTCCGGTTCATCCCTACGATGCGACAGGAACCATCAGTGAAAAGAGCGTAGCGTGTTTCTTCTGCTGGCAGTTGGTTGTATGGTGGAGCTTCTTCAGCCCGGGTTACTTGTTCTTCTTCGTCAGTGAGACTGAAGTTCTCAGCTTCTGGCCAGTTGGTGATTACTTCCAAAATCCCAGGGCGATTCGGGTTACCAATACGGGCGCGCTGAGTGATGAGGGCGATCCATTTGCTCCATGTAGCATCGGTGGCATGGTGGGTGGAGGGAACCTTTCCTTTAAACATCCACCCCAGCACCGGTAGTCGGGGTGCCAGGAGGAGTTGTGCTTCAGTGCCAATCACCTCTGAGGCAGCTTGAACTCCTTCGTAGGCGGCCAAGATCTCCTTCTCTGTGGGAGTGTAGTTGGCTTCAGACCCTCTGTAGCTTCGGCTCCAGAACCCCAGTGGCCGGCCTCGAGTCTCACCTGGCACCTTCTGCCACAGGCTCCAGGACAGACCATGGCTCCCGGCTGCAGAATAGAGCACGTTCTTTACCTCTGGTCCTGTCCTGACTGGGCCAAGGGCTACTGCATGTGCGATTTCCTGCTTGATCTGGGCAAAGGCGTGTTGCTGTTCAGGGCCCCAGTGGAAATCGTTCTTCTTGCGGGTAACCAGGTAGAGAGGGCTCACAATCTGACTGTACTCAGGGATGTGCATCCTCCAAAAGCCAATGGCCCCTAGGAAAGCTTGTGTTTCCTTCTTGTTGGTTGGTGGGGACATGGCAGTGATCTTATTGATGACCTCAGTGGGAATCTGACGCCGTCCATCTTGCCACTTCACTCCCAGGAACTGGATCTCTTGGGCAGGTCCCTTGACTTTGCTCTTCTTGATGGCAAAACCGGCTTCCAGGAGAATTTGGATGATCTTCTCTCCTTTCTCAAAGACTTCCATTGCCGTGTTCCCCCACACAATGATGTCATCTATGTACTGTAGATGGTCCGGAGCCTCACCCTTTTCCAGTGCATCCTGGATCAGTCCATGGCAGATGGTGGGACTGTGCTTCCACCCCTGGGGCAGCCGATTCCAGGTGTACTGCACACCCCTCCAGGTGAAAGCAAACTGGGGTCTGCACTCTGCTGCCACAGGAATGGAGAAGAAGGCATTGGCAATGTCAATGGTCGCGTACCACTTTGCTGCCTTGGACTCCAGCTCATACTGCAGCTCCAACATGTCTGGCACAGCAGCGCTCAGTGGTGGCGTGACCTCATTCAGACCACGATAATCTACAGTCAGTCTCCATTCCCCACTGGGCTTACGCACAGGCCAGATGGGGCTGTTAAAAGGTGAATGAGCCTTACTGACCACCCCTTGGCTCTCCAGTTTACGAATCATCTCATGGATCGGGGTCACAGAGTCTCTGTCAGTGCGGTATTGCCGACGGTGCACTGTTGCTGTGGCAATTGGTACCTGTTGTTCTTCAACTCTTAGCAGTCCCACAGCAGAAGGGTCATCTGAGAGACCAGGCAAGGTATTCAGTTGTTTGATCTCTTCCGTCTCTACAGCAGCTACTCCAAAAGCCCAACGATATCCTTTTGGGTCTTTGAAATATCCATTTCTGAGATAGTCTATGCCGAGGATGCACGGGGCCTCTGGGCCAGTCACAATGGGGTGTTTCTGCCACCCATTCCCAGTTAAACTCACTTCGGCTTCCACTACAGTCAGCTGCTGGGACCCTCCTGTCACCCCAGAAATAGAAATGGGTTCTGTTCCTACATACCCTGATGGCATCAGGGTACATTGGGCACCAGTGTCAACCAAAGCCGTGTATTTTTGTGGGTCAGATGTGCCAGGCCATCGGATCCACACAGTCCAATAGATCCGATTATCCCTTTCCTCTACCTGGCTAGAGGCAGGGCCCCTCTAGCACTGGTTATCCCCTCCCTGAGCATACATACTAGAGGTTCCTTCAAGGGGATTCAACACAGCATTGGCAGCTTGGTTATAGGAGGCTGAGGCTACTTTCATTTTCGTAGATCCCCCTTGGTGATTGTTCCTCTCCTTGAGCTCACGCACCCGTGCTGCCAGGACAGAAGTGGGTTTCCCATCCCACATTCCCATGTCTTCCCCATGGTCACGCAGATAAAACCACAGGTCAGCTCTTGGGGTGTACCCTCTCTCTCGAGCTGGGGGTCGTTGGGCTCTAACTCTGGGGCCTGTGACTCGCACTGGTGCCACATTGGAACTGTTTGTCCTCATCTCCTCCCTCACCCCCCTTATCTCTTCTTTGAGTTCTTTAACCACGGCAGAGATATGAGCCTGCATCGGGCCATTGATCATACTTTCATAGTTCCTAAGCTTATTGGCAACAGACCCCACTGTCTCTCGATTGTCCTCAGCATTAATTGTTGCAATAAAGGTGGTGTACTGAGATGGCCCTAGATTTGCCAGATTCCACAACATCTGCCCTGTGCATTTAACCTTGTCAGGGTCATTATCATGCTGTCCACTCCTCCCAAAAAGTACCTCCAGCACCGCCACTTCCCTCAGCTGTTGGATCCCTTCCTCCAGAGTTTTCCAGCGCATTCTATGGTGGTGCTCCTGCATTCTTTCTTTGTGGATAAATCTCTCTCTCACACTCATTAAAAGCCGCTCCCAAAGGGAAAGGGGTCCTGGCTCTCTTACAAATACCTGATTTATACCTGAGTCCTGGGTCAAGGGTCCCAAATTCCTTGCCTCACCACTGTCCAATTGCACACCAGTACCCATGAGGTCCCAAACCCGAAGTAGCCAGGCTGTGTAAGCCTCACGCCCCCGCCATACGATATCTTTTTGCAGGTTACGGAGACTTTCGTACGACAGGGACTCGGTGATGATCTGAACATGTGATTCCCCTGCAGGTTGTGAGGGCCCTCCTTTCTTATTGTCTGGGTTTGCTGTTTTCACCTTAGATTTCTTTGTTTCCACAGGGGCAACTGCCGCTGGCTGTGACTGCCCCTGTGGTTCAGCTGGGACCTGAGCAGTTGTAATCTCTGTGGGTTTCATTGCTGCACCATCAGGCTCTCTTTTGTCAGGGCAGGGGAAGGATTTCCCACTAGCTGGGGAGATGTACTCCCTCAGCATCTGGCTCATCTTTTCTTGCATCTCCTTAATCAGAGCCCCCACCCAAACCGGGTGGTTTATCTCTGAGGCAGGCTGTGGGGCAGGAGCGGACTCTTGGGCTGCATTCTTATTCTCTGGGGTACTTATTAAGGTGCTTACCCAGGCCAATTTCCCCTTATCTCTGAATGCCAAACAGAACAGGCATACCAGCAACACCAGCCACTGTATGATATCATTAGCACTCAGAGATTTCAACCCTTCAAAAACTGGTGGGGTGGATCCAAAAAACTGTGTGAAGGGCTGGGAGAAAATTTCCCCCGGTGCCATTTCCTTACAATAGGTACCATTGTTAAAGTAACCCCAGAAGCACAGAGTTAGCCTATGATAGCTATGAATCCATGTGCTTGCTTTCCAGAGGAAGTTAAAAATCCATGAATTTCTCACCTTATTAATCCACAAAACAAACTGAATGCCCGCCACAGTAGCCTTAGTCATAGGACCCATATTAACATAAGGAGTAGCAAATGGCAGAAATACAGCCACCGCCACGTGCCACCCAAACCAGGGAAAGCTAGACCACATTATTCTGGCCAGTGGGCTTTTATCTAATACCCAAGAACTGTTATTCCTCTCTCTCAATGCCCTCGTGCCCCACGTTGGGCGCCAAAATTTGTCTTGGTTTGGAAAGACAGGTATCTGCCAGGGAAACTGAGGTTCCCCTAGGATGGAGAATACCAACCCCTCGCACCCCGACGAATTATAATTTTGCAATCAAGGGCTCTCAGGCGAAGATGTTGGGAATAGGAATAACAGTTCTTTACTAGGAGGTTTAACAATACAAATATGATAGGAAACAAAACCACCCAACCAAACAAACAAATAAACAAATAAACAATAATTTTAGAAGAAAACCCTGACAAAGTCAGAGTTTCAATCTGACCCTGTGATTCAGGATGTTGATAACAGTCCAAACGTAAACAGTCCAAACACTTCTGGAGTGGCAGACGTGATCCTGTTGGAGCAGAGATGATTCTGCGAAGAAACCGGTTCAGGGACGGCCAGGAGGGAGACCGGATGACGAGCACAGGAGACGAAGAAGCTCTTCCCACACCGCAGCGAAGGAAGCGCCGCGCACCCCGCTCCTGCAACAGAGCAGCACCGACCCCACCCGGCCACCTCCCCTCCCCCCCACCCCCCACCGCCAGGGCATGAGATGTATAGAAATGCAAATGCACCGCACAGGCTGGGGAAGGTAACAATGGCCTATCAAGGTGGGTCATCAGGCCCCAAAACAGATGTAAATAGAATACACAAAACCCAGCTCCACAACCCAAGACATCATCTTGGTTAGATGAAATACTGTATTTTGATAATATAATGTATGTTCAGGGATATCAAATTTGTAGGGGTATGTAAAATTTCATAACAATTTGCATTGTAAATGCCTTATTTCCAAATACAGAGATCCAGAAGTATAAGAGTTTTTTGCCAAGGACTTGCTTTCATTGAGTAGATATCACTAGAATGAAATATCCCTCTGTCTTGGGTTATGGAAACAAAACTGTGTATTCTATTTCATTTGTTGAAAGCAGTTGGGAGATGTTTTACTTTATCTCTTGTAACTCTGGGGGAAGGGGGGCAGATGCCTTCTGATAGTGGGCCAACTGTTAAAACCAGGTGGGGCAGTGTTTCTTATCCCTTTCACCACCCTCCCTCCCTCCCTCCAGGGGGATATTTTCTGCTAATGGGCCATTAAGATTCACCAATGACAGCAAACATTCCATCATCCCATTGTGAGATGTTCCACCCAATGAAGGAGAGCCAACCATTCCTACCTAGATAAAAACTGAGACGTAGGAACATGAGGTATCTGGTTCCACTGGATTCCCGGAGGAAGACTGGACCCTTCTCACCATCACTGGGCCCTTTTTCTCTCAGGAACATCTCTGCTCCAACAGAACCACATCTGCCACTCCAGGAGGACTTACTGTGGACTGTTTCCAACACCCTGACCAACAGGGTGTCAGGTTGTAGCTCTGACTCTGTCAGGGTTTCTAGGATTGTTGTTTGTTTGGTTTTTTGCTTGGGTTTTTTCCACTACATTTGTATTGCTAATATTCCTAGCAAAGAACTGTTATTCCTGTTCCCAAATCTTTGCCTGAAAGCCCTTAATTGCAAAATTATAATTTGAAGGAGATGAGGGGTTTACATTCTCCATTCCAAGGGAAACTCCATCTTTCCCTAGCAGATACCTGCCTTTCAAAACCAAGACAGATTTTGGCCCCCAACACATCCTCATCTACCAAAAGTTAATTTAGCTCATCAACAAATTTAGCTCATCAACAAAGTCTGGTTTTTTGAGTGTAGCTTTCTGGATTATATCCTCCTCTGTTGTTAAAAACACAGCAGGAATCTTGTCTTTGCTAGGTTGAATTATTTGTGAACATTTTAAGTAGAGCAATGCAATAGGTATCATAGGCTCTCACAACCCTGATAGTTATGCATTATTTATCCATTTAACCCTGCCTAGGACTCTCTTATTCATGTTAGATAGTCTACTATCCTCTTTTGTACATTCAACCACATATAACTTGTTATTATTTCATTTTCTATTTTCTTCTCTTGCCTGGACAGTCATAAATCCAGTTAAAATTGTTTTATAAAAATCTTTTGCTATCTGCTGAGGTCTCTGCTAGGTTTGAAACATGTCAGGATTTAGTTTTATTTACCACCTACATGTTTTTTTAAAGTATAAACTCTCTATCCCTCTCTTTGATTTTGCAACAGAAATAACAATTGCTCTCCATAAGAAAATACTAATAATTCATTCTCCTTTTAAAAATCAAGCTGAAAGTCTTTTTATTTATGGTAATATTTATTTGGGACTTTTCAGTTTTCTTTGTTTCATTACATCTGGAATTATAATAAAACAGTTTGATCAAACATTTGACTGTTTTATACTCATTTAGTTAGTAAATTTTGTATTTGTACAAAAAAATCACCATTCTTCCTGTTTTGACAACTTGGACTTTCTTATTCTGACAAAAAAGAGAATATTTGTTTGTTCTGCAGAGCTGAACAAGTCATAGACTTGAGGAGGATAAATTATTTTGGTTTTGTGAATTACCAATAAAAGTAGCAGATTTAGTCCTGGTCATGAATCTTTTTAATTGGCAGAATACCCCATTTTAATTAGGATATGCACAGTAACATTAATCTATACATCTCCTGCTCTTTATTTTTGTAGAAGCAGGATCCTCTTCTTTATCTCTGTCTTAGTAGTTTCTAGGCTTCTAAGTGGTTTTATCACTAATGTTGAATCCATCTAAAATTCTCTGAGCATTATTGCTTACTGGCTTGTTACAAATTTTTTCCACAGCATTATTCTACTGCATGTGCTAAAACAGAGAAAGAGATGACTTGGATGATATCTGTCAAGTTTATTATGTAAGATTCCATTTTAGATAGCTTTTAAAGCAAGCAACAATAGCATGCAGCAATTTGCAGTGATTTTTGAGATGTTGATCTTTGCTCTAAAATCCTAGGGAGAAAGAATGATAAAAATAAAAAAAAAAAAGGTGCACGATGGAAATGAAAAGAATCTCATTCTCTTTCATTTTGAAAAGAATAAAAGAGGGAAGTGAGACTATCTGAACCTGCAAAACTCATAACTCTTATAATATGTTTAAAAGGGAAACAAAATGAAAATAAAATAAATAAAATCCAGTCTTAAGGACAAAGCCAAACCAAACATTTCTGGACAAGATTCTAATCTTTTGGAAGGATAAATTAGTACATGGAGTACAACAATTGCAGAATGGCACTGCACATCTAGTCCACTGCTCCATAAACTTGTGCTTGTCCCTAGAAGACAATAAATAAAGTCTACTGCAAAACCGGTTACATTCCTCATAACTCTCATGCTTTATTTGGGTCTCAAAGAGAAACTGAGAAGTAGAGTGCATTACAGGGGGCATGAATCGCAGCTTCTGTAATTGAAGAGGAGAATAGTCTTGTATAGTTACTGTAAATAACACTATAAACATATCTACTTAAAAAAAAAGAGAAAAAAAAGGAAAAAAAGGCAAAGAAAAAAGAAAAGAAGATAAAAAGAGAAAATAGAAAAAAACCAGATCATGCTATGTTAAATACGTTCCTAATACTAAGCAATGTATTCGGACACAATTAATTATAAGGTGATCCTCAAAGAGGAAAAACAAAAACAAAAACAAAAACCCCAAACAAACAAAAAAACCTCACCACCACAAAAAAACCCAAACCAAACCAAAACAAAACAACCCTGCCAAACTGGGAGGGAGCCCAACCAGGACAGGTAACCCAAACTGGCCAAAGGGCTATTTCTATTTCACACCACAGAACATCAGGTCTAGTTATTTAAACTAGGGGAACTACCTGGAAGGGCAGCTGGTCTGGGTTCAGTAAGGGAGTTCTGGCATCTGTCAGCAAGTGATGAGCAATTGCATTGTTCATCACTTAGGACTTTTATAATGATGATGATGACAATATCATTATTATTGTATTTTACTTTATTTTCAATTATTAAACTGCTCTTATCTCAAGTTTTACTTTGATTCTCCTCCCAGTCTTACCTAGGTGTGGGGGAGGAGTGTAGGGGTTGAGCTAGTGCCTGTGTGGTGTTTCATCTGTCTGGGCTAAAAACCATGACACATCTGTAGTAAAAACAAACAAACAAACAAACAAACAAACAAACAAACAAACAAACAAGAACCCTAACAAACAAACAAAAAGTCCCTAGGGGTTTTTACTTGATCGTTTTATTAAGAAATTTGGTGCACATTTACAGAGTTCAAACGTCATCAGGCACAGATCTTTCAACCAGAATTCCAGATGTTGTTGCCTGTCAGTGACAGATGAAATCTGATTTCTATTCTGTATCAGCTCTGCATTGTTACAGCCCATATTTGAATGCATGGTTAGTAGTTTAGTTACTGCAATTTTATTTTTTTCCTTTCAGGGTAGGAATATTTGAAGATTCTGAATTGCAGGAGGGAACATAAGACTGAATTACATTTGTACATCAATAAACTGAAGCAAGCTCTGCTGAGAGGCTGAGGGTTCTGGGCTTGTTCCCTGGAAAAGGGAAAGCTTTGAAAAGGGGTTTGTCACCAAACTAGCAGGGTTAGGCTTTTCCCAGAGCTGCCTGGAGGGAGTGTCAGAATGAAAAGCCATGAAAAGCCATAGATTGAAACAAGACACGTTCAGACTGGCAATAAAAATAATTTTGCTGAGAAAAAAAATGAGAATGTTTTCTACTGTATCATGTACTGGGGGCTTGCAGCTCCCTAGAGCTGCAGAGGCTCCCCAGGGGAACATCAAGACGTGGCTGGGCAGCGAGAGTCTTTCCTTCTGCCCCAGCTGAGAGCAGAGAAGGACACAGGGCACTAGGGTGGCCCCTACGCTGGGCATGGGCACAGTCCTGGCAATAGCAACGGGCAAAGCTGGGCTGGGACAGGGCACCAGGGCTGTGCTCAGCTTGGCAGGGCTGGGGGAGCTGTCCCTGCATCACTGAGGCAGGGACTGATGGCTCGTACAGGGAGTAAAAGAAGTGTAGGGTCATGGCCAGCGACTGCCCCCGAGGAGGCTGGATGGGAACAGGCAGGCCTGGTAATGCCCTCAAGACCTTGATCTATTGCAGTGAAAATAAAGACATTATCACAAGCAGGAAAAACAAAACACAAGTGGGTTTTTTGTCTTTTTTTCTTTTCTAGGTATTATTAATTTATGATTTTATTCGCCCAAATACATGCCAATTTCATGTCTCCTTGTTAGAAGTAAATAATAGTTCATTTTTAACAAGATAAATTGTTAACATGATTGCTGTAAGTAGAATTTTCCAAGTTTAGAGCCTTGAAATTCTATTTGTTATTTTCAACAAAGGATATAATACATATCTTCATAAAGTGCAGAAAAAAAAATCTTATATCACCTTTTTTTTAATCTCTAAAATAATCAAAGTCACAGGAAAAAAACATTGTCTGGACACACGTGAAATGACTCGTCTAATTTATTTGCTTACTACTACTTTATCTATTTGAACTAGACAAAAAACCAACCAACCAACCAACCAACCAACCAACCAAAAAAAAAAACCAAAAAACCAAAAAAAAAAAAAAAAAAAAAAAAAAAAAAAAACCAGAAAAAAAAAAAATAAAACCCCAAACAAAAACAAAAACAAAAACAACAAAACAAGAAAAACAAACCCCAAGTGATACTATTGTCATCATCAATTACTGGATGTAATAATTCAATATAATTAACCATATCAATTTTTCAGAAATAAACTATAATTTTATCACAGTGTATTATTAGTTGCATATTTTTCTATAGTAGGATCTTAAGCAACACTGACTCAATGGATATCTGATTTTTCTGAGGCAGAAAAAAATGAGAAAGGTAGAGAGTGTGAATTCATTATATATATATTCATTATATTTGGCATTCCTGCAAGATTTCAAATATCTTGGCTCACTTACTAATGCAACTACAGAAATTATCTGTAGTATTACCACTGATTGAAAAAGCAGAGTATTTAAAAATATTTTTGAAATAATTTTTAAAAGGTTTTTTCCCAGAGAATTTACTAACATTTATACCTGGAAAAAACAAAGATTAGAATGTAGTGGCTATTGACTTATCCTAAATGGCATAATCATGATCCTGACAACTTTCCAGCAAATAATGTTTTCACATAAAATTATACTATCTCTCAAATAATATCATGTGGGTTAACTTTCTATTTATAAGAATGTCCCTCACAGCAGAGCTACCATCGATTTTATTAATAACTGATTTATATTGTTTTGTATATGTTTACAATTTAGTTTGCAATATTGTATTGAAGTAAACATTAGCCAGATAACAGTAGTCAGCCATTAGATCTATGAAATCTCAAAGCTGTTTATAAAATTTGAAGTGTTAAAATTACGAGAGTGCAAAAGACATTTGCAGTAAGATTTAAAAATCTCCAAACATATTTGGCATATTTCCAGCTGCAAGAAGTGAAATTCCTCCACAAAATCATCTGCATAATCAAACACAGAAAAATATTGACAAAATTAGCACAGGTCACCTTATATAAGGGAAAGTAGCTCACCATTTTGAGGAAGCCCAGTGAAATTTATCTGGCCTTAATTGACACTTTTTGTGTGTCTCTGCTTGCTATGAGAGAAAATTCTTGTGCAAAAAATTAAAGGCCTCGTATTCCAAGGCCTCAGAACCATGACATACACTGAAGGTTTTCCACTCCATACAATTTAGAGATTTAAGGCAAGAACTGAGATCTCTTTACACAGTTGGTCAGGAAAAGTATTTGACACTTCCGCATTAGCAAGAGAAACAAATTCAATTTTTGTCAAAGAGAGTATTAAAAAATATTAGTAATTTACAGCTCAAAGTTTCTACTGAGGCTATTAAAACCAAAGGTGTGAATTTATTAAGTACTCTCTTCAAGGATTGTATCAAGGAATAAGACAGGCTTTGTGCTTTCATTTAAGGTGCTTTTGAGAATATGACAAAGACCTCAATTTTTTTTTTAATTACTAATTAGAAATTATTGTTTTCACTTAAATTTACAGTTATATCAGTCTAGACTGAAATCAATCTTGAAATTCAGAGTCATCAGGAGAATAATCTTCACCACTATTGATTTCTCTGAGAAATAAAGAAGAGGTTACATGAGGTATCTGGGAACATAATACAAACAATTTAGCAATCACATATAAATTATGTCAGTAGAAATTAGAGGAGAAAATAGTGGCAGAAAAGTGGTCTTGAAAGAGTTTAACATATTAAAATAGTATACAAAGCTTAAAAACTATTTAAATTGTTTAAGATCCATACAGTTTCATGTAGGATTTTTATTATATCCATAATCTATGCATAATTAAGCAATCATATCCTCTGTCTTGCCTGTGCAGAGATTGTAAATGAAGACTAGAGGTATCTAATCCTTCACAACAACAAATGTTGTAAATTTTGCTTGACTATTTGTGGGAGAAGGGAATGACTCTTTATGTCATTACTAATAGCTTTAATAATGAATATGATGTTAGACAGGCATTACTCATTTTCATAAATAGTACATATCTAGGTTATGTAGGAAGAATCCCTTCAGCATTTGAGTGCACAAAAAATCCAAACATACAAACAAAAAACTAGAAACACATAAACTTGTAGTTTTTCTGGGAAAAGAGAGGGTTCATCAGAAACAAACAAGAAGAAATTTTTTTTTTCAGTGGGTTGATGCTATCAAGGCATATCTAATTTTCATTCAGACTTTTTGTAGAAATCTACATGCTACAGCCTTTAACAGCAGAGCTTCATGCTCAATATGGCAAACTTAAATCCTCATTAGTCCACTTTTTAAAAAGCAACATTCATTGGGCTATATAGGCATTATATTCTTAATACTCAGAAAAGAAAGTGCTAAAATCATAAGAAAAGACTACGCGTTTTTCTTTATAAATGTGGCATTATTTAATAAATGTACTATGACATGTACTATGACCAGAAGGAAATTTAAGTTCATCTGAATTTGGAAGAGTGTATATGGATAGGCGTGAAAAATTGGATTGAGTTTTTTGCAACAAGGATTGGGTATATGTTTGTATTCTCAGTATGACAAGAATAGAAAACTTTTTTTTACTGGAATTGCAGTTCCTTTTGTTACAAAAATTGTTTCAGCAGGCACCAAAGGTGGGGTTTTTTTTGCTGTTACTGATGTTGGGTTATTGCACAAGGCTTTTTTATTACTGTCACTGACTGTTTTTCAAATGATCTTCTAACATGGCAGAGAACAATAGCAATTAAATGTAGGATGCTGTACAATCTTAGCAATAGAAAGTATAAGAAAATTACATTCAGGATCTGTACAGAAGCTAAATATCTAATTTTTCTGTCTGTTAGCATAGTCATGACAATGGAGTGCATTAAGTAGTTACATATGAATATTTTGAAGATTTTCCTACATGACCACATTTGGAAATAACAAAGTTTTTCCAAGTGCAAACTGTGTTTTGTGCCTATTACCTCTTAACTTGGAAAAATGTAGCCCCTTAAGATACATTAATAATATATCCTGAACAGAAATATTTGGAAAAAAATACAATAAGAAATAAATTATTACTTAAATTTATTAGTTAATTACAATTGTTTGAATGGACAAGTTATTGGAATCCAATATGATTCTGTATTTAGCCCCATTTCTCAGGAATTTCACATTGAAACTATGGGATTTGGCTGTCTATGATTCTAAGACAGTGATAAAAACTTAAAAAAATTACCTGTAGTACTGATTACATCGTTATTGTTTTCACTGGCATAAGAACAGTATTCTTATTGTAGCTATCACAGTATTACAGAGGAGAAAGAATTGCTTATCAGAATTTAGTAGCATTATGTATTTACACCAGTAACTGAGAGAAGAGGAGGTTTTCTACCATATTCTTTGTCTTATTTAACAGAAGGAAACAAGAGGAAAAAACCCAACCAAACAAACCCACTAACCTAAACCAGAAGACTCTTGTATTTTTCAAGTAATTTTTATATTTATTCAACATCTATAACTGTGGAAAAATTTATTCTTCAAGTTTTCAATATGAGAGTATGTGCAATATTATAACAAGCAATGTTTCTGAGAGAAAAATACCTTAAATACAGAACATCTCATTACACTAGTGTTAATGGCAAAATTCTGTATTTGAATTCATGTCACAGAGCATTATATACCTCTGTCAGTGACCCCTAACTCAGAGCTTGTCTTACTGAATTCCTTTGAAGTTAATGGAGGGGGAAAGAAACTCTTCATTTAAGTGTTTTTCTGCATATATCTACTTTTTCCCACTGACTGTGAATGTATCTCAACTCAGGTCAGTCTCAGGAAGAACTTCAGTGCAGCCAAGATGCTGACATCCCAAGGTAATAAATACATCACTTTAATACCCCTAAATCACAACTATTTTTTTCTGTGTAAACAGCCTTAGCGAATAGTTGACATGGAATCATTGCAAAGTAATCGTTTATGTTTAGTAACTTGAATTTTGGGAAAAAAAATCTTAATTATGTGTAAATCACGTCATTATATTGATTTTAGCAGTGCTATTAAAAATACTACAAAAACGTAATTCTACTTCCTTGAGTCTCACTTTCTGTACTTTTAAATTGTCTTCTTGCTTGTCTGTGTGCTGACTGTGCTTATATACCCTTTTCTCTCTTTGGCTAAAAATTATTAGATCAAGCAGAGGTCAGTGTAAGGAAATGGTCCATAACTGATGAGCAAGGGAAGCTGTTAGAGATGAGCTTGATACTTCACGTTCAATAAAAATAGCCCAGATTTCCTTCTGGTCATATGTAGTACATGTATTAAATAATGCCACATTTGTAAAGTAAAACACGTAGTCTTTTCTTATGATTGTAGTACTTTCTTTTCCAAGTATTAGGAATGTAATGCCTAAATAGCCCAATGAATGTTGCTTTTTAAAAAGTGGACTAATGAGGATTTAGGTTTGCCATATTGAGCATGAAGCTCTGCTGTTAAAGGCTGTAGCATGTAGATTTCTACAAAAAGTCTGAATGAAAATTAGATATGCCTTGATAGCATCCAACCCACTGAAAAAACTATTTCTTCTTGTTTGTTTCTGGTGAACCCTCTCTTTTCCCAGCAAAACTACAAGACAGATTATGAGCTGAAAGAATATATATCCTATTTTCTGTAGTGACATTTATCTTTGTTAAGGAAATGTCCCTGTCTGTCCACACAAAAGCCACTCTGAGTCACACTTGCACACCTGAGCTGGGATCAAAGCCCCTTTGCAGCTACACACATCACACTCACACAGTCAGACTAAGATTCCTTTACTGGCTTCACCCAAGTTTTCCCCTAGCAAAGTCTAAGACACCTCAATCTTAAAAATTAAATCTTGGTGCAGAAATTAAATAACAACAGAAGAGCTCAAGCTGGGTGCATCCAAGGAGCGGCCCTGAACAAAGGAAACCCTGGGCTTTTTATACCGCTTTTTATACCCTCACAGTCCAAGGGCACAAAAATGTCAGATCATTGGCTCCTGCCATGTCTCTTGAGTGTCCAGTTGCCTGGCTGGGTCACAGATAGGTCCCTGTGCCCTTTGTTCAGAGCAGCTCAAGGCCTCTTCCCTCTCAGTCCAGCCACCCAGCACTCCCTGGGCTGATCCCCCTGCAGCTGTACACTGAGCTACCAGCACTGAATGCAATCCTCAATATCTCAATGTGTACTTTACAGTTGTTGAAAGAGTTTCCTATAAAACTTCCTTGTTCTAATAATGGGTGTATTGTTAAATTTTGGGAAGCTTTTTTTAAGTTCTAAGATAAGGCCAAACCACAGGATGACAACAACAGAACAACTGCTGTCCTCTATTAAAAAGTGCAAGCTTCCAAAAATGCAATTTTTAGTCCTGTTCTACATATTACACAAAGCACATATTTCACTTAGGAAGGACCAAAGGCCAGGGGATTTTTATAATCCATTATTTCAGCCATCTCAAAGTGATTTTGAGAGGTCATATGGGCCACCATCTCCCACTGAAATATGAAATATTTCAGATGTCAACTTCTTCCATTTTTCTGCAAGCAAAACCCCACTTTGTATTCAAAGTGGCTGCCATTAACTGGCCAATTAGTTAGAAATACAAATTAATTTTCATTGTGATTATTCTCAATTGGAATGCATGGAATTGGAATAGACAATATGAGACTGTATGACCTGGTTGCCTACTCATTAACCCAAAATTAAATTTAAACCACAAAAGCATAAAATTAAATTTTTACATTGCATTTTTCTTAATTTATAACAGGTGAGTGAAATTATTTGAATTCTACTTAAGTTTTACAATATTTATTCCAATTTTATTCTTAGAAAATCATAAAATTATAGAATCATTTGGGTTGAAATGGACCCTGAAGATCATTAGTTCCAAGTTCCTTGAAGGGAGTAGAGACAAGTTCCATTAAACCAGGTTGCTCAAAACCCCATCCAACCTGAACTTAAACACTTCCAGGGATGGGGCATTCACAACTTTCCTGGGCAACCTGTTCCAGTGCCTCACCACCCTCACAGTAAAGAATTACTTCATTATATCCAATCTTGATCTGTATTCTTTTAGTTCAAAGCTATTACCCTCTGTCCTGTCCCTATAGGCCCTGGTAAAAATTATCTTTTCTTATTTCTTTTAAGCCCCTCTTAAAGAAGTAAAAGGCCTCAGTATAGTCTACCTGGAGCCTTTTATTTTCCTTGCTGAACCTCAACTCTCTAAACCTGTCTTTATAGGAGAATTGTTTCATGGCCCTCCTGATCAGTTCATATGTCTTTGATTACTGTGAGAGACTGAAACAGTTAATGGCTTAAACACTGGAAAAATCATCAAAGAACTTTTGTTCACTGTATCGAACTGCAAAGATACAGCTGTCTATCTGCAACCAACAAAGCCTACCCCTCCCCAGATATGCCTAATAACTGGAATTTGAAGTGTGATGGGAACTTGAGATAAGGGGGATACTATTGTCCAATTTTTCCAGATCTGGGGAAAAGAATGCATCTACAAGTGATACTGGAAGAAAGACTGGAATGCTGGTGCCTCAAACATTCAGGGGGAGAAGCTGCCGGTGTGCAAAGTACCCGCCCAGGTGCAGAGAGAAGCACGCTCACCTCAGGCTATAGCTGGGTGTTGAGCATGATAAGGGAAGAGGCAAACCCTGCAAGGTGGGAACTGGCTCCTTGTCCTTCCTCACTCAAGTGAACTCAGCTGTGATAACTCCCCTGCTGGGGAAGTACTGGGACATTCACTGGTAGCCTGAAGGTGTTAATTTCTGCTGATGGGCCATAATGGGCCATAATGGACTCAAATGCACTGCTGTAACAAGCAGCTGTATGATCTTAGAAGTGTCAAATAATCCACAATGCTGTCCCTAATCCACAGCATTACATCATCCACTGAAACTCCCTGCACCAGGGGAGGCACCTGGATATGATATGATGTAATAAATGGTCCTGTGGGATTTCCCCTACTACTTCTTTGGGACTGTTTTCCTCCACCACCATCTCTTTGGGATCCCCACCACTACCTGATGGATCTGGACTGCAACCACCACTTCAACCAATAGATATTGAAATGGTAACAACCAAGTCGCACTGTGAGGCCCATGCACTATGTGTAGTAAGATCTTCCTACTCTTAGCCTTTCCTTCTCTTTCTTATGCATTTTCTTAAGTGATGTTTTTATGCCTTATGCTTTCATATTACTATAGATAATGACCAAAAATGGCTACATACCTGTTTTCCTGTGCAACCAAATAATTCTACAATAAACCCTGCACATGTATATCTACAAACACTGATCATTCAGTGTTCTTTCAGTCTAATCCATCCTAAGGGAGCTATCACAAGAACCTGGGTTATCCTTGCCTTCTAGGGCGAGTTGTAGCAACTACATCTACTCCTTCACTGTCTTATGACCTGGAAATGATTGGAAATATATGTATATCAAAAAATTCATACAAAATTTTGTTGTTAGAATGAATGAAGAAGTTGGTTCATATTAAGAAGTGTTTAAGGGGGCAATGGAATCTCACATACACTACAGGAAGCTTTATCAGATACAGTGGATTGAGCCTGGGAAAAGACAAACACGGTATTCAAAGTAAAAATCAAACATAACAATCTGCTGAGTACTATCACTGAGTGAAATTAAAAAATAAAAACAAGTATTATGACACTAGGGAATAAAATAGTTTGACATTTAAAAAATGAAGTTAAACTGGGAAAATTCACTGCTTAAGATAAAATTCCATGCAACTTATTAAAAAAAAAGAATTCATCTGGAAACAAATTTTAAATGTTCCATCACCCATAGACAAGATATCAATATTGTCCTAGGTCTCCAAATCAAGTACAAATATGCCTGAAAGGTCTGAAATTAGTACAAAAAAGGAAAGTCATGTAATCTTCAAGTAGCCAGAGATATTTTTAGCTTGAGAAAAAATGGTTGTGTGTACACAACCATGTCTCTGTTATTCATTAGCTGTGATTCTGCCTTTATTTCATTCTGATCAGTACTATACCTTCAGCGAACAGTCTTGGAATATAATACAGTTGAGACATCTATGAATAGTTAAATATTTTAGAAAGCTGCTTTTATACTTGAGAATATCATGGGAATAGTTGCAGGGAAAAAGTAGGTTAATTAAAGAAGCACTTGATATTGTCCATTGTTCCTTTAAAGACTATTAATAAGTCAAAGCAAATTTTCTCTCTTAAATCTTGAGAAATACGTAATTTATTCATTTATGGTCTTGTCCATATAATAGAGGGTTTTTATCAATCAAAAATTTTGTTACTTTCTACCAACTAGTGTCAAAACCACTATCAACTCATTGGAGAAGTGCTCTAAACAGTGAGGCATTTGAGAAACCATTAAAAGGAAATAAAATAATGATTAAAAATATTTCCTTTTTTTCTAACCTTTGTTATCTTTCATTTCATGTTTAAAAAAACATGAAAGCCATTGTCTCAGTAAGTTACCAACAAACAAGGTACTTTACATGTCTTTTCAAACAAGATCAGAAGAAGCCAAAAGATGGCAGTTTAACCTAGAACCAATAAATGCTTAAAGCATTAATTTAATGCAATGAAAACAAAAGAGAATAAACAACTGAACTAAAAGCTGCAAAGAAATTAATGGAAAACAGTAAATGAGAAAATAGTAGAGGGTAATAACAGCATACATCTACTATATATGATTTGCAAATGAAAACATATTCTGGAGTGATTAAGCAAAATATCCTTCTCAAAAACAAACAAACAAACAAAAAACTGATAAAGAACACCAGCTGTCAGGAAATGGTCTGAACTAGCTTTCTTGAGAAGCGCAAATACTTTACCTCTGCAGAAAGGAAGAGATTTAAACAGAATTTACACTTAGTATTAGCTACCAGGAAAAAGTCATGTGTTTGTCTTTGTTTATGAAAAGATCTTGGGAGCTGCTGTTTTGTAGACAGTAGGCAGGGACTCCTCCCTTATCCTACATCTGTATGACAGAAAGAAGCAGTGTCTCTAGCTGCAGTTCAGGGGTCAAAACTTTGCATTAACATGAGACGTAGTGGATATATATATGGCACAAAAAGATTTGAACCAAACAATTAGAACTTAGTGGCTTTAAGAGACAAAAAGAGAATGCAGAAATCAGAAACAAATACTCAAAGTGAACAGAGGTCAGTTAAGGTTATGCAAGCTTTGGATAGAATTGTGAGGAAAAAAAAATTCTCATACCAATAAAAAAGAAGTACACTTTCTATCTTTTTGAATTTATGTTCACTGTTAAGAAGTTCCAATGGATTAACTCTGGCTAACACTCAAACTCCCACCAAATTACTTGCTCACTCTTCCCTTAGCAGAATGAATGAGGAAGTAAGTACAGGAATAAGAAAGTTTGTGGGCCAAGATGAAGATAGGGATGTTATTTATCACAGGCAAGACAACATTAGCTTATGGAAGGTTAACTGAATTTATTTACAGTTAATATTAAAATGTAGTTACTAATTCAGGTAGTGGAAAGCAGAAGGAAAAACATTAACACAACACCTTTCTTCCTCTCCCTTTACAGGCTCAACTTGTCTCCTTCACTCCTAACTCCTCTGTCCTCCCCTAAGTAGTGCAGAGGAGACAGGGCACAGGGGAGGTGCAGTCAGCACCTTGTGGTGTCTCTCCATCACTCCTTTCTCTCATGCTTTTCCCTGCCCCACTGTAGAAGACCCACAGGCTGCAGGGAAAAATCCAGTCCTCAACGAGTCTCCATCTCTTTTACTTCTCAACCTTTTTGATCCCTCCTCTCTCTAGCAATTTCTGCCCTTTCTTAAGTGCACTTTCCCAGGGGTGCCACATCATAGCAAACAGGCTAAACTGTGTCTTGCAGTAGGCCCTTTGAAACCAGCTGGAAGTGGCTGGCATCTGCAAATAGCAGTCCCTGGACTCTTCCTCCAGGGGCCATCCTTGCAGCCCCTTCTGCCTTGATACCTACACCCAGTGCAGAATTTGACAGAGTTCATGACCATAAATGAAATGGTAAATATCAGTGTTGAAGTACTGTCATAGAACCACAAATGGTTTGGTTTTGGAAGGGACCTTAAAGATCATCTAGTTTCAACCCCCCTGCTATGGACAGGACCATCTTCCACTAGACCAGATCATGCCATGATAAAAATGAAAAAAAAAAAAAAAAAGCTCTGAAAGAGTGAAATAAAATCCCAAAGGCTGAATTCTACTTACAATTCAGGGATTAAATATTGAGTTGTCTTTTTAGATGTTAGTTATCTATGTTGTTCTCTGTTTTGGCAAGGTTTGTAGCCACTGAAAGAGCTCTCAGAAGGCCCTTACAATATAAGCCCTTCTTTAGTCAAAGTAGGTGAAATGGGAACCTTGTCACAGGCTGTCAGCTCTTTTTAGCTCTGTTTCTGTTGTTGAGTAGAATTGATTGTAACTGACATAAAATTATTTGGAGCCTACAAGTTGATCTGTAGTAGTAACGGATTAAATACAGCTGATATTCATAAATGCTTAATAAAATGAATTTTAGAAAGAAATGGTTTCCAGCATACATCAAAGAAGTTCATAAATGTTTCTGTGAATTCTGGTTTTCAAGTGGTTTATAATGGTAATTAAACAATATTTGCTAGAAGTTTTTAAATAACGGTGATTACCTTGGCATGTTTATGGAAGTGGGATATAGTCAATCAGTCAGGCTTCCCAATATGTATATTTCAGCCACCATCTTCCATAGCAAAAAAGATGTCAGTATTTTTTCAATTGGAGCATAGCTGGCTTCATCTCCTCTGTATCTCTGACTCTAGAAGCCATAGGGTCAACCTCGAGTCTCCCCTGGTGCTTTTTGCCAGAGCCTCCAGGAAAGGTCATTCTCTCCGACTGCACTGTGGAGCACGTTTTAACCTCTTGCTCTGTCCAGGCTGGCCCAAGAGCTACTGCATGTACTATCTCATGCTGATTTGTTTAATGGCTTTTCATTGCTCAGGGCCTCTCTTGAAATATTTTTTTTTTTCCTGATCACCTGATAGAGAGGGCTGACAATCACACTGTAATTTGGAATATTCGTTTTCCAAAAAAACCCCACAATGCCCAAGGATGGTTGCGTTTCCTTTTGGTTAGCTGGTTATTTTATTGATTGCTTCCATTGGGATCTGATGGCATCCACCTTGCCATTTTATTCCTAAAAATTGGATGTTCTGTGTAGGTCCCTTGAGCTTACTTTGCTTAATGGCAAAACTGCCTTCAGAAGGGCTTGAACAATTTTATTTTTCCTTTTGTCAGAAAATGCTACCCCACACAATGACATCATCAGTGTAATACAGGTGTTCCAGAGGTTTACCCCATTCCAGTGCAGTGTGACATATATATAAAAAATATATATTTAATAGTAATTTTTTTTGGTGTAACTATTCACAAAGTCTTTGTATCTTTATTTTTCTTGCTAAACCTAAAGTGAAAATTGAGTGTGCCCTTTCTATTTTACATGTACATTACATAGGTAGCTGAGACACAACTATTTTTGAAAATTATATGATAGAATATTCTGAGTAGAACAAATCAATTTTCACATCCTATAATCCTCATACAGGTTTCTAGCATTTCCAAATTGGAATTAGAATGAAAATTCTTCAAGAATATGTATGGTAAATTTTTATGGTATTATAGTTATTGACTCAGGGACAAAGTAGGAAGCTGAGAGAAGCTGTAAATAATGTGCTATTACCCCTTAAAATTTTGACAGACTTCTCACAACAAATCAGTGAATAACTCTTAAGAATCCACTTCATATAGACTCACTATATACTATCTCACAATATTTGGAATCCATGAGATGAGTTTTATAATACGAAACACTTTCCCTCACATTCTTTTTCGAAGTAACAATGTATGGTTTATTAAATACCTATGAAGTTTATATCAAACAAATACACCTCAAATACGATCACTGAAGTTACTGTGGTGGCCTGAGGTTTGTTTCTACTTTAAATCTGCAGGAAATTAAGTCCTTCTATTAAGGATCTAAAACACAATTAAAGTTACTGAGTTAGAGCATGTTTAATTTACATTAATGTTGAATTCTTGGGCTTTGTTCTCTATGTTGATTGTAAGCAACAACAGAGATAGATTTAATAGAAGATGCTTGTGGACTCTACAGGAGCCTCTGAAGGGTTATTTATTTTGCTTGACAAATAAAAGCTGAGATAGGCAGATATACCTTTAGATAAGCCTGTCTTTCACCAGTAACTATGAAGGCAGCTTAGGTTTTGCTGTACTTATTGGCATAATTTAGGAAGACTGAGGCAGACAGCAAGAATTCTTGAGCTTGCTATGCCATCTCTTTAATTAAAATTAAATATATGATATTTTATTTATTAGAAAGTTTAGCACACTTTGCTGAGAATATTTACTCTGTATTAACTTTTGTTACCTCTGTAAAGATGGGTTTTCTTTTGTGCTTTCTGATAGAGGTTCACTGTCAGTTTATCAAATACCGAAGACTTGTCTAAATTTTGACACACTAGAATCTTAGGAAACCTTGTATTACCATAAATTAAGCAAATGAAAAGACCACTGTTAATGGTCTGCCACAGCTATGAAACTCAAGCACTTCATATCCCTTTCAAATATTTTACTGTAGATCACAATTCACTGAAGTCTGGCTTGATTGATAATACAAGGCACTGGCTGACAGGGGAAAAAAAATCCCTATTTTACAGATATAGTGCTCTAATGAGCTACATAGTGTCTGTGCTTACTTCCCAACCATCAAAAGTTATGAGCTAGACACCAGCAGGCTTTGTGCAGATAGCTTTGTGCAGGCTTTAGAGGGGCTGAAACAAAAGATGGTTAAAATGTTTTGAAATGCTTAACTTCTAAAACAGTTCTGTAAGACTGGTTTTATCAACTAAGTGTGATTAATTTAGACAAAACCAAGATGTATCACGACTCAAATGTTATATTTCTTACAGGCTACTATTGGCTAATTCACTCCATAGCTTATTTATTTACCACTTGGAATCCCAGCAAATTTACAAAAGCAAAAGCTTTAATACAGAATAGTAGCTCACTTTATAAGACTTTCCATACAGAAAAGAATTAGATAGGTCTCTTTCTATACAGATAGCAATGTGATCTGTTAGTATTTTTGGCATCAGATCATTTTAGTATACATCTGTAGAATATGATATTCAAGATATGGCAGATGAAAACACCCATGATAAATTGATTACATCTGCCACAGAATCACAGACTGGTTGAAGCTGAAAGGCAGCCCTGAGGGTCATCTGGTCCACCTTACCAGTTCCAGAGCCAGTTGCTCAGGACCATGTCCAAAACAGACTTTTGGATATCTCTAAGAATGGAGACTCTTGCCTATCTGGGTGAGCTGTGCCAATGCTCAGTCACATATTGAAGTGATTCCTTATGTTCAGACAGAACTTCTGGTGCTTCAGTTTGTGCCTATTGCCCTATTGCTGGTGTACCTTCCCTTCAAACTTTTATACACATTGGGAAGATTCCCCTCTGCCTTCTCTTCTGCAGGATAAACACATCCAGGTTTCTCAGGATCTCATAATATGAAAAGTGTACCAGTCCCTTAATCATCTTAATGGCCTTTTTTGGGGTTCTCCAGTAGCTTCACATCTCTGATGTCTAATATGTCTGTGTGTTGCTTTTAGTGGGGCGCATGAAACTGAACACCTTTGTTAGTAGTGGTCAATATACAACATTCCCCCTCACCAAGGGGAAGTCATTCTTGAACAACTCGTTAAACTTGTAAAATAAAGTGATTGGCCTGGTAGATTGGGAGGGAGCAATGGATACTGTCTACTTGGACCTGGGGAACATCTTTGACATCGTCTCCCATTACACCCTCATAGAGAGGCTGTTGATTGTAAGGGTTAGATGACCAGACAGTGAGGCAGAGTTAAAATTCTCTGAATGACCTGGCCCAGAGTATGGTGATCAGTGGCACCAAGTTTAACTGGAGGGTAGTGACTACTGATCCACCCTAGGAGTCAATACTGGGTCCAACACTCTTCAATACCTTCATCAATGATCTGGATAATATAGTGAACTGTACTCTCAAGCAATTTTGCAGAAAGTACTGAACTCAGACAAGTGGCTCTAGTATACCAGAGGGTTGCACTGCCATCCAGAGGGACCCCAAAAGGCTTTTCAACAGGAACCTCATGAAGTTCAACAAGTGGAATTGTCAATTTCTGCACCTGAGGAAGAATAACCACATGCACTGGTATATGCTAGGGTACAGCCAGCTGGAAAGCAGATTTGCTGAAAAAGATTGGGGAGTTCTAATGGAAACCAGATTTCAGAGGAGCCAGAATGTGCCCCTGCTGCAAAGAAAGCAAATGCTGTCCCATGCTGCTTTAGGCAGTGCGTTGCCAGCAGGTCAGGGGAAGTGATCCTCCCTCTTTATTCAGTGCTGATGAACCCACACCTGGAGTATTGTGTTCAGTTCTGACCTTCCCAGTACAAGAGGGACATGGACATACTGAAAGGGCCACAAAGATGAACAAAGAATTGGGGCATCTTTCCCTTGAAAGACAAAGAGAGCTGGGATTGTTTATCCTGGAGAAGACTCAGAAGAAATTTCATCAATGTATATAAATAACCTAGGGAAGGTGCAAAAAGGATCTTTTCAGTGGTGCCCTGGGGACAGGACCAGAGGCAATGGACATAAACTAAAACCAGCAAGTTTAGTACAGACATAAAAAACCACTATTTACTGTGAGGGTGACAGCACTGCTACATGTTGTTCAGAGAGGCTGGGGACCCTCCCCTCCTAGGAGATAATATGTAGATATGGTCTGGGACAATCTGCTCTAGGTAGGTGAAGTTGGTCAGGATGGTGAACAGAGGTTTTCCAATCTCAGAGACAGGCTTCTAAGGCTCTGTGACACCATGCTCCAAATGGGGCCTTAGTAGTGCTGTGCAAAGGGGAATGTTGCCTAGTGCAGATCAGGATGTCATCAGCTTTCTTTTTCTGCAAGGACATCCCCAGGTCCTTTTCTGGAATCTGTGATCTATCTGGCTGGCCCTCAGCATCCCAATGATGGATGAGATTATTCCTCCTTCAGTGCAGAATCTTGCACTTCCCTTTGTTAACTTTTCATGAGGTGAGTTCATGAATTCATGCTGACTACTTACAAATACCTTCTTGTCCTTAATGTATCTAGAAATGGTTTCCAGGTTTGGGTGCTTCATCACCTTCCCAAACATCAAGATGAGGCTGAACACACTGGGTTCCTCTTTCCCTTTTTGAAGATAGATACCAGTATTGACTCATTCACTCTGCTGTGGAGCTTTAAAAAGAAACAAAAATAGTTTTCCTAGGAACATGAGAGTTAATAGCTCTTGATGAGATACCACAGGCAGTAAAAGCTAAACAGGGTCTATTTGTTGTCCGAGAGTGTTATTGATTTTTTTTCCTTACACAATCTCCTGTAGAAGATGGAAATGCTTTCATTTAAAGTATTGTCACCATGTTAAAGTATGTCTTGTTAAACTAATAATTAAACTAATTTCCAAATTGTTACCTTTGTTTTAGTATTTCTATTTATTGTTTCAATTTGAATTACTGCTGAGACTATATTCTATTAGGAGAATTCTAGAAGAATGTTTAACTAGAGTATCAGAGCCTAACTTGAATGAGTTCCAAAGGTTCTTACAGAGTTTAATGTTATCATTAAGTTCAAGTGCTGCTCTGTCTTCTGACAGTAGTTTTCTGATGATGATACCAGCATTACATCTGCTCTGAGCATTGTGAGATGTCCAAGACCTGTCATTGACTTCCCAGCAGGCAAAAAAAAATAAAAAAAAAAAATCAATGAAGCAGAGTACATAGTCTTAAAGTTATTTCCTTTATAGATGACAATTAGAAGACTTTCACAAATAGAAACAGCAGAGAACTTTCTCCTATCTGCAGAAGACTGAAATAAAATCAAGCATAATAAATATTCTGGACAGGATTATTTCTTGTTATGAGTACTGGTAAGAAAATCAAATGGTAGAGATATGACAAGTATAAAAATATAAAAGGATATGGTTGATTTTGGTAAAACGTAATAGACATTCTTCTGCATGCGAACAAAAATTTATCTGGATTGTAATTAGATTTGTAATATATTTCTTTTTTTTTCATTTTTCATATTTTCATTCAATTGTAATTGTTTCCTTGTGGGTTTTATTAATCCATAGACCTGTTTTTTTGACTAGTATATTGTGTTGGTTTAGCACAGATAGTAAAAACCAATTAGTGATTGACTTTGAAATTGACAAATAGATTAGCCACTTAAATATAGGTGTACACCTCTGGGTCACACACAGCTTAAATTCAGGAGGATCTTGGGAAGCTGAACTCATTCCTCCCTGCCTTGGAAGAGGTAAACTGGCCCCAGCTCCCGGCTCCTGGGGGGCTGGGCCCAGCCAGCCCCTGCCTAGGCCAGGCATTTCTGGGAAGGTGTCAGACCGCTGACTCCTGGGCTGGGGGAGGGGAGGAGAATATGCCCTTCCTGGCTGGATCAGGTCTCCAGCAACTGCAAAACACTCTGCCTCTCCCCTCAGCTACTAGGGAGGGGAGGAGAGGCTGGAGCCTCTGATATGTAGCTCTGAGCTGGGCCACCCCAGGAGACCCAGGGGTGGGCAGGAGCCATCTACGTTCTGGGCTGCTGAGATTTCTGACTGCCCGAGCCTGCCTGAGCTCTGACCTCTCCAGCAGGGCTTCCCTCCATCTGCACAGCCTTGAAATTTGACACCATCAGCTAGCAGCCATTGAGACCTGGGCCAGCTTTAACTCTTTCCTGACACAGGTGGGACTTTTTTAAAAACTCTAGTCCTCCTGTTGAGTAAGGAGAAAAGAGACTGAGTGAACGTAAAGAAGACAGAGCATGAAGTCGAGACAGAGAGTGTGAAAAGACTTTTGGGAAAAGGATTTGAGGAGATTGCCATTTTAAACTAAATTTGTCTCATTGAGACATGGAAATGAACTTTATATGTAGATTATCCTTTAAACTATAAGAAACATATGCATCTGGGGAAATGTTCAAATTTGTGTGTGTGTATATTTTGAGCAAAGGTGTTTGTGATATACTAGTGATATTGATCTTATGAGATGCTTGAACAGACAGAGAGAGATGAGAAACCTCCTGCTCCAATAAAGAAGTGAGAAGATATCTCTGTTCCTTGAGATAAAGAATTCTTTGCCTTTAGAGTTAATAATCTTTAAAAGGTGACACCACAGTGTGTTTGAGTCCATGGCCCATAAGCAGTTTGGGAAGCTGCTAATGGGAGAAGTCACAGAAGCAGGTTTCCCTGGACGGCTGTTTTTGTGACTGTTAAAACCCACAAGAGAACTGTTCTTAGTTGTCAGTGGGGTCCATGACTCTAAGAGAGACTCCCCTCCTAGAGAATTGTTGAAAGACTGTTTTTGAATGGTAAAACTGACTAAAAACCACAAGTTGTCTCTTTATGTTGTTTGTTAGTAACCAAACACTTTGTGAGAGGAAGTGTTTTAAAGGTTTCATTTTTTTTCTCTTCATTCTTTAGTGTGTGTAAATAAACTATCTTTGTAACTTTTAAGTTGGGCCTGTTCTGCCTTTTCTCCTTAATCCTATTTCACAGCAGAAAACATTTGGACCACTACACTAAATTTAGCCAACAGAAAGAGAGGTGAACGTAAAACCACTACATGAATGAATGTGTATATATATATGCTTCCATATGCTGGTTTTAATATATAAATATACAGTTTTTGAATAGGCAGGGTAGTTATCGTCCCTTTTGCCCTTACATCTAAATTTCTTCTTTTATGCCTCTTCTCCTCAAATTCTTCTTTCTTGGTGTAGCTGAAACTCCAGATTGGTTGAAATCAATTGGATTTTTAGCATTGATTTGAAGAGAGTCAAGATGTCACTCATGGAGTTCATACACCGCAAATAGCTACAGAAAGAAAGCTTTCATTCTTCTCACTCTCCTAAAACTTCCACCTATCAGGATCATTCAGCCAGCTTTACAGTTTGCATTCAGCAATACTTTACTATTTTGTAAAAACAACTTAGTCTCCTTTGCTCTTGTAATGTGTGGGGGAGGGGGGGGGAGTTAGTTTAAGCCCCAGATTTTACAAAAGTACAATTTAAACAATTGTTTTCTATTAAAAATTAATTAATTAAACTATTCAAGTGTTTTATTGAAAAAAATATGAAACACTGAGAAATATTAATTTATTTATTAATTTATTTTTATACATGAGAAAATTAATGTGTTGCTTCTCAGCTTCATCCACATAAATTGGGATTCAGCATCTGTTGAAGATGGCTGTTAAGGAGAGCACAGATTGATTTTGAGACTACAGACTGGAAAGGATTCAGAGGGTGTTTCTGACTACTGGTTACCTCAGAGCAGCATCAAGCTTCTTTTAAGTGGTAGGCTGCATTTCCTATATGTTTCACAGCTACCCTGTGGCAATAAAATCAAACTGTGGTAAAATATATATTTATTTTTAACAAAAAATAAACTAGTAAGCAAATTCAGTTATTTGTCACAGCTGGATTTTAGATCAATTTTAAGAGAGTCATGCATTTAAAAGATCACTCTGAGATCTACAGTTCTCTGATGCTACATTTCCTATTACATATTTTCTCTTTTTTCTATCAATGCAGAAAGCAAGTATACAGTAGCTGACAGCTGGCTTTTCATGGAAGGAGTATAGTATAACATAGAACATTAAATCTCTAATTCCTCTGGCTGTAGATATATCGTACATAAAATTTACTATCTGTCAGAAGACCCAACCAAACAAAACAAAACAAACCAAACCAACCAACCAAACCAAAACAAAACAAAACAAAAACAAAAACAAAAACAAAAACACACCAACAAACCACAAACAACAACAACAACAACAACAACAAACCAAATATGAAACCAGACATTCTTTGGGGTTTTTTTAAAGAAGTGTTAGAAGTTTGTTGAGGAGAAAACTTTCCACAGGACCATATTAACATCATAATGGGGTACTATCAGCATGATTGAAAATAAAATTATCTAAACTTGAACATATTTTCACTTTCAGTTTGGAAGTTTAATAGATATCTCTTATTATGGAAAGAAAATGTAGAAAACACAATATATCCTCACTTGGAAAAAAAAAGGATGAAAATTATTATTTTAAGAATATGATAACTGTTGTTTTTATTTCGGTTTACATTTCCTTTTGTGCAAAATGAGAAACAACATTTAGTGTCAGAGATGCTCTGCATGAAATTATAATAAAGGGCAAGTAAATGTAAATAGGTATGTCTAGCTTTTGCTTTTCTGAAATAAAACAGCTTGGATTAAAATAATGCATTTGTAATGAATGGGAAACAGCTCAGATGGTTCCTTTAGTTAAATTTGAATTTCCAGGGGGTTTTTTTCTCATATTTTCTTTTATTCCTAACTTATTACAAACCCTGTATTAAGGAATTTCATTATTTTGTTTTTTCCTTTATGGTTTAACCCCAGAAGTGTGCTTTTTAGTATACTTCATAAGAATTAAACTTATTTCCTTTTATAAAATAGGTGTTAACCTAATGAGCAAGAAAATACATGGAAACTGTGCAGATTGTGTATTTAATCTCTATTATGTTGCTCATCTCTCTTCCTGTTGTTCACTATATGAAAATGTCTTATTTCATTTTTTTAAGACAAATATTTTTATGTTGTATTCTATCTGACTTCTGCTTTTTGATAAAATGCTCTCATGTCCTGTGGTAGCTTGTATTCCACAAAAACCTTAATTGCTGAAATACACTCTTCGATCTTTATTTCAGTTGGGATCTGATATTAGTTGTTTCCCTTGTATGTTGGTTTCAGCTGGCATGTAATTAATTTTCTTTACAGTATCTAGTAGGGGGCTATGCTTTGTATTTGTGTTGAAAACAGTATTGATAACATTGAGATATTTTAGTTATTCCTGAGCAGCTCTTACAGAGCCAAGGCCTTTTCTGCTTCTTGTACCATCCTGTTAGCAAGGACGCTGGGGGGACACAAGAGTTTGGGAGGGGACACAGCCAGGACAGCTGACCCCAGCTGCCCTAAAGGATATCCCATACCATGTGGTGCCATGCTCAATATATAAAGCAGGGGGAAGAAGAAGGAGGGCAGTGAAAGGCTGGAATGATGGTGTACATCTTTTCAAGTCACTGTTACGTATGATGGACCCTGGCTTTCCTGGAAATGGCTGAACACCTGCCTACCCACAGGAAGCAGAGGATGAATTCCTTGTTTTGCTTTCCTTACATTTGTGACTTTTACTTTATCTACTAAACTGTCTTTATTTCAGTCCATGAGTTTTCTAAATTTATCCTTCTGTCCCCCATCCCTCTGGTGGCAGAGTGAGTGATGGGCTGTGTGATACTTAGTTCAGGCTGAGCTTAAACCACTGACACCTGGCCTAACCAAACTACACCTTAGCCCAGAAAATGGAATTTGTTAAGGCTTCAGTTGTTGTTGACACGTTGATACTGAGGAAGATTCAGATAGATTCTAAGATGACTGTGGCTTAATTTTTCCTTTATTTTTCTTAAAAATTACATTTTAATATATTTCATTGTCATTAAAGCTGGATGAACTTGGAAATTTTATGTCCCTAAGCTACTATTAAGTAAACTGTTATTCTAATCAGCCAGCAAGTGTTATTTACTGTTAGCCAGTGTAATCAAGAACATGGCAATGATGAGAGATACTGTATGTAACTCTCTGAATTAAAAGAACAATTCCCTTCAGTTAACAAGACTGGAAATACAGTTTATGGTAAATGAAGACAAATCTGAAAAACTGATACCTTGTTGTTTCTTACAGGTTACAATAAAGTCTATGTTAATTTGTAATGTTTCCTTCATTTTCAATTTTCCCCAGAAAAATAATTAACTTAAAATCCCAGACCCTCTCTTTTTGAATTTATACGTATGGGTGACTTCCTGTGTGAGAAATTTAAGTACTGCATGTGTTTAAAGAGGTTAGCCATGAAATGAAACCTCTGAACTGAGATAGAGTTGAAAACAATTTTTATTCTCCCCACCAACATAGCTATTGGTCAATTTATACCTGTTTTTCTCCTCCGAAATAATTGTAACATTGGGAAAAAATCTAGCATGTTCTGCTGCTAAGCTATTTCGCAACATTTTTAGCAACTATTCTTTAGTTATTATGTTATGCCAATTCATTTCATTATACCAGGTACAAAAACAAACAAGGGCAATTAAGAGATATCCACTGCTTTCAAGATATTGCTTTAGTAACGCTAATGGCTTTTTAGTTTGGTAAGGTAACCTTGGAACAAAAAACTGCAAGATTGCCTTAAAACAATGTATAGGATCATTCTCTTCTGATGTTTCTCCTTTAATATTGACCACAGTTATATTAGACTTTGTGATTATGAAGGATGTTAAATCTACGTAAACGGAGTAAGATGGTAAAACTTTTCTGAGTGGTTCCATTGTCTGTGATCCAATGTCTCTTTCTCATGCAGTCCAGCTGCATATATGTTTGGATCAAACTTCTGAGAAAATGGATAAATTGTGAAAAGAAGCTGTGAGAAAGTGCATAGGAAAGAGCCATAAATGATTACAAGGGTAAAAATGCAGGAAGAAGTAGAATAATTGACATAGGACAGCCAACAACTAAGGGATTATAGATGGAAAACAGTGATGTAAAATATAAAAAAATCCCAAGGAAAAAAATACATGTAAAGATTATGATTTAACAACATCAATGATCAGCCCATCCCAAGAAGCAAGAGGGGCCACCCTTCTTCCTCTGATTAATTGTCTGAATCAGCACAGATATATGACATTTTTCATCTCAAATAGCAAACATGTTAATTGTTAATCTGGAGTAAATTAGTTTTGGTGTTTTGGTCATTTATTAAATATATTTATAGAAAAAAAAATTACACCATAATCTTAAATTATGTGAAAACTTCCTGAAATCTGTTTACAACTTTGAAAAGTTGCCTGTACTGTGCCTGAGAAACAAAATGTTAAAGATCATCTGAGCTGATATCCCAAATATGCAAAATACAATGCAAAATATACAATTTTACATCTGTAAAAACTGACAGATTATATTGTTAACAATCCAGAGTTCTTCAATGATAGATTTAGCAAATTTGTGTGATTTATTGACAGACTTCCATCAATTTGATAGTGTCTGTCTTAAATTTTTGGATGTATAGTAATTTTTTTTCCATTCAGAGTTAGACAGTAAATTCATTTATGGCAAATTAATTATCTGCCTTTTTTAATATATAGATTTAAATCAATAGTTTTTAATGATGTACTTGCCTTTGGTAACTTCTTCCAAATAAAATTAGTCTTTGATGTTAGTATTCTTCATATTCTGCATCACATCAAGAAATATAAATGTTCCATCACTATTTTTATGTTATTTTCTAGGTGTGGAAGGACTAAGGATTTATTAGCCCTTTTACATTGCCATCATTATCATGCATTTCACATACTGAATAAATGATGAACTGTGGTTGCAGAAAGAATTTTATTAAAAAAAAAAAAAGCCCACCACCCTGTCAGAAAGTGTGAAAAGCCATAGCTCTGCTTTTACCTGAATCGTAGAACAAGAAAAAAATTACCTCTTTAGTGCTTCCAGCATTGTTCAGAGAATTCTGCCACTGTGAACTACAGTTCAGCTTGCTCTACACAACCAAATGTGAGAGGCTATGTATTTGAGGTTCTGCAGTCTCTCATTTCCCTGAATCACATGTAGTGCTTGAGGAGCAAGAGTATAATTTCTAAATAATTTTTAAAGTGGTAAAAAAAAAAGAGAAAAGAAAATTTAGGAATCACAAATGTCACTGATCTTGATATTAAACAGGAATGATGATAAAATTTGCTGGCAGAAGTATTTTCACTATTTCACAAATTGAAAAATACATTTCCTGTCCTGTGAATGTGAATGCTAAATGAAGTACAGGAGTTAATGATCATGTTTTCTTATCTGAAAACAGATGTAGTAATAAGGCAGAACAGCTTGCAAGTTTAGGCTTTTAGGCTTTTAGGAAGGAAGGAAGGAAGGAAGGAAGGAAGGAAGGAAGGAAGGAAGGAAGGAAGGAAGGAAGGAAGGAAGGAAGGAAGGAGACAGACAAAATTTTGAAATACACAACTTCATATTGGCAGGTGGTTATATTACACTAGGACACTATTTGTAGGATCCATGGAAGAGTATATATTTTCCTGAGCAGCATGTGAGAGGAATATGTGTGCCAGGAGTATACTACTCATCCTCTCAGAAAACAACAACAACACAAGCGGTCAATGTCCATTTAACCTGTTATTAGTATGCATGCCTCAGCAGTATGTCAAGAAGATGGTTTCCAATTCCTTCATCAAGATTAGATTATTAATACATAAAATGGAAGGCATAAATCTACAAGAATCAACTCAGCCAGTCAATGGCCAAGTATCCGAATTATAGCAAAAATTTATGTGTCAATCAACAAACATTCACAATTTCAGCTGAATGTTCACACAGAAAATTTTCAGTTGCCTCTTCTATACAGACCACTACATGAAAATACATGTGTGAAATATAGTTATGAATGCTGAGGGTTAAAAAAATACATATTCTGAATCTGCAGGTAGAAATATCATAATTAAGCAGTGGATTGTACTAGAGAGATCAGAATTATTTGATTACTATAGTAATTATATAAAAATTGACTAGATAAGATGCCATCATAACACTAATTGATATATGGCTATTATGTTGAAAAGGCACAGGCTTCATAAATAATCATGAAGACAAATGACAGGGGTTATGATCAGACAGTTTTTGTCTCTCTATTAACTCTATCTTATCAAATAATATCAATTACTAAGAATTGTTCTTGATGCATAGCTTAAGTGAGGATTACAAGAAGAAGTTAAAGATCATGATTTTTAAAAAATATGAACTTTACAGTAGATCTTCTGTGACCAATTCATTGTATATAGATCTTATAAAACTTACAATTAAGGATACACTCTTGTAGACCATTTGACAAATAATCATAAAAAAAACAAATAGTTGTGTCAGAAGAAATGTAATGTATCAGCATTTTGTGGGACTTACTATTATTTAACCTTCTTTAGGACAGGATAAGATCAATCCTAAAACCATAATTCTGCAAATAAGTTATCACTTATTTCATATCCAAATAGCATATATACACTTAAAAATTTAAGCATCTACTTGCTGTTAATTATCTCTAAAGTGTTACATGAAAATGCAGTTCTAATTTATAAAACTCTAGGAGATGGTCAAATATTGTATTAGATCTATGCAAATTTCACCTAAATTTTCTGTAATTTCTGACTGATGTACACTTACTACTGATTTATTCCAGATACAGTAGTAGAAAAGTTTACTATTAGGTTAATCCTGAATATGCTAGCAACTTTTTTTCTTTACAAAACATTGATTCAGGAAAACATTTTTGGTTTTAGTAGAAGCATGCAGATTTTGAACATTGCTTTGATCATAAAAGATTTTCTAATTCTTTCTCCCTGCACATCCACACCAAAATCACTAAATCACATATCCAAGTCACGGGTCATAATAAATTTTTACAAAAACAGTCTTTTACTATTTGAAAATATTTTCTGATCTTTTTCCATTCAGCTTAAGTTCCTCCTATCCTTTCACTTAAAACTGCATGCCTTTCCCCCGCTCCTCCCCATAGTCTTGGATTTAACAAGAGGGAGAGGAGAGCAAGGAAGTATATTGAAGTCCACCAGAAGGCAAAAAACCCCTTTGAACAGCTAATTGCAAGCAGCACAGTGACAGAGACAGTGAGTTTTCTATTGCAAAGGCTATGAAGTAGAATGAAAATCTCCTAGAATGAAAAAGTTCATCTGTGGGTACCCTCTGAGTCAGGAGCACCACCCTTTGGCATATTGATGGTTCATGGTTATTCCTTGAATAGAAGGCTAAAGCCAAAAGCCAAGGAGCAGCCGAAGTCTAGAAACAGGAGTGATGGGTTATGCCTCCAGAGAACTGAAAAGCATAAAGGATGAAGAGCATAAAGAATAAATAATTCCTTAGAACTAAAAGGAATAAACACTATTGTCTAAGTTATGGTGGGAGGAGAAGGGAACATACTTCTTGGATTATGCTCTAGGCACTACACACGTACCTTTACATCCCTACCTCCTTTGGAGTTTTTCTTCTGTGGAACTTCAAGGCAATCAATGTCTTTATCAAGCTCTTCCTGTAGCTGTAACTAGTCAATGACTGTGACCTTGTGCAAGCCAAACCCACTGTAATCAAGGACTTTCCAGTGAGCAGCCATAATTCAAGAAATAAGAGAAGAGTTTTTTCTTAAGGAATGAAAATATATTAGCCAAAACTTCTTGTCAATTCATGGGAAAGGGCACAAAATGTATGGGAAGGGCAGTCATAGGTAACCATGCATGTCCAAAAGGCCTGTCTGTAAGAGAACTGATTTGGAAGAGGGTATGAAGATATTTCCTACTCTCTCTTAAACCAAGTGTGAAACAATAGCAAATGACTTAGATTTGTTCAAATACCTATTCCTTAAGTGAAAGGACCAGGAAGTGGACTATAATAAATTCAATTAAAATATCCTCCCAGCATTGGTGCTGCAGCTGCTTAACTGACTTCAACACACTTCCACATTGTCTAAACTCATAGCTGGGAGGTTGATTGGTCAGACAACTACTCAGAAAAAAATGAAAGGAAGAATAGTAATACAGCTCAGATACTGAGGAGATGGGGGTACTAATATATTGTCATCTGAGAAAGATAAAAGTCATACAAGAGTCCAGTGTTGGGGTAAGAAAAGTTTATGAGGAATCTTTTCTTCATAATGCTGTAACCCATCTGTGTAGCAGAGGTGTTTGACAGCAGGTAAACTGTATCTCACTCTCTAAAACTTCCCAATCCCCACCCCACTCCAAAACAAAACAGCCAACCAAACAAACCACCCACCCCTATGAGGGCACCACCAACTTCCTCAATCAACTGATTCACAAATATTTTACCTTACTGATTTGCTGAAGCAATAATTACCAGTTATTTAATTTCCAAAATCAGAAAAAAAAATTGAAGTTAGACAGTGTCAACACTTAACATTACAAAGCTGACACTTCCTATCAACTAGAATGTTTATTATGCAAGCCTAAGACCCCTACGATACAGTCAGCAGGGTCTATCAAACAAAAAAGTGGCTTCAACAAAAGAGTGAATGTATGAGGTGGTACTGACTAAATTGCCATCACATTGTTTTCAGCTATTGACTGTGAAAACTGACAGTACTTGAATAGTGTCAGATTTTTAAAGGCTGAAATACGATGCAGGAGAGGAACTGAACAGTTACGATACTCCTAAGGCTTTGAGATCTCAAAATTTCACTGACTGAAACCATCATGTTTATTTCAGCACTTTGGTATGTGTGATATAATAGAACCATGTTATGTTTTCCTGATACACTTTTATTAATTTTGAAAAATATTTTATGTAATAATTTAATATTGAATTAAATTAAATATTTAGATTAATTATTCTATGATTCAATTATCATGAATGTTTATTACATGTTTGCAAAAAAATGTTTTGGCTTGATTAACAAAATATTCACTATTTTGGAGTGAAATATTTTTAGAATTTTTTTACATAACAAAGCAGATGGATTACTCTGAAAACTTAACAGGTACATGCTATTTAGAGTCTCTTAGAAGACAAGTCTTGGTTACTGTGACTAAAATGGCAGATGTTGCTCTTCATTTCCAAAAGCAATCTCAGACTTCTCATTCAAATGCTTTCTTGACAGATATGTTAAATTAGCTTTCTCTTGGCTTTGAAAATTAATCCTATGGGTCTTTTTGCAAGCATATTTGTTTTTTAATACAAATGGAACTAGGTGTATTTTCATATATTTCATGAGCTGTTCTGTATTTGATGAAAAAAACTCCTCTGATATAACTCCCACTAATGTCTGCAAGATTCTTCCTTTGGTAACTATATAAAAAGTAACTGTCTTGTACTAAAAAATATAGGTGTAATATTTCACTCTTTTTCAGGTGTCTAGGGACTGATATTAATAATATGCCCATTCTTGATGATTGATTTTCAATTTAATTTCATTTGGATTTTATTTTCTTGAAGTCAAACAATTTTACCAGATTTTACCCTTTTCTACTTTTTTTAATTATTGTCATTGTAAAGAATGTTTAAATTGTATTCCAAAATGGATAAACAGGCAATTGTTCCATGACAGTTAATTTCATGCTCTTTTATGTCCTTTGTTCAGCTTTACTGAATCTCATCATAAACCAACAGTGATTTGTGTGGCTGTTTCAGCATTTAAAAATATAGACTAAAACTATGTTACATTAAGCCTTGCAGAATCATCTAAGAACAAGGTTTAGCATCTGGGTGATAATTCCACACAGATAAAATGCAGAGAACAAGGAAACTATGTAGCTCAACAGTAAGGTACAGTCTGGTGACTGCTGATTTATTTGTAAACATTAGAGTAATTATGAAAATATTCTCTTGTAACTCACCTATAACTAAACTGACATTCAAATGGAGTTGGCAGACTGTTTCTGTTCATGTTGCACACACTATGGACAGTTTGTTTGAAAGCAAACAAACAGAATTGATTTCTTTGGTCCTTTTAATATGTAGCTCTCACATGGGGAATGTCTAAAAAAAGACAGTCAGTCACTGTCCAGATGGAAATGAGGTTTCTGTAGCAAGATTCCATAACAGAAACTTTAGCAGGATTGAGTCTGACTTCTGCTGAAGTCTTATGATGCAGGTGGCCCACAGCCTTATGTGACCAACTCAGCTCATGTATCATCCACTGCCATAGATTTTCTTAATCCACTCCTAACTTTCTTAAGTATGTACAAAAGACTGTCCCTATGCATCCGTTTCTGCATTTGCAGGAAGTTTTTATTGCTTCATTGTAAATCTTTTATCTGTGCACAATTTGATGAGTTTTGTAGCATGAACCATTTAGGAGAGTCTCTGGAAAGACGAGCCAGATCCTCCACAAAGAACATTAGCTAACATACTTAAAGACACCATTTTGTCCTTCCAGAGAAAGAGAAGCCTGGAGGGAGTTTTCAGGACAGTCTGAAATTTCCTCTTAGAGAAGCCCTTCAACTATTAAGCTGGATGTTGTTAAGACTTCAGTGACTTACCCAGCACCAACTTGCCCCATTGTCTCAAATCTGTCTATTATCTTGCAAATGAAGATGTCTGGCTGGGCAGTTCCTGGACCACCCAGAGACCTAGTTTTCCTCAGGAATATTGGGGGTTTTCTTACAAATTGTTCATTTGGAATAACATCGTTTAACTACTTTTGAAAATAGATTACATATTCTAGAGTTATAAGCTGCACACAAAAGATATATTGATCCTCATCCAAGCATGATTTTATGGCTGAAGAGTGTCTGTCCCCAAAAACCTAGAGAACCTAGTGAATATCAAAGTATTTTCAGATTAATATGTAAGAGTAATGTGACTCTTTATATTGAGAAAGTTACATTTTTTCATTGGAATATCAGCTTTTCAGTATATATGTTACCAATTTCCTTTCTCCTCCTAGTCTAATCTGTGAAAGTGTATCTGATACCAATGTCTCATTGACGCTTCTAGCAAAAAAATAAGATAAAAATATTAGAGATATGAAGAAAATAAGTGTAATATTGTCCTGGTTTCAGCTAGGTAGAGTTAATTTCTTAGTAGCTGTTACAGAGCTGTGTTTTGGATTTGGAATGAGAATGGTGTTGGTAATACACTGATGTTTTGGTTTTTTGTTAAGACATGTTTTATCCCAGGTTAAGGACCTTTTCCTTGTCTCATGCTCTGCCAATGAAGAGGTGCACAAAAGAAACTGGGCAGGAGCATACCTGGAATAGGTGACCTGAACTAACCAAATGGATGTTCCAGGCCATAAAATGTCAAACCCAGAATATAAACTGGAGGAAATTACCTGAAAGAACAGATGATATAGATTTGGGAAGAGGTGTCTGGCATTGTTCAGTGACAGTTAGTAATCGTATTGTGCATGACTTGGTTTTCCCTTTTAACTGTGATTATTATTACCATTTATTACTGTATTTATTTTTAATTACAAAACTGTTTTTGTCCTAACATACAAGTTTTACTGTGATTCTCCTTCCCATTCCACCAGGGTGGGGAGGAGAGAGGAAAGATTAAGCAAGCTACTGCATGATGCTTAATTTCCAGCTGTGCTAAAACCACAACAGACATGCTGATGTGAAATAATGTTTAAATAAAATACCACAGAAGAAACAGGAATAGAATAAAAACATCCAAGAGTCAAGACAAAGGATGTCAAAAATTCCTAACATTTGTATACACATACTCATTAGACTTTGCACTGTTTTCACATTCTATCTGGTTATACCAAATGATGTTTCTTAAGATAGGTATAAATGACATTGTCTGTAAATACTTCTATGTTTCAATAATTCTTTTCCACTTGCACGAACTTTTACTCACTAAATTGCTAAAATATTTGGATTTTTTATTTGGATTTTTTATTGTTTGCTTACTCCTACATGGAGCTTTAAAAGTGTTTATGTTTCCATATATATATATATAAATAAAACGGTGTTTACAGTGTATATATATAGAAAGAGAGAGAGTAAATTGCATTTATATATTAAATCACTTTTTCCTTAAAATTGAAATGTTTCCTTAATTTAAGATTTGATTGAGATTAAAAATCTTTGTATATATTTTCTATTTTTCTTAATAATCAGAAACTTGTTTACAAATTTCCTATTTGATTAATAAGCTGCATAGAAAACTGTGGATATCTTAGTCTACCATTAACTGAGTTTTTCACAAATTATTTGCCTTTAGAAAAGTCCTTGGAGATAAAAATAATTATAGGATTTTTTTCTCAAATAAAGCAACCGTAAACTTACACAACTACTTTTTTACATGGTGTTTGCAATGAGAAACAAGTAATAAACAATGGATATCTTTAAAATACTGAAACAAATATTTTTTTGGAGCATTAACATTAAATAATTTGGTGTAGTATTTCTCCTCCCACTACCACCTTTGTTTCAAAGAAACCTTCCTTCTCCAATATCAGCTGATAATCTCCTCTGCCCCATCACAACTTGCAGGGAAGAGCTTTACCATATCTCTTTTTATCTGACGCAGGCTCAGTTATTCTTAAGTGCATTTTTACTATTTGTTATCCTCTTTTGACATTGACTGAAACAGTAACACTATGAGGCAGGGGTTAACTTCAAGAGAGTGTTGTAAGTCAAAAGCGATACAATGTAGGTGTTTCTTAGGTCCTAGCTGTTGAGAGCAGTAGTAATGGAGAAAGCTGTTTTTAACAGCCTGAAGAGTCACATGCAACAGAATCACAGAGGGCAAAAATGCCAACAGCTTCATCTTCTGTTTGGAAAGTTGTGATGCTGCAACACTACACATGCTGTTTTCAGTCTCTCTTTTTGCCCTTGGCCCCTACGACCTTGCTGCAATATGAGCCAGTGGAAATGCCCAGGGCAGTTGACAATCTAGTGATCTCACTGAGAAATGTGGAAATCATTCACAGCATGAGAAATTTTATACTTACTTCAAACTGAAGATCTTGAGGTCTCATAGGAAAACAGTTGCTGGTTTAGAGGAAGGTTCATAACTGTGGTGGAAAAAAGCATCACTATCAGTCAACCAGGCTCCAGGGTAGATTTCAGACCATGATCTGTGCCACAGATTCAAACCAGTTATTCTCATACATGTTAACTCTGTATCATTTTGTTCTAGAGGGAAAAAAACCCCAAAACTAGCCAAAAACCAAAAACCGGGAGGCAGAAAGCTATAGGAACCTGTCAAAGTTTTCTACCTGTAAAAAAACTTAAAAATCTCAGCTGGAAAATCAGACAACAAAAGCTAATGGAATAAAAAAAAAAAAAAAAACTCCTATAAAAAATTTAAAACTTTGAAAAGTAAAAACAGTTAATTCCAAACAAGAGATTCAAATTGACAACATCATGTACAAAGTCTTATCTGTGGAGCCTCTCTGTGCCCTCTAGTGCTACAGAAGTAATGAAAACACAGGCTAAAAATGCAAAGAGAAAATTTCTAGATTTTGTTTGCCTTGTAGTTCTCTGGGCAGTCAGTCTCTGAAATACAACCATTGAATTCTTGTGTTAATGCAAAAGCATAACCTTTAGATATAGACAAAATAATTTTGAATATTGCTTTTCTTTCTTTTTCCTTTTTTTTCCCTTTTTTTCCCTTTTTTTTTTTCAATACCCTTGAATAATCCCCATGGAAAGATGTATTAATATTAGGATTTTCTATGGTTCTCATCAGCTGAATATCAGTATGCCTATTGTCACAGTTCAGTGTATATTCCAAATATGAAAGTGCTCAGCTTGGGATAGAAGTGTCATTGTAAAGGAAAATCAGAGTGCTTTAGGGAAGACTTTGTTCAATAATCACTGTTTCTGACTACAATCTGTGAAATCGTTTTTTATAAACCTTGCAGAATAAAGTCAAGCACCGATATTTCTCCTTTTTCTTCTGGTTTTTTTTTCAGTACCTTTTATTTTTTTAATCTTTGTTGCCCATACTCCCCATACTAAAATCTGAAAAGTTTTTAGTAATTGTTCATGGAAGAATGAAAGAAAAATTATTTATAAAAGCCAGTTCCTCACTTGGATGCATAAAAAAAAATCATAAAAAAAGACATTTCGTATGAATAAATTCTATGTATGCAAATTTGGAATACCAATATCTAAATAATTCAACCACTGCTAAAGACAATTACATGGACAAGGCAGAGGTGTTTAATGCATTCTTTGTCTTCAACACAGATGACAGACCCAGGAGTCTCAGTGGCAAGAGCTGGATGACCATGACTTTGAGAATGATTAACTCCCAGCTGAGCCTGAAATTGTGCGTGATCTGCTGCTCCAGCTGGATCCCTACATATATATAGGACCTGATGGGATTCACCGAGGAATCCTCAAAGAGCCAACTAAACTCTTTTGATTTTTCAACAGTCTTGGGAATCCAGAAAGACTCCAGTTGACTGGAACCTGGCAAGACTTGTCACAATTTTCAAGAAGGCAAGAAAGATTACCCCAGAACTACAGGCCTTCAGTGACTACAGTCTCACTTCAGTGCCTGATAAAGAAATGGAAAAGATTGTTCTGGAAATTACTGAAAAACACCTGCAAGGCAATACAGTCATTGGTTACAGCCAGCATAGCTTCACGAGAGCAAAGTCTTCCTTGCCAAATCTGATTTCCTTTTAAGACAAGGTAACCCACCTAGATGATCATGGGAAGACAATTGTTGTAATCTTTCTGGAATTCAGTACAGGTTTTGATCCTGTCTTTCAATTATCTTTCTGGATAAGAGTCCAGCACACAGCTGGATAAACATGCGATGGTGAGCAGGTGGCTCACAGGTTGGGCACAAAGGGTTGCAGTGAATGTGGTTATATCAGAGTGGTGACCTGTCACTAGTGGGGTTCCACACGGCTCCATCCTCAGCCCTGAGCTCTTCTCTTCAACATCTTAAAGGATTTGGATGCAGGACTGGAAGGGATACTGAGCAAGTTTGAAGATGATGCAAAGCTGGGAGGAGTTGTTGATTCCCTCAAAGTCAGGGAAGCCCTGCAGAGAGACCTTGACGAATCAGAAGGTGGAGAAATTACCAACCACATTAAAATCAACAAGGAAAAGTGCTGAATTCTGTACCTTGGATGGGGCAGCCCTGGGTGTATGTACAGACTAGGAAATGAGATGCTGGAAAGCAGTGCCATGGAAAGGGACCTGGGGATCCTGGTTGAAGGAAAGTTGGATATGAGTCAGCAGTGCCCTGGCAGCCAGGAGAGCCAAGCGTATCCTGGGGTGCATCAGGCACAGCATCACCAGCCGGACAAGGGAGGGGATTGTCCTGCTCTGCTCTGAGCTGGGGCAGCCTCACCTTGAGTGCTGAGAGGACAGTTTTGTGTGCCACAATATAAGAAAGATGTAAGTCTCTTACAGATTATCTAACAAAGGTCTATGAAGATGGTGAAGGGCCTTGAGGAGAAGCCATATGAGGAGTGGCTGAGGTCACTTGTTCTGTTCAGCAAAAGAGAGACTAAGGGGAGACCTCATTGCAGTCTGCAAATTGCTCATGGGGGCAATGAGCAGAGAGGCAGAGGCAGGCACCAATCTCTTTTCTGTGGTGAGCAGTGACAGGACTCGAGGGAATGGTCTGAAGTTATGTCAGAGGAGATTAGGTTGGATATTAGGAAAAAGTTCTTCACCCAGAGAATGGTTGGGCACTAGAACAGGCTCCCCAAGGAAGTGGTCACAGCACCAAGCCTGACAGAATTCAAGATGCATTTGAACAATGCTCTCATCCACATGGTGTGACTTTTGGGGATGGAGTTGTGCAGGACCATGAGTTAGACTGGATAATCCTTGTGGGTCCCTTCCAATTCAGGATACTCTATGGTTCTATGACCTTAAAGGTATGCTACACTTAATGTATTTCATGATTAGGGTCACATAAAAATATTGTTTTGCAGAATCTCTAAATGAGAATAAAAAATAATGAATAAAGATTAAAATAGGCAGAATTTCTTCTTGAAAAACACAGACAAACACCAGGCATATCAGGACAATTTTACCATAGCTAAGACCACTACAGAACAGGACTGTCGAAAGCATTTGTTAACACTAAATGTATTCAAAGCTGAGGGAAAAGCTCTGACATACTTTAATCAGCATAGGAAAAAACTGCATCCAGGCATTTCTTTATTACCTATATACATTGAATGTATAGGTAATAAAGCCTTTGTTCTTTAATGAACTCTTTATTTTATATGAATTTTATCAGCATTTCAAATGGAGAAAATAGCATGTACTACAAAGTACTTTATTCTGGTATAGAAAAGTATGTAAGACTTGAGTGTCTTTCAACTAAATTGGACAAGTTAAAAGCAGAAACAGGTAAATTTTTAAGAGTATGGTTAAAGAACAATGATAAATTCTGTCCATCCTGGACTTTTCATAACAGATCAATATTAGAAAACAGACTGTCTTGGGTTGCAATATATAACCAAAAGCATGCAGTCTATTCCCAATCTGTTGAAACCAGTTGAGAAGGGAGTGGGCAAGTGTCTTCTGTTAATGGGCCAGCTGTTAAAACCAGGTGGAGCAATGTTCCTTATCTTTTCCACCATCCATCCTCCCTCCAGGGGATATCTTCTGTTAATGGGCCATTAAGGCTCACATCATGACTGAAAACATTACATCATTCCATTGTGAGATGCTCCACCCAGTGGGAGGAGCCAAGCATTCCTACCCGCTGAAAAAAAAAGCTAGGTAGGAATAAAAGCTGAAATTCAGCACAAAAGAGCAGCTTGTTTTCCATTGGATTCCAGAGGAAGACTAGACCCATCTTACCACCACTGGACCCTTTCTACAGGTTCATCTCTACTCCAACAGAACCACATCTGTCACTCCTGGAGGACTTATTTTGGACTGCTTCCAACACCCTGACCAACAGGGTGTCAGGGCGTATTGTGACTCTGTCAGAGTTTCTAGGATTTTTTGTTTGTTTGCTTGTTTTTTGTACTACTACATTTGTATTTTTAATATTCCTAATAAAGAACTGTTATTCCTATTCCCATATCTTTACCTGAAAGCTCCCTTAATTGTAAAACTATAATAATTCGGAGGGAGGAGGTTTACATTTCTCCATTCCAAGGGAAGCTCCAGCTTTCCCTGGCAGATACCTGTCTTTCTAAACCAAGACACAGATTTAGATTAATATATGTTGCTATGTTCAAACCAGGAAAAATTATTGTCAGTATTATACAGATCAAATTATACTATCTAATTCATTCTTTTGAAATTATGATATTTATTTGTTTCAGACTATGATTGGATCCAGTAACAAAAAAAATGACATTAATAAAGCAATAATCTAATCTAGATTGCAAATTTCCAAGTATTTTCTAAGTAAAAACACATTAATTAATTGATATTTAAAAATAGAACTCTAAAGAGAAGAAAGAATAATTTGAGATAGTGACTGAACAAATAGTCCTTTTTCTCAGCCATATCTTGTTTTCTAAAACTGAACCATGATCCAATAATTTTATGTAAGAAAACAAGAACAGAAAATTACATTGGCAGAGAGTCAGTTAAATTTTTAAAGAGAGAACAAAAATAATAAGCAAAAAAATGTTCACATTTTCAGAATAGGAATATTTATTTGCTGTCATATGTTTTAAACCCTCCATTAAGGTCCCCATTATTTCAGAAAAAGGCAATCTTCTTTCCGTGTCAAAAATATGGCATTGCTATTTTTTTTCGCCTTTCCCCTCTTTTCTTCCTCAACTGGATATAGAAAATACTCTTGAATAAAATGATGTTTGTTTTCCTAAGTCATTTAACATGTCCTATTTCAGGAATTTGTCTGTAGTGCTACTCCATTTCAGTGTCAAATAGGTTAAAATACAGCAGTTAAAAATTCGAGTTCATATTTCACGTTTCGCACTCTTTTGTTTAGAAGACATGAAAGATTTCTTTGCTTGTCTTTAGAATAGCAGAGAAGTTGTAGGTTGGGTTTTACTTTTTGTTGCATCTTTCTGTTGTTTTTTGCTATTAAAGCTAGCAAAAGTAACGAAACTTTTATCTAACTAGTAAATATAATATAGACTACTTTGTGTTGGCTTTGTGTTGGATTTTTTTAAAAATTTCATTTTTAACTGTCTTTATATTAACGGTCTGAGGAAATAGTAAACATCCTCAAGAAAAGAAGAGAAGACACTGTAAAACCTGTTTTATTTTATTGACTGATATTTTTTGTGCATATATGTCTTCTTTAACCTTTGGAAAGCCACTTAATTTGTTCATGGATTAATGTTGTTGAGTGCTGTCATTTTGGCTAATATGACCTGCAAAATATCTCACACTTCTGACATATTAGCTGAAATCAGTCCAAGAGGAATGTCCTTACTGATTATATTTGTCCTCAGCAAACCATGTGCCTGTGATAACACTGGTTTTCCCTGTTTGTCTAAAAATTAATTGGAAAAGGGACATCAACTATCAATTATATCATGCATGGATAGGTCTTATTTGGAGGAATTGAATAATTTAGATTATAAAATTGCAACCAATAGTCTACTTGGAATGATTTTATAGTGAAATAGAAATTGAACTTTGTGGCTTGTAGACTGATAAATTTACAATCTACATTTAAAAAAAAATAGGAGGTGGAAAATGGCCCAGAAAAACAGAGGTCCAGTCATCTGACTTCTATGCCTTAAGGGAATTAAAAATTAAAAAAAAAAAACAATTAAAAAAAATCAGGCATGGAAGTAAGTGGAGAAGGTTATAGAGTAGATATGAAACCAAACTTATTCTTGTTAAATTTACTGATTTACTAGACAAGGAAAAAGAGGTAATACTGAGTCCTTTTCCATGTTTTTCTATATTTTTTCCTTTTTTTATTGTTAAAAGATCATAAACATAGAGCAAGAAAAAGATAAATGAGTGCCTTTTAATTTGCCCCATCCTTCTATGATAGAACTCTTCAGATTTACAGGAATTCCACATTGAAAAACTGGTTATAATACTACATGTAGAAAGAGAAATTATTTTTAGTATTATTGTTTATTGTTTGATGATTTTCCAAATACTTTTTTTTCAAGTCATTGTTCTGATGATGACAGCTACATTTAGAGTACCCGCTCTTACAGAGAGGGAATTTGGAAGCATTTAAAGTACAGTTCTAGGCAGACTAAGTTCCCAGCTGTGCAGATTTGGAAAGTTTGTCTTAAATATCCCATGTTAGAATTATTAAAGATCTGAGTTCTGTACTTTTATTTCCAATTTCAGAACGTCTCAGTTTATCTGCCAGAACAACTGTGTTTAAAGCAGTTTAAAATTCCTAATTTCCATAGAATTTCTTGAATGAACTTTGGTATATGAGCAGAAAGATTACTTTGAAATTCAGTCAATGCAGACTAGAGTTCCCAGGGGAGTGGGGTGCAGACCAGTGCACATTCCAGTTTCTCAGAACTTGCCCTGTCTCCCCTACTCCACACATTTCAATTGTTTTGAGCCAATAAAAATTTTCTGTCTCTCACACAGCATGCTCTTCACTTAAATGTGTTCTAATAGTTTGTTAAATTAGGTTCTAAGGGTTAGATGCAGAATTAATATGATTTTGAATCCAGCTTAATGGTGGAAAACACAAGTCAGGTGGAACTTATGTGTCTTATTCTAAAGTTGTTATCCATAAAAAGCTATGCAACAGCTTTAAATTGTTATAGAAAAACAGCTTATACCTATAACCACCTGAGATGCCCAAAACTGGCAGTTTGACAGAAAGATGATGTTCTGAACATTTGTCTGAATGGTTCCAACATACAGGAAATCAGCAATTATTTCAGCAGAATTTAGAGAAGCCACTGCAACAGAATAGTTTTGCTATTAAATTCCTTTCTAGACTTCTAAGAATTGTTCAAATAACTTGTCTGGAAACTGAGCAACATGAAGTTTCAAGCCTTTACTTTTTTTAATGTATATTCAAATAACTCAATGATATTTATGTGTTCTTATGAACCTGGCAAAGTTTTTTCATATGAATGTGACACCTGCAATGCAATTTTCCTGTTTCACCTCTCTGTATGAAAACAAAGCAATCAGAAAACAAGCAAGAACATGTTATGCTACCTTTTGTTTTGTGGAATAAGTCCAAAGAAACTCATAAACCAAATATTTGTCTTAATTTGTGGATTTGAAGCTCATTGTCAGTGTATTAAGATGGAAATAACACAGCTGCATTTGTCTTTCTGATGAGATATAAATATAATTTTTGACTTCATACTTCTCTCTAACAGAAAAAACTTATGCATATTCTTTGCATCTGAGGAGGTGAAAGGTTTTTAATACTCAGCTCTTATAGTCTGATGATTGATCCATTTAGATACGTTAGAAGTACTTTTTGTTTGTCTAACTTCCTAGAAAATTATAAAAAATAGTTTTGTATAAATGATGCTCTTCCCATGGATCTCCAGTCATTCATATAAGAAAGTGTCCGTAACAAGAGGAAAATTATCACAGCCTGTGTGTTTCAGAAAAAGACAGGGAAAAATGTTTGTGATAAAGTTCAGATTTATAAAATGTTGGAAAAGTTAACTAAGATTACAAAAATATTTTTATTTTTATTTTTTAGACAGAATTATTTTTGTCATACAGCAATGCAATATGATACATAAGCTATTCAATCTGCAAATCTATTTAAGGCTTACGTGTAAATGTCTGTGCAAATTCTGAATATTCCCATTAGAGTTTTTTCACAAATTTCTCCATAAATAATAATGTATTGGTCAAGCACATTTGATGGATTTATGTAAAGGAGGAACGGAAAGCATGGACAATACCATCTTCCACTACAAACCAAAATTGCCTCTATTAGTGCATCAAAAGGTGATAATTCAAATAAAATCTTAGGACTTATGAACAATTTACATACTCTTCCCTCTTCATGTTCTTGTAAGCAATTTACAATATTCTTTTTTCATTTACCCTTCTTTTTAGATAACTATGATACTGTAAGAGATAAAATATTGTTTCCTAGATACAAAAAGAACCACAGCCATATCAGAAATGTTTTGATTATATATTATAACATTTTATTTCAGATTTGATTTTTTTATTCCAGATTTGATCTTTTTCGAGTCAAACTGAATGATAATTTCATGAGACAACCCCTAGCTATCATCAGCTGAGCATTTTCATCACACTGTGATATGCCATAAGGAAACTCAGCTCCCAAAAGCAGGATAGTCTTTGGAGGGTGACACTGTGCCTGGACTAATCAGCTCAATTTCTCAAAATGCTTAATTAAAATAGACATATTCCAAAAATCATACAGATACATTGCTTCATATGTGGAGATGATATTTCTATACATACTCCACTGTATAGTGTAAGCAAGATCTTCTTTTAATGTAGGACTTGCATAGCATTTGTGTACCTCAGCTTAAAACTTATTCACCTGCTGTGTCAGCTTCAAATTGCTTCAGAATTATGGCAATTTGTAGCCTAAAATTGTCTATAGGGACTGAAGTACCCATTCAAAAGTTGTTTCAGTTTTATAAATTTGAGTTACATCACTACTGATGTAGCAGGGATCTGAAAAGATGACAATCCTGTATTCAAAATCCTCAATTAGGTGTTTTCAAAATGTGTCTAAATTTCTAGCAGCAGTGGACACTTTCCCAAATGCAATGAAATTCGCGTAGCTGCATGTAGTATGTAGAAATGGTTTGCTACTGACTTGAGTGGCCTTAAATTACCTTTGATTCTGCATCAGTATGCCCTACTCATTTGTGTATCACAGTCAACAATCATGGCATAATACAGCCTATGAAATTATTATACTTGCAGCTTTCTGAAGAAAATGTGATATTTTACAAAAAGTCATCCAAAGCAAGGTAGGAATCAGAAACATTCTATCCTTTAAATTCAATATGATTTTTATGATGAATAAACTGTATCTCAAGTGAAATACATGGAGTCAATCCCTCTCATGAGTAACAAAAAGTGGTAGAATGCAAGGGTTTGTCATGGTTCAATGTCCATACATGAATGACATACTAAAGGCAGAGAAGGCTAGAGCACTGCAAATGGTACTGGTTATTTTGCCTTTCTTAAAAACAGCGTAAAGAAAACCAAGTTATCGTCTGAAGTAGCATAACACCAGTTTCACCATGAAAAAGTGAACAATTTGTTTTGGTCCAGTCAGGTCTTCCCTTAAAATTTTAGCTTTCTTAAGAAAACCCTAAACATTTTTTTCCCCTAGGATTTCTGCTTTGTATTTCAGTTTGTTTCTTGCTGAAACAAAGCTATCACTTGACAATTTTAAACAGTCTCAGCAACAATTTCCCCCTCTGTCTTAAAGTAGAAAGTGTGCTAGATATAGAGCATTCATCTTGCACTAGGAGAGGGCCAATTTATTTAGATCCCGATAGTTTATTTTGCACTTAAGAACACAGATAAGGAGCACACTAGCAGTCTTTGAATAGAGCTTCATTTTGTATTAATATGACTCTTCTATCCAAGAATTCAAGCCCATCAGCCTTTGCCTTATCTACCACACACATATAAAGAACAAGTTATTACTCCAAACATATTACTCCAAACATAAGTTCAGAGGTGGCCACAAAATTGATTAGAGGGATGGAGCTTCTTTCCTATGAAGAAGGGCTGAGATAATTTGGTATGTTTAGTCTGGAGAAGACTGGAGTGATCTAATTACGGCCTTTCAGTACCTGAAGGGAGCCCACAGGAGAGATGCAGAGAGACGTTTTGCAAGGGCATGTAGTGACAGGGCAAGGGTGAATGGGTTCAAGCTGAGAGTAGGTAAAGATTAGGGAAAAAATTCTATATTTTAAATGGATGAGGCACTGGAACAGGTTGTCCAGAGAAGTTGTGGATGGCATCCCTGGATGTGTTGAAGGCCAGGTTGGATGGAGCTCTGAATAATCTCGTTTAGTGAAAGGTGCCGTGTCCATGGCAGGGGGTTGGAACCAGATGATTTTTCAGGCCCCTTCCAACCAAGGCTATTCTATGATTCTATGACAATCAAAGTAACATTTGTAATAAATACTGTGCACTTAATCCTAAAGCTCTCAGGGAATAGGTCATGCATAAAGTCAATTACTGTCCAGACTCACATATCAATTTGTTCTCTCAAGCACAAGGTCAGAAGAACTGCAACTTATACAAATATAGAAATTAGTTTATTTACCTCCTTATGTTTTACACAGTATGAATCCTTTAAGAAAATTTTCACCACCTTTTGTAAGAGTCTTGAGTCACTTTCAGATCATCCACAGATTTCCTGCATCTATGTTGTCATGCAAATAAACCTCCTATATTTAGCATCACAATCCCTTTTACAAAATGTAGGCATTTTTCCACTGTCCAAGCTATCTTTTATTATTCATTATTCATTGTTTCAGTATTGTTTTGTCAACTTATTCCTCCAAAAATAACAAATACAGTGCAAAAGACCAAAACCTAAGTGGTTGGTGACCTAGCATACATTCTAAAACCTTATTATATCTTTCAACTGACCTTAGAAGAATCAAAAATCATTCATATATTTAGTGGAGCTTAATAGCCATCAGACTTACAAGCCTGATTCCCAATAAAAATTTAGCCTATAATAAGTCAGTGGAACAGCTGGAAATAAATGTTGTTACAAGTCAAGCTCCAATGACTTATCCTTGTTTTCTTCTCTCACAAATAATAATAATAAAAAAACCTTAGCCAGACTTACAATAATTTTTTCTGCTCTACTGTTTAGTCATATGGAAAAAAAATCAAGTTTTGGAACTATGGAATATAGAGCTGAAAATTGTCTTTACCTTTAATTTATTTTTGGGATGACATTTATAGTATAATGCTAGCAAGTGTGAAATGACTTTCTTATTTGAGATTTATATTTGTGTATGAATGGGTGGTAGCTCAAATTACTGAACAAAAAAATCCATTTATTCTTATTTTCAACAGTTTTCATTAACTCCAAAATAAAAGGAAGTTTTGGAAAATACTTTCAGACTAAAAGTGACATTATTTAGTTCTATGGTTGCTATTCTAATTGCTTAACTTTATTTTGTAATTTAATTGTACCATACTTATCTTGATTATAGTGTTTTTCCATTTTGACTGTGCCTTTTTCAACTTTTGTGAATGAGCATCATGATCTCTTTTGAACTAATGCAGACACAAGTGTCAGTGGTGCATACATATATTAAATGCTTTTTTTAATCTGTTTTGTTAATTTCATTCAGTAGTACAACATAATTGCAACTTTCTGTTGTGGTATGATTTATAAATGGCAATAAGTCAGCACTGTAATAGTCGTGTTCATTCTCTATAAAAGTGTTTTTATAAAAAGCATGAAGAAGATGAGGGAATTTCAAGGGCACAAACAAATTACAAAATAACCATGAAAGCTAGTTTTAAACATGTGTCTGTCTCAACACTTTGGGGGAATGATGTTCCTTTAAAATTCTTCTCAAGCTGAACAAAGACACTGGACCATGTGTCTGGGAACTCTTCTGTTTTATTGTCCATTTGCCATAACTGCAGCAACCAGCCCACTGTTTAGACTGAAAAGGAGTTGGTTAACAGGCCCTTAAAATTCTCAATAGATTTTCTCAAGAGGGAAGGCTAACAAGCCCTACATTTTATACAGTACACTCCAATAAGTTCTCAACACCCTCAAAAAACTGCTCAAGAGGTGCTGGCTAACAAGCCACAACATACTTTCACAAGCTCCCGTGTCCCACAAGAAACATCAGTAAGGAGTGTGGAGTAGAATACAATAGCATTGCTTTGCCCAGGCAATACAAAAAAGAAAACAAAGAATATCACCAACCCTAAGATCCTGCCTTGGTCGTGATAGGTGGATAACTGGAGCCGAGGTTGTGGGTTCCCTACCAGCTTCCTTTTATAACAAACCTGGTGTATGCCTCTTGTGTAAACTAGATTTTTTTGTCCTGTTTTGTTCACACATGCACAGCCAGCCTCTCTCCAGGGAGTCTCAAGAGGGACAGTTTAGAGCCCTTTAGAATTTTTTATTTATTTCCTTAAGTGGCAAGACATTAGCCAAACCTAAAAAAATTGTAGACAATTTATCATACAAAAATCATAAAAATGTTAATAAATGTAAGTTTTGAGTAAATAATGTATTCCACCTATCTAATAAATATTTCCTCTGGTCATACAAACAGATTATTTATTATATTTTATTAAAATAAAATATATTTATTAATATAACTGTTTATTGTATATTTACCAATAGTAATTACTGACCTGCAACTTGCCTCTAAAGTGGGTTCCTGCAAGAATCTAAAATCCATAGTTCAAAGGTTATTGAGTAGCTTATTTTGAGAAATAGGCTGCAAAACACGTTTCTGCTTTCTGATGAGTGAAATGTTTTAATAACTAAACTGGCAATCATTAAGTCAAAGCTCATTTTCTGCCCATATTCTTAAATATTTTTGATTTTGGTTCTTAGCTGATTACACAAAAAGCTCTCAGAATGTTTCAGGGTGCACACAGCCAACTTTTAGGCCAGCAGTATTTTTCTTTTTCACCTTCTCCACATGAGTGAAGGTGTTATGCTGGAGAAAGAAAAAAGAATTTATTGCTGGAAATAGAATTCCCAGAGGCAGAGATATATTCTTTAACAAGAGGATGAGGAAACTGTAGTTTGGAAGTCTTTTTTTTTTTTTTGTGGTGTATTTGAGAACGCAAAGAGAGTCTGTCTCAAACGAACATCAAAGATTATTTAAAGTGTTTAAAGGAATAATCTATTAAGAGAACTGATTTGCACTCCCTTGACTGCTTAATTTACATCTACTGCAAAAAGTCAATAACCAGGAAAGAGAGAAGAAAACTTTATTTGACTCAGTCATATCTGAAATTAACTCATATATTTAAGTTCATTATGGAATCAAAGAATGGTTCAGGTTGGAAGGGAATACAGTTTATCATCCAGTACAACCTCCTTGCTCAAGCAGGGTCATTGCACAGGACTGCATCCAGACAGTTCTTGAATATTTCCAATGAAGGGAATTCATAACTTCCCTGGACAATCAGTTTCTGACTAGTCAAATACCCTGTTACTGCTGTCCTATATGGGAGGGGGTCAGGCATTTTATATGATATTTGATTACAAAGGCTGTGGATCTTGTGCAAGGGTAGGACAGAGCCATGACACATCAGTTTTGCTCCCTCTTTCTCCAGTCTGAGCCATATATCCAGCCTGATAACCTATCATCCCTGTGAGCAGGGGTGAGTTTTGATCATGCCTGAGTTTTGGTCCCTTTCTCATGGAATTCCTTTTACCACATGGTTTTAGGCCTACACTACCATCCCATTGGCACCCACTCATATCCCTTTCAGTGATCTTAATTGTCTATGAAATCTTGATACCTTAAGTTTTAGCTTTCATGTTTTTAAGATTCTGTGCTGCCTAGGGGTATAGTTCTGAGCCTTAAATGCCAGTAAGCTCTCTTCACAGAGTAGGTAGACAAAACAAATCCTTTTCTTGCTGAGGACCAAGGACAACTTTTAGACTCAAAAGCATAAACAACTGAAGAGAGAAACAAGAAAGATGAGACCTCATAACCTGAAGCTGTAATTGGACAATTAAACTCAATGTGTAAATGGACCAAAACTTATAAAAGTGTAAGATCTCATGACCTGTCATCCATTTTGTGACGATTTTGGGTCCACCTTGGGTGTAGCCCTGGCCAGGCTCTTGTCCTGCCCAAGCTGCATCCTAAAGGCCTTTCAATAAATACCTACTTTATTCTTTAGCTCTGTTCAGTCTCTGTTTCAGGTCAGGCTTCCCAAGGCATCAATCTCACCTTGGAGTTATCTATTTTAGGAAATTGGTTTTCTGTTGTTTTGGCACATCACTCTAGGAGAAAAAGACTGTGTTTTGACAAGAGGAGTCAGGAGAGAGAGAGTTAAAAAAGGGCTGTCTTTTTCTTCAGCTTTTAAAGAGTCAATTGAAGGAGAAGCATTAGTTTATTTCTGGTTTGGAGAGGTAGTCTGTCTTTTTTGGGTTAGTATTTCAAGTTATGCTTTTATGACCACCTTGCACGGGGTGCTGGGCATTTCTTCTGTTTCCTTGTGTTTTGTTGTCACGCCAATTTTGCTTTACCAGGCACATTGCATGTATGTGGCTCAATACTCTTCTGGGAGAGTCTTGAGGAGCTTGAAGGGTCTCTTAGTCTGTAGAACAAATATGAGACATAATGTCAGTCTTGCAATACACAGGTCTGAAGGTAAAAATAAATGGAGCAGTACCACTTACACAGACTTCACAGAACTGTGCAAGTTTTCCTCTCTTTGAGCAGAGAATACCAATACCCTGCCTTTATATATGTGTTCTGCAAAAAAGATCATGGCACGTTCTAATTCCCTTCCATCCTTTCACATGATTAGTTATTTGTAACTTCTGTAAATACCTTCTTATTCATTAAGTTGCTTTCTGAATATCAGCTGTAACCTCACCACCTCATCATCTCCATTATCTTAGTGTTGAGGTCAGAGGTGACTGACAAAAAAATTTGTATTTCCAGACAAAATATTGGAGTGGTCTGGCCCTATCGCTGAGAAGCCAAAAAAGTTATCTTAAATAATCCAGTCAGAATATAACATATAAAAAGAACTCAAAATTCTATGAAGCACCTGTAACTGTTCCCTTAATCAAGTAATACAACTGCTATTTTGCATCAGTTCATATTGCTTTAATGAAGGCTCAGATTTCATTTTCATTAAAAGTACTGTATTCAAACACTCTTTTTTGTTTTTCTAACTACTTCAGCTTGTTTTTTTAATTGTCACACATATTGTTATTGATATGCTGCTCTCTTAAAGATATAAAGGGAAACAAAGTTATCATGCCTCTGTTGATATGTATGCTGAATTCTAGCTAAAAATTACTATTTTCAAAAAATATATATCTTTAATCTGTTAAGTTTTAGTGACTTTCTGTATAGCATCATAAAAAAATATATTGGATATCAATTAATGAAATTCCCTTAATCAACTACTTAGTTTGTGGTGGCTCTCTTATTTATTTTTTTTTTTTTTAATCCAAAATTATTCTAGTTATTTTTCTTTATTTATCAGGGTGATCTTTCATGTTAATCAGCCCTTTTAGGTGTTATTTACATGTTTTAAAAATCACTAAAAATTAATAAGAAAACTCAGACTACTAAGATTAGATATTTGCAAAGGGTGAAGACTGGCCTAATGCAGATAGCCTGGATAAGTTCCTGTATCCTATTTTACACACTTTCAAATCAGGCAGTCATTAATTAGCTCTGAAACAAAATTCTGCTTGTGGCTGCATATTGGGTCTTAAATAAACTGTCTGTAGGCTGAGAAGCAATTACATTTCTTCTGTCAGATTCACAAGATCTATTAAGTATCTTTCAGTAGCTTCTAATTTTTATCAGGAACCATAGATAGTCTGCATTGAGAAAGTGAGAATATGATGAAGAGAAATATCCATATCTTATTTTCCAACAGATCTTGTCATAAACTTACTACAACAGGGGGAAAAATTTAAAAAACACCATTGATCTAAAATATATTAAAATACCTTCTACTTTTTTGTTTGTGTCAAAGTATGTTAACATATTTGAAAGATTCCATTGTATTACTCATGCTTATACTTGAAAATGTAGTCTTCTAAATTTCAGGTTATCAAAAACCAAGCATATGAAACAAATCCAAATATGAAGCAAATGTTTTGAAAGGCAATTCTTCATTGTGTACTTGGATTATATCACACCACCAGGCAGAGCTATTGGTGTAAATGCATATTTTGTTTGGATGACAATATTTAGTCAAAATATCTTTTCACATTTGTTTGATTACAAAACATCAACATGGTAGATGACATGCAATTCTGTGGATAGGAAAAAATTCATTATATGGGTTTGAGAGACCACGATAATCTTAGGGACATTTGTCAGAATAATTGTACTCAGAGGTAAATATCACTTTCCTTAATTAATTTGAATTTTCTTTAAAATATAAATGTTCTTTTTCATGAATCATTTTTAAACAGCATCCAAAAAGAGGGATTTTTTTTCTTTAGAAAACAAGAAAAGAATCTCACATACTTCTTTATTGCTTCTAGGAAGTTTTTCTTTAATCACTGCCAGATTTTCTATATTTATCAATTCTCCACATGTTTTTCTCTATACTTTTCTGCCTGTAAAGGTAGGAAAAGATGTATGACATGAAAATGTAGTTTTAAAACTGAATTTAAGGTTCATTTGCCACAGAACTTGGCTACTATTTACAAAAGCTGTCAGTCTGAATGTAATTGGAAAAATTTCTCCACAAGGACACCATAATTCAATATGTGGTTAAGTTACACATTTAATATAATTTTTGCAAGTTTTAGCTTAAAAGAAGATATATAGGTGAAAAACATTCAAAGTATAGCTCAACAAGGAATTTTTTTTTGTATTTTCCTTATAGTAGATAGTGCTCTTCTCTGTTGACAGAATATTAGCATTTGTCTGAAAAAAACATCATATTTCATGGAAAATATATCAAAGGTGAAAATTAATATACTTCCATTTGACAGGTATATTGCAATTCTTCATGGAAAGAGCCCAATTAAAAAAAAAAAAAAAAAGGAAATAAAGTGTTTATTCCCTATCAAATAGGAAACAGGACAGCTTAAGAGGTCAGGAAAACTGCCTATGACAGCAATTTGAGAATTATTTTGGGAACTGCTTTTATGGCAATCATGAAACAGCAAGTGCAATGTCATATCTGCAACATTAAGAATAAAACCAGAAAACAAACAAACAAATCATAAAAAAAGCCTCTCTTCACCTTAATAGGTGGTATATGTTGAGAGGTTTTTAGAGATTTTGCAGAACATCTGAAACAATCAGTATTTGCCTGTGCGTAGTATCAATCACAATCTGCCTTGTATTGATTTACATTACATGGCATCAAGTGACAGGTTGGACAAACATGGGAGAGGAAACCCATCCAAAAGTTTCAAATAGGAAGAAAATACCTCTGTCTCAAAAAGTTTTTCTGCCCCAAATAGAGAGGAGGGAGTAGCCTAGGAAATTATTGTGCGCCTGCTTCACCTTCTTAGACATTTGCTTTTGGCTATTGCTAGAGTCACCATAAATGTACCTTTCACCTGACATTGCACAGCTTTTCTTCACTTTCTACTTACCTCATTATTCATGCTATGTTTGCTGAAAAGGTTGAAAAAATATAGCCTGCACTTAAACAAAAGCTTAAGTAGAAGAAAAAGAAAGGTGAAAAGTCAAGAGAAAACAGGTAAATCTGTGTTCCTAGGCCTTAAAAAGTAAGACAGATTCTGATGATGTTTCACTTTTTTTCCATACTAATATGAAATCAAATATACCTTTCATATACCTTTGGAATTTAGAGAAAAATATGAGGATAAGTTTATTTTCCCGTTTCTAGAGGGAAAGAAAAGTGAACCAAAAAGTAGCTTTAAGAGAGAGGAATATTTTTTTTCTGTAAATACTATCTTTTTCTTGTAACAGAGAGTGAGAATTCATATTGCACACGGTCAATTTTTTTTTCCTTAAGAAATACACCGTATCTCAGCAACAGCACATGTACTGTGGATTGTTACAGCCTCTTTCTCTCCTCTCCCCTGATATTTTTCTCTTAGAGTAAATAAGCTTTTAGGGCATCATGAAGTGTTCTTTTTGACATTTCTGTGGCTCTTTTGTTTCCATTTTCATCTCAGGAGATTTTGAGGTTCTTAACAGAAAAATTGGCATTTTAATGTGAAAAGATAATTTTATTTCCATAAGGCGTTCCATTGAGTGTATCAACAAGTCAGTTTATAATGGTGAGAGTATCACAGTCAAATAACTTATATGCATTAAAAATCAGTTTTAAAACTGATTCCTCAATTATTTTAGAAATTATGTCTTTGAATGTCTTCATGAATATATCAAGTGTAAAGAGGTAAATACTAAATAGCAAAGTAGCCACATGTTTTCACAAAAATATTTTGATTTTGGCATCTTCAAAAGCATTTTAAAATTAAGAAAAAGCTTTCTTTTATACTCAAACAATGATAGGTTTTCCCTTTAAAAATATGTTTTTCAAATTTATTCAGGGGGCGAATGTTGCCATGCTCGTGCCTGCCTGTTTTGGTTTTGGGAAATTCCATTCCCAGGCACGGTTTTCATGCACAAGGACACGCAATGTAAACTATTGTGTGTTTTCCACATCTGTTCCCAGAGGAGGGACTTTTGTGATGGTTTCTGGGTCTGACCAATGGTTCCCAAAGGTCCCACCTCTGAGGTAGGCACATCTGAGAAAGTATAATAGGAATCAGAAAAATAACCCGGGGTCTCTTCCCTGCGAGGAGATCATCGCAGCCTTCTGAATGCACTCCCTGCCTCGTTCCTGTGTGTCCCACAGCGACAGGCGAATTTATATGCTGCCTCAGACATTTTAGTGATATTTCTTTTTCAGTCTCTGTTTCCAGATTTTCTGCAACATCTCAAAATGACTTGAAGTCAAAATACAAAAACCAGAATAGTCTGTTCCAGTTTTAATACTTAAACTTTTATGGACAAAAAATTTAAAGAAAAATTAAATCACTTTAATTTTCTCAGTTTGTTACTCATTTCGATGGACTTCCACTGACATTTGTAATGTTTAGAATTGCTGAAACAAAAGATGAAAGACACTAATAATGCAAATACAGTAAAAACAAAACTTGATATTTATTTAAGAAAATACAAACTACATAAAATTATTTAAGAAAATACAAACTACACCAACAAACATAAAAAAATACAGACTTATATTTCTCTACAGGCATACAAATATTAGAAGGTATGACAAACTCTGCTATTTTTCTATGTGTCTGTTAAAAAAACCCAAAACTATGCTGCACATTGTTTTGGTCTGAGGAAAGAAGTGCAACAAACACTGCTAACTCAGGGCAAGATAAGCTGTTTGGCAAAATTTATATTTTGTTCTTATTTTATTGGTATTCCAACAACAACCTGAGTAATAAAGAGTAAGCACATTCCCTAAAGAAGGACCTAGAAGATCATATGACAAAAACTGACAAATATAAATCAGCCATCAACATTATAGATTATAGGCATATTGTAGCATAGCAATGCATAGTACAGTGCAGTAGGGAGCATTACTGTGCTGTATTGCATTGACTTCTACTTCACGTATAATATCTCATAAAGTAATAGGAATTTCAAACACACATACAGACAAAAAAAAAAAAATCACAGGATTTTTGTGGAGTTTTCTGATCATCCCCATTAAAAAAGTTGAAACTTTTTTAGTGTGCCAGGATAGAAGTGCCAGGGCATTTTTAAACCACTATGCCTAAATTAATAGAAACAAATTCCTTCTACTTTGAGATGATCCTAATTTGCACTAATGGCTAGCAAAAAAGTGACAGGCATGCTTTACATTTTGAAAGCAAAAAATAAAACACAATTTCCCTGAAACTGAAATCTGTGGAGTCAAATGTTACATTAGTTGTCTCTTAAAAAGGAAGGACTTGAAAATCAGATATTGTTACAAAGTGCCATCATTTTTTTTAAAGTACTAATTTTTTTGTGTTTAAAAATACAGAGTTCCAGGAGACAAAGAACGATGAGCTGTTAGCTGCAACTACATTCCTTTTTTTACACCATAGTTACATTTAAATATCAGCAGGTTTCTGGTACAAACAGAAAACACTTTTATTTAGTTGACTCAAAGACATTTTCTTTCCCTCCTTAAGGTCATCATATTGATTCTGGCGAAATACTGTAAATATTAAATCCTCCAGTCAATAGGCTTAATACTGACCTAAAAAAGTCAATATATGCTTACTAGTTGCAAAATAGTAACAGAACGTAGCTTGGTATACTCTGTTCTCTGTAATACTCTGTGCTTAAAATAAGAACAGTGGTTTTGTATTTTTAAGTGAATGGAAATGTTCTCTCCTGAAAAAAATAGTGGTAACATTTTTTAAAACATTGAAATTATCAACATCCTCTGTTGTTTAGCACAGTCCCAGAAGTGTTGAAAATAAAATGAGGTGAATAACAGCTTCACAATCAAGTTGGATAGTTTTTAAAAACCTCTTTTAAATAAGTGGTCATACAAAAAATTTAGAAAAAAATTAATGTGTCAGAATTAAGGACAAAAAACCCATTCAAGTCTGAAACAAAAATCTTTAATCTTATTGAAGATATAAACCTCAGGCTTAGGCTAATATATATGGTAATTATGACAAATTACATTATGCATTTGTCAATACACAAGAGTCAGCAATCTAGTGTTGTCAACAACAACAATATTAATTGATATATACCCTGGGCTGTGTGTTCTCAGAGACATCTGTGTTACTGCAACAACTGCAGAATGGTTGAGGTAGGAGGATTCCTGTGGAGATCTTCCAGTCCAACCATCCCTGTTTAAAGCAAGAAAATCTAGAAAAGGTTCCTCAGGATTATGTCATTAGGTTTCGAATATCTCTAAGAATGAGAGCTGAATGGTTCCTCTGGGTAGTTTTTTTAGAATGTTTGATCAATGTCACAGTAAAACAAAACAAAACAAAACCAAAAAGCCCACAAACAAACAAACCAAAACCACAACGTGTGTTTTTAAAATTTTGTTTGAGTGGTGGTTTGGTCTGGTTGTTTATTTTTGAAAATTTTAAATGGGAATTCCTGTATCTCAATACAAATTTTAAAAAACCAAACAATACACACCTGTGCTCATTTCTTCTTTCTCTGTCACTGGGGCACGGGTGAAGACAGTCTATCTTCCTTGCACCTTTCCATCAAATATTTATATATTTTTATAAGATATCTCTGATTTCTCTTCTCCTGGCTGAAAAGTCCCAGCTCTCTTAGCATTTCCTCATATTTCAGATGCTTCAGTCCTTCAAGAGTTTCTGTGGTTGTGGTCTCTTGGTGTACTTGCTCTGCTGTACCTCCATTTGTCTCTTGTATTGAGCAGCCCAGAAATGAATTCAGCACTCCAGATATATTTTACTGGTGCAGATTGGAGAGAAGAATCACCTCCATCCACCATCTTCCTGATGCTGCTATAGGCTGATGTTTTGGGGTTTTTTGCCACAAAGATACACTCTTAGCCCAGATACAACTCATTGTCCATCCAAACTGCCAGATTTTTTTCTGCAATTCACTGATCACTAGGCTCTCCTGGAGCACGAACTTGTCAAATCCCAGGTGCAGGATTTGACATTTCCCTTTGATGAACTTGATGATTTTCCTGTTATACTAGGAACAGACATAGTAAAATCCCAGGACAGTCAAGGCTTATTTTACAAAATACTGAGCTCATTTTTTCACCAAAACATTTTGAAACTTCCTAGAGAATTGTCCATTCTTTTTATGTTAACCAAAATATGATAATCATTATTCATTTTCCTAAAAGAGAAAAATGACATAAACATTAACAAGAAACTACCATGATGTCTTACAGACTTTTTATTGTTGGGTTTTTTTATAATTAAAAGTTACACTAGGATCAATTTGAACTGTGAATGCTGAAATGAGAATATTTTAAACCTGCATGTAAATCACTAATTCAAATATTTATTATGGTATTCATCAATACTTACATTAAAAGTTATTTATCTTTTAATAGGAGTTATGATTTGGGCTTTGGTTGTTAGAAATGTATAATTTACTGCAGCCTTAGAATTACTGAAGATTCTAATGCCAAAGCTAAGTTTTGCTTTCTCATAGGAAAATAAGATGGTCCTTGCTACCTAAAAATTCTAACTAATTATTTAGTTTTACTTTTGTGGCACTTATTCTGTAAGCAAATAGTGCTTCCACTTATTTTTTTTTTTTTCTTGCTTGCTCACAGACTTTGAAGGGTGAATCTAAAAATTCCCAAGCAAATATGGACAGTTTCAGGAGTATTTCTTCTCTGTTCTGCCTCCAGGGGCCATTACAATATAGAAAAAATAGTAAGATACTTCAATGGTATATCTGGTTCCTTCCCCTATCATAAGGTAATTTCAAAGTACAGCTACTTGACAATCTAGATAATTCCTGCAGTACAATATAATGCTCACAGCTTCTCATTCCCAGTTTGCTAGAAGAATTTATGTGGCAAGCAGCGGTAGAATGATTGAGGAATCCTAATGACACTTCTGCACTTATGACAATCTAAGTAAAAAGGAGTTTTGCATAAAGGAGAATAAGTTCTGCTTCTGTTTATTGGCACTGGATAATAAAATAATAATCAAACAGCAGTGACAACATGGCAGGATGTTATTTTAGAATATATATGTAGAAATAGGGTTATTTCTTTTCCTTCAGGTTGTTACAGTACTATCATGCTTAATTTTTTTTACTAAATTTGGCCTTTTTACATTGCTGGCTCCTACTCCTTGACAGTACAGGATTTCCCAGAAAGCTTAGTCTGTTAACAGAAAACATCATTAGCTGCTTGCTGAGCTTACAGAGCTCACATTTCAGTTTTTGAGTATGGCATGCTTGCTACAAAAAGCTCTCAAGGCTGCTATAGACAGCCTTGTAATTATTCGCCATAGAAGTCATAGTGACAACTTCACTTTTCCCTGTCATTTTACTTCTTTGTTCCTGTTCCTTTCAAAGAAGTGTAACCCTTGGTATTCATTATTTCCTATTTTATTCTGTGAACATTTAGTATAGAATAAATATGTTGGTATGTAAGTTATTATAGTGACTTTTCAAGTAAATATAAAGGCAACAAGAAGAAAAGAGAAGTTTTGGAGGCAGGTAGTAACCTTTTTATAAAATACATATTGGAAAAAAGTGTTTCTTGTAAATAAGGATTAAAACAGTAACAATATTCTTGGTAAAGAAATAGGATAGAAATTAATATAAGCAGCAAATAACATTATATGTAGTGAAGAAGATTAGGATAGGCTCAAATGATGTTTTTATGGACTTAAGTTTCAAGAGAGGTGATACATTTACTCTAGGACTGAATATTTTAAAGATAAACAGCAGAGTATATTATACTGAAATTCCTCAGATACCCTCTTAACACTGCTGGTCTCTTGAAGTCAATGTGCCCATTCTGTGTGCAATTAAATAGATGTAATTAAAAAATGTGGGGTTTTCTATTTCTATAGATGTTGCTTAACTTCAACAACCATAGCATGTGCATAATGTTTTCTCATTTTTTGCAGTGCATGAAGTGAACATACCATCAGTTCATAATAAGTTATGGTATGCATGCTAAGGGTTCCATTTCTCTTTATTCATTGACAAGGAAGCAGACAAGTACTAATGGACAAGAACCAAAAGAAGCCTATGTAAGATAAACTGGAAAAATGGATCACTGAAATACTGATCTCAGTTTCCCAGGTGTTACAAAACATTTTTCAAAATAGTTATAATTTTGTTCTTAACTGTCATGGAAAATGCAGCTTGAGTTTAAATGAATATGAGAAGAAAAAAAATACAGTTAAGTTTTTCCTACTTCAGTCAGTCAAGTGTCTTATGTATTTGTGATATGAAATGAGACAGACATATATCACATCTTAGCTCCCATGAATTTTAAATTTGCATTTTAAATATGGATTGAAATCACCCTATGATATGTGCTTTGTAGAAAAACCGGGAAATGACCCAACTTCTACATTTTCAGTCCTATCTTGAACACATGACTTGACTTTCTTCCGCTACAAATGGATCTGCAGCACCTGTATTTAACCATTCAGTAATAACAGAACCAGAGACAATGGCCACAAACTGAAACAGAGAAGATTCCCTCTGAATTTAAGGAAACTTTTTTTTTTTTTTTTTACTGTGAGGGTGACTGAACACATTTACATCTTGCCCTCAAAGGATGCCCAGTCATGGTGCTGGGTTATCTGCTCCAGGTGTCCCTGCTTGAGCAGGTGTATTGGACCAGATGGTCTGCAGAGGTCCCTTCCAACATCAGTCATTTTGTGGTTTTGCCATCCTGTCATTCTGTAACTTCAGGAGAGTCACAGGAGTACACTTGTTCTTCTTGGTCATCAGAATTGACACTGTGATTTTGATATTTTAATTCTAAAAAAAATTAAAAGATTTATGTGCTTTTAAGTCATAAGAATATTTCTGCATCAGAATGCTCATGCAAATTACTGTAGGACATGTAAACAGTATGAGATTACCATGCAGGAACTGTTCTGAGCTAATTGCCCATAATATTATTATGATAAATTTGAGATAGTTTATTATTCCACTGAGCAATCTAACTTGAATTTATCTTAGACTTAGCCTAGGTATACAGGTAGGTGGAGCAAAGAAGCTGAAAGGAATTAACTTGTTAGACTAGACAACTTGATTGCTTGTCTATAACGAGTTTGTGGGTCTAAAATGACTTTCTCAAACACAAAGTAAGGAACATGAATAATAAATTTATTCAGACAGAGCTGGCTAAGACTGTTTGCTATGCATTTTGTAAAACATATAGACTTACATTTTTATTCCATAAATGTATATATGCTCCAAGGGAACATTAAAATAAGAGACAATCCCACTGAAGAGTTAGATCATTTGAAGATAAAAGCTAAAACCCACAGAGGCACACAGGTGCCTGAGGGCATGACTACACATAAGCAGAGAGTCAGCTGGCCAAATGTACAAGTAGCTTTGGTATTGAGGTTAAGTTTGCACATTTGCATAGCTAAAATTCATCTGTCCTTATGAGCAGAGTCCACAGAAGTAAAAGCTGGCAATACTGGAAAATACTATGTCTACATTTTTCTGAAGCCATTTGGACCTGCTATGATAGGTATTTCACAGGATGAGAAAGATCAAAATAAAGGAAATTTACTCTTTCAGATATATTTCTCCTGTATTAGCTTATAGTACTTACTGAAAAATGAAAGGGAATTCCAAAACAGATTATTAAATTTAGAATATTCTTTTCATGCATGATGAAAAACAGTAGAAGAGCTAGGTTACATTGGTGGAAACTTTTTAGCAAAATCTTGTAATATCTCTAAAACATAGTATGTCTTCAGCAAGTATTTTTAAATATCATTAAGACAAAGCTCTCAGAGATTCCAACAGTGACTGTACTTTAACTAAAATATTAGGGTTGGAATTTTCAAAAGGGAAAATAAAAATCTAATATCCCAATTTAATTTAATATCCCAATTCCAAGGCACTTTCAGCAAGTATTTGTTATTTACCTCTATGGAGATTTTCAAACTATTTCAAGTTAATTGTTATGGTTTGATTCCAGTTTCATACATAGATTTAAAAGACTCACATAGAAATCTCATAGGATTGAGGAGGCATATATGTTCATATTCAGGAGGCATTATATATTCATATAGGTATTTGCAAAATAAAAGTTCAAATAATATTCCCCAATTTCTAGGATGATAATAAAGTTTAATTTTGAATTAGCAGTATAATGCATAGTATATGAAATCAGATTGGTTTTATTTAGAGAAATAAATATAACTTCTCTGATTTGTTAATATTTGTTCTACATTGACTTCAACATGCAAAAATTACACTTTTACACTGAACACTTTTACTAATTTTACTAGTGAAGATCTTGTGATGTAAATAAGAAGCATTAAGTAGCAAGTCTCAGGATAGGTGCAGGGTTACCACTTCTGTTAGTGACTACTACTGATTCTCTTATTGACATCTCCTTAGTTTAGTTCTCTTTATTATTATTGCTTTAGGTCACTTTTTTTTGCAGTACTTTGATTTTCTGACAGGACTTCAAGGTAAGATATATAATTTGCCTGATATGGTACTAGAAAAGAAGAATTTCTTATAAATAAAGTTTTCACAGAGTATTCTTATATCATCACTGAAGAATCATCAATGTGTACTTGGAAGTTTATATGATCAGACTTGCATATGATTGAGATTTTTAGAGCAGACAACCAGTGTTATTTCATAACACTGAAAATACTACACCATTAAACGTGAAGGTCCTTCTTTCAGTGATCTCTTTTTTCTTGTATGTTGTTATATTCCAGCTATCTACACAGTGGAGAGCTTTATTTTATTGACCCAAATTTGGCCATCATACTTCAAAATCTTCAATCTTTTTATACGCCAAGAAACTCTTTCATATGCTATGACAAAAAAGACAGAAACAAAAACAAAACAAAACAAAACAAAACAAAACCCCACCAATAATAATAATAATAATAATAATAATAATAATAATAATAATAATAAACCAAAAACCAACCACCAAGGAAAGTAACAGAATAAAAGGAAAGTAGAATCACTGAGGCTTAACTTAATGGCAAATGGCATAGAAAATGGGTTTGTTCTGACTTTCTATCAGGAACAATTAATCTACCAGACCTACAGTTAATCTGCAAGGAGAGAAGAGGAATAGTGTAACTAACATGCACTGGATCAGTTTCAAAAATTATATTCAGTCTAATATCAGGGAGCAAATTATTTTTCCTTGCTCAAATGAGAAGGTAAAAGGTATGGGCATGTTAAAAGAACAGAGGAGATCTGAGACATGGAACAAAGATTATCTAAGAACTTATCAATTGCTGAAACTGATTTTATTGTGTTATTTAATTCAAAAAGTGTGAAAAATAATTATATATGTATTTTTTCCAGATTAACTGCACCATTAAATCATATTAGAAATTTGAAGCTAAGCAAATAAAGCTAGTGCTGAATGAATTGAAGCCTTGTCTAAGACACTGAATGCAAGCTAATTTATTTTTATCTTCCTGTGACAACTAATATATCTTCAGATTGGAGGGAAGGAAGGAAGGACAATAATTGGCTACTTTACTTTTAGAAGGGCTGGTATGATATATTTTGTCTTTATTTCCAGTCATGATTCATAGTTTTCAGGTTCATGATATGCCTGCATATCACAACTCTGAAAGAGTAAGCAGTAAAAAAAGCTTCCATCCAAGGCAGAAGTAACACGAGGATGTCCTTATCTACTCATGCAGTGAAACAACCACCATAACTCACTCTTTCAGTGGTTATTCAAAATGGTTACCTATCTTTTGACTATGTAGAAAAACCCTCCACCCTTCAATTCTAAAAACAAACAAACAAGAGAACAATGGCAACCACTAATCTGATTTTGATATCTGATTTTTCTCTAGACTATTGTCTGGAAACAGTATATATGATATCCTGTATTAGTGAGTAACAAGGTTTACACAGAAAAATACTTAGTGTCCTTGAACCAACTGATTTTCTTTTCTGGAAATTAAGTCATTAGTCACAATATTAAGAGAGAATTTTAGATGATCTACTGATAATAAGCAAAATAAACAGCATTCCTGACCCAAAACACAGCATCTCATATCATATTTTCTTGTACAGCCATGAAGAAAACAAATGGAAAACTTTTCATCTGGGCATACTGTAATCTAGCAAACTGATAACCATCTGTACCTGATAGACATCGATCTCATTTTCTGTTATTGTTCACAAGAATCTAAAGATTTCATTAATTTCCAGACATTTAGTTATTTACCTGAATTTGGAATTGAAGTTAAAAAAAGTAATGGTCAGATTTGTCTGACTAGTTTTTTGCTTTTTGTGTGTGTATGTGTAAGGATTTTTTACTCAATTTCACATAAGTACTCAAGATATTTAAAGATCACTTTTATGCATCAGAATTAAAACCAATTAGCCTGTAGGTGGAACATTCACAAAGAGATGAGATTAACATCTAGGCTCAGGTATTGCTCAAGTTTATGTTCGGCCTTAATCATAGCTAATTGTCTATTATAGAAAATTTATTTTTTGTTTGTATGTCTGGTGCTCTCTTTTTTAAATGTTCACTGAGCAAGAAACATGGGTTTGAGATTTAAAGGTCTAGAAATGCTTTATGGGCTGTACAGTCACAGTCTCAGAAATTCACTACTTCTGCAATGGGGAGCTCATGTCAAAGAGAAAACCACAGATTTTCTAAGATATTCGCCCCTCAAACTGATGTTATAATATTTAGTTTATATCAGTAGGGAATTCCTCTAATCTATCTATTCAGACAATGAACAAAAACATTACTGGCCAAGGCAGTAAGTTAAATCCAACATTGCTTAACATTAATTTTCAGTGCTGATGAAATAGATGCAAACTACTGATGAACTGCATCCAATCACAAATTAAGGCTCCATTTCTTATTATTTTTGGATGGCCTACATTCTCAGAAGCTGTGAGGGCAAGGATCTGAGATGAAAATTACCACAGATGTAAGATAATAAGTCATTGGGATTTGGTCATCTATGGCTAGGAGTAGGTAAATTAGTCACCTAATTTATACTTAGGTATTTAAACACCCATTAAAGTTCACCTATTCTAAAGGTGCCAAGACATTTTTTCTGTTTGAGCTGTGGATATCAAAAATTATTAAACAATTTAAACCTTTTAATCTCATTTCAGTAGGAATTAACCACCTAATTCTCCTGGTGAATCTGTTTTGACAATGTTTCACAAATAAATTCAGTTCAATTGGAAAAAGCCTTTTTAATGTAACCTGCAGATTTTAAGAATATTATCATGACACAGTTGATAGGAACTCTTATTCAGAAGTCTAAAATTTTCATGAGACCTAGTGGAAGGAATGTGATATATAAAGAGGGGGATCAGACATAATTCAATGAGCTGAATGTGGCTGTGTTGCCTATCATATGAAATTCTTAGTGTCTTGATATGCCTGTATTTTTCATAATGATTACATTAATTTTTGTGTGTGGCACTTTGACATTTCGACTGAGTTCTTATTTGAAAATAGAAAAAATGGAATTAAACTTGATGTATTCAAAACCCACTGAAAGTTGTTAAATAAAAAACACACCTCTACCTTGATAATACACCTATAAATATATGATGGAATCTAAAGTGGTTTTTACCTGCATCTCATAAAAAGAACAAAAGGTTCTAGTCAGAAGAGTGCTTAGAAGAGAAAAATGCTATGTCATCATACTCATCCAGCTGGTTAAAGGCTAGGAAAAGATTAATAGTTACAGGACAAATTAAAATGTGAATATAATAATGTAATTTTATTCTACTTTCATTGTAATTGAAAAGGTGTAATGGGAGAGATGGATGTGGTTCGAAGTGTGCATGTAATAAAGTACCTCAAGCTGTGAACACATGGGTAATTAAAAGGAAACTAATCTCATCCAAATTAGTATTGGGCATTGGCTAATCAAATGATAATGTTAATCTTACTATCCAAGAAAGTAATTTTCTATTCCAGAGATTTTGTAGTTTTACAATGCATCATGTTATGTTTGTTGCCATGGACTTTAATTAGGAAATGCATAATTCAAAGGATTGAATTTAATGTTATTAAAATTATATTTAGATTTTGTACTTAGATTTCCTAGAAAATGTCACGCTTTTTGCATTTGATATTATGCTATTTATTCATTGTGTTTACAATTTACCATTGTACGCACACTAAAACTTCTGTTGAATTTATCTAGCAGCATATGTGAACAATTTTCATGGTTAATCCTTGTAAAACCAGTTTCTCTTATTGTGAGTAATTAATCCAGCTGGTGCTGGATTGGACCGCAGTTTGGACCCAGAGGGCCACAGCCACCCAAAAGGTGTCTCGTTAAAGACAGCTTCCTGGGGAGTCAGGGCACTCCTCAGCTGGCAGAGAGCGTCTCAGCAGTGGGCAGAGCAGTGATTTTTCAGCTGATGTGATTTCAGGCTCAGTGATTTCTCAGCTCCTGCCCTGCGAGGCTGCTTCTCTTTTAGCCGGCCCGGGAAAGAGAGAGAAGGTCCCGTTTGGCGATTCTGCGTGAAGTAGCTTTATTGCAAAGTACCAGCGAAGGGGGCCAGGGACGGGTACCCCAAGGACTAGTGGGACCCAGGGGTTTTTATGGGAAACTAGGGTGGGAGGGGAAAGGGTACAACGCCAATAGTTTACAACAGATCTACAAAAAATCTCCTGGAAGATTGTGGGTTCTTTGGTGGTCGCCTTGACTGAGAGCTTGTTTCCTAATCTTAGGGCTCTGCAGGGAGATTGTGCAATTCTTCTCAGGCCTCCCTCCAGGGCAGGGCCACCCGGGCGTTGCCCACCCCCACAAGTAATATTTTTAGCATATACAGTAAAGAGGGAAGAATAAAATGATACAAAGTATTTATTTTTCTTAGAGTTCTGTTTTCTTTTTCATTTGGGGAATCCTCAGGGTCAGGTATCATTCTTCAGAAAAGTAATGAAAATTGGGCTGAATCTAGGAAGATGATTTATCCCTTCATTTGCAAATGAAATTGTCAATAGACCTAGTCTGCATCACTCACAATGACAAGATGTCAGCCCTTAGAGTCAGACCACAAAGCCTGCTTGAGCATTGCTTTACAAACTGATGTATTAAAAATATAGGAAGGAGTCCTATTGAAGAAAGAGAGGGAAGAACTACTGATCTAATCCATAATCTTCATAAATTAGTTTCAGAAGCCCAATATGACTGTTGCGTTTGTTTCAAAAAAGCTCAGGTGATTAATTTTGTCCTTTGTTATCTGAATACAAGCCATCAAAATGTATATAGTAATATATGCAATAGATACTATGGAATAGGCAATAAAACAAAAACATCCCCTAAACAACAGCTTCATTTCCAGCCAAACTTCTAATCATACTATAATATTCAGACAGCAAATTATGGAGCTAAGTGAAATAACTTGATGGGAAACTTTTTATAACTATTTTTCCAACTGCTCACAAATTCATCAATGCTTAATCCACCTGTCAGTAGGACTGTATGACTTGCAAAGTGCTGCGCTATAGTATTTCACATTAAAATTCTCTTTAATTTTCCAGGATGTTGGAAGATTTAGTTGTTTTAGTGGTGGTTCCATATAACTTCCAGTCATAACAATTTTTATTGAGCATAAATTGAATTGAAGGAATGCAGCATAATTGGTAGTCACAGAGATGAAAGAAAAATCTTATCAAATGAGTAGTCTGCTGTTGTATCTAGGTAAGATTCACATTCAGAACGAAATAAAAATCCAGTGCTGTAAACTGTTTAGATTTTTAATTTGGCTTTAATCAAAGCCATTTTCACACAGCAATTTGATTTGTTTGACATTAATCAGAAACTGCAAATACAAGTAATGAAAACAGTTCTTGTTAATAGGTAGGCAGATGGATTTTCTCCATAAATATTTCAAGAGAAAAGTCAATCCATAATATTATTGATTGAACATTAAATAAAAAGTGTCTATTTTTCACTTGCTGAATGCACAAGAACTGATGTTCTGCTAATAGGAACTGCATATCCAGCAAGAAACAAATTACATTCATGTGATCTCTTGCTGTGATGACTTCAGATCTCACAGGCTAAGTAGTGTGTCAGACCAAATCTGAATCTTTTGTATAGAAAAATGAAAGATGAAGAGTCAAACAGCTTCAGGTTCATATGTTAGTAGTTCAGCAATTCAATTGGTAAGCTGTGAACGTGAATCTCCTCATGGTTCAAGAGGTCATCCTGCAGCTGGAAAAAATGTGTCCAAAGTCTTTATGTAATACTCATTAAAAAGCCCATGAAAGTTTTAAAGGAAAGTAGTTGTTTTTATCTGTGGTGTTAGACAAAATTCTTATCCAGAAAATTCTTGTTCATTCATTAACTTGTTTTCTGAAAACAGCCATATGCATATATTCAAAGATTTGTCAGATAGAGAAAAAAGAAAAAAAAAAAAAAAAGAAAAAAAAAAAAAAAAGAAAGAAAAAGAAAAATCAGTATCAGATTCATTCACTTCTCATCTAGCCAAGCATCCTTTTCATCACAAAGTCAGCACTGAAATGATGGGATTAGTCCAGCTGGGTTTTGGAAACCAACAAGCATGGAGACTGTTAAGTCTACCTGGATGACCTGCTCAATTATACTTGGAATGAATATATTTCTCTTTGTAACTCCTTCAGCCATTACCAGACAATTTATAACAATTTGTTGAGGTTTAATCCCAGTAAACGAGTACCATGCAGCTGCCCCCAGCAATGGGATTGAGGAGAGAATCAGAAGGGTAAAAGCAGGAATACTCATTGGTGTAGATAAAGACAGTTTAATAATGAGAGCAAAAGCAGTGCAAAGAAAGAAAACAAGGAATTCATTTACCACTTCCATGGGCAGGCAGGTGTTCAGCCATGCCTGGGAGAGCAGGGCTCCTTCACACAGTGACTTGGGAAGACAAATGACATCTCTCCAAATGTCCCCCCTTCTTCCCCCACTTTGTACACTGAGCATGATGTCACATGGTCTGGAATATCCCTTTGGTCAGTCTGGGTTATCTGCCCTGACTTTGTCTCCTCCCAGCCTCCCATGCACCCCCAACTTTCTTGCTAGCATGGCAGTGTAAAAACCAGAGAAGACCTTGGATCTGTGTAAGACCTGCTCAGAAATAAGAAAAAAAAATCACTACATTATTAACCCTATGCTCAGCACAAATCCAAAGCACTACTCCATGCCAGATACTGTAAAGACAATTGACTCTACCCTAGCAAACACCAGCATGTTTTCCCTGTCCTGCACATCTCTAAAGAACCTGGCTCACTTCTCTATTTAGGCTTTAGGGAGCTTGCTCAACTGGCCTCTCCAGGAAAAATAACCCAAAAGTCTCACAGGCTTCAATCCCTGACTATTCTGATGGCTCTTTGCAGAATTTACTGCAGTCTGTGGATGTTTTTCATGCAAGGTCGAAACATGAATGTTGTATCCTAGATGCGATGTAAGCACTATCAAGTAAAGGGTAATAACCACTTTACAAAATCCAGTGGCTGTACTCCTGTTAGTATTGTCTATATACTTTTAGCCTTTAATATTCATTTCTACTGACTGAATTTCTGCAAAAATGTGGAAATGCCTTTTCAAAACTTGCAAAATGTAATTGATTTTATCTGGAACTTAGTATGTAGGTAGGATCTTTGTAATGATGTCATTTGTTGACACTGGCCAGATGTCAGGCACCCACCAAGGCTGCTCAGTCACTCCCCTCCACAAACTGAACAGAAGAGAGAAAACTTAATGAAGGATTCTAAGCTGAGATGAGGACCAGCACAGAGATCACTCTTCAAGTACCATCACAGGCAAAACAGGCTCACCTTAGAGATATGCATTGAATTTATTACACTAACAAAATCAGAGCAGGATAAGGAGAAGTAAAACAAACCCTTAGATATACCTCCCACCCACCCACCCCTCCCCCCCCCCCCCCCCCCCAGCTCCTCAGCTCCTTCTTTCCCATCTACTTCCTACCCCAGTGGTGTAAGGACAAAAGGAATGGGAGTAATGGGAGTTACAGTCTGTTCATCACCTGTGGCTTCTCCCACTGCTCAGGTTGAGGAATCATTCCCCTGCTGCACGGTGGGGTTCCTCTTACAGGATGCAGGTCTCCAAGAACTGCAGTCCCACAAGCAATAGTCCTCCCCAAACTGCTGCAGCATGTGTCACTCTTCTAGAGGGTACAGTCTTGGACATGCTCTTCCAGTGTGGGTCCCCCACAGGGTAACAAGTCCTGCCAGGAAACCTGGCATCCAGCAGGATTTCCCATGGGTTCACAGATCCTCTCACAGCATCCACCCACACCAGTGTGGGGGGTCCTCCACAGGCTGTGGGTAGATCTCTGCATCCCTGTGGACCTCCATGGGCTACAGGGCCACAGCTGCCTCACAATGGTCTGCATCACAAGCTGCAGGGGAGTCTCAGTTCCAGTGTTGGAAGCACCTCCTCCCCCTCCTTCTCCACTGAGAGATTTCTGGTGAGTTGTTCCTCTCACATGTTCTCACTCCGCTCTTCTGTGGTCACAATTACAACTGTGCAAGGACCTTTTTTCTTTCTTCTTCACTATTTTATCACAGAGGCATTACCACCGCTTCTAATTGGCCTGGCCTTGGCCACAACAGCACATCCATCTTTGGAGCCCCCAGGGATTGGCTCTGCCAACATGGGGGAAGCTTCTGGCAGAGTCTTACAGAAGCCACTCCTGTAGTTCCCTGCTACCAAAACCAGGCCATGCAAAACCAATACGAAAGAGAAAGTTAACTTACATGCATTTACATTTTTGCAGAATTTCTGTGACTCTGCAAAAAATAATTTGCAGGCCTTGGCTGTGAATACAGCATGAAGGGTTTTATTGTTAAGTATTAGCATAGCTTGCACCACTCTAGAAAGTCCTTTTGTTTTAGGATGTATTTCTTGTGTTAGTATGTAACTTTCTTGTAGTTTGATAAGAGTTTCTAGGACAGCTTTAGCCCCTGCTTAGAATCTTTCTTCTATTGGTTCTTTCCTGTCTCACCCCCTCTGTCATGCATAATTTCCCTCTTGTCCATCACAGCATCCTTATCTTTGAAGTACAGTAATTATAGCCACTAACTTTGCTGGACTGCCCTCAGGCCATCCCGGAGCCTGTGTTGGATTTGTTAGAACTTAAGTGACTTAGTTTGGCATGATGTATTTGGATTGTTTTATTGGTATTTGTAACTTAGAACCCACCCCAGAATTGTAGTATTAAACCACCCACCACCCCAGGCTCGGGGTCTCTCTCCAGAGGCACCAGCCTGGTGGCTGGGGGGATCTCCCTGACCCCCTTTTCCCCCGAATAAAGCCTCTGTTCCCTGGAAACTTGGAGAGAGAGTCCCCTCTTTCTTCGATCCAGCCTTTCCAGTGTTATCCAGCTGTGTGAACCGAACCCCCACAAAGTGATTTGCTGAGGCGTGCCAGAGCTGCCGGGAGGCCCAGGCTGAACACCGAGCCAGGGCCAGACCAAGCACGCATCGCAACAGAATTTCCTCTCATTCTCAATATACAGGGCATCCATCTGTTTAGTCCATAGTCATGACACTTCAGTTTTGCTTTGAGCTGTAGTTCACTGTTTATATAAGTTCCTTTCTCTTCCTTCTATCATTAGAAATTAGAAACTGGTGTTTTGGCCTTATACTTTCCCATCAACTTGGCCAGGTCTTTCCATATACTAAGAGTTTCTTATCATGCATTCCCATAAGCTGGACTACATGGTTATTGTAAGAAATAAATGAACTGGAAAGAAATTAACTCTGAAATCCTAATAGCACACAAGTGGCTCGTGAAAAACCTATAGTTTCATATGAAAATTACAAAAAGCACCCCTTTTTCACTTGGTTCTACAGAAATCAGGAATAAATCAGATTGTAGTTCCCAAGAATACTGTGGGCAAAAGAAAAGATGAACTGGAATCAGATGGGTGGAAATGAGGGTGATGCTGGAGCAGTGGGAGGGAAGCTGATTTCTCCCTCTCTCAGTAGTGTCAATTTGTGAGATTAACTTTGTTGTTTTATGAACCTTCATTATCAAAATGGGGTAAGAATCTGCTTGTAGTGGAAAGACAAGGAAGAAATTTGCTGTCATGAATTTTTTGTGCATCCTCCTAATTGATGTCAGTTGAACTGGAGGGCACAGAAAGATAGAATCTCTATAATATGAGGGGCCCACCTAGACACAAAGAAAATTCCATCTTTTGCTGAAGAGATCTTGAGTTCATCAGCTCAATCTCCAGGACTGTGGTCATCAAGGGCCAGAGCCATGTGCACTATCAGTAAACCATCAGCTCTTGGTATTGAATATCCAAAGCTGATTGCTTAGGAAATGATTGTTGAGAACTGGCTGTTTTGTGTGTGTAGTGTCAGGGATCAGTCATGTATGAGAACTAGCCACTAACATACCCAGTAAACAAACTGAACAGCATTATGTTCTAAAGTTTGAAATTGGCTTGATTTGTCAGTCTTCAAAACAAGGAGCAGCCTCTGATACCCAGACACACATGTAAACATGTATGTTCAGTTGCAACTCATTTTTCATTCCCCAATTTCAGCGAGTAGTGAATGAGAATAATGCAAGAAAATTAAAAATGCTTTCAATATTACTTCAAAATATTCAAAAAGTGAGCAGTTCTACTGCTTTAGAAAGTACATAGGCCAATTTAAATGGTGACGACAGTGGCTAGGTATATTCAAATAATAAAAATCTCCCTTCACAGAGTTATATAAGAGTCAGATTGTTCTACATCAGTCTTTATGAATTGATGACCCTAGCTTCAAGTACAAAACCCGATCCTCTGTTAATCAAGAGTTTTGACTGGGAAAAAATAAAATGCAAGAACTGGAAACTAAAAAACCTTGAAAACTGCAAAAGACTTTCTTGCTCCTTCCAAAAGCCAAAAATGCTGCTATTGCAGCTACTGCAGATTTTACCATCTTGAGAGCGGCGAAATGATCTTGAGCCTCAAAGATAGCTCTTCTATCAGTAATTGTAGAACAAAGTGCTACGAGTGCTAAGAGAAGTTTGTTAATTTCATTTTGCAAAATGTTTTTATTAGTTCTGCTGTATCAGCTTCACCCTAATTCCACTGACTGAAAGAAGTATTTTTCCCCATCCCATAGGTATCACACAGAAAATCTAAACAATTTTAGAAAGCATTGCTACGTTATAAGGAGAAAATAAGTAGGGAGAAATTGGTGTAAAAATATATGAGAAACTGTAAAAAAGAAAAAAGCAACATGGAACTGAATGGTGTGGAAGAGAAATACAACAGGAAATAATTTTTAATTCTATTCACATAATAAGAAAAAAAAGCATTTGGAAGCAGAAAGAATACATTTTTGTGTCTAAAGCAGCATTTCATTGTATGTAAAAAAATTGAATAGAAAATTTACTAGTTAAGACTTAAATTTCATATGCAATATTTGTAAATCCCCACAAGTTTTGGAAGTAAACTCAGAGTTTTTTACAAACTCCTAGTCTGTAAACTTATTCACACAAAAATGTAATTGTTTTAGAACTAAATGCTTAACTGGAATTATTAAACACAGCAGATGCTTCTTGACATTTCTCTTTCTTCAGTGGACACAGCAATAAAGAGCTCAATTTTAGGGTCATTGTAGAAAACAATGTAATCAAGATAATGAAGTGCGGAATTAGTTTAAAAATCAATCTATGATAAAAACTGTTCCTTTAATTCTGCAAGGGATACAGTGCTGTCGAAATGTTACACTTAGACCTAGGATTCTTTAAAAAAATGAAAAAAAAAAGCAGACTGGAATTGTATATAAGAGTATTTTTTAATATATTTTTCTCTAAATATGTCTTTAAAATATAATCAATTATTCCCCAATCAATTTAAAGGACAGTGTGGGCAGAAAAATAGTATTGGATTAAATGAATACTCATAATTAGCTTTAACACACAGGTTCATATTTGTTGATAGATGGGAGGTCAGCTTTGGTTTTGGTGTCATACAGAACTTTTCTGGAAATATAGCTATAAATGTATTACTCTAATTGAAACCACGAATGTGTTACTGTGAATTTCTAGCAAATTAGTGATGTGAAAACTGTGTTATTTGATATAACATTATATTTAGTCTCGTAAGGTTGAAAGTTTCCTGTTAGCAGCCCAAATGGTGCTATGGAAGGAGGTGTCCTGTGTCCAAGGCAGTGATAACACAAGGATGTTTTCAGTACTGCTCAGCAGTGCTTACACAGAGTCAAGGCCCTTTCTGCCTCATACCAACCCACCAGCGAGGATGCTGCGGTCACACAAGAAGTTGGGAGAGACACAGCTGGGCCTCAATTGACTGAAGAGATTCCATGAATGTCATCTATGTCATCTCGTGCAATGCTTCTCTTGGACAGACAGTTAGACTATTAAACAGCTTGTTCTCTCTCTTATTTATAACATACCTCACACACACACAAAACCAAAACAAACCAAACCAAAACCAAAACCAAAACCAAAACCAAAACCAAAACCAAAACCAAAACCAAAACCAAAACCAAAACCAAAAAAGACCTGGAGAGCATAATATAAAGATTTGGAGGAAAAAGCTATGTCCAGAAAGATTCTTCTCTTTTTTTTTTTGGTATATGGTTCATAAAGAGTAAAATAAAACTTCATTCACTTAAAGAAGCTAAATAATACCCACCCAAATCAGCATGGATGAATTTCAAGATTCCAGACTTACCAGGTGAACCTTAAAACATTCACCTATGTTAGCTAACCTATGTGTTTTGCTTGGCACAATCAATAATCACATTCAGTGTATTAACGAACATAATTTAGGAAATCCACAAGCCCATACAGCCTGGTTTTATTTTTCTTCTTATAATGAATGTGTCCTGGATTATTATATTCTAAATTAGATTTTTTATTAAATACATTTTTTTAATATTTCAAAATCAATTAGAATTCTAGATTTCCAATTTACTATTTAGTATCCCAAAATGTTTTGAGATTTTTGGCTTGGATGATTTTTTATATGATTATTAGTATTAGTATTAATTATAGGCATTTAGAGGTTTGTCTTTTTCAGACACACCCTCCACATTTTTATGCAAATTCCAGACTTGCTTTAAATTTCAAAAGTAGCTTTCACTGAAGTCTTAGTCCACAAGAGTTAAACAACTTTCCTGTTAGAGTCATATGACGCATCCCATGGTATTTTGATATTTGAATTACAGAGTGTAATCCACTCATGAAGTCTGGCTAGACAAAAGAGGATGAGGCAACCACATTCCATTTTGAAGCTTATGTTCACATTTCTTACTAGCTTCAAGGTATTTACAGAGAAATGTTCTGAAGTTTTGACTGATGACCATCTTTGTTCTTTTCCTTGCTGTGATATGAAGAAACTTTCACTTATTAAGACTATTCATTCCCTGAAGAAAAAAAATACACATAAAAGCTAAAATAAAAATGAAACAACAAAACAATAAATAAATGCCCCACTGACAACAGACTTCCTTGCAGTTGCCTGCAGAATGTGAAGCATCTCCATGAGGAACTGAGAAACTTACTTGCCTGTTGTTCTACCATTCTGCAGGCAAGATCTGTTTCTTCATTCTTGCCTTCTTAAAAATGGAGTGGGGTTTGATGAGTTCATTACATTTTTAAAATAATCCTCCTGCAGTATATTGCTGCTAAGAACGTGACAAAGAGCATATCAGTAGTATTGCTTAATAAATTGATGAAACTAATTACAATACAAAAATGATGAAATTAGTACAGGATATTACAGCAGTCAGGGTGCACTGTACTAGTGACAAATCCTCTACCCAAATATACTTAGGTATTTAGGTAGAATATGAAGGGAAAAAAAACAACCAACCAACCAACCAACCAAATCCCACCTTATATACATTGCAAACAAAGCATTTTTTTTTTTCATCTAAAATTTCTCCCTCTTTAAGGCAAGAGGAAATTAATGGCATTAATTAAATAGATAAAAAAATCATTATTATAAATTGGGATATGTCAAGCAAACAAAAAGTAAGATCATTACAGCAGGTTGTATCAGATCAGTATATTCTGTTGGGCTATTAAGTCTGTAAAATCATGATGACTTATCTTTATTTCATACAGGCATCATCTTGACTGATTACTTTAAAAATATAGTGACTTTGGTGATGAAAGCAGATATAGATTTAGTGTTGCAATATCTAACATTTAAAAGCCATACCCAGCGAAATCCTTAATTATTCAATGCTGCAATAAAGTTAATGAATTACAGTTACTTGGGGACTGAACCGTCTTTGTCAAGAGATAAAAGATAGTTATATTCTATAGTTTTGAGTTGTAAAATAAAAGGATGAATTAGGCATTTAGCATAGATCTTTCCTCAAACAAATATTCCCATATTCCTGCTATAAATTATTAAAAAAGGATTGATATGTCTAAAGTGCCCAGAGAGCAAGCTTCCATCCTGGGAGTAACTGGAATTAGGAAGGACATTCCAGAATTAGATAGGTAAAAGATGGAAGTTCTTCTGATATCTTCTCAGATGAGAGGTCAAGTAATGGAGAATCAAAAATATTTTCCAGAAATCAAATAGAGATGGGTTGTATGCATCAGTAATTTTAATATCTGGGCATTGATTGCCAAATATATTATCAAATTTGGCTTCATCTCTCCTTTAGTCAGATTTTGCTGTGATCTGAAACTTGCAGTTCTGGATGAGTAGCTCAAGAATCCAGCAAATCCTGTGCATGTCATCACCAGTAGTAGGTATGCTGGTGTCAAAAAGATCTTAGTGATGGAAATGTAATCATATCAGTACTTTAAGAATACCAGGAGCTGCAGATCAGCCTTTTGTTAGAAAGTTAAATCTAATGCCTTAGATCCAATAAACCCAGTTTGGGGCAGGTCACAAATTGTGTTCCCAAGAGCTCATTACTGAGGCCAGTCCAGTTCAATATCTTTATCAGTGATCTGGATGAGGGGATTGAATGCACCTTTAGTCAGTTTGCAGACAAGTTGAGTGGGAGTGTTGGTCTGCTGGAGGGAAGGAAGGCTCTGCAGAGGGATCTGGACAGGCTGAAATGATGGTCCATGGCCACCAGTATGAGGGTCAGTAACACCAAGGACTGAGTCCTGCAGCTGGGTCACACAAGAACAACAGCCTTGTGCCATGTTGGGCAAAGATAATGTTAGATCAATAAGGACAGACTTTTTCATTCATAACTGCAGCTCTTCATCCATCCTAAGAAAATAACACTTTTAGTCTATAGTGATTATAGCTGCAGGTTTATGATATTTGAGCTCAAATTCTATTTGTTAGAAATATTCTACAAGCAGGCATGTCTTTGCCCCCTCAAGCTTCCTGTCTTTAGTAGCTCTATTTGTACTAAACAGTGAAATTTATTAGTGTTTGCTTTAATCCACTGTGACAGGAATCATGGGAGTACATATTTTTTCTGATTTGTTTTTGGACTAAATAAAGCATATTGTTTCCTGCTCGTAAATATTTCTAATAAATACACTTCTTGAAAAGTATGGCCATCTAACTTGATAAAAATATTCTACTTGGTGGCACAGAGATGTTGGCAAGATGTAATGAATAAGAAATCTTTCTCCTCTTTGGTGTGTCTCCTTTATTATCATGATTTCAAAAGGGGATTACAAGAGGCTACCTTATCAAAAGAGTACAAAATTTTTTAAGAAAATAAAAATGAGATAAAAAATTCCAATCTAATACTGCATTTTAAAACTGAAAAATATGTTTGAATTTTTAAGGTAATTTGCTTAAAGCATGGCCTAAGCATTGTAAACTTCCTTCATATGAATGTTCTAAAAATTCTGCTTCAGCAAAACCAGATTGACAGTCTACATAGCATGAATCTATTAAGTTAAAGAGAGTTGTCCAAAATATCTCTTGTAACTTTTAGAACTCTTTTACACTGAGTACATTTAAGCATAGCAAACAATCCGTGGGGCTGAAGAGTTTATGGCAGAATCTTTTCTCTAGGTCCATCCTCAGGTCTCCCATTTGCATGCTTTCTCTCACATTAAAACAAACAAACAAACAAACAAACCAAAAATTAAAATGGCTCGTAGGATGGCCACTACACTTTGTTTATCCTGATAAATTAATCTTCATAAAAGGGTTAGATAGTATGTTTAGATTTAAGTGGGAACAAGTGATGTAAACTATACACGAAACCTCACTCCATAGTCACTTAAACTTCCAATTATATTTTGCATGTGGAAGACCATGATTCCTGAACTGCTTCAATAGATTTAGAATGGTTTTCTCCACCTGAGAAGCTGCATTCCACTTACAGTGAAATTTTGCTCTGACCCAGGAGATCTTTCCCTTAATAATGCAAAGTTATCACCTATCAGATTATTGGGAGTTCTAAGGATTTTTCTTACCGGCTCTTTTCCGACTGGCAGATGAGAGAGATGTTGCCACTACTTACAGAAAGAAAACAGAGAACTTTTTGTTGTGATTACCAGTAATTAGATCAGTCATGAGGAAAAGTGGGGTCAAATATTCTTCAGACTTTAGCAGATTTGTAGTCTGCTTTTGGGACTTAGATGGTGAATGCAAAATATGAAAGTCTCTGCTCTTGTTGTAACCCCTTTTTCTTTTCCTTATAATAAACATAATCCTTCTGTATATCTGGGTCCAAATTCAGGGGATGCTTAAAAGAACCCAGTTTCCTATTAATTGTCAGCATAACTAGTGGGCAAAAAAATGTGTGCATTATCTTGACTTGGGTGATCATTATTATCCTCAGAAAGGAATTTTTACATTTGCATTCAGTTCTACTATGGATTTTATTCCTTCCACTTTTCCTGAGACAAAAATCTTCAGTTTTGTTGGAACAAGGATTGCAGGATCAGGAAGTCACTATTGTGCCTCTTAATGAAAAAATAGAGGATTTACAAATTTCTGCACTATCAGTACTGGAAAGTAAGCAAAACCTTTTCAATCAATTCTGAAAGTAAGCCTGAGCTTCCTACAGCTCCAACAGATATGTTCTGATGATCAGTGGAATAATAATTGTACCATAGATCCAAATTTTCAAACATCAAGAGAGACTGAGAAGTGGATGCAGATTCTGCATCAGTGCCTAATGTAAATCTCACTTGATTTAAGTGCAGAAAGTTGTTATTTCTTTTTCTTATCACAGCCTTGAAGAAACAGCCATGGCATGGATATCAAGAACTCTCAGACATACTGCTTTGAGATTTCAGGTCCTTCATATTTCTTATGATTTGTCAAAAACTATGTGAATCACTTCCCGATCTTTTGATTTGTCATCAATACAAATATCTCTTTAAAGAATGATTTATTATACTTACTAAAAAAAAAATCTTCTGACAGGCTCTATAATAGAGGGGAAACCAAACAACATAAATTGGCTGAAACATCCAATTTCCAGATATTTTTTCTTAGACAGCTACATATCTTTGTTCTGCCAATACACATTCACTTTGTAGTAGAGAAAAAGAAAGGGAATAAGCATTGGCTACATAGTAAAATATTCTCTTACAGAGATTTAGCCTGTAATGTCTACTCTATAGCCTCTGCTGCAAAGACTACTTCTAAGGATATTATTACTTTTTCTAATTAAAGAAAATAATTGATCTATGAAATGTGTTCATTAAATAGGGAATCAATTACCTTCAAATTAGTTATCTAATTGAATACTATTGTCATTATCTGTTGAATTTTTCAATACATCTTTGAGAACAATGAGTTTTAATGTCAGATCTTGTATGACATAACCTTAGTTCCACTATGTTTTAAAAATGTTACACTTCAACACCAACATTTTGAAGAAATAAACCTCCTAAATTCTAAGTCTCAATAAGCCTTCAGCATAGGATTGTCCTGTGTGATCATTACATTTTAGATGGAACAAATCAATATTCCCTACGGGACTTAATTACAATTGCTCTGTCTTAGGACAAGAACATGCTATGGCTATTTGACAGTAATATGCAAATAACAGGGAGTATATAGATTTCTTCTAAGAATTCCAGAGGGCTTCTCATTCTGGTAAAACATGAGGGAAACTGAAGAAATGTATTGTCATCACAAATTAGGTCATTTAATGTACTAATTACTTTCATCAGGAATTTTCCATTGGATACACAGGGAACCTAAAGTTGTCTCACATAATGCCTGTATCAGTCAGACATTCCACCACAATGTGATTGTTGCCTGACTTAAGACACAAATTCTGCAAAATCAGCCATATGTTTGAATATTGATGCACTTAACTCAGTTGAATCGAGTAGGATTTAAATGTTAGTTGTTTTTTGCAATTGTGCATTTATTAGACAGGTGCTTCCATAAGTTGAAGAGTCCCTGTATTAAAAAAAAAAAAAAAAGTATTGAATACAGTATTACAGAGCACATATATTTCACAGATGACCCCCAGAATAATGTTTCTTGCATGTCAATGAAAGTAGTTTCATGGAAGAACAAGATTTCATATTAGGAGCCCATCAAGTCAGAATGAAACAAGAAAAATGTGAAGACTAAATATGTAAGAGATCATTTTCCTACCAAACCTAGGCTATAGTGTTTATACCTCAATATATGAAGATTTCACTTTCGAATGTAAATCAGCTGAAACCCAAGCAGCTGAAAAGGTTGCTAACTTGTTTGCTTGTTTAATTTTCAATAGATACTACAAATTAATTCCATATACTACTGAATTCAGCAATCATGTGAGTACAACGTCCACCAAATATCTTTCTCTTTTTTTTTTAGTGTCACTGTAAACCATTAAATATGTAAAATTCCAAACTCTAGTGGCACTTTTGAAACAAGAACAGATACATCATAAAAGCAGTTTCTATTTTATTTTCATAATTAGTTTGCCACTTAGGAAATTTTCCTCTGCTAACATGAAAAAAACCCCAAAAACTGGGAACATGATCCACTTTAGTACAGCTCTTTGTATTTCTTATCCTGATTCCTTCTTTTCTGATTACTTTTCCATTACCACAAAACCACAGAATCATCAAGGTTGGAGAAGACTTTCAAGCTCAATTAGCCCAGCCTTCAACCCAGCACCACCATAATCACCCCTCGTGTCACACCCAAATGCTTCTTTCATGGGTAGTGACTCCAGCATCCACCTGGGCAACTTATTCCCATGCCTAACCACTCAGTGATCTTTTTTTTTCTACTACCTAATCTGAACTTCCCCCATTTATGGTAAATATCATCTGTATTTCTTTCTTTGGTCTTTTAATTCTTGAAAAGAACCAGGCCATGAAAATACAATATAGAAATACCACATTGTGATTTCGTTCTGTTCACTTGTTAGGAACAACAATGTGGGTATTGTTGTTATTACCCTAACATAAATTTGTATTCCACTAAGATTTTATTTTTTTACATCATAGTATGATTAAAAAAATTAGTCAGAAATTTATTCCTTTTTTAAAATATTATATTTATTCACTATATATAAGATCTTTAGGTTTTCATATATATTTTTATTTATGTTCAACCTGTATGCAGTGAATCTCCAAATTAAAATCATAGTAATAGATAATGTATGTCACATAAAATCTGTGACAACAGGGTGGATCAACTTTCAAATATTCCTTTAACTCAAAACACTTTTTAATCAGTCTAAGCTAAAGAAGAAAAGCTGTTTTTCCTACCTTCTCTCCATCTGAACATTGATTATGCTTTAGAAATGGTATGAAAAATAACTCTCATGTCTGATGGTGAGTAATACTATTGGTTGCTGGACACACTGTCTCCTATATCAATAAGTATTTCTAGAATTTATTTAATTCTGAATTTTCAGGTTGTGAATGTGTTAATGTCATTTCTTTGTAATAATGAAACCAAGAAAAATTCACAGCACAATATCATAAAAAGAAAGTTTGAATTACTAAGACCCTTTAAAAAAATCTTATAATGCAACAAAATAAAATACATCAGAGTTCATTTTTTTCAAAAATATAAGAGATTCTAATTGTCTTTGAATGTTTCTAAATCATAAAAAAAAAAAAAAATCTTGTGCCTAAAATACTAGGTAATATACAAATTGTTTGCTGCCATGGAAACTGACAAGTTAAGAGATGCTTGAATTTCTGTGGGTAATTTTACCATATCTTTCTCATACAGATTTAATGCATTTTATTTTTATATTAGACCTTTTCTATAAAAATAATTTCTTTGTAATGGCTACTCTCAACCAGTTGCCCATAACCTGTAATAATGATGAATGGTATGAAAATGTCAGAAGCTTTAATTCTTGTAATACTGGTTGCTACTAAAAACTATATATTTTAAAATCCAGTTCTCTTGTATAAGAAACTAAAGTACTTTAGATTGGTGAGCTTAGAGACATTCAACTGAACTAATAATAATAACAACATTTGAGCACATTCGAATTGCCATTTATTCTTTTTCAAATGGTCTTACAAAACCTTTAGGTAGGTTTTTCATTTAGATTTTTTTGACACATTCATCTTTCATTTATACCATTAAATGAACTAGCACTTCTTACAGACATGTCAGCATTTCAGAAGAAGTTTTGGCAAGCTGACTGTATAATACTCAGCTGATAATATTGCCTATTAATGCAAATCACCTAACCATCCAGCAATTGCTTCTCATCCACAGACTGATGCCCAGCCCACTCCTATGTGGCTTCCAGCAGTTTATATATGGAGCATAACATTCTATGGTCTGAAACATCCCCTTGGCCAGTTTAGGTCAGTTGTCCTGGCCATGCTTCCTCTCAACCTCTTTTGCACATACTCACAGAACATGAGAAGTCCATGATTTAAAGTAAGATCTTACTTAGTTAAATAGTTAAAACATCAGTGTCTTACCAACATTATTCTCATACTGAATCCAAAATACAGCACTGTAACTGCTACTAAGAAGACCATTAGTCCTATCCCAACTAAAACCAGGATTATTAGAATTTTTCTTATGAATTTGTGTTTTCTATTTAAAAAAAAAAACAAAAACAAAAACAAAAAACACTGTTATTGCATTGGCAGGCAATGCAAGGATTGTCTATTATTGTGCAACCATCATATTATTTCTGTGCAATTTCTATTTCAGTGTTCAGAACGTTGTAAAGACCGAAATTAGGAATGGGTTGAGGAAAGCATATATGAAAAGGCAACCAGCCCTGGCATGGCTAGAATAATAAACAAGATCTTCTATATTTACCCTGCTGTCTAAATTAGGTTTTACATGTGTTTTCCCCTACAGAGAAAAAACCAAAGCTGAGTACTATAGGTACCACCTTATTTTTTTCATGAGTTTTATATATAGAAATGTGTCTTCCAAAAGAAAATTAAACTAGCAAAAGAAAAAAGGAAGGGGAAAAATATTGAGGTGGTTGACTTGTTTACTTTTAGCTTTTGACCAAAAATGTAAATTATCCCATTTTTTAAAATATACTTTTATAAGTATATATAAATATATGTTTTAAAATATATAAATATAAACATTTTATATATTTTAAAGTGGTTTATATATATAAATCATTTTTATAATGCATATATGAGACTACCCTCACCTGTCCTATTAATTTTAAAACCAATAAGATTAAGCCAACTAGAAATCCATATGCAGGAATCTTCAGTGTAGATTCAGAATGAAAAAGTCTTGGAAAGCACAGATACCTGTGAATCAGACTTAGAAGTATCAGACACATAATTTTCATTATATACATCATTCATATTTTAAATTATACATGTTTGCTTTCAGTAGATTTAGAGATGCTTTGTGACTAAAGGCAGATACAGAGCCTTATGTTTGATACTGAGGTACGTAAATTAAGGATACCTGTATAAAGAGGACTGTTTTTTACTACAAACTACATTCCTATTGAATTTAAATAGTGTAAACCTGTCTCTAAGAACACTATAAATATATGAAACAAGGGAAGATACATATACACACAAGAATACATATATATATGTATGTATACAAAGTCTCAGATTTTAGTTCTAGCTCTAAGAAGGGGGATCTCAACCAGAAAATGCTGCAACAGGTTTTTTCCTGCTATTGGAAGGAGGAGAATATCATAAGAAACACTTTTTCAGGAATCCTCTTTGAGAAAAGTCACGAATGCACAGCAGGGGAGATTTCTGAAGGCAGGAATGTAATTTCCTCTGATTGTATTGACCTTGCAGAGATCTAAAACTGCTATTTAATTTTTATCTTGGGTAGGGTCTGTCAACACATGTCTGTCTTCAAGCAGGAAAGCACTTTTACAGGGAAGATTCAATACCTTTGCAAAACTGCTTGACTTTTCTTGATTAACCTTATATCCTTTTATGACAAGGTGACCCATGTAGTGGACTTTGGTAAATCACTCTCCTATAGAAGTTGGCCACCCATGGCTTGAATGAGTGCACTGTTTGCTCGGTAAAAACTGACTTTACTCAGGCTTCTCCCAAGTGAAAAATGGCAACACAAGGTAAAATGGCCTCAAGTTGCACCAGGAGAGGCTTAGCTTGGCTAGGAAGAAAAAATTCTTCACTGAAAGGGTGGACAGGCATTGGAATAGGCTGTCGATGGAAATGGTGCAATTCCTGTTCCTGGAAGCGCTCAAGAGGTGTCTGGATGTGGCACTTGAAGATATGCTTTAGTGCTGAACATGGTGGTGCTCACTTGATGGTTGAAGACCTCAATCTTAGAGGTCTTTTATAATTTTAATTATTTTATAATTTTATAAAATCTGGCCAATATCAAATAAAAATAAATACTGGGAAAATTAAAAATCAATCAATGTTTATATACAGCCAATTGTGCCTAATTTCAAAATAAAATCTGTTACATTCACATTTAGCTATGAAATGCTATGTTATGTGAATTGTAAAGTTTACACTGTCAGATATTTTTTAAAAGAATTTATTCCCTAAATCAAAAATATAGACATTTACTATTAAGATGTAAAGACTTTCACCTCTTTCTTGAACAAATAACTGCAGGTCTATTTAATGTAAAAAAAAAAATATTAATCCCCCAAATGTAGACCACATATAAATAAGGGTATGAGTCCTATAATTACATTTACTTAGAAGTATGCTCAAAAAGGAATTAGATAACCAGCTTCTTTTAAAAATTAGAAAAGAGTTCTGACTACAAAGAAAACCTTAATTGTGGATATAGTAAGTTTTAAATGTCGACGACTAAGACTCTAACACAAAGCACATTAATTTCAAGCTTTCAGGCTTTAAGCATTATAGATCTAACACTGAATATGAGAGAAGACTGCAAATACTTTCCACAGAAAATGAACTTAAAAGCTGGCATTTGTAATCAGAGCAATGGATGAAATTCTGCTAAGAAGCTGTATTGAAAATGGAAATTACTTAATACTCAGCACAAGAAATGCCAGTGAATACATTATCTATTTTATATATATATATATATATATATATATATATATAATATATCTTAGTATTATATATAATATAATATAAAATGTATCTTAGTATTAATAAATTGTGGCTTACAGCAAATTCTCTATGAGAACATAGAAACGTGGAATGACAGAATAGCTTGGTTTAGAAGGAACCTTGCAGATCATCTAGTTTAAAACTCCACTGTCATGGGCAGAGATGTCACCCACTAAATTAGATTGCTCAGAGCCCCATCAACCTGGCCTTGACAACTTCTAGCGTTCTATCATACTTGGTCCATAGATTCCTTCTTAACATCCATAACGTGAAAGGAGTCAAAAAAGTCCCAACCGCAACAGGAGAAATTTCTTCTTTATTTCCCTTAAAGTACTCAAAGGTCTTAATTAAGTTCTCATCCCCTGAGATCTCTCTAGTCCTTAAATTTGCCATAGTTTTAGAGTGTGATTGAGGGGTTTTCTACATTACAGTTCCATTCTGGATTAGGAGTGTGTTTTTTGTGCTAGCATCACCATATACCATCCTTTGATTCACTTTGCAGCAGAGTCTCAGAGCATGGCTGCGTTAATATCAAGTGAAACTAATCTGGTGATGCACAGCAAAGGTACATCCAATGACCTTCAGTTATTAATGCCATTCAGTTCATTAAAGCAGATTGAAGAAAATCTGAAGTAACTCTATTAACATGAAACATGTTAATAGTGGATGTCAAGTTATTATTGACAACTGCTTTGATTTGCAAGTCCATTTCTACTGTTCAGCTTTACTTGCTAAAGCAAACATAACCTACATGGTTCCCCACTTCTGCTCTCATGTTTCAGCACAATCAATGAAAAATACTTATGTTTTTTTCTCTAGAGAGTAAACAAGTTATCTCCTCACTATTTTGAGCACAAGTACCTAGAAAAGGTTTAAGTAGTAGGTGACTTGTACTGGGCTTTTAAGAGAGAGCAGTGAATAGCTACAAAATATGAACAAAGATAACCCAAAACAGAGTGCCAGTAGTCAGGTAACATCCAGGTAAAATGCTAATAAGTGTACTTTATGCATCAACATTTTAACTAGATAGTGAAACTGAGTAGAAGATTTCCATCACAGAAAGCAGAATAAAAATACCAAATGGATTTTTATTCTGTTAAACACCAGAAATGTTCTCTTCTAAAATAATCCCAAAAATAAAAATAACACTGTTTGGAGTATGAAATCTAACTATATATAAGAATGACAAAACCCAAAGAAGAATGTTTAAATAAGCTGCATTCATTTATGAAAGAACCAAACAGGAAATTTAGCACTTACAGGTTAACCATTTCAGTAGTTGATTATGCTCACCTGAAAAACAGAATTCAAACCTCTGAATTAAACATTGAATATAGGAGAATTAGGTATTTCTGAAATTTGCGAGAATTTCTACAAAGCAATAATAAAACATTTAAACACCTAGTGAAAAATACCAAGCATTAGATGCTTGCGAACTTCTTTCTTTCTTCAAGGGCTCAAAATTTACTAGACCATGAAAAAGAAGACTGTTGGCAGTATGAACATACAGCCTAGTTGTTTTTTTATTCATATGCAATCAGAACTATCTTTTAAATGTGAGTGAAAATCCATGATGGTATCAAATAACATGGAGAAGGGTGTGGTGGTGTATCTTCCACTCCTGTCCCAGGCCCTTGCTTCAGCAAATTACAGCCAGAGTGAAAAATTAGGACTAAAATCAACTGTCTTGGAACCCTATAAATAGTGGTTCTAAGTGAGACCTTTTGAACCTTCCTGGACTCCAGTGGGTTGCATGCAGCAATATCCCTCTGCATGGGATGTCTCTCAGAGCCAGCAAACTCTCAAGTTTGCCATACTTGGAGGATCACCAAATGGAGCCTAGATTGAACCCACACTCCTGGAGGCTCAATTCTTTACCCATTGAGAAGACACAAAGGCATCTGACATGAGTTCTTCACTGAATTTGAGGGGAATTTTCCACAAGTGTATTTTATACATACTCTTCTTCTAGGTCTGCCTGTGAGTGTGAATATCTCTTAGCAAATATATTATGAATGTTTCTCTCCTAGATTCTTAAGATTTGTAAATAAGTTATACCTGAAAGTGGCTTGCTGTTGTACTTTAGTAAACTCTATATGAATCTTTGGATAATTTGTTAAACTTAGGTTATTGATTGAGTGCTGTTAAGTTTAAGTGCTGTTAAAACTTTAGACCTAAACTGATGGTGTAGTCTGGGGCTAAGTTTAGCAAGGTGGTCTAGTCCAAACCTTAAGACTCAACAGAATGGTCCCTCATATTCCTTTTTATCCTTACCCTCTCTTATCCTTAGTCTTTCCCCGACTTATCACATCACCTGCCTCCACTGCCCCAGCCTTCACATAGATAATTTTTGGGTTGATTTTGTGTTTAAATGGATTGATAATAGATTTTTGTTTGATCTCTCTCTGTCTTTAACAATCTAGTAAGTAGTAGAGTGAAACTTGCCAACAAACTTTCTCATGCTTTGACTTTAATATTGAATATGTTTGTGCTGATGCCTTTGCCAAGGATTCTTTAAACAATCTTAAAACAAGCATTTGTAACAAGGGTTTATTAGTAAGTTTTGTCACACAAAACATAAGATCATCAAAATTAAAGATTTCTTGATATGTTGTGTATTTTTGAGTGAGTGTACAATGGACTTGAAAAATGGTAATCCTTTTTTATAAATAGCAAGAATATCTATATCTGTCTTTATATAAAAATCACGGTTTGAAATATGAACATTTGTACACACTAGAGAAAGCACTTGTAACACAATGATAGATGTGACTTAACCCCTTACCAACTTAAGTAAAATTTATATTTTTATATATATATGTGTGGTATTATAGGAGAATTTACATTTCTTTTAAATGTAATATAAGATACATGAATTTAAAATAATGGAAGGTAACAATTTACTTTCAGTACACTGTTCTCTTTTCTTCCCATCTGCTGTCCAAAGAAAAGTGCAGTTATGGTTTGTCTGTCTTTTCTCATTATGCTTCATGTCTTCATAATCTCTTTCATGAATTCAAATTCAGCTTCACATCTGTGTTTATGCATGTTTTCAGACATTCTTTTTGTTCAAATCAAAACTTTTTTGTGTGTTTCTGGATTTCTACTTTTCAGTTTTTTGTCTATATAGCTATAACAGTTCAAAGGTTTTGGCGTGGTCACCATTGAGGCATAACATAGGCTTTATTTGCCTCTGGTTTTGAAAGATATATCCAACAGTCAAAATAAGGATGATATTTCACTTGTAATAGAAGCTGAACTAGGCTGGAAGTGCCTTCGTAATCCCTAGAAGTTTTCCTTGTGTCAGTTTTAGCCATCAGCCAGTCATAGGGAGAGAGAGTTGGGACACCAAATTTGTGTTTTTTCACGGTACATTTCACACTGACCAACAAACTGTTTCAATATTTTAGGTAAAAGAAGTAGCATTTTTAAACAAGGAACATCTTCCATTCAGTCTTTTTTCCTACCCTCCTCTGCCTCTTTTTTTTTTCATATTTTTAAAATAAATTTTCTATTTTTGCTGTAATCTCTGCTTTTGTAACAGTTATAAGCACATATTCTGTGTAAATTAATATTGGGTACAGCATATGCATACCTATTTATGTTTGTGCAGAAAACTCTGCCAACAACACGTGGTACCTTGTAGAATGAGTGATTATGTTTTTTATTATAATTTTACATTATTGTCTAACATGTATTGCAGAATATAACATTTTTACTGTTATCAATTTTGATGTTCTAGAAGCATTTTCAACATGCCCTCTATCTATGATATGTGATACAAACCTAACCACCAGTCTCTTATGGAAGGATTTTGTGCTGACCATTTTCTGAGATTTTTTTTTAATGTAAATATCACTTGTCTTTTCTTATAATTCTTTTTTTGATTTTTTTTTTTGGAAATTAGTGTAGTGAACGTTTCTTTCTTCCCTCTTTCTTCTGTGCTCTATTTTATCAGTTTGGCCAAGTTTTGTGAAAAGTAAAATGAATTTTCTATGTTATTGAAGAAAAAAATATTGTGCAGAGAAGTTTTATTTTAATGAAGTCTCCTTACAGATGTTTCTGTTAGGACTCATAATTCTGGTCTAAAAGCTATTTCTTTCAACATACAAAGAAAATGTAACAGAAAGATATATATTCAAATGATTAGCAGGCAAAAATGCCCACTCAACTCCCTATTTATTTAGCAATGCAAAATGCTATTTATAGAAAAATGCAAATATTCTAGGATTAATCCACCACACTGCCCCACAAACAATGTGAGAAATTGCTAAATGGAAAGAAAAATGTGAAACATGCAAAAATTAATGGAAGCATTGTGGTGATTATGCAAATGTAAACATCATTAACCAGCCTAATTAGAGAAATGTGTTATTTTTGGTTGCGGAGAAATGTTTCGAAGTTTGTTCCCAAAAGCTCAGGAATCACTTATTGCGTACTTGATTTGTTATAAAACACTGAAAATAACTTTCATATACTTGACCTTATGACCTACTGGTTATTTGAGCTTTGGAGAAATAAGTTTCTCTAGAGGGGTAATGAATTTATTACACTTTCATTTTGGATCAGTGAATCACAAAATAAAGTGTCTACCAAAAAAGGGGAAAAAATAGTTCAGTTAATGCCTCTTACTTTTGCAATTAAATAATGGGCACAAAAGTCCATTTCTTTGCTGTATGATTGTATACAAGGAAGCCAAAAATTTCACTTAATAGGAATATCACTTAGTAGGAGAAGAAGACAGCCTTACTACTTCAAATGGGAACAAAAATGCAATAATAGATGAAATTACACTAAAACAATTATTTTTAACAGAAACAAAGAACTAATCAAAAATATTCAATTTTTTTAAATTGCCTAAAATCACTCATATGTGAGTAGAAAATGATACTTCCTTCATCTCCCCACTGTTATATAAGTATAGTTTTTATTTTCAAGAGAATGTCATACTTTAGTCAGATCGGATACTAATGTTACTGTCTTACATTAGTTCTAGCTCACAATGTCTTCTGAAGGTAGTTTTTTCAACTAACCCTGACTTGGACATGATGTGAAATAATACAAATTTTACAGCATTGCCTACAGATTGCCTGCAGGGGTATCTAACAAAGAAACTTTTCAGTCCTGTATCAGATAGTCCTTATTTTAGTGTTTGGAATATTTTTACTCTCTGTAAACAAAGCTATTTAGAGAATTAACACTTTCATTTATGTATGCAGAACGACCTTTTCAAATTCTTCCTGTTTTCAAACTGAGATGGGCTTTTGTTCAGTTTGAGGTCTCTCCACTTTAAACATCAAATCTACTTGAGAAATACCTTTACTTTCTCTCCAAAGTTACCCATGTGCTTATGTGAAATGTTAAATTTGCTGTCTTTATTTCAACTTCTATTTTCTTTGGCGATTGATTCTGTAACAGTAAAATTACCCCCAAGTTTAGCAGAAGACCCTGTTTTTCAAGAATTAAATCTAAGTATTGTATATTGCTGTCATCAATAATCTTCCCATTTCTTTTTGGTTTTTTGCCCCAATTTTACCCCAAAACCTTTCTAAATAAATGAAGAATTCTGCCTGAAGTGTATAAAACTGGACAGAGAATGGCAAAGCAGTAACTTTTTATGTCCATGACTGAACAAGGAAAGATGATCTTAAATATAAATTTTCATATTACTAAATACAAATTCTGTACATTTTTCCCAGAAACACTTAATTGAGACAAATTGGACAAAGAGCAAACAACTAGAAAGTAATCATCTCTAAGTTTGTTAATATCTCACAGGAAATTTTGACTGACAGCTAAACTGCCTTTTATTTTTTTTTTTATCCTTAGGTTGTTCTGTCACTTCTCTCTCTTAATACCCACCTACATCCCATTTCATTTTCCTACTTCTCTGGCACCTGTCTTACTGTGACTTGACTTTAAAAATGTGTACTAGGTACTTAAACTGCATATGACGTGTTTAGGATTAGCAGTTGAAGTTTGATTCATTATGGTGCCTTTGCTTTTGTGAAAGGCAGCTGTGACACCTTCTCTTTCCTAGGAAATTCCATAGCTAATCCTATGTCACATTCATTATATCATTCAGATTTTTAACCAATTTACAGATTATATTGTTTCATTTTGTCATGTTTTACAATGAGTCTAAAGCATCTATGTAGATGTCCAAATTTACCAAAGCTGGAATTTTGAAACAATATAAATGAAAAAGCTGCTACTCTCTTCCCTGCCCTCAACAATGAATAGGCTGCAGCAAACCCATCAATGCAGTAGTTTGCAGCAAATTCTTGGTGTTGATTCAGAGAAAATTACAGAAGAAGGCAGAAGCAGAAATTATTTTGTTGGGAATATTTTGATTTGTTTCTTCTCATAGGCATGTGTAACACAGGTATCTCACTGAAGCCAGTGCAGTATTCCAACGTGCTTTAGGACATTTAACAGATAAAGATACACTTACATACAATTCTAGACAGATTGTTGCAAACTAAATATCTCTATGTGTCAGAAACCTACAGTGCTTGAATAAATTATGTTTTTATGATTGCATCTAAATATATAATTTTACTTATTAATAAAAAATTACTATTTCTTTAATGCTCTTAAAACATTTCTTTCTGCAATCCCTACAGGAATCAATATTTCCATTGTGAATGGGTTTTTTTCTGTGAAATTTAGTTATCTCCACAGGGAAAATTTCAGTCTCTTCATGTTTCAAAACCAATTGAATAAAATAAGCAGTACCTCAGCTATGTAGGGTCAAATCTTTAAATAAAACTGAAATAATTCAGGATTATTCAAAGATTGTTTCCTCAGTATTGAGAAGAAAAGCTATTCAAAAACTGAAAAATTATAACAGGTATTATCCATTATATTGATGCATTAATGGTAAAGTTTATCAAAGCATACCAAGTTGCTTTGTTTTGCTTGTTAAAAATTTTCCTTTGATTCATATTTCTTCCCTGTTTTTCTGCCTCATTCCAAACTGGCTTTTGATTTACTTGATTTTTTTTTTCTGTTCAGACTTGCTAAAGTGCTTTTGTCAACAGTTCAGTGGTTGAGTGAAGCAAAGTGTTAGTTAATAGTGTGAAAGCTTGGTGTGCTGTCAGAAAAGGGCAGGCCATTAACTTGTGAAATTCTGCTTTCAGTGTTCCACAGCCCTGGCAGAACAAATCTCACTGATGATTTGCCATTAAAGTTACAAATGGCATATGAATTTATGACACTTTGTAATTAAGAACCACACTTCTGCCTAGAGCAGTTAAGATGGCAGACTATGAAAGATGGTTTATAACACACACATACATTAAAAAAATTCAAACAACAACAGCAAAAGCAGAGTAAAAAAAGGCAAAGAAAAAACACAGCCACACTTAAGAACAGCTCCCTTTCACCAGAAGCAGTAACCCTGTGAAAGGGCTGCAACCTTAACTTTACAATCTGACCTTTAAATGATCAGATCAGTCAGTATCTGAGTACAAATGTTAATTACTATTATAGTTATATGAACAAGAATAGGTTATCTTGAATGCAAAATAATAAACATTATCTGGTTCCAGGCCTGAGAACAAAAGCAAAGTAATACCTCTGAATTGCAATAGAGAGCCCTGAAATGCCAGAGTTTTTAAATGATAAATATTACGTAATGATAGAGTATATTGCATGCTCTTTTTCTGTCTTAAAAACTGACATATCTTTGCATCTGAAATTCTGCAAGCCAGATTCAGTTGAACTCAAGTCTGGTAGCTTCAAAACGTTTATGTCACTTCTAATTTCTGTCATTACCTGAATTTGCCTCCTAACATCTACTTAACAGCTATAGGGTTATTTAGCACAAATGAACTATGTTCACTTTAAAGCGACTTGCTGTGGACCTGCTGATAATGTTGTGGTTTTCCTTTTTCTGGTCTGCCAAATTTGCTCAATTTTCAGTTTCATGCTAAAATAAACAAAGGTATGTAACCCTACAAACCCTGCATTTCTATATACAGGTTGGTTTTGAAGTACTATGTCATGCAGTTCTGACTACAGCCATAATTTTAATTCTTTTTATTGTTGTTTTCTTTAGATTTGAAGATTCCTAGTATGTCCATCTCCTGTTTAGGGGCAATGATTGTGGTACTATTATAAAGAAAAGGTGGGTTAAATTATTCATACTGATCATAATTTACTCTTCTTTAAAGCTCCTATTCCACCTCATGCACCATCTTAAAATGATACAGTGAATTCTTCAGGACAGATACATGGAGTTTTTGTGGCACAAGATGGACAATGATTTTTATCAGATTCCTTAGTCTCTGAGAGTACATAGATTCTGTAGGCATTAAAACAAGTATTAGGCAAGTGTGGAAGTCACATTTATTAAGTAATAAATTTAAGGCTTAAACTTACAAGGGAGATCAAATGACACAACTTCTATTTCACCCAGAAGTGAAGGAGACAGATTTATTTTTTTTTTTTTAAGTATGTACTATGTACTAAGAAGTAGGTAAAGAACAAATAATTTGCTGGAATCAGAGGAATTTTGCAATTAAACATTGTGCAAGTACTTTCAAATATATGGACCTGCGCAGTTACATAATTTGCAGACAACACTGAGCCTATGACTTAAGACTCATAGCAAGAAAAAAAACAACTTCTCAGTGTTGAATATTAAATAAATGGAGACTAGGAAGAATTTAAACCTAAAATTCCGGTGAAAATTTTGTTGTTGTTTTTAATAATTAAAAGATAAGTATACCCAAATATAAACTTTTTAATTGTAAGAAACAATTTCCAAAATATGGTCAATATTTTCTGTCAATTACAAAGTTCAATAGCAAGCTGTTCTTTAGCAATAAAGTGTAGAACAAGCACAGGAAGTCACCAATATAGTCTCCAGATCTGTATAGCTCGAACTGAGGGTGGCAGTTATATGTTACATTAAAAGAAAGGGGGGAAAGGGTAAGAGGAATACTAAACTGATAGCAAGAATGTTTTTTAAGAGCTTAGGAACGTACCCTAAATAGTAAATTAAGAAACTTATGGAACCCATTTTTAAAACACTTACTCAAAATTGTACCCCTTATAGAAGTGTTAGTGTAGGACTGTGCAATGTGTGCAGACTGTCCTTGAAGACTTGGGAGAAAAAAAATTGTAAGTATGGGCAACATTTCAAATCACAAAGTGATAGCCAGAAAGTCATTCTGGAGAGCTGTTGTAGATCAAGGAGCTATGAATTTTAGTAGAAGTTTATTTCATCTATAAGCATTGACCTGACACAATAAATGATGCATAATTATAAGTAAATAACATGTACCATAGCAAGTTCTTTTGAGGAGGCTTTGTTTAGATTTTTCTCATTCATCTGTAAAGAGCTTTTTAAGATGGAGAAAAAGGAAGGAGGAATAGGACTATAAAGGATAGTAAGTATGATTGAAGAGGATGCAGGGAGTTGTGTAGGTACTTTTATTTGATATTTTTATTATAATATTTATTATACCGTAAATTTTAAATATTTCTTGTGGTTTTTAAAATATCAGTATACAATGATATATTTTTAAATATCATTAATCCATGATTATCACTTTCCCAATTTTGAACCTTATTATCATATTTGCTTATTTGGTTTTTTGGTGCTTTTTTGAGCAAAAGAATCAGATGAATTTTTCTTTATAGTTTGGTCACAATTTGGATAACTTCTATTAACTGAAGGTTTTTGCAACATAGCAAATAAATTAAAATAAAATTTCCAATGAAGCTGACTAAAATTACATAGATATAGGTTCAGGTATACATTTCTTTTTGTATGAACAGTTATGAAGTCATCTGGAATGCGGCAATATTTTATGGTTTTTAACAGGCTAGCTCTCTAAACATAAATAGAATAACAATGTTTCTAGCTATTTTTTGCTCTTACTTTTATCTAGACATAAAATGAAACAAGAGCAAAGCCAACTAAAATGTACTGAGTCACATTTTATATTCTCAGTAATTGTTGGTCTGCAGTTGAAAGAATGTCAATTATATCAGTTCAGACCAGATCTCACATAAGCAAACAACATTCAGAAAGGTGATAAAGAGACAACATTTATACATGGTCTCTCATTTTTGAAGTGTTTGGGGTTTTTTTCTGCCTTCTCACTTATTATTTTCAGCCTTATTGAAAGGGTAATTGTTGAAAGACAGAGATCAAGGTTCAACTTTTAAAAATCTGTATTAAAATCAGTATTTATTCGGCCATTATAAGTAAATGAAGGCTGAAAGTGGACAGATTCTCACCAGTGAGAATCAAGTATTGGAACACATGGATCCATACAGGACAGAGCACTGCAGAGAAGCTAGCCACAACATCATTGCAGTAGACAAAGTCAAAGGTAATGCTGGAGCTTTGTATTCCTAGAGCATCCCTAGGGGAGGGACTAACAACACCAAACTGGCATTAAATAGGGCCCTGGACTGTGGGAAAGGCCCCTGGTTAGTGCTGGTTGTGCCCTCAAGACTCTCTCCAGTTTTGAGTTTAATGCCTTCAAAAAAACCAGCCTTTTCTTTTACACCTATAAGAAAGGCATCTTCAGTCTTGTAGAATTGCTACCTGACAGTTAAGGTACATAATTATGCCCATATATTTTACAGGGATACACATTCTATTAAAAAGCAGGAGTTTTGCTCACTAACACCATGATCTGCTGAGTGGTGTTACCTATAGGAAATCTAACTTACAGATCTTAAGGGAACCAATTTCATTCAATTCTATAGATCCAGTTAAGAGTGAGTAGAACTTAACACTTTCTGAATATTCAATGTTCAGTTTGAAAGTATATGTCTGGAATAATATCACCTCCAAAAGATTCAGTTGCTACTCTAAGAACTTAGAACTATTTTTAAAAATTTGTCCTAACAGCCTTTGTCTAGAAGTGAGTTTCTCTAGCACACTGTTCTGCCTGTCACTGAATAACACTGAGTCTCTATGTTAGTTATTACACTTATAACAGTAATTAGGAATACCTCAGTAATAACTTCTACTTATTGAGACAAGGGAAAAAGAATCCCAAACTTATGCTCCTTATGGACACATCAGCAAAGTTTCTAGTACATACCACTGTGATTGTGGTGTACATATGGCTTATAAAATGATATCAAGGTAGATACATTGAAAAGCATTTTAAACCTCCAGATTTTAGAATGATCTACCTGAGATCATTTATTCATCCTTTCCAGGAATTACCTTAGCTCCTTTCACACGTGATGTGCTTATCTATATCCTTTCTGAGCTAAGCTGTTTCTGACTTTTTTCCTTATATGTTAAAGGGAGAGATACTAAAAATTTCATGTGTGCAGAATATGTTGTTTCCTCTAGATTATGGTACAGCATGATGCTGTACCAGAAAAGAGAAGGACAGCAACAAAAAAAAGACCAGTGACTAACCAACTACGATATTCTTCCTCTTTTTTTTTTTTTCCCTACAATTAAAACTCTGTGGGCATAATAATTTTCCAATACATAGTAAACTAAACATTTTTACTCAAATCACAAATAATTTCAAATAACTGTTAAATTTCCCTTCAAATACAATTTAAAATATGTAAATCATGGAAAAAAACCCCCACTCCAACCAACTTAAAAGAAAAATAACCCAAATCACTTCATTCATATTGCTGCAAAAGTAGTTCAATAAACTTAAACAGAAGTTTAAATAAAATAGCACTTAAATAAATATATATGAATATACTGTGATTACTTTTGTGCTGTGGAATTTAAAAGTAAATATTTACTATGATTTTTTTCCAATTTATTAATTCATAGATATAATATCTGCTTTATATTATTGAACATGAGACAGAAGTAAGACTCTCATGTTCAAAGCTACTTGCAGTATTGTATGATATTTTTTTTCTTCTCCCTAGAGCAGCTATTTCTGGCAAATGTGTATCTCAGCAATATAATTTCATATACAGACATCAGAATTTTGCTTCCAATATTTAGGAAAAACATAAATTAATGCAAATGGAAAAATGTTTCTTTTTTGTTTCTTGTCACTATCTAAGGTTACACTATAATTCCAAGAATAAGAAATGTAATTCAATAGTACTGTATTCAACAGCTGTACCCTTTTTGTATATTCTAAATTTTAACTCTGTATTAGAGATAGTAAATTTAAATTATGAGCGCAATATTAGAAAATACCTAGAAACTTTTATATAGAAGACAACTACCTCACATTCCAAATAAGGAAGTGTAGTGAGTGACATACATACACATTTATGTTCTGCAATCACACAGATTTCAAACTTGTAAGGGATTTTCATTTAGGGTAGTTGGGTAAAATTTGGTGTCCTACATAAAACACTTTTGGGAATCTCTTTAATCCAAGGAGACTTGGGGAAATGAGAGACATTGAAAAAACTTATCAACTGAGTTTCACTTAAAAACCATTTTGATATTGAATAACGGGAAGATAGTCAAGATTTGAGTCTCCTTTCTGATCATTACTGTGCTACCATCTCAGTATCATTTATCATTTGAACTGGTTTGTTAGTGCATAACAACTATGCTTTTTGGTAAGATCTGACATTTCAACTGAAAAGTTACTGCAGACTGGACCCAAACGGGCAAGGATCAAGTTAAATGGCCTGGAAGCTTGATTTATATGAACACTTATGCTGTCACCATAATTTCACAGATACCTTTTTGTGTTTCAAAAGACCTGACAGCCTTACACTGTGGTACAACCAGTCTATTTTAGATCGGCATTTAGTAAACTTAAATATGGATCTGCACTCTAGTTTTGTTTACAAAAAGTTGTTGTTTCCTGTTGAGTATTTAAGAGAGACTGGGAAAAAAATAAGTTATTTTCCACGTATGTATCCAACTCATATTATTCATACTGAAGAGTGTTCAGTATCCTTGTTCCTTATTAACAGCAAGATGAGCAGTGCAGTTAATGCTCATGAGGAAAGGGATGCCATCCAGAAAGATCCTGACAGGCTTGAGAGGTGGGCCAATGTGAGCCTTGTGAAATTGAACAAGGCCAAGTGCAATGTCCTGCATGTGGGTCAAGGCAATCACCAGACACTGAGTAATGCATGGACTGAAAGCAGCCCTGTGGAGAAGGACTTTGGGATATTAGTAGATGAAATACTGGATATGAACTAGCAGTTGTGGCCCAGAAAGTCAATTATATCCTGGGCTGAATCAAAAGAAGTGTGGCCAGAAGGTCAAAGGAGGTGATTCTGACCTTTTATTTCACTTTTGTGAGACCTCACATGGAGTATTGCATCCAGCTTTCGTGATCTCAGCATAAGAAAGTCAGACATGTTGCAATATGTTACAACAAATCCAATGGAGGGCCATAAAAACTGTCAGAGGGCTGGAACACATTAATTTTGAAGAAATGTTAGGGATTGAGGTTGTTCTGCCTGAAGAAGAAAAGCCTTGGGAGGACCTTATTGCAGCCTTTCAATACTTTAAGGGGATGTGAGAAACTGGAGATAATGATTACTAGCTCAAAACAACTGAAGTGTGCATGGTGGGAGGAGCAATGCAAGTTCTGTGAGAAGTGGGATGTGCCCTACACCCCTCTGGAGCCTCCAGTCCAGCCCAGAATGGCTGTCAGTCCCTGGCATACCTGAAGCCCCACCTGGAGGGGAGGGCCCGGGACACCAAAGCAGAAAAATGCAGTTGCACAAAGACATATGTGGTCATAGCCCATTGTTTTGGATTTTATAGTAGCAGAGAACATGCTGGAATTCAAGCAACGAATATAAATCTTTCTCTGTACCTCCCTGTCTTCCTCCCTCTCTCTTTTTCTTCTAATTTCCACTTCTCTAAATCTGGGAAATTTAAAGTTTGATAGGTGAGAGTTTGCTGAGTCAATGCCTGTGATATGCTTTATTTCGATTGCTTTGAAATTTGCCAAGTACCCCTATTTTCTAAAGTTTTACAGTAAAATAGGTTTTAACCTCCTGAGAGTATTGTCCATTTCTCCTGTGCATTTGCCTCAGAGTATAAAAACCCTAACCTAAGCTCCTTTAAGGAGCTCATTGAGTAAGAGCAGGCTTTTACAGGGGGCTCCTAAAAAGATGGAGAGAGACTTTTTACCAGGGTCTATAGTGATAGGACAAGACAAACAGTTTAAACTAAAATATATAAGAGTATTAGAAGAGTATTTTTATGATGTGGGTGGTGTGACACTGGAACACGTGGCCCAGAGAAGTGACAGAACCCATCTGTGGAAATATTCAAGGTCAAGTTGGATAGGTCTTTGAGCCACCAGATCTAGTGTGTGTCCTTGCCTGTGACAGGGCATTTTTCCTAGGTGACCTTTAAAGGTCCCTTCTGACCAGAACCATTCTATGATTTTTGTGATCTTTCATACACTGTGAGGAAAGAAAAAAATTTACTGTGACAATTTCTGATGTTTTGTATGCTGTTCTCATTTATGTACTAGCCTTTCTTAAGCAAGTTTTGATTCCCTTCTCTCGCACAGACATTTTTCAATTTAGTTCTGTCTACTCATCCAAAAGATTGGTGAAACGCTGGCCTAAATAATTTGACATTACAATATCCATTAACTTCCCTATGCCAGCATTTCACTCACAGATCCCATTTTTGTAATGCTGTCCTTATCTTTTATCAAAGCTATTTCCTGTATTATGAAAGCTCCAGTAACCTGATAACAAGTAAGTAGCTGTGAAATAAAACCGAAATTCTGAGACTGATTTTAAATATATTTAACGAGTATGGTTCAAGTTTCTTACACTGAGTTGCCATCAAAATTACTAATGTTGCAGCATGGGCCTAAGTACAGTGAGGTCTCCATCAAGTCACAGATGATACATTGGAACGGGCTCCCCAGGAAAGTGGTCACAGAGACTGACAGGGTTCATGAGGAGTTTGGACAATGCTCTCACACACATTGTATAACTCTTGGTAGAGGTGGCCTGGGAGTTGGACCAGGTGATCCTTGTGGCTCCCTTCTAACTCACTTATTCCATGATTCTGTGAAGTCAGAGATTTGTAGCATTCAGTCCTGGAAGAATAAACAAATTTGTTGAACTTAAATGTCACTATTCTTCAATTCCACTTATGTTACAGTTAAACACAAAGATAATTATGGGCTGAGAAGAAATACACAAATCTTGATCTCAGGAGTAGTGAGACTACAAGCCACCATTTTCTTTAAAATCATGTTCCAGTCGTTAATCATACTTTCTCTTTACAGCATTTTTTTTTGCCTTATTTCCCACTTCAATTTGTCAAACTTCATTTCTATTCTTTTGGTGTTGCTAAGTCTTCCTGTTTAAGTGTGTGATATCTCTACCCATGATGAATTTTATACTGTAATTGGGTCAGCTAACCTCCTTTTATTCCTCATTTGGTTTTTTAGGACTACCTACAAAGAATTAATAAATTCCACTTCTTACTGTGAAAATGTTTTCTCTAGCTCTTACATTATTTTAGTTTTGGCATTGTTTTTTACTACACTGTCTTCTAGGTGTCTGTCTCCTCTTAAAAAAGACAATAACAAAACTGAATAAAATATTCCAGCATAAGTACCCCCAGATTTACATGTCATGCTCACTTTCTTTTTTCTTGATCTGTCAATGCCCTCCAACATTACACCTCTGTTATTGATTTTAACTTCTTAAGAAATGTTTTTACATTCCATTTCTTCTTTAAAAGTAATATAGCTATTGTCTAATTTTTTCTGCATGTGTACATACAATCATGTCTGCACTGGGATATTTGAAGGGTGACAGAATAATGTTAAAATTGCTTTTGACAGAACATCTATTTTATTTGAAAATAGCCCCCACCAAGCATCCATAAAGCAATCTGTAATTGCCTTGTACATACTGGTTTCCACTTTAGCAGCTGGAGTCATGATATCTTCCCTTTTATTTCATTTGTTATTAAAGCAGTGGCCTGAAATTAATTGTTCCTGCTTCATTCTTCCAAAATCACGATGCACAGTGTGCAAAAGCTCTTATTTTTTTTTTTTTTTGTTTCAGTTTTTCTTTTCAGAATTCTCAGGATAATTTTGTCTACTTTTACAAATGACACAGATATGACTTGTAGTTTAAGCCCATCATCAGCTGTTTTGTTTGAGGTTTAGCACTGATATGTTTGTGAGAATGCAAAGCATTTGAAAATATTCAAAAAAGTGGAAGTGCTGCAGGCTTTCTACCTTGTTTTTCTGTGCTGCTTTCTGTTTGTGATTGTGTTTGTATCCTAGGAAACCACTGAAGGTGCAATTTGTGAACTAAGATCCCATGGCTAGATTAAACATTAAAAAGATTTCAGATTTTAAAAGTTTGTTAGGAAATTAGGTAATGCCAGTTTCATTTTGTATGAAAAAATATAATTCTGATGGTTGTGCAGAAAGATTATTTAAATAAGTACAGCCTAAGTACTGGAAAATATAAATAAATAAATAAATAAATTATGACTTTGTCAAATATCTAGAACAAAGTTTTTTTCAATAAAGTCCTTTAAAAATCATGGGCATGATTCTCACCTCTTTTTGGTGTTTTAGTACTGTATCAGTGAGCCAATATCAGTGATTGTGAGGCCCACAGAGAGTGTATATAAAGGGTGGATATCTAGATTTATAAAAATAGGATTTGATATGAATGAATAGAAGTAATCTCCAGGTAACTTGAACTGATTACTATGTTTTAACACTCAAGTTAGAATTATGGTCCTAATATGTGAAAGGTATTTAACTGTTGCATGTGAATCATTTAGAATAACAAAGCATAGGAAACTAAATAATGCACTTCAGTAATTATATGATTTGACTCTTACTACACAGGGATACTGTGCCCTACTGATAGAATCATGAGCACAGTATGACTGTGTCTCATTACATCAACACAATTTAACATAATACAAAACCCCACAGAGCAGAAATATTAAGATGGAGAGGGAATGTGAAAGATGAACATTAAATACTTTCAACTTTAAAAGGAGATGTTGAGGTACAGCAAAATTAGTATCTTCTTAACCCACATACAAAGTGCAGAGAGATCTACAGACAAAAATTCTATGTACTACTCAGAGTATTATTTCTGCTGTTATTATTTTTATTATTTTATTAACAACAAAAGGACAGAAAAGTAACTTAACATTTCAGATAGGTCTAAACAAAACTTGCCAGGTCAAATTGTAAATTACTTATAATTTAAATAATTATATGAAGAATGTTTAATAAGGCTGTAGATGACCTGAAAGGGATTTAGAGAAAGTAAATACATCCATTCTACTGTAACCACATGTCATTGTAAATCTATCTCTGCATTTTAATTAGAGTCCCAAACTTAGGTTTGACAACATTTATAAGACATACAATACTGAATCACACATGATTATTAAAGGTGTGTAGGAACAGATCAAATGATTAAGTGAGTCAAGGGTACTGCCAGATATTGCCATCAGTAAAAGACATGGCTCTACTCATCTGTGGCTTTTACCAACAGAAATGGTTGGCTCTCAAAGGAGTATATTAAAGTGTACATTCACTTTTGGCTATAGCAAAAGATTCCTGTGCATCTCCTCTAAAAATGATAACACAAGTTCTATGGCCCATGCAACATTTGAGTGCCTGCATAACGTGCATGCATATATGTTAATGTAGGTCTTCATATTGTTAGCTATGTTTGTGGAAAAGAATGGTGAAACTAGCCCTTCATTGCATAGTCTGAAAAAAAAGAAATTCCTTTCTCCAAAACAAATTGATGAAGCAGCCCTCTAGAAAATTAACAACCACGTTGGTGAAAACTAGAAGAGCATATCTATATTTTTCTAAAGAAAAATATTTACTTTGTTTTTCATTTATGTATGCCTCCAGTTATGGTTTTTTTCAGACACCATATTATGATTTTATAATATTTAATGAAATAAGGGAATAACTAAGGGTTGAGGTTCTTTTTCTGTCCAGCTTCATTGTTGTAGCACTAGAGAGAAACATCATGGATTTTAAGGTGCTTTTAACAAACTCATGAAGTCAGAGGAAGTTGAGGGTTTGAGGATACCTGAAATCTCTAATTTTCCAGTTTAAGCATAGCATATAATTTATTTTAAAAGACATTACAAATGTTAATTCTACAGCATGTTATTGGCTTACTTTCTAAGAATTGTAATCCTTCTTAAGTTTCTTCTAAGCATAAGGGTGTTCAATCTTCTGGGCATAATGTTTTAAATGTTGAGAATTTATGAAAATTTTATGCTATACTGAGGTGTTAATTTTCAGAGGGATTGAAAGCTACATTTTTCATCTTTCATTTTATTGATTCTATTCTTTGGCCCAAGTCAAACTTGCAAACTTATGTCTTTGTTGGTATTTTTACAGTAGAGACTGATTTGATTTGTGAAACTGAATTTCTGTTCCTCTGTTGAACAGAAGTTAGTCCTGTTTTTGAAAACTCATCAGTAGCCACAGATTTCTCAGAATGCTTTATAGAGAGCAGATTCCCCTTCCTTGGACACTGTAAAGAATTTTACTCGGAACACTGTGTTTGGTGTTGCAGTTTATCTACCTCACTGAAGAATAGTCTTAAGCACACGTGTAAACATAACCTTTTCCCCACAGTAACCTTCATCACTGTCTAACACTCAGACAAATTGGTCTTTGGGTAATTCTGAGCATCAGCACTTAAAGTTTTCTCTATTTGAACTTTTCCTTTCTAGGGTAGGAAAGAAAACTATGCATAGAAAAGAACAAAAATTACAGATATGATAAATTTCTTTTTTCTTTCTTCTTGAAATCACACAGAAAACAGATAACAAGTACATATTACACACATGATTTGAAAGAAAATGGATAAACCTTTTGTCTCGGGTTATGTACCTAATCTTAAGTGAGAATTGGGTGTAGAGGTTCATTGTATATATATATATATATATATAATAGAGTTTGTTGATTTAGGTATGATGCAGATGGTATAGAATAAGGGGTGAATAATGTCTTGGGTTATGTAACCAAAAAAATATTTATTCTATTTTCCATCTGTTGAAACCGGTTGGGGAGATGTTTTCTTTATCTCTTGTATAACCCATTCCTCATAACTCCAGGGGGGAGGGGGAGGTTGCCTTCTGATAATGGGCCAGCTGTTAAAACCAGGTGGGGCAGTGTTTTTTATCTCTTTCACCACCCATCCTCCCTACAGGAGGATATTTTCTGCTAATGGGCCATTAAGGCTCACCAATGACAACACACATTCCATCATCCCATTGTGAGATGCTCCACCCTACCTAGATAAAAACCGAGAGTCAGGAACATGAGGTATGTGGTTCCACTGGATTCCCCAAGGAAAGACTGGACCCATCCCACCACCACTGGACACTTCTACAGAATCATCTCTACTCCAACATATGCTTCTTCAGGAGGACTTACATTGGACTGCTTCCAAAACCCTGACCAACAGGTCTCAGGTCGTATTCTGATTCTGTCAGGGTTTCTAGGATTTGTTTGTTTGCTTGCTTGCTTATTGTTTGGGTTGTTTTTGTTGGGGTTTTTTTTTGGTACTACTACATTTGTATTCTTAATATTCCTATAAAGAACTCTTATTCCTATTCCCAATTCTTTGCCTGAAGGCCCTTAATTGGAAAATTATAATAATTTGGAGGGAGGGGGTTTACATTCTCCATTCCAAGGGAAACTCCAGCTTTCTCTGGCAGATACTTGTCTTCCCAAACCAAGACACCATCCTTCTGTAACAATTTTTTCAAGGGCTTGACTCTTCTGTTTCACCCATCTCATTTCTATAAATCTGTTTTGTGTTGAATGCAGTATATTGGATTGAGGATAATCACATATTACATCCATAGATTTTGACAGTTCATTTCTAAAGTACATTTTAAAGTTGTGGGAACTCAGAGTGCTCCTTTTTTTTTTTTTTTTTTTTTTTTTAAATATAACCTGATTCTTTGGGAAAGTTATGTTAGAGGAGAAAGAAGTGTATAAATTAATAGCTAGTACTTTTTTTTTTTCTTGAGAAAAAAAGAGCAAAACTGTTTCTTAGTAAGGATTCTTTAATGCTCAAGAGTAATACAGCTCTGTTGCTGCTTCAGGTAACTCTCAAGCTATTTGTGTCCAAGTTAGTAACTAACTACTGCAGAAAGCAATTTGGAAGCAAGAACTGGTTCTGTGATAAGGGAACTGGGTTAATTCTGTTTCATGAGAATAACTTCAAGAACTACAGTGAAAAATCTTTCCAAGTCTTCAAGTTCTGAAGCAATCTGAGAAGCCACTTGTACTAATAAAGGAACAGGTGATGAAAGGCTAAAATATATTGATGTAGGCCACAAAAACTGACAGTAATGAACTAAAGAAATCTGTCTAAATACCTTAAAAATTATTGCCATTAAGCAATAGGTCAGAGTTGAATCTATACACAGAAACATTAAAACAAAGCAGACTCTTTCGTCTGTTGGCAAAGATTCCATATCCCTTATACACAAAATCAGTTCATTACTTTTATTCATTGCCCTACCATCTCTTACATAGGTTGTGGGGTTTTTCCTGCTATGATAATTTTTTGGCAAAAATAAATTACTTTATTTAACCTTTCAAAGCTTTTTAGCCTGTTCTCTTAATACCTTTCTCACACTCTCAATTAATAAGATGGAATTTAAAATTCAAGTTGCATATCCAAAGAGATATTCCATAACATAGAATGCCATTCCCAGTATATAATAACTCAGAAGTGGGCCAATCACTGCTTGGGGACTGACTGGGAATTGGCCAGTGAACGGTGATCAATTCTAAAGTACATCACTTAGATTTCTTCCCTTCCTTATTGTTTCAATTTTTACCATAATTATCAGTATTAATTGTAGCAATTATTATTACTACTATTACTATCATTAACAGTGTCATTACTATTATTACAATATAATAGCTGTTATTGTTACTAATATTGTTATTATTTTAACTTTGTTTCATCTATTACACTCTTCTTATCTCAACTGACAAGTTTCATTTTCTTCTCTTTCCTGATTATCCTCCACATCCCACTGAGGCAGATGGGAAGAGAAGTGAATGAGCAGCTGGATGGCTTTTAGTTGCCTGAGGAACCACCAAACCATGTTCAACTTAACTGATAGTCATATCCTCTTCTGTAGAAGAACTTTCATTATTACATAATCAAAGCTTTCTCGTGAACGCTTTAGAAAGTTGCTGAGCTAGTAGAGGGCTTCTGCTGGATGCTCAAAGGGCAAAACCATTTTACCCTCTGTTGTTTTAAGTATGTGAAAGTAATTATTGATAACCTAAGTTCACCCTAGTGAATGCTTAAATAGAAAGAAATTGTTCAACAGAGACCTTTTAAAAATAATCTGCAAGTGAAAACACTAACATATTTGCAACTAGCAACAGGCCTCAGAGAGAAATTTTTAACACCAGAAGTTTAATGAGTATCTTGTTCTAAGAAAGTGGTGTGGAATGATGCCTTTAAATTAGCTTTATTATCAGTCACAACACATTTGAAGAGGATTTAATTTGCAAGTTTTAACCATCAATCTTGGTTTAAATCTGTAATCTCTGGTGGGTTGGTCATTTCTCCAAAAAAGATTTTCAGCACCAGCTGTTCAACCATTGCCAAAGCTCTGTAAATTGATTGATCTGTCCCAGTTCACACCCTCAGGAGATAGTTGGTCTGTTGGCCCCTATAATCCTGAATGACAGCGTGGATTAAAGCATGCTCAGCATCTGAATTAATTTGTACTTGTGAATGGAATGCATTCTGAAAGTATGTTTTAAAATTTTAAATCAAATTATTTTTTAATTAGCCTTATGTACAACAAGTATAGTCTACAAACAAACATGTAATTAACATATCCATATGCAAATAAGTTTATATACCTAACAGCACAGACTGGATACAAACCTACTTTACAGCCCTAAATTCAGCTGAACCCGGTGAAAGTAATCCTAGAGGGAAGGGAAATTAAAGAAATATCTAAGTAACAAAAGCTATTCTTAATCACCAAGTGTTCATCAGGATGAAATTGGAAAAATGCCCTTCTTCATTTATGCTCTTGGATTTTTAATAATTGATTGCATTAGGTTATTTAGTAAATACTAGAATAGTTTCTTAACATTGAAATAAATCTACATGTGTTTAGATATGGCATTAACATATTTACTGTCTCATGTACTCCCTGTGCATAAGAACACAATGAAAGGATATATTTTTACCTTAAACCCCTAAATTTATCAGTAAGTGATAAGAGAGTGAAGATTTAAAATAATGATCATGCCTTTTCCAACTTATTATCAATAAAAGTATGGAAAGATTAAGATAATGTGCAATAGACTGGCTAATCATTAAAAAGTCATCATGACACTGATTGAAGATTAAACAAATTCAATATCTTCCTCCGAGTTAATGTGTACACCTTATTTGTGGCTGGTCCCCAAAAGAGAAGATTGTGGGTATATTTTAAAACATGAGTTCAAACAGTTGAGTTCAAATCTTGTACTCCTCCTTCAAAAAAGCTGTCTCGATGTCAGGGAAGTTCTTACCTTAATAAATGAGAAATAAAATGGCTCCTGATGAAAAGAAGTATGAAAAGTAGTGTGAGATTCAGTGATATCACCAAAAGCAGTCATTTATTTTAGTCTTGTTACTCAACAGGTTAGGTGGTTTTGGTTTTTGTTTTGTTTTTAATGCTATCTCTTTTTAAAATTGGGGAAACACTTGAAGGGGAATGAAGGGGAAACACTTCAGGTAGAAAACTTTCAGATTTAAAAATGTCATTTCTTGGTTTACAAGGAAACACATTTTGCGCAGAAGTTTTTAGGAGAGCCGAGACTTTTTCCTTTCATGTGTATTTCTTCTGGGAAAATGTGGCAGTAAGCAGATGATTTATGACTTGGTTTCACACAACTAGGCTTCCCAGCATGCACTGGAAATAGAGCAAATGAAAGAATAAAAATATTTGCAATAACGATCTCTGTAGATCAATTACTGGTGATATTATTCACCCTTACAAAAATTCAATCCTCAAAGTCCATAAAAAACTGTTGAGTGACTTGGAAGTCCTGAACTACATAAAAGAATAATGCATTTTCTTACTATTTAACAATTTTCTTCCCAATAAGCTATGAATTTAGTTAGGAATCTTACATTCCTGGTAGTACAAAAATTTTACTAAGCGAAGGACATTTTACATTCCTTAAGATTTTATTTAAGTTCAGCATCAAAGTTAGTAAAATGATTGCAATTATTTCCCATTGTTATGATCTGTGTGTTAATTGTCATCTACACTAGAAAATTTTACCAATCAGCTGTGTTAAAAACCACCATGATTTTTGAGAATGCTTTCTTATGAGAGGATAACTCTGAATTTTGTTCCATATCATCCTTCTTAAATAGAATTTCCAGTTTCAGAAAAATTTATTTTTGTAACATAGTCTTTTTTGTGTTCTTCTCTTTTAATGAACGTTTATATTGAAAAACAGCAACAGTGTTTTCAATCTCTCTGAAATAAAATTTATATGATATATACTTTTTTTGTTTCTAAAAAAAAAGCATAACCCCCCAAAACTTTTTTAAGAACTAACCATTCAACATAGCAGAAATAAAGGAAGAACATGTTAGGGAAAACATAGAATATTTAACTATTAGAATATGAAATGGAAAGTCACCTTAATCACTCCTTTAATTTTTCATAATGTATAATGATTTTTTAAAGCTTTTCTTCTATATCTGCCTCATATTACAAATGTTACATTTTTACATGTAGATATGGCCTTCCTGAATTGGTTGATTTAATCTTCTTAAGCTCTGCCTGATTTTCTTGAACATTGTAAACTTCTGGAATTTTGAGATTTAAGGACTCAAAATCAGGCATCTAAAGTTTACTTTTAGGCAATTATTTGTAGCTAGTTTTATATTCATGGAGTTTGATTTCCTTTATATGTGACTAGTTTGACCAGCTGAACATCTTTTTCATATTAAATCAAGCCAAGCCATAGATGTTAAATTTTTACATAATCAAGTACACATACATGCATACACAGATATATATGCACTATAAATAAGAAAATAAAGAATAAGCAGTTAAAGAAAAAAAAATCTTATGGCCTTTTTAAAAGTTATTTAGAATATTTGTCCAAATATGTACTAAACAAAGAAATTAGGATAGCAATTATATTCAGTAGATTTCTTTTTATTAACTAGGAGATATATATATATATATATATATATATATTACTCAGGTGAGATGATAGAAAAAACTCTAAGAACACTTCATTGCTCACAGGTACATTCCGTCGTTACTGGCATGAATAGCCAATTGCAGGGACATTAAAATCTTCCCTCTTTTTAGGAAATTAAAATTATTGAAAAGTGAAGTTCTAGCCAAAACTCTTTGAAGGACAAACTGGAGAGCAGCTGCTTAGAGGGCCTCTCAGATTTTTGCTGTCCTGTAAAATATTTGTGCCATCCCTGTATATATTGTAATTGCATATGAGAGATCTCTGAGGGAAAACATTTTCATTTCCCTTTTCTTTTTACACTAAAGCTTCTCATTTCCCATTCCTTATAGGAATAAATCCTTGAAACAGCAGATATTGCCTTAATCTATCATGCTTGTTTTCATGCAGAGGGGAAAAGGAGTGTCAAGAGGGGAAAGGAATAACTTTAATTAAGGCAGATGTTTTTCCAAGTTGACTAAACAGAAAATTTTGTCTTAAAGAAACTTAACTAAAAGTTAAGTAGATTTACAGTCTCACATTCTTAGGTAAAAAATATGTTCAATCATATGAGATATTTAGGTAGACTGAAGTATGACCTGAAATTGATGATTGTACTATCAAAATTTATCTCCTATTTAAAGATTGCTTTTGAAACAGGAGCTTCATTAGGCATGCTTTTACTACAATTATAGTTTCTTCAGTTTTTCAACATGGACATGAGCATAAGATCAATGACCCACAGGAGGAAAAAAAAAATCTTATAACTAGAGCTGAGCTTTTGGATTGAAATAGCTACTGATTACACTTGCAAACTGATACTCAAGACATCTGAATTAATACAGATATTTGTATGTTAGGTGTATAAATAATGTTTGTTTTATGAAACATTTCATCCTAAAGGTAAATATGTGGCTAGGGTTTGAGGTCTTTGCTTTAAAATTAATATGTAGATGCATTCAGAGCTCCATTCCAAGCATGAAAAGAAACTGACCTTTAAAACTATGACTGCACATATTTAATTGCAAGATTACACTTTATTTGTGCTAGCATATGCAGCTGTTACAACAGTATTTCAAATAGCAGGTCTTTCATTTGGGTGCTTCAGAATATCTAAATATATCCAAATTGTCTTAGAAAGAATTGCCTTAAATGCGTCTCCACATAATTTAATTGCTTCTAAGGAAAGCAAGGTCCTTTATACATATTTTCAAAATTGCTGGCTTTAAAATAAATAATTATGATGATATATCCAACATCAGGTATCTTCAAGTAGAAAACCACTATGATTTCACTTTTCTAAGCATCACTGCATTCTTTCTGTCATGGCAAAAGCTTTGATTTCCACCCTGGAAAAACAGGATTCCTAAATATGTTGTTATCCTATTTTCACTGCAATGACGAAAGAATAGATGATGAAAGTATCAATTTCTGATCCAAACTTTCAGGTCCTCTCCCACCTTTGTAATAGTCAAATCTTTTCCTGTGTAAGGTAGATTTTTCATGTTTTAGAGACTATTCATCTGGTGTGAAATAGGGAACAATACTACAGGCACGTGTAAGGCTGTAAAATTGCACCTGTAAGTGAAGAATGGTAGGAGATAGGAAGGAGACAAGGAAAAGGCATTCAAAGAAGAAAGATCTGCCAATGTTAATTAATGATTACATGAACAGCAAATGCAGGCATCAGTATCTTTACAGAAAATGTCCAATGAGCGCAGGAAGAACACAGAAACATTACCCAGACATTCAAAAATGTAATAAAGGCAGACCTCTGCTGAACCTGGAAATGAAGAAATCTAAAACATGGCTTCTACATTTACAGCTGAAGCAAAGGTAACGCTAAAGTAAATTCTATTATCACACAAAAAAAGCAGAACCCTTGAAAACGGACTCAGAAAAAGGTGAGGCAGTCAGTGCTGCTTTGGCTTTTGTCTTTAGTGGAAATGTTGCTTCTGAAATGTTTCAGGTTCACATTGCGTAGTGTCAGAGTCTAAATGATTACAGCACTATTCATGAGACGGGAAGATGAATTCAGAGATAATGCAGCAACCTGGATATCCACAGGTCTGTGGAAGCAGATAGCAAGGGCACCAAGGGAACCAAGCAATTTCTACTAGACTACTCCTGTCATGAGAGATCATGGTAGACTCTCCTAAAAGCAGAAAAAGAAATGTTATACCCATTTTCCAGAGATAGCAAGAGAATAACTGAAGTAATCCCTCCCTCCGCCCTCCTGGCCCTGCTGCTAGCTCAGATTCTGGGGGGCTTTGGGCAAGGAAGACTTCAAGATAGGGAAAGAGACCCAAAAGAGGCTCCTTACCTCAGGATGTTCCAAGGCTTTATTCTTGAAGGGGTTCCAGGGGCAAAGAGACCGAACAAGGAAGAGCAGGGGTTTATCTAGACCCTCTGTCCCAGGACATATAGCTGGCATTGAGCCAGTTGGTCAGAGATAGGGGGGAAGGTAGGGTCAAAATACATAGTTACAGGCTTTAGGGTTCCTTTTGGGGTAAACCATTCCCCAGAGGGATACAACAAAAAACTTTAGCTTAGACTTTTTAAAACTGATCTCTCATAGCTTTGGTATGAGGAAATTTGGAAATAGTGACACAAAATGCTTGCACTAGAACAAGTAAGAAGTGTATTACCTAATTACTTCTGGCCATTCACAGATTACTTAGACGCTACAACAATGTTTTCCTCTATTAACTGAAACCTAAACTCATCAGTTTGGGTGTGTCACACATTAGTGAACTCAGAGCTCTCTTACCTGCTCTTTAACCTGAAAAGTAATTGAACTCTGAAAGGAAATGCTGTGTCACTGTGGCTTAAGATAATTTCTTTATCATATTACTTTCAAGATACTCCTTAGAAAAACACTAATAGTGTAAAAGTTTTACTGTAACCTCATAGTTTGTGGGTTTTTTCTGATGAGTCATAAATTTGCAGCTGATACTGAAACCGTTCAAATGGGACTGCAAGAAGAGCTTCTAGAAGCACATAAGTAGCAAAAGGTAGACCAGGAAAATGTGAGCCTGCTGCTGAATAGAATGGAGGCCTTAGCAACACAGGATAAAGAAAAGGATTGGGTATTGAATTGCCTCTTTGCCCCTAACTTTACCAGTAATACTAGGAAGACATAGTTTGGGTAGGAGAGGATCAGATCAGGAAATACTCAAGTTGAGAAGTCTTATATAGGTCTGTGGGTCTTGATGAGAGGCGACCACGAATGCCAAGGATTGTGTGATGGTGTGATGGTTTTCCAAAGCAGCAATCCATAGATTGGCCATGGCCACTGAGGTATGCCTGAAGATTAAAGAAAAGCAAAAGCTATTCCTGGCTTCAAGAAGGGCAAGAAAGAGGACCCAGGAAACTACAGTCCCATCAGCCTCACATCAATGCCTGGGAAGGTGACAGAACAGCTAATTCTGGGAAACAGAATTTCCAGGCACGTGAAAAACAAGATGGTGATGAGGAGTAGTTGGCATACACTCATGAAGATGAGGACTTGCTTGACCAACCTGGTAAACATCAATGATTGAATTACTGGCTTAATTAGACAAGGAAAAAGCAGTGGATAATTTCTACTTGGACTTCAGAAAGGCTTTTAACACTGTCTCCTGAGTGTCAGAAATTAATATGACAGTGACATTTTATTGTGAAATTTATTCAGTTTTCTTTTCAAATATTCAGGATGCTTTTTCTGATATTACTTTTTAATACTTACAATATTTCTGAAGCTTCTGACATTTAGGACAGTGCTTGATTTAAGAGGTAAATTGCAATAAAGATTTGATGAGAGCTTATCTAGATATAGTGTTATTTATTTTTAAATTTAATATTATTTATTTATTTATTTATTTATTAATCACAGTCAATTAGGGGGAAAAAGAAATCCATTATATATCATATAGTGACTGTCAAAGTCTTAATTTTTCAAGAAAAATCACTTAACTGTGAAAATATATTGCTTATTCTTTTGATCTCAAAGAATTTTCAAAAATATGAAAACAGTGTGAAAATTTGAAACTTAACAAAATGGGATTATGTATTCCTTTTAATTAAAAAAAAAATAAATAGGTGGTTTTCAAAGTTTCTTTATCCTCCTTTTTTTCTGTTGTTCCAAAAGCAGATGTACCTGTATGGCTGATCAAGATAGTCAACAGTTAACTCATCCGCCTGAAAAATTAACATTTTTTGCCTTCTTTCCTGAGTTTGTTTTCAAGCAGTTCCCTGATCTAAAGCTAAATATGACATGGCAGAGCACGATTAGGGATTGAAAGAGGGATTGAATTCCATTGAAATGGAAAATAAGGATAAGAGATGTTCAAAACAGCTGAAGCCATAATTTCACTGTTGCAGAATAACCTGTAGAAGACAGCAGACACAGCACCATGCACTACTGCCTCAATTAGAACAAAGTGTCCACTATTAAGTAGACACAGTGAACATCTGTGTCCACTATTAGCTAGAGACCTTTGATATCTAATCTGGAATTTTACTCTACAGAGATAAAAAATCTTCAGGTTATTCTTATGCAGCAAATACCCACGTGCATTCTTCTTTATCCAGTGTTATATATGATGCCTTATTTTGGCAAAGTGCTCAATGTTTCCTATCAGGTGAAAAAAGGTTCTTTTCCTACTGAGATCAGGCATGCAAGGAGGCTCAATACTCTCACACACTCAGATTTACTGGAATAATTATCTTTTACCTAAACATTCATGAGTATGCACACACACACATGCACAGAGGAAAATAAACACAAATCATCTGTAAACTTTTCAGAATGTTCTACTCTGAAATTGTACTTAGCAATTAATCAAGAGAGTATCAGTGTACCCCACTGAGGTCAAATCATTGTGTTTTTAATAGGATTTGAAAAAAATACTGTGTAAGATATGTAATTGTGACGAAGACTATCAAGGTCACATAGGTTCTACATATTGTAAAAGTGTGTTTGTCATAGTTCAAGACGCAAGGCCTTAATTAAGCTTCTCAAGGTTCTCAGCCTGTACAATATGCCATCAAGGTAAATGGAACACAGATATTTAATTTTTTTTTTTTTATTTTCAGATTACTAGTGGTCTTAAGTGCAAGCTAACAATAGAAATTCTTTTCTGGCTGGCTACTGTATAATATTGATGGGAAAATTATCACTATTTTATTTATCAATTTGCATTGTGCAGTACATGAGTTAGAGAATGCAGATTCATCATTTAGAATTACACACTAAGGAAGTTCTAGTGACTTTAAAATAACCATATGAAAGATGAACGAATAATTTTTAATATTTTTCAAAAATATCCTCTCTGAGTGTAAATCTTTTCAAAATGCTAGAACCTCATCAAATAAGTATAAACAATTCAGATGAAACATACCTTATAAAAGAAGGCAAAGGAAAATAAAAGATGACAGAAAAAAATATGGGAAGAAGCACTTCAAGTTTATGTATGCTTTATAAAACAGTGAAACAATACAACAATATTTACAGAGAATCATTAAGATTGGAAAAGTGCTCCAAGATCATTGAGCCCAACTGTTAACCTACCACCCGTGTGTTTACTACCAAATCATGTCCCCACATCCCACATCCACACACCTTCAGAACATTCCCCCCATATGCAGCCACCTCTGCTGTCAGAAGTTAAATTGTCACTACAGAAAATAGTGGCACTTTTTAACTTTAGCAAATGATCCATATTTATCTCTGTTTACTCAGTGAACCAGTAAATATTGGCTCTTACACTAGCTTTTTAGTAACTAGCATTTGGTAAATATAAATAACTAAGCTGTATAGATTGTGACGGTACTTCTAACACAGAAATCTCCCATTTGAGGACGATGCATAAAAAATATGCAGAGAAAAAATTAGCAAAGCATAGCAGTCTCTGTTTCTGGACTCATAAAAAAATAGATGCATTAATATGAAAGATTTAAGTATATCTACATGTGTTATCAATTAACATTTTGCAGAAAAAGAGCCCTGTGACACACATAAATTAGCATTTTGCAGGGGCATGTCATCAGTTTGTCCACTAAGAAGGTAAAGGAGTTGTATGGAGGGGCATCCATGTTACAGAAAGGTGAAAAACCAGCAAGAGAAATGCATGGACTGCAAATATGTATTCTGACTAATAAATTAGAAGAGGTACTGAAAACCCAAGGATAGCAGTATCAAAATGCAATTTTAAGGTCCTTCTTTTGAGAGAGAAAGTAATAGCATTAAAGCATCAAGCATGAAGAAAGATGGAAGTACCATGGGATGTATAGCTACTAAAAAGTTTGGTAAAGTTTATTTTAAAAGTATAAAACTGGCCTGATCACTAAACAATTCTATCACAGCAATCTCCAAGATGCCATTTATTCACAACAGTGAAAACAGCAGTAAATTACCTTAGTAGAAACAACTTAATGAAACTGCTAAGCAATTACTCCTAAAACTAACTGCAAAAAAAAGAAAAAAAAAACCAAAACCAAAAAAACCCACAAACAAACAAAAACAAACAAGTAATTTGAATTCATTCTGAATTTTACATTCATCTGCATATTTACTGAATGCAGCTAATCACTGAATCACATTACTTCTGAATCTGAATTCTGTCAGATTTCCAATGAGTGATGGACATAAGCTGCTCTCACCAGTTCTTTAAAACTCCTACACAGTGTACTAATTTTTGTTTATTTTTTAGTACTTCAGTTAAAGCATACAAAATGCCAAATTCTCTCCAGATGTATCCTCAGAAACAAAACAAATCTGGCATTGCAGCAGTCAGTGTAACCAGCTGGATTTAGACAGGGGATATAATTCTTGTATTTGCAACTGACTTTAACTGATTGTTTATACCAGCTCACATCTCACTTTGCCTGAAATATAAAATAAAATCCTTGCTCTTATCTAACATCTTTATCATATGACACTACTGGCCTTGGTGCTGTTTTGGACAACAGTAATAACAACACTCTCACAGGAGAACGAGATAGTTGTTGCTCTTTCTTTCACTCATGTCTTTGGTAGTGTCAACAAACCTTATCCATGCATTACGTCTTAGCCTTGAAAATATGATACAATACAATAACATACTTGCTTATAATATGAGCCTCCTAACCTGGAATGTCTATAAATTTAACATCATTCAGCTCACCCATAAGGTTGACATAGTTTGAATACAAAGAACATGAACAGCACAAAGAATAGCAGTGAAAAATTTTACAAACTATGCCAGCTATTCATTCATCTATGTATCATTAAGTTTTCATACTGAGATCCTAGGACAAATGTGAAATCCCACTATCAGATGTTGAAGGAGAGAGAATTAGATTTTTGCATCATTTTTTTCCCTGAAAATGGTCACAGGGTATGTGAAAGGGTCCATAAAGTGTTGGTCTACCTCTAGCAAGCCGCAGTACTTTCCCTAAAATATAGCACAGATACTATTTTTCAGAATGTTTCTAAATAGCAAGGCTTTAGAGATAAATTAATCCATTAATAAAGACGATAATAAGCTTGCAGTGGACTTTTTATCTTTCTCTTACACTCTTGTAACATTTCTTGGGAAATACTACAATTTTCTGGGAGTAGACTAAGATATGGTTTCAGAAAATTATTTTAGTTTTACCATCAGTAGAGTATTTTCAAATTCCTCTAAATAAAACTTTTCTAAAATACATACTTTCTTGTTCCAACAGCCGTCATATTTTGTATATCATACTGACTGTGTATATTATTCTTTCAAGGGTCATATGTCATTGAAAAGATTGTCTCAGTAACTGGTAGTGTGTTTTAACTGATGAACAGAAATGCTGAAGGGAAAGTAATCAGGTAAAACCTTTTATTTCTCTGACAAAATTTTTATAAAAGAAAAACTATTTGCTTTGGAACGTGCAAAGGATTTTCTTTCAACACAAATGGAAAATTCCTTTATGAAGTCCATTAACAGAAGAAAAGGAAATAAAGAACAACATAATATGTCTGCAAAAGGAAGAATTTAATTCAAAGGTGCATTTAGCCAAAAGCCATTTCATTAAAACAGGGCATAAAAACCCCCAAACAAACAAGCAAACAAAAAGCCCTCAGTTCTATCTCTTAGCAACTGGAGTGTTTTTATATGTGCTTGTGGGGGAAAGTCTCTGGATTCTAATTCTATGCTTAATGCATTTTCAAATATGCCACGCAAAACATAATAATTTGAACACTATAAAATTAGAAACTCCCAAAACATACAATAATTGTACCACATCTCACTTAACAAAACATATGGTTGTGAATCCTTTTGGGGGAGAAATAATTGATACTGGCTGAGGAGTCTAAACATTTGACTTTTGGATAAACCACAAAAAAGCCTCCTAACCTTCCTAGGATAAGATATTTTAAACTGAACTAGTCTGGTGAAAAGGTGCTGTGTTTTATGTCCACTTGTCAGTGTCCTGACTTCTCTCAGATGCCTGATGGCATTGACTGCAGTAGTTTCACCTCCTGTGAGTCAGTCTCATTGGCTTCCTAGACCAGCCTGACTTCGAACTGTAAGTTTTCATCTCTCCTTGTGTTACTCAGTCAATAAGTTGCTCTGGACTGTGAATAGAGGTTGCCTGGCACTTTTGGATGATCCATCCCAAAGTTTTTTACATTTTTTTACTTTCACATTTTTTTTGTGCTGATGAGACAAAAAGCTAATTAAACTTTACAATTCATAGAACAAATCCAATGCTTAGATACTTTTTTAATTTGCCTTTTAAGTGCATGAAAACATCTGTTTATTTAAACACTTGGAAATCTTTATGTTTTTTACTTCATTTTCATTTCAGGTGAAACGAAAAATTTCAGACAACATGGAAGAACTGACACAATTCATAAATGCTTCTGGTTACTGCTTGATAGTCTTTTAGTGACTAAAATGATCTAAAACTCCAAACCAAACAAAAAATAAACCAGTCAGCCTTAAATGATTTTAAGTTGCAATATTGAAATATTTACTAATGTTATGGTTGATATTTTGTGGCAACTCAGTCTTAAAAAAATATACTCCTGGTCTTTCAACCAAAAGAGGTCTCATGGACTGCATTTATTCCAGATCAGTGATCAACCTGTGAGTCATGGCTAAAATATTAATTTCTACATGAGCTTACCTGCTTGTCTCTCCTTTGCTTGGGAAACTCATTGTAGTAAAATGTTGAGCTGCTGTTGCTGTCATGGTGCTTCATCACTGTTTAATACTGCCAGCTCTTACATACTGCAAATTACAAAATAGAGCAAACAAAGCTGTGAAGTAGGTGAACATGTTGAACTTATATATGGTTGGTACCAAAGCAGTTCAGTGTTATAAGAGTGACAATTAGATATAAAATGATGTGCGCTTAGGCAATTTTCTTAAATGGAAACTCTTAACACAGTAATTTGTGAACTAGACATTGTGGATGTCTTTTTGGCTTCAATTGTAGAAAATTATTTCAAAAAATGTGTTGTGTTAGGAATGTTCTTAAGAAGATAATTATTGCAAAACTTCATTCCATATAATTACATTAAGATGTGTGTATGAGTATAAATCTGTGTATGCCAAAAAAAATCATTCTGTGTATAAAATATCTCAGAAATATTGAACAAATAAATGAAATTCAAATTTTTCTTCCATTTTACCATCAGAGCTCAAAGAAACCACTTTTTTCATATCAAATTAGCTGTGTCAGAAATCATCTGTAGGCCAAAATGTAATTTATTTAGAAAATAACATTGAATGGAAGGTAACAAAAACCTTGAAAGGTCATATATATAATGCTATAGTAACTCTTGTAAACAGTGGACTTCACTATCATTTATCAATTCAGTAGTTTACCATTTCTGTTACCAATTCAATACAAAAGAAGTAAAGACATCTAAAAATATAGAAGTACTTTAGAGAGCAGAAATATTTCATTTTGTAAGGATATTTTAATGAAAAATAAGTACTCTGGCAGCTTGCTATTGACTCTTCATTATTGCTATAAACTGAAATTTAACAAAGTAATCAAAAGAATAATTTTTAAAAAATATTTTATGAGAGCAGAAGGAATTAAGATAACAAAGCAATTTCAAATTTGTCCATTTGTGGAGAGAGTTGTAATGTTCTAATAAGTACAGAAATCATGCTTTACACAAACATATGCCTACCAATGAATTCTTGCTTATTCTAGGACAAATCACTTATATTATGAGTGAAACAAAAGCTGCACCAACACAAAATAAATATGTTTCTTTGATTTTTAGAAAAACTCTACAGAGTCCCAAATTGAAAACGAAACAAAATTAAACATCAAACAACATTAAACAAAATTTAACAATTGAACTTTGTGGGAATACCCTCTCTCCTATTGGAGACAAGTAAACACTACAAATGCACTGCTTTCAAACTGAGAGTTCTTTGTTTCGTATCCTTTGTATCCATGCTACAAGGAGCTGCAGATAAATGTGAAACAATCCCCCTTCATATTTCTCTCCTGAAAAATCATTTCTGCAGAAAACACGAAGGATTTGGACACTGATGGAACTGATAAACTGGATGTTCATGGCTTGGACAGGTGTACTCTTTGCTGGATAATACCACTGGCTTGATGGCCAGGTCCAGAGAGTGGTGGTGAATGCAGTTAAATCCCGGTGGTGGTGTTCTCCAGGGCTCAGTACTGGGGACAGTTCTGTTCAAAACCATTATTGACAATTTGGACGAGAGAATGGGGTGTATTCTCAGTAAGTTCACAGACACTGAGTTGGATGGGACAGCTGTTCTAATGGAAGGTAGGAAAGCTCTGCAGAAGGATCTGGACAGGCTGAATGGCTGGGCTTGAGGAGAACTACATGAGTCAACAGGTCCTGCACTTGTGTCACAAAAATGCTATATATCTCTACGGGCTTGAGCAAGGGTGGTTTGAGAGATGGTCTGTGGAGGCCTGTGGGCCTGCTAGGGGACTTCCTGGGGCTCTGCCTTTGAAGAATGTCCCCTAGACTTTAACCTCTCTTATGGACTCCCCTGTTTAACTGACAGGTTTTCAATCAACCCCAGTGCCACACCCCCCTCTTGGCTGTTGACCGTTACACCCCCAGTTGACCTTATATGGTCAGGTTTCTAGAAGTTTCCCTGTTCATTGGTAACCCATTGGCTTATACCCCTGTCTGTTTACCCTCCTGTCTCCCTATTGGTCAGTGTACTCCTTTTTCCCACCCATACCTCTCGGTAATTGGTTGCTACCATTGGCTCCACCCCTCTGTGCCCCTATATAAGCTTGGGCCCTCTAACTGTCGTAGTCTTTGCCTGTGGACTCTTTCAGTGTGTGGCTGCAGTAAGCCCCACTGGAATTCTACACAAAGACCCTTGACTTGCTGTCAACAAGTTACTTGTGTACTTGTGGTGCCCATGTGTGTGAGTGGTTGCTGCGCATCCGCTCGAACACCTTCCTTCTGGAGCCACCTTTGGGAGGTTGCAGTGAGTCATCACTGGCCCACATTGCAACACTGCTGAGCAGTGCTGGGTGCTTTTTGACAGCCAGCTGGACATGAGCCAGCAGTGTTCCGAGGTGGCCAAGAATGCCAATGGCATCCTGGAATGTGTCTCTGGTGAGGCCTCACCTCGAGTATTGTGCTCGGTTGTGGTTCTCTCACTTCAAAAAAGACATTGAAGAGCTGGAGCAAGTCCAGAGAAGGGCAATAATGCTGGGGAAGGGTCTGGAACACAGGTCTTATGAGGAGCAGCTGCAGGAGCTGGGGTTGCTTAATCAGAGGAAGAGTAGGCTTAGCAAGGACCTCATTGCTCCCTCATGACCACATGAAAAGAGGTTGTAGCCAGGTGGGGGCAGTCTCTTTTGACATGTCTTAAGTGACAGAACAAGAGGAAAAGGCCTTAAATTGCACCAGGCGAGGTTCAGATTAGGTATTAGAAAAAAAAATTCACAGAAAGAATTGGAATAAATATTTTATTATGGGTATTTATATATGTAAATGGCTATTTATATATGTGTTATATATATATATGGCTATGTATATAAGTATTTATATATGGCTATTAAGAATAGCCATTGGAATAAGTTGCCAGGGAGCTGGTGGAGTCACCAGCTCTGTAAGTGTTCAAGAGGTATCAGGTTGTAGCACTTGGTGATATGATTTAAGAGTGTTTTTGGAGGTGTTGGGTTGATGATGATCCTGAAGATCTCTTACAACCCTGATGATTCTGTGATTTGATATATGTACGCATTGGTTAGATGCATAGGAAGGATTGTAAGTACCCCCTTACTCTTACATTCAGATGACTCTGCCTTGACAGCAATAAGGGAAAAAAAAAAAAAGTTGAAAAAACCCCCTCCCAAACCAAACCTCAAAAGTCAGGAAAGCACTATCAATCTCCTTTTTGTCTCATTATTTTACAAAAATAACCTCTAACCGTAGTTGTGGGCTGTCTGGACAATCTAATGCTGCTGTGTGATCAGTGGATTTTGGAAGCACAACAAAGCATATCTGCACAGAGTTAGACATTCAGCTGGAATATAAACAGGCTAAATTAATGTCTGGACAAAAAGAAGAACCCTTAAATTTTTGGAGGATTCTACGGCTTTGTGCAGGATATAATGCCATGAATTTGTGCAGCAGTCTCTTGCAAGAATTTTTAGCAGATCATCAGTAAGTTTAAGTGCCTCATATTTTTCTATTTCAATATTCTTTGGGATTTAAATGGCAGTTGCTCTGGATATACAGCAGGGGAAATAAACCAAAAATCAAAGTAAGCAAAATAAAAAAAGAAGCACTCTACCCTCCCTGAAACAAAAGAAAACAAAACACACCTCACAACTGAGTTTCATCTTTTGTCTTTGGCCAGATTCCACAAAGGTATAATGTTGTTCAAACCATCATGATCAAGGGAAAAAAAACTGTTCAAAACATGTATTTCCCAAAACACAGAACTACATGAGAGAAAAATAACCCCTCTCATATCAAAACAACTACTGTAATAAATTTGCAAAAAGCAACAAAAAAGGGGTTGTATTTTATAATAAAAAAATTAAATGAGAATCTAAAACTTTCATCTAAGTTCTGCCACTTCCTGCCTTAACATGAATTTTCATCTACAAGTTCCAAATTCATACTTCCATTTCAGGGTGGGGTTTTGTTGTTGTTTTTGTTCTATTGGTTTGTTTTGATCATGTTTTTGGGTTGGTTTTTTTTTGGGGGGGTGGGGGGGCACTGGTGTTTTTTTCTGGGTCTTTTGTTTTTGTTTTTGTTTTGTTTTGTTTTTGCACCCTTAGGGACTATAATCTTCCATAAAATAACAGCTTGTTTCATTCCCTTTTAAGTATTTTCTTAGTAAATAGCAAGGGAAATAAATCTTAAATGTATAATTTAAATTTTTTAAGTCAGTTCCATTAGACTCTTTCAAAGGCATGATTCATAGTTTCTGCATATTTGGGACTGCAATGCTTCAGAATTCTCCATGACTACTTAGCACTGCACTTTGTACTAATATACTTAATTTTGTTTCTATTCAAGTCTTTGAGATAATCTCATTCTTCTTGGTTTACATTTCTTTCTGTATAAAATCTTCCAGATCTGTTTCACTAGAATATTTTCTTAGAGCCATCCCTTCTTTATTTTTCCTTTTGTGTAAAGAAGACTGATGATAACATTCAATGAAATTGTTCCCATTTATTTCCAAAACTGCATGAATACCCCTTTCCCTCTGTGAACCTACAAAAGTGGACCTTTTGCAATAATTCTTCCCAAAAATCAATCTGATTAGTCTGGAGGAAATTAGATATTGACTAAAATGCAAAAACTGCTGCCTCCTTAAAAGACATCACTGTCCTTGATATGTGTATGACATATTATTTATTCTCTTCCCATGTTCAATCAGATAACTCTTTCTTTTGGGTCTCAGAGACTGTTCACCATGAGGCAGTTTAACAAACAGTAAAACTGTTTTGTTAAAATAGATTTTCTTCTCAAAGTATTGAATACTGAAAATATGATGCATTATTTAAATTTAATTTCTAATACTTTTCCACCAAATTTTTGTGTTCACTATTTTGTTGTTGTTGGTGTTGTTTTCCTTTTAAACTTGTATTCTGGAAAATACCACTTTGCAGAAGCACCATTTCTTCAATTTAAGTTTTACAGTTACCCTTTTCATTATATTATTTCCTCTTCTCCATGGCAATTTTGTTTGTGACAGCTATAATTATAGACAAATTTGAATAAAATTGAAAAACTGGGGAAGAAAGATGGGTTACCTTTGTACTTTGTACTTCAGGGATTTGTATGAGACCTCCTTCCAACAGCCAACATATCACAAGACAGTAATTTCTCTGTCTTTCTTCCCATCTGCTTTTAGTGAAATATTTATTAGGAACAAACATCTCTTTCAACACAAGCACAGAGATTCATGAAAAGTCTTGTTTTAGCCACCTGAATGCCAAAATTATGTTTTCAGTTCCAAATGATATAATATTAAATAGAATTGCCTTTCCTGGATTTTCTGAGTTACTTTTTCAGGTTTATGAAGATGCCACAAAAATATATATGTATGTATATGTATATATATATATATATATATATATATATATATATATATATATATATATATGAGTTTTATTTTGTTAACAAGAAATAATTTCTTATTTTGCCAGAGGAAATATGACAAACCAAGATAAAATTTTTTAAAAAGCCATTCTGAGGATTTCTATCTGCAGGTAAAAAAAAAAATGAAAGAACAAAATCAAAACCCATTTGATCTTGTTAGATCCAATATAGTCATAGCACTAAATTATTTCAGGTTACTAAAGTAATTAATTTTAAATTTCTCTCTGCTATGATTTGCTAGCACAGCACTCAGGATGTCAACAGCAGTATACATGGTGTACAGTTAAAACATTCATAAAATCTATATATTTGTCTCGTTTTGAAAATTCTATTTCTCTCTGAAAACAGAGAATACCATATATGACAGTGACTGTTTTCTGTCATGTGAGCAATCCTTTGAAAAGAAATCCTTAATTAAAAAAAAAAAAGGCTAAATTATACTAAAAATACTTCTGGGTAAACTAATTTCTTTATTACAAAAAAAAAAAACCTAACACATTTCCACCTAATTTAAAAACAAACAAACAAAAAGAATACACAGGCTCCTATTTACTTCTTCCTTAAGCCAGCTGAAAATCAATGTTGACCATTTTATGATCACTGAAATAAAACAGTTTTCAACCTTCTAATCACTGGTAAACTATAAAAACTATTCTCATATCATTGGATTATCAAACAACAAGCCACTAATACAGTCTAATATATAATTAATTTTCTGCTGTCAGACTAAATGGAAAAGGTTCATCCTGTTAATTTGTTGGTTCAGGAGTACTGTTGAACTACAGTGCTGTCTGTCAACAAGAATGTTTACTTTCCCCTGGACAAATTTTCATTGACAGAATAAGTTAGGTGTTAATTTTTCCCATTGTGTCTCATGTTCTAACATTCAGAACAGTACCCATGTTAGAGAGTAAGTTGAAAATCTTATATATAGTACAAGGTTCTCTTTTCCTTTCATATACTCATGATTATAATAGTAACAGAGAGAGGATATTCACAGCCCCTAGTTTAGTCTGTTGCCTAAATCAGTCTTAGTCTTCCTAAGTTTCCTCCTCACAGTCATTGTGGTTAACATAGGAAAGAAGAACCGCCAAAACAAATTAAGTGATCGAACAAAACATATGGAAAAATTAGGTTATAAGGACACGCACTGTAAGCAAGAGAGGCTATTGGCCTGTTACAGCCATGGATGCACAGGAAACCCGTGCTGGGCCAGCAGATAGGGCACTGGGAAAGGCAAGCTCAGGATAAGCAGCCATTCATATAACCTACCTGCAGGTATTCAGGGCTTGTTTTAACTTTTTTAGAAGAGGTAAATTCTTTCATCAGTAATCATATGAGATGTCTGCAAAAAAATAGGATATTCTGTCAATATACCAAACGCATGGAATAAAAAATTGAGATCATTGTATGTTTTGGAGGGTAAAAAAAAGCTGAAAATAATAAATCTCCAAGATGTTCAGTATGACTTGCATAATGAGATTTTCATTGTTTTGAAATCCTAGTGGTTTCATGTAAGAAAATTTATAATTTTGTTAAAACAAAACAAAAATGGCACAGTGTTTTTGGGGTGTTTTTTTGTTTGCTTGGAAGCTGCTTCACTAGGGAACCAATATTCTGGTAACAACCAACTAGTTAGGGTAGCTGAAAATTCTGTAATAAACTACAGTGTATTTACTGATAATACTGGTGCTCTTTAAGAGTGAGTGGTATGTTGGGCACTATCCAAGAGATTCTATCAATGTCTAATTAGTTCATTGTTCTCTATATTGCTTAGCAGATTTTTGCAATATTATCCACAAATTTCCTTAAGTTAATCAGGAATTTATAATGATGTTCTTTGAGTAATACTCAATAAAAGTAAAATCCCATGCATTTGCATTTTCCTTAATTCCTTCCTTTTCCTTCATCTTGTTTAGGGATTTTATTTTTTTTTTTGGGGGGGGGGGGTGGGGGGCAGGGGGAGAAGGAGAGTTTATGCCATGAAATCAATCAACTGCATCATGTTTGGTTTCATTGTGTTGTGGTTTAATCCCATATGACTATGGAGACCCACACAGCTGCTCACTTACTCCCAAAACCTATCAGGACCAGGCAAGTGAAATGTGAGGGTATAAGTGAAAAAAGTGAAAAAGTAAGAAAACTCACAGGCCCAGATAAGAACAGTTTAATAATTGCAATAAAATAAAACCTTTTAATGAGAAAGAAAGTAAAAAAAGGGATACAAATAAAACCCAAGATAAGTAGCGCAAATGAAAACAATTGCTCTGCACCAAATGACTGAAGCCCAGCCAGGCCCTGAGCAGCCCTTGCCCCAGCCAGCCTTGCCCCAGCCTTTTAAGCTGAGCATGAACCAGAGAGTATGGGCTCTGCCTTGTGTCACTTTGGGTCAGCTGTCCTGCTGTGTCCACTGCTCAACCCCTTGTACCCCTCTGACTGGGTGGGGTGATAAGTAGAAAAGGCCAAAACGCTGTGCAAGCACTGAATAGCAATGACTGAAACATCCCTGAGTCATCAGCAGTGTTTCAGCACAAATCCAACCACAGCTTCATATTAGGTGCTGACCAGAAAACTAACTCGATCCCAGCCTAAACCAGCACATATTTGGATACTGAAAAACTTGGTGTTGTGAAGACAAACTCATGAACATATTATTTAAAATTAAAAGGCTTGCAGTTTGGAGAAAATTAGCTTTTACTTGTACAACAGTCCAGAAATATACCAAATATTATTGTAGATAGATGAAGACATTTCTTATTAATATATGGTCTTAACACTTTGCAAAAGAGTAGAAAACATATGGCTACCCTGTGAAATAGAGTAAGTTTAACTCTATTAGTGCTTAATTTTATTTCTTTTACACAATTATTGATTTATACATAAAGCAGAAGGATGACCTTTTTGCTAAGCAAATGTGGGGCTCTTGTATTTTTCTCCAGAGTTTTTGAACAAATATTTGTGATATTGATCATTCAGATTTGCTTATTTATGTGATCTTGTCTGGGTAACTCTGCATTTATATTTGAGAACTGAGTGTTGCTGGGAAATGTAGGTATTTTTTCTGATAAATATAGCTCTTTCAAACACATTTCACATAATAAGCATTGCTACTTAGGTTGCCTTATGGTTTTTTTTTCCCTACCTCAGCTAAAACAGATTTTAAAGTGGTTTTGACTGTTTAACTTTTGCCATTTAATCCTAAAATAAACATCTGTAATCACAATGCTGTGAATTTCAAAGATGCCAAACAAGAATTTATTTAAAATACGCACACATACTTTGCAATGGAAAGCACTGCTTTAAGATGTTTTGTTTTCAACAAATTAAATCATGATTTGCTCAGAGAAATTTAGCCTAATGTATTTTATTCTCCTGGGTTTGTTAAAATAGAGGGACCATAAACTAGTCTTTTACTAACTTGATTCAAGGAGGTTTAGCAACTCACAGCATAAAATCTGCTTAAGATCATCGGGTCCAACTGCCAACCTAGTCCTACCAAGACCCCCACCAAACTGTGTCACATCTAGACATGTCTACTTGTTTATTTTCCTTAGTTTTCTGAAACTACAGTCTAGAAGTCTGTCTTCCTTTGAAATATTTCTTGATTCCCATCGTCTAGAAGGACGTACATTTTCTGGTTAAGAAACCAAAAGACATTTCTTAACCAAAAAATGTAGGTCCTTCTAAAAGATGGAAATCAAGAAGTACTTCAAAGGAATACAGACTTCCTAACAAAAAAAAAATGTTAAAATGAACTGCCTCAATGTGATTTAATGAAATAGAGACACCAGAAGTTGGTGTCAGAAGGTCCATCCAATTCTATATACCACTACTGGCATATTATATAAACAATCAAAAGTTCTAGGGAAAACAGACTTTTTTGGAGTTGAGACTCAGTCTGAGCTTAAGCCAAAAAATACATGTTTTGATATTATAAAAGTATTCTCTCTGTATTAAGTCTGTCTAAAAATTCATAGTACACTTCTGACAGTGGCCAATAGCTGATTTTCAGAGAAAGAAGGATGAGTAAGAACAGTGTAGAATGGCCTAAAGATATCATCAAGCTTTAATTTCTTCCAGGTTTTTAGCATTTACGTAGCATTTATCTCTCCAAATTAAAATAGTTAATCTTTTGGTTTTGTATAGTCTTATAAATATGGAGGACAATTTTCATGTGACTGATTTTTTTCTGTCCTTTTAAAGGACGAAGTTTGCTCTTCCATGCTGAAGGACCAGGCTTGCTTTATTTATTTCAGAAGATGTTTGTTAGAAATACACTTCTGTTTCAATTTGCTCATTTTGACCTTGACTGCACTTTGAAAAAAATACTATCTCTAGTCCGACAACTGTGTATCTGCCCATAATTTGTGAAAGGACACAGTAAGCTCAAGCATAGACATGGTCCGGAAAGTTTCATGACAAAATGATAAAATACTGCTCAGTTCAGTAGTTATAGTTGTGAGGACTCAGATTATCAGTGCTGCAATTATCTGGAATAAGCTTGTCTTCTCTTGAAATGTGATACTAGGAATTGTATATTTGGTATTTGTATTTTTCTTGTTACAGAAAAAATGTAATCCCCTTGCAATCATTATTGTTACAATCCCCAAAATACCCAGAGAAAGTTGGGAAGTATTGTTATATTGAACAAATAGAAAAGATTACATGCAGAAAAAATAAATCTCTTAGAAATATTTAGGTATGCAAAAAATGTAAAGTAGGACAAAGTGGTCTATAAGAGAACAATGTCTAGTCTGGCAAGGTTTTGAAAGTTAGCAGGGGCTAAGGTAAGTACAATAAACTGAGGGTGCATAAGCTTGAAGTATCTTTTTGATTAGAGGCAACTGAGTTACTGTTTGAGTTGTTTGTTTGCTTGTTTGTTTGTTTGAAGAAGAACGGAAACAGGAGAGGAGGAGAGTGCTTATATTCATTTTTTCTATGGTCACATGAGTCAGCAACTCTGGCCTTCCTTTTCAGTTAAGCCTTGTTAGTCTGCAGGAACATATTCTAGCTACCAGATTACTGTGCCAGAGAGTGCAAGCACACTCTGTGATCTGTACACTAATCCAGACTTTGTATGGAACCTTGGATAAAAGCAGAAATTATTTCAAAATGAGAAACCATGTTTTGACTCTTCTGACAAAATAGCCAAAATATAAATTTCATAGTTACTTGTTGTCCTGTTTCTCCCCATAAGACACTTACCCCAACTGAAAAGCAGCCTAGTCTTTTCAATGGGAAATGAGAGCATCCTTCAATATACTCTTCTGCCAAGTAGCAGCAGTATCTCCTGGGCCTTCACTGCAACAAGTGCAAACTTAAAATACCTTCTGAGTCTTAGTACCTAAATGCGTTTGAATAACCCTCTGGGTCTCAGATGCCTATCTTGTACTTCAGATACCTAAGTGCATTTTTGGATCTCACTACTACTATTTATTGATTTCAACAGTACTTAAATGCTCTGGTGCTTTTGAAATTCTATTCATCTTCTATCTGTATTTTTAGAGAGCTATTGCTTTTAAAACCCATCACACAGCAAAAAAAAATCTGTACGTGGATTAGCTGAATCACAGGATGGCCAATCTAATCAATGATATGGACTTCCTCACTAATCATGCACCTTCTAATGTACATACAGTTAAATAATAAAAGTCTATTCCAATAACCTGAGTAAGTCCATATACTTAATTTAAAAAGTCCAGTGAACCAAAATTTCAGTTGATGAAAATAACTATTTTACACTATATATCCTATTTTTATTCCCAGATATTTTAATTTCTTTTTGATGTATAGTTTTTCTTTTTATATTTTTTCCCCAGTGGAACAATTAGAAATTATGGAACAATCTAGAATTTATGGAAATACAGCCACTGTCTATTCACTCAGTTTTATGTTAGAACAAAGACACTGATCCTTTGTGAAAAATGTCTTTTAAAAGTTCAATTAATCTATATTAAGGTAAAAAAATTTTATTATTAAAAGTTTATTTTTCACTGTAGAAGTATTAGTAATAACAGTAGCAACACAGGGTTTTTTTGTCAAAAAAACCCCACAAACGTATTTTATACATGTTGAGGTAACACATGAAATATCCATCTTTTATTTAAGATGGTTATTTTGCCCAGAAACAAAATCCCCAAACCCGCAGAAATCCCATAAAGCCTTCCTATAACGATTTCCTATAAGGGAAATCCCTTCTTATAAGGATTATTTTTGCTACAATGCATTTCAAAAGGAGAGCAAACAGGAAAATATTTATCCACAAAACATAAAAGAACACTACATACAGTATGTAATCTTGGAGCAACTGTGTTACATTAAAGCTGAAAATGGTTGAAAAAGAACAGCAAAAGCCAAAATGTCCCAAGAAAAAAGAAAAAGCTCAAAAGGTTTTATTATTGGACCAATAAGGGAAACTGGTATATTTTTTATCCCTACTTTCTAATAAGAGAAATAAAATTATGAAGGGAAAGAGGGAAGGATGAGAGATTGGAAGAGGGGGAGGAGAGAAGATCACCAGTCCTGGGTCCAGACCACCTGGGCTTTGTGGGGAAACATTTTTACAGGTAAGTTTACCCCATCCTGGGCTTAGGTCTCTCACTGTTTTTGTAAATGAGTTAGCATGTGCAGTCCATTCTTCTGGACCTTTCTGGAAATAGGCTGGGGGCTTTTGAGGGTCTCTTGTTGGTCTTGTTCCCCCTCTATGGGTCTTGACCCTTCCTTGATCCCATTCCTGCACTTTCACTGTTTTGTTATGCAGTCTCCATTGATCAGAACAGGCAAGTTTGCCTCAGCAAAATGTTGCCTTACCTCCCCTTTCCAGCCATATCTTGTTCAAAATTACCCACTGGAATGGCCCTCATTGTTTGAGGCAGAGCAGCATATGAACTCCTCACTGTCCAGGTTTACTACAGTTGCCCAGAGAGGCTGTGGTTTCCCCATCCATGGAAGTGTTGAAGGCCAGGGTGGATGGGGCTCAGAGCAATCTGGTCTAGTGAAAGTGTCTTTGTCCATGGAAGAGGGGTTGATGCCCAATGACCTCTAAGGTCCTTACTAACCCAAACCATTCTATGGTCTATGAATGTTTTAAAAGTTACTGAGGCAGATATCTTAAGTGGTTGTAAAGATTCATAAAGGAGAAATGACTGAGACCTCAGGAGTAACATTCACACAAGACACATTAATTACAGATTTCTTGTCAATCAGTATTATGGTATGTTTAACCATAATATAAAAGGGGCAAGTTGAATAAAGAAAAAAATATAGCGTTATATTGAACAAGGGGGAGCATAAGAGACAGAAGGACCTTATTGACTTGATACTAGCTGCATCATATTTCCCTTCCTCTACAACATAACACATACTGTCTTTTTTAAGGTACTGTGAGACACATAGTCGAAAAAGTGAAAGACTACTTAGCCATTTCCTATAATGAAGGCAAAAGTAAAGAATCATTTGACAAAAATGTTCTTTTCCTGCTCTTACTTGCTATCTAGGTCAAGCAATTGGCATGTCAGCATAAGTAGTACCTTATGTCTCTTTTAACAAAGCAGATATATACAAACCAAACCACACTTGGGCTTATAACAAGGTAGAAGATCTGTACAGACATTCATTCTGTCCATTCTGCATCTCCATCTTTCATTGTTGCCTTTTTTTTTTTCTTTTTTTTTTTTTTTTTCTTTTTTTTTTTTTTTTTTTTTTTTTAAGGTCTGGCTTGCTGCAAAATTTTTATGTGGAAGGAATTAAAATATAAACAATTTTTCTCCCTGTATGTGACATAGCCTCTCAAACTGACAAAAGCTAACAGGTTTATCTGTGGGAAAAGAACACTCCTCATAAAAATTACAATTTGTGCCTGCAGGTCAGAGGGAGCCTTTGTCTCCCTGTACAAAATACAAAGATGACACAATGACATTTATCTCCACAGGGCTTCTCTAACAACATTTCTAATGGAGAACAATATATTATAAATCTCTAACAAAACACTAAACTGACTGCAGGTCTCAGAAAATGTTTTTCTAAAAGTGTGATACATTGCACAATACACTACAGACATTGAAACTACCCACATTAAGTTTTTGTTCAATTAAATTAGAATAGATTAGATGTCACTCATGAATTTTCTTCTGCTCTTCTACAGTAATTCATTTAATTGGCCTCAATGATCAACTCTGGGGTTTCTCATCTCCAGTGAATTTGTTCTGCCCAGGAGCAGAGTTTGCAAGAGATATATCAATTCTGAACACTTGTCTTCAGTTCACTCCAGGTTCTCAAGTAATTACATGACTAGACGTGCATTTCAGCAAAAGTAACAAAAAACCTCATCATCTAGACAATTTAAAAAATATTACTTCTTTAAAGTTCCTAATTAATTTCTACCTATTCAGCAAGGCAAGTCTTTAAATTTATTTCACATCAGATTATTTTCCATCAGTTAATGTCCACAGGTAAAAGAATATAACCAGCTAAAATATTGCAGATAGGATGTGACATTTTATTTCAAAACAGTGGATATACAGATCTAAAAGCAATAGTGTATGACAATATTGCTAAAAGTATGCATCAGTAGAACACAAGGATTGCACTGGGGTTTTGGTGGATTTTCTTTTAAAAAATACTATTTATGGGAGAGCAGGATGGACAGTAGGAAATTTTCACAAGAGGGAGAAAAAGGAGTAAAATCATACCTCTTTACAGCTAGACCCAGAAAGGCTAAAAATGCACAGATGTATTTATATCTCTTTCCATTATATTCTTACATGACCTCTTAGACTGATCACAAAGTAAAAATGCTACTTATAGAACTCTTACCTGCATTTTATAGGAAGGATTGATTGAACTAAATTTTTTGTGAAAATACAAAGTCCAGGTGTTTTTATGAAATAATTTTGAGACTGTTTAGGATAATAGTAAACATGGAACTTAATACCCAGAGACAGTAATCAGAGCTAAGAAAGCTGGCAGGAAGGTGAAAGGAAATTTTTTAGTTGGGAGTTTCTGTTCTCAGGAAGGACTTTAGACTCTGACATCTGTCAAAGGTGCTAGACTGCTACATGCAAGCAATCAAAATTTCTGGTGTGTGTTGGGATATTTTTTGGTACAAGTATCATGATGATGCACACGGGAGTGGGCATGTACTCTGAGCAATCTTTAGTGCCCCCCTAAACTTGTTTTTATATCCAGTACCTATGCATGTTGGTTTGTTCTCTGTATGAAAAGAAGTATAGGAAGTTCTCTTAAGTCTGTGAAGGAAAAGTATTTCTAAATTTATAACTTTCCAGTTTATACTAAAATACAATTTGTTTTGTGGTTGCTGTCAACAGGAACAGAAAACTCTCCAAGTGAGACCTTTTATAACATGGATATTGGTCAATCGATTTAAGAGTTGATGAAATAGAGAAAAACATTATTAGATATTTGAGGACTTAGGAATTCTGGTTTTATGTATTGACTGTCACTTTAATTAAAAAGACTTGATTCATTTGTTCCTGATTGAGCAATCTGCTAATGAACCGATCTGGAGCTGCACCTGAGTTTTCTTAATATCTCTCAAAATAGAAGTTCCACAGAAATCTGCAGGAATAAAGTAGTAATCATTATTTTCCTTTTCTAAGCTTTTGCATTTCAGAGCTTCAGTACTTTAATTTATGCCTGAACAGTACTTTAGAGACAAGCAAAGGGCCATCTAGAATGGATAGAAAGGTCCTTCCAGAAAATCCCAACATATTTAACAAGCTGATGATATCTGGGTTTAAGTTTGGGATCTGTGTATCAGGAGAATATTTTGGAAGTTCTATTTCAAACCTAGATCCAGTATAGGTGACTTCCAAGGGGTGTAGTTCTTCAGGAATAAACTGCTTCAGTGTGTCTCCATGGGGTCACAAGTCCTGTCATCAAACATGTTCCAGCAAGGGCTTCTCTCTCCACAGGGCCACAGGTCCTCCCAGAAGCCTGCTCCATTGTGGCCTTCCATGGAGTCACAGCCTCTTTTGGCATCCGTCTGTACCAGTATGGGGTCCTCCACAAATTGCTGGTGGACATCTGCTCCACTGTGGAATTCCATGGGCTGCAGGGGAACCTCTGATACTTGAGGCATCCCTGTCCCTTCCCTCTTAACTCTCGTTGGTGTCTGCAGAGCTGTTTCTCTCATATTCTCACTTTTCTCTCCAGGTTACGTTTGTGCAGGAGATTTTTCCCCTCCTTAACTATGTTATCCCAGAGGCAGTGCTATCCCCACTGATGGCCTTGATCTTGGCCAGAAACAGATCCATCCTGGAGCTGGTTGGCGTTGGCTCTGTTGGATGTGGGGGAAATTTTCTGGCAGCTTCTCAGAAAAGCCACCCTTAAAGCACCCCATATCCAAAACCCTGCATTGGAAACCCAATAAATTCCACGCTCTCCTCTGTGAATCGCACCCTCCTCTGTGAATCACATATTTAAGAATTATCATTAAAATAAACATTTATCACACAATCTTCTCAAATTTCACAAACTTTAATCACATTAAAAAAACAAAAGGATTCTCCACACCAAAATCAAATTAACACCATCACAACACCAAATGAAAGTAGACAATTTGCACTCATTCCACCCCTTTTCCCATCACCACAACACGACAACTGAAATTTCCACGATCATTCCACTCTTCACTCTCTTAGCTGCATTCAATCCACATTTTGCTCATTACCTCTCCTTGTCTTGAGTTCCTCAGGCCCTACACTGTTCACCAAAAGGACTTATGGTAGGTTGATCTTGGCTGGATGATAAAATGATCTGATGCCTGGACCATCTGGTTCCCCTCCCTCCAAAATCTTCTCCTCCTTAAGAGATTAAAATGTATTTGTGGAGTTGGTCCTAAAAAACCCCAAATCTTTATGTGAGTTTAAAGTTCAAAATTTAGCATCAAAAGCCATAATGATCTGAAACGCTAATCTGGAATAAAGTGTCTTTTCTTCTACAAGTTATTAACAAGATGTTGATCGAATGCTCTTGTATCAGCCTCCCTTATCTTGAATTTTTTACAAACTTTTCTCACCCCTCGAACTTTGTGTCAGAGAACACATAATATTTTGTATCCACAGTAAAGTTGACATTAAGGCACTTAACCTGAGTATAACTGAAAACAGTGTGCTGCAGCACATTTACAAATGCAGTCCTGTGCCAAATAACCCACCTAGGAACAGCCATCCTCCTGGGTCTGCCTTGTGCACTGGACAGGTGTTATAGAACACCACTTTAAATAGAAATAGATTAAGTATAAACTACTGACAATTAAGATTAAGTGTATCTTCCAGAACACACTATATTAAAATTCACCTAAAAACAGCTGAATCCAGGTATTTCTGCTATGATAAAATAATTTAATTTTGGATTAATTGATGTTTTTCCTATACAAAAACTTCAGGTGAATCTCTGTGGCTGCCTGTATTTAGTGCTTAGTCATTATGGATTTTTTTAAGGGTGGTAACATTGTATTTGTTCCTACTTGTCTCACTTGAATAATAACAGTAGTGAAAGCAAAACATACACATGTATCAAATTCTTCACTTTTTAAAAAATGTCATAATTGCAATTCCAATTTTTTCTCCAATTAGAAAAGAAAGTTGTTATTTTATTCAGTAATAAATTGAAGATATTTATGACAATTTTATTTACAACGATTATATTTGTAGGCACATCAATAGATATTGCAGAATAGAAATATTTTAAATAAAAAGCTTTTACAAATTCTAAAATAAAAACTTCTGTAAGAATATTTGAGAAAAAAAATAAATGCATCATTATGGATTAGGATCCTATTTTCAAGGAACACTTGATTTCATTGAAACACCATTTATAATAGGGAAAATAACTGTGGAATATGTTGAATTTCTTTGTCATGCAAGACTGTTTTAGAGGTATTTGTTAGATAATAAAGTCTATTCTTCACATTTTTGTGTAGGATAGATATGTTCATTTTGCCTTAAGTAATACGCATCTCAAAATTATATGTGACGCATTGCCTTGCCTGAATGTATAGTAATAGATTTTTTTTCCTAATTATAGAGAAGCTTAGCAGAAAAGAAAGGGAAAAAACTCTTGGTGAGAAAAATCCACTCAAGAACAACAGCAAAATTTAAAGCTGGGAAGACTCTACTCTTCAATTTTTGGCTTTGAGGATTTTATGCTCTGGTCAAAAGAAGTAGGATCAAAAGACAGCAACCTATTAAGAGAAGAACCCTACAGTGAGACAGAAGCTGTCAGCTTGTTGAGGCTGACATGGGCATACTGAGAATCAAGATTTACAGTAGATGAGAATTTACTGGGCTCTCAAACACCAGTATACACCATATGTGTGTAGAGACTGAAGGGAATGCCAAATATGTCAGTTAATAATTGTATTTTTGCTTCAAAACCACCTCCAGCTGGTCTAAATAATTTAGCAAAATGAACCACACTTTGTTTATATGTATTTGCTCTACAGTTGCACAATCCTGTTATTTTCAAAGCTTTCAAATAAAAATATTCAAGACACCAGGAAAATTACACTATTTCTAACTTTAAAGTTAGCAGTCAAGGTGATTTCAAAGACTGTTTCTCTGTGAGCAGACCATTCTTGCTATAGAGGTGTAAGTCAGGTACTTTGATCAGGCACAATGATGGAAGTGAGCAACAAAAGCCATAGCTGACTCAGGGTCCCCTTATTCTGAAACTTGTACTTCCGAAATGAGAAGTCCTCAACTCAGGTCCTCAACGAATAAGTGTTCTGTGGTAAAGAAGAACACTTTCCTTTTCAAAATATTGGAAAATTTAAATTTTGGAAAGGTATTTTTCTTTCAGATGGCAGAAATCAGGATGAAATCTTATGTGTTTACAAATTATCTTGATCAATCCAGCATGTGATCCTCCACTTATCTCTAAAATAAGACTTTGAGTCAGAAAAAAAATCTTCTGAGCTAGAAATGTCTAATAAAATTCTTGTAAGATTTAGCAGGATCATTTAATATATGTAAAAACACCATGGTAAAACACAACCATTTGTTACATAAATACTCAGTACATTTCTTTCCACTCTGACTTTTTTTTCCCCAGACTTTCCCCACCTTTTCTGCCTTAACATATAAATAATCTGTTTAGATAAATTAATCAAACTTTATTCATACTTGAACATTGGTTTTAATTACCAGAAATAATTTTATTTATAATAATAGAAGTTGAAACTAAGAGTTCCAACAAGTTTATTGTTCATGTGGTCTACTATAGCCACTACAAAAGGTTTGCTTCAACTGTTTTAGCTGTTTTAGCTATTTTAATTTATTTTAATTTAGGGGAAAAAAAACCACAAAAGAAACAAACAAACAAACCCACCAAAACAAACAAACAAAACAAACCAAAACAAACAAACAAAAAACAACCACCAAAAACCAGAATTCAGGTTCTTGCAGTTTCCCAAAGGAATCTACTGGGTAGTGTAATGGACTTTAGCAGAAAATGATGTTCAATACAGAAGTTTCATGCTTGGATTCATCCCACTATTCCTAGAATTTTCACTTATTTCTCAGAAAAAACCAATTTATTGAAGAGGAGGAATGCGATATTGACACTACTGAAATACGTCTAAGCTGTGTTGATTTTCTTTTGACAGTCATTTATTCCTTATATCATTAATCATTGCATTGACAATGAAGATGGTAAAATACAGGGCAAAGTTTTCAATTATGTTTATGATGATACACATTCTATGCAGATGTATTTTATGTTTTGTTTTGTTTTATAAAATCTTTATAGTTTTTGATACGCTGCAGTCTATTTGGAGTATGTAATGTGTTTGATTTCTCACTGCCTGTTGGTTCCATAATGTTAAAAAAATTGAGCTCTAGAACTGACAGGAAAAAAATGTGTTCTTAATTTTGGACCACTCAAGTGAAGAATCATGAATTTCCTAGACTGATAATTACTCTTTTGTGAATGCTAGCAGATGAATTCCACCTCTCTTGCATATATAATTTAGGAGTTTTAGTCGATGAATTTGCAAAGTGCACTGCAAGACCTGGAAGCAAATATGTAAATACTGTGCTCCCTTTTTATCCACTGTAACCTGTGATTTTTTTTATTTAAACCTATAATTTGTCCATACCTGACTACAATTCCACACTTTATAAAGGAACTATAGAGGTTCCTTTTATTTACTTCTCTTTCCTTTGCATCCCCAGTAAAATTCTATTATGCTTCACTTTTCAAGTAGAAAAAGTACAGCAAAATAGAAGTGGTCTTGGTGAAAATGACCAAATCTAGTTATTCCACTTCCTTAGCACAGATTATTACTTTGGAGTAAAAATTAAAGGAAAATTTAAAAAGTTGCTTTTCCATCTTCTCGTTAAAATAGCATCACCATATTATTCAGCCCTACTTTCAGGAGAGAACTGAGTTACTTGAAGTCTGTGTTGATGTTGACAAGGTGAAGCCCTTGTTCAGGTGACATCTGATACAGAAACATCTCTAAGCTTAGGTTTTTAAACGATTTGTATTCAGACTGGAGGAAAAAGAATCTGTCTGTAGCCTGATGACAGGAATATTCCTCCACAGGGAAAAAAAAAAAGAAATAATATAGTTGAATCTTGTGAAATAAGTTACCTTCCTTTTGGGAAAATGTTTTAACCAGAATTTAATGTCTTAAACTTCTTTTTATTGTAAAAAAAATATTTTGAGTTGCTAAACAATTTTCATAGATTAAAACAAGTATAGTGGAATTCGATTATTTCCATGCAAGATATTTTCCATGTATACCATAACATCAGATAACTTTGCCTAAGTTTAGATATGTTTCTGAAAATATGTAGGTGTCCAAATTTAGGCAAGTAGTTAATATTGGAGGCAATCATTCATTTTACACTTGTCAAGTAGTCCTGGAAAATAAGTTCTTTAGTGTTTTTTAATGAGATCTACATACCTTGACTTTCCTAAATGTCTAAATATGTAACTTGGGTTAGTCTAAGGTAATTTAGACAGTTTTAAGTATTTAGCCTGCACCTTGAAACATTTCCACAAAAGGGTTCCATAAGCTTAAGCAAGCCAGTCTTTCAGAACACAGAGTAATTGCATAGGACTTAAGGAAGTGACATTCTATTTACATAGTCAAACAGCTCATTCATACTGAGACTGCGAAGAGAAAAGGAATTTTTGCCACAATACTAGAAATTGTTTTGACAGCATTACGTATTGGAAAAAAGAGTTCTGCGTTCTCCTTTACTTATAATAAAGCATTTAATACATTGTTTCACTCTAGGCATGATCATCCTCCCAGTGAAATAGTGAAAAAATTTTATTGACTGCACCTGTTTTACATAAAAATTAAGGAACTATTACTGAACTCTGTAGAGTACTAAGAGATTTATTTTTAGGGGATGTCAATTATATATGATATTTTTATATTTTAAAACATGAAGTGCAGTTATTTTCTGATTTTGAATTTGATAGTGACAAGCATCCGTTTATTTTTAATTGCATAATTTTTTTAAAAAAAGCATCAAATTAAATGAGGATGGTCATGTTTAAGACACTGTTAAGGTATGAGATATCACACAGCTGTCAAAACCTACTGTCTTGGGAAGTCAATATTTTGTAAAGCAATCTGTCAGCTTTAAAATGTAATGTAACTAACTTGTGTATCCTTGTATTTCTGTGCAGTGTTACAACAGTTACATCTAAGTGGCAGCTTTCAATTTGACAACAGAGGCATTAATGTACAGCTCTTCAAAAAGCCACAGCCTCCTCTTGTTTTATGATCACTACAAATGGATCCTTTGAATCTTTTCTAATATCACACCATCACTGTCTGAATAGAAACTATATGGACATACTCAGTTATATTTTTGGAAATAGTTCTTATGTTGTAGGGGGGAAAAAGAAAAAAATCAAAAATCAGCAAGAGTCATTTGCAACAGTACAAAAATTAGTCTAAAATTTCAATAAACTCTTGTGGCCCAAAGAAAATGATGTAAAATGGTGAGGTGATAACAGTGACAATACATACAAAATAGGATTGAGATTTGTTGCTCTAGTCTTAGTTCTCATTTCCACTATTGACTGAGCTTGACAGTTTTCATGAGCATCATTTTGCAGACATGAGATGGACTTAAAATTGCATCTTTAAAACAGGAATAACTAAATGAGATGCTATAGGGGACCTGACTTTTCAAAATGAGTTTTAAAATCCGTGTCCCTTGTGATAACTGAGCCCCAGCAGGATTAATGGCATTTGCTGTCTTCAAAAATATATTATGAACATATAAGTAGTGTTCACAATTAGCATTTGAACAGAAAATACTATTGAAGATATTGCAAGGAGTAGAACTACTACTTGGAAATGTTTGATTTGCCTCTCAGTTATTTCTTTATGTTCTGTACATTCCTATGGGCTATCTATAGCCTGAGTTTGCTGTGTTCTGTCTTATCCTGATGGTTCTTTTTCATTTTGACAAGTAAAGGGATTACTAGATATGTCTGGATTGCATCTGTCTCTTTTTTTTTCTATTCTGTGGTCGTCTTTTAATACAAAATACCTGATTAAATTATTCAAGTTTAAATATACAAGAATGACCATAGTCATCTTTGATCACCTTTCTTAAATTAGCACTCCCAAGAAGGGGGGGGTGTTTGGTTTGCAGACACAGCGCTTAGATCATAAATTCTAACCTGCAGATTTATAAACTGCATCTATTTTCAGATATATTTTTTTATGCAGTATAAAAATAAGTCTGTTTGAAATTTCCACTGCTGGTTACAGAAAACCAATAGCCAAAGTACTGTTCATGTCTGCTAATTAGAGATGCATTATATGAAAATAATACATTGGTGAAAATTGGTTTATTTTCCTGTAATAGGAATTGCCAATATCCTAACTATGCTTCACACAGAATGTTTCCTAAGTTGGAAATTTCAATGGCTGCCCTTTTCCACATTTCCAGATACCAGACTATCTTTCCCACATCAGGATTAGGTCACACTTTTTACTCACCATGAGACCTCCCTTCATGTTCCAGGAACATGAGCAGTTTAGCTAAAGATAAGAAAAGTTACAGTATCAAAGGTTTTTGTTGATCAGAACTTCCAAGTTAACCCAGGCACTTGTACAACTCATTATCAATACTAAATAAATCATTCAGGCCTTTTTTGTGACCATGAGACAGGTTGTGTGTAAGCAACTCTTTAACAGAAATCATAGAACTGCAGTGGTAATTCTGTCTGTCATACAACAGTTCTTTTAGGAATGGGTTCAAGAAACTTTTACTAGTATCAAGGAACTCCAAATTTTCTTACATATCTTAAATACTGTATGAATACAGACTCCTTCAAAAAATTATGAAAATATATAGAGAGAATGTTACAGAGCATGTATTGATCCTTACAGACTTTTCTAGATGTTTCCTATAAATCTGTATAAAAGAAGGATTCTAATTTAAATTAAACTATAAAAGATTTTAAAGGAAGAAGAATCAAAGGTGAAGTGCAAGATCTTGCACAAGGATCAGGACAATCCCCAGCACAAATTCAGTCTGGGTGGAGAACAGATTCAGAGCAGATGTGAGGATGTGCTCCAGCACAGTGACTTTTATCCTTCTTAAATTTGCTGCTCCAGTGACTCTACCACTGTCAGTGTTGGGTTTGGTCTTGGCCAGTTGCAGATCTGTTCTTGCAGCTGGCTGATGTAGGCTTTCACATAAATGTTTTTACCACTGAGAATATCCTCAGAAACCTTTCTTCCTACAGTTCCTTTTTTGCCTAGGGGACTGTAATTAATTTCTCACTTTCAAAAAAAAGAAATCAGAGACAAACTATGTTCACCAGTACCAGTGTCATAATTATGCAATTTCGGGGTAGTCTGACATGGTAAAGAGTCAGAAATTGTTTCTTAAATATAATAGCCCATTTAAAACTTCTGCCCTCTTGAGCAATAAGTCTCAGAAGCAAAGCCAAGAGGACAGTATATTCACTGGAAACTTGAGATTCACCAGTTTGTTTGGTTCTGTTTATTTTTTTGTGTGAATTCCAGTCAAACATGATGGATCACATTACCTGAAAAAAAGTATTTGGTAAATGAAGAATGCTATGTAATTACTTGGGAACTCCTAAATATTTCCTTAGAATACTTTTTTAAAACCCTACTTTAAAATGGTAAAATAATTTTAATGTAAATCTAATATTCTTGAAGCAATTTTAAAAATTCAGGCGACACAATAAACAAAGCAATCTGTCCCATACAAAGCAAAGGTTTTATCCCCACCTAAGAAAAATTTGAATGATTTTAGTCCAAGCTAGCTCCTCTTACCGTTTTACTTTTTTGGTTTAACGGAACCTAAAAATTCTTCATTTCTGTTGAATGATATTTGGTTCCAATGAATGAAAACAGAAGAAAATTTGAGAGACAAAAATAAGCTGTGAGGATGCCTTATTTCAAGACATGAAGAAGTAGATACTAAAGACTGTCCACAAATATGAAAAGTGTATAAACTTCACCTTCTCTGCTCTCAAAAGAAAGAAAAAAAAATCAATTTTAAGAGCAAATCTGCAACAGTTTTTTTACTAATTCACTCTCTGCATACACATGATTAATTGCTGTGGTGAATAGGTGGGGAATGTCAGTGCTCTGCTTAAAGGAGATGAGTAGACACTGCACACTTATGAAATAATGTGTGTTTTGCTGAGTAAGGGTTGAGATTAAATCATCTATGAAAAGCTGAGAGGAACAAAAAAGTAATCTGGTTAATTAATTAATTATTTTCTAGGGAACTCCTTAAAGAATATAATACAAAATAATACAAAATAATTCTTAATAAATTAATGTTTTAGTTCAGATGATGTCAAATCCTTGTTTGAATGGTAAGCATACAAATGACCTAATAATCATTTATATCATAAGCATGTCGAAGAGTTTCTGTAACAATATATGTAGCTGGACAGCTGTGCACAAATGCAAACATGTATTTATGTCTTTTAACTCAATTCTATTTGGACTGTAATGTGATACTGTTTGCATCACACTATAAGCAGTAAAACTGCCTCTTTCAAGAACTCATTCCCATAAAAAGCCACTTACAACAGATGGAGGTAGAAATAATGCATTAAATAAGGAACAAATATTTACAGCTCTCAGCATATCATGGGCATCCATTAAAATTCAGCCTGCAGCAGGACTAGAATATGTTCTTACTGATGTGATATTTCAGTGTTTGAAGAAAGCATGTCTTTTCTGCTGTTACTCTTCTCATTTGGTATATGATGTCAATTTGCTCCAATAATAATAAAAATTACTTGCTTTCTGTAATTTCAGCTGAATAGAGATTCTTAATAAGATCATAAAGCCATAGTAAAGATTTGTCAAATTCTTTAGTTCACCTTTTATAAATACAGAATATTTTTTTCCTAAAGACTGTGGTTCTATAAACAGTATAGGACACTTTGCACAGGTCTTTGAAGGACTGAGTTTTAAAGGTAGCAAAAAATAAAGTCTACATTTTCACTAAAGATCTATTTCAATTATTTAGGGGGACAGTTCAGACTTTAACTTCCTTTATATTCATCATGGTTGACTATCTGAACAATAAACTATGTTTCAGCTGCTAAATTAAGTATTTTAGGTTAAAATTATTTTAAATTTTTGTAATTGACTCATGAAAAAGAAAAGGTTCTTAGAAAGTCAGTATGGATCAACTAGGGATAAACCATCAGTCTAATCAAAATTTCTGATCAAATGTCCAGATCTTCACATGAAGATAAAACAATCAAAAGGTCTCCCAATACCTATGCAGAGTATATCAAGAATATGGTTTCAGGCTTCCCACAGTAGTTCATGATAAGAGAGTAAGTAGCAACAGGTATTGAGACAGTAGAGGCTCTGAAGGATAGAGGTTCTGTATGAAGGAAAACTTTTCCACCATTAGGAAGAGGTTGCCCAAAAACATGATGAAGTCTCCACCTTGGAAGGTTTTCAAGATTTAAGTGAACCAAGTGCTGAGAAACCCAGTCCAGTATCATAAATAAACCTGTTTTCAGTAGGAAGTTGGATCAACAACCTCCTCAGGTCCCTTCCAATCTTAAAAATTCTGTGATACTAATTAGTATACTGGAGATGGATCTGAAAAGTACATCCTGATCTGAAATAAAGTACTAATATATAGGTGCATCCCATAGACATATAAATATACTAAATTAGTGTTGATATAGGGAATAAAGAAAATAAGGCATCATAAACTCAAGTTCTTTGAAACTGTCAAAAAGCATTCAGATGAAGATGATAATGCTGCAATGAATTTAAAAAAGAAAATTGGACACAGACCTTCACCAAACTTTGATAGAAACACATGAGAAGGGGCATAATCTCTTTGATATTTTGAAGGTAAGAAACAAGGATAGAAATAAGTAAATAATTTTTTAATGAAAGAAGATCAGCAGCATACATCTGTGCTATGGATCCTAATGTATGGGTATTGTCTTGGTTTGGAAAGACAGGTATCTGACAGGGAAAGCTGGAGTTTCCCTTAGAATGGGGAATGTAAACCCCTCACCCCCGCCAAATTATAATTTTGCAATCAAGGGCTTTCAGGCAAAGGTTTGGGAATAGGAATAACAGTTCTTTACTAGGAATATTAGCAATACAAACGTAGTAGAAAAACAAAACCACCCAACCAAAACAGCAAACAAACAATAATTTTGGAAAACCCTGACAGAGCTACAACCTGACACCCTGTTGGTCAGGGTGTTGGAAGCAGTCCAAAAGTGAGTCCTCCTGGAGTGGCCAATGTGGTTCTGGTGGAGTAGAGATGATCCCGTAGAACAAGGGTCCAGTGATGGTGAGAAGGGATCCAGTCTTCCTCCAGGAATCGGGTGAAGCTGGATGCCTTCGTGTTCCTGTGTCTCAGTTTTATCCAGGTAGGAATGGTTGGCTCCCTCCACTGGGTGGAGCATCTCACAATAAGATGATGTAATGTGGATAGTCTATTTTGTGTGCTTTTAGGGGTGTCTTAATGGTCTATTAGCAGAAAATATTCCCCTGGAGGGAGGACAGGTGGTGAAAGAGATAAGAAACACTGCCCCACCTGGTTTTAACAGTTGGCCCATTATCAAAAGTCATCCGCGCCCCCATTCTCCCAGAGTTACAAGAGATAAAGAAAATACATCTCCCCAACTGCTTTTAACAAATGAAATAGAATACACATTTTTGGTTCTACAACCCAAGATATTATTATGATATCACAAAAGAAATGGGAAAATAATTTACAAAATTCAGTGCTCCAACCAAATTACTCAAGTTAATCAGTGTAATACTGGCTTTAAAATATAATTGGATAATGAAATAAGAGGGGAAATTCAGTATTAATAAAAACAACATAAAGAGCATTTAGAAAAGCAGGTTTAGTTATGCATGCAGAACGATAAGTCTTAGTCATTAAGAGTCAGGAAACAAACCTTAAAAAGACTTCTGAACATGTTTTAAAATTGCTAGTGACAGCTGGAAGTGATATTAGAATGTTAGGAAGCAAACCCAATATAATTATATCATTATGTTAATCTTTGATGCACCTGGATCTTCAATATTGTGATCAAGTATAGTCTCCCTGTTTTCAAATGAACTAAAAAGATACAGAACACATTGACAAAATTATCACTGAAGTGGAAATCAATTTCTGAGATTCCCTGAAATGGGAATGAATAAAAGGACATAATGACATATTAGGAGATAGTAAATACGTCATGCAACACTATCAGATATAGTCAAAATAAGCCTTAATAAAGGTCTATAAATGTCATGTGTGGTATGAAAAGGCTGAATAGCAAAAGCCCACCTGTTACACACCTTAAGAACTAGGCAGCAATCAATGTAATAAGAAAACGGTTTCAATGAAACAATAAGAAATACTTTTTCACCTGCAAAAAGACTGCATCACAGAGTTTATAATACAGTAGGGGCCTGCCATATAAATATCTTTAAGGGCAATTAACACTTTTGTGTAAGAGTTCCATCAAGACCTATAAAATCTGAAGGTCTTAATGGAAGTATTCAGCTCTAAAAACTGCTAAAGCTTTAGTTGCCAAAAGTTAGGACACTATTTGAAGGAAATGCCACTTTTTGCATGTGAATCACCCTTTTCCTTTTTGTTATGACTTTATATTGCTTTCTAAGACTTGCACGATTGATTATATTTTTTTAATGATGAATGCCTATATTTCCTAGTTTTGATATACTATAGAATTTCATTTCAAATCTGATCTATTAATAAAGGTTGAAGTGCACATTTAGATTTAAATACACTTTTAATGAGGTAAAACCAACAGCACGTGTGTCTTTGAGTGTCTTGACTTGAACAAATTATTATTTTTATTTGAAGTGTTACATGGGTCCTTATTTTAGAAGATGATAAGTATTCTACCCCTCTTCCGCAAACTGTTACGGATGCTGGTAACCAAAAAACCCCATTTTTTAGAATGCTTGAGACAATCCATGTTCATGTAAATCTTGTATTTAATTATTATATGAGCAAAACCACTTCTACTAAAGATGGCTTTCTTTTCTATTGCTCCCCTGCAATAACTCTCATATGAGACAACCTGCTGATAGCTATCTGTGCTAAATGACTGTTCAGTACAAAAATGTTAGTGACTTTGTAGCCCTGCAGGATAACAATCCATCTCTGTATCTAACACCTGCTTAATGGACCACAGGACATCTCTAAATCTCTCTACTGACATATTTGAGAAGGCCACCCTAGTGTTAAGCAGCAATGAAGCTGGTTTTACTGAGACAGGACTTTCTATTTACCTACTGGAAAAAAAAAAGTGTTAGTGTTAACCTCTTTGAAGCAACTGTTGATCATTTTTCAGTACCTGAGTGAAGATTAAAGTAGCAACCATGGGATATAGTTGTTTTTTTCTCTGCTGGAAATAAAATATGCCGTTTTCCTACAAAGAAATCTCTCAATTATTCTTGTTTCCCTTGGGAATATTTAGTAATGCATATATTTATAAACTGACTATGTATTTCTTACTGGTGCATGCATATCTAATATGCACAGCAACCTTGACAACACCAACATTTGAAAATACCAACAAGTTTTATGATTATTTTCATGTTACCTCCTCTATTGTATGCATATTGGTGTATTTGTTTGTTTTCATAAGTCCCTGGGAGCCTCCTATTTCAAAGGTTTAGATAGCAGTCTTTCCAAAATGCTAAACTCAGAAGATCCCTCTTTATTCCACATGATGTACATTACTGTGGAAATATGGGCCATTCATACTTTTATCTTCCCAAGTAAATGTCAAAGTTTATATGTTAATAATCTGACAATTTTCTCTTATTCTCTGCTCATTAATTTCCTTTTGGCTCTTTTTTTCTTTATCAACTCCTTCCTGGTTGAGAAGGTGCCAGCAGCACTCAGGAACATTCCAAATAAAACACACTTTAAAGTGCATAATGGCTGTGAATCACTTATAACTTAAAAAAACCCAAAACATAGTCTGCCAAAATAATGTAGTCATGTTCCTGTGTCTTCCTAGTAATCTGTTTGTCCTCTCCTACTTTAAAATCTGTTTTTTCATGTACCTATTTCAAAAGGTGTGGTCGTTTTTTGTCATCATAAAATTTTTGGTCTACAGTGGGATTAGGTGGTATTTGGAACAACACTAAATTAGAAAGTTGTTAGTAGCAGAGTAAAGGAGGCAGCAGTACACTTAGCTTTTTGAGCAAGAAAAACAAAACCATAAATTCAGCAGACGGCTCTCAGAAAGATGAAAGCTGTAAGGCAGATAAAATGAGCATAAGCCGTGCAAAGACAGGGAGTGCCAATCTAGACATGGTCATACTCAGTCCAAAGAAGAGTTCTGTGAGATGTACAGCTCCGTGTTCCAGATCTCCATGTTCCAGAGAGAAAATATTAATACCATGGACAATGGAATTGGGAATGAGGTATCAAATATGGAAATGACACTTAAAAATAGGAAAATATTATCAGAAGGAAAAGAAATTGGTGTTCCTACATGGGTTAGGAAGAAGAAGGAAGAAAAATTAATTTTCTTAATTAAAGAAAAAAACCCCACCAAAACCAAAACAACAACAACAAAAAACCCTACTAGGAAAAGATGTATAAAAATGTAAATGTCCCCAGTATCTCAGGGGTTCCAGCAACAGTTTCCACTCGAAACACCAGAGAGATTATGGCAAAATTGAATAACCAGTCTATTTGACAGGAACGGAAATGAATATTTGCTGATAATAGAAAGCTACATATAACACTTAATAAAGTCTATTGGTAATTAGGGTTAAGTAATCATTTATTCTTTAGAATTGTTCTAAATAGTAGTCTTGAAAAAAGAACAGAATGTTGGCCACAGTTTCGTGATGGAAATTTCCTCATTTAATGTTCCTGTAAGACTGTAATATCTGTCAACACTTGTGCTTCCGTTGACACAAGAAGAATCTTTATATCTAATTTTGTCATGTTCCAGTGATAATTTTTACACTTCAGTAAAACTCTATCTGTGTTTTTCCACTTGCTGTTTCTTTTTTTTTTTTTTTCTTTCTTTTATGAAAACATACCTTTTTCAGGTAATGCAGCTGACTTTTGCTTAGATCCTGTATGTACACACCATTTCATTTGCATATGTCCAGAAGTGGAAACTGAACAATTGATGTCACCATTTTTTTCTGTCTTGGTTATATAGTATAATGGGCTACATTAAATTTAACATTTAATATTTAAATTTTGTGACAAACTATGTCACTATGATCATGGAAAATCCACAAGACCCTGTGTTTTTTGATGCGTCAGAATTGATGGTTTGGTTGATTTCATGAGAAACTAAGAATTTAGCAGCTTGTGATCAAGTGGTAAATTGGTTTTCTAGTTACTTAATTTTCAGAAAAGAAATTGTGAAACTTCAAGGTACCTTATTGTAGACCATTTAGGTTAGCTGTCAGGGCCTTACCAGCACCCCAGCCTGTTTTATATGGTATCTAAATGACCTGTCAGCGGCGCCTGCATTCAGACAGTTACATATCGTACATGTCTGACGACAGTTCATTGAGATAGGAAAATTAGCAACTATACCATAGTTATGATTCATACAAAAGCTTCTTTAAAATAGGCTATTTTCAAGTCTGCCGGACTGGGGATAGAGCAGGGTTCTCCATGGGAGTGGCAGGAGAGAAACCTGCAGCCAGGAAGCAGGATAGGCGGGGGACAGCCAGAGGCAGCCTCAGGCCTGGGCTTTGGGCACCTCCATGGCTCCAGGGATGTGCCAAGGCCAGTCTGTTTTGGTAGTCTGCTTTTGTGCTGCCTTACCCTCCCCACAGAAAGAAAAAGTCTCAGCTTTCCAAGACATAAATTTTGATAGCATAACAAGGGCAACAATCTGCTATTACAGAGGAATTTGGTTCCAGCAGCTCAGAGAATCAAGTAACTGTGAACTGCTTCTTTGTGTGTCTCTTCATCCTAGAAAGGACTGCACAAGGACCGTCTCAGCGCTGAGCTCAGATTGGCCTGGTCCCTGTTGTGATGGATGTATTACAGTGCTTGACTTCCAGCAGCCTCTTGTTTAGAGAACATCTGGCCTTAACTTCATACTGGGTTTTTTAATTTAGCCAATTCTTTTCTGCTAAGCTCTTACTCAGTCAACCCCTTTCCAGACTGTTTTGATTGATATGGTTGTTCTTGATGAGCTTCATAAAGCTTATGTTGACCAATATGAACTCCAGGGATGTTCCTCTTATTATCAGCTACCAGACCTCAAGACATAAACCATCACCCTTTAAAAATGATAGACCACCCAGTTTTATATCCATCTAAAAGTCTGTAAATCCAGTGCATATTACCACTGAAGATCTTCTTCAGCATGGAAGATGTAACTAGAGATGACCATGATGAAGAAAGACTGACATGGAGAAATTTAATAGATGACTATTAACTGGATCAACTGGAAGAACAGGTGGCAAATTTGAAACAAAGATGTGAAACAGCTTCTTGTTAGATCAGATGGAGGATACAGAAGTTCACGAAAATTTTAAAAATCCCCACATAATAAATTAAAAAAAAATAATTATACAAAATTTATCAAAATGAGATCTACAGTTTCTACTCAGCAGTGCCTGTACTACAAACCACTGGGAAATTGAAGTGTGTTTCAGAAGATAATGACCAATCCAGTTCTTATACTCTTAGCTTGTGCTATTGGCCATTTGGTAGTGAGTGAGGAGGATGATTCTTTTAGCACTCAATGCCATTTATGTCTGATAAAGACATTGGGTTTAGTAAGAAAAAAGTAAACACTTTTTGTAGGAGTCCAGGGTATTCCTCTGGAAACCCTGGACAAGCAGAAACCTGTACAGGGGGGTTTAAAACCTGTACAGGGGGGTCGGAGATATGTGCAGGGGGGTTGCAGACCCTGGCATGGACCCCAGACAGGCAGGGGTCTCGATTATAGTCCATGGGAAAGATTACCAACACTATGGGAAGAATTGCAAGGCCTTGAAAGTAGTAGAAAGTATTAATATTTTCACATTAGGGGTTTCAAGATAAGAAGGACCAGAGACAAGATGGAGGATTCTGGGTGTTACCCTAGAGTCTTCTCCTTCTTCTTTGTCTCCATCTTGCACAGTGGTGATGACATGAAGTAGATTTAGAGGGATTGGGTCAGAGTAGCAAACACCTGTTTAGTGTCAAGTGTATGCATTGGATCACAATTGTAAATAAAGTGCACGTAATTATCTGTATATAAGATGACGACTTGTGGGCAGGCGGGCAGTCGTCGCCTGTTGCCCGTGCTGTCCAGACCTTGGCAGAGCTCAGAGAGAATTGTAGAGATAAGATAAAATAAACAAGGAGGAAAACCCAGAAAAAGAACATCTGAAGACTCCTCGTCTTTTCTGTGGGCGGCTCGGGGCTTCCCGAAGGACATGGGGCAGTGCCCATCCCTCGTTCTCGGGCAAGCAGAGACCCCGAGAACTTTTTTTTTTTTTTCAGGAATGGAGCCTGACCATATATTATGCTCTATTATTAACTGAAGTAAGGGAGGTTATACAAAATGTTACAGCCTATTTAAAAAATACGTGTCTACTTAAATACAATATCATACTATACCCTGACAGCCAGAAATATTTTTCATACTCTTCCAACTGGATCATCTGATCTTCTCATTAAAAAAATCCAGTGAAAGTATCAACAGAGATTAATTGATGCAGTGTGGACTAAAGCTTTTAAAGGAAGATAAATATGTGAAACGTGATTTTGAAGCTTAGTTTCTTTTAACCTTTCCATCATTTAATGACTAGAACTTCATCAGGAAGGACAAAGAAGAGATGTTTCTTTGCAAACAAGAACTATCTTGCTAGAAGTTACTATTTTAAGTGTAGCCTGTTGTTAGGGTAACTAAAGTACTAAAAATACTTTAAATAAAAAGGACATCACCTTAAGAGCTACTCAAGTAGTCATAGCAACAGTGTTTTTTAGAATAAAAGCTGCTCATTCTTTCCTCCTGACCTAAAGTTTTATAATAATACATAGCCAACTTCTAATTATAAAATATATATTTTTTATCCAAAGTCATATAAAATCCAAATTAGGAATTTTCTGGAGTATCACAAAGAATTTTATGTAGATACAGGCTACTAACCAACTTAAGCATAGTTCAAAAATTTTGTCACTCTTTTCTGTGATTCCAGAAAGCACGTTTGTACTGCACTTTTATGGGGCTCATACCAAAAAAACACTTTCTCACCTTAGTGGCCTATAACAGATATATATTTTATTTGAACATTCATATAAATTCTGTATTTATTAGATGGATAAATTTCTCCATTGTTTTCTTCCAAAATTATTTCCTAATTTCCTATTGAAATTTTACTCTGTTTTTAGCAATAAAGATATATATTCCTATGATGAAATCTTCTATTTAAACCTAACACACAATTTTACTACATGCTGTAATTACTTAAAAGCAGTGCTCATTTTTGACTACCCCTAACTATATTGCTTTTAAGGGCAAATTTGATATTTTCATGTCTGAATTCAGATAGCTGTTTAAAATTTGCCTTTTTAAAGAAGAATCAGTAATACTTTGTATTGTTGCTACTAACCAACATAGCTATGAAAATTACTATTGCACGTCATTAACAGAGTTGTTAAATAAAGACCTTATTTAAAGGTTATTAAAGTCAATATAAAGACATATTTTTTTCCAACAGCCTTTGAATAAGGTTTAAAATTTATTTAGTTACAGGTGTACCACCAAAATTAAGGTTATAATATTATGGAGTTATCACTGAGGACATAATACGAGTGTAACGGAATTTAATCTGTAACCAAGGGCCTCATTTGGCACGCAAATCCTTATTAGCAGAGATGACAGATAAAAAGAAAGGAACACAGCTTGAGCCCAACAGCTCAGATTGTGATTTCAGGAGTGAAATTAGAAATAAATAAATTAGCATCGTAGATATGCACATTTAATATGATTGAGAGGCATCAAGCATAGAAATCATGAGACAGTGACTCTTTCAACCAAAGATGATGTAAAATTTCCTTACCACTTCAGAACAGAATAATGCCTGTTCTAAGCCAAAACAAATAGTACCCATGTTTGGATAAAACCAGAATAATTTCATATTCAAAAGTCTCATTTCTGCATGGATAATATTTTAAGCTTCTGAGAATTTTTAATATAAGCAACGTTCATGAGGAATTAAGGGAAAATTTAAGGTGATCATGTATGTGGCTTCTTCATTGCCTCCCACAAAATTTTTTGTCATATATCTCAACAACTTATCAAAATATTTTTATCACCACTTACATGGTCAATATCTTAAAATATGCTCATGGAACCATGCTAGAGAAATGAAAGGGATGATATACTTTATAGATATGGATACTGGATATGGAAATATGCAAAAAGTAGCATTATAAAACCATATTAAAATAAAATGGCAAAAACTCAGCTTTGTGAAAAAACTACAGATAAAAAAAAATTTAGGGAGAAGAAAGCAAATAGTAAGAGTCAAAATAAATGGAATAAGAGAGAGAACAGTCTACTTTTCCATTGTTCATAAATATATTACTAACAGTAAATCTAATCAGAAATATAGGCTAAAAAAATCATAGTTTGCTGTAAATTCTAGTTGGAATTGTGAAAGCAATTGGAATTTGCCAGGCAATTTTCTTTCTCAATAGCATTCATCTGCTGGTTCAGACATTGCCTGTTGTTAGTTTTCTCAAAAGGTTGCTGTCAAGGTTTGCAAACTTCAGGATGTGTCTGTACTTCTTACTCTGTTAAGTAAAGAAAACTCTTAAAGATTAAATTTTGAGAAAATATCATATGTTCCAGGCTGACAGTACTCTTCCAAGGGCTTCCACTGGAAAACTCTAAGGAGTAGAATTTCATGTTATGAGTCCATTTTGGAAGCAGCAGAGTTTAAGTTTTATTAACCAGTTAATTCTGAGATGATAAGTCAATGCTCTGGCTTTCCAAAACAGAATAATCCTTATAGACTTTCATAGGTTCGTTATTACCAGAGTGCCTCTTCAGTCTCCTTTGCAAAATGCTTTCATGAGGCTACCGAACCAGGGAGACTGAGAGACCAAGGAATGAGTTTTCTCATCCCTTGTAAATAAGAAATCTGTGCTTATTTTGTGCTGGATTGAGCACAGACTAGGCAAACACAAACCTGCCTAATGGAATGATTAAGTGTTTAAAATGATGTTTTAATTCAATCAATTAAAAGCATAAACAGCATGAGTTTGATTGAATCAGTTTAAAGAATTACACAGAAGTCAATGTGACTGTCAGCAGGGGTGAAAAATTCATGAATCACCTACACACAGCTTGAATCCTGCATTTCTCAATTAGATATTACAAACAACCTACTCTATCACATAATAGCTCTTGAGTGAGGAAAAAAAACCATAGCAAATTTTTGAGAACATGTGCAGTTAATTAAAATTTAGGCACTCAGCAACCACTGTCAAACATTCAATAAATATGACAACTTGATTAGTCTTTATTTGTTCTGTGTCTTCCATAGACAATTTCAATAAAAAATTTGATAGATTTAGGATTAAAATACAATTTTAAGAGAAAAAAAAAGGTTTAGTATTTAATAAAACATCAGGCTTTTAGGAATATGTAATTTGTGTATTCACTAGATTCATTCTTAAAACACAATACATTAGAAAAAACCATAAATATTTCACTACTATTAATTGTACCAAGTACTTAAGACGTAGAAACATAAAAGAAAATGCAACCATCCAATCACAATTGTAATATAAAATTGCTTTCATCCTATAATTCAGTCATTTACATGGTAATTTAATTATGTAAATGTTAGGGCAAGAGGTTCCAGAAGTGCTCAGTTTCGGCCTAATTAAGTATTTACTTCAATGACAAAACTCATTGGCTCTAAGACAATTTTGATTAAAAGGAAAGATTGGAAGCAAACTGCTTTTGAAAAGATATGTTCCAAAAATTAATACAAATATATTACCATCAAATCTCTTATTTAAATATATGATTTTAAATCCCGTCATAATTACACGAACACAAACTGATTGTTAAAGTAAGCTGATGCTGCTCCTTTTATCTCTATATTTTTGTTTATATGCTTCTGCTTAGCAATTTTGTTCTATTAAAGAAATAAGTTTCATTGTAATCAACATAGGATATTTCATTTTATCTATACTTTTCAGTACTATTTTCAGATGACTAATTTTTTCTTTAAAATCTTATCATATTAATTTCTTTACAGGAGAACTTTACCACGATAAGAACTTAAAATGATATCATTTTTAAGAATAATATAAAGAAATATAGACATCAAAGCAAATAATGCATTCAAAATTATTTCTCACCTCATGCTTAGTGTATCAGCTTGGCTCCAATACTCCATCAAGTTTTAGAAGAAAAAAAAAAGATTATTTCTTGAACTGATAGTTTTCACATCATTCATACACTAATGAATACTTTGAAATGATCTTATGTTGGTATTTTAAGAATGATATTTAGGGCTGAAGTATTAAACTTTTTCAACTAATATAAAATACATACTCAAAACCTCCTCAAAATATCTTACATGCCAGCACAAGACTTTTGCAAGCAAGGAATTAGTGAGAGTACGTTTAGATTAGATGCTAGAAAAATGTTCTTTACTCTGTGGGTGGTGAGGTATGGGAAGAGGTTTCCCGGACAAGCTGGGGATGCCCCATCCCTGAAAGTGTTCGAGGCCAGGTTGGATGGGGCTATGAGCAATCAGGTCTAGGAGAAGGTGTCTCTGTTCATGGCAGGGGGCTTGGATCTACATGATCATTATAGTCCCTTCCAATCCAAATCATTCTATGATTCCATGAATTAAAAATACATCATTCAAAAGACCTTGCCAGAAAAGGTGTGTGTGAGGGACTGAAATGTTAAAGATTAATGACTCAGACAAAGAAAAAAAAAAAAAATTGGCCATTTGCAAAAGCAGCAGGTGTTTCACTGAGGCCAGGTTGCACACACACCCTGAATCAAAGGGGAGAATTTTGCAAAGTGAGATTTTATCTGGTGGCAAAACTTCTGACCTACATAAGGCAGAGAGAGTGCATACCCACCCTTGCAAAATACAACTGGGTTTTGACCCAGATGGAGGAGAAGACCTTAAGAGGCAGATCCTATGGAGGAACAAAAGTGCTTTTTATGATGCTGATGCCCTCCCTTACACAACTGGCTCAGTTGTAACACTTCCCCAGGGGAAGTCATTGGGGTGTTCATATTCACACAGAACATTCCCTCCTAGATCTGAAGGTATTTGTTCATTCTGATGCAGCATAACTGGCTCAATTATGCTGACTTGAGAGGCAGCTGTCATGTATTAGAAGGTGTCACACACAAGCAAAGACCCCCAAAGTGCCCCCTGATAATTTCTGGGGCATTCCACCTGAGGACTGTGTATGATCTCCAGTGCTGCAACAGACTGTAAAACTCTCCCTCCTTCAGAGGAAGTACAAGTGTATTTCACCTAAATGTATATTAACCCATTGAATTTTATGTCTCAGGGGCTTCCCTCAGCCCAGCAGATCAAGACTGAGAACGTCACTTCAACCAACAGACATCCAAATAGCAACAATCAAGTCTTGTCACTAAATCCACAAGTGGTGACATCTTTCCACAATCTACTTTGGTTTTTTGTTTTTATTGGTCTTCCTTATACATTTTCTTAAGTGTTATTTTTAAGCTTTTGTATTGTTATATTACTAGAGATAATATCCCAAATAGCTACTTAGCTGTTTTCCATTGCAACTATATTGTTCTAAAATAAACCCTATATATATATATGTTTATTTGCAAACACTTGTCATTCACTGTCATTTCACTCTAATCTGCCCCAAGGGCTCTATTTACAAGAACCTGAGTTGCCCTTGCCTTCAGGGATCATAACAGTGCTCTTAAATATGATGGAATCTTAGAAGTCCATTGGATACCATATTACCTGAAAATGAGCTATCAAACAGCATACTATTTGCCCAAAATTTGCCTCAACCACTAATGATATTATGTTTAAAAGAGAAAAGGATTATACAGTCTCATATTGTATGAATAATAATTGACAAGTCAGGTCATACTGCAAGACCCAGTAAAATGTTACTGCATATGTAATATTAAAGGAAACAAGTGTAGTAAAATACTTTGGGAACTTTAAATAACTTTAAATATAGTAAATACAGTAAGTCACATAGCAATAATTAGAAGGTAGACTAACAAAAACTTTAGAAAAGTGAATTGTTCATACTTTTTCAGTGGAGGTCTGTGAGAACTAATTTCAGATAACAAAACAAAAAAGGAATTTCTTGTTTTATTATATGTTTGCTATCCTAGGAATAACATAATTTTTGCACATCACCATTCATTGACATAGCACTAAAAGAAGAAATTTCTTAAGTTGTCTCAGCTCTTAAGTTTCTTTTTACATTTCTCTTTTTTTTCCTAACATATTCCACCTTTTCTTCTTTCTTCAATATTACATCAGATTGTCGAGTCCTACACAAGTATCCTCTTCTAATTATTGTGCCTGATGATGAAACTTAATGACTTGATCATCATGCCAAAGAATGGAATCTTACTACATCCTACCAAACAAGATTTAGAGATTTGACATATTTAATAAAGGCTCAAATGACATCATTTCTAGGCCAAGCCTACAGAAATCCAGACATTACATCCTGTTCAATACAGCTATTTTCATGTTTATATAAGTTCTCAAAGCACTGAACATGTCCTGGTCTTGTTACTTTAACATAGACTCTTATTTCTTTGAAATTGTCTTACTAAGTGCTCTTTCTTTCTGGTACAAACTTCTGCTTATGCTTTGGTTATGATTTATACTTAAATTTTACCTTCTACATTTTACCTGATGATAACCGAACTGAAAGTTGAAACAGATGAGGAGCCTTTTATTAGTATTTCCATCTATTTGATTTTTCTCCTTTTCTGCCTCACTGTTTCAGGACAAACAGCACTGGTTCAGTAAAATTCTTAGAGTGGAAGACCTAAAAGTCCAGAAAAATAGAAAATGTTAACGGTTTTGATCTTAGGCAACAAATACAGAATTTGAAACATTCAGATAAATGGAATTTCTTTGACAAGAAGAAGAGCACAACACATCTTTGCAAATTAGACTTTGGATGGAAGTGTAGAGCTTGGTAAAATTAATCAAGTGACTATCACTTTTTTCTTGTGATATTGGATTCATCTGATTATATTATAGTACAGCAGGGTGAAATTTTTATTTTCATATTACACAAAGAACACAGATCATCTTAAAGACCATTTAATAACATTTTGGAGAGCTTGTGTTAGCACCATCTGTATACAAAATCAGAGAAAACCCAGTTCTTACCTGCAATAGAATTTCTGTGTTACAGGATTTTTCTTGGAAGCTGAAAATAGACTCAAAGAAGATAGACTGTATCTACAGTCTTTTGGAAAATTAGCACGTTTCTCCCATTGCCCAATTTAACTGCTGCTTCACTAAGTATTTCAGTAAAATAAACCCTCCCATATTTGTTAAAGAATAGTATGATTCATACCCAGCATTAGCTCCACCCAAACTAGCAAACGCATTTGGAAAAGGCAAAGTCTAAGCATAGTGATTCTGTATGAATCTCCAGACTTTACAGGCACAAAAGTCCTAGCTTGCTGTCAGTCACCTGCTGATACCTCATAACTAAAAAGTTCCTCAGCTTCTCAGACATTCACAGTTTCTGCTCTGATTAAGCCTGTTGTCTTGCACTACTACTCCTTCATATTTCCCTTTTAAATTCCTTTCTACAAAAGGGAATTACAGATGAATAAGGAAAAAGACAAGAGTGAACATGAGGTGCTTCACTGGCTTAATATGTGATTAAATGTCCTAGATCACTAGTGAAGTGGTGTGGTAACCCCTGAGGTTACCCACAAGGGAGTTTGCCCTCCCACAGAGGGAGCACAGTGTGTAAGCTGCTTTCAACATTGACAAAACGCTCCACAGGGAAGCCTCCCTGAGAGACTTCTCTTCAGTTCATGGCGAGCAGAGTTGTTCACCCCAAGAGCCTTTGAGCATCTATGTTAATTTGTTACCCCATATTGGCTCTTTCCTCACTTCCTGTTTTTTCCCTTCCCTGATTGGTGCAACCAATGGGGGATCCTCTCCCCCATTGGTTGTTTCCCCATTTCTTCCTGTGATTGGTCCAAGTTGCTAGCCCCACCTACCCTGAAACCTATATAATCCCATGCTCTGAGACTCTGGGTGCCTTCAGTTGCCAGTTCCTGCTTAATAAAGGATCTCTTAGACTGGATGACAGTCTCCCTGCTTCTGTTCCCGCATCGCCTGGAAGAGCTGCTGGAGTCTGCTGCTACAAGCAGCACTCACAAAAGAGCTGAAATCACAGAAGTGCCTGTGCCCCTCGGAAACCCGAGACGTCCACCTCCAGACAGTCTCACCGGGGAAGGTCGTGGCAAAGAAGTGGCCACTGACAAGGCCACCGGCGGTTGGCGGCAAAGTGGTTTTAACAAATTTCTGAAAATGAATCCTCTTTTTTATCCTTCTTCACATTTTAGGTTTTTAGTCCATTTGAGACATTCTTATTCTACCCATATATCAGGTCATTGTGACAGTAAAAGGATACATTGTCCAAAAAGAAAATATATGTATTTGGATAACAGTTGCATATCACAGTGCTCTTGTAATAAAAATACAGTACATGATGCAGTCATAAATAAAAAAAATTCTAAGAAGAATGAATGAGAATAGTTTAGTTGTAAAAATTTACTCCTTTTAACCTATTAATACTACCATATCTATAAATACATAGTCATTTTACAGCATATATTACAGAAATTTGCTTTTGTTCAAAACATGTCCAAGAAAACTTCCAGTTACATTAAAAAAAAAAGAAAAAGTATTTTTGGGAGCTGAATGCCCTTTTTTCTGGCTTTTTTTTTTTTTTTTTTTTTGGTTTGTTTTTGTTTTTTGGGGTTTTTTGTTTGTTTTGTTTTGTTTTGTTTTGTTTTTGTTTTGTTTTAATTTATGGTGGCAGGTGTCTATTTCCATTATCATTTGCTGGTTTTGTAGTAAAAGAGCAAAGTAGGCAAATTGCTTTCACTTTTAAAGATCTGAAAGGGAGAGAGCAGCTGATTTTAAAGAGTTCTGGCCATAAACTGAACAGTAAGTTAAGAAGTTAAGAAAGTTACAATACATTTTTTTTTGTGTACACCACTGTCAAAGGAGTTGAGTCAATTTCATATTGTTATCAAAAGAGTGCTAAATTTTCAAGAATCAATAAACAAAATATTGAAATTTTAATGCAAAATTATAAACCCCTTGATTTAAAATATTTCAGGGGTTTTTAGCTAAAAAAAATAATAGAAGTATTCTTCACATTTCAATTCATTTTGTAATTGTTATTTTTGCCTGGGAAATGTTTTGAAAGAACATGCATGCATTATCCCTAAGTAATTCTGAAGTATGCCAAACTGTAATGTGTTAAATGCATCAGAACACCTCATGCTTTAATATACACAAGTGTGCAATGTAAAGCTCATGGAAAACAGTTTTAATTACATAAAGGTCAGTCTAGGCATTGATGGTTTTTATCCAGACTACAATTAAGTACCTTAAGGGATTAGTTGATGAAGTGTTATTGCTGTTAAATGCCCAGCATAATTAATTACAATTAAAAAAAAATCAATTTTAAACATTCAGTATCACGTATCTAAAAATGTATAAGCTATTGTTGGTTTATGCTCAGAAAAATATACAGTAAGACAGCTTAGGTGACTTTCCCATCTAGCTTAGTTGAGGCTTAGCTACTAACCTGGTATTTATTTTGTTCTGTGTTTCTTTTTCATAGAAATGTTTATCTAGTACATGAGATACTGATAAGTTCCAAATATGTACAAAAATCCCTCCAAGCACAAAGAAACACAAAGAGACTCTGAACCGGTAAAGCAAGTTACCAACTGTTTCCTCCCATCATCTCCAACTTCTTTCCTTTATTCATTAATGATGTCAATAATGAAATTCAGATAACAAATTCTGATTTGTTCAGCTATTCAGAATCAACATGGGTAGTTACTTTAAAATTATACTTAAACTGAATACAGAATCATACATGTGAAATCAGTCAGGTATGATTTTAAAGATTAGCCAAAAAATATTTATCCATTCGTTTCATGCAATAGTTCAGATTTTAGTAAACCATAATTTTTCATGCTTGTACTGATACTACAGACAATTTCTCTGCTATCAAAAGTCTTATTTCATCAAAATAGGATATTAAAAAGGAATGAAAAGAGGAAAGTGGGAAATTTGGACCTAAATACAGAATTTAAGAACTACAGAGAAAATAGCAGGATAATAGCAGAATATCCGTAAGACTAGGAATGAAATTCAAAGTGCTTCAGTACAGGCCTTACATGAGTAGTTGAACCTAACAAATGTCAAACTTCTAAAAATTTCCCTACCTTTCAAAAAAGCTGTTGCCACTTATAAGCCTAAATTCAATTTATTTCTACATGTAAATGTGAAGGTCTTTATAGGGTTAGGATTGAAACACTCAGCTTTGATTATTGCCTATAGCATACTGGATGAATAAAATCTAGGCTCGAAAAGTCCTAATAGTCTTCAAATTTCAACATTTCTACAGCCCAATCGTGGTTTTAAAGATCATTTGATCATTCACATAATGAAAAAAAATCAGAATAAACAACAAAAAAAACTCATGTGATATTTTGTAATAGCAACATAAATGTAATTGCAGTTAGTTAGAATACATTGGACTATTATATTAAACTAATATTGAACATATTATTTCCAGCAGTTCTTACTAGAACATTGTCCAGGTTCTACTCTCAACATAAATAACAGTACAAAAAAGATTAGGAAAGAATGTTTAAAAGTTTAACAGTCAGGAAGATGAGGAGAGAGTTTGAAGTGTGTGGTATAGTAATTTTCCTTAGGAAAAGTATTCCTTGCACTAATTTTTTTCTCTAACAATTATGGAGGTGAAAAAGATTATAAACCTAGGGACAAGGAGTAGGATCAACTCATGTTTCAGGCCGATATGTACATTTTGCAGCTTTAGAATAGCAGCCATCTGTTGCAAGACTTGAAAGAATTATCTATGTAATTGGGCATAGGCATTATATGTGCTCAAGGACATAAGTCTGCATATATGAAATTCGTTTTGAAGAAGCTGGCATTTATTTACTGTGAAGCACACCATCCATTATCAATTCTATCTTCTGTAGTAAGTATCTCACCAAACTCCTGCCATTACTACTTCGTGTCACAATCTAGAAGAAGCGTTTTTAGAGTGTTATGCAGAATCACTAAAATGCTTCACTACTTGCACTACTCCATATGCCATGACTACTACATATGCAAATGTGCTTTATACATTTATGGTATTTTAAAAGTGCATGTTTTAAAGTGAAATGCTAGTCCTTGATAATTAAAGGTATCAGAAAGCCAGGGATGTCTTATTTCCAAAAGTATAATGCATTATTCCTTAATGCAGAAAGTTGAATTTAAATTATTTCTAGGCATGGTATGACTTCCCAGCTGTGGTACTGCATCCAGGTCTGGGGCCACCAGGACAAGGAAGAAACTGGATTTGTTGAAACAAGTCCAGAAAAGAGACACCAAGTTGATCAGAAGGCTGGAGCATCTCTCCTGTGCAGACCAGCTGAGAGAACTGGGGTTCACCCTGGAGAAGAGGTTCCAGGGAGATATTATAGCAGCCTTCCAGTACCTAAAGGGGGCCCATGAGAAGACTGGAGAGGGGCTTTTGTCAAGGAGATGTGGAGATAGGACAAGAAGGAATGGCCTTAAACTGAAGGATGGCAGGCCTAGATTAGATATTAGGAAGAAATTTTTTGCTGTGAGAGTAGTGAGGCACTGGAACAGGTTGCCCAGAGAGACTGTGGCCTCCTCCATCCCTGCAAGTGTTTAAAACCAGGCTGGATGGAGCTTTGAGCATCCCAATCTGGTGAAGGGTTCCCTGCTCATGCCAGGGGGGTTAGAGATAGATGGTGTTTAAGGTCCCTTCAAGCCCAAACCATTCTATGACCCTATGATTCCTAAGTTTTGTTTGGGGTGCTTTGGGTTTTTTTGTCTTTTTTTTTTTTTTTTTTTCTTTTTCTTTTTCTTTTTCTTTTTGTTTTGTTTTGTTTTGTTTTGTGGGTTGGGTTGTTTTTTTTTTTTTTAATCTGGGTATATATGCAACTTGAGAGAAGGTAGAAGTAATTCTCTGGAAATGAGCCCCAACTTTAGCATTTTGTCTCCAGGAACTTCAGAATAGGAATTCTCACAGGGGAATTCATGTTGCTGGAATGGTCCCAAGGTTATGGATTGGTGAGAACAAACTTTTGGTCTACCCTTTGCTCATGGCCTGCTGTGCACTCTACTGACAGAACATCTGTTTTTCATGTAGTTGTATTAACTATGTATGGAGTCTGTCAGGCTGCCTAGTCTCTGTGCCAGTACACACATCAATCTATTTTTTTCAGTTTTTCTTGTCTTGTAGGCAGCTAGACATGTTTCTTACAACTTTTTTTTTTATGACATTTTTGATAACATTGCTTTAAATGTTTCACTGAATTTTGCCAGCCTATTGTTTCACAGACTGAAGAGCAAAAAATAAGGATTTACTTTTACAGTTACATTTCCCTATAACTGGGACCTGTGAATTTTCTCTAGATTAATCATATCGCTTAAGTCTGTTTTAACTGCAGCTTTTTAACCCTACATACCTTTGCACAAAGCCTTTTCCTTCAGTACATATAGCCTTTGCTTCAGCTAAGCTTGTTAATTATCTCCTCTGTTGATATAATAATTGTTTCCCATGTAGATTTTAACATTTTAGGTCAATTGCTCTGCAAAGAGCAGCAGAAATGGGGGAAATGAAGAATCTTGTCATGTACCTGACTGGACAGAAAACTAGCTAGGTGATTAATAAGCATATGGTCACAGAGGTACATGGCTGAGGTGTCTCAGCAATTGTTTCTTCAGACGTGGGGTTAGTTAAACAGGATTGTATCTCACCCCAGAGCCTATGTAGGAGTCCATTATCAGCAATTGCTACCTGATAACAAGTAAACACAATCACAGGAGCTGCAAAGAGAACCCTGCTGTTGCAGTAGCTTACTGCATAAAATCCTGCCAAGAGTCAGAGATATTTCTTGTACTGAAGATCTACTTGCAGGTATCTTTTCTCTTTGAATCAATGACTTCGTCTGACCCTTAATATATTAAATTCTCTAAAATATTACCATAAGGAGTGTGGAATATACTGTCGATAATGACAATCTTCAAGCTGCTATAATGATACTTCGCAAACTTGAAGGCATCTTCTTCATACATATATAGTGATCTGATATTCTGCTACAAAGCATATACAATTTTTTTGCTGAGGAGATAATCTGGTACTGTTGTAATTTATTTTATATAGAATAAAAAAAAAATTGAAAAAGTCATGACAGAATGATTATCAATTGCAAAATACTTTACTCATGATGACATTTTGGAGCACAATAATGGTATGAATAATGCCTAGCTAGCACATTCCAGCACCTAATATTGAATATTGGCTTGGCTATAATTGCAAACATATCAAGGAGTGGAAACTATCATCAAATGTTGGCTAAGTGCTTTTTGGGTACCAGAGTCCCAGAGTCTTTTGAGTTCCTGAGAGGAAATCTAAAGTGCTAAATCTCAGTTGCTTCAATGGCTCTGCAACATGCAAGAACAGAGTTCTGCCAGCACTGAAAAGGGTCCTGAAGCACATAAGGTGCAAGGTATTAAGTTCAAAATTTGCTAAGACAAATGTATTCCACATAATTCCCTTCCTGTATTTTTATTGAATTCACAGAATTACTTTTATTGAGGTCTCAATCAGATATGTAGGAGAAACCTGTGGAAAGGAAAAGTCTAAAGAAGCAACACAAAGCTGGATGGAGCTCACTTCATTTTCAGCAAGTAGGAAGGTTGCTTATTGCCTAGATCCTTGCATGAGTAATTCAGCTACTGCATGACTCCTCCATCTGTTCAAGATACAAAATATTTACCCCAAAATAAGGAATATAGCAAAGTTAAAATCATTCCCACATCTTTCAGAATTCTAAATATCTTTTTATATCATTTTTAATAAGTTACTTAAAACTATGGGTTGGTAATTTCAATTCCTTTTTTTTTTCACTTTAACTTAGTCATCATCTGTCTCTTCATAACAAAGTATAACTTTATTGTAGAAATCCTGGTATCAAATAAAAATTTTATGCAAGACTACAAAAGAAATGTTTTCCAATAAATGCTTCTCCCTATACATGTTCCTGCTGCCTGGAGGGATATTCTTATTTTGTTTTAGAAGCTCAGAGTGGTTTTATCAGAGAGCCATAAGCAGGGCTTCAGTGTTAGTATATTAAGGCTAGCAGAACTTCCACAAAACTTAATTGCTATTCATAAAAGTATATGTAGATGAAAAATTATCCTTTTAATGGCTTTTTAAAGTCTACTAGAAAAATAAAAATAGCTTTCTGAAATGTTTATTTATACAATAGCTTACCTAATTTTTCCCTTTCCCTCCTCTTCCCTGATTCCAGTAAGAGGCCTGCCTCATCACTGCCCAACAAATCAGAGTAAACAATTTTAACCCATTTTACCATGTTTTAAATGAGTACACAAGAAAAAGCAATGATTAATCTGGAGCCAAGTGATATTTGCTTCAGTTGCAACAAGACTGTAAGATCATTACAAGAAATGCTGATGCAACTAAAACTCTCAGGCAGAAGCCAATGAGTTTCACAGACATACCTAAGAACTGAATATTTTCTGTAGGCTTTAGCCTAGTTAGAAACTACAATATTTTTTAACCTTTTCCAAGGAAAACTATTACCCTATGTAATCTACTTGCTACTGTTAAACTTTTTACTTGTTAGACTGCATTGGTCTTTTACTGCTTTACTGATTTCTGTTGATTTTTAAAATAGAACTAATTTACTCTGTGTTTTAGTTCACTTGCTTATTCTATAGTATTGAGAATTATCATTAATTGGAACACAACCATATTCTAAACTAGTCTCCAAATAATTTTGGTGCTATCAAAATATTTAGGTTTTCCCTTTCTTTAATTATTTGCAAGAAACAGGTAGAAAACTGTGCACTTAATATGTCTTAAAAATAATTCTTTTTTCAATTCTCAGTCCTCTCTCATGGGGCAGTAATTCACTTTCACAGTATTCTGTAATAGCTTTTCCTGCAATAAGACTAAAGGGGAAAATGGAACACTTGTTTTCTTGGAAGAAAGATCTTTAAGATAGATTTAAATCATTTGGTGTTTCTACTATAAAACTCTTGAAGCTTCGGTATCCTTACATAGAGACCCTTTTCCCTACTGCGAAAGGTGGCAGATTCTAAACAGACCAGAAGAAACCTATACAGGCAGAAATGGCTTTATGAAAAGAGGAAAAGGTAAGTATTCAGCTTTGAACTTTCTAAATGAGAAATAATAATTTGATTTGGTCTTGTGCTAACAATCTGAGTGTGATTATGACAGAGAAATGTACCCTTGTTTCCGAGGATATACAAGGCAGTGAATGAATCTGAGAAAGCTAATGCTGTTTTGTACCTAATCTGAGTCTAAAATAGATCCATGGTCCTAGATTTTGTCAGTCTAGTTATATCTGACTATAGCTAAAATCACACTTCCTTTTCTTCTCTCTTCTTTATATCATAAATAAATCAAATGTTAAGAATTTTTTTTAATGTAGTGAGGGGACAGCTAATACCTTGGAACAAATTCTTCACTGCTTGTAATGCAGTGTGCTACAACTATTATACAAAAATATAAAAGTGAAAACTCCATTCTACAGGAAGTGGATCATCTTTTTAATAATGGGATCAAAATCACATAATCTCAAATTAATCAATTTTTTTTGTATGTAACCAACATTGTCCAGGCTTCTGCCTACTCAAAACAGAATTTTTTCAATAAACTAGATTTTAAAATTGTGATGATTAAAATCACTCACTCAAAAATTATAGAAACAACTTAAAAGTTGTGATTTATGTGAGAATTTTTTTTTTCTATTTTAACATGCTTGAGTTAGACCTTTTTATTTCAATTTCCCTTGCCTGCATTTGGTTAGATTTTGATTTCATTAGTTGTTTTTTTGTTTTGGTTTGGGTTTTTTTGCCAAAGACTTTTTTTTATTGTAAATATTACTTTTTATTCCCACTTTTCCTCTTATTTTTTTAAATTTTGTTTTGGCTTCACCATATTTTCATTTTCTCCTTTTCAGTTCAACTAATTTCTTTCAATCATTATTTGGGTTTGCTTTTGCTGTCTGCTTAATTTTTCCTCACAGTACTTTTTGGGATGATTTCTGTCTGTCTGTTAGATGGCAGCAAGTGTAGTGCTGTTCCACAGAGTATGAGCCACGAACAAAAGGTGACCACAGCACAGGCACTGCTGTCTTTAGGAGAGCACAGCTCTGCAGGATCTGACTACAGCACACAGAGCAGGCTACTGATCACAAGATCCATCAAGAGACCTGGTTTATCTTGAGTTCTTAATCTTTAGTAAATAGAAACTTACTCATATGATTATAGCAGTTCATTGTTATAACTGTTAAGTGTTAACTGACCTTCCTGCAGGTTCACATGTGACTAGGAACATAGAAATATGATCCAGCACCACAAAACATATCACCTGGTACACACAAACAGGTACAAAAATGTGAGTGTAAAGCTTTGTTCCATTAGCCTTCTTGCCTGGATTAAGCTGTAATGCTCAGATACCAGCTACCATGTTATTCAACGCATATTGAAATTACAGCAGAGAATTAGATTGACCTGTATATTCCCACAATGTACATTTATTTGTATATATGCTTTTCTAGTGCACTTGAGAAATACAGTTCCTACCAGTTGTCATGGTTGCTGCCTGCAATCTTAATAAACTTCCTAAAGTGTTTTGAAGAGTGCACAGAAATACCATCCTAGGCAGTCTGCCAGCTGGAAGGATATTATAAAATGCTGCACTTGCTCACCAGGGGTTTCCCACAATATCTTTCCAGCTGGCAGCCTGATCTGCTAGACAGAAGCCTCTAGAAGAGCAACACTTACCTGTTGCTGGCAGATTTGTTCACACCGTAGGGGTGAGAGTGTCCCAGGAAGAGCTTTTAACAATTTCTTCAAGCCTGGACATTTATGTGGTTTTACTTCCACTGCACATTTGTGCTTGACAGAAATCTGCCTGTTATAAAAATAACAAAAAACATATGAACTGAAAAATTCCCCATAGAAATATTCACATAATATTAAAATTTCTAAAGATTGTCACACCAGATTTGAGAATAGTGGATCTTAAATCATTAGAACAAAATGGTTAGTCTTGTACCTCAACAGAGATCTGTAGGGCAGATCACTCAGATTTCATTGGCTGACTAAATTAATATGGATTATACTGTGATTTAACATCAGCAAGAGTTTCAGCTCTCTAAGTTTAGAATCCTAACTTTGACTTGAAAAACAAAGACAAAAGATTACACAAACTCTCTCAAAATCTCATTGAAGAATCTGAAGACTACCTTTCTGTCTGCTTTTAAAAACAGTCTCAGGTTTCTCACTGTCTTCAGGAGGACCATAAAGATGCTTCTTGTGAATGAATATCCCACTTCTGAATAGCTTAACACATAGTAATTTATTGAATGTAGATTCAGCAACCAATAACTAAATTAAAATGTGGACGTCCATCTGAGAAAAAAACCTTTTAAAATGTAAATCAGAAGCAGCAACTGTAATTCAGATCAATCCAAACTTTCCACCCCTGCCTGCTGAAGAGCACAAACTTTGATAGAGGAAGAACACAGCATAATTGCTAAACTATTCACTTTCAGATATAATTGTGCAGGATTGCATCTAGATGGTTCTCGAGTATCTCTGATGAGAGACACTCCACCTCTCTAGGCAACTTGTTGTGAAGTCACCTGCACAGCAAAGAATTTCTTCCTCATACCCAGCTGCAACTTCCTGGACATCAGTTTCCACCCATTGTCTCTTGTCTTTTTGTTTGGCACCACAGAGCAGAGCCTGGCTCCATCCTCCTGGCACCCTCCCTTCAGATACTGACAGACATTGATGAACTCCCCTCTCAGTTGTGTCTTCTCAATGCTGAACAAGTCCAATTCTCTCAGTCTATTGCCAAAAAGGTCATGCTCCTGTCCCTTCATCATCTTTGTCACCCTTTCCTGGACCTGTCCAGGAGCTCCATGTCTCTCTTGAACTGAGGAGCCCAGAACTGGATACAGCGCTCCTAGTGAAGCTCATCTAGGGCTGAGTAGAGGGGCAGGATCACCTCCCCAGCCTGCTGTCAATGCTCTCCCTAATGCACCCCAGGTACCATTGGCCCTCTTGGCCACAAGGGCCCTGCTGGACATCTTGTTGTCCACCAGTAGCCCCACGTGCTTCTCTACAGAACTGCTCCCCAGCAGGTCAGCCTCCACTCTGTGCGTGGGGCTACTCTTCCCCAGGTGCAGGACCCTGTACTTGCCTTTGCTGAACTTCAGATGATTCTTCTCTGACCATCTCTCCTGTTGAGGTCCTTCTGAAGGGCTGCACTCTGCAGCACCCTGCATATCCTGCCTGTGCATTCTGTGCCCTCACAATGAGTGCAAAAAACTACCAGAATGAGGTGTAAGATTTTGTTAAGTCAGAAGTCCTGGAACCAGGTTTTCAATAAGTATATCCACAGTAAAGTCTACAACAACACAAAAAGTTTCAGGCAAATAATGAATAAAAATAATAATAATCAGTGATTGTTTTGTATCAAATTATGTCAGTTTGGTCTTTGAATTGCATAGGATAGTGTCAACAAATCAACAGTGGGCTTTGCTGGATATTCATTTTCAGACTTACACTCTTTATCATACTATAAGTTGGAGTCGGTGCAAAGGTTCTCAATTTTATTTATTTTCAAATGAATCTATAAGATTTTTATTTTTATTTTTACTTTTATTGTGTACATACACAATATATATAGTATATACAATATATAAGTTGTGTATATATATTTATATATAATATATATTGTATATATAAATATAACAGGCAATCTTTCACTTCCTAGTATATAGTCTCTTTCAGATATGTCTAATTACCCAGATTAAAAAAAAAAATCATCTCTCACAGTCACAAGACTTTCACTTCAGTATGAAGAAAGCCAGTCATTCCAGTATCAATGAAATTCTATTTTATCCTGAAAAGGGGCCATGCATAGTTTTCTGTCTGAAGGAGAAAAAAATTATTTATGCAACATCACTTGATTTTTCTCAACATTCACAATCTGATTCAAATCACTAGAAAAAAAAAGTATTAGATATAAATGTGAAAGTCTGAAAAGACAGAAATTTTCAGCTTAGCTTTTTGGACCTTGTGCTCGAGTATGACTTAATCAGACACGTCCAAGAATCACTTCAGGTAGACAGAAAAGTCCATAAGTTCTGTTGCTGATTGAGGAGTATAATGTTGAAATAATAAATATGACAAGCACATAGGATATAAATCTCTTTTCCAGCCAAATAAACTGCATCCAAAGTTGCCAAGAAAACCAATTTATGTTTTTGCGAAGACGATTATGCTGGAAGGTAATAGAGGAAACTGAGTGATGCTTTCAGAATGAAGTTTCTCACTCAGATGATGTAAGTTCAGGTATGTGTGTAACTTTCCTTTGGAGACAAGCCTTCTGCAATGAAGATACAGGCTATGTTGATCAAATACTAGAACTATCAGTCCCCTGATAGTCAGTGACATTCCCCCACAATTTGCTGTGAAAGAATTCGGGTTTTTTATGACTGAAAGACCACCAGATGAGCCTCTGGAATTTGTCTTACAGCAGAGAGTTTGTAGAATGGTCAGAAGGCTTTTTATTTTCCTAAGTTAAAAAAAAAAAAAAGGCATTTCATAAATATAAGTAAGTCATAACTTTCATTATTCTATTATTAACACTCTCATTGTTGCAATCTATTCCACATTTTAAATTTGTACCTTTCACCACATTTGATTTGAGTCTAGATTACAAACCATGAAACAAATATTACGTTTACCATTGCCAAAATTTATGTTTACCAGAGGTATGTACTGTGTATGATGTTAACTGTGGTCTCTGTGATCTGTTAACAGCCATTTTTTGATAGCTATTACTCAGAAAAAAAAATATTAAGCTTTTGGTTTCACCTAAGTACTCAGTTTAATTGAGAGAGCTCAATTAAACTATTCTTGTGTCAAGTATATTAATTAAGATGACATCCTTAAACCCACAAATGGTTATATAGCTGCTCATAGCTGACTGATATGGAACATCTGGAGATTTTTATTTTGGGTACTTTTGCTACTTTCAGAATTCTGTGTGATTACATGAGTCAACGGAGGATATAGATTTGCAAAAGTAGTCAAGGAATAGCATAATTGGATGTCTTCTCAATACACACCATTTATACAAATCACTTTAGAAGGACACCTCAGTGGGGGTCTTTTAAGTGCTACAGAGCAAAGTATGAGAAAAGAACACAAAAGTTACTCAGAGGGTAATTTTTACATTGTTCTGCTGTGGGACTTGCTACATCTTAGGGTAACCAAAAAATTTTATCATCAAAACGTTAGAGAAGTCCCACATCTACAGAGGCCATTTCCTGAGTTAATCATCTGCATGGCCTTGTGGGGAATGTGACTAGATTCCAAAAAATTCTAATGCAGATTGACACAGAATGATTTTATTTACAAAAGGCATTACAAAGAATAGTGTTTTTCACTAAAAAATCTAAGGAAACTGTCCCTAAAAATTTTGGACAAACCAAAGAATAATACCCTTAAACTGCATAAATTAATATATATGAGACAGTAATAGAAACTGAAGCATTTACCTTGATCACATCCACTAAAAAAGAGAAGACAAAACACCTGCCTTTGCACAGCCTATTTCTGTCACTATTAACCTGACCTGGTCAGAAATTCTTTGGAATTTTTCAACATCATTTAACCACATAGCTGTACTATAATCACAGGAAGATTGATTTGAGGTAAGTTTAAATTTAATAAACTCTTAATGATAATGTACTTCTTCAGAGCCTCTCTACCACCTATTCTATCTATATAAGGACTGAAATGATGCACTTGATTTACTTTAATCTCCTTAGTTATTAATTTACATTTTTTCCTGATATGAGTTCTACTTTGTACTTAGAATTTTCTGAGTTCAGACACTTTCACAAACTTGACAACATACAACCACTATTGATATAAAGCCAAATAACTAAAACTTTCCTGTCAGCAAAACAGAATATACTTGAAAAAAGTGTTTTCATAAAATATCCTCTTTTTTTCAACTTTCTGAATGGGAAGTATTTGAGTAGAATACATTCAAGTTTAAATTTGATCCTACGAAATTGTGGAGAAGCAAGTAGAAGGGCATTAACAAGTGTTTTCAGTAAATATGTAATATTGTTCTGGAGGTGATTTTGCTTTATAAAAACTGATAGTACGGAGAAACGGCTGAGTCATCTAACAAAAGAATCATAATTATATGGCTTCCTTAGAGGAAAAAGGAACCCAAACACTACAGTCTTTCAGTTGTTAGACAAGAATTTTAAATACTACACATGATATAAGTTACAGTCTTATCATAAAAAACCCAAACAAGGAAATGACCCCTTAATTTGTATGCAATTATTTAACTAAAACTACTATCTACTATCTTAATTCATATGTGCAGGAGGATGAAATTAGGGCTGCAGAGATATTAGGCTTGTCCTTTTCATATACTAAGTGAAGATGCCTAGCTATCATGCTGAACAATATTGCTTTCATAGTCTCAAAATCAGCAGTATCTTTAATGTCCTAACACTCCCCAATAATTACAGAAATTGTTATTCCTGTAGTTATTTTTTTCTCTCAAATTACACAGTAACTTAAGAGCTAATAAAAAGTATGACAATTATGTCATGGTGGCACCAGAATTTTGGGGCTGGTAATGGAGTTTATAAATGTGCCACGATATATAATTTTAAATATTATCAAATATACTTAAAATACTTTCATACAATAATCATGGTTTGTGTAAAGTTTAGAGTATGTGACAGAAAATGATGTATGTCCTTCAAGTGGCAAAAACAGCTTCTAATGTAATACAATATCATAATATAAAAGTAAAATGGGAGCAAAGGATATTTTTCATCTTTCCATTCCATATCCATATTCCAGCACCATATCCATTCAGATGTAGTTTAGATGTGATTTAAGTCTTTGCTAAAGCCAATAATGTTTGTCAGAAATGTAAATTATGAATAGATATATCAAAATGAACACATATAATACATTCCAAAAATAGACTGTTCTTGTTTTTAACAACTTGAGAAGGTTGAGAGAATATTATTGAATTGATAGAATATCTATCAGTGTTTTATGAACAGCAACCATTTATAGGAATACACGGAAAACTGTATCTAATTGTTGCAAAAATATGTTGTAGAATTTAATATTAGGATTGAACAGACCTATAATTAAGAAGCTGCTTGGGTCTGAGGAGTTGTTCCTAGCTTCTGCCACAGTATAGCAACAATGGATACTGAGAAATCTTGGTAAAGTCCCAATATATTAACTTATTGAAGATATCTAAATATATAGATATAAGATCTTGCCAACATTTGAGAGAGCAATGCTTGTTTACTTTTCTACTTCTGCTAAATGTATAGATGCTCCAAGCCCATAACTCTCTACTGACCTCCCTCTTCAAATATGTAGCTTAAGTGATTAGGGCCAGTCAAACATTACCTGCCAACAGCTTTTCAATTAGAAAAAATGTTCATTTGTTAGAAAAAAAAAAAGCGGGGACAGAAAGCATTTTGGCTTTTGCTATTTTTTCCTAAGTGGTTCTATGTTGCTGCAGGATGCAGTTCTAAGTAAAAACAGGAAAAGATTGCTGTATAGAAAAACAGTCAGATTCAAAAAGTACACAGTAGGTAAGAAGCCCAACATTAGATCTTATTTAGGAAGCTGAGAGTTTAAATGGTCTTGGGAACATGTGAATAGTTAACGGACTCACAAAGCCATTTATGTGTCTCTCAATCTGTCTTTCAGAGAAAATATTCTCTATCTGTAAAAATAAGTACTATTATAATGGCTAAAGAATTTTTATTTTTAAAATATAATTCCACTTTTAAGACTTTAGTCTCTAGAGCATTCAATTACACATATAAAATGACATCTGCACTAGGAGAACAAGAGAGTGAAAACACAATGATCAGTAGTTGCTGGACAAACCATAGGAACAGTGATAACAGGAGGCCCCCAGTTTAAAACCCTTCCCATAAAAGTACCAGATACTTAGTTTGAATCTTGATTTTTCTTTTTTACAAAGGAGAACAATCTCACTGGTACAAGCAGGAAATACTAAAGGGAGTTTAACCCTCAGCTGGTGCATAAATCTCTTACTTTTTCAGTCAAGGTGAGGTTCACCAGTTCTTTCTGCATTCTCTTGTCCAGCATTGAATGTTTTTGGTTTGATTAGTTTGTTTGGTTTTTTACTATTATCATCCCCCTTCCCCACTGTTTAGAATCACCACACTGTAGCAATACAGGGAAGAACAAAGAGCAGGGCAACCCGAAGGGCAGAGCCACCAAGAGTGTTCAGAGCACTCAGAGGGCAGTGCCCTTCCCAACCAAAGTGGACATGCCATTGAGCTGATAACAGAGTCCAGCATCAGTCCCAGGCAAAGCAAGGAGATGAATCAGGCTCTATCCAGGGATTACAACAGAGTTTATCCAGGGATTCAGTCAGGAGCAGCACAAGACAGGACCAAAGACAAGATTGGAAGCAAGATACAACTACCATATGAAAGATCCTTTCAGGAGACAAGTTACCTTCAGTGTAGGTCCAAGGTCTGTCCGCATGACATGGACATAAACAGGACACGTATGTTTCTTGTACTTCTTCAGGTATCCATAGCCCAGGAAGGGGGGGCTGGTTAATCAGGCCTCAGTTCACACGAAGTTTCTGGAACCCAATGTAGATGGTGTGACTGGAAGCCCCAGGCAAGGCTGGTCAGGGTTGTTAAAACTTTTGAGCATCTTAAGAACTCTGACAATTACAGCCTTTAAGCTTCATGATACCAAAACATAGGAATGCAACCAAACAAGCTTCTAGTCAAGCTTGACTCAGAAAAAAAAAAAATCAGCCTAACTGTGCTATTGGGTCTCTTGGCTCAGGCATCAATATAACACTCTGTAGATACAAACATGACCTTTTTTAGATCAGCTGTGAAATGCAAATTTATTGTTTACTACACAAAATTCTGGTTTTGATAATACCGTGAACTCTTCAAGTCCACGGAATATTGAACAAAAGACTCAGCTTAGGTCCAAAGTTTGTTAGTGTCCATAAGATAATTTTATGACCCTCTTCTGCTGGAATTCTCATGGGCAAAATTATCAGATTGGCCTCAATTCAATGCTTGTCCATATAACAGGGAAAGGAATTCTAAGTAACATAAATATCTATGACCTTTTTTAAAAAATGTTGTAGCTGTCAACAGTAGGCTTTGCATAGTAGGCAAAAAGTAGCAAAATCATTTTCAGTGTTTGCTTGAAAAGCAAATTCTTAGATGGCCATAATGTGAGCTCTCCTCTTGTGAAAGATGTACAGGATGAAAGGCAATGTTGCTCAGAAATGCCATACAAAGAGGTTTACTCTCTCTCACACCCAGCTGACACAGTTTTGTTAATACAAAGAAGAGTTTATACAGAAGAGAGTTAATTCCCTTATGAATTATCTGCTGGTTTATTCCATCAAGGGATAGAGAGAGTTGCCACGAAAATACTTTGCTGAAGGCAATACAGAGAAAAAAGAATAAAAGTCTGCTCTTGATTTGACAATGTGGGGCCTGTCCATTCCTCTGTCACATACTGCCAAGTCTAACTGTCACCTCTACCAATTAATATTTAGAACATTGGAGTAAATATTGGTTTAAGAAATATGTCAAAAGCTACCAAGTCTCTACAACTAATAGCTTCCTACCTAAGACAGAGACACTTCATATACAAAAAATATTGAGGTGTCATTTTTTTTTCCAAAACAGACTACTTTATTTTTCATCATCCAAAGAAAAAATGTTTATGACACAAAAGAACCTACAAATATTTTACCAAATTCTTTTAGGATTAGAGTAACTTCATTAATAATTTGTAAAAATAGATAAATATCAAAAACATGTTCTCAAAAGTTACCAAAACGAATATAGTAAAAGTCTTTAGTGTTTTATGTTTCATTAACTGAAATTAAATTTCTATGATTCATCCAAATAGTAGAACTGGTGATTTCGTCATTATAATGACAACTTTTCTTCCATTATGCCTATATAGAAATTTCTTAGCAAGACAATTTTCTCATTATTTTTTTTAATCATAAAAATTACCCAAAAAATTAATGTGTAAAGTTTAAAGTCTTTAAACACCAAAAAATTTTCCCTTAAGCTTCCTAAAACAGAAACTGAAACTAATTTTAAATAAATACATCATTATCTTTGAATCTTCACCTTCCCAGAAGGATCTCACATTTTGAGTAAGACCATACAACAATCAGTTCAGCATTTGGCACTAGAGAGGAGAACAAATATCAAGGAGACCAAGGATTTTCAACAGCAAATCTTTAACTAAAAGAGTAGCTTTCAGTGCCATTAGACACAAAACCACTTTAAAAGGCTCTATTGTGTTGATGTAATGTTTCATCCATACAAGTAGGGCTGGAATGTTTATCAGCTGTGCATGGGACCATGCTTTAAAGGGATAAAAGTTTCTTCCCTGAGATATCAATAGAAGTGTTCAAGAATAAACCAAAGAAGATAAAATAATTATATAAGGAAAACTGGTGATTCCTTTATGGTCATTGGAAAGGTGATAATCATTTAGAAGGCAAAAGTTTGACCTTTTTTTTTTTTTCTTTTTTTGGTGACAAACAGAGGAAAAGAGTAATTTTAGAAGAGACTGAGACATGTATCTAAGGGGCAATTTGCTCTGTCAGAACATCAAAAGCACCAGTGTCCTTTTCAGAAATTATAGGTAAGAAAAAGAGACTAATTTAGCAATTTATGTAGAGGATCAAAGAGCTCATTTCTATTTGGTTTGATTTTTATTTGTCTTGAATTATGTACATCAAAAGCATATACCTCAGGCTTATAAGAAAAAGAGAGTAAGAAAGCCAAGGCACTGAAATTAACATCAGGGGAACAGATTAGGAAACAACTTCAGGACCTCTCGGGGTCTCTGCTTGCCCGAGAATGAGGGATGGGCACTGCCCCATGTCCTTCGGGAAGTCCCAAGCCACCCACAGAAAAGACGAGGAGTCTTCAGATGTTCTTTTTCTGGGTTTTCCTCCTTGTTTATTTTATCTTATCTCTACAATTCTCTCTGAGCTCTGCCAAGGTCTGGACAGCACGGGCAACAGGCGACGACTGTCCGCCTGCCCACAGGTTGTCATCTTATATACAGATAATTACGTGCACATTATTTACAATTGTGATCCAATACATACACTTAACACTAGACAGGTATTTTCTACTTTAACCCAATCCCTCTAAATCTACTTCATGTCGTCACCACTGTGCAAGATGGAGACGAAGAAGGAGAAGACTCTAGGGTAACGCCCAGAATCCTCCATCTTGTCTCTGGTCCTTCTTATCTTGAAACCCCTAATGTGAAAATATTAATACTTTCTACTACTTTCAAGGCCTTGCAATTCTTCCCATAGTGTTGGTGATTTTTCCCATGGGCTATAATCGAGACCCCTGCCTGTCTGGGGTCCATGCCAGGGTCTGCAACCCCCCTGCACATATCTCCGACCCCCCTGTACAGATTTAAACCCCCCTGTACAGGTTTCTGCTTGTCCAGGGTTTCCAGAGGAATACCCTGGACTCCTACAAGGACCAATAAGCAGCTATGACTTTTTCTGTTATAAAGATAAACATTTTGACCTTTTTAAAATATGAGTTCTGGAACTGCAAGGGCAACGTAATCAGGTATTTTTCAAAGGACACTGATTCAATGCAATAAATTGAAGAGTTCTCAAAGAACTGGAAAAACCAAAATGAATATAATGTTAAAGCATGATTTTCTTCTTTTTAGTAATCTTGGCCATTTTAAATTCAAGTGTTAGAACACTGACAGACTTCTGTACATTCCACAGCAAATTTCAAAACTTATTTGAATTATCAATGCTGTGGAAACTTTTCAAGGTCTTGTAACTTGTAAGTTCTGCACAATGGCATTGAAAAAGTAAATGCAATACAAATTTAAACTTATTGCTAAGCACATATATCTTATCAAAGGGTACATGTATTTTATGCCTATGAATGAAAACATCACATTTTTAAGCAATGCAGTTACAAGAAGTCCTTACAAGTTTACAGAAAACATGTTAGCAGAAAATATGATTCTGCTCTGAAAAAATCACAGAAAATTTTAACTTGTCGTAGAAAAATATCATGCAATGTGTCATCTCTCTAAAAGAGAGAGCTGTCTGTGAAGCTGAGCTGAATAACAGCTGAGAGTATTTTTCTTTTCCCTGAGGCAAATGACTTATGGTTTAGAAGAATTCTTTCTCACCCACTTACAAGTTACTCTATTGAGTATTCCCATTATTGTGGAGGTGTGAGCTAGCAGTTCCCTGTGAGCTGGGACCTGAGTACCCTAGGGAATTCCCAGGTTGTGCAGACAGTCCTGTCCCACTGCCCAAGGCAGGAGGGGAGTAGGGTCACTGGGGGAAGCCCCAGGTGCCCCAGTGAGCACCTTGCTGGGGAGGGACTGACTCTGGGCCCAGGCATGGACTGGCAGATGGGCTTGGGGGCTGTGGGGACTTGGACACCAGCCCTGGGACAGAGACTGAAGGCCCCAGTAAGCTGTAACGGGGTCCAGAGCACAGAGAGGCCCCAGGTGAGGCTGAATAAGAACAGTAAGGCCTGATATTGTCCTTAGGGCCCTGACAGTATGAACCTCTACTTTACATCCAAATGATCTAGTCAGTCTTCTCTCTTCATTCTCTCTCTCTTCATGTTTCAAAACTCTCCTTGTTATCCTTTACTATTTTCTTCTTAATTCTTCCTCGTGACACCTCAGTGTTTATACGTTCATGGTGGCAATTTACTAAGAAAGAAATACAAAAGGAACTAACTTATTAAAAAGCATAAAGGGAATAGATCCCTCCCCTCGACCTGCTGGCAACACTCCTCATAACACAGGTCAGGATGATTTATTGGATTATAAATAAAACAGTATCACCAAAAATCTTGATTTCTGACTTAGTGTTGTTATGTATCTCTATAATATTTTTAATATAAATGGTTAAAGTAGTGTAACAACTTAGTAGTGTAACAACTGCCATTGAGTTGTGATTTCAATCCAATCAGATGGTCAAGATAGTTACTCTGCAATGCTTGTTTTGGCATTCAGTTTCAAACTGAATGTTTAATCTGAATTCAGTTTTAAACTGCATAAACTTTTCCTTAGTTTAATGCCAATATTCTAGCTACATCATCTTGTACTGCACTAAATTATTTCTCTCTGACTTAATACTTCAAACCATTGGCTACTTGTAGCATGCTAATTCTCTCTGCCCCTTTTCATTGCTGAGTCAAGCTGTATACACCTCCTTCTTTTATCTTTTCGCTCAGAAATCAATCCCTCCATCTCCTTGATCTAGGGTTTGGTGTTGGTTTTTTGGTTTTTGGTTTGGTTTTTTTTTTTTTTTTTTGTTTTTTTTTTTTTTTTTTTTTTGGTGGTTTTTGTTTTGTTTTGTTTTGTTTTGTTTTTTGTTGTTTGTTTGTTTGGTACAGTGGCAGGGGAGTTGTTGCTTTTTAAAGTTGTCCTCAGAACTTCATTCAGTTTGTCAATATCTCTTTTCAAAAGTAGCTTCAAATATCAAATGCAATATTCAAGATATATTCACTTCAAAACACCACAAAGAAAGAGTTGTGTCCTTGGTTGCTGAAACAGTACCAAACTCTTTACTACTTTATACTCATTATGCCACCTGTAGAACCAAAAGAAACATCTAAGTCCTTCAAAACAGACGTGTATTTCTATCTATTCTCTACCTGTCTTTCCAGGCTTATACAATGGAATGTTATACAATGGATTTATTCATTAACATTGGAATGTTAATGAATAAATCTCTCAGAACTAAACAACACCAATAATGAAGGCAAAGCACAACAGAAAAAAAGTCATGTAAACACATTACCTCTCTTATGCTATCTTTACATTGAAAATTTTATCAGGCTTTGTAAGTTTTGCAGTTCTCTTCAAAATCTTACAAGTTACTTGCAGTTGTTAGTAACATAAGATTACTAAGGACCCAAAAGGTCAAGCTTATTTCCCCTGCTACCATAAATTCTATTGTAAGTTAATTTGTTTATGAGTTTATCAAGGCCCATCTTAAAAGTTTTCAACTTTCCTGTTCTACATTGTAAATTACTCATAATCATACACTGCATACAGGGATAAAAACTGCTACATCTTTTTGCAGACATGGAAATAAAATGTAAAGATTCTAAGAGATTTTTCTGGGGGACATGACTAGAATAGAGACTGTCTGCTCTGAGGTATACAACCAGTATTGTTTAAGTTGTTGGTATTAGAGTTGCTATGCAAAAAAAATTATAAAGAATACCAAAACAAAGTAATTAACCACGCTGTTCTTATTTTCCAACACTGGTTTTACTTACTAAAAAGACATATGCACAAACATTAATAGATGTATGAATAAGGAAATGAAAAATATCTCTAAATTAAAACATTCTAATTTTTTCTGTTAAAATTACTCTCGTTAAAGCTGCACAGTGACAGTAAGAAGTATTCTCGTAGCTGTCTACTCAATCAGATTAGAATATTCTCTGTACACATGTAGTTAGAAAATGACAATATATATCATAATCTGGTTATCCTTGGCCTCAATTTCTTCTGTGTGTTTAAAGTTACTGTAAAGAAGAAGAAAGTCTATAGAGTCATTTTAAGTAATCCATATACCTCGCAATACTACACACTGACTGGCAGGACAAAGAACTTAAGATTTTGTCATAGTTAATAAATTTGCTTCATTCCTGTAATTAGGAAAGAAAGAAAAAAAAAAAGATTTTTACAAACCTCTGAGGGCCTAAAAATATTTTTTTTGTTTTCAGTCTCATTAGAAACTTTGAAGTATAAACCATAAAAATGTTCTTATTATTTTAAGAAGTCTATGATCTTTTTCACATCTTTTCCAGTTAGCTGTAGCCCATCAGAAGGCTGTTTTCTTTGTCAAAAGTGAACTTGTTCTTTCTTGTTCTACAGGAGCTTCTGTTTTCTTCATTTATCAGCTATGATGATGACAAATAATCCCTACATAGCCCTAGGATTGTGATTGCCTTCTGTTTGCTTTCCTTTATTTGTCCTACACGTGTAGGATATTTTCAACTCTTACACAACCTGTGGCATGCTAAGCTCACTCCAGTTCACATAGCCATCATTTTTGTATCACTCCCTCATCTTTTCTCTATTTCCCTAAACACATTCAACTGCATGAAGATGGGTTTCTTAGGATATACCTTTCTTTTCTCATACAATTCCATTTCCTTTTGCTTATATTCTCTGTGTTGTATCACAGAGAATATAAGCAAAAATAATATGGTAATAATATTTGTGTCTACCAGTGATAAGAAAATATTGGTTCTTTAGTTATTGTTCATTTCTTTCAGAAATCTAATTTTTGAGCTCTGTTAAGCTACTCCAAGAAAGTAGATTCAACAAGCTCTTTGTCTTATCTTAACATTATACTTCTTAGTGAAAATATTTTTTTCTATGTCCAGTCTGAACTCTGTGCATTAATTTCAAGATGCTGCCTTTATCATCTTCTACTTTACCCCATCATGTCTTTAACTCTCTGTCAAGAAGCTGTGATCTGCCACTTGGCTCGCACCTTTGTCACTGTAGTAAACAAACCCAGTCATCTAAGTCTCTCCCTGCAGAATTCTGTTGATCAGTCTTAAGTTTGTCAAGATCCATTTGGACTGAAACTCCAGAATTTGCTGTGTTTGCTGTTCCAATTTTAGCATCACCCACAAATTTGCTGAAGATGTATTTTAACCTGTCATCAAGGTTGCTATTTGTGATATAGTATAATATTAACTCAGTAATCGACACAGAAATACCCTGTTGCCAACTGCCAAATGGCTACCAAGGCACTGATTACTGTCCTTAGATCCTTGTAATGCATCCAAATCTCTACCCTTCCAATTCTTCAATCTTCAGTTGCTCTACTTTCAAATGAGTGTGCTGAAAGAGAAAATCTCAGAAATCCTACTGCAAGGTATATTCTATTCATTGCTCTTTCATTTTCTCCATTGCCACTCAATGCACTGTTGAAAGCAACCAGGTTAGTTACTAGGTTTTGTCTTACCTTGTTATCTTGTTATCTTCTTTTATTTTACATGTGGGAGTGCTTTTCGAAAGGAAATCCCCCATGATCTTTACAGGCACTGAGGTTGGACAGACCTAAAGTCTAAAGGCTTTTGTTGTTGTCTTTAACATGTTCATAAACCTTTTTCCATTTGCCAGGAACAAATTTCTTCCCCCATCCTCATGGTAGGTAGCACACCCAGACAAGCCTAGTCTTTTCAATGAGTCTCTAATTCATTTTTCTAATCTCTAATTAAATTTTTCCTCATTGTTAGTTGTACTTTACCATCACTTATGTCATTATCGTTAATCCAAATACAGTAATAAGTCACTAAATGAAGAATACAAAAAAGCAAATGAATACAAAAAAAATACCAAAAAATCTTATTTTTTTTAAGAGAACTACAGAATGATTTTATGGCGATATTTGTCATATTATTATGTGACAGAAATTTAATTTACCAAATATTTTCTGGAAAATTGAATTCCAATGCACACGTGCTGGCCAGACTTCCTCAGGAGAGGATCCTTGTGCTTTTTTTCCAGCGTTATACTTTCTGCTGAGCCTAAGGAGATTTTCCAAATTTTAGATTTTTACAATTCTAGACATCATAACATTCACAGTAGTTCATAAACAGACTGGAAATTTTCAGGAGAGTGGTGGTCTTCAAAAATGAATCTCTGAAGCAGTAACATTGTCCAAGTTTTCACAAATGACTCACCATATCTGATTATAATCAAGAGAATACAATGAACAGTGAAATTAAACACATATTATATGCTGCTTCTGGTGACTTTGGTCCTGTGAAAATTATTTATTAATGAAAACCATTTACTTTCCACAATTTATTTTAACAAATCTAAACAAAATCCTAGAGAAGTTTGTGAAGAACTTCCCAATATACAATTTCCTAATTTTCCCTTGTGATTATTTTTGACATTTCTAAGCAAAATGGAAAAAAAAATCCTGCAGTGAAATACAAAATAGTCTGTTGTTAGCATCAGTACTGCTGCAGCCTTTCAGTATTAAATTTATTCCACTAGTGGCATAGTGTGCTGGTTTTGTCCAGGTTAGAATTTATTTTCTTTGTAGTAGCCCCTATGGCTGTGTTTTGGATTTGCACCATAAGTAGGGTTTATAACACAGGGATGCTTTGATCACTACTGAGCTGCACTGAGCTTTTCTGCTCTTTATATCACCCCACCAGCAAGAAGGCTGGGGGTGGAGAAGGCTTTGGAAGGGGACACAGCCAGGACAACTGACCTTGGATAACCAGATTCCATACCCTATGGCATCTTGCTCAGCATATAAAGGTGGGGGAAAAAGAAGGAAGGGGGACAGATTTGAACTGACATAGTTTGTCTTCACAAGTCACCATTATATGTGATGGAGCCCTGCTTTCCTGAAGATGGCTGAACACCTGACAATGAGAAGGTGTGAATGAATTTGTTATTTGGCTTTACATGAGCATGCAGTAGTTGTTTTACCTATTAAATACCCTTTCTTTATAGCCTTTAAAGTTTGAGCTTGTTTTATTTTCTCCTGATCCTATCTCACAGCAGAAAAAGAGTAAATAATTCTAGTGGGCGTCCAACTCACCACATTAATTGGTGCATTGTCCAGGAAATGAAAAATTGGCGAACTAAAACCACTACAAAAATCTTTAACTCAACCCACAAGTTTTCATACACTCCAATTCTCTTTCCCATCTTATCAGGAGAAAATGAGCAAACAGCTGTGTGATGTTTAGTTGTTGGCTGGGGATCAACCACGAGACCAAGTAACTAGATCTTTAACACTACAGAACTTAATTCCAAAACAAAACCAAGTAAGCAAAATATGAAGGGAGATTTCCAAGACAAGGAAAATACTGCTATCTTTCTCACAATGTTTTTCCTTTATCCATCAGTTAATTTTTTTTTCCTCAATAAACACTGATTCTTAGAATATTGTAATAAAAGTCACAATTGGTATGTTTGAACATGTGGAAATTTTGCACTTATTAAAGTAGATCTATAAAGCTTCCTGGTCTAAATAAATTTTTAAAACAATACTTATTTTTTGCTATGACAGAAAGCTATTAACTTTTTTTTCGATTTAAACAATTTTGAAAGCTGAAGCAAATACAGAAGCAAAACTCCTACAGTTCCATAATTCTACCTCATTATAAAAAAAAAAAAAAAGGAAAAAGCAATTTTTATAAATTTGCCTCTATGAGGGTTTTAAGTGAATTTGACATATTACTAATGCAGTCAACCTTTACAGTATGAAGAAGATAAGGATATGATTTGCCATGGTCAATATGAGACATCTTTTCTGTAAGTAAGGATTTATTGATAATATTATTGAAACTTTGAAATGCAGCTTGAAAATAATTTGAACTGATTAATGAACATTGTATGAGCAAGTGTACGACTGGAAAGAGGAACGCAGAACACAGGTTCAGGAGGATGCATTTCTAATAAGCATTAGGAGTGCCTACTTAGCTTTATTACAACAGGTTTCTGGGATTAAAAGACCATGCTACCTAGATGGCATAATGACAATGAAGTTGTCTAATGATTTGACATCAGAGGATTCAACTTTTGTGTCTTCTGAAGAAATTACTTCAGCAAGCAAGGGATTGTAAAGGCCACAGATAGAGTCACTATATCTACTTTCCTCTACTATTCTGCAGGTCAGCAATCCTGTTCTGCTCGTGAGATTTGACAGCATCAGTAAGTACACTATTATCTGCTACAGCAGATGGTCCTTAGCTGTGACTTCCTATACTGTGGAATTAAAGCCATACAACTGAAAATTCTCTGACCATATCTTTGTAAATATTACTGGACAGAATTTCAGCCACTTACAGTATTTTTACAGGTATAAGAAAGAGTTTATCCACAACAGGTTCTCCAGAATTCATGTTTCGCATTCAAACTACCCTGACTAAATCTACAGGATCAATGATTCTGTTCTGAGTGATTAACAAAATTAATTATATCATATCATAATGATGTAAGGTGTATGAATGTGACCACTTTATGTCTCCAAGTACCCTGCATGAAGTAAAATGTTTTAAACAGTATAGGTATCAAGTCAGATACCTATTTCTGTAATAAAAACTTTTTTTTTTGTGCCTAGTAAACTTAACTTCTAATTCTTTATTATGAATTTAAAAAAGCTACATCCTCTGCTTTTTAAATCAAGTTAGAACTGATAACTGGGTAAATGCAGTTGTCTGCAGCTCTCTTTAAGCTGTTGCCTGAAGGTGCTAGCAGTCCTATGCTTCAAGGTTTTAAACAGTTTATCGGCACAAGGATGGATACTATATTTTAGTGAAAAGCACTAAAAGCATTTACAGAGATTAAAAGAGTAAGGGAAATTAGCCTAGTCTTCACAAGATCCTAATTCTCATTTAATGCACTGGGCACTCCATTCAAGGGATGTACACGGGAGAAAAATCTCAATTTCTTCATCAAGTGGGTTCAAAATGGAACATCATTTTGGTCTAAGCTATAAAAAATCCTAATCAGGTGGCATGACAAAACAGTCCCTGACAAGGCATACTGACAGATATAATGAGAACAACTTTAAATTGAAGCATGGCGAAGTAAAGGGTATAGGTTGGGGAAATAATAAAGTAGAGAGAATGATAATCTGCTGCAGATAAAGTTATTTTAATGGACTTTAAGTCTCCTGAAATGTGCAATGAGATGGTATCTGAGTATATTGTTATTTTTTACCACCTTATGAAAAAGACACTGCAGCATTATATCATTCTAAGGTAGCTAAGTGAAACCAAACAAGTGAGAACAAATTATTAAAGTATAGAGGAAAAGGAAAATAATTCTATGCTACCTTTTTTAAATTTCTTTTCCCCTTCCTTATGCAAACTGCCTACTTAAACTGAAATCACTTCCAAGTAGCATCCTCTAATCTTGCATGACTGTAAAGCATCTGACACACTTCTGTGGACCCTACACAGATAACCTAAAATAGAGCTTTAATAATATTATTTAGGCTGATTAAGACAACAATATAAAATATGAAAATTAACTCCTAGCACCTTTGAAGACAAAGAAAAGATTTTGACTTTTTTGAGGCAAACTTTCAGTCCAAATATGAAAGTATCTCTACATATGAACATATATATCCTATAATATAAACATCCTAAAATGTATTTTACATATTTTTTCTGTATATAAATCTCTACCAATAAAACTTTTTTTTTTCTTTTCAGAAATATTATATATTCTTTGAAGAATAAATTTAAACAAAAGTGCTTCAATCCTTAAGATTAAATTCCAAAGGATTCACCTTTAGGAAAGACTGTCCTGTCAGCCTAAGATACTGTCTCTGAGTAGTCCCAGTAAAGCTACTGGGTTTGTAAGAGAGATTAAATCCTTGTTTTTAATATTCTTTTTACAGACTATAACTCTGGGCAAACTATTTTTTTTTTTCATAGAAAGTAGGCTTTTTATTTTCCTTTTCTGTGGAATTCATTGTGAAGCGCTTGTTTTCCTTTCAGTATACATGGAATGTAGGTGTTCAATTCAGCATTCAGGAATGGTCAGTCCCTTTTTGGATTCCATCTTGAGTGCTGATATGTTCATAATGAAAACAAATAAAAATCTCTTCCAGTATTAGCCTAGGCTTTACATTAATTGAACTAGGGAAAGCCAGAAAATTGTTTTACCTCAGTATCTTCATGTTTAAAATGCATTGATAATATTCACTAAATACAGGGAAATATTGTGTAAATTAGTTTTTCCTGGATTTTTAATGCATCAGAGGTTATAAAATATTACTACATTTTTTTTTCATTACTGCTCATTCTGTACTTGTTGGATATTAAAAATAATTGATCTTTTCACCTTTATTTTGCCCCTTTACATTTACATAGATAGTCATTACAACTGTCTCTACCATTCTTTTATTCAGACTGAAAACACACATCTGTTTCAATTATCCATTCCAGGTTCAATTGTCAAAACTTTTCATCATGTTTGAGGTTTTTTCTTTTCTGAGCAATGTTCAATTTCTACTGCTAATTTTGAGCTGCTGCCTTCCTTACTGATTGAAGGGCTCTGACTGAGATCTACCATTGCTGAAGTTCTCCTTATGTGCTTTGTTAGACCTCCATGAGCTACTGTTTATGTTCTGATTGTTAAACCAACATAATGACAGATTAATTTTTAGCTAAATCAGTTGGCTTCTCCCTCCTACCGCACAGACACAAGGTCATGAGTGTTGGCTGAAGAGGTCCCCAGGAAAAATGTGGGGAGTGGGGAAGGCATAATTTTTCCTTTCATAAATGCTGTTTCCTTGTGAGGAAGTCACTAGTTTTATCTTAATGACACGTCCTCCTGTCTTTCCAATCCTGATTCATCTTCATTGTATTTCTTTTCACTTTATTTTTAATAGCTAAAACTTTTCATAATTCATTTCAATTTGATGTTTCCATGCCCAATATTTTTTTTTTTCACAAACTCTTCCTAGGATTTTCTGCAATCTTTATGGCAATAGCCCAGAAAACCTAAAAGGAATGTTCTCTATGTGGAATGAAAATGTTATTAAACAAAGACAAAGACAGAAGTAAATATGAAAGAAGCCATAGCTCCTGGCTTTATGTTCCTGCTGAGTTTGAAAGTCAGTGGAATGTGGGAGTCCTTCCTCTTCTCAAAGATAAGATATTTCTAATCAACACTATCATGCTCTAAGGCACTATCTTACAACACCTATTAGTTGTAAACTCAGCAGGAACTACAACCACCTGCCTCTCAAAGAAAAAAATATTTTTCCTCTGTGTGATCCAGATTATCCAGAAAAAAGGGAGACAAGGTACAAATTACATGTGAAAATGTGCTACATTCCCATTCAAGCTGCTGTTGAAAATACATTATACAAAAGTCATGATCCCACAAGCTATGGAGTATTTTTCACCTAAATGAATTTTAGTAGGAACAGGATTTTCAGATTACTCCTTCTTTGTGCCATGAGCTTCAGGGATAAGGAAAAGATTGCTGACTGAATTTTCTACACTCTACTGGGTGTAAAACAGAACATTCTATCCTACAAATGAAAATAAGAAATATTGAAGGGTAGCAAATACACACAGGTAGTAAAATGATCACTTTTTCTGAGTCTAGAAGCCCAAATTACCTAAATACATTGCTGATCTTCTCAGTAGTCTTTCTTGGTAGTATACCAAGGGGTGGCAGAAGTTTGAAGTTATCAATTTAGGCACAGTTAAGTGCACAATAAGTGCAGGTTTTGATCCCCAACCTGTCTTCTTGAAGCGATTTGTCCTTTTGATACAAGTATTATAAAAGATTCAGCTTGTATTTCTTGTATTTCAATTCCTAATTAAAAAAATGCAATTTATTATTATTGTTTTCCAAAGAGGTAGACAAGAGACAGACATGGAAAGGGCCAATTTTCTTGAAAAAAACAGAGTGTGTCAGACAACCATTTGGACAAGAAAGGAGTCAAAAAAGCCTTTTCTGTAGAACAAAATAGTTTTCAATAAAGCAATGATAAGAACTTGAGTATTTAGATAGGGGTCACTGCAGTCTTTAGCTCACAAAAGACTCCACAAAAATATAAAATTTGAGAAAGTTAAAATTAACTTTTCTCTGCTTAAACCAAAGATATCCATCTTCATCATTTGCCTGAAGAAACACATTGACTTTTTGAGCACCCTAGAAAATGTCAAAACCTCATACTGTATTTCCCATCTTTTCAAGTCCAAATATACCCTTTTTCAGCCACAGCACTACAAACTCACAAGGTTCATTAAGTTATAATAATCATCATACAAAAATTTTCCTCCTCACAACCCTTTGTCAATTATGTTGTAGGAAAGCAAGAGAATTGACTGATTCAGACTGCATATATGCTCAGTATTCACATATTATCTCCCAGCTATTTGAGAATTAGTGAAAATACTTAGATCTTTGCAAAGCCAAATAAGATTTGTGAGCAAATCCTTTCTTGTATATTATTTATAGGCACTTAGTGCGGGACTAATTTTTCTCTCTGTTTATACTATGTATTTCTTACCTAGATGGTCTCAATTTTATGGTAGCACCATCATTAATGAGAGTAATGTAACAAGAATTCACTGTAGAACTGGATCTCAGGCAACACTTTTCCTCCCCTCTTATGGGTAAGACCATTCACCTCTCTTTTAAAAATCTTCTCTAGGATTAACAAAAGATAGTTGTGTCCTGAACCTTGTCATTGTACATATCAATTAAGAAAAGGCAGGACTCACAGATATTTGTCCCCCATATTGTTCTCTTCTAAAGCCTATTGAATGACATACTACCTTTAGTGTTTTAGCAATCATCATTCTGTTTAAAATATTTTCTCAAGTGCAGTGGGATTTTTTAATGTTTCAATAATTTTAAGGAATTTTAGGAACATTAGACATCTGTTGGATACCCAGACGAATACATCTTTGAAATGAAAACTTTAATGTGGAAAAATGGATATGATATTTTTTTTAATTAAAGATGCAACAATTCGAAAAGGAAAACAGTGAAGGACATATATTAAAATGGCAAAGGATGTCAGCACAACCTGTTGGAACATGTCAGTCAGACACATTATTACATTCCTGTTCTGCATGATGCTCTGTTTGCCACCACTCTCATTGAAAGGCAGAGCATGACTAACAACCTTCAAGCTAGAAGAGGAAAAATTCAGGTTTTATTTGGATTTCTGCTGTTGACATAAAGTTCTGGAATACCCTTATAACTCAGTCTCATTGGAAAAAAATTAAAAATCAAAGTTCACAACAAAAAGGTGACATGAAGGGCAACAAGGAGAAAAGTCACTCCAGTTGACATTTTTTCTTTTCTACACTTATGGCAGAGGGTACAAGATCAAATGCTCTTTCCCTGTTACTTCTTCCTGTGACTAATCTTACTTCTCTCCTCTCTATATTTTTTAAGTAGCAAGGTGCCACTTTGTGTCAAATTTCACTTAGCCTTTTTGTCCACATAAAATCTCAGATTTGAGAGTGACTTCTAAGTGGTATCCTCAGCAATGTGTAACTAAACCCATAAAGGTGCAAAAATAGTAAGCTGCATGCAAAGGCTGAAGTGTTGTCTAGAAAAAGTTGAAGATTTTAGCATTATGATAACTATATTATGACTGATAACTATTATAGAACCTATCCTAAATCAAAATTTCTCTGCAAGTACAGAGAAACTATACTCTATATAGCTATACTCATATGAGCAACTAAAAGAAAACTTTTTTTTTTCTGATCAACAATACTCTTACTTCCTCAGTTTAAATAAACTTTATTTATGCTGTTCCTGGTGGGTTTTATGCTCTCTATCTGATTATGAATATATTTGGATTTCCTCTTTCTTTACTATTTCATTTTTCTATATTTTCTATAGCCAATTTAGAGTCTGATCATCTTATTAATAAGAGTGAATTAACACATCATAGAGAATTTTCTCCACTACTAGACAGTTACCTTCACATGTCAGTGGGCTGCTGAGCTCCTTTCTCATTCTCTCCTGTCAATTTAGGGCATCTCAGTAAACTATTATTTCAGTTTGACGCCGCGCCTATTCCGCTTCGTGGACCGAGCCCTGCCTGCTTCCGGCTAGCCCTGGCGTCGGCTTCAGGCAGACGGTACAGCCCAGTTGGCTGACCAACCGAGCTGATCCGATGGGCTCTTTGCAGCCCAGCCGCTTGGTGTTGGTTGTGACGACAGCGAGGACAGAAGGAGGACTCTGCCAAGGGGGTTGTCACAGGAGTTTATTGAGGGGTCAAGGGAGACAACCTCACTCCAGGAAGCCTGCCTTGGCAGAGCGAAATCTGCTCAATGACAGCTCCTTTTACCTGGGGGAGGAGTGAGGGGAGGTGACAGAGAGGGAACCAATGAGGGAAGTCGAGGGAGTGGTTGCCAGGATGATTGACTCCTCCGGGAGCCAATCCTCGTGGGGGGGGACGAACTTTCTTGGATCTTGGCCTATCACTCGACGCCCTCCTAAGAACTTTCCAGAACCAGGGAGAGGCCTCGAGGAGATAGACAGATCCTTGGGGGTAGGGAATGCAGGATTGACAGGTAACTGAAACTGGGTAAACAAGTAGGGTAAAAACCAATTGGGGTTTGAACAGGGGGTACATGGAACAAACCAAATAACAGCATGAATGAACATTTAACAGATAAATTTAAACACACCACTACATCTCCCCCTTTTATTTTTAATAAAGTGAGGTGGATTGTGCTTCTGGTGAAAAACATTCTGGCTGAGGGTAAGCCTCCTCGAGCCAAGTTTGTTGTGTTGACCACATTTGGTACTCTTCTTCAGGTGCACTAGGCACCACAACTCGATTCACCTCGGGGGAGGTAGTGATGTTTGAAATTAACTTGTAAACCATGCGCTTGATCACGCCAAACGCGATCAAAACGATAATAATTACAACTAAAATTATAAGTCCAGTTCTCACTAGCGAACCGGCCCACCCAGAGAGCCCCCAGTTTTTGAACAGTTCGCTCAACCAGTCTTCAGTCTCCTTTTTGATTTCTCCGACCATGTCCCTCATCTTCTGGATGGCTTTGTGGGCATCTTCAGCCTTCGAGGATAGATTAAAACAGCACATCCCTTCAAATTCTTCGCATTTATGTCCATGGAGAAGGAGAAGGTAGTCAATGGCTGCCCGATTTTGTAGAGTGGCTTGCCTCGTTATTTCCTCGTCAGATAGGAGGTCGGCTAGGGCGTTAGAAGTTAAATTTGCCTGCTTCGCCACCCAGCACTCCAATCGGCCTAATTCTCCTAGACTTTTGGCCACTGAGACCCAGGGCAGAAAAACTGTGACGGCCGTCGTCTTTGTCCTGGACCAGTGGATAATTTCCGAATTGCAATCTGGGTCGAGACTTGTAAGGTCTCTTTTTTGAACCGCCAATTCATTAGATCTGTTTTTTCTTTGCCAATCCATAATTTGAGTTTTGTTTGGGGTGAAGAGGCCCAACCGACCTAGTGTGCAAGGACCTCCGATGAGACGAGAGGGGATGCCTGGCCATGCCCGGTCGCCACAAATCAAAAAGATTCCCTTAGGAAGGGATAGGGGTTTTTGATTGATGGTGGAGGCCATCTTGACATGAGCAATCCACTCACACCACTTTCCAGCGGTGTAAACATCTTTGATTTGCAAGACCGAGGAGAACAGTTTGACTTGGTGTGCAGGGGGAGTAAATACAAACTGAACACAATATCTTGCCGCAGAAGAGCCAAGGAGTTCCAGCTCCTGAGGCTCGTCTGAGGCTTGGGACAACTCAGGAATCCAATCTCTCCACAAAACAAGGGGATTTATAACTGGAACAGAAACTTTGCGTTCTGTGCGTTCTTCTATCAATGTGCGGTAGATGCGACCAGGGGCATTATTATTAACGTCTCCCATGATTTTTAAAAGGGTAGGTGGGAATTCTTCAAGCTTGAGTGGGATCCCCACGAGGCAAGTGGACATCGGGTCAACGGCTGAAGCAGAGGAAAGACAGATGTGGTCTTGCCCCATTGATTTGGCAAGGGTGGCCCACACGTTTGCTTTGGGTTGAGGGACGATCCAACAGATGGTCGGAACCAGAAGACTGGCGAGCAGGAGCAGCTGCAGTTGGCTGGCAGTTGAAAGGGGTCCCATCTGGGCAGAGTCCGGAGTCACTGAAACAAACTTAAAACAAGAACAGGGTTAACTCAGAGCCAGGGAGGCAGGGGTAGGAAAGACTCTTCCCGAGACGCTTTCTTCCGTCTCCTCCTTCTCCATGATGCCACCGACACCTGTGACACCTTTGTTTTTTGGTTAGAAACCTTAGGAACATAGGGCCTCACCCATTTGGATGGTATCCATCTCGGGCCTGCAGGGGTGGACACGCAAGCGTATCCTCGCCCCCAGGTAATTAGGTCATGAGGTCCCTCTGTTCCTCCGGTCTCTGGGTCTTTTATTATAACTGGCGGCTTGGCCCTCAGGACTAACTGACTGTTTCCTCCAAAGTGGCGGACTATTGGCGGATTCATCGTCTCAAATGAGCAGTTTAGGAAGTTGACAGTGAACAGTGCTCTGGACAGACGGATCGATGGTGACTCGATTTTCAGTATTTGCTGTTGTTGATCAAGGACCCTTTTGATGTCTCGGTGGGTCCTTTCCACCACGGCTTGACCTGTCGGGGAATGGGGGATGCCTGTCTTGTGATCCACTCCCCATTGCTGCAGGAAACTGCGGAACTCCCTGGAGCGGTAGGTGGGCCCGTTGTCGGTCTTCAGGACCTTCGGGATGCCCAAGAAAGAGAAAGCCTGAACAAGATGCTTTATGGCATCCCAGGATTTCTCCCCCGTGTGGGCGGAAGCATAGACAGCGCCAGAAAAGGTGTCTACCGAGACGTGCACGTATTTCAACTTTCCAAATTGCGGTACGTGGGTCACGTCTGTCTGCCACACCTCACAGCTATTCAGTCCTCTGGGGTTTGCTTCTGCACTTAGGGTGGGAAGTGCGTGCTTTTGACAGGTGGGACATGTTGCCACAATCGCCTTGGCCTGTTCTCGAGTGATATGGAATCTGCGAACAAGACCTGGCGCATTTTGATGGAAAAGCTGGTGGCTGATCTTGGCCTGTTCGAACACATTTGGCAGTGGGGCCATTTCTGCAGGGGCAGCAAGAGCATCAGCCCTTCTGTTTCCCTCAGCAATGAACCCCGGCAAATCCGTGTGTGACCTTGTGTGCATTACGAAAAAGGGTTGCTCTCGGTGGGAGACTAACTTTATCAGTTTCGAGAGTAGTTTGAAGAGGGCAGTGTTGGAAACTTCTTGCAGTATTGAATGTTCTGCTCTGGACACCACTCCCGCAACGTACGCGGAGTCAGTGACTAAATTGAATGGTTCAGAGAACCTTTCGAAAGCTCGGACGACTGCGGCCAACTCAGCGACCTGAGGCGATCCCTCTACCTCAGTGATATCTGCCTCCCACTGCTGAGTCTGAGAGTCCCTCCAAGTCAAAACTGACTTGTGTGACTTTCCGGACGCGTCTGTGAAAACTGTCAAAGCTTTCAAAGGTCTCTTGCTCTGTTTGCTTTCTATGGCCAATGTGAATTGGGCATCCTGATTAAAAATTTTGTGGGCAGGCCGATGAATCGAAATTTGTCCCGAATAGGAATCCAGAGCAAACTGCAAAGCTTCGTTTTCTTGAAGCAGCTGTTCCAACATTGCCTTTGTAATTTGGCCCGTTTTTAATCTGATTGGTACATGAATGCATTCAAAGTCACATCCGGCTAGTTCCCTAATTCGGGTCCTAGCCTTCCGGATCAGTTCAGCTACCAACTCTTGTGGCTTTGTCATTCTTTTGGACCTCTGGTGACTAAGAAAGACCCACTCTATGATCAAGAGAGGATCTCTCCCGCCTCGGTCCTTTTTGGGGATTTCGGTTGTGTCCCACTGAAAGATGACCCCATGCAAGTGTGGCAGATTTCCTAAAATGATAAAACTGAAGGGCAGGTCAGGGTTACATCTGTTTGCCTGCCTGGTAGACATGTTGACCTGGACCTTTTCCAAAGCTTTCTGTGCTTCCGGGGTGAGCGCCCTTGGAGAACTAAGCTCCTCTCCCCCTTTTAGTAAATCAAAAAGAGGTGCTAGGTCTTCGGTGGTCAGGCCTAGCCAGGGTCTCACCCAGGTCAATGCCCCACACAGTTGATGGACATCTGCGAGCGTCCTGATTTTTGTTTTGATGGCCAATTTCTGCGGCACAATGGTCCGCTTTCCGATTTCCAGACCCAGATATCGCCAAGGTGGCATCCTTTGAATTTTTTGTTCTTGCAGCTCAAACCCTGCAGCAACCAATGCATTGATTGTCAGGTCAAGCGCATGGGTGAGTACATCGTCATTGGGAGCACACACGAGGACATCATCCATGTAATGATGGATAATGGCCTTCTCCGCGGCTGCTCGGACAGGGGACAACAAGGAAGAAACATACCATTGGCAGATGACTGGACTATTTTTCATTCCTTGGGGGAGCACCTTCCAATGGTATCTCTTCCTTGGGGCCTCTCGATTGATAGTAGGAACCGAGAATGCGAAACGTGGAGCATCGTCGGGGTGTAGAGGAATTTGGAAGAAACAATCTTTTATATCTATTACTGCCAATTCCCAATCTCGGGGGAGCATTGTTGGGGAAGGCATCCCAGGTTGGAGAGATCCCATGTCTTCTATTACGTTGTTGATTTGTCTGAGGTCGTGAAGGAGCCGCCAGCGAGTTTTGTCTGCCTTTTGAATGACAAAAACGGGAGAATTCCACGGTGACGTGGTCTCCTCGATGTGGCCCTTTTTTAGCTGCTCTTCCACGAGCTCATTGAGCGCCTTAAGTTTTTGTTTTGAAAGCGGCCACTGTTCCACCCAGACTGGTACATTTGTTTTCCAATTCAGTTTCTGGATGGGGCGCTCCTCAGTGACCGCCGCCCAAAAATTCTGTGAGGAGTCTGGGATATTGAGTGTGACTCCCCACTGGGCCATTAGGTCTCTCCCCAGCAAGGGATCCTTATAGTCTAAAACAAATGGGCGAAGGTTTGCCAATTGCCCATTTGGCCCCTGAATTTGCACAACGCTCTTCGATCTCTTTGCCAATTGTAACCCCCCAACACCTTGGACGTGTCCAGCCACGTCTTGCAAGGCCCAATGTGACGGCCAGTCTTTGGTGGGGATAATTGTCACATCAGCCCCCGTGTCCAGGAGACCTCTGATGTCCAGTGTCTCCTCACCTACCCGAACCTCACATTGCACCTTCGGTGGGTCACTGTTGATCGTCCTGACAGGACACGCTGTTGTGGTCTCATCCGCTGGGTCCCAATTGGGGATCACCTGTGCAATGATCTGTCCCTTGGGGATAAAGACAGGCGGGTTGGTGCAGTGCAGCCAGAGAACAAAGCACCCAGGATCAGAACTCACGATCCCCGGAGCAACTTCGATCTCCCGCGGGGTGTACTTGCAATCTCCAATGACGACATACTTCCGTCCGATCTCTGCCCAAGAGCCCTGCTCATCTGGGTTGACTTTGACGAGATGCCAATAGTCGTCACTGAGGTGGAGTGGTTCTGTCAGTCGCAACCTGAAGGGCTCATACTGTGACCTGGTGGTCAGAATTGGCTGCGCGAGGTCGTGGTCGCTGGGTGTCGTGTCCGGTGGTGAGTCCCGGGAAGGAACTCTTGTCGCGTCTAGGTTAATAATAGAAATGTTATTATCATTAATGTTATTTTTCTTTTCCTCCCCCCGCCCCCTGATTTGATTCGCCCGATTTTTGTCATCGCGCTGGGCGGATGGGCGCTCACTCCTCAGTTTTTTTGTTTTTGGTTTCCTCCCTCCTGCTTGCTTTGATTCCCCTCCCTCTGGGACATGAAGATTTCAAAGTCTTTTTTAAATGGGCAATGCAGCATCCAATGTCCTGTTTTGTTGCACAACCGGCAAGGTCTGTTTAAGTCTGTTTTAAAAGAACGTCGCCGTGTCACAGGAGTCTGGCGAGTGGAGGGTTGTGTCGTGTCTGTTGCTGCGACGCGTATGTTGGGACGCGGTGTGGGCTTGGAGCGGTGGTCTGCCGGCAGACCCATCAGGGGCACCTTTTTATCACAGATTCGCAGCATGTCTTCGAGAGTGGGCTCAGGCTGTAGGGGTAAACTCAAAATGGCAGCACGACACTGCTCATTAGCATTTAGGAATGCCATTTCCCCTACCAAATCCTTCCTCAAATGCTCCTTCTTGACCTGCTGCTCAACAGCTCTTGAGAGCTTCTCTACGAACTGCACAAAGGGCTCTGAGGGTCCTTGTTTAATTTTTGCATAGGGGGGCATTGGACCATCTGGCTGTCTGCTAAGAAACGCCCGCTCAGCCGCATCTTTCACAAATTCCAGGACAGGGACGGGAATTTCAGCAGCTTGTGTGGGAGCGAGAAGCCAGCGACCCTCACCACAAAGGTGGTCTAAAGTAATTGCATTGCCGTTCTCGTCCACAGCGGTAGAAGGATCTGTTAACAGGCTCGGAAGGGCGTCCCTCAGCAGGTCTTTCCATGCTGACTCCCAGAGTATATACTCCGTGGAGTTCATCAGGCATGTAAAGAGCTGCTTGAGATCAAATGGGACAGCTACCATTCCGGCAAGACTGGCATGTAACAAACCACGAAAGAACGGACTGTCTCGTCCGTACTCTTTGTGTGCCTTGCAGAGATCTTTGATCACCGCTTGGGAGAAGGGCTGCCAGTTGGTGTGTGTGATGGTTCCACCCCTTGACCGGCGGAAGGTGACTGGCGCAAGGGATGGGATGGGGGCCTGGGCAGACTCATCGGATTCCAGCTCCCCCTCAGGTTCTGGCTCGTCTTCTTCAGTCTCCCAATGATGGGAACCGGAAGTCAGAGCGTGGGAACCGGAAGGTGGAGCGTGGGAACCGGAAGTCCGGGATGCCTTTCGCTGTGGGGGAGGTGTGGTCTGGCAAGCAGATGACATCACCTGAGGGGTGTGTCTTGGGGCGGGGTGAATGGGAGGAGTTTTTGGAGAAGGCGGGAAAAATGTGTCTGGGGAAGTAGGAGTGGTTTGGGACAGGAAAGGGTTGGCATGGCGGTGAAAGGGATTATGGGAAGAAGAAAGGTTTGACAAGGAGGACGACCGTGCCATGTGGTCGCCGCCATGATAGGGAGAAGGGGTAGGGAAGCCATTTTGTGGCAACTCCTTTTCTGTTAAACTGAACCGAACTCGGGGTTTATGAACTGGGTAAGATGGGGAGGAAAGTTCCTGAGCAGCCTGGCCAGGGCCACTGCAGGAGTCCTGAGCAGTCCGGCCAAGACTGCTCAGGCAGGGGGACTTAGGCACCTGCAGGGAGCCAGGGTTGGCAGACAAGTTCCTTGTCGCCGCTCCCTTTAGTATGCCCGTTTTTGGGGTAGAGGGTTTGGGACTAGGTCGAGGGGGAACTGGGGAAGGTCGTGCAGCGTCTAACCCTTTCTCCACTCCTTTTTGTTCTAAAACAGCAGAACGAATCTGCAATGGCCAATAAGATAATTTCATGGCAGTTTTGTCTCCTGATCGAACCAAATCTGTAATTTTTGCATTGACAGCATTCCAAAAGGGAATGCTGTACACCAGGTCAGGAGACACATTGGGGAAGTGGAGGAAGAGAAAACGGACAAACCTTTTTAACTGTCCTTTAGAGAACTTAATTTTTGAAACTGTTAAAACTCCAGAAATTGAATAAAAAACTCCAACTTGTGCTGTGGAGAGCTTAGCACCCATTATAGCTCGATAGTAGTTCCCACAGCAGCCACCCGACAACTGTATAAAAGTAAAAGTGGAAAGAAAATGTAAAGCCACAAACACCTAAAAACCAAGGGTTTCCCTCGGGGTGTGACAGAACTAAAGAGGACCGATAACAAAGCCGACTCGTCTCGGGGGTTACCGGTCAGTGAAATAAAGGTGGAAGAAACAGAAAGAAATAAAGAAAGCGCACTCGGAAACACTTCCGAGAGGGAGCAAAAGGCGTCTCTCTCGGGGCTGCGCAGCCTAATGTGGCTCAGAGAATGAGCCTGCTCAGAGAGTGAGCGTGCCAATGAAACCTAAGAAGGGAAAGAAAGGTTCTTACCCTCTTCGAGTGCGACGCTGGCTGGGGAAAACAGTCGTGGGGGGGTCCTCACCGGAGGAAGACTTCTGGGGTGCGAGAAGCTACCTTCCTCTCCTGCTGGGAGCGCACTCTCTGTGAGAGAGCTGCTGCGACCAGCAGGTGCGTGATGCGCCAAAGGTCGTCTGCAGACTGCGAAGGAATAAAATCCAGAGTCCAGTGACCTGTTCCACGGGGTCCGGTGATGTCCTCGGGCCAGACCGCAGTGGCCACCACGCTGTCACTATCACGGCTGTGGCTGAGCCCCACGTTGGGCGCCAAGGCTGACGCCGCGCCTATTCCGCTTCGTGGACCGAGCCCTGCCTGCTTCCGGCTAGCCCTGGCGTCGGCTTCAGGCAGACGGTACAGCCCAGTTGGCTGACCAACCGAGCTGATCCGATGGGCTCTTTGCAGCCCAGCCGCTTGGTGTTGGTTGTGACGACAGCGAGGACAGAAGGAGGACTCTGCCAAGGGGGTTGTCACAGGAGTTTATTGAGGGGTCAAGGGAGACAACCTCACTCCAGGAAGCCTGCCTTGGCAGAGCGAAATCTGCTCAATGACAGCTCCTTTTACCTGGGGGAGGAGTGAGGGGAGGTGACAGAGAGGGAACCAATGAGGGAAGTCGAGGGAGTGGTTGCCAGGATGATTGACTCCTCCGGGAGCCAATCCTCGTGGGGGGGGACGAACTTTCTTGGATCTTGGCCTATCACTCGACGCCCTCCTAAGAACTTTCCAGAACCAGGGAGAGGCCTCGAGGAGATAGACAGATCCTTGGGGGTAGGGAATGCAGGATTGACAGGTAACTGAAACTGGGTAAACAAGTAGGGTAAAAACCAATTGGGGTTTGAACAGGGGGTACATGGAACAAACCAAATAACAGCATGAATGAACATTTAACAGATAAATTTAAACACACCACTACATCAGTTTGTTCTGAAACAAACTCCAAGGCTGGATCACAATCTGGGACACACCAGGTTTCTGTATCATTATGTTTCATTGAACCAAAAGCATACCCATAAGCAAATATACGTAAACATTTATGAGAAAGAAGAAAAAAAAGAAGGAGTGAGGGTTGGGGAGGAAGAAGCAAACAAATATAGTTCTACTTCACTAATTTACTGAAAGGTCAGAGATATCATCTAGCTGCAGACATATTTTTGTAATAGACTTTATGCCTTGCTATCACAAAAGACTTAATGAAATAATCCCATTCACAGTATTTTCAATATTAATTTCCCTCATGCTTAGAAATATTCCTGAAACATATAAGCTACACTTGACCACAGAAAGTTTATACCTGGTTGCTCTAATGCAAACGTATGTTACCTTAAATCATCCTTTTCTCTGGTGTTCGTTTCTGGAAGGCAAAACATATCCTCTCCCAGATTTTACCTCCTACTGCTCACCTCACCTTTAAAAAGAAAGTTATGTCCAGAACTATATAAAAGATTCAATGTAGGACGTTAGCAATATCTTGTAAAGTGTTATTATGAAACAGAAATAATTTTTATGATAGAGCCTGTGGTATGTCCCACCCCTTGCCTCTTCCCATTCTGCCCTTAATACTCTAGTCATTCTGTAATTGCTCAGAATATTAATTTCTTTGACTTTGGATTTTTACAGTAGAAATTATTTTTTCTAAATATATAAACAGAAGATCACCCATCTTTCAACTCATTTCTAAGATCATCTAATTCTTTCTATCAGATATTCTGAACTATTTCTGTATGGGTATTAACTTTCAATTTTCTGTCATCAGAAAATTTCATGAGTACCTTATGGTTTTTTGTGAACATTAATGAAAATCAAATTGCTTTCTCAAATTTCCCATAAGATAAAGGTAATCTAATGGACAAAATCTTCTTGGGTTTGAAAAGGTTTGAAAAGGTTCTTGTCAAATGTTTTTAAAGAAACTGATCAGCAATGATGTAAAAGAGCTTTGCAATGTTAAATTATTTTGAGCAAGATAGGAAATGAAGGTAGGAAAAGTCAGTTCTCATGGGAAAGAGAGGTCAACTACTAGTGACCACCAATCACAGAGTAATTGATGATGAGTTACACTGACATCACTTGTGAAAATATTGGTATACAGTTTAACAAATGTGACAAAGTGACAAAGTTTGCTGGTGACAGGAGTTTATTCTAGATAATAAAGTTAAAGTCTGGTAAGTAATTGCAGAACGACCTAGCAGAAACTAACTACTAAAATAGCAGATGAACTTCAATATGAATAAAGATAAAAGACAATAATAATTGTCTTTACAATTCTAATAAAAATTTAATAAACTAGTCTAACTTCTCATAAAAAATGGTAAACTCTGAACAGACAATCAACTCCTCAGAGGCATGGTTACGGGTTACAAAAACAGTTATCACAAAAATCATTAGCTTGATATTCAGGAGTGGCCATAAAAGCTAATCACGATATTAGAAGTTGGTGGCGAAAAAAAAAAAAAAAAAAAAAAAAAAAAAAAGTAGCAAGTGCTGTACTTTTTTCATGTACAAATCCAATATTATCTTGTATTTTCAGTACTATGTAAAATTCTGTTTCATTCTCCTCAGTAAGAATAAAATAACAATGGAAAAGAGGACACAAACAAGATCAAAAGTACAGCAAAAACATCCCAAAGATCAAAATCTTTGAAAGAGTAAAAGGAAATGAATAATAAATATTTTAAATACAAATACATATAGCCAGGATTTTTTGTTTATAAAAACTGAGCAATATAATCAGGCTAAAGCAAGCAATAATTACACCAGCAATCATAGTCTAAATGAATATAGAAAACCTCATTAATAATAGTACTTTTTATTGCTGTACCAGAAAAATTAAAATATCTTTCCTCCTGTCTTATGCTCGTTTCTATAAAATCCATCTAGGTCCTAAGGTCCATGTCACCAGTCTTCCTCAAGCAGAGAGGGTTGTAATAACAGGAAATTACTGACATCCTGAAGGGCATGTTCCTTCTTCTTCAGTGCTGACAACCATTTAGGGATATTTTTCTGTGTTTTCTAATAACAGCCCTCTCCTTCTCATTGGTTTCAGTAAGTGTCCCCTCACCTGGCAAAGGATTGACAAAACTGACAGCTTCACCACCACCCTGCCGCTTGAGACGTGTTCAGCCTGCATACTGATTACCAGCCTGCCCTTGGTTTTTCCTCACTCCCCTGCCCTGTCCAGCCATTCCAGGTATAAGTCTGACACCAGTTACCCTCATCAGGCCTATTCTGACTCATATCCTGGATGATGTCTCAACATTGCATCATCCCTCTCTGCCACCATCAACCTCTGAGGACATCAGCCTGTTTCTGGCTGGCTGTAACAAGCTAAAAAATCTCAGCTCATTACATTTCACTTAAATAAATTTATTGCCAATTATCCATTTTTAATTATTTGTTAAGGTAGTGAGTAATAAAATACTTGGGGATTCCAAATTCCTTCCCTCCCTCTTGTCCAGACTCAACTTCTGTTCCACTCTTTCCCTTTCCTTGCCTCAACCACTCCTGTTTTCACCATACTTTACACTTGGTCCCTCCAAACCCTTTTGATGAGGAAACACTCAGTGCAGGAAGTTGGAAACATCACAGAGAGATTTCTTTCTGCAACTACTTCTTGCTTCATACTGCTCTCCTGCTCTGGCATGGAGAAAGCACTTCCTTTCAGGGGTTCATCTCTCTGCATGTTCCCAAAATTTTCTCCTTCTGCTCATTTCCCTCATTATTTTTCCTCTTCCTCCAAATACTCTTCACATACTTTTTCATGTGTCCCATTTTGAGTGTACTCCTGCATCTCCTGCGTCCTTGCATTTCCTACCCCAGCAGCTGCCATCCTTCCTCAAATATACCTGAATATAACTGACATGTGATGCTCTGGGGTGGTTTTTTTTTATTTTTAAGTTTTGGGGTGTCATGGACTATTTCCCTTCACCTAGAGCTGTCTGGAATCCACTGTGAACAGCACAGCACCGTTCATGCACTCCTTCCACAGAGGACACCCTGCAGCCTCAGCTATCAAACCCTGGTTTTTATGCCAGGTACATCAAGATTTTCCTGCCACCTCCCTAGCTGATGAGACAGGCACTGGCTGGTGAGGATTGTGTCCTGACAGTCCTGCGATGGATCCTTAGGTCTAATCCCTTCCCAGACCCCAGGCAGCCAATGGTCTTTACTATCCTATGACACTAACAAAATTAACGGGTTTTATGCAATGACTGTGTAGATTGTAAGACTTCTACCATACCAGGAATTCAAGGAGCTGAAGTTGAAGCAGGTGTATTGAGTGTCCACTTGTTTAAAAAAAAAAAAAAAAAAAAAAAAAGCTGCGGTTAACGGTTAACTCCCTGACACACTGCTCTCTTACTTCCTTAAAAACCTTGAGACCCTATACTAGAAATTACAAAAAGATTATATTCTATGTGTTACAGGGTAAGGACTGACTATGTAACTCATTTTCTTGCCAACATGAAAACTCAACAATCAGAAAATGGTGGATAAAACAGAGTGGATGGAGCTTCTTGGATTTCTACCTTAAAAAAAAAAAATGTTTAGAACGTATCTGTAAGGTAGTGACAGGCAATTTGAAAAAAAAATGCATTTCTTCATCAAGTCCAATGAAAGAAGCTAAATTTGCCACAGGATACAGAAAAGATCAAAAAATTACTAAGTCTGAAAGTGTGAAAACCTGACCACATGCTGGGGAACCACTGAAGGCTACAAAGGAGATTCTTTTTCTGAATTAGAAAGTTCAGAGCTGAAAAGAGATAGAGCATGGGTAAGCATTAGGATGAAGTATCATATGTTGACTGTGTTCTTATTCTGCCCTAAATAAATATACAGTCAGTGTTAAATGGTGTATCTATGAGGAGATGGACATCTCACACGTACCACAGACATTCACACATTCCTGTTATGTACATAACTAGGAAAATTTCTTCATACAATTCTGTCTAACATAACCATCTCATCCTCAGCAAACACATTCAAATCTTTGAAACATGAAGTTCCTGAGGCCAAAACTCAGTCATTTTTAATTCCACACTATCTCAGTCCATCAATCTCTGATTTTTCTTTTCTTATTCTGTACTTATTGACACAAACAAAATCAAGTACCTGAATTCTTCAGCTGAGAAAAAAAACCAAACCTGTCTCTTGTTGTACTTGTAGGTTGTCTATTAAAATGCTTTTTTTTCCTTATAAGTAAGGTCCAAATATATTTGCAGTTTTGACCTAGAGAAATTTCATATATTAGCCACATTCACTGACAAAGGACACACAACAAACACGATGAGTAGTTTCAAGAATCAGCACTTTATTATTCCCTAGTACACTCTTTTATACCCTTCTCACATCTGCGTGCCCTTTTGCCCTTTTGTGATTGGTCAATATACGTCAACATCCCATGCTTCTTTTTCCTTCAATGCTGCTCACCTGTCTCATACAGCTGCAATTTATCAGAGGCAAGACTGCCTGCAGCACTATCTCTATTCTTTTACAATCCATTCTCCCACAATTCACAAACGTATTTTTTCCCTCTCTTTAAATAAGGATCCTAGAACCAGACTTTTATTTATACTTTTATATAATTTAAACAGAATCTTTATTTTTATATAATTTAAAAGGAACATCTTTAATATACTTCAGTAAAGGCATACTGTCTTACTTCATCTTGTGTATTTATTATTTGCCAAAATCAAAAGGAAGGTATCATAACCTTTTTTGATAACTTTTCTGGAAGAAGTGAATTTTGCAATATTGATAATGTATAGGGCATTGTATCTTATTTATTTCCATCCACTCTCTCAGTAATGCAGTTAAGTGAGGTCTATTGATCAAGTTCAAATTGTTTAGTGTGCATGTTCTCTCACAGTTTCTTCACTCATATTTATAATCTTCAAATACACAGATACTCATCTCTGGAAACAAAAAACAGGGTAAAGACAACTAAAAGTCTGAAACTAGCCAGAATTGTGTATTCAGTATATTATTCTTAATTTCACTCATATTTAGTCTACTGCAATGTTTGTTTATTTCAAAAAATATTTTGATTTTATGTTAGACCATAGAATCATGGAGTCATAGAATAGCTTGGGTAGAAAGAAGCCTTAAATATTATATAATTCTAATACTCCTGAAATGGGCAAGGACACCAGGTTGCCCCACCCAGGCTGGTCTTCCAGGAATTGTGCATCCACAACTTCTCTGGGCAACATGTTCCTGTACCTCACCACCCTCAAAGCAAAGAATTTTCTCCTAACATCTCATCTAAACTCATCCTCTTTCAATTTGAAGCCATTCCCCCTTGTCCTATCACTACCTGCCCTTGTCATTAAGTGTGTCTCCACTCTTCTTGTAGAACCCCTTTATTCTGGAAGGCAGCTATAAGGCATCCCCAGAGCCTTCTCTTTTCCAGGCTGAACAACTCCAACTCTCTCAGCCTGTCTTATTAGGAAAGATGTTCCAGCCTTCTGACCATCTTCACAGCCGTCATCTGGACTTGCTCCAGCAGATTCCTCTCCTTCCTGTGTTGGATGCAGAGCTGGATGCAACACTCCAGATGGGGTCTCATGAGAGCAGAGTAGAGATGAGAATCACTTGCCTTTACCTGCTGGTCACGTTTCTTTAATTTTCTCCCCAGCCTGCACTAGGATTGCCCTGACCCAAGTGCAGGACTTTACCCTTGGCCTTGTTGAAGTTCATTAGAATCACAGAGGGCCACGTCTCAAGCCTGTCAAGGTCCCTCTGGATGGCATTCCTTCCCTCCAGTGTGTCACCTACACCACACAGCCTGGTGTCATTGGCAAATTGCTGAGGTTTCACACAGTTCCGCTCTCCGTGTCACAAAAAAAGATATCAAGCAGTGTAACACCCAGTGCTGACCCCTGAGGAACGCCACTCGTTGTTAATTTCCACTTGGACATCAAGTCATTGACTGTAGCTTTTTTGAGTCCACCCATCCACTCAATTCCTTACCCACTGACTTCTCCATCTGTCAAATCCGTCTCCTCAATTTAGAGACAAGGATGTCATGCAGGACAGTGTTTATTCATGCAGGCATCCTGTCTTTTTTGCCTGACTTTGCCTGAGGAGCCATCTCACCAATCTCCATGCTTCCAATGAAGTTATATCCCTATAGATATGCAGTTCTCTCTAACTCCTCTTATGTTTTCCCCATGTTACATCCATTTGTATAGAAGCATCTAAGTTGGGTCCCCACTAAAGGTTTTTACTTTGCACTGAAAAGGTCTGAAAAACCTTCAAATAATTACTTAACACATTTCAGCAGATAGGAAGTAGCTAATGGGAGCAGCCATCTGCTGCAGTTTAATCCAAAGTGGCATATCTGTATATACCTTGATTTCCACCAAACTAACATTTGGTATAGACAACATCAGATTTAAACGCAGCAGAGGCCTATGACAGACCTTGCTGTCATATTACAATCCAAGAGGCTATTCATCTTTTTCACCAAATGGTTTTAAGTAGTCTAATGCCAAAATAACAAGGGAGAAATAAAAAAAAAATAACCATATGAATTTAAAATTCTTTAAATGGTTTTAAACTGATCTTATGAAAAGCAAAGTAAGTGATGTACGGATTAAATGGTTCACTAACAGCTTTTGTGAATATATCTGTTCTTCACTAACTACAAATTAATCGCCAAAATTAATGTGGTATGTGTAGTATAACTCCCTTTCACTCCTGTATTACTCAAGTATTTTTCCTACTCCTCCTTCTGGAATAGAGGTAAAATCCCTGAAGAAACGTCTGTTTTATTTTTCAATTGTAATTTTTCTTTCAACCTTTTTATTAACATATGAGTATTTCCCCAGTGAGGATAAATTTTATCATTGGTTCATTTGGTTTTGTATGGTAAGGATTTCTCTTTAACAGAGTGAAAGAGAAACACTGTTGATTAGAAGAGAACAACCTATTTTGCTAATGGGCACAAGGTAGGCCAGACTAATTTTCACTTGAAGTAGAGCCTTTCTCTGCAATCACTTTATTGAGTAAAGGCCAACTCAGTAACAAAGTTGGGCTATTAATAAAAAGTTGTTCTTCTAATGAAGAAATTCTACACATGATGTCTCAGTAATTACTTTCCAGAAGGTCATTCTGTGGATTTAGCCAGAGGGATAAAAGCTAGCAACTTCATCTCAAACTGAACATCTATCTATCAGGACTATCAATCACCTGGAATATTAGATACAATTCAAATCCCGAATCCATCCACAGAAATGTAGGCACTGTTTCTTTAGTAGCATATGATCAATGATCTTCTTTGACCAATCTTTGCTAGCGGTAAGACCCTATTTCTGTTTGGCATGAAAATTTTTCAGAGCATTATACTTAGATAAAATTATAAAAAGCTGCCATCTCAGAGGACCACTTCAAACAAGCAAATAGCATTCAGGAAAATGTGTTGGTTCAAAATGTATTGACCTAGAAACAAGTCTGCAAATTCCTCACAGAGAGAGGTGTCTTGAATCAATATGAGGTAAGCATGAAAAGGCATCCACATTATGTAGAAAAAGCAAAATGAAGCTATGTTTTATTATTCCAGAATTCAGTCGTCTTGCTAAGAGCTTAGTAAAAAATCTTTTCCTGGCATATTTTTTTTAATAGAGGTAATTAAATAAAATTCAGAAAGAATCTTAGCAGCAGAGAGAATAACTCAGTTTTCCATCCTGCTGAAATATTCTAGCCACTAGTTTTCAGTATCATATCATACTTCCTTATTTCTTCTATTTTTTCTCACTTTCCCTCTCATTCTTTCCCCATAAACCTTATATTCTTAACCATGCAGTGACATATTAAACAAGAAAGTTGGAAATCACTCTCTTTTTTATATATGTTTTTCTTCTTCCCTTTCATAGTTGTTCTACAGTGCAGGCTGTTGATTAAAGCATTAAGTTTGGGATGAAAGTGAATCTGGGTGTCTGAATTCCCTCACTCTGAAAAGATCAGTGGTCTGTCAATAGCATATTTTGAGACAGCTTTTTATCAATCCAAGTAATGAGGCAGTCTTCATTCAAGGAACTACATTATAAAATAATCTCCTAAAATAATATATATATATATTTAAAGAGAACAGTCAAAATACACTTCTACAGTTAATGTTCTCTATTATCTGACAGAGAAGAATATAGACATAAGAATACCTCCTACACTGAGTCATTAAGAGGATTTAAACAAATGGAGATCTGAATCACTGATTAACTAAATATTGTGTGTATTCAGCTGGCAGAAGACATTCTAGCAATGCCCCAAAATAGACGAAAGAGTGTAGGAATTAAATATTGACACTTTGGCTCCCATGCACAACTGTGTGGCAGAATTCTTTGCTCTGAGTTAGCTGAGTTAAGGCAGAGTTTACATGGAGAACAGCATACTTATATGCTCTTTTTTATTACACACAAAATAAGAAGCCAAATCAAAACCCCAAATCCTTGCCCAAGAAGTAAGGTGGCACATTTTCCCATTCACTGCTCAAAGTAAAAAATTATTTTTGAGGTAAGAGAGCTAAACCAAGCTCCATGTATTCTGTATCCTAACAATCACCTAAGATTGTCAGGATATAGAATACATTTTTTGCTTGACTTAGAAATAACTGAATGCCTATAAATATCACTGAAAGGTAATACATTCTAAACAAAGCTGATTTCCTTTTGAAATTAGCACCATAAAAAATACTTAGCTTTACAAATATGTCTAAAATCAATATGATAAAGAACAATGTGTTCACTTCAAAAACAACATAGGCTAACAGTCCTCCAAAAACAGACAAAGAAGGAATGGCATTAATCTTGTTCTTTACAGATAAAATTAAAATACATCCAAATACAAATAAACAAGTATATAGTGCATGTATTAACAAGACTGAAGAACGTCTCTCCTCAGATGTCTTCTTTCTGATGGATTCTCATAGACTCCACAGAGAGTTTGATATCAATTTTTGTTAATTTTCTGTTTTTCCTACCAGAAAAACATATGTCTTCATCCAGGCTGTATTTGAATTTAGGTTCCACATATTTACAAGAATGATTGAACTTTGTGATGCAATGCAGAATTACCATAGGAGGAATGTTCAATGAATATCTTATTATGGCTAGGCAATTTTGATTGAAAAGGCTGTCAAACCTTTGAATTTGTGAGTGAATATAAAAGTTGACAATTTTTGATGTCTTTAGTTTTCTCAAAGTATGCATTTTCTGTTAGCCACATTGCCACAAAAATCTATCTTACTTACAAACACATAATTAAAAAAAAAGTTAGATGATGAAATCAAGTCCAAAACTATTCTTACTCTTCTAAATGTGGCCAGCAGTACCTAGTGACAGTTCAAGTCCAGAATTATTCCTTCATAAAGACTACATTCAGCAGCTTTTGTAAATCTCACAGACTGTTTGACATATAAGCTTCTTTTTAGATGGCTATTAATTCCTCTTTTCTTCTCTCTTTTCTTTTCTTTTCTTTTCTTTTCTTTTCTTTTCTTTTCTTTTCTTTTCTTTTCTTTTCTTTTCTTTTCTTTTCTTTTCTTTTCTTTTCTTTTCTTTTCTTTTCTTTTCTTTTCTTTTCTTTTCTTTTCCAGAGGAACAATCTGTCAGTCTTCTATCTTAGGCCAGTAGAAATCTGAAACAAGACTACACAGCAGTGTTAAGTAGATGGTTCCAAAGAAAGCCCAGCACAAGGTGATTACACATTCAAGAAGATATCGTTGAGACCCTATTTTTAAAACATAAACAAAACAGTTTTAGAAATTCTCTCAGTGAGTTCAGAAATAGAAAAAATCTGGCAAATATTTCAGGCATATTCCTAAGATGAGTTTTATGGAGATACCATCAGAATATCAGGAATGTTTTTTATGTTAGTTCTCCAAATTAACTGATTTTTGTTTCACCCATTAAAGAAATGAAAAGATGCAGAGCTTTCTCAACCCTCATCTCTCCCCTCTCCTCCTAATTGCCAAAGATTGCCTCAATCCCTTCAGGCCTTCAATGAGGCAGTGGTGAATATACTTGGGGAGGGTTTACAGTCAGTGTACAGTGGTTTGTCTCTGTTGCTCCTTCTGTTTCACACTTTTCCTCTAGTCTCATGTGGGTCCTTCATGGACTGCAAGTTAAATACTTTCTTTAGTGCCTGGAAAACTCTTACTCCCCCTCTTTTCTGTGACTGTGGTGTTCCCTCTGCTGTTTGTCACTCTCTGTTATCTCTGCCTGTTTGGAATTTTCTTCCCATTCTTGAATATGGTTTCCTAGAGGCTTGACTGGTGGGCTTAGCTGTGCTCTGTGGCGTGTCTTTTCGAGTCATCTGGAATCATCAGACTGGACCCAAGACTGATTCCTGGAGGACACTACTAGTATTCCCTTGCCTGGCTGGTGATGCTGTGCCTGATGCACCCCAGGACATGCTTGGCCCTCCTGGCTGCCAGGGCACTGCTGACTCATGTTGAGCTTTTGGTCAACCAGAACTTACACATCTCTTCCTGCTGCACTGCTTTCCAGCACTTCATTCCCCAGTCTGTACACACACCCAGGGTAACCCCATCCCAGGCACAGAATCCGGCACTTTCAACTGGTGAACTGCATGTGGTTGGTGGGCTCAGCCCTCTGATTTGTCCAGGTCTCTCTGCTGGGCCTTCTTGCCTTTAAGGGAGTCAACAGCTCCTCCCAGCTTTGCATCATATGCAAACTTGCTTAGTATCACTCTCAGTCTTGCATCAAAATAATTTATGAAATGTTAAAGAGCATGAGACCGAGGATGGAGCCCTGTGGAACCCCACTAGTGACAGGCCACCACTCTGATGTCACCCCATTCACTGTAACCCTGTGTGCCTGACCTCTGAGCCATCCACTCACCCATCACACCATAATGTGTTTGTCCACCTGTGTTGGACATTTTGTCCAGAAGGATCCTGTGAGAGACAAAGAGCTTTACTTAAATCCAAAAAGATTATATTAGCCAGCTTCCCTTGATCATCTAGGTGGGTTAAGTTCTAGGTCACCACTTTTTATCACAAACCCCCTTTATAAGAAGTTTAAGATGTAAGTTGAAGCAAATGTTCTCTCATTTCTGTGAACTTTCATATTTTTAATTTCTTTGTCATATTCACTAAGTGATACCTTGTTTGAAAGTACTTTGTAGTCTTCTAGAAAACCTAATAAAATATTTTATTTCCCTTGCTCCCCAGATGATCATTAATGAGCAGTAAAGTAATCCAAAATACTACTGATTGATAGAATATCTTTTAATCTTTTCCAAGGCAAACCACAAGACGGAATTTTCTCTTACCATTACAAGTGTCTGATTGCTAGCAGTCTCACATCTCTAGCTGCCTATAATTATCCACTGTAACTTGCTAGCTCATTTGATTAATTCAGACAGACTGTATGTTTCTTCTCATACAGAGATATATGTAATGGTATGGATCTCTTCACACAGTATACTAATTGCTAAATTTTGGGTTGTGTAACAGTATAACAACACTTGAAAAATCAGTAAAGAGATTAAATCTCCCAGTCCAAAGATAGAATTATTACTCTTAAAAATTAACTAGCCCTGTCTCTCACGAATGAAGAATCTGTCTAATTAATGGTCACTTAATGCATAAAAAAATAGTACCAGCTGTTCAACCATTATTGGAAGATCTTTGCAGTAACTGATATAGTTTATCTGAATTTTAAATTGAAAACAATGTCAGTGAGACTGTAAAATATATTGACCATGCAATTTAATAAATAAAATTTATGAAAAGTAGTGTCAGAAGCATAATTCATCATAAAAAAGAAGGACAGAATGTATTTGACACTAAAGTCATATGCATCACATATTGTGTTTTTCTTACTGATGTATTGGGGTTTTAACTTATAAAATGTCCTAATTAAATAATTTCAAAGTATGTGCAAGAAAACTCAGCAAGTAAATGTAGGTATATATGCTGTATTCAGTACTGAATTTTTTAAAAAATAGATCTAGATACATAAAAGATGTTAGAGATTCAGTTACTCAGAGTGCAATTTAAACAGAACTCAAACATCAAACTACAAACTGTTGTTCAAAATTCCATACTTACATATTTATCTATCAAGAAAAGTTAGTTTCCTCTCATTTGAGGATGCTAGTCAGTTCTTTGGTGACTATTTTATCCCTACTTATTTGATAAACCAATTGTTAGAAAGCTGCATCAACTATTAGACTTTTTGTGTTATTTTTTTCATTTTCCCTGCCACTTTTCATTTTCTCAGCCAGCAAATAGTCTAAAAAGTCACTTTTTGCCTACTGCTGTGGGCCAAACAGTTTTTAATTACTTAATGCAAGACAAAAAAATGGGTGAACTCCACTTACAATTGGTGGTTAGTCATATACTTTTAAGAGAATTCTGCTAGTAAAATTAAATTGCATCTGTATATTTAAGGTGTTCTAACTTTTATAAAAGCAGAAGGTAGTTAGAGATATATAATAACTATTTGTGATGCAGATGTGTAATGTCCAACTCCATCAACAGCAAGTTTTACTTGATCAGATAAGTAGTGTCAATCCTATTCCTTACAATATGTCACATTTTATTTAATAACCTACAAGTTTCTCTATCAGATATTAAAGAGAGAAAATGATTTTATTACTTTGTAAATGGCTTTTTTTTCAGGGGAGAAAATTAAGGAAATATTCAGTAGTTACTATTAAGAACCATTTGTTTCACCTCATGAAGACATTAGAACAAATATGATTTTTCATATGGCTTGATTCAGGTAACAAGAGTGGTACATAAACACATCAACAGATACAAATATAGAAACTGTTTATTAAAAATTTAATTGCAGCTAGGTATCTAGGCTGCATGTAAAGAAAAATAAAAATTCTCTTCTACTAGAGATGATTAGTCAAACATGGGATCATTTTCTGACATTGAGGCCAGTGAGGGAAATATCTCACATTGTTATTTTCAACCTTTTTACTCTCTAAAACAGGTGTCTTCTGTTCAGGGATTTTTCTCTGACTTACATTACTTTCCAGACTGTGTCTAGGACTGCTACATTTCACAAAGCAAAAACATTTCAGGGATTATTCTAGCAGTTTTAAATTATGAACAGCAGAGTTTCAGAGTTTGGAAGTGTCCTTTTACTCTAATTTACTAGACTTTCTTTGAGTGATCTTGCTTCATTAGCTAGGAAAATCCTGTGACATTCATCAAAGTCATGAGAATTTAGCCTTCACCTTGAGAGTGTTAAGAGTCACAAAAAATTCTTGCATTCTGTTTAATTTAAAAGGCAGTCTTCTTTAACTGTGAGCTCAAATACCAAATATATTTTAGGTGGTTCTCTAGCTACTAGAATTCAGGGTGCAAATATAAGTGCTTTTACAACCTAGATAGATCCTGGGAAAACTATAAACCCACACTTAATGAAGAAGAACTAGTATTATTGAATATCATTGAAGAAACCACACTAATATCAGGGTAAAATTAGAAATTCTCCATTAATTACATTTACTTTGAATCTCAGATGGTTCTTCTTTCTTTGGAATTCAATCACACATGAAGATAAGTGTAAAAAATATGTATATCAAAGAAAAGAAATTAAAGAGAGACAATAATATAGCTAGACTGCATCATACTGGATGCCTATATAGGCAATATTTTCTGGTAAGGGAAAGAGACACATATTCAACAATTTGAAAGTCATCCTAAATTCTGAAAATTGTCTTGTGATATAAAAATAGATTTAGAATTTGTTCTGATTTTGTGGGTTTTATTCATATAGCCCACTGAATATTTTATATTAATGTCGTAGCTCTAGTTGAGTTTCTCACCCTCCTTCCCAGGGGAAAAAAAACAAACCAAACCAAACCAAAACAAAAAACAACCAACCACCCAAATCAAAACAAACAAAAACCCCCATAGCACTTGCAGGAAAAGTGCTTTCAGATCTAAGAATTATTGTGTCATCATCATTGCACAAATGACCACCAGCTGTCAGGTAAGACACAGTTAATCTAGGCAAATAAATCAGTGCTAGGTAAGATTGCTAGTCTTCGAACAGAAGCTACAAATTTTCTTCAAAGGTGCTTCCCTGTCAACAGAGAATAAGGAAATCCACTAGTAGCACTGTTTTGCTACTCTGAAAATCAGAACAGAGATGGAGATAACAACATGGCTACTACAAAGGAAATTAGAGCCCCTGTAATCTACTAAAACAGTGGGTAAATGGGAAATGTTTGTGTAATTTTTTTAGGCCTTCCAGAAATCTTTTGCAAGCCCTCTGTGGAAACTTTCTACTCTTGTGAAGAAAGGTAAAATACTGTGATGCATTCTAAACACATTTAGATGTTGAAAATAAAGTGTAGGAATATATTATCAACTTTCAGCACAACAAAAAAAGCTAATAATTTGATTTTCCAAAATGTTGTATGAGGAATGTGGTTGTTATACTCCCATATACTCAATAGTGATATGAAAAAGATGATGTGGAGGAAGGTCATGATGTTTTATGGAAACACAACATTATTCAGACTAGTTAAGATTGAAGAAATTGTATAAGATTTTTAGAATAACTGAAATTTGCTTCCATAGTGTCAATAAAAATCTAATTCTCATAAATGGAAGTTGTTAAACACATGAATAATTTGCAGTTTTAAATCAGTTCTATCCACTTGCAAAGTTAGGTTACTGTATCTTTAGGGACTGCTAACTGGAAAATCCTGGTCATGTACAATAAAATAGAAAATTGTGAAAAGAAATAATAAAATATTATTTAAAATATTGTGATCCAATGCACAGTATTTTCTGACATAAAACAGCAATTTCAGTTTCCTAACAAACATGTATCAGAAAAAAAGAAAAGCAATTTTTGAGTATGATTAAGGTTTGGGTTTGTATCCTGTGTGATCAAGACAGAGCCAAGAAATAGAAATAAAGTAGTCATGTTGATGGTGTAGATGCTTTTCATATTGTATAGCATAACGGATGTATATATATATATATATATATATATATAAACATTTGCATGTATTTTGTTTCTTTACAATATCTGCTTTGCTGTTTTGTGTGGGGACATTAAACTTCTTTCAAGTCCTAGTATTTTCTGTGGAATATAAGAATGAGATTTCCTAATCAAATTTAGCAATCTATTTTTTTAATCTATTTTTAAAATTTTGTCTTCCTCCTACCCACGAAAAATATCATTTTCATAAGCAAAAATTATAACAGAGTAATTCTGTCTTGTTAACAATAGTTTATGAACTACATTTATTTAGTGAACAGTAAAATGGAAGTCTTAAAACATACTTAAACAAAATTATGGAGTTTCTTGTATCCACTGGCATTTTTTTTTTTTGAACATGGTATGTACGTGTACAGAAGATACTATATGTGAAGAAATTTAAATGAACAGTCCTGCATACACTTATAGCATAGACTTAAATGTGAGATCTGTCCATTTAACAGGCAATTATCTAAGTGTGAATTAAATGAAAGAACTATTTGTTGTTTGATCTTACTGCTGTGTGTGGAAGAAATTAAAATATGAGTAGATATAATTGAATGATTGTTAAACGAAGCAATGGACTCTGCATTGATCCTTGAGGGGCAATATCAGGCAAAATCAGATGGCTGGAGCACAGAGTGAGCCTGCTGGTTTTTCTACTGCACCTTGTCCCCTACAGCCATCAGCTGGGACAGGCAAGAAGAAATTGTTCACTCTGAGGGTGATGAGGCACTGGAACAGATTTTCCAGAGAAGCCGTGGAGGTTCCATGCCTGGAAGTGTTCAAGTCCAGGCTGGATAGGGCTCTCAGGAACCTGGCAGTCTCCTTGCCCATGGCAAGGGGGTTTTATCTTTATAGTTCTTTTCAACACAAACCATTCTGTCATTTTATGACTCTATAACTTCATATTGCAGATTCTATTACGATAGTACATTCTTATATATAAAACAATATGATATACACAACCAATATTCTATTAATCAATATTTTAGTCTATTAACCTAGTTTTTCTGCTTACAACTGTATTGGTATCATACAATTTTTTTCAAAAAAGCCCTTTATCATTAGTGATAAATTGAACCAGAGAATAGAGAATATTATTAATAACTCCAGATAGACAACTATACTGCATTCCTTTTATGTGTATAATGAATCTGTATATGTTATGCCTAGATCAACTGTTTGAAAGTTCAAAGATCTTTTTCACATTCAGGAAAAAAAAATCATATTTTTGTGGGCTTTTTGTTTTCTTTTATCAGTGGCACCCTTCTACATAAACAACCTTAGTTTTCCTTAGGCTTCTTGTTAAACTTCTCCCCTTATAGAATGTTAAAGTCTCTTAAATCCCATCTAATTCACAAAACATTAAATATTCCCTACTGATGTCTTCTTGTCTCTTTTATTTCTTTAGATTACTATGAAAATTAATGATTTAAATAATTAAGGGATCTTTAAGAGTAAGGAAAAGTAAAATTCTTCCACTCCTCATATACCAGAAATGAACATAGGTAAGATGAAAATCAATTTGTGGAGGAAACTGAACAGAATTTTTTCAAGACTTTCATGAAGCTGTGCAAATGTGTCTTCACTAGTGCTTTGTTATTGTGTGTCCTACATGCAACACATATTGCTTTGACATCAGTCAGAAAGAACAAAACACCCCACCCGCAAAAAAAAAAAAAGAAAAAAAAGAAAAGAAAACCAACAAAAAAACCTAAAAAAAACCCACCACAAATTCATGAGACGTCTGATCACTATTTTATTTAAGAGTCAAGAATTGTAGAGAAACCAACAAAAACTCAATTCAGATGCAAATTCACAAGTCCAAAGAGGTTCTGGGGTAAGAATCTATAAGATATTTTTTCTAACTCTTTTTAGTGTTAGAAGTATGGTTTGGATCACTCAGTCAAAGTATTATGAAAAGGAGGATGGTAATTTGTTTTTAAAATATCATTTCAAACATCTATTAATAATTTCTTATTGTTGGACCATATCTGTATTTTTGTATGTACATTTATGAATCAACTTCTTTATACTGTTATACAAGAGCAGCAGTATCAAAATCAGTTTTGGTTTTCAACTGAACTATTTTTTTTTCCCTGAAGAAATATAGATATCCAATATGTGACAACACATGGCTTAAAGATGCACTGCTGATAATGATTTCCCTAGAGGTAATATTATCGGGTAAAAAAAGATAAACCAAACTATTTATCAGATTCTAATGGGCAGAGGTCAGTATAACATCTGCCCTGTCTATTTTCAAATTGTTTCTGAATTAATATACAGTGTCCCTCAGTCCCAAAATTTGTTATTTGTTTGAGCATAAAACTGCAGTACCAATGAAATGAACCTTCACTTTTTTTTTTTTTTTTTTTTTTTTTTTTTTTTTTTTTTTTTTTTAGCTTATATTGTGGCAAATTCCTTTTTAGCTGCACAAGCAGCTTATTTAAGGGTTTTTCCCAGTGTTGTTAGAAGTGAATAAAGTGGCCAGACACTGAGTACATTACATTGACCTTGCTACTAGAAGTCAGGGATAATGAGCAATTTATGAAGCATGATACCTATGCTCTAGTATCAAAAGTAATATTATCCAATGGATTTTTCGACTTGTACAGCAGCTTTTTTTTACTCCTTTTTCAGTTTGACTTTGCTGGTGGCACTAGCTTTTGAGGCCACCCTAACTTTTAATCCTCTTTTATAGCAGGAATCTACGAGTACTCAGCTTGCCTGTCTACTTCATTCCTTTCCTATAAGAGAACCTTTTAGAAACACAAAGAACTCTGGACTCAGCACAAGTTCCTGTCTGCACACCTTCAGGCTGCAACAAACTACCTACTTATATGAGTTTCATTTTCACAGACACTGGAAGAAATTTTGAGTAACTGGAACCAGAAGAGAACCTAGCTACTATAATGAATTTTATTTAATCACTTGTTATATTGATAACTTGTTACTTGGCGATTTTGGTCTTTTTTCTTACATGTTTTATTAACCTCCTAGAGTGAGTTTGGAGACTGAACCAGTTCTGATCATATCATGGTAAAACCTGCAAATTATGTGAAGAGGGAAAAAAGAGAAAATTGCTATAACCATTGGGTGATGTGATAACTTTGTACATAAAAGCTAACAATATTGTGCTGCTTTGAAGGCATCACTCATTTCAGCAAATAGCCAAAGCACAGCCCCCTAATAGCTACCATGAAGAAAATCAATTCTAACCAAATTGTGGACAAAACCAGAAAATATGATCCATACTCTATCATATTTGATTGTATTTGTTATTGTGTATCATGTTTGATATTGTGACTGAGCCATGTAAAGCCCCAAAAACTTGTTCAATGAGACTTTTAAAATGGTGTTTGGGTGTTCGTGTACTCTGAGTTAGACATGGAAGAGATACTGTCAACACATTCTCAAGGGGTCAAAACAACAAAAAGAGCTTCACCAGCAACCTTGGAAAAATCAGAGGATTTTGGCAAGGGCTTAGAGTAGCACTTCAGTCAACATAAAACCCTTCTCAAAGTATTAACTTAGCCTATTCAACTTAGCAAACTCCAGGCCTATTTGATTTTCAGTTACTCAAAAGTGCCAATAAGAGAGAATTAGAGGAAGAAAGAAGAGATAAAGATAGAAAAGATATAGAAAATGGCACATATAGCTACCAACTCCTGGCTTCCAGCAGTGTTCAGCGGATAGAAATTCCAAGAGGAGGTAATGTAAAGACGTGCTTGGCTTGTGTTCAGTTAAATCCCCTTGGCCTTCCTGGGCCCATCCCTCAGGTAGGATTTCCAGTCATTTGACTGCTCAGGGGCTGGTTTAGGGGCTTCAGAAGCAGGTGTGGAGCATTGCCTTAGCTGTGCCAGGGACTGACAGGCACTGCTGGGTGGGGATACAGGTTCTAAGGATGGGGGTTGCAGAGCAAGGCACTGCACAGGTAAGGCCTGACTTGCCTCTTCTCCCACACACATGCACCTCAAAATATCTCAACACCAATCTTTAGTCTCTCACAGCACTCGTACAATTTGCCCAAAGGGGTTCTGGAGTCTCCATCCCTAGAGATTTTCAAAAGCTGTCTCAACACAGTCCTGAGAAGACCACTGATGCTGTTACAGGAATGGAAAATTTGAGAACTGTACTGTATCCACTGCAATATCTGCAGAAGTCCTGTCTCCTTATGTTCTTCTGTTGGCACCCAGCCTATGAGGATTCAAGCTTAGCAGTAACTATGATAGACTTCCACAGTGAAAATATTATCTACTTCAGACCTGACTAAGCAGCTGCGGCTTAACTCCGGTAGGCAGCTCAGTCTCACACAAGCCAGTCATTCACTGCCCCACACTGGAAAAGTGGACAAGGGTTCAGAAATCCTTCTTGAAGGTGTTCAAATGCAAAATTATATAATTTTAAAATATAGCAGTGAATTTTGCCATAAGATGGATGAGGTATGTCTCATAGGTAGAGTAACTGTCAGTAACGGAAATTGAAATACTGGCAAATTAGTAAAAAGTTTAAAGAAGGCATCACTGAACATATGATGGGGGAGGGAATTTTCTTCCTTTTTTTCATCCTGAAGATAAGTAAAACTAAAAGTTGCAATAGATACCTTATGCTAAATCAGATTTTGTCTAGAAATGTACAGCACTTTAGAAAACTAATCAAAATTTTTGAAGTCAACGTGTTCATTGTATATTGGTTTTATTGCTTTTATTTCTCCTTTTCTGTCAAGTAAAGATATACTCTGTTCTTGGTAGCATGGTGTAAGGAATGTTAAACATTAGAGATTAATAGAAAACTGAACTGTATAATTGCTGTATTCAGTTATTTTATGATTTCATAGAGTTAGATGATAATGAATTTATATTTTAAGGGAAGAAGAGGGGGTTTTATAAATCCAAGGTTTTGTATAAGCAATAATAATTAATAAAAATCTTAAGTATTATTCTATTTAAACTAAGCTTCACTTACCCTTTACATTTTTTCTCTATATTCTTTTTTTACTTATCAAGAAAAATTTTCCTCCTTTTGCACAGTTCTGGTGCAATTACTGAAGAAGAGTTAGGAGCACCAAAGTCCTCAAAGGCATTTTTTTTTCCAAGTGCCAGAAGAAATAATGTTCCTTAGCATAGATGTACAAACATATAATAGATGTACGTAGATGTAGAAATAAGGGAAATCTCACTGCAGCCTCCACCAGCCTCTGCACAGAATCTGATGGCAATCAATATACTTTACCATCACAATAGTGTACGAGGAAATGCAACTACACCTAGGAAGTTGTTTCTACTCCATTTTGTAAAAATCTTGCTATGTTACCAAAATATGATGCTTATATATGTCTGTATAATGGATTTCAGTCACTCTATGTTGAGACTTCACAACTTCTCCATACTTCAAATCTTACTCCATAGGATGTCTATGTCTAGATCTTTTACACTGATGATGTGGGAACTGAAATATTGGTGCTCCCACCCTGAGAAACTGAGCCATACAAAAGCATATTTAAATGAAGTATATTATTCTTAGTATCAAAGAATGAAGTCTTAGGAGAATTTTTGTTGGAGTAATTGCTTCCATGACAACAAGAACATCATAAAGATTTTAAGCAGGACTGTTGGTACCACCTGTTATTAGGGTTGACCAGTGGTTCATATTTTCAGTTAATTATAACTTTGCATAGGTTAAATGGTCTGAACTCACATTTTCCATGCTAAGTGAACAACTCAGGATAGAATAATTTGTCCTTTTTTGGCATTTCTGCCATAAATGTTTAATCAAAAAAATCTACCATTCTTAAGTGTCTAAAAATAGGCAAAATTAAATACTAATTCCTTGTATAAAAATCTGCAATACAATACATTGGAAAAGAGATTTTACAAAGTCTATCAAAAATAGGTCTGTTGTTATCCCATTAAAATCTTCAAATACGTTCAAGGTATAGGACTCTAAAAAGTTTTCACTACAGAGTAGATAACAATAAGCAATACAGAACAAATTTTTCCTCAGAAAACTATTATTGCCTGGAACTCCTGATAGCCATATTTGTACTAAATTCAGGAAAGTCACCTTCTTCGGCCCTTTTTCATTAGAAATCTGTCTAGGTTTAGAAAGACAGGTGTTTGTCAGGGAAAGTTGGAGCTTCCTTTGGAATGGAGAATGTAAACCCCTTCCCTCCAAATTAATATAATTTCGCAATTAGGGTCTTTCAGGCAAAGATTTGGGAATAGCAATAACAATTCTTTACTAGGAATATTAAAAAATACAAATGTACTAGTACAAAAAACCCACAAAACACAAGCAAACAAACAAAAAACAATCCTAGAAACCCTGACAGAGTAAGAATATGACCTGACACCTGTTGGTCAGGGTGTTGGAAGCAGTCCAATGTAAGTCCTTCTGGAGAAGCATATGTTGGAGTTCTGTTGGAGCAGAGATGATCCTGTAGAAGGGTCCAGTGGTGGTAAGAAGGGTCCAGTCTTTTCCTCCAGAAATCCAGTGGAAACCAGGCTACCCTGCTGTTTCTGACTCCCAGTTTTTATCTATGTAGGAATGGCTTGCTCCTCCCACTGGGTGAAGCAGTTCCAATGAGAGGGTATAATTTTATCAGTCATGTGGTGAGCCTTAATGGCCCATTAACAACAGATATCCCCTGGAGGAAGGATAGGTGGTGGAAGAGATAAGGAACATTTCCCCACCTGGTTTTAACAGCTGGCCCATTAACAGAAGGCACCCACCCCCTCCCCCCTGGAGTTATGAGGAATGGGTTATACAGGAAATAAAGAAATCACCTCCCCAACCACTTTAACAAATGGAAAATAGAATATACATTTTTGGTTACATATTGCAACCCAAGACAAAGGCACATGAGACTCAAAACTGAAAGAGAAAAGTTTAGTAGGTGAACAGAAAGCAAAAACTTGTGATAGTAAACAGAAATGGTAAGGAAAGATCTGAGAATAAAGAGAACAAAAGAAATTGGCATGACTGGTGAGGAGTCAATGTATTTTGTATGAAGCCTAAGTGATGACATAAAGAGCCTAGATGAAAGAATAAAGGAAATGAGTGAAAGAAGATGAGCTGGAGGAGATAGAAGGCAGAAAGGTTAATGACTAAATCATGAAAGGAAAAACTCTGTACCCTTCAAATTATCCATAAAAGCCAAAGAGATTTTTATTCACATTTTGTTGATGAAACAAAACTCTAGGACTCAGAAGACTGTGATTTCTACAGTTCTATGATGAACTGAATTATCTGACAATCCACTGCATGTATGCCATTCCAATTGGGAGACTGAGGCTGGATATTGGGAAAAATTGGTTAAATGAAAGAGTGCTAAATATTGGAAAAGGTTCCCCACGGAGGTGGTGGAATCACCATTTCTGTAGTAGATGTGGAAATTTATGACACACTCCAATCTTAATGATTCTATGATTATGTATTCTGTCTATAAGGGATGGTTGAACAAGAGGGAAAAAGGCTACTTGTCCAGGTTGCTGCCTTGCTAATTATAAGGAATGCTTACAGGAAAGGTAAGACTGTTACCTTATGCTGACCATCTGGTCAGCTTGAAAAATACCATGTGAGGCAGGCACTGAGGGGTAGCCTACAGCATGAGGGAGATTGAGACCTTGTCTGAAACAAAAGGTTTGCTGTTAGGTAGAAACAAAAGCCAAACTTGTGCAAGATAATTTTTTAAAAAAATCTAGAGAGAATATATTGGGTTTTCTGACCCAGACCACAGGGAGGTCTTTGATTCTAAAGCAAAGCTAGAAAAAAGGAGATAGTGGAGAAAAAGGAGAATTGTTTACAGCTTTCTCAGGTAATTCTGATGTTTGAAACAGACAACATCTGATTTTTTTCACAAAAAGGATTACCTTTAGCTTATGTATTTACTAAATAATTAATTTTTAAAGATTGAGAGGCTTTAATGTCTTTTGGTGTGCTCATTTAAAGAAAGGAACATGGAACGCTGCCTGCCTTAAGATTCTCCTCTAGCTGAGTTCGTCAGGAGTCCGGACATGCAAAAACTTTGTGATATAAAGCAAAACAGTTGAATCACACCATTTACACCATTTGTTTCATGCAGCAGGTTTTGAGTTCCTCCTTTTCTGGGAGTACAATGCCATGCCATGAGTGGCTACCAGATGAACTACAGGATATCCACAGCTGCATTTGAAGATACTGTGAACAGTAGCCAAATCTGAAGGCTTAAGTACTCTAAAAATAAGTTTCTAGATATTCAAACCAGTCTTTGACTTATCAGCTAATGCATCTCAGTGTTCCAGTAAACAAAAATGAGGATAATTCTACCTCTTCAGTTCTCCAATCCACTTGGAACATAAATTCAATACTCTGTTTTGAGGCAGTGAAATACCATAAAGTGATGGCTAGTAACAGATGATGTTAAGATTACTAAGCTTGTTAACAGACTAAATCAGAGCATGTTTTTGCTAGTGTGAATTCATTAAAACATGGGCATAACATTGAGTAATGCTCTACTCAAAGCATTACATATGAACTCTTTCATGAAGAAGACGAAAACACAAGAAGGAACGAGAGAACAAGTAAAACAGGACAAGAACAGAGGTCTCCTCCATGCTAACTGATAATTTTCATCACAAGATGAAACTCACACTTTTTACATTCAAAGTGTAGAGCTTGCTTCAAGTGTCAGCTACATGAGAATTTAATCGATCAATGGATGGTAATACTTGGTCTATACTCCATGGTTACTAAAGTATGGTAATTAGAGTTGCAGCTTTAATCTTATGCTGGAGATAAATTTCATTAACAGAAGTATATTATTCCATTAATATATTTCAGAATTCCAAGGAAAGTGGAAATGTGCATTCTCTACTGTTCAGTTGATATTACATACTGGCCTGGTGAAACAGATGCTTTCCAGAATGGACTTAAATAAGAATCAAATATCAGTGTTGAATGGGATGGAGGGAGTGGAAAGCTGTCAGCAGCAGCTATTTATTTCTACATACAGTAAATTATGACAGCTAGCGTACTTTAAGACAAAGTGAGACAAAGCAAAACTATACATGACATCTATCATTTTTTTCCTATTAACTTCTTCCAGCAGTGTAACTTAGAAAAATAAAATCTTTGTGGGTTTTTTTTGTTGTTCTTTTGTTTTGCTTTTGTTTTTGTTAAAAGGAAAGGTAGAGGGTGATATGTGTACCTTCATTTCATGTTTGCATTCTATTTCCAAGGGAAATACAGGGCTTTTTTTTTATTTATACAAGGCATTATATACTTTTGAGAATGATATTCTTATTGTAGCCATTCCTTACTTTAATTTTGCTTTGATTTCCCCTAGGCAGAACTTTGCTTGTAAATAGTTATCTGAATTTTAAGCAATATTCTAATACAGCTTTCAAAAAAATTCCTTGTCACTCTTCTCATACCTTGCTCATAGCTACAATGTTTTTACTCAAACAGTTGCAGTATACGTAATCCTAAAATCTACTTTAATCCCTGAAAGAAGCTTGTTGGAGCTTATCAGTGTGGATTGCGAAGACATGTATAGCCAGCTCTACACATGATTAGAATCTGGATCTGTAGACTTACTAAACCACCTGACTCTCCTGTCTTCAGCAAAAAGTCTTTTCAGCACTGTGGCAGGACATACAGCATCAGAGCCTTATTTAGAAAAATTTAAATCCTTCTATATTCTGAGAAAACTCTATCATTTTCTTCACACTTGCATGTGTGTTCCTTGTGCCTGCAGTGGTAACCTGCCTTTTTGTGAATTGTGAATCGTCATAATCACTCACAAGACGCAGAGATACAGCTTTAAAACAGGTCACAGTGCTATTAAAATAATCAGACATTTTGTGGCATCTCAAACTGCTGTCAATAATGAATTATAATCAGTTCTTTTAAATAAAATATCAAACTAACTCTATAGATGAACATAAAATCTAGAAAATATTTTTATTTTTAACCTCTTTGTTCTGTTGTGCAAGCCCCTGAATAAATGCGAGTGGTGAAAGATTCTCTCTGTATCTTCTTGATACAAGAAATTTTTTATTCTGTGCTTCTGGCATTCAGATTGAATCAAACTTGCAGATGACATTATTTCAGACAATGTTAAAATGCAAGTAAATGTGGAAACAATATTGTTACGCTATTGCTAACTTTGCAGGTACAGAAGAAAAATCTACAGATGTGCATTGTGAACTAAATAGTTTTAGCTACTTGATATCAGTAAGGCTTTCTGCAAGAAGAATAACTACATATAAATTATGTACAATTATTTTATAGTAGGTGCACTATGTCTATATGAAGTCCAGGTTCAGTTTGTAAATCACTGGATGTGCAGAAAATTTTTCATGAATGCTTTGCAATCCCTAGTAATGCAATTACTTAATTACTGGGAGCACTTACTTAGAGATGTAAATATGTACTACTTTGTGAAGTTAGTTTACCCTAATAAATATTAAATCACATAAGCAAAGTTCTATCTTCAGGCTAACTTCAATACATTAAAAGAAAATTGAGAGCCAATTTAGAGACCTCTTATGCTGTTTCATTGCTTTTAGATATTTTAAGCCATAGTATAAAATATTTTTATTTTAGAGTGAAAAGGGCAGAGCTAAAAATATGCTAATATTCCTGGCTTGTATTATGTACTTTGTAAATTTGTTTCAATATTTTGCTCCAATAACTTTCACTGAAATATTTTGAGCTACACTTAAAACTCACAATATGTTGAGCAAAACCACTCAATGCTATGTGATGCTACATTTTCCCTTTACATATTTTAACAGTGCATTTTTTATGATTAGAGGGAATTTAATAGATTAGGAATGAATAATGCAATAGTAGAAAACCTTAGGTTTAAAGCTATGGAACTGAAAAAAGATTAATTGATTGATTGATTGACTCTGAAGAGTTGGATAACACGTTTCCTGTTTCACAAAAGTTAGAGTTAGGAGAGATGGAGATATTTCAGAGAAGGAGCAGAATTGGATTCTTCTAACAAAGATTTAACAAACAAAAAGAATAAATTACTAAAAAAGAACACCAACAAAACACAATAAATTCTACAAATTCAGTAAGAAATTAATTATTGGATAAGACACTCTAATGCTTAGGCACAGCACTTGAGAAACAGATGAGTTCTTTACTTTGATACAGAGACTTTGAAGACCTTTTGGAGGGTATGGTTATATGATATAGTCATCTGGAATGAAAAAGAATGCATGTGATCCTTTATTATTTGCTTTAAAATATAGGTTCTACTTGTAAAATAACAACAGTAATAATTGACCAATGCAGTAAAATGCATATGTTGTTCAAACACACATTAAAAACACCTTTTGGCTCACCAAAGTACCTTCTAAATACTCTGTTCCTCGGCCTGTCAGTATTTTGTTGGTGATCTTGTCCAAGACATCTAATTTCTTTAAATCTCCACTTTGCAGATGTAAAACTTTAAGTCAAAATATATCTCGGTATTTAATATTTCATGTATTCATCCAAATATGGGAGATGCACAGAAGCAGATCTGACAGGAACACTTTATTTGAGTAATATGAATAAAATTTATGTTTTAAAATACGCTTTTTATCTAATCTGCTTAAAAAAAAATTAGAATGGGTGAGGGAGTCCAGGGCATTCCTTTGAATACCCTGGACAGAGACCTGAGCAACAGGGTTTGCAACCTGTACAGAGGAGTTGGAAACTGGTACAGGGGGCTTAGAAACCTGTACAGGGGGGTCTGGGATCTGTACAGGGGGGTTGGAGACCCTGGCACAGAGCCCAGGAAGGCACTGGCTTTGACTTTAGTCCATGGGAAAAACTTCCAACACTGAGAGAGGAATTACAAGCCACAAAAGTGTGATAAGAGAATAGTGTAGTTTGTCACATTTGGGTTTTTAGAATAGGGGTGAATGGGGACAAGATGGGGGATTCTGGGTGGTGCCCTGGGTTCTTCTCCTTCTTCATCTCTGTCTTCTGCTGTGACGGTGGCACAAAGTAGTTCAAGGTGTTGTGGTCAGCATAGAAATGACCTGTTTAGTATAGATTGTAGATATTGGTGTGTAATTGTAAATAATAGATACATAATAATTGGTAAAAGAGATGACGAGCCTCCATCGGAGGAGGAGTCCTCACCTGATGCTCGAGCTGCACAGATCTTGGCTGGGGACAGAGCAAAAGAAAAGAAATAATAAACAACCTGAACAACCTTGAAAACTGAACATCTGAAGACTCCGGTTTGTTCCTGCATCTGGCTTGGGACTTTTCAGAGGGCAAAGGACTCTAAACCACCCAAATCTCAGGAAAAAGCCAACCTGAGAAATGGACATAATAGACCTATTGGAAAAATAAAAATTAGTAAGGAGGTTATATTTGTTAATGAGTCTGTACTTAAAAACTAACTTTGTTATGGTACTTTCCATATGGAAGCCCCCTTCCTCCCCAACAAAAACTCCTAAATAAAACAGAACCCCAAAACAAAACCTAACCATTAAAACCATAATGACTCTGTTTACTTTTTAGATGACCTGATAGACACCATGCATACCAGAAGATATAAGAATAGGTTTTTTCATACTTTATAAGGCATTTTAAGTCTAATGTAATCTCTAGAAATCTGCCAAATTTCATTATTTTTTATGTCTCTCTTTTTTCTGAAGTTTGCACGTTCACATTTTCTGCCTAAGTTAACAGAACAGTGATATCTTCAGTTCCCTGACTGAGTCTCTAAAGGAAAGATTCTTACAGTTACAAAGACAATGGTACTTAAAGCTCCACTGTAAAGCATTAACTTGTTTTTATTTCCACTTCGTTCACAGTGTAAACTCTGAAGCTCCATTTTTTAAATCCCTCTTACAAACATTTGATGTTGCATTCATTGTTTATGTAGTCAAATGCATGATGTGATGAAAATAAAAATCTACTGTCAGATCAAAGTAACAACATTCCACAAAACACCACTTAAATGTAACACCAAGCAAAAGAATACTGAAAAGAATTAACCTTGAGAAGTGTGGTTATCATTCATTAATAATATGAACTATTAGATTAGAGGGTTTCCAGGGTTTCCAAATTTCCTGTCTCCTCCAGGTTCTTGAAACTGAATGAGCAGTCAGGATGTCTTTTAGGCTAAGCTATATCCTAGGGATGAAGATTGCATACCCCTTGAAAGTGAAGTTCTGAATTACTGTTTATTTAGAGATTCAAAGAGTAGCTGAGTTCACACAGCTTTATTGAATGGACAATCCATTCTACATTTCTCTAAGGGACTGAGGGTATGAATAAACAGAATGAAAATAGGAACCTTCCTAAAGCATACCAAAGAGTTTCTCGGAAAATAAAATATTAGTATACTCATTTACTGGCTTGATTCATAGCTACAGTAGCTTAACTTTCACCTGTGTGAAATTCACTACTGCATCAATAATTCATTACATGGGACTTAATATTTTAAGTTTACACCAACTTTAAGTATATGCCAAATTTAAGTATACATCAACAAATATGCTATAAAACTGCTCCCTAGGAGAACCTTGCAGATGTTTCCACAATACACTTGTCAGTGTTTGTTTCACCTGCTATTGCTTTCTGAACAAGTGTCTGAGCTTACCAAGGAGAAAAATCTTAGCAAATGGAGAAGGACCGTATGACACATGTGTACCAGTACAGACCTAGATATTCAGCCACGTCTGCAATGTCTGCAGTTGCATCCCAGCACAACTTCCTTACTTTCCTATACTGCTACTTAATTTTCCTACTTGGATAATGACAGTATACTTTTTTTTTCTTTGTTATTAGCACTGCTGTTGATATTTTTTCCTGTCTCTAACATATATTATATGGTTTTACCTACAAAGGGAGGTGAAAGAAACAGTTGCATATCTTTTCCTCTGAGTCTGATGCAAATGATTAATTTGATTCTGTAAAAATTTATCTTACCCTTCATTAATACATACTGGTTTATTCTTCATGTGAATTTTACATCCAGCATTGTCATTTTATTCCCTTGGCAGGTTCTTGCTTTTCTTCTCCCACCCCTTGATTTTCATGTCCTCTTGCTCTATTTTTTGAATACTTTTCCTAGGAGAAAGTTGTGTTATATCACCAAGATTCACTCTGCAAAATACTGTTTTCTGCTTTATTAGACATTCAGCATCTCAAAAATGGCACAGTACATAGAAAAGCTGGAAGTTTTACTATACCTTGCATACCATTTCATGACATTTTCCTCTACCTTTCCTCATGATCAATTAATACTGAGGAGTGGTCTCAAATCAAGGGAACGCAAAAAGACTGTTCATCTATGTATTGAATATAAGGCAGGTACTTAATTTTCTTTCTGAAGCAACTCTAATTAACTAGCATCTATCACAGAAGAAAAATTCATTTCAAAATATATTTATCAAATAAGAATTACCTGTATTTAAAGCTTTAGCTGTAAAAAACAGTCTAATTGCTTCCTTTTAGGTTTATATTAATAGGAAACATGACACATGAAAAAAAAAAGGGTCAATTTTTTTTATATCCATTCTATTTAAAAATGGAATGCTAATTAAAAACATTTAGAACATAACTAGAAGCTGAACTATATTCATAAGATGAAGTAAACATTAATTTATCGATAATGAAAATAAATGTGGTCTTGTAAAAGACTGCACTACAAAAAAAAAATCAAAAAAACCAATCAAAATACTCAACCCATAGAACTCATCAAGGGTAGTAAAAAGTCAAGTGATTTTTCTGCAGCTCAAAACTATATTGACCTGAATTTTTCTGCTGATGTAATTTATTCTTTTTTTTTGTTTTGCCTGCTAGAACCAAATGCTTGTCTCTATGTGTAGCCCTAGAGCCAAAAAGAATGCACAGCTCATGTAATACCGTAAGTGCTATCTCCAGTCAGGAAGTTCCTCCTGTGATATTTAAGTGCCAAAAAAAGATGATCTGCAAAGTGAAGACAAGTACATAGAATTCCTGAGTATCTGAAACTGCCAACAAGACAAATTGTTTTTATAGTAAGTGCCTAAGAAATGCATTAGTACCACTTCCACTTGGAAGCCAAAATGAATGCAACATAAGAGCAAAACAGCACAATCTGTTGTAAAGCAAGCCTGTGGCAGACAATGACATTGTTGGCACATGCAGCATAAAGGAGGAAATGGAGAAAAGTTGTCCTGGGTGTGGAGATAATTAATTCAGTACTATTAAAGTGAACTGCATCTGCAGCTTGATTTAGTTTTACAAATAGACACACAGAGGCATTGAAACCTGAAACTGAACAGCAGGAGCCCAAGACGGTATATTCTGAGCTTCTACCCTTTTCCTTATGCAACATATTTTCAACTGAATTAATGTCAGAATGCAAAAACACATTCAGCTTCACTGGATAAATACCTTTGCTTGATTGATGCCTCTGGTAATGAGTTCAGTGCAGAAATGAATAATGTTAAACAATGAGAAAACCTCCTGTTGGTCTTTGGTTTACGTCCCATCTAACCTTCATACTGATTTTATCTATGAATTATCATTCACAGTATTCCTGATATTTAACAGTTAATTGAAAATAAAAATTACAGGCATTATTTTTTTAGATAACTTTTAAATATCTTCAGTTTTAACTTCCGGAAAAAAAAGCCACAATCAAAGTACTCTCTATTTGGTTATGTAGCTTTTTGTAAAGGTCCTGGATCACTTGGATTGATATCTTTTATATAAACTCAATTATCATTGATGCTTTGTCAACTGGTTTTGCTGACAGCTAAGAAGGATGCAATATTGTATATGTTTAGATGTATCTTCAAAACTAAGAGAGTAAGAAAATTCAAGTTTCACTCAATAGGTTTTTTTCATTAAAATGAAAAAAATATTGAAGGATCAGACCTTTTAGACAGTTTAATTTGTTTGTTTTCTCATTACAAGTTTATTACCCAGCACAGTTGGTTAAGAATCAGAAATCAGGTTACAGACTTAGTCCCTTGCGACTAATAACTTTGCATTTCTGGTGCAGAAAAAAAATCAAAATAATCTGGAAGTAATTTTATTTTAAAATTTTTCCTTTATAATTTGATCAATATTTTAATATGTCCACTAACATTTCTGCTACATTTTTAATTATATTAGCAAATTTGTTATTTCTCTGAGCTTATAGCAAAGTTCTTGCTTTGTTCATATGACTTAATTATGTAATTTTGACATATTATCATGGAAGGTCTTTCACAATATTCAACAGATGTTTTAGAATTTGAAAAAGAATAAGAAAGGAAGATATTTTTGCTGCCATAGAGAAAAACTATTGTATAACCATTCGAAGAAAACATGGTAGAAAGCTCAGCTAAAACTTTTCAGAGAATCCCCATCTATACCTATACATCAAGAGCACATTGCCAGGTCACATTGAACTTCTCATCCACTAACACCCCCACTTTTTCCTCAGGGCTGCTCTTGATCACTTCTTCACCCAGACCATTACTTGTACTTGGGCTTGCCCTGACCCAGCTGCAGGACCTTGCACTTGGCCTTCTTGAAATGCATGAAAAGTGCACAAGCTCACCTCTCAAACCTGTCAAGGTTTCTCTGGATGACATATGCCTTCCCTTCAGCATGTTCCCTGCGCCAGACAGCTTGGTGTTGTTGAGCACTGAGAATGCACTCAATCCCACAGTCCACATCACCAACAAAGACATTAAACAGCTCCAGCCCCAGTACTGACTCCTGAGGAATACCACCCATGCCTGGTCTCTACTTGGACATTGAGCCATTGACTGCAAATTTTTGAGTGCATCCAACCAACCAGAGCCTTATTCACCACAAATTCCATCTGCCAAATCCTTGTTTCCAGTTTAGAGACAAGGTTATCATGTAAGACAGTCTTTAACATTTTGTACAAGCCCAGATAGATTACATCAGTTGTTCTTCCCACATTCACCAATGCCTTAACTGTGTCATAGAAGACCACCAAATTCATCAAGCACCTGATGAAGGCCCTTAGTGAAGGGCTTGACTGTCATCAATCACCTCCTTATTTTCCGCGAGCCTTATCATACTTTCCAGGAGGATCTTCTTCATGATCTTTCCAGGCATGTAGATGAGACTGGAACCTGGATCTTCCTTTTATCCTTTTTTAAAATTGGAGGTAAAGTTTCCCCTTTTTCAGCCTGTGGGAGCCTCACTGGAGCAGTAAAAATTCTCAAATATGACAGATATCAGCTTAGCCCCCTCATCTGTCTGCTGCCTCAGTACCCACAGATGCATCTCATCAGGTCCCATGGTTTTGTGCACCTTTAGGTTCCTTAGGTGGTCTCAAACCCAGTCTTCTTTGACAGTGGGAGTTTCTTCATTCTCCCAGTCCCTGACTTTATGTCCTGTGACACAGGAAGCAGGGGTGGGATATTTGCCATTGAAGACAAAGGCAGAAAAGTCATAGGGTAATCCAGTCTTCATCTCCTGGGTAATCAGGTCTTCCATTTCCTTACAGAGAAGTTTCACATTTTCCCTAATCTTCTTTTTATCATCAACACAGCTGTAGAAGCTTTTCTTGTTGCCCTTGATGTTCATGGGTTGATTTAATTCCATCAGGTCTTTAGCATTTGCGTTCTGACCCTTGGCTGCTCAGTTAATCTCTCTATATTCATCCCAGGCTCTCTGTCCTTGATTCCACCCTCTCTAGTCTTTGTTTTTGTGCTTCAGTTCAATCTTGTTCATCCACACAAACCTCCTAGTGTTTTTGCCTGACTTTGTCTTAGCTGGAATGCATTGCTCCTGAATGCATTGGGGAGCAGATCCTGGAATATTAGCCAATAGATTGACTGATAGACATAACACACATATATAGGTATACAGATATAACAAGAGATAATAAGATTTAGCTGGGCATTGTTTCTCATATGTTATGAAATATATATTCTTTCACACATATCTATGTATATATTTATAATTAAGCTATTAACAAAATTTTTTTAATCAATCTGTACATTTTCATGGCTTCAAAGACAAAGGATTCTCAGAGTGTTATTCATTCTTCAAAAAACTACATGAGCACTAAAGGATATAGTCAGTCAATAATGTGTGCAGGAACTCTGTGCTGCAATTAGCATGTGTGCAGTACTAACTCCTTGGTTTTGTTGCCTCTATGTTAGGAGGTGTTAAACTGGAAGGAAGCACACCAGAATACAAAGGTAGGGATAGTTTGCTCAAGGGTCTTCCTAGTTGTCTTGTCTGCCACCTAGTGTCAAGCTAGATGATCATTCTGACTCTGTGGGGGGGGTTAATATTTGTTAGTTATGAATCATTTCGGGGATTATTTTGAAAAAAGCTTCTGAGATTCAAGATAACACTAAATGCGGAACAAAATAATATATTGGGCTTTGGCCCAACATCTTCTGAAACTGATATTTAGTATTACAAATGTAAATTTTGAAAACATAAAAGAGAAAGGAGTTAAAATCCCCAGCAAATACGATTTTTAGGCTAATTTTGAAACGGAAATTTCAAAATTTAGGTGGAAAGAGGGGGCTTATAGGCATATGAAAATCTAAATAGCCTAATTTTAAGGCTGATGAGCACTCATAAATCTCTTTGCCTTCACAAGATTTATGGAGAGCACATAGGAGAAAATAATGATCTGTGAGAAAGACCTACATTGGGAGTTTTTTATTTAGTAGCTTCTTATTTTATTTCAGGGCTAATCTGATCTAGTTACTTTTTAAAATGTGCTTTAACTGTTGCACAATAATTAAAATATCTATGTTTGACTGCAAAAGTGGCAAGGAGGCCTTGATGGGCCTGGTCCTGATTCTTGCTAAAAACTCCCATCCTTTGTACTTTTATTTACATCATCTGATCTCACCTGTCAACTAATTATGAAGAGATTTATATGTTGATCTACTCACAGCCTAGGCACTGAGCTGTGCAATGTCAGCTTCTACCAGTTTTAAGGGATATTTTTCTCTTTTCTCTTAAAGCTTGTATTTTCTGCCCTTTTCTTGTCCCACTCTAGCCTATAGAAAGCTTTCTTGAAAACTTGTATTTTGGGAAGTTCTGAAAAGCTGGGAAAAGAGCAGTATCTGTTGTCAGAAATTGCCTGGGTGTTCAGCTGCAATGTCTAAAGGATTTTCTCTTCCTATGCAGCAGGCAGCTGCAGAAATTGATCTTGGTCTAACAGAAAGTGTCCAATACAGAAAGCTGGATACATTTCTTTGACCAAAGATGGATATCCCTTGGTTTTTGCACATGTGAAAAGAGCAACCAACTATTTTCTGTTTTTCAAGTCATTCTAGTAACTTCATGAAGAGTTAAATTTATTTTTTTGTTGTGATCTCTGACTAAGCCAAACAAAACTTCATTCAGACTTTTGTGAAAACATCCTTTTCAAAAGAGTGGGCCTCCACTGGTGATTTTTGCGTCAAAAGAACGAACTTTGATTGCCCTTCTAATATATACCTCTTTTCCTTCCAAACAAAATCAGCTGACCTCAGGACCTGGCATCTGTAAGGCTGCAGACAATACAAGTATCCCAAAATTAGAATGTGCACCTTTCTGAAAACACAGTGTGATTTATTTGCATGCAGAAAGGCTATTCCCTGACATGCCAAAGAAACCAAAGTGTGCATACTCTCCTGCCTATGCGTGACATTTCCTTCACATCTAGATAAAGACACAGGTAGCCCTGCCTCCATTTTTGTCTGCTCTTGGACCCATTTTCTTGCTTTTCTCAGCCATATCTGCCATCCACCTGACTGACTCAGACTACACACTGACAACCCTTCCATGTCCCATACTGCAGGATAGAACTGCTACCTTTGGTTTGGGTGGTATTTTTAACTGCTATCAAGTGATTAAGTCATGGGGTTAGCTTTCCACATCTGTTACAGTGGCTGTTGTGTGCAGATGACTGTCAATCTACTCCTCAGTCAAACCTTGCCATGCTTTACATACTTCCGGATTTTCCACATTATGTGTAAAATGTCATAGGAAAAACAAGTGATGGTATAATAAAATATGATTTACCATCAACAAGTGTGTGCTGACTGCTGATAAAATAACAACTGACAGCAATGTCATTAAATGTAAAATGTTACATAATTTTTCTATTTTATTCAAAAGTTTTTTCTCAAGAGAAATGCAACATGAATTGGAATCATTCATTTATCTCAACTGTAGTTAAAACAGTGATGATTCAATACAACTGGATGATACTTTTACATATGGATACATATTAAAAAATTAAAATAAACTGGTAAGGTGGGAAAATATTATTTTGAGATTCTCTAAGCATGAAAAACTGCCTCACCAACAAGATAAGATACAGATACAAACAATTTCTATTTTGAAGGGAATTCCTCTTTCAGGAGATTTTACTGCTATCCAACTTGAATAAAATAACTTAAAATATTCAGTAAGAAAGCAGAGGATATAGACATTTCATATTTTAAAGTAAATTAACCATAATGTGTAATTAGTTCAAAAAGATAATATTCTAGTACAGTCTTAGTTTTTTTCTTCTTACTTGACAATAATTACAATAGCTATTGGCCAGTAATCACTGGCACTAACAACAAAATCAAAAGCACGAATGAGATAAAGATTATTGAGTTGAAATGCAGACAAAGCTGTTATCTGTGTATTGTTAGAAATAGAATTAGAATTGTGGCAAAACTATTTGTTTGTATAATGAGAGTGACTTTTCCTATCCAAATTATAATAATACTACATTTTTGCAAATTCTAAAATCAAAATCTTCTCAATGAGAAAATAAATATACCCCCTAACTGAATGCATACAGCATACATTTGTTTTAGAGTTCTCCTTCAGTGTCCCCTTCTCTTTCCCCCTTCCCTTCCCCCTTCCCCATTAATAAAAGGAAATTAATACAGGAAAAGGAAATGCATTCATGCTGTTTTAATGATTTGCCTTTAACCCACGAAATAAAGAAAATTCAAAGATAAGGCTTCCAATTAATCTTTAACTTGTAACATAAAAGCACTGATTTCAAGCCTTAACAACATTGCAATTATGAAGGCACAGGGGGAATGTACTGTGGACGTAGTCAAAGTTTTAATCCTAAATATGTCTGGCTCTTGTGAATTTCTCATAGCTTTAAAATTTAACATCATTTCTCTGTGTGTTATAAACATATGTGTTCTTGACCCACTTCAAAAAACAACCATGAGTGAAATACCATTTCTATTAATCATTCAAGAGCTTTGCAAGAAGTTTGCATCTCAAGAGATGATTTTTTCACTGAAGTTTACACTATTCAGCTTGGTTTCATCATTTTTTTACATATATTGAGTTGCAGCTGCTTGTTGTTCAGAGCATTGGTTTTAGAACTTATTCCCATCCTTTCCTTCCAAATGCACACATTGTCACTTAATATCCTGAAGAGAAAAATTAATTTCTATGTAATTATAGTTTTGCCCTGACAACTACAAAAAATTTATTGTAAACTAATACCTTGCAAATGAAATTCTATTTTCACTCTTTAATCACTATGTAATGAGACTACAAAGGAGATGTTTGTACCGTGCTGAAATAGTAAATAGATGTAACAATAATTTTTCACACTTTTCACCAGATTTTCTTACTAATTTTTAATAGGAATATGGATCCACACTAGTGGCTCTCCTTGCAAGACTAAAACTTAAGCTGATTATGTATTTGTAGAAATTACTTTTTCTATCCATAATATAATGTCATGTTATGTTGCAAACATTCTGTGACTGTTATTGGCACTAGTAAGACAATATTATTTAAAGAATCATAGTCAATTGATTGTTTAAATCATATATCTGTATATTAGACACTGAAATTTATCATTACTGCACCACACTTTCTTCATGGATCTAGCTCAAAAATTCAATACTCATGAGGAGCATACTTAATTCAGTGTTGAGCATTTTAAAATCTGTAATTTCTTTTACCTCTCTGTGCAATAAAAAGTATAAAGATACTGAAAAATATCAATAGTTGAATATTTGTGCTCACCCTTAGGAAGTTTCATGATCCTTGACACCTCAATATTTCTCAGAAAAGGAAGATATCCTTGATTCTTGAACACAAAATTAATTTTGGGTTTTTTTTGGTTTTTTGTTTTGTTTTTTTTAAATAGAAAACTAGATAATAATCTAGGCTTGTAAGAGCAGGCAAGGCAGAAAAATTTAAATTCAGTATGAAAGATGCAAATTGTCAGGCATAAGTCTTCACTGCTCTGCTTGAACTGGGAAAGCTCAGTGCCTTCAGAAAGGCCTCTAGAATGATAGATACTGCAACATTTGTTGATTATATTTCATAAGAAGTCCTTTTCAAAAATGACAAGATTGCTAAAGTATTTTATACATATTAGTCTACTACATTTCGATCCAAAATTTTGCTAGAAAATAAAGAGAGGCAAGTTTTGTGGTTTTTTGTTTTGTTTGGGGTTTTTTTTTTGTTTTTTGTTTGTTTGGGGGTTGTTGTTTTGATTTTTTTTTTTTTTTTGCGGGGGGGGGAGGGGGGCTTTAATAATAATTATGTATTTTTTAGCTCAAACAACTCAGTTGGTGATCATCACCCTTGCTGAGAGTGCTCAGGTATGGTGTTCACTCAGAAGTTTCCCTACACACCCCACAAAGGACGTGGTGAGCCAGATGGAACAATTACAAAGGCATGCAGAGCTCCAGGTCCCTGGCTGCAGGGAGTGCCAGAGTCTGGCCCTGCTCTCGGGGCAGCAGAGATCAGCTGTGGGAGATGCCCTTCAGGATGACCATGTGCCCAGCCTACTGGCACAGATGAGAGATGGAAGTGGAAAGACTAAGAGCTGTCAGGGTCTCTGAGGAAGAGATTTTCTTGAGGAGCTGCTCTCTACCACACCTCAGACAAATGCAGCTGCCATCCGCTTCATAAGAAGCAGTGGATGGTCCCATAATGGTCCCACACTCACCACCAGGCAAAAAAAGGGGACCTAAGAAGTGGAGGGAAGGGAATGGAAGTGGTTTCTGATTGGGCTGGCAGGAAAATCCCCCGCAAGGGGGGCAAAAGATCTGCATGAATGAACAAGGGACTCCTGTCACTGGTCAAGCATAAGCAGGAAATACACAGCAGAAGGAAGCAGTCAGGTCACTGGGAAATTTGGCAGGAGGTACAAGGCTTTAGGCAAAGATATGGATCTGAGAACAAATTCTGCCAAGTCTGGAAAAGTCTGAAGCATGCAGGAATCACTCTTCATGCTGCTGAGTGCTTGATAAGTGTTTACCTAATAAGTTTCTGACTATTTTTCTCCTCGACAAATATGCACTAATCACAGTTCCAAGTGTGATCAGGCTGTGAATACACCAAAATAAGCAGGAAATTAACATCCAGCTCAGAGGTAGAAGAGAACAGGGGGATTTTTCCTGCTCTCATTTGCTCTGGATTAAGCCCCAGTGCTTGAATTAAAATATGAGAATCTGCTTCTCCTGTACCATCCACATCACTGATAAAAATAAATTATGAAAGATTAACACCTTTGATTCAAATATGTGGGGGATTTGGCCTGCAGAAGACATTAGACTCCTACAACACCTTATAGAATTATTAAAATAAAGTCAGAAATAAAAGACTTAGAATTCACAGTAAGTTGACCCCTTGCTGGCCAACAGCAATGTCCACATGCAGTTACCCTCTAACTCTTCCACCCCAGCAGGGTACAGGAGAGAATCTGAAGAGAAAAAATGACAGAAAACCTCATGGATCACAATAAAGAAAATTTAATAATTGAAGAAAAGGAAGACCAACACACAAGGGGTTTAAAGGCATTTGCCACCTCCCATCAGCTGATCAATTCCCAGACAATCCTCCAGCTATCTTTGAAAAACTACTCCCCCACAAGGTAGTTTTATTGCTGCACACCATGTCACATGCCATCAATGTTCCTTTGGCTAGCTGGGGTCAGCTGCCCTGATTTTGTCCTTTCCCAGCCTCTTGCCCACCCTCAGCCCACACTCGGGGCAGGGCTGAGTGAGGTTCTTGACATTCTGCAAGCACCAATCAGCAATTGCTAAAATATTGGTGTGTTAATCAACAGTTTTGGACATAAAACTGAAGCACAGCACCATATAGGATATTTTGAAAAAAACAGCCTACTTAATTCTAACCTGACCTAGTAGAGAATTGTACTGGTCTGGCTGGAAAGTGCCAAATAGGAAAACCAGAATCAGGGAACAGAGACTATAACACATCGAACAGGGAGGTTCTTCAATAAGCAGACTGAATTTAGCTCACTTTTGTCTCTGAAGTGAATGATCAAAAAATTATTTACTGCAGACCAATATTTTTTTTCTGCTTATTTTTTACGAAAAGAGAATTATTTATTTGCTTACTGGATTTTCTGAATTAATTGAATTCAGAATTGTATTTAATTCACAACACCTACATGAGGAAATGAAAGATTAGGAATAGATGCCAGGTAGTGAAAAGAAGCACAATATTTAAGAAACATCTGTAAATTTTGGATAATCAAATCTGATATTCATTGTATGAATTTAAGAGTGCTTTGTAATATCTCATACTTCACATTTTCCAAACAGATCTCATTTCAGTTGCAGCTGAGACTACTCACCAGTTCATATTTTAAGATTTCTGGTTATGCTGTTACTAAAAATATTAGTTTAAGCTACCTTTCTAGTACAATTAAAGAAATACCATGTCAAAGACAAAAGATGTAATTCCAGTAGTCTAAGAAAGTAACTGCTTTTTTTTTTCCTAATTTTTGATATCTTGAAATGAAATAATCCAGCTTCATTTTAAAACATAAAGCATGAGATATGTGAAGGTAAAACTTATGAATGCCCTATAGATTATCACTCAATCCCAAAGCATGAGGGATGCTGCAATGGTTTGGTTTGCCTTTTTGAAGTAGAAAGGCTCAGACAGTACCCCATGGTACAAGATCTTTTTTTCTTTGAAGCTGAAAAGGATAAGAGCTGCCCTACTGAATGAGAGTAGTATGAACATGGGACAGTTGGCCTGGCCAAGATGCTCCCATGAAGGCTATGAAGTGCTGCCAAAAACATTAGCCACACACATATCTGCTTTGTACTAAGGCACAACCTCACAATGTTGGGGTTTTTTCACATTTTAAAAAAATATGAGTCCCTGAATTAGTGTCTTTCTTCTTCTCTAGTCAGTGTCATGTTTTTTGTATGTTACTAATGATATCATCAGTGAAACTGTGTGATGGTGCCGATAGAAAAACATCAGTTTTATTCTGGAGTAACAATAGTATAAAACTGAATATTAGTATATAGTGAACATAATTCTAACTCTCACTTTGATTTGCATCTTTCAAAGAGTGATTGTTCAGGCAAGAGGAATTATTTGTACTAAACCTCAAATTCACTTTACTTGATATTATCAGCTAAGCCTTTGAAAGAACATTAAAAGCACCTGTATTTTAAATTGCAGCTGATAAAGCAGCAAAGCTCTTGCTAAAGATAATGACCTAAAAAGGGATAACATCACAGTAGAATCAGATAGTGCCATTCAATTGTCTGTTCTGCCATAAAGAAATGTGCTATTATTTCTTGATTTAAGATTATGAAGAACAATGCTTAGGTAATATTCACTTTTTTTGGAAAGATTTTTATGCACAGAATTAGATAAACAAAATGCTATCTTCTAAGGCTCTTGAAAGCCTATTGAACATAACAAATTATTTCTGTCTTTTCAAAAAGTCAAACAGTAAGCTTTCTCACACTACAAACATGTCAGAGTGTAATTCATATTCCTGAACTCAAGCCATAAATAGAGGTCTCATTGAGTTTTAAAATGACTGAAAGAAGAAAGAAATTGTCCAAAGTTGTCAGTGCTGGAACAGCAGAAAATAGGAAGAATGTACAATTTATTGAATACAATTTATTAGTAAGAAAAAAAAGGTAGCCAGCTACTTTGAAGAAAACAACCATATCTAACTTGTTCAAGGGAAAGAGTGATTTTGAAAGTCTATACCTTTAGACAGTAAATGTAATCCTTTTCAATACTTGGAGAGCAGTTGCATACCCTATTTATAAAAGATGAACTTATTAATATTTAAAGAAGAAAAACAAAGGAAAAATCAAGTAAATTCCCTATGAAATTGTTCAGTGAAATTATACTATCCATGTAGGTGGTGTTCCTGAATATAAGATGTTCCTTTACACTTACACATGAAGCATAATAGCAAAAAAGTCACTAGAGAATATAAAAGAGAGAAGGAAAGCACAGACTTCAGCTTTAACTGAGACCATGATATTTTTTTCTTATGCTAAAAAACAAATAAAGGCACAAATTATATCCTTTTTCTTTCTTGCTCCATGGAGAACTGATAACCAGAAATGTTGGTGCAATTTTCTTTTGCTCACTACAGATTAATGCTGAGCAAAATACTGACTGCTGAGGAGAAAAAAAAAATTCAAAATTCACAAAGCTTTCACCAACATTTGATGTAGTCAATGGTACTTTTGTCGACTAAAATGCACTTAAATGGCATATGTTATTTTTCTAAAAAAAGCTAACTGTTTTTTGCTAATCTTCGAGGTATTTTAAGAATGGATACAGGTAAGTTTTAGGAAATGTTACATTTTCCTTCTCCTAGAAGAGAACCGCTTTTGGTTTCAGATGAAAGACAGCTGCTCTTACTACTCTTTGTCTTAAGAAAAGCATATTAACAACAGAACAGTGTCTGGTATGGCAGAACACCTGTAGAATACCAAAACATTTCCTCTCATTTTAAAGAAAATTAAGAAATTGTTTGTTATGTTATCATTAAAGCCTTTATCTTGTGGTGATGAAACTTGAAAAGATCATTGTTCTCAAAATTCAAGCTCAAATTAGTTTCAAAAGGAAATAAAGTAAGAATAAAGAAAATTTTAAAAGAGGCTGGAGGTCAAGATGACTTTTTTAAACTGACAGATCTAAATTTTAGGTTGTTGTCTCTGTGGGAGAGGTGAGGAAAAATTTAATTCTCAGAAGTAAAGGTTTAAAATCTCTAGTTCATCAGTGAAGAGGGGGTAGCAGTTCTAAAAATCCCCATCACACCTATATTAACTTCCAAAATCCTCCATTGTGTAACACTCTAAGATAGGTATCTATCCGGTTTTTCCATTAGGCAACTCTTCCTGCTCAGGACCTAATCTGTCTCAGCTTCTTCTAAGATGGATGGTGGCTCTTTCAAAGGAGATGTAGCAGTGCTTTTTCACCTGTTGCCTAATACTTCATATTAGAGCACCTTCGTAGGAATTTGAAGACCTGTATTCTGTATCTGCTTTAACAGCAGGGCAACTAAATTTATGTCTTAAGACAATACTAAAAGGGCAAGAAACCTGACACTTGAAGGAGCTAGTCTCCTGTCTTGGGAGGATTAAAACTGGAAAAAAAAAAAAAAAGCCTATATGCTATTAATTGTAATACATACTTGTATTATATTAGGCCAACAACTGGAAAAAAGAAAGGAACTATTTGCTAAGATCCTTTTTAGCCATTTGGAGTCTAATAGCCTCAGTTTCTTCCAGTACTATGTTTATTTACAGTCAGTAGAGATGAAAAGGTGGCTTCCCAAAACTTACAAGAAATTTTTTTCTGCCTCAAGATGGTTAAAATGAAAAAAAGAAACTTTCAGATTTCTCTGAAAAATGCTAAAAGCATTTTAGACAGATTGTGAAGAAGCTGAACAGTGCTAGAAGCTAACAGATCAGGATCACAGCCCTTTTTTCAGAATGCCCTTATAGATGCCTTTCAGAACGCCCTCAGTGTTCAATTGTCTGTGCCCTAGTCAGATAGAGACATAAGCATGAAATAGATAATTATGTCCCCCAAATAAATACCACTAAAATATGTGAAAGCAAAGATGTCAACAAATCCTTTAGATGCCTACAAAGTTAAGCTGTAACCAGTACAGACATACAAAACAGCTGTTTAGAAATTAGGTAGGACTTCAGGTCTCCTTGATAAGATTTCAGCAGAACAAACACCATTGAGAAATTCACTGATTTGTTTCAAAAATATTTTTAGAACCAAGCAAGTAATTTGAAGCAGGAGATTAGGTTATCTTTCAGATCAAGTATATCTTAATCACATTGTACAGTGAAAAGTTAGACATACAAGAACAGAAGAAAAGAAGGAATAATGCGGTCCTAGAAAAAAAGGAGAATTATTTTTTGCATATTTAAATGGATTTTTGGATAGCTACTTTTTCATCAGCCTATGACTATACTATGACTGAATTTTTGGAATTCTTCCATCTTTCATTTGATTAAAAAATAGCACTAATGGATAAGGTAATGGAAAATGGGACATAGTCCTCAATTACTTATATTTAATTGAGTTGGGCAACAGAATGAAAGACAAAATTTAAAGGTATAGAACATACATTATTAAGCCTACCAAATAAGAGTCTTATTCACTATGCATGTATCTGAGCAATAATTTTTTTAATTGTTGCAATTTTATACCATTTCTGAGAGTATCTGAGGGGTCACTGCACTGATAAATGGAGACGTTCTCCAAAGTTACAAACACTAGTATATTCAAATATTCCTTAAGCATAAACTTTGTTAAAATCTGTTCAGGATTGGCATGTTTTGATGGGCCTTATTCAACTCGGATTATATTATATATTGATATCCTTTGCAAAAATTAATCACCTGTTTAAAAATCCCCAAATGCTAGAATGTCAGAAAGTGAAAAATTATGGAATCTAGCCCATTCTCAGCTAAGGTATGCAATGAATACAGTAAATATCTGACAAATTCCCCTACCCCTCAATATGTAAGCATGTCCAGAAGTCAATATAGTAGCTTTTTAGGAGATTGTTTTGGATGGAATCTATAAGAAACAGATTTTTGTAATAAATCTGGAATAAGAGCACAAGTTTAAAACCAACCTGTGTACACACAGGACCATTCCAAAGGAGAAATGGGATCATGACTCCACCATGATCAGCTTCTTCCCCACTTCTGCTTTACAGGTTTTTTTTCTCTTTGCTAATAATATCTTTCTGTGTCTGCCTGCTCTCAGGTAAATGAGCAAGATCAGTAGTCTGTTTAGAGGAAAATGGTTTCACGTGTTCTCTTGTTTCCTGCATGGGCACACAATAAAGCAAAGCGGAGGGAAATTAAGGGTTTGCCTTTTCTGTGAGTGGTGACATTAGTATTTACATGTTACATGTCTTCATTAACCCTTGTTATTAGGAAAAAGTATAAATATATCTTTCATACTTCAGAAGAAAGATGTAGGGAATTAGCTGAGAACACTTATAATAAACTGAAGTTGCATGCTGATTACCTGTATGAATAAGGAAAAGCAAATAAAGGAGATAACCTTTCTCCCCTTTCCTCTTCTGGACTCCACAGTGTAAGAAGAGGGCAAAAGTTATGGAGAAAAGTTATTTTGTTCATTAGACCAGCTGATAAAGTTGACAAAGAAAAATAATCCTTTTTTTCCCCCACAAAAGCCCTTCTTCAGAGATAAATAAGCACCAAAACCTTTTTCCCCTGAACTGCTGGTTAGGGAGTAAAGAATGTGAAGTGTCCTTTCACGCACACAGTTTCTGCTACTGTACTCAAGACAGCAAGGTGTAAAAGTTTCAGTCACTTGCCCCCATTAAAATTATACTGTGGTACTGCAAATGTTAATAGCTAGCTGATGCCTGGAAGGTAGAATCATCCTTTCTGTTGTGCTTCCACTAAACATTATGAGTCCTCTTGAGAATGGCGACCAAAGGACAGTCACACTCTGCTCAGATGTTTGTCTCTGTTGTCTTCTTGCCCCAATGCCTGCACATCTTGTCAAATTTAATTCATGTCAAACAGGTTAGATCCATGTTTCCCAACCCTGCAATGTTTATTTCAGTAATGAACAATAGCAAGCTTATTTTATAAATATATTTTGTTCTTGCTAACAAGTAGAAACAGGTACACACTGCCTACAAGCTTTTCCAGGATCCACATGGATGCAAGCTTTCTTCAGAGCCTTTTCAATTGGCTATTTCACCATATTTTAAAAACAAATATTCACATGCAAATATATGGCTTTTAAAGTCCTGTGCAACACAAAGACATCACAAGTCGAGTCTTACATAAGGTGTGGTTACTGCCACAACTTGGAGTAAACCACGTTTTAAGATTCTAAAAAGAATCAGGACAATTGTTCCAATTAAATTTGTTATGTGTGGGAAATTAATCTTTAATTCCCAAGAATGAATTTCACACCAAAATAAGCACAAATACTATTCTAGAATTTTTTAACTATACCTTCTGTTTTATTTTACCCCATTTGCTGTGTTATATCTAAATTTAGGGTCATATTGGCTCTGTATAATAAAAAGAAACAGAAAAGAAATACTGAGATAATAATCAAATGAGTTTCCTTTATTGCTGAGAACCAGCAAAATACATAGGATAAAATGACATTGTTATAGCACAGGAATCTGAAAGGTCTAAAGTAATTTGTACTCTCTAATTATTATCAGAGTTTGCAGAAAGATACACCACATCTTACAGATTATAGAATATATCTTCAGGTTTTATCCTCTGATAGAAAAGTAGGAAAGTTCAAACAGGTCCAAAATTCTATAAATAACAATACTGTACTACAGTGTTCTGAGAATGTGTCAAGTCTTGAAGAGCCAGATTGTGATCCTGGCTTTGTGCCCACACCAGGAATTATGAAGCTGTTCAGCATTCATGTTGCCTACATTTGCTGTCTATATAACTGCTAGCAAGTATAGAAGCAAGGAGCTTCTGTAGAACCATTGGTTTAGCCTCTTTGCAGGTGGACTAGAAAACTGACCATAAATGGGATAGAACCCTCTAATCCATAGGAGTTCTGAAATCCACTCTAATTACAGGACTGATACATACTGGCATACTCTCTACCTGAAAAAGAGTGGGATAGAAGTGTGAGAACACAGAACTCTGTGGCTTTGAGTCATAATGTGACTATTTTTTTAGGCTTGTGCATTATCGTTGCTGTTAGCCTAAGAGTCAATGCTAATTGACTCCATGCACTATAGGCAAGGAACACTCTCCTGATTCTTGGTATCTACAGTTCCATCTGTCCTAATAAATGAAAGAGGAATGTTGTTTAAGTACTATACCTCTGTACATCTACACCTACTTATTTGACTTGTTATGCTTTAGACTGCTCCAAATACCTCTTTTTAAGGCAAAACCTGCACAGGCTTTTGGAGACAGTTTTCATCATGAGAAAATCTCAAAAGCATATGCAGATAAAACTCAGATTTCCACCAGTTTTCACTCCATTCATTTTACACAGCCCTTGAATATGATCCTCACAAACTTATCACACAATTGCTTATCACAAATCCGCATGTCACATCTCTAAACTTCCAATAACAGCATCCTCTGAGTTTCTTAATATAAATTGCTACTCTAGGAAGCTGCAAAATAGTTTTTACATTAGTTCTGGCATTTTAATCTGGGTGAAGATGGGGCAAATCCACCTGCCACTATCCCCTAGGCATGCAAACTAAAGATGATCCCTCAGGGCTTTCAAGGTTTGGCTAAAAGACAAAATTGAGCACTAGTGTGTGAGTAGTGTGTATCAGGTAAAGCTGTGCACAACTGGCCATCTCTAGAGTGGAAATGAGCTAGTCCTTTCCCTTGACCTCAGAAACTCTCCTTCCTTGACTGTTTTTTTAAATAGTACTGTGGGCAGAGTCTCAAGTAACTGTCCATTCACTGGCCATTACTATCTGTCTTCCCCTGGTTCTCTTTAAGTTCTCTATTAACTTCCTAAAAAAAATATCATTAGTACAGCACTGCCCTGAGAAGCAATATGGTGAATGTGGGGTTCCAGAAATACAATCTATAATTTTAAAAAGTAGTCATTTACATCATTTTGGGATTTTTTAGACACTGTTTATCATATGCTTCCTCAAATGCAGTAACAGATGACTGTAACAACTTCTAGTGCTATTGTGAAGGCAGACCTCTCTTTTATAAGCTGAACACTCCAGTCGTCTTCCCACTCATTACATCCTACATGTTGTCAATCTTAGTTTCAAGAACTGTCAGTCAGAAATGCAGTGGATGATATGTGTGGTATTTTTTAACAACACTAAGGTGGGCATTTCTTTGATTTTCCTTTATTCTCTTGATTGCAAAGTGCAGTATACCTCTTGCATACAAGCAAACACAAAAGTACATGGAAAACAGTATTTTGAAAAATGAAAACAGAACTTTGGTACAGTAACCCTTACACCTAATCAAAGCTGCATTGTTAGTCCTGATTATTTTATACAGTGGTTCCAGATATTATAATTACCTCTTTAGGTTTTAGGTTATTGATTTAGTAAGAACAACTATAAAACATTAAAAAGAGAAAGAAAATAAGTGTCAAAATAATTTGTTGAAGCATATTTTAACTTTTATAGTTCTATCAGTATAAGTGATCAAGACGCCAGGAGAAGAAAAGGAGGAGAAAAAAAGGAGGAAAGAGTGGCACAGGAGTCGAAATAAAGATGTTAAATGTGTGATGGACTCAATATTTTTTGTTTTAATACTAATACAATTACTGCTGCTACCCTTAGAGATGTACAGATATCTCATATAAAAATGTAATTCACCTATGGAATTTCTGTGAAAGTTCTTTTTTTCTTTACTGTTTGAGGGAACACATTTCTGACAAATCTTCCAAAAAACCTCAAGAGACTTACCTGCTGACATTGATATCAGAAAATGGCAGTTTCACTTATCCTTATAAAGCCTCTCATGACATGTAATTTAAATAATGTGGCAGACTTGCTGAGCTGGTTTGTCTCAAAAGTATTAAGACTGACCATCTATTATGGTGTTATAGAATTGATACTGATATTATTTCAGCAGTAGTATATAACAAAAAATTCTTAAGTAGAGAACAGATGAAAACAAAAATTCCATGCTCTATTCTGGTGCTAAAAAATATGTTCTTCCTGTCTTTCCCAGTAGCTTAATTTTTTTCAGTAATGATTCATGCTGATTCAGTGGGTATTTCAGCAACATCACAAATTTCCAGTTCAGACCTGAATGACTTCATGAATTTTGTGGGGTGACCAAGAAGTTAAGCACTGATGGTTGTGTTACAGCTTTAAAAAATACATACTTACACAGCTTGAAATAGCAAAAGCCTCCACGTCTGACAAATGTTGCTCGTAATGAAAATATTTAGATACTCCTAGCTACAGAGACTACAAGATGTTGCTAAAATTATCAGTGTTGTACAATACTGAAGGCAAAATGAATGATTGTCAGTCACTTCTGTGTTCCAAAAAGCCTTATCTAGCTTCTCATCTTTTTAGAACTCCTTTCTGGGTCTCACAGAGTACTGATTTTCTATAATGTGGCATTATAATTTCTTTTCCAATACTTGACCCACAGGATACCAGAAGAATTGACTAGTTTTCAGTTTGTGTTACTGCTGTTTCCTGCAAGGACTCTTTGGACTATAATCTATTTTATGGATAATTCTTAGATTTACCCTGTCTACTGGTAAAACTGACAAGATGAAGGCAGCTAAAGAGCCTTCCAAACTCCTCACCCTATTAAGGAGTAAAGGAAGTTAAGTACACAGAGAATGCAGATATGCTACAGATAAGCTTTCACACATCAGATTTTTTGACACTTTTTTGGACTTGTTCAGCATTCTTAGCCACAATTTACTTTTCAAGGTTTTATTGCTTTATTTCTAGAAGAAGGAGATATCTGTTCCCTGTCTAGGCAATGGTAGATGCAAAAAAATTTCCTGATTACACCTCTGTGTCACCATTCCCTACATGTCACATACAGGAAAGATGGCCAATTCTAATACAGCTTCAGAATAGAAGGAAATAGCCCATGTGAGCAGAGTCACAGAGTATGAAGTAGTTAAAACATACTAAAAGTGTGAACTGGAGCTAATTTATGAACAATAGTTCAGAGGCTGGTACTTTTTCATACCTGTTCTGAAGTGTTCCTGACCTTCACCTTGCCTTTCTTACTTTTGAGAGCTACTTAGAGACTTTTCAAAGAGGCCTATGTAAGAGCTAGATTTTAGTTCAGTGAGATGCCTATTCATTGCAGTAAGGGACACTTAAAGGAATACAAAAAAGATGTAAAATTAAGTGGATGTTCTACATTCTTTAACTCCTTCTCATTCTAGAGGACAAAGATGTAAGGGATCATCATCTGACTGGGTTGGTGAATCAAAGTATGAGTGAGAAATAAGACATTATTTTGTTGGTGGTGATTGTAAGTAACAATCCTCACAAATCCAGTGTCAGTGTGGAGCAGAGCTGATTAAGTCTTCCTAGAACCATACACATACCCCTGGAATATGTTTAAATAGGAGGAATTTTTGCTTCCATTTACTGACTTTTTTTGGCCCAACCTGACACTAAATTAACAGATAAAAATGGCAATTTTTCTAATAAATATAAATAGAATAACTAGAAATTCATTTTAAAGTACTCCGGAGTGGTGCTTTTTCACAAAAGTGAACCATATTAAATTTTCCATATCCATAAAAAAAAAAGTAGCACTCTTGGAGAAGAAGAAAGAATAACTCTTAACTATCTGTCTAAATCCAATTGCAGTATGGTACGATTCTTCTTGACCCCTGAATTTCTTCCTGTTTGTATTTCCTTTAAAAACATGGTTGTACAGATACTGAGTATTTTTTTTCATTTTAAAAATGCAGTGGAAAAACATGTACTGAGAAATTGATTAAATCCTGCAAGTGACAAATTCAGCAATTCTATAAAAAATTCATATTTATATAATAATCTGTTAGCACAGGCGATTTTGAGTCTTTACCAAATCATTCAGCACAGTAGAGATTGTGAAAAGGAAATCTTACAGATATAGACTGTATGCCTTTCTTCACATTTTTCCTTCTGACAAAAGCACCAAGTAAAAGAAGGCTCTCCCAAGTACTAAAATAGGCTGTAGGAAAAAATTGGCAAAACGATGAAACACATACATGCCAGATGGCTGTGTTTCCATGTTCCAGTAGAAGGGTGTTATAATTCCAATTTTTGACTGCAGTTCTTTACATAAAAGACACCAAAAATAGAATGGATTGCAAAACCAGATTCAACCATGAGTATGAGTTTTCGGAGTCCCAGTACATAAAAAGAAATGACTGCTACATCACTTTTTTTTTTTTCCAATATTTAACACCCCTTTAAAACAAAAAGTTAAACACAGGCCACACACACACAGAAATCTCTCTAAAGCTATCTTAAAATAAAACACTTAGTACATTGAGTTTGAGATTGCAGTCCTTTTTTGTAATGTTGGGTGTTTTGTTCAATGAGAGGACTCCTATCTCTTGAGACAACCTAGTGAGCAGAACAAATTTTTCCTTTTTAAACAGTAGATAGTTGTCCTGTTTTGCACAGCAAATCACATAGAAATACAGAAAAGGGTTCAACTAACCAAGAAATATTAAAACTTACATCTCAGATCTATACTTCCTATAAACACTATACCACCAGGTATGCAGGTATTTCCTGACCTAAACAAGACCATGCAAATTCTGTAGCATAGCAAACAAAACATTTTGCATATGGTGTGAATTTTGAGATCACTTCATACCAGAGATTCATTGAACTAAAAAATAAATTTGAACACGTTGGAAGTTCAGCACTTGGGTTCTTTCTGGCCCGTTCTTCTGGCCAAAGTCCTCTTTCTCCCTCTTAGTGTAACAGAGATTTGGTAATCCAAAATAAGAGTTTCTCCATTATGAACTATTGCTAATAGAGACATCCTGGGGTGTTGTTTGGAAAGTAGGATTTTAATTTCAGCTTTAAAGTTCTCTTTGATTGTCTAGTACTAGTCTGACCATGAATACTTTATTCCAGTGCCTGAATATTCACATTCTACTGCTAGGCATACTCTTTCAACAGTATTCTAAGAAAATAGAGTTTGAAATAATAGGACTTTTCAAAACCAAGAAATACTTCAAATTCATTACAGACATATAATTTCTTATGGTTAAATAACTTGAAAAAGATAGGTTTATGGCTTCCAGTTGCATATTCCCAAAAGTTAGTTTTGGTGTTGTTTTGTGTTTTTGGTTGGATTTTTTTGGTGGTGTTTTTTGTTTGCTTGTTTGTTTTTTTGTTGTTTTTTTTTTTTCCCTGTCTAATCTCTACTAAGTGAATGAGGAAAATCTGTATGTTTAAAAAACAACTACAAATTATACAATTATATAAGATGAATACTGGTAAAATTTACCACTCTTACTGAACATACTTTTAGTGAAATAAAGTTTCTTACAGAATTTTGTATAAGGGGAAGGTAAAGAGAGAAATACAATTTTCTAGTAACTGGTTAAAGCTAGACAAAAGTAGGGTTTGGGGATTAAAACTGAGAAAATTACCTGGGAAGTTACAAATACAGTAAAGATAAGGGAAATAGTCACTTTGAAATTTATTATACACAGAAAGAGTGGACTCCAAAAATAAGGTCATCTTCTGGAAACAATAATTCACAATAGAAGTAAATGGTCATTTAATTTTTCTTGTTGTATCAGAGTTGCATTGAAAATTGAAAGTATTTTGAGTCTAAAAAGCTGAGTGACACATGAGATGTGACAGACATTGACAAAGTATCTTCAAAAATGAGAAGGCACACAAAATAATAACTGGTTACAGTATGCATGTATTTGTGCAGGAATCTTTGCAGAGTTAACTCAGGATATGAAAATGGTGTTTCAGGGTATGTCTCCTCAGGACATTGCTGCCATACAGATACAGTTGACAAGCTACATTGATCTAAGTCACCTTTGCATGCTGTCAAACAACTTAGCACTCCATTTCGCTTCACTCTGCAGATCATTGACAGTTCACACTGCTTCTATGTCAGTTTGCTCCTGGGCTCCCTTTTGAACTGTCACAGCTAATTTTCTCTCAGGGAAACTTCAGGTGGGGATAATTTACTCCAAAGTAAACCTATAGACAGTATGAATAAGATCACAACAGGTCTGTCTGCACATCTGTAGCACCACAGTCAGACACACACACACCTGCATGGTACACACAAAGCCCTTCACTACAAACCCAGATCTTTGCTGCCCAACAATTCTCACATCATACTGCCAGCCATACAACACACATTTGGTACAATTTTATAAAATTACCATTTGGGGAATAAACAGTCTTAGCCTTCCTCAGGCAACCTAAGACCTTTGGGGATGGATGGTCACAGCAATGTAGATCACCAGCCCTCCCCAGAAGCAATACAGCTGCCATTAGTGAGGTACTTAGTCCAGACCAGAAACCCTCTTACAAGCTGTTCTATTGCACTGATGTTTAGAATATCCATCTACCCCGTGCCTGAAGTAATACAGCAGGGTTCATAGAAGAAGGCAGAGGGGTTGCTGCATTCTGGCCTGCTCCATGCTGTGCACAAACACTGGTAGTTCCTCAAAACTAATATGTAAATGTAAAGGTGTAGAAGTTCAATATTCATCCAGAATGTACTCCCAGTGCAGATGCACTTTTGGTGGATTGCTTAATTTTTTTTTTCAACTCAGAACATAAAAACTTCACACTGTTAGTGTCTTACATATAATACTGTATAACATTTTATTAAAACATATCTCAATTATCTACAAAGGAAGCTACTATCTTCCAAATACTAACACTGCATAATAATATCCAGTGGGTCCACTGGAAATAAATGTACATGATAATATGTTAAAGACATCATGATAGGACTAAATGAAGATTTTTGCAACTATTTCTATGGATGAGTACTTATCTCTTAAATTATATCTTCTATTATTGCTTTATATTTTTAGCTAGCACATAAACTTATCAGTGTCCTCACTCAGATATACCTGAACTAAAACCTCATTTTATAAATACAGGTTGTATTTTTGTTAGGAATAAGACAGTATCAGGCTCAACACCACTACTTATATCTATAGCCAAAGAATTAGTGTTACTTCCATTTTTTATATAAAAATGACAACAACCTGAAACTAGTAATATAACTAAAATAATGCCAAAATATATTTAAATAATTTGAATATTGACCACATTATTTATCTCCTTTCTCTAGTTATAGGAAAACTTTACAATACTTAGTAAAAAACAGATGAGGGGAGGAGCACAAACCAATAAATATTTCTGATAACACGACTGAAACATTCTACTGTGGCAAGTTTTCTGTTTCTTACAGGATGGGGGGAAAAAAGGAAAACAAACAAACCCAAACCAAATGAGAAATAATTGTGAGAAAGCAAAAAGAAAAATGTCTTAAAAATGAGGTTTCAGACTTCGTGGCTTTGACACAATGCTGGCCTTCCCCCAAAACTTCTGCAGAAGCGTGTGGAGGCAGAATGCTCTGCACTGCTTCTAGGACATACACCTTCCTTTGCCATCTGCACTAGGGCTCAGTAGCACCCTCACACAGCCAGCACATGGTCAGCATTTTAAATTTACTCTCTCAAAAAATTCAGTCACTAAACTGAAGGGAAATCAGTGCTTACATCCCAAAAATTGCACTCAAGCCTACATCAATTTGAATCATTGGCTCAGCAAATTCAGATATTTCCATCATGTTTAGAACATTAAGCCACTCCTTCCAGCAGTGCTTGAAAGAGACACTTCTTCCTTTCTTCCTTCCCTTTGAAATCAGTTTCTTTCACCATAAGAAGCACGCTGGAAAATTGTGAACTGAAAGAATTATTAAGATAAGTTAGTGAAAGAGGTGGGAATAGAAATCAGAAACTCTAGGCCTTATTCATGTGCCTTGAGGCTAAAAGAAAATTACATAATATGAGGTTTCCTATATCAGACACCCACTATTATACATTACAGAAAAGCATGCCTCTAAGAAATTTTTATGGTAATCCTTTTGCCTTGATTGGCAATGCCAAGACATCAGTATATTTTAGAAAATGAAATAAGAAACTACTGTATATTCCATGCATCTTAGTGTTTCTATCTATACAAAGAATTCACTAAGTTTATTATACCATCTACTTGATTTAAAGGGGGAGGAATTAATGAAATGACATAATCTACTAAGGCATATCTCAAAAACTTACTAATTAAATTACTTGTTCTGTCACTGCAATGATGACATTTGAAGAAGTCTTTACTGAGATAAGAGAACAGATTTCTTGTCACAGAAATCTGTGGAGAAAGTAAATTATTTTCTATAATGTATATTCAATATATCCTTTCACAACTAGAAAAAGAAAGTCCATCTATAAAATAATCCTTTAAAAACAGAAGGTAACAGGAAAGACAGTAATTCCCAAAGCAGTAGGTACTTCTGGTCATTTGGGTTCACCATAAAACTAAACTTTAGGAGAATTTCACACTACCCTGAAAAGATTAGAGTACATTTTTTATATATATAAGACTTAGATAGCAATGATTTGGATGGTGTTTTTTTTTTCTTCCATTGACATTATTAGGGTCATTTGTAAGGTCTTTGGTCTTATGATGGAAAAGTAGGGATTTTTCTACTGCCATTTGTTGATGAATTAGGAATAGAATTGAAGCCCACAGGAGAACAAGCTTGTTCCCACCATTCTTTGGTGAACAAGAGGAATTGAAGCTTAAAAAAAACCAGTCAACCTGCATTAGCTCTCCCTGGGAAGGCCTCCAGGACTCATCAGAGAAACATGCTAACTCCCAATGGCAGGGAAAGAAATAAAAGGTTCTGGTTTGTGGTTGGGGCTCAAAGGTCAAGTGGTTGATCCCATCTTGCCACCAAAATTTTGTGAGGAAATTATACAGATGTGATTGTAGGAAGCCATCTTTGCAATAAAAGAGCACTGTGTTAAACTGGCAGAAAACCTAATTAGGGTTGTTAAAATCCATTCTGATATGTCCTGAAGACTTCAGAAGGTAACCTGAAGGAGCACTGGATTGAAACGCTGTTTCAAACATGCATGATGTCTCATGGTTACTCTATCACAAAAATATAAAGCAGCCATATATATTCAAATTCAATACCTGAAGGACAGTGATTCCTGCAGATTAAGAATGCTGTTTGGTAGATAGTTTTTTGCAAAGACTCAGACCGAATATATCTACATTTGTGTTCATTACCAATTCTGGACAGAAATATAGTAAGATTACTAGTGCAGCCATGGTGAGGAGGGTATTTTTATAAACAAATATCCTTAATATATTGATTTTTGTAGATAATTATACAAATACTTTCTGTATTAAATTTTGATTTATAAGTGAGCACAATTTCTAGAAGGAGCCTAAAAAAATCTACTTTTTCTGCTTGGTTTTAGCAGCAAGTCATCTTCCGTAACACTTTCTTCCGTACTCACTGTAACTTGACTTAACATTTATTGGTACTTCTACATTGCTAGGATTTAGTTAGTAATCCATTTCTTTAGCCTTTCTGGGGAAAAAAAATAAAAAAGAAAAAAGCTTTATGTAAGCATTTTTAAAATTTTAAAATTAACTGAGGCTAGTAGAAATCCACCCCTTGAATGAATGAACATTGCAAGTACCAGTTTAATAGATGTAAGATAGTAGAAAAAGTTGATATCTAGCTTCAACTGCTCATTAATAGAATGAAGTATATTGTGTTATTCTTGAGGGAAGTTTATTAGTTTCTGCTCTGCTCTCTGCTTCACTGGTGATGTGACACGTATCTCCAGACTTATTGGCTGGGAACCGATGATTTAGAAAACTCATGGGGTGGTAAGTGATCTTATAAACAACTAGGTAATTTGCTCCTGGGAAACTTTTTCATGCCCAGTTGTCAAAGCTTTGCAAGGCTTACAGAAAATGAGGTTTAGTCGGTGAAAGAAAAAATTAATCTGAAATTAAAATTTAAGTTCTCTGACTGAAATTCAAATACTTCACATAAAGCACAGAGGACTGATAATTCTGAATTGGAATGATCACTCATTCTGTACTGCAGGCTGAATACCAATGCCCTTGTAAACTGCTTAGACCATGAGAAGACTTGATCAATAAAGCACTGCCAAGAGATCTAGTCACCTAAATGTAACTCAGCTCTCCAGGATAATACATCGTGCCAACACCAAGTTATAACTAGCAACAGGAAAATGAGTTATATGGCAAGAGATGTTGGCTCATTTACCCTATTTTACTGTGAGCAGAGAGACAAATCATTGGTACCAAGCTTTCCTGGACGCCATGTTGTCTTTTTCTCTTCCATTTCGCTTTTTTCACGCTGCTGTACTTAACCCTCTTCTTTCCTTCAGTTTGCTACTGCTGGCAATGCCACTCAGGCACAAAGCCTCAGTTAATACATGCATTGGACTGTTCTCTGTTCTGTGCTTTACCTTTGATACCAGCACTTGTCTAGCAAGAGCAACCCTACTCACTGGGAAACATTGAACTGCAGGGCTAAAGTGCAATTGCTGTTTCACAGCACATAAACCAGTGGCTGGTGCACTCTTCTGGAGCTTTACCCATACAGCTTACTGGATTGTTTCATGTAATGTTGGTATATTTGTCTCTGGTTTACATCTCATTATTCTTATTGCATCAGAATGAACATTTCAAGTCAACAGGCCCAGAGAAGGCATTTAGTTTTTCTAGGCCTTTTAAACGGAGGTTGAATCTAGCTAGATGTCCTTGCTAAGGCCAAGGAGGGCTCCATGAAATTTCTTTCAGATAACCTGAAAGGTACAAGTATAGAAAGATACAAGTAAAAGGTTTTGATTTTGAAATTCAAACATAAATCCTATAGTAAAATAGTTATTGAATTTCCTTCATCATTTTTCTCCAGGATGATTTTGCTTCAAAAACATGCCTGATGATGGGTCTTTCTATAATAGAAGCTACATTTCTTTGCAATGCCCAATTCTTTATTTATCTAACGACTACAGCAGTGAACAGCTCAAATTTGATGCTTCCCATTATTGTCTGTGAGAGGCATAGTCTTGCAACATTTTCCTTATTTCCCCTACCACTGCCTCCACAACACAGTAACCTTCACACAGAATGAGAATAGCTGGATACAGCTTCCTGCATGACTTCTCAATTGCTGACAATTTAGTTGGCCAGATGGGGTTTCTATGGAGAAATGTGAAGGCTAAGTGTGCCCCTGCCGAGCTCTTGGCTCCTGCTGACTCAGCAAGTTAAGGACGCAATCAAATAGTACAACTTCCACCTCTTTTCTCCCCTTCTTTATAACCTTTCTATATTTCCTTCTTCCACTCATCCAGGACTGTGTCTGTACTACTATTTCAGGTGGCACGCTTTTTTCCCCAATTAGGATTCTCAGTATCTTGCAATTAAGGGAGTCTTTACCAGTCTTACTCTAAGTTCCTACAGGGAAACTGTGAAGTCACAGAGACTACAGAGAGGCATGAAGCTTTAGCAGACACACAAAGCAGCAGCTGTGTGTGTAGATAATATGAAATGGTAGGACAGAGCTCTTCAGCCAGGAATGGAGGATAGTGCAGTGTCTGCATATTGTCCCTGTATCAGAATGAGGCATCAGTTGGTTTCTGCTCTTACTGAGACTAGGAAGGCATTAAGAGCAGGAGCAGCAGCTGAGATATAATTTTTTTTTCCAGAGAAGCCTTAAAATAGACTAAGTGAGGGCACATATTGAGGGAAATGAGATTTAAGCTGCATTATAAATGGAAATGTCTTCAAATGGCATAATTTTGAAAATGTGCTGAGGCACCAGTCCTTTTAAAAGTCATGGGAACATAGTCATTAACCACACTAAAGTAGAGGAAAGTCCCATAATACAAGCTCACATTTGCAACTGATTGACTTCAGAATGCCTTAAATTGACACATAAATATTTTTATGGAAGAGAGACAGCTCTGGGAAACAAAACGCTGAAGAAAGCCAGCCAGTAAAACTAAACACCTTAGCAAGAACAGGCTACCAGCAAGTGAGATTTTGATCACAATATACTTGTACATCAAATATGAGAGTTTTCCTCTCCAATATTCTTCTTTAAAATGGAACTATGACCTCTGTTTTAGAAAAGTATGTTCCTTTCTTCAAAATTATATCTCAAGTTCAGAAAACCAGCCACAAGAGAGAAATATTTTTGTGTTGTGGTTTTTTTGTTTGTTTTGTTTTGTTGTTTTTGTTTGGGTTTTTTTTTGTTTGTTTGTTTTGTTTTTTTTGTTGTTGTTTTTGGTTTTGTTTTTTTTATTTAGAAAGTCCAAATGACAGGAGCCTTGAATGGTTTTGATGAGAGCACATGCGTAGTGAGAAAGCACTACTACATGGGAAGTTCTGCACCTCAGACCTTAAGTTTCCAGCATGAATGGGGATCAGTATTTTTTGCATTCTTCTACACTCAGTTGGCATCTAATCCTTTTTTATTAAAACCAAAACTACTTTCTAAAAGCTATTTCTGCCTTTGAAGTACATACAAAAGGAAAAAAAATCAACATAAGTTATTTACTCCAAGTCTTTCTATTGATGAATCTAAGAAAATTGACCATATTCTGTGTATTGTTGATAAATAATTCTGATGTCCTATTGACAACTCTTGCATTTTATGAAATTTTACAGCAGCAGCTAGTTGCAAGAATTTTCTTGCTATAATCAGGTGACCATATATAGAAATACATTCAAATATACACATGCAAGCCTATGTATATATGTTATACAGTAACCTCTGAAATGGGGTCTAGGTAAATTAATTATTCTGGCATAATTTTCTTCCATTTCCCTCAAGTGGAAGTCAAGAGAAATAGAAGTTTATTTCCGTTCTGAAGTTTACTGCTCTGTTTCATCAAGGTGCTTTCTTCCCTACCAGACATGGACAGCTTAGTGGATATGAAGCTTGCTGTAAGTTGAACGAGTAGAAGTTTTTCTGGAAGCTAATACACTATTTAATTAAATATATGACTTATAAAATTGTTTTCTGAACTGCTAATAAGTTTTATGTTATATATTCATTTGAGAAAAGCAGAGCTATATCCCTGGGTGAAGGGAACTTATTTCTGTCTTTTCTTCCAAAGAAAAGTTTACAGAACAATATTTAGTAATTATATCTATGTTGCCTCTCTGGACCTGACCCTTTCCTTTCATAGAATACATTTCATGTCTGAATCTTCTTTCTTTCAAGTCCTTCCACTAAATTACATTCCATCTGTGAAGCCTACAAAGCCTTAATCATGCCTTCTAACAAATGTTATCACACTTATATAGCAAAAGATGCCCAAAGAGAATCATAGAACATTTGGGAACTTCTACCATCTGTGCATCTCCCACTTATGCTTATTCAAGAGTTCTTCCCCACACCCCAGTTCCTTCTTCTCCAAAGTGTTGCATACCTAAATACATTTCCTTTCGTAAAGATAGAGTTCTGTGCTGTCCGTCTGCAGTAGAAATTACTATATGCCACAAAATTGTATTAAAAGGACATTTTCAGGGTCAAAAAATTAAGTGCTCATTTCATAGCTAGAAGACTTTGAAATGAAGCTATAGGTGTAATCATAGTTCCTGTGCAAGTACTGGTACTTGTGAAGTCTGACACAGTCTTTCATTAGAGCCATATTTTTCTCCTCAAAATCCCACTTGCTGCCTTGTACTGAACTGACCTTCTCTGGTGTAAAATCAAGGCAAAATCCAAGGTTTCATAGTGTTATAATGTTTTGTTTTAAAGCTGGAGACTGACATTTACTTCCAGCATAGATTTCCCCCATAGTATCACAGAACAAAACATTTTGATTGCAATTTCACCATATCTGAATTTTTAGAATCATGAGACTATTTTGCTGAAGAATGAACATTTCCAGACACACCTTATGTCAGTGAGAGTTTGGCTTCAATATGTAAAAGTATGTAATTCTAAACACTCTTCAAAAATATGACTTAAAGACTCAGATGTACCAAGTCTTTGGGTATTTTTAACCTCAATCTCTGTAGTACCTTCCCATTTTTAATAATCGAATCATGATAGCCCATATTATAATACAATTTTCTTCAAATTAAATAATTTTCAAAACCTTTTAAACAATGCAGTGATTTTCACCCTAAAAAAACTCAATAATTCTGTGTGCAGGATGCTGTTTTAACAGTGGGCAACAAGCCCATGAGACAAATACTAAACATGAAGAAAAAGCTTCTTAGTAAGTACAACCTTATATATTTCTTCTATGTAATTAAATAAAAATAGGTATTAATGTATTGAATTATATTCTTTATTCATTTGATTTCTCATTTGCACTTTCTTATTTTATTCCAAGTTGAAATTCAGTGCAGAAAGAGTATATGAACATGTAATTAATTGTAATCACTGAATTAATGGTATTCTGAAAGTATTATTCTGATATTTTCTGACTTCTGAGAGCTATATTGACTACAGGATTCATATTTGGCAATACTAATATTGTTCTTGATATTAGTTTTTGAGTTTTTACCTTTTTTTGGCTAGGTAATTTCCCAGATAAAACAGAAATAATAAAAAAAAGTTAAGTCATAGGTTTTCTTATTGATACTTATGTGGACAGTCATTTGCAAAAACCTTTGCAATTTGAACTATATATATACAATGTTACTACTATTTAAAGAGAGAATGAACAGGATCATTTTGTAGCAAATTTCACATCTGTTTTTTGACATCACTGATATCTGGAACAGTCGATAGCATTTCTTCATCTTTTTCTCTCTATTCAGATGTAACTTTCAACCCTCTGTGTTCAAACATGGAAGCTACCTGCTAGCATTGTTATGTCCCAAAAGAGAGGTCACATAATGCCAGAGTATTGTAGTTTCTGGTCAAAGAGATAAAATTGTCAATAGAATATTAGTTAATGACATGTTGGGCTACATAAAATATGAATAAAATATTTGAGGAACTTATTCTCTAAAAATGTCAATTTCCTATCACTCTTATGCACATGTAGTATTTTAGTGCATTGTAATTTCAACAAATTTGGATGGATGGATTTTTATAGTCAGACAAAAAAACTCCCAAAAGTTAGCTTCTTAAAAGCTCAAGTTCATAGTGAAATGTATAAAATAATGAAAATATTTAAATAAGATTGCCTACAAATTTCATCATGGGTAAATCTAGCTTCCTTATCAGATATCACTGAATCAGTCTGACTATTTTCAAGAATTTAAATATAGCTTTGGACTTGTAAAGTAGTTATATTCTAAAACTCATTAAAGTAATAAGCAACCAAAAAAGGGATATATTATTTGAAGTGTCATGAAGTAATAATAGCTATCATTCTTACTTATAACTTTCAGAGGAATAAACCAAGTTAATAACTTCTTCCAAGAATGACACAAGATGAAAACTAAAAAAGTTCTTATCAATACTTTGTGTTCATAAAGTTTTTGAAACTGCAATAAATTAAGTATATCCTCCTTAAGTTACACTATGAGCCATGCAGTCCCCCTCAAAAAATAGACATTTAGTACAAAAATGCTAAAAATAGTTTCAAAGTAAAACAAGTTAATAAAGTACAAATAACTTAAGAAATAGTTGTGCTCATGTATTAAAATTGGAACTGCATTATCTTTCTGAAATCTGTTTTTCCTCTTTTCTCCCTTATAAATTTTTATTGTATTTATTCACAAAATTTAAAACAAACAAAAGCACTTCTTATCTTCACCTCCCTATTATTCGACTTCTAATCTTCTCATTCTTATCTATCTCTCTAGACATCTCTAAGGTATTTCATACAAGATTCTTCATGGAATGTTGTCCATCAAAGACAATATATATATATAAACATACACTTCCTGTATATTCAGCTTGATACCTGGCAACACTGCTTTTCATTTGGATTGACTACTGACATTCTGGATGGCTTTGTTCTTGTAAGTGCCAAATCCATGTTTTCAGAGTCTTTTTACCTTTTCTTTTCATCTATCTGTGTATTATTTGACTCTTTGACAGCGCAAAGTTCCTTCTGGCCAAGTACAGCTTCCTTTGTTCTGGAATTATCTACTCCACTTCACTTCTGATACCAAGCATTCAGACATTCAAAATAATGAATTTTCAGAAGATAATGTAGATGATATATAGATTATGCATAGACAAGACAGACAAAAAAAAATGCAGTGGCAAAATCGGCAAATATGTTTGCAGTGTTATACCTGTGCTCTTTAATCAAGTGTTGAGTGATTTGATAAATTCTAAGCCAAGAGGCCAGATAACCTTCTCTGCAGAATTCTGAAGAAAATAATTCATATATCTGAAGAATCTAGAACAAGAAATTTTGGTAAGAGCACCAGTTTCAAAAGGGAAAGAGAAGAGAGGAAATAAATAATGTCTCAATAAGATATTTTTAAAGGATTCAGAATGCAAAGTTTCAAAATAAATTTTGAAGATAAGAATGAGTAATTGAACAGAATCACAGAATCATTTAGGTTGGAAAAGACCTCTGAGATCAAGTCCAACCTTTGACTGACCACCACCTTGTCAACTAAATCATGGCTCTAAATATCACATCCAGCTATTTCTTGAACATCTGCATGAATGGTGACTCCACCGTGTTCCTGGGCATTCCAACATTTAACAACCCTTTCTGATGCCCAACCTAAACCTCTACTGGCACAGCTTGATTCCATGTCCTCTTGTCCTGTTGCTGGCTGCCTGGGAGAAGGGGCTGAACCCCACCTAGCTAAAACCTTTGATCAGGCAGTTGTAGAGAACAATAAACACCCCCAACACCTGCCCGCCCCGCCCCCCCCCCCCCTTTTCTGTAGGTTGAACGACCCCAGTCCTGTGCTGTGTCTCAGCCACTCTTCATAGGGCTTACCCTCTACACCCTTCCCCAGCTCCACTGCCCTTTTCTGGAGATGCTCCAGCCCCTCAATGCCTTTCTTGTACTGAGGGTCCCAGAACTGGATACAGTACTGAAGGTGTGGGCTCACCAGTGACGAGTACAGGGGGACAATCACTTCCCTGGTCTACTGGCCACACACTATTTTTGATAAAAGAGGTACAGAGAATAGAAGTACAAAGCAAACCTAATAAAATATATCTAAACATACTTGAGAAGATACTACCATATATCAATACCTTTAACAGTTTGTCTTCTATTCAAGACAAGAGATCTCACATATCTGGACTTCAAAACAGTTTTTGACACAATCTGATATGGAAAGTATTACTTAAGACAGAAAAGATGAAGAACTGACTAATCAGGAGAGGACAACAGGTTGTGTTAAGTGCTTGCATGATTAAATAGAAGCTTGTAGGGCATTCTTTAGGGGGCATCTTACCATAGAATTTCCTGATATTTAAGTTAAAAACTAGATCACAAAACCTCAGAGCATGCTGCTGAAATCATCAAAATCATAAAAACAAGCAAAAAGGCTCAAATGACTTGATAACTTCCATAATAGAAATGAGGTTATATTTAATAGTACAAAGAGCATTATCACTAGATTTTCAGCAACAAACTGTGAGCTTATTAGCTGAAAATAACAGAGAAAAGTCAGAATCGGCAGTTGGCACCACTGAGCAGTGGTCTCAGACAGATTAGCACTGTCAGTTCATTATCTTACAGTAAAACCATCATACTTTCTCTCTGAGTTACCATGGGCAGCTCCTCACAACACTGACTCCTTCTCTCTACCTTCTACAGGACCACCTAGCTCCTCACACAACCACTTGACCCTTCCTCCTCACAGCATGGCCAACAAGCTCTAACTAACTCTTAGCTCCCTAACCCACTCTTTTATAATGCTCCTCCTTGTTGGCTATAGCTGTGAGCTATTAAGGGCAAGGCTGTTTCCACTCTTTGGTAATTAGTACAGCTGCAACTCATAAGGGGCAAGCACCATGTCTATTCTCTTACAATCCATTTTCCCACATAGAAAAAAGAAAGATGCAGCCAATCTACTAAAGAAGACCTACTAGTCATCAAAACATGATGTAGCTATGAAAAATGCTAATATGAGGTATTAAACATAATGTTTCTGGGTTAAAGAAAGATGTTCAACTCTACCACATGAGGTAGAGTACAGTTTCATGATGAAAATCATAAACCATTTGTGTCCTCCATATTAAACAAGGATTCACTGAAAACATAATTAAAAATGGAGTGGAAGAAGGTGAAAGGGAAGTTCATCAGCACAATGTCAGGAATGCAGAATTTAGATCATGAAAGAAAATTGAAAAATCTTGTATTATTTGTATTATTTGTATTATTTGTATTATTTGTATTATTTGTATTAAAACCAACTCTAAATTCACTTTGTAGACACATGAATAGGTAAAAAGGGCTTGCAGATATTTATAATGTATTGAACTTTAAGATTAGTACCAACGTAAGAATTTTACATATATATATATATATATATACAAACACATATTTTAAAGATATGCTTTTCATGCAACATGAGTTCTTGCACTAATGGAAGATAGGACTCAATGCCCAAGAACACCAGTTTATTCTGAGTCATAAAGATGATCTCTGGGGTCAGCAAAATAACACTTACACCAAATGTTTTAATGGCATTTATTTTGATTCAAATGCACATAATTTTCTTCTTCACTCATCTGCCTAAGATCTACATGAATGCTTTAAACATCATTCACTCACTAGGTGCCTAATGCAAATCTTATTTAGTCAAAGTGCTTCCATTGACTTCTGTGTGCTTTGGATTAGGTTCTATATCCTTACCCATAGTCAGCTGCTGCAGGCTGCAGTTTTATCACAATATTAGACTGCTTTTCTCTTTTCCCCATGATCTTAAGAGGGAAAGAAAGAGGTATACTTTGGCTTGCCCTGTCTGTTCTTTAATGTGCTTAGATTGCAGTTATTTCCTGCTGAGCCCTTCATGAGGTTTAGTTTGTTGAAGAGCAACTTTTTAATCATCTCACAGAATGAATGAACTAGAAGATATGTCAGGTTTCTATCAGAAGATGAAAAATGTAGAAACTTCTCAGTACCTCTCTTCCTCTAGATGTATTGTAGGTCATAAAAACCCACTCTGTACAGTACTTATTACCGTTATAAAGAACACTAAAAATGCAATTATGCAAAGGATGATCACCAAGAAACTTTTCAAAACAGCTAAAGCAGACATAAAAGTATGGCTGTCACTGCATGGCAAAAAGTGCAAGTGAGACAGCAGGAGGACAGATGATTTCCATGTCAGGCTATGTAATCTTCCTCACAGGAAGGGTGGCTACAGCCCCTTTCATTCTTATTTTGGAGAGTTCAGATAGCAGTGCAAAACATTTTAGAAGCAAAGCTAATCAGGTGTGTACCAGTGCTTAACAGCCTAAAATATATTTGGCTACTCTTATTAGTTCTAAAAGGATCCTGTTTTAGGGTGATAGAACCAGGGACCTCTTCAGCTTCTAATTGCCATTTTGGCTAAATACCAAAGCTGTTCACTAGACCTGTACAGTATAGGCATGAATATGTAAGTTTATGTTTAAATGTAGTTCAGGGAAAGGTGCAGGGGACTCCACTTCCTCATACTTCCCCTTGCTCGCCATTTACAGTTAATGGTAGCAGGTGAATAGCCCTTACTTTTTTTTCAGTGAATAGTCATGTCTCTGATAAGGTTGAACATGAATTAAGGGAAAACCTTGTCTGCTTCTCCACTGTACAGCTGAATGTGGTTTACAGCAACATGACCTCTAAGGATTTTAATGATACACTTTTCATATGAAAAGAAACGTCAAGCCTAACATTATAAAATACCTAGTAAAGAAGTTTTAAACATTGCAGAACAAACCCAAATAGCCTGTCCAATAAGCAATCAACAGCTTGATCCCATTCTAAATTTCCTTGTCACCATATTTATTCTCCTAACATAGAACAACTCTGTTCTATACCCTAGTTATTCTATGCAACTATTACTTTTTTTTCTGCCAAAGAGCAATAATTGTTTTGATAAAGCAGATAGAAATATTAAAGCTCCCAACTGAGTATATGTGTAGATTTATAAATTTCATTTTAGCTGTAGTCAATAACATATATTGGCATTAACTTACAGAAAGGAATAGAGCTGCATAGCATTCAATTATCCATAGCAGTGCTTGGATTATAACATCAAAGGTTCTTCTTCAGAACTTCTCAGAGTTGCCATCTTGCTTGAGTATTTTATCTTCTGTTCAACAGGCAGCTGACACAGTACAATCATGAAGACATGCCAGATCTTTTATGCTCTCCTGAATTATATAAAAATAAATTAAAGCTGAAAAGGATGCACCAAGAATATTAGACAAAAGGTTTTATGCTCTCATGATTTTCATTTAAAAATGAAAGAAAACTTTAATTCACAGAAAAATTATTTGCAGCATCCTAAAAACAAAAAGTTAAAAAATGTAGAGCTTAGAACTGAAATTTCACATTAGGTCAAGAAGTCTTCAAGCGTATGTTGAGGCAAAATGATTTAAGTCATTAAAGTCTGTGTACTCAGTTTGGTATATAAAGGATAACTGACAGAAGTAAGTGAGAGCACAAGCTTAAAAACATCTGTATTTAAATATGTCTATAACAGTTTAGTATATTTTACTGCTATCCATCAAATTTCATGACACCAGATTTTCTCTGGAATACAAACCTGTTTTAAAGGTTTCAGAAAGACTCTTTGACTTTCCAGCAATCCACCAAATAAAGCAGAAATGGTTGCCACATACTGAAAGAGAAATCTTGATGTGAATGCAGAATATATTAAAATAACATAAAGAAATGCAAAACTGTGGTCTAATGAACCTAATCTGGAAAGAGTAGTTTTCTTTTAGTAGTTTGCCTGGCTGACTGAACAGGTCATTGCACTTCTTTTTATCTCATAGGGATAATTTACAAAGCACTTTGAGACCTTCAGTGTGCTCACTACTGATATCCACCTTGGAAACATTACATTAAAAAAAAAAATCCCTAAATTATTTCCCAAAGTAACTGTGCTGTTCTTTGCTGGTGAATCTATACACATATCAACCGTACACATTTAATTTTTTCAGTGACAATGAACATATTTTTCTTTCTTTGGCAGTGCTACCTGGTTCTCATACATTTCATTTAAATAAAGTCCAGCTTTAATTATCTCTCCTGAATGTCTCATTGTATCTCTTTATTTAGAATATGTACTAATGACTCATAATTTCCCTCTATTTTTATAGGAATTCGGGAAAGCTCAACCTAATTTTTTCTATAGTTTACTTTGCGTTTAGAGAACATGAACAATAGTTTAATTTAAAAATAAAACTATAAAATAATGGGGCTAGGTGCAGCACTCATTTATATCCCTGCAAATCCAGGAAAGTTAGCAGTTGCATATGAAACAAATTTAACAAAAATATGCCTCCTCTCATAAAAATTCATAAGAGTTTTTAAAGACCTTTCATTAATTTTTCCTTCTGATTTTAAGCATATTCTGTCTGTCATTTCTGCATGATTATGAGTGGTTAGATTTTTTGTCAACATCTGGAAAAAAAACCCAGTCTGTAAAAGGCTTTCCATGAAGAAAGAAAGAAAGAAAGAAAGAAAGAAAGAAAGAAAGAAAGAAAGAAAGAAAGAAAGAAAGAAAGAGAAAAAGAAAAAGAAAAAGAAAAAGAAAAAGAAAAAGAAAAAGAAAAAGAAAAAGAAAAAGAAAAAGAAAAAGAAAAAGAAAAAGAAAAAGAAAAAGAAAAAAGAAAGAAAAAGAAAGAAAATTCTCAGTGTTAATAATTGTGATTTGTAAGGAATATATACACACTGCAAAAATCTTAGTAAACAGAATCACTATCTCTTTGACTAAATATTAATTGTCATCATTCTTTATAAATGTGAGAACTCCGAAATGCTGATGGAATCATGGCTCTGCAAGAGCCTTTCACTTTGAACAGACTTCAGATACGAGTTCAAGAATGAACGATTATAATCATGCGAGATTTAACCACTGTTATCCAACCCAGATTAATTCTGCTCTGTCAGTAACTTTTATGGTGCAAAATCAAAATTCTCAAAGAGTAAAAGAGAGAGGATTTAAACAAAGTATCTGGTTTCATGCTTAGCTAGCATTCAGTTAAATAAGCACAGATGTGGGTTTTATCTGCTTAAAAGTAAATCTGTGGTTTTCTTATTTAAACTCTTACGTTTTAACGTCCATCAGAAGGGCTGTTGCTGCAATGACTAATTTAATCACTGCTGCCTATTACACGCTACTACTCAGCAGGCGTATTTGCAAAGCTGTGAAAGACGCTGGCCAAGTGTCAGCACTCCCAGCAACTCAGCCGGCCTCCCAGTACATTCACTGCGAGGAACTCAGGGAGCTCCGATGCGGCCGGAGGGCACTTGTGGTAGGGAAGGGAGTGAAGAGGTCACAACAGAATTGCACCAGATCAGCAAGACACTTTGGAGAGATGAAAGGTCACCGCGGGCTCCGTGCTGCTGTGGTGTCATTTCAGCTGCTTGTCCCTTGGTGGAGTTCTTGAGTTAGTTTCGCCTTTCCGTCAAATGGCTTTAAATGCTTCATGTGGGGGTTCTGTCCTTGTTTTTACCCTGCTTTCGTATTTTCTGTCATGTTTACTGTACCTAATCGTTTCCACGTATTACTATGAATACGTTACTTTCAAGGCAATATGATTTTTTTCTCCTTCTGAAGCTTCCTTTTCGTTTGTGAGTGCAAGTAGTAATATACAGTATGCATTTGTTAATGTATAGAGTGGTATGGATATGTAAATAATTTGTCTCTCTTTAACCAGAGACTGATTCCCACTGCAGATCCCAGAAGCAATTTTCCAGTGAGAGCCACTGACATTCCTAAACTGTGAAAACCAAATTGTCGTGGGCTGAAAGCGCCAACTGCGGGCGCGAGTTCGGCCGCCCGAAAGAAGCCGGGCTCAGCCAACACATGAAGATAAACCAGACATTAATTATATCTGCATATTTTAACGATGACCCCTGTCTTTCCAATCAATAACTACAACAACGACAACAAAGCCCCAGAGCAGAGCATCGGGAGCTTGGGGGATGCAGAGAGCCGGGGAAGCTCCCAGGCTGCTTTAGGCTTTCCCCACGTACAGCAGGCTGCGATTGTCAGCAAGACGAATTCCTTCCCACACGCAAGATGCCACTTCGGTGGCCTTATCAGATGTTCCCTTTAAGGACACAAGCTCCTATTTCCCCTCTGTATATCACCAGCATCTCGGGCTATTTTATTTATTACAGACGATTACATTTGTGATCCCTCTTCCCACTTGATCTCACCAGATCAGGAGGACAAATGCCGTGTCGTGTCTGAGCGCGTGTGGGCGTCTGTGTGCATCGGAGGGGGGGCAGCCCGGCTCGGGGGTGGGGGGGGGGGAGTTACACTGCGCAACAGATTTGCCCGAGAGGGACAAACCTCCCCCGCCCGAAACAACTGGGCTTGTTCCTACCGACACCCGGGAAGCTGTGGCTGCTCGGGCCGCGGGACCGGGAGTCTACGGTGCCGGGGAGGCGGAGAGAGGGTGCGGCGGTAATTCTACTCTCTCCCAGCTCGAAGGAGTGGGATGCGGGGGGGTGGCGGGGGACACACGGCCAGCACAGCCCCGTCCTCCCCCCGGCAGCCGGGGCACGTGGGCCGGGAGCAGCGCGGCCATCCACCATGCAGCGCACGTCGGGCCCATTTCCCACGCCGGCCGCCTGCCCTGGGGGAGGAGGGGAGGAGGGGAGGGAGGAAGGGAGAATGATAGAAAAGGGGGGGCCGTTACCTCTGCTCCGAAAGGGGAACCAATCCACTGTGAAGGACGCAGCACTCCCGAGCAGGAAAGACATTGCACATTCAGAAAGAGATTGCATGTGAAGACACTGCAAAAAAGAAAGAAAGGAGGGGGGGACTGGGGGGCGCAGACCGCGTGTGAAAGGCGTAGTGTGTGTAAGAGAGGCCAGGGAGGGTAGGAAGGGAAGGGGGAGCAATTGCACACGGCAAGAGAAAGAAATCACTCATTCGCTTGAAAGAGGCACTCGCAAGCAGACCGTAGTAGAAACAACGGGGAAGGAGACGCAGGCAAGAGGCGAGCGTCCATGCCGTGCAACAGCCCGGAATCCGATTAAAGTTTATGGCGGGGAGGTTAAAAACGCTCTCATCCCGCCCTTCCCTGGCGAATACATTAGGTTTCCTGGCTGCGTTTAAAGACACAAAGGGACGGGAACAACGGGAGCTGCTGTTCGCAGTTGTATTTCCAGCGCAGAGAGCCAGTGTAATGCAGTATGAAGGTATTCATACGTACTGGCATGTGTGGATCTTACACTGTGAGCAAAATTTACTCCTCATGGAGCTCCAGAACAGCGAGGGGGAATTTTGATAAATTCAAGTTGCTTGGCAAATATAATAGGGATTTGGTACTAATCCTACTTAACCCGCTGCGAAGATGCTGCGCTCCCGAACCCCCCTCCTCCGTCCGGGACTGCGGCGGTGAGCACTGAGCCTGCGCCGAGCTGGGCTTTCTCGCTGATGCTGCAGATAGAAAGCCGAGTGTCTCCAGCATCGGCGGGGGAGGGTTTTCGTGTTCTGGCGAGGCAAAGAGAGCGGCCGGGGCCGGTGCCAGGGCCGGAGGAGGCGCCGGAGGAGCAGCCCTGCAGCCCTCCGGTGAAGGGAGCAGTCACTCCCTCCCTAGCGCCGACTCCATGCGGCGCGGCTCTGCCCCTCTGTGTCTCTGGACTCCTCAAGGAAAGAGGTGGCAACCTTCCCTCCCTCCTACAATCACTCACCGCCCCAAATGACAAAGACACGCTGTGACCGTTGCTTTGAACCACCTCAACATATCCGGCCGCTTTTCGCTCAAATATATCATCGCGATGAAAGAGACATTTCACTACGTTCCTCTGCATGCGCTTTTATTCAAAAGAGCCATCTATAGCGCGGAATGCACACACAAACACATACAGAACGCGCAACAACTTGTTTTCCCACATGTGTTCACAGAGCAGAAAGAGCAGCTGGATTCCTGCCTTCCCCTGGCTGCACGCACACACACCAGCACACACATGTACCCGCACACGCCCGTGCACACGCACACCACCGCACACGTACACCCGCACACACGCACACCCTCGGTCTCTCCCCACTGGCTGCCCCACACTCGCCTGCCCCCGGAGTCTCCCTCTTTTCCCTCCGGGCTCCGAGCAGAGAGGACAGGTAAGGAGCCAGGCACCAGCAAAGGTAGGACGGGAGCACACAAAAGCTGTAAGCGATTAAATGGCTCAAAGTCAAAAGGAGACGCGAACTAGGGACGTCAGAATAAGCGAAGTTGAGCCGGAGAGCTTTACCATTAAAGTTTATTTCTCACTTACCCAGGTAGGTGACGCTACATTTTAGCAATCATCGAAGCAGCAAGTCTCTGTTCGGAAATAAATCTGTTACTTCTTACATGTGTTTATTCTACTAACCCTCTCGCTCCTTTCCTGAACATCTTCTCCGAGAGATTTTTTTTTTTTTCTCCTAGGATACCCACAAACATGCTGAAAAGACACATTCAAAACATAGTAATAGGAAGAGCACAATCACAAAGACCGAGAGGCTGAAACAGCACTGGGAAACAGGACGAAAGTCTGAGATCTAAGGCAGTCCCTCTTCCTCCCTGGAGTTTTATGCAGTTACAGCGACTGCAGCTATTTCACAAAAGCACCGACACAACAGGGGAAGGTGGAAATCTGGGAAACGAGTTTCCTTACCAGCTTGATTCCGCAAAATGCAGAATAGAGGAAAAGAACGGCGAACAAACATTTGCTTTAAAAATCGTTCTCGATTCACAGTCTATAGCGGATGTGGGGAGGGAAAGGGTAGGAGAAAATCACTATAGATCACGGGTTTGAGAAGGCAACAGAAGCAAAACTCGGGCGTGAAATAAGGATCGGTTTTGAGGACTGAACTGGTGTTTTGTGGTGAGCAGCTATCCCACTTGCAGCACTAGCGGCAGAGACAGAGGGTAAGACTGAGCTTTCTGGAGTGCAGCGCTTGACTCGTCCTCCCTCCTCCTCCTCCTCCTCCTCCCTCCCTCCCTGCCGCCCTCCCTCTCTCTCTCTCTCGCTCTCTCGCTCTCTCTCTGCTCTCCCTCTTTCTCTCTCTCCCTCTCTCTTTCTATGTGTATGTAGCGCAGCCGGCTCTGCTGCTGCAGCGTCAGGGAAGAGCTACCGAGAGAGAGGCTTCAGCAGCTCCCTCCACTTTGGGCAAACTTGCCGGTTTACGGCTTCTTCTATTTTTTTTTTTTTTTTTTTTTTTTTTTTTTTTTTTTTTTTCCTTTTACGAGTGGGAAGCTTCTCAATTGCCGTTCAACATTTTAAAGCACAAGCCGCTCTGCCGTGAAAGCGCCTGATCCACACTTCTCTGAAAGACACAGGAGGGAATACACAATTGCAGATTTTACCCACTGTGGCGGTGCAGATCACAGGAAACAACTGACTGATACAATTTTATTTGCAAATAGAACTCTGTATTTTTAATTTTTTTTTTTAATCGCGTCGCGGCTCTTTTCCCCTCCCCTTTGCCATTCCGCTTTATATGGATGTAATTCAGAATCTGTGTTAATTCACATGGGGGATCCAGTTACATCTTGTTCCGCTCCGGGTATAATTACGAGAGACCAATAATCGCCTTTGGACACATAGTTTTGTTGCTAACCTTTGAACTGAAAGGATCAAGTTCAGATCTGGTTACCTGCATTGGGACGGGAAGGAAGAGGAGAGAGAGAGAGAGAGAGACTGCAATCTCATTTGTGAATCGCTCTCAGTGCTGCAGATCCAGATTGCTATAACACATGCAGTGCAAATGCAGGTAAGGCACACACACAAACTGCGGATGCAAAAACAAACTTGGGACTGTTGTGTGTCTATGTTCTTATCTCCAGCCTTGCAAATTCTGGGCAAACGGCTTCTGCAGTTTCTGTATCGTTGCTTTGTGACTAATGACCTTGCGCAGAGTTGTTAAAAAAAAAAAAAAAATCCTCTCCGGAGAAAGAGCTGAACATTTTAGGCGATCTGTGAAGATGGATTTGGGTGCTTTTCTGCCAACCAAAGGGGATATTCTGTGGACTGCACTGTAATAGTCGGGGTTCTTCTCCTATCAGCTGTGCAGCTACCGACATTATTGGGATTTTTTTTTTTTTTAAATGAACTGCCCATTGCTAAGAGGATTTGGAGTTTTCCCGGACCCAAGCCCTTTGAATAAAGCGAATCACATTTTTTTTCCCCCGTGTGTGCAGAGAGGGGGAAGAATAAAGCTAATGCCTCGGTCGTAAACGGCTGAGCGAGAGGGAAAGAGAGAGAGAAAAGAGAGAGAGTGTGTGAATTGTAGTTAACTCTAGTGTTGAAGACGACGACCTGGGGGGCTTCGAATCATACAGTACTGCTCCTGCTTTTATTGCAAACCTTGCAAAGTGATTACAGTGAAATCAGAGAGGAGGAGAAGGGGGAGGAGGAAAATCCCATCCTATCTACTGAGATGAATCTTTAAAAAGCAAAAATACACTGTCCCGTGAACTGTAAGTATCTCGCAACTGGGAGGCAGGGAGAGCAGCAGAGGAGCCAGCAGCAGGGTTTTGACCACCAATTGCACCAGTCACGAGACAATAAGTTTCCAGAAATAGAAGGATTTTATAATTGATCACCTGGACTCTCAGCCGCTCTGTTGGCTTATCAGGGGAGTTTATTGGGGGGCAGGTGGGAGTGAGAGGAGGGCGGGGGGTTTCGGTACGAGGAAGATGAGGACGATGCGGACCCTCCTTCGCTTTGTGCATTGCTGCTGCTGCTGTTTCTTGCTCCCCCTGCCTCCGCCGCTCTGGGTCAGCCTGGCAGCGGCTAAGCAGCTTCTGAAGTACCGGCTGGCCGAGGAGGGACCCGCCGACATCCGCATTGGCAACGTGGCTTCCGACCTGGGGATCGTGACGGGCTCCGGAGAGGTGACATTCAGCCTGGAGTCGGGCTCCGACTATCTCAAGATCGATAACATGACCGGGGAGCTGAGCACCACAGAGCGGCGCATCGACCGCGAAAAGCTGCCGCAGTGCCAGATGATCTTCGACGAGAACGAGTGCTTCTTGGACTTCGAGGTGTCGGTCATCGGCCCCTCGCAGAGCTGGGTGGACCTCTTCGAGGGCCGGGTCATCATCCTGGACATCAACGACAACACCCCCACCTTCCCTTCCCCCGTCCTCACGCTCACCGTGGAGGAGAACCGGCCCGTGGGGACCCTCTACCTCCTGCCCACCGCCACCGACAGGGACTTCGGCCGCAACGGCATCGAGCGCTACGAGCTGCTGCAGGAGCCCGGCGGGGACAGCGGCCGGCGCGGCGGCGGCGGCGGGGGCTCGGCCGCCGCGGGCCCCGAGAGCGCCCCCTACCCCGGCGGCAGCAAGCGGCGGCAGGAGGCGGAGGCGGCGGCCCGCAGCAGCGTCTTCGAGCTGCAGGTGGCCGACACCCTGGACGGGGAGAAGCAGCCGCAGCTGATCGTCAAGGGGGCGCTGGACCGGGAGCAGCGGGACTCCTACGAGCTCAGCCTCCGCGTACGGGACGGCGGCGACCCGGCACGGTCCTCGCAGGCCATCCTGAGGGTGCTGATCACCGACGTGAACGACAACAGCCCCCGCTTCGAGAAGAGCGTCTATGAGGCGGACCTGGCGGAGAACAGCAGCCCTGGGACCCCGATCCTGCAGCTGCGAGCCACCGACCTGGACGTGGGAGTGAATGGGCAGATCGAGTACGTCTTCGGGGCGGCCACTGAGTCCGTCAGGCGTCTACTGCGGCTGGACGAGACCTCGGGCTGGCTCAGCGTCTTGCACCGCATCGACCGGGAGGAGGTGAACCAGCTTCGCTTCACCGTCATGGCCCGAGACCGGGGCCAGCCCCCCAAGACAGACAAGGCCACTGTCGTGCTGAACATCCGGGATGAAAATGACAACGTGCCCACCATCGACATCCGGAAAATTGGGCGTATCCCTCTCCGGGATGGGGTGGCAAGTGTGGCCGAGGATGTGCTGGTGGACACCCCCATTGCCTTGGTGCAGGTGTCAGACAGGGACCAAGGTGAAAATGGTGTGGTGACCTGCACCGTGGTGGGTGATGTGCCCTTCCAGCTCAAACCGGCCAGTGAGGGTGAAGGGGAGCCACAGAATAAGCGCAAGTATTTCCTCCACACCTCGGCCCCTCTGGATTATGAAGCTGTCCGTGACTACAACGTGGTGATTGTGGCTGTGGACTCAGGCAGCCCCAGCTTGTCCAGCAACAACTCCCTGCTGGTGAGGGTCGGGGACACTAATGACAACCCTCCCATGTTCAGCCAGGCCGTGCTGGAGGTCTCCTTTCCAGAGAACAACTTGCCTGGTGAGAGGGTGGCCACAGTGGTTGCCACAGACGCGGACAGTGGCAAAAATGCTGAGATCACTTACTCCTTGGAGGCCTCACCCCTCTCCTCAGAGGCACCAGGCAGCATCTTCAGCATTGACCCTGACTCCGGGGATGTGTCGGTGCAGGCAGTTCTGGATCGTGAGCAACGTGACACCTATGAATTTCAGGTGACTGCCCGGGACAAGGGGGTGCCATCGCTGCAGGGCTCCACCACAGTGGTGGTGCGAGTGTCGGACCGCAATGACAATGAGCCACGCTTCATGCAGGATGTGTTCACTTTCTATGTGAAAGAAAACCTGCAGCCCAACAGCCCCGTGGGCATGGTGACTGTGATGGACTTTGACAAGGGCCGCAACGCCGAGCTCAGCCTCTCCATCCAGCCTGGAGACCACGACCAGGCAGCTGGCATCTTCTCCATCGAGAATGACACTGGAACAATTTTCTCCACTGTCTCTTTTGACCGTGAACAGCAGACCAGCTACACCTTTAAGGTGAAGGCAGTGGACGGGGGTGAGCCACCACGCTCTGCCACAGCCACCGTGTCTCTCTTTGTGATGGATGAGAATGACAATGCACCCACTGTCACCTTCCCCAGCAACAGCTCCTACACCGTGCTGCCACCCTCCAGCAACATGCGCACTGTGGTGGCCACTGTGGTTGCCACCGATGCTGACACTGGTCTCAATGCTGACCTCAACTACAGCATTGTTGGGGGCAATCCCTTCAAACTCTTTGAAATAGACCCAGCCAGTGGTGTGGTGTCACTGGTGGGCAAGTTGGCCCCCAAGCACTATGGCCTGCACCGCCTGGTTGTTCAGGTGAATGACAGTGGGCAGCCACCCCAGTCCACCACTGCCCTGCTCCATGTTTTTGTCAATGAGAGCCTGTCCAATGCCACTGTGGTGGAGAGCCAGGTGGCCCGCAGCCTTCACACCCCACTGGCCCAGGACATTGCTGGGGATCCCAGCTATGAGCTGAGCAAGCAGCGGCTTAGCATAGTCATTGGTGTGGTGGCTGGCATCATGACCGTCATCCTTCTTATCCTGGTGGTGGTCATGGCCCGCTACTGCCGATCCAAGGGCAAGCATGGCTATGAGGCCGGCAAGAAGGACCATGAGGATTTCTTCACCCCCCAGCAGCATGACAAGGCCAAGAAGCCCAAGAAGGACAAGAAAGGCAAGAAGGGCAAGCAGCCCCTCTATAGCAGCATTGTTACAGTTGAGGCTTCCAAGCCCAATGGGCAGCGCTACGACAGCGTCAACGAGAAGCTCTCAGACAGCCCTGGCATAGGCCGATATCGCTCGGTCAATGGTGGCCCAGGCAGCCCCGACCTGGCCAGGCACTACAAGTCCAGCTCACCGCTGCCCACCGTCCAGCTGCACCCACAGTCCCCCACCGCTGGCAAAAAGCACCAGGCCGTGCAGGACCTGCCCCCAGCCAACACCTTCGTGGGCGCTGGTGACAACATCTCCATCGGCTCGGACCATTGCTCCGAGTACAGCTGCCAGGCCAGCAGCAAGTACAGCAAGCAGGTAAGAGCGCTGCACCCCGCGGGCCCCAACACGCACACACACGCACACAGAGCGGGTGAGGGAGCCGGGATGCCCGTCCCCCCGCCTCCCACACTGGCACAGGCACACACCCCGTCAGGTTCAGTGACCCGTTCAGTCTGCTGCCCCCGCCCCCCTCCCTCCAGGCAGTCAGGTGCACAGACCAACACGCAGCAGGAAGGAAGGACGGTCAGACATCTTTACTGCTACTACTGTAATTTTTTATCATTTCCTCCGCTAATCAGATCCGGCAGGCAACCAGCCCGTCCATGCAGCCGGACGGCGTTGCCTCACGGCAGGCGCAGCGGCAGGCGGCCGCGGAGGCCGGGGGCTCTGTCGCCGGTCCCGACAGCGAGCTGAAAGGCAGCCTGAGCTGCCTTTATCAGCCGCGCGCCCGGAGGCCAAACCCGGCGGTTTTGGGGGGGTGGGGGGGTCGAGGGGAGATCAGGACCCCCCACCAGGCGGAGCCGCCATCCCCCGCCCGCCCCCCGGCCCCGCCTCCATCAGCCCGTCCCGGCGCTTCCCCCACCGTGGTCCTTTCCCAGCCTTGGGAACGTGTCAGCTCCGGCTGAGGAGGAAAGTTGCGCCTCGGCAGCCAGTTGTTTCGGGGAAAGGGGGTTGCTGCCCTGCCTGGCGTTTCCTAAGGCTGTGGGTGAGAGTGGATTTGCAGCCGCCGCGCTGAAGCGTTAATGGCTGTAATTACCGGGTCTTTCATTTGGACCAAAATGCTTAAATAATCTACACAGCGCCTCTCTGCGCTCTAATTTACACCACAGAGATTTGCACTCATTGCAGCAGTTGTTCTGAATACACATAAGCGTTAGTGAGTTTAGAATCGCACTTCAGTATATTTTCATCTTTTTTTTTCCTTTTTTTTTTTTTTTTTTTTTTTTTTTAATGCCCCTCTTGCCTATCTCATGAAATTTCATTCACGCTGAGAGGCCCTAATTTGCTCGCCCAGCTGCCGCATAGCTGTGTTTGTAGTGTGACTGCCGTGAGACCTCTGGAGCGAAATGTGCCTTCAGGGTGCCACGAGTGACTGGCTCTGGTCTCGGCTGTGTTGGCGCGGCTCGGTTCAGTGAAGCTCCGATAGCCTAGAACTGGTGATGGTAGCGACAGTCTTTGCAGTCCTTGAAATAAGATAGGGATAGTACAGAGGGGAATCAAGCTTCTAAGTGAAGGCTTCTGTTTATTTTATAATACCCATCTATACCCTGAACAGAGGTCCCTCTTTGCTGGGGGAGTACTTTTTGGGTGATAGTACGCATAAGACAATTTCCTGAGCGTTTTCTCAACTACAATGCACGTTACTCAAGAAGCTAGAGGCAAATGAATGCTGATTCATGTAACTACACGTCCAAGTCTGGCACAGGGAAGTTCTGACTAATTTGACAAAAATGCTTTCTTTTCCACTTATGAACGTGCAAAAATGGTACAGGATGACATTGTTCATACTTTGGAATGTTTGCTAGCTTACTAAAACTGAAGTTTTAGAAGTGTTGCCGGTATTTGCATTCTGCTCAGAAATACTTAAAATACAGTATCATAAAAACGAATTGTATGAGCTACCCTCTCCAGTCTTCCAGGTCACCAAAACAGTGTGATTGTACCATCCACCAGTGCTTTTGTGTGTGGTTTTGCAAATGATACAGAGTTTTAGAATGTTTGACGCTGTAGTTTCTGTGTGATACATTTCATAAACGCTCTCCTAGAGAGTACATCACAGTTTGTTTAAAGTACAAATTACTAAGTTCTTTATCTCCTAATGCTTATTAAGCATAGAGTAGATTATGCCATTTTAGCAAACACTGGAATAAAAGTAGCAGTAGAATATATGTTAATCAGATACCACTTCTTTCTTGATGCTGCAATTCATCTGGACATATGGATTATAATCTGTTAAAGTGTAATTTAATTTCAGTGTAACAGAATGATTTGCATTCTAAGCGTAGGAGTGATAAAGACATATTACAAATTACTGTTTTGCTTGATAAAATCCCCTAAATTTATTTAAAATTATAATACAGAAGTATGTTTTGAATTAGTTAATATTTTCCAAGGATTTCTTTTGATATAAAATATATAGGAAAACTTAGTAGAAGATAATGGCTTTATTGCACTTCTATTAAGAAATGCACCTTGAATTGCTCCATTACTTCTTGTTTGCTGCAAACCAGTTTCTCTGTGTTGACAGTTCTCTTGTGTTAAATATTTATCCCGTTATTAATGTTCACTTATTCAAGTAGTTAATAGCCAGTATTCTAATGTCTTATCTATTTATTTTTAAATACATAGAGAGTATTTTCACACTGTAAAGCATGCATATAAACTGGAGATTGTCCAAGAAAACAAGAAAGGTAGTGTTAAATAACAGACTTTATGGGAGAGTCTATCAGCCACAAACCCTCTGTTACCACTTTCCTATGTGCACTTGCCAGCTTGTTGCTGAGTGACATTTGTATACTTTTGTTCATTTTACGTAGCAGTGAGGACACTAAGACTTGCATATGTACACTTTTCACATCTCAAACATTGACAGTGCAGTATTTCTCAGTTTAGCAGGCAAAACACCTGAGGACTTTGAACACCCAAGCCACGTGGAGCTCTTGTTCACCATGATTTTTTGGAGAGAAATGTGAAACAGGTGTGGAGAAAGGGTTCTGATGGGGTGTATATCAGATTGTTCCATAGTTCTGCTGTACATGTGGAACAGAGTCAGTAGCACAGTGTTGTGACTGTGGTAGGGAGACTACTTGAAATCTCTAAGTTGCCTTTATTTACTCATTGTTAGCTCCATTTGTTCTAAGGAGACATTAGACAGAGTATAAAATTTTAGAACAAATAAGTGGATGCAGCAGAACATGCCTGTTCTAAGTTACTGGAGATGAGAGTGATGCTAATTTCCCATTAGTGTAATTAGCATTGGTAACAGATACTTTCCTATATCTACAATACAGCAGTCAGGAAATAAAGTCTCTACTTACATGATTGACTGGTGTACCCCAGGGAACACAAGTTGTTTTCATTCCAATGATTTGATACTTAATTTTTAACGTCATGAATTGAATTCTTATGAGTTTCAAAAGACATGGTGTTTGATACAGGACTATATAAGAGAATTTAATTGGAGAAAACTGCAAACAGTTTGTAACTCTCCTCCTTCTGACAGCATGTTTTTCACGTAAAGTTTAAAACAAAATTCTGTATTCAGTAGACTTCTGACATTCCACAGTCACTATTTTTAGGAGATCTTTAATAAGTTTAACTCTTATCCTTGTCTTACTTAGCATGGTATTACTTTGAAATATTCTTTTAGTGTCTCACTTATCAATTCTCTTCTTTTCAGTAAAGCTCTGTAAATGTTTTAAACACTTAGTATTCCACAGGTCTTAATCACTTGCCAAAAGTTAAAGCTCTACAAAAGTGTTTTACTGAATGGGGATGAGTTTAAATAAGTGCTTTTCTAGATCATGGATTTAAAATTCGAAACCTCCAGGTGCTGCACATTGCCTGTGAGGGTACTGGATATTGGGATTTCCAGCAAAGACAGCCAAAGATAATGAAAGCTCAGGGCCTAAGGGGAATCACTTAACAGCTTGGAGAGTTACATACTTAATCATAAATCTCATAATAAATTTTAACTGTAAATAATTGTTTATTTTATAATTTAATTGCAGATTTTTTTTTATATATTCTTCTCCACCTCTTTGTCTCAGTGCAAAATATGGGCATATAAACAGTTTTATTACAGTGAAACTTTTAATCATAAATCCACCATGTTACCAACCACTCTTTGAAGAACAGGCCTTTTAAACGTTTTTTAATATGTTTATTTTTCTTGACCATCATCTTGGTTTCTTTTTTACTTGCTCTACTAAGCAATGATTATTGGCTCTTTAAAACACTTCAGTTCTGATGCTGAGGGTTTTCTTGGCTTGTTATTTTTTAAGAAATATTGGTCATTATCAGTGGAACTAGTAGAAGTAGTAAAGGAATTTCTGAGTAGAATTATTTCTGTACTTCAGATATTGACTTCTTAGCCAACTCTGTAATTCTTTATGAAAAATCCCAGTGCCTTTTCTCATTGAAAATGTACTGTTTCATGAAGAAAAATGTTTATCAAACCAGTGTGCTGACACTCTAATCAAAACTATATGCATTTCCTGTGAAGTCTTACTTCCCTGAAAGTGAAATACATAGAAATTAATTTCTGAAAAAAGTCCTTGTTCATTAACCAGCTAATTTATTTTAGACAATTTCAAATGTTCAAAAATTTCAAAATTTCAAACATTCATCAGTCTGCTGCAATATTGCAGAAACATTTTGACTAGTTGGTTATCATATATGTCAATTGTATCTATAAACTAAATGGATCAATTTCCTCATAAACATGCATATATACCCAGAAGCCATAACAGGACCCCAAATTCATCCATGAAGGAGGCAATCAGTTTAACCATACGGGAAGGCATCATCTGTCCTCTTTCTTATGTACAGACACACACATACACAGGGAGGCTTATCTCAAAGGCTATTTTTTATGTTCCCAAACACCTCTAAAGAAGAATATTTTTCAAAACTTTAGGCTAAGCGAATATACTATGGTATAATAATCATAATAATAACAATGTCACGGTGGCACTGCCATGTCAAAAAGAAGAACATGGTTATTGAGTATAAACATTTACATTGGTGACTTCTTTCATACATTTAACTTTCATACTGTCTAGTGAAAAGTATACAGAAGTATTTTCAATTTTCTGTTCTCATTTTGCATTATGTTAAATATTTTACAATTAGTTTTTAAAAGTGACCCACATTTGACCTTCAGTACCAAATTATGATGAGAGAGGGGCTAATTAAACATGAAATGAATGTATCATTGATGCTTTAATTAACTTTATTTAACAGAAACTCTTCCACTGATAAGTGCAGCTTTTCTTTTTTTCCTCTCCAGTAAAATCATCTTGTACAGTGCGCAAATGACTAAGTTACCACTGAATCATTGTGCACTCCCAGGAGATGTACAGAGCCAAAAGGGACAGGATCTGAGTAAAGAAGGATACATGCTCTGAATAAGTAAAGAACAGTACTATTATAGGCAAGGGGTAGCAAGAAACATCTTTAAAAGGATAGAATCTGATTTATCAACTCAGACAGCTCTCTGGCGTTGTACATAGTGAACTTGGGTTATAACTGTGGTTAGCAGCTTTACTATTGCTGTCAGTCTTTATGTTTCTGAGAGTGTTTTTTCCTCCTTCTCTCTATCTCTCTCTTTTTTTTTTTTTTTTTTTTTTTTTTTTTTTTAGTTTGTATTTAGTTGTCTGGTTTTCTAGTATTTTGGGTAGTTGCTAATTGGATCATCAGTACAGCTTTGTTTCATATCTGCAGCTCCAGACTCATTTTCCTTTAAGTATTTTCTTTCAAAAGTTTTAGAAGGTTTATGCACTTAGTAATAAGCTGGGCTACTCTGAGATATAAAACTAATCAATTTGGTTTTGCCTTAAAATATAAAAGAAAATCAATAAACTTCAGAAGTAGCCAGCATTATAAGTCAACTAAATCCTTGACAAGCACCATGATCTCTCCACTATAATTGCAAAACATTTTAGTACATAATTACTAATCTTAACAAGATTAACATAATTTTGACTGCATATATAGGAAATACTGATAGAAGCATATGAGCAATCCAGTACAGTATTTAGCAGGCAGATTTTCTAAGCAAATCTGCTTCCAACAGATATTTAGAAAGTGTTAAAGCTGCAAAATATACTTTTTTCAGTCTTAGGCCATATTACATGTAATACATTCCATGTAATTTATGTTCTACATTTCTCCATTTAAAAAATTGCCTTTTTAGATGGTTTTATCTCAGCATGTGCTGAGAAGATGTACAGAAGGTGTTTTTGTATTTTTCTTCCCTGATTTTTCTTTTCTGGAGGAATAAATTTGTTCTCTGTTATCAGATTTTGGACTTTTCTAGCATATACATTCATTTTAATCAATAATTGAAATGACAGAAATAGACTAACAGCTACTCTTAAAGATAAAAAAAAATTAATTATTATTATTTTTTGTATATAAATTTCCATTATTTTAATTTTTAATTAATCTTGTAAAAGAAAATTCTGACATGAAAAAAGGTATATTTCAAACTATGATTGACTTACTGCCTTCCATATATTTAAGGAAACAGACTTCCCAAGGTCACTTTTATTCTGTTTTTGTGAATGACAAAATATCACAGTAATGTTGGAATAACTAAGATCAGTGGAGCATCTGAAATGTGTGACAAGAATAAGAATGGAATAAGACCAGAATAATCCATAGGAGATTTTAAACTTTTTAATTTCTTATTTTAATACAATTTTCTCTATAAATATTTAACTGGGAGCAGGTCGTGAACACGAGTCAATATCTCAATATGTGATTATACTGAAGTACCAGTTAGTCAAGTTCCTGAATTATGTCAGTGATACACATTGAAGTTTTCCAACTGTGTGGAGATGTGCTTAGCATGAGTCATTTGCTGAGTCTTATGTGGCCATTTTCACTGACAAGAGATCTAAAATTAAAATTAGGAACAACTTTTGAAAATAATAAAAAAATAAGGGATTAGCTGTATGTATAGCACATACAAGCAGTGTGGAGGAAGCACTTATTGGTATTTTTTTGTGAAAGGAGTATATGGAAAAGCTTTAGAGTACATTTTGGGGTTCAGAAGTTTGAACAAAAACAATGTTCTGGCCTCATTTATAACTGTAAGGTAGGTAAAAGTGATGTGATTTTTTTTGTTGTTTATACCAGTCAAAAAAATCCTCTAATTTAGGCAAAAAAAAAAGTGTTTTGAAATCATTAGTTTGTAAAATGGTGCAGCATAACCCTAAAAGTTCAATTTTATTCAGAGTGGATCACCAACAACACAATTATTAGAAGCTGAAAAAAAGCATTATCTTTGTCTTTCAAAACGTGATTTACCTTATTAACTACTGAAAGGAGTGAATATATTTTTTAAAGGCAAACATTGTTCTAATGTCTGAATTTGTAACTGAATGAAAGAAATGTGTGCTTACAAATAGCATCCTTGCAGTATTAGGAAACAATACAATTGGTATTTACCAAACTGTTCAATAAATTTATTATCTACAGATAATTATGGATAATGTAAAGTTAGTTTTTTTAAGGCTAGGTATAGAAAGGAGGTACTAGCTCATGCTGAAAATTGCTCTTAGAACCAGAATACAGAAATACCGATTCCACCTGCCAAAAATTCAGAGACAATATTATCTTGCAGTTATGTCTGGACAAATTCCTTTATGGTACCACCTTGTAAGTAAAAAAATATTTGCCTCCTGACAGCATAAAAACTCCTGAATTACATGGTCACATGATGATTATGAAGAATCTGCCATAAACCCCATTAAAATCAGATTCTTGACTGGTGTCATGTCCAGGAAATTTACTGTGTGTTAGGTGTCAAATATTTTGTCTGTTGTAGCACTTCTCAAAGAGAAATGGGAGGGGTTGCTGTAATTTATTCTGTCTATCCATGTATAAATGTCAAAGTCTCTTAGACCCTAGAGCAGTGTAAGAAGTAGCCCCTTCTTTCTTTGGATACCAAATCTTGAGAGGCAGAATTACTTCAACACAGAGACTTATCCTTGGGTAAAAAAAGACCCTTCATCAGGACTTCGCTTTTAAAGGGATACAGTTTGAGGTAGAATTAGGCTTCTGACTTCAGTGATGTGCTGGAAAATGAACTAAAGGAAGTTATGGAGACTGTCATGGCATTCTGGTTATGATTCAGCTGTCTAAAAGTGTACATCCTAATGCCAGTTTAGGTACCTGAAAGTTCCTGTGCTATCTGCACAGAGCTGCACACACAGAGTGTGTGACGCAAGACCTGGGTGTCTTCTGCGACACTCATCTGCAGCTGCAGCTCAAGGCCAAACAAAAAAGCAATCACTAAATCCTTTGGTTTGCTTAAAGCAATGATATTTAAAATAAAATTAAGCACTCTGTGCATGTAGTGTGCTTTGGCAGGGATAAAAATTATTTTTCCTGTGAGAACTTCAGCACAGTTTTTAAATGTGTGTGCCATACACACGCCAATTAATAGAATAGAATCTGCATGTGCAGGTACCTGACATATATAAGCAGTATAAGCAATTAACTGAATTTCTATTCATCATCAGACCTCTCAGGTTGACGTTCATCTCAGGTGAAACTACAGGTAATTCCACTAAAGTAAATCAAATTTAACTAGTATTAACTGCAGTAAATTGTATCAGGTATTGTAATATTCAGAAAATGCTTTGTAGTAAAATAAAATACAGATAGAGAACACCAATTTATCAGTTTGGATGTTAATCCCCCACATTTAAGTTATCAGCATGTATATAATTTGCAAAATAACAGTGTAGTTTTCATCATGTATTACATCCAAATGTAAAATTATCTTTCTAACAGGGTCTGGAAATGATGTGGTTTTAATGGCACTTCAAAAAAGTAAGATTTTAGTATTGAACACATTCTTGCTCAAACTAATAGAACAGCAAGAATGCACATGTCAAACTACTTCTGTTGGTCCCCAGACAGGTCATGGTGTTTGTTCATGGAGCTGTGTTACCCCTTGTAGGCATATTTACAAGAAAGGCTTGGCCTAAAAAGTTCCTATCAACTTCATAATGCAAAACTTTGCTTCAAATGAAATCTGGCCACTTACTTAGGAAAATCTGCTTAGTTTATTGCAAGTCCTATTTAAAACACTATATTTAACAAGAGAAAATACTTCTGTAATGTGCAGTCTTTCTAAAGGGGAAAGATAAGAATGGAAATATAGTTAATAAACCAACAGATAACTGAAACAGTAGTTCAACTGCTCCTAATATTTTCACACTGATATTTTGAGCCTGTATTTCATAACTTTGCATTTCACAACTTTTATGGTTTTGCTGGTTTAAACATACATCTGATCTCATGTCATACCTGCTCTAAGTAAAGTTACATTGTCATAAAATTTGAGTAATGAAATAGTTAATCAGTTTCCTTATCTCCATCCATGTATTCCAAATTGGTTATAATGACATAATGTCTGCCTTGTTGTGATAGTGAGAGAGGATATCCATCATTCTGCTGGATTAGAAAAGTTCTATTTTCTGTGAGCATGTAATTATATTCCAATTGCAGTACAAGTTTACAGAAGGACAGTAATTGATTTACTTGAGAGAGAAATATTTGTTGAATTTTCCAGTAATATTGTGAGTTCTTATATGGAGGGAATAATTGCACTGGAAACTAGAAATATCTGCTTAACAGGGTACTACATGCTGAGCCTCTAAACCTCAGCCCAGATCTTGGGTAAGACCTGTCATATTTTAGTGAATTTAGAAAATTCACTCAGATGGCTCCTCTGAGTATACACTGAAGACTTTACTTTTCTTCATGCAACTAAGGGCCTGAATTTTAATTGTATTTAGAAAAAATCCATTAAAATATAATTCCATTTTATTTTAATGCAATTTTTCTGAATATGATTAAAATTCAGCTATTTCTAGGGCAAGTGTTAATTCTGATGAGTAAAAGTGACAGCAGGGTGAAACAAAGCAGTACCTGTTTTCACCGAGACTTTAAAATATGAGTGCTTTTCCAAGGAATTAAAACACAAGGTCTGGGTCATGGATTTTGCTCAGTTTGTTACTCTATGCATATGAAACAGAATGGTGTGACATAGCTGAACTAACTACAGTGCAGGTGTGAGTAGTACTTTATAGACTGACAGAGAATTGCCACCGAGGTGCAGGAGGTGTTTCACCAGCATGTCTGTTTGTGTAATCAGTGGGTTCACTCAATAGGTTCAGTCCTGGCACTGGCAGATCCTTGAGCAGCCATGAAACCACTAGGGCTTGGTACACCACAGTAATTCATACTCTTTAAATTCACCAGCTTCATAGGCAGAAATTATAGATATGCTACTTAAATACTTGCTACTTGTGGTGTTTTTCTGTGCTTTTACACAAGAATTGAAAAAAAAATACACAAGACAGCTTTAATTTAGAAGTATAGGAAACTTATGCAAGTGTTTGCAAAATGGCTCTGCATTTGCCATCCTGTGTTTTTCAGAGATCACTGGATGCCTATATAATTTATCCTTTTTTGTGCAACATAGTTTCTTTAAATAATTATTTATAGTGTTGCTAGTATTCTGGATCTTTCTGTTTGTTCTTCAATGCAGATGAGAAGATAAGCAACAGTGTGAAATTCCTCTGTGCAGCATAAATTAAGAAGATTTTGTTTTCATTAGATTGCAAAATGTTTTATCACTTACGGTCTCATATTCAAGGAGACTGGGTGATGTTTTATTCAATTGGTCCTTCAGAAGCTGCTCAATGAATTGAAAATTTATCTTGGACTTTCTAATACTGCAGATTTGTGCACCTTTCTAGGAACCTTGAATACTAAATTTATGTATTTTTTTCTATACTAGTTCTTAATTAAATATATGAAGGGACTGAACTCTTTAAATTATACAGTAAACTTCCTGGAGAATTAGTGTTACAGAAATATGAAAGGGCTGGCTAAAGCATCACTCTACCAAATGTTCCTAAAAGGCTTTATATATTTATAAGTCTTCATGATCTACTATTGATGCAAATTACTAAGGATAAAAGAAAATCCATCTGTTATCAAAGAAAAAAAATAAATTAAATAAGTCCAAGGATTTGAAAGACTTAGCATTAAGGACTAAGTATTCATACTTTGTGATGGGTTTATAGTAATTGACAGTAGAAAAGACTTCCTTTTAGCATTTACAATGTGGGGATTTTTTTTAAACTAAAGAAAATGACTTTGCCATAAAAGCTTCTCATGTAACGTATCCTGTTTCATTTCATAATTTCCTATCCTTCAGTGAAATGTCTCAATTAAAATATGAACTACACCATTTCATGTTGTGTTGAGCATTACTAGTTTTATTATTACCCTTACATTTAATCAAATTGTCAGTAGCTAAATAAATAGCATTTCATCAGGAGCTGTTGGTTTTCAATCAGCTAGGAAACAGATTACAGGCCTGAGAACAGATCTAAGGCTAGTGTCTCCAATCTGCAACTAATTGTGCGCTGATAATAGCACTGCCCACAGGCAAATCTTACTTGCTGTCCTGATTTATGATAGATTTTCCTGTATGTTAATATTACATCAGATGGAGTCATTTTGTTGTAGTTGCCATATTTAACCTTTCCTTTTTAATTGGAAATATATATTGTTTGGAGATACTACCTTCATGTTTAATTTCTGAAAAGAAATGCATAAAAGAGAAATCTCAAGGGAAACATTACAGCCATGCTTTTCCCTTTAGCTTCTCCTCTTAAAACAGTCACTTCTTTAGAAGATGAATTACTGTTGATACTTAAAGAAGTATTCACATGTAATACTACATATTCTATGGCTTATCTCAGGGATTGAGGAAAATGTCTTACAGACTGCAGCAGTAGTAGTGCTTCACTCTCTCTTGGTGTGTGTGGACTTGTTGGGTGTCAGCATTCTCTCTGGACCAACTGCAGATCACATAGTAACCATATATAGCATATGTGCAGATTAAGACATAAATATTCACATTTTTCCAGTGTGAAGTTGATGAGGGTGATTAAATTCACAGCAGCCAAGAACTCCAGTGTACCAAGGCTCCATCATTTCATGTGCTTCACAAATACAGAGCACACTGTAAAAGCTGCTTTTAAACAAGGCATACATAGAGGGTAGAATAGCAAATACTGTCTGTAGTCAGCACATTAAGGTGTTCTAGAAGAAAACTGTCTTCTGGGCTGTGTATATTGTTCTTGTGAAATGATTCCAACAGTTTCAAATCTTTTTTTTCACCTTGCTAGTTATGCAAACAGCTCTTCACTTCTTTCACTAAAGCAAGTGGGAATTGTTCACTGTCACAAATAATAAATAACAAGAGTACCCGATCTGCAGAGCAGGGAAGTGATAAAAACACATGCTTATGAGTGCTTGAGATTTCACAGCTATTAATTTTGAACTTTTTGATTGCAATTCTGTTTTACAAGAATGGATGCTGTTAGGGCAGCAGTACACGGTGACAGTGAAGGATTATGACAACATGCATTTATCACTGTGAGCTTGATAAATTCAGTGTAAGAGATGGTCAGAAAATGCCCCGAAACCTGAAGTCATAAAATGTATCTTGCCTTCACTGCAAGTTAAAATAGTGAACATTTTTCTATTACTGCTAATGATCTTTTTCAATTAGTAATTTAATACTAATATGACTATGCTTGAGAAGCTTTCTTTGTGCATAATGTAATGTGTAGCTCTTACAACATTAGTGAATTCCTTAACATGTACACTGAGGGAATCTAGGAGTTTTGTGCAGAATGCTATTGTATATACAACATGTAATCACATACAGAAAGGTCCTTTACAAAAGGTCAACAAATACTATATCAAGTTTGGCATTAATAAAAGTCAGAAGGACTCTTCAAATTTTCAAGAATGCTTTAAAACATTTTTAAAGGTACCTAGCACTTGAAGTCTGAATCACAAGTTTGTCTAAAAGTATACTACTATACTACCTCTGTGTAAATAAAAAAGTGGTAGGTCATGTCTTCCATTTTGAGATTGCATCTTTCACAGGTAATAGGAGTGTTTCAAATCAGAAACCATATTTTTGGATTATGGATAGAAACAGAAATTTCAGTAATAATTGAACATCATTCTGAAGTTGTATACTGTAAGAAATTAGAACACCAAGAATCCAAATACTTAATCTGTAATATTTATGCTCAGGTTTTCAAAGTGATAACAGAGAAAATAAATCCTAAGTTATACAGTAGAAAGTCTTGAATAAGGGAAGCAATTGAGTAAGAACATGTCTAGAAATGTTAGTACTTCATTTTTTAATCTTTCTCGTTCTAGGGAATTAATCTTCAGCCTTTCTGAAATCCTCACTGAGCTGGTGATTTTTTTCACATTTTCAGAACATCATCAAAGCCATGCTAATCTGGACCAAGGGCATGTCTCAGAGTCCTTGAATCTCTGAAGAAAACATTTTGCTGTCTTTCCTATTTTTAACATAATTGAGATTCACTTCAAACTTTAATGAAACTTATAGAGAGGACAGTTTGATTATTTACAAGGCAAGTGTTATAGGATATGATCAACAGCTTACAGTTTATCTCAAGATTAATAAGAAAAAATTGCAAATCCAGGAGGCATATGTTCTCACTGAATGTCTGGCTCAGTAATTAGACAATCTGGCTACTGAGTGAGGTACATTGTAATGTACATCCCATGTTTAAGTCATTGTAAGCCTGTAATCTGGAGGAGGAAAAGGAAAGATCTCATGAGAAAAAGAAATCCAGATTTTTTTTTCCTGTAACGTGAATCTGTAGGTATTTGCTTTGTCTCTCAAAGGAAAGGCCTAGAATTTGAGCAATGAGAACAGCTGGAGTTCTGCCATTTTTTTTTCTTTAACTCTAGAATTTTCTTTGTAACTAAGACAATCTAGTTTTTAATCATCCAACACTCTAGATTCTGGCAAAGTCTTTAATTAATTAATATTTTTGTATAAATTTATAAAGTAAAATTTATGCTACCTTCCTCATCATCTTCATCAAAAGCAGTGCATTTTAAGACACTGGGGCAGATAGGAAAATTTCATCTTTCTGTATTTGTAGGATCACCTACTTATTTTTTCTATGCTTATATTTGGAATGATATTGAAGGGACTTTATAAGAAGCATAGACTGGATAATTACTACAAAGACATAAAGGAATAAAAAAAAAAAGAACCTCTGATGGACAATTTGCTTTCAAAATCTTTTTTAACCACTTTTCTTTTGTTTGTATATGAAGATTGTGCTAAAAAATCAACCTAGTGAACCTTAAAATATTTTCTTATATGTTTGCTTTAAGGAAAGATGTTTTGAGAACCAAATAAAATCAATCTGTAAAATTATTTGGTATTTTGGACAGAGAGCTTCTATTGAGGAGGCAATAGAATACATATGCTGGCATATGTGAGAATTTCACCCACATATAACATATCATGGACCCCTATACTATCTGTCCTTCGTGCTTTGTACTCTGCATTTATAGTCTTATCTTCCCAGTAGAAGTCTGAAGATTTTTTGATTTTTGTTTCAGTCTCCTTTCTTCCCACAAAACCAGTTTATTTTTCTAATACTCTAAGAGAGTAGTAAGAGATCAAATGTTATGAAAATGTAGAGATGATTATTATTTCGATTTTGTTCCTTCTGCTGGATTGCAGAAAAGGTCTATAAATATGTTAATATTAACTATTTGTTGGTGTTTTTGTGGGGGTTTTTTTTGTGTTCTTTACTTTTAATAATTAAATTCTATTCTAAAACCTTAAATATTTGAAGATCTGAGCATATATAATGAAAGGTAAGACAGTGAAGACAGTAAAGATCTTCATTTACAGATTTTTCCTGTCCCATGGAATAACAGCATGTCTGTATGGCTTCTTGATACTGTTTTCCCAAAGAGGGGGTTTCTTTCTGTTACAGTGAGTAAAACCAAGGAACAACATAAAAAAATATAAAAATTGAAAAAAAAAATCCAATCACCAAAAAAAAAATCAACCCAAACCTGCAAAAATGTTCTCCAACTCAGGCTGATCTCTTTTTGCATGAATCAATAACCCTAGTCAAATTCAGTCAGTTTGGCAAACACCTATGGCTGACCTATGCTGTAGAGAATAAACAGAGACAATGTCAGTTTTATGACTAATCCGCTGTCTTTCATGAAACCTTTTCTTTCCAAAAGAGGCTTAAGTATTTTGAGCACAAATGAAATAGTTCCCATGTTCTCTACTTTTCCATAATTCAAGAGCTAGGAAGCCTGATTTGTGAGAAGCTTATTCTGTGACTTTGTGTGTAATTGACAGTGAAGGGGGAAAATGAGGCAATGTTACGCCTTTGCCAGTTCTTTTTAAAAGAAGGAATATACTTACTCATTAATGATCCAAGCTATGAATAGATTCATGGTTTATAACACAGCCTTAGAGTGGGTTAAGAGAATTTAAGGTTTATCACACAGTCTTAAAAGAGGCTAAGAGAATTTAAAAGAAAGCTATTCAGACTGGAAAATTCTGGGTAAACATTTACCTATCTTCTTGGCAGTTCATTATTAAATTATATGTTGGCATTTTACAGGCATAGAAAGAAAAGAGAGGTACAGACAAAGTAATAGAAACACTCTGATGACCTATTATTAGAGTTTAAGCTGAATAAATATTTAGCATCTAAAGTATGGAGCAGAGGTAATAAAAATCATTGCAGACTACTATCCACAGTGCATAATATCCAGTAATACAATTAAATTCATTACATTAATACATTAAGTAGTACTGTATGATGCAGTATTATCACACTGTTTCTATACCCTGGGCTTAAATTTCTTGAAAGTCATAGAGTAGTTCTAGTCGATGTTTCATGATGACTGGCAGATAAATGAATTACTATAACTGTAAAATAATGAAATCACATCAAGGTGTGGGTTTTTAATTTTTTTTTTTTTAATCAAATATTCTCATTTGTATTTAAGGGGAGCAGAAGAAGAATCTACGTGAGAAAGAATCCATATGAGAAATACAGAAACTTGTTAACAGTGTGCTGTCATAAGTGTCCTTTGACATAGGTTCAGGTCTGTGTTATTCTAGACATGCCTTTAATATCACTCTTTTGGTTTCTTGTCCATAGGAAGTAGATAATTGCATTTGTTTGCTTCATGATCATGTTAAAAGTCTGGAGAAGGACCACTAAATGAACCATTGTTCTTGTTACATGCAGAATTTTACCCACACTCTGGATTCTAGTCTGCAAGTTAGGGTCCAAAATGTTGTGAGGGTCAGGTTCTCTGATCTGGTTGTGCTATACATTGTAAGGGAAGTGCAAACAAGCACAAATTGTAAGGTTGCTGTATTCAGCCCTTAGAAATGTTGGGACCGTTTTTGGAGGACAGTTTGAAATTACCCTGATGAGATGATGTATCATATATGTTTATAGAGATGGCCTGCAATACTCTAATGTATGCACTGTAATAATGGATTTCAGCATCTTAACAGAGTTTGAATTTGGTTCTCTTGAGAGCATAGTGTCTTAATTTTCTTATATGTTTTTCTTTATTTTAGTACATCAGAATTAAATTCCTGTTTACTGATGTTGATAATAGGATAATAAATCTCTACATTTTTTATATGTCCAGTTTGTGTTTAATTATTAGAATATAGTAGATATTTTATCCTAACTTTAGAACATACTGACCTCATTTAGCACTATTGAAATAAGCTTAACTTCATATATATTGACTGAAGAGGGATAAGCTTTTCAAAATTTCCGTGTATTAGTCTAACCCTGTGTTCCCTTGAAAGATTTAAATAACTGGGATAGAATTATGCTTAACTCATTTCTATGAAAGTATTTCAAACAACAGAACTATTCCTATTACATTCCTATATGTATATCAGATTGAGTTCTCCTGGAAAGAATGAGGTACGAATACCAATGTTAACAAAGAACATATTTTTTAAAGTTTGTTATTTAAAGGTATGCTTTGGCCCTTAGGCCAATTTATCTCAATTCAGCTTGCCCAAGTTACTTATCTAGGGACAATTTACATGAAGAGGGATAGATGCCTTAAGGAGTCAAGCTATTCTCTCTACTTTAGCTATGTACTGTGTCCTGGACCTCTCTCTCCAATGATCATTGCAGAAGAGTAGCTTAAGTGGCTTCTTGGTTGCTGATTTGGGTTGAGATTCCAGCTGCCCTGTGGTTTTTCAGAACCAGGTTTAAGTTTTGACTTTTTTTTTATGGTATATTTCATCCACACAAATTATGACACAGACCTATAATAAAAAATATTTTAAGGTATTTCTGTATGTTTTGACTGTTGGAGCATAGATAAGTGGATTTGGTAGTGGAAGCAGGGGATAAGAACACGGGCCTGCTAAATGAGTGTAGCTATGCATCCTTCTGCCCTCTCACCTGTTGTCTGGATGTACTTTCTGGAAATATGGAAAATGACTGGGAGAACTAGGAAAGCAAGAAAAATGCAGATACTCTATCGATATTCTCTCCAAATACCAGTCATATCATTACTTCTAAAAATTGCAATTAGCTCTTTACCTTAGTTATTTTAAGTAAAAAGTATAAATGATGGAAATGCAAGCACTTATATGACGGTGATACAAAAGACTGTGAGTTCATCACCACCAGGATATATGCATGCTTTAATTTCACCTCACATTTGCAGGGAATTTTGGTGCTTTGCTTTGTCCTCTTGCCCTAGGCAATTTTTACAGTCAATAAACATCAAAGTTAATTAAAAAGAAAAAAATACTTGTAGTGTTCATCACATGTCATAAATAACATTGATGGATTCTGTTCTCTCTGTATCTAAGCCTAGAAAATGAAGAATAGGAAATCTGATCTACTACAAAGTATTTATAGCCTGCCTAATAATTAAGATAACATGCAGCAGCCAACAGTGTCTTAAACTGTTTTGTCCTCTATTTGGCATTTATCTAACAAATGCAGCTTGAACTGTAATAGTCAAGAGAAAATAGCAGGTAGATAAATTTTGTATCATGATACAGACATAGAAGTTGTATATAAATGTGCTGAAAGACAAGGATTTTATTCTGCTAACATTGTAGGAACATCAGATTTTAATAATGTACTGTTTTTTTCTTCATAATAGTGTCGGTGCTGAAGATTATGGAAGAGGTTTGGTAAATTTTCCTCTAAGTTGAGCCTCTTTAGGAAGAAAAAGGGAAGCAATAATGAGTTAAAAATGTTAGCAATGGCCATATCCAAAACAGTTATAACAGCAACCACAAACTCAAAGAAATTGGAAAGGTAATTTGAGGAAGTTCGAAGAAATAAAATTCCTGTTTGCAAAATTAACCCTATTTTTTTTTTTTTTTTTTTGCAAAATACTTTGCGACAACTGTCTGTTAGGAAAAAAAATAAAAATACTACATACTATCCTAGCTTTGTGATAACACAATATAGTGTGTTTCGTTACAATTTCTTCAGTGGTATTTATAAGGTGACTATAAAAACTGTTTCTGCCATTGATCTTTCTTTACCCTTAAAATACATAATATACTTGTAGAAATACAATATAAAGTAAAAACAGTAATTCTGTTGTTCTAACAAACAAAAAGTTTTAGGCTTGAAAACAGAACTATAGTGTTCTGAGTGTCAGATAAATAAATTTCCAAAATCTGTGTCTGTGCATTCAAAGTTATGTCCTGTTCTTTCTTTGCTGAGAAACAGCAAACAGCTTATGTTTATGAGGTAGAAAAAGTCATGAGGCAGATCAAGGAGATTCAAGTGAGAATATGAAAAATATGCACTTTTTTTTTTTTTTTCCTTAGGAGGGAAAAAAACCCAAATGAACTTGTAAATATTTGCACACAGGATTACAACAGCTGAATAGGGAGACAGGTGTGGCAGGAATTATAGCTGAAATGGTTCAGAGAGATCCATCCAACTAGGATGGATTTGTATGTCCTTGGCAAGTGTCTGCCTAGCTGCAGACAAGGGCTATATGGTCCATCAATGGATATGTCTTTGTGAAAAATAAGATGCTGTGACAGAGAGGTCTTTACAGATAAGAAGGAGCAACTCAGTACCATGGGTTCTTACAATAGATTCTGTAACCATTTCATTTCACACAACTTATGCAGGATACCAGGATGTGGTTGTTATACTATAATTGCTTATACATGACCAAACAACATAATACATAGGTTGCCTGGACTTTGAACAATCAATTTTAACTTTATTATCCCTTATTTCTTCGAATGCATTTCTCATACAGACATAGTTTTATTACACAAATCAAGCTCCTCTTATTGGTCAGCTTTTACAAATGTTTTAGGCCCACTCTATGAATTTTTAGGGGTCTATACAACTCAGACTGATAAAAAGAATTTTATAAACTGTGTAAATACTTCCTGTGACTGGTTTCTCTAACATTACAGGATGCTAATGTCAATCACTGCAAAAACTTGTAAGGCCACATCTTGGTTCCTGTTCTCCTGGATTTGTCATCTACAGAGATATAAAACAGGCCAAGAGCCAGACTGAGCACATAGTTAGAAATGTCATCACTCTTATGTTATTAGTCTGTGGTTTAGTGAATTTTGGAGAAGTCATTGAAGATTTAGTTGTGCCTCTCTCCAAACTATTGCCTTAATGCAGGCTTGACTTCTGTTCTAGCATAAGACCATCTGAGGAGCAGTTGCATTGCTGATCTGGAGCTGTTTCTATCATTCAGACTGGGGGTCGGTGACTTGTAAAGTAAAGATGATGATTTTCAAAGTGGTTTGAAGAGAGATTTTCTATCCCTTTCTCTCATCTTGAACTGCACATTTTTTGAAAGCAAACACCCGTGTATCAGTGGCTTAGTAATTTTATCTCCCAGTTATAAAAACAAAGAAACAGAGTTTGCATGTGAAACATACAGAAAAAAATGAAAGGCACAGTCCTACATACTCTGATAAATATTGTGTTTACGGGACCTCGGGTTGATATTTTTGTGTGCTATTTATTCTCAGACTTACTGTTAATAGGGTTATTTTCAATACCTAAAAACCCATGGTTTTCACTATTTAATGCTTTGTCCAATAATAATCAAAAGGTGATTTTTGTTTGGCACCTCTGATGTAATTCAATAATTTTGTTTACTTTATAGAATTAATTATGATTCTGCAATGTTGCATTGATATTCTGCATGACAATTTAAATATTAATTACATAGAATAGAATCCTAAATAAATATATTTAACTGTGTAAATTATTAATTATGGTGATAATTTTATTACTTAAATGAGAAAAAGAATAAAATATATATTTTAAAAGTTATAATCCTGGGTTTTTCCCATTAGCTTACAGATTAAGGAATTTATGAGACTTAGCACCTCCACATGCATATAAGCTATTTTGCATTTATTTTAGTATAACCTTTTAATTCATGCAGTAGATAATTTAGAAGAAAAATGTTATGACCATATGTATTAGACGTGTATTCATTTTATATTTGCGTAGATACACTTATTTTGCTATTTAAAGCTTATTTTTTTTAATCAAACATGGATGGCATTCATGCAAAATGTGTTATTTTAAAGAAGAGTATTCAAATGATGTAAACAACAAAGTTAAATGGTTGTCTGCATTAAAAAGATGCATGAGAAATATCTCAGAATAGAGGGAGTAGGAACTTGAATGGATTTGTAGTATGAGTGTTTTTACCATTGTGTTCAACATCACTTGTACAATAATATTATATAGGACTGAACATTAATGTTACTTGATCACCAGACAGGGCACTCCCTGGGGCTTTTTTGTTTTTGTTTGTGTTTGTTTGTTTTTGTTTTGTTTTTAAATTGTGTTTTTTCTTTTGTTTTCAGAAGCATGATGTACCAGAGCACAGGGCTACAATTTTATTCACTGGCTGATCACTGCTGTGTTTCATTGGTTGCTGGTGGCACAGTCTTAGTGCAATACATTGAAATAATTATGTTTCTAACAGCTGCTGAAAAGTATTCCTATATCTGATATTCCTCTGACAATTTAAAAATTTTGAACATGAAAATTCTCATTGACCTACCTAAGGAAACACTCTGGGAAGTCATATAATTCTCTAAGTATTTCATTCACCTGCTGTGAAAGTGATCAGGGACCAAGCACCTTATGTAAGTGTCTGTCTGCTGGCTTTTGGAAGTGATCGAAATTGGCTGTGATAGACTCAGGAGTATCCCATTCTTCTCTAGTAATCCCAGCAGGCAAAGTCCAGTAGAAGAGAACAGCTAATAGAGTATCTGTGATAAGGAGTTACAAATGTCAGCATAGTCTCTTCCAAGTTATCACATTCCCAGAGGATGCCAGAGAAGTTAGTGTATTACTCATTGCAGTTTCAGTATTTATCCTCTCATGAGACCTACTTGAGGGCTATCTTCCTTATGTGTTCTGTGTAGTACCCTGCAGTGTAATATTAGTGTAAAATTTTATTTTGATACTATCTTGGTAGAAGAAATATAGAGATTTTGCTTTCTTTTGAAGTAACCAGTGATATATGTAATTTGTTTCGATTTCTTGCTTAAAAGTTGACCTTGTGTGCTGGATTTTGACTTTTTTCTCTCTATACATATGAACTGTGGCATTAGTCAGTATTTAAAGGAAAAATACAGGTCACATTTTACATAGATGTGCAGGTACACTGATGAAATACAAAAATGTCTATTTCCTCCTTTTATCCCCAGGTACTGGGCAAGTAGCTACAGCAGCTACGATTGCCGCAGACATTTTGAAACCTTATTCCAGAAATTTTTTTGAGCTTTTTTCATTTTTATACCAAAAAAATATTTAACTAACATAATTTAATTTGTAGGATCATACCTGTTCTTTGTCAAACCAGCTAGCATGCTTCTCTTACCCTTCACAATAGAATGACTGGGTTCAAGCTATGGATTGGGAATGATTCCTGGTCAGTGGTGTCTGCTGAACTGTGGCTAAGCACTCTTGGGGACCAAGTGCTAGTTGGCATCAACCAAAATAGTACTAAAGGTCATGCAGATAATTTAGTGCTATGGATACTCACTTATCAGAAAATGAGAATGTGCCATGACCCTGCACAATTTACTACTATAAATAATACTTTATTGTCCTCTCAGAAAGCTTTTAGTTTATTGCAGTAATGGACTTCTTTAAAAATAATAAAAAAAAATATATATTTTTTTTGTATTGCAGCTACATGCCAAGATGCTAATACATGACTATATTTCCATATGGAAAATAAAGTTTTATGTGGTAACTGAATATAGATATACTTAAAAGATCAAGCAGATTTTTAAGTGACTGCAATCACACATATTTTTTAATGTGATATGTTTTTTGCATGCACTTAGAAAAATGACTCATAAACATCAGGCTTGGGATTTTGTGCAGACCATTACTTGTAGGATCATTATTTTTGATTTCAGATCTCAGCTTAAAGAAAAAGTAAAAACAAGAAAAAAAAAAAAAGTAAAGCAAAAAATACACCTGTAATATTATATGGTAATTATGATTATTCTTAGCTAAGTTTAACTTGCTTTTTTGAGCCTCTTTTAAAAGCTTAAAAAGGTTGTGTTTTTTGATTTGGCTTTTTTTTTTAAATAAATCCTTCTAATGTAAATATCAGCATTGCTACTCTGATTACAGTGCTCTACAGAATCAGGGTTCTTTTGCTCTTTCCAATATATGACTATTACATAAAATCTCATGGGAAAAATAATGCCCACAGCATTTCCTATTAACCACTTGGAACTGCTTTTTGTAGGAATATTACCAATGGAACTACGAACTCTAATTCTCATTTCAGCTTAGGTATAAAAGCACACTAGAAAAAATATTCTAAATTTACATTTATATAACTGGAAGTAGAATATGTCCCGTGATACTTTTACATCTATTCCTGCAAAGTGGCAATTGAAACATACTCTCAACACTAAAAATGAAATCCCTACAGTTGTGTAGGAACTTAACTTCCTGTCACTGGGAAATATGTTATCTCAGGATGGCCATGGTACCACAAGATGCTGAGAGCAGTCCCTGAATGGTGTGTAAGTAGTTATCAGCAGGCATTGGTGGTATTGAGGGAACCTCAGGAAATTCTTACAGTGTAACATTATGACAGGTTCTTGTTCAGTTCTTCAGGCACAATTGGAATTTCCCATTGCAATAAGCTAATAAAAATGCATTAGGGTTAATGTAGATATAAAAGTTACGAAATGGCTACTACCAGTAGAAAAATATAGTACAACTGCTAATATCAGGGTTTGATGCATGCTTAAATACCTAAGGAAAGAAGTGCTAAATCATTTTTAAGAGAAAAAAACCCACTTAACTATCATTCTTTCACACTCAGATAGTTCCTAGATGACTGGAGGGGTAGTACTAAAATTAGGGGGAAAAAATCTGCCCAACTATGAAAGGTTTTAGAACCCAAAATACATTGAAGATTATATGAGAAATAGATGATGGGAATAAAAGTGCTGTTTCAACCTCATAATGGATAAAACTCACAAGAGCAGTACACGAAATATGGATAATTCTAGCTACATAAAGCTGTTCAGTGAAACTATTGTGCTATGCCATTCCAAACCCTGTGATGCTCAAATTCAAATACTTCTGGTTTCAATCAATCTTTATTATCCACTTATGTGCTTGGGATTGATGAAAACAGTTGGCAGTGCTTGAAAAAAAATGTATCAGGTGTGTGTGAGCTACTAGCCTTTAACATGGTTCATTAGAATATATCCTGAAATCCCTTTTGCCTTATATAGGCCAGGCTATACAGGCCAGGCTTTGCGTGTTGTACACACAAAGTCATCCATCAAATAGCTGGAAAATTGACTGTAATATGGCAACTGCAGTAGTGATAGAAGCCCAAATGTATCACTTAATTCCTTTTTTTTTTTTTTAATGTGAAAAATATGTTTTATTTCAAATTGCTTGAAATCTAAGAGGTTTCCTTTTTGTGAGAGTTATTCATAATGCATTACATTCAAGCTTTTAACAGGAAAGAGATTGTCATGCATGTAAGAACCTTTAATCTGAACAAAAATCTTGACAAAATTGGGGTATTTTTGACTGAAAAAAAATGAAGATCACGTGATAATACCCTCCTGGAAATTATATTAGATTTAAAAAGACAAGTATTACACACTGATATTACAAGTAACAAGTATCACACACTGATAAATTTTCAGTAGTGCTGGAGTTCTTATGAGGTTTACATCTTTAACATTAATTGATTTTTGTTTAGTTATAGTAAATTACTATAAATGGCCATTGTTGCAAGATGACCCCAGCCAGAAGTCAAGCACCCACATAGCTGCTTGCTCGCTCTCCTCTCCATGGAAGGGGAGAAAATAAAAGGATTATGAGAAGACTTGCATATTGAGATAAAGACAGTTTTGTAGGTGAAGGGAAACCTGTGCACACAAACAAAGCAAAATAAGGAATTCATTCACTATATCCCATTGGCAGGCAGGTGTTTAGCAACTTCCTCAAAAGCATGCCTTCATCACAAATGAAGGGAAATCAAAATGCCATAACCCCAAACTTCCTCCTTTTCTTCTTCTTTCCCTGAGTTTTTCTTGCTGAGCATGGCATCATATGACACGGGATATTGCTATTGGTCAATTTAGTCCACTCTCCTGGCTGTATTTGCTTCCAGCTTCTTGCTCACCCCAGACCTACCTGCTGGCAGAATGGGGTAAAAGGGAAACTCGATTCTGCACAAGCTCTGCTCACCAATAGACAAAAGATTGGTTTGCTATCTACATAATTTCAGTCACAAATTAGAAACACAGTATCATATATGCTGCTGTGAAGAAAAGTAAGTCAGTCTCAGACAGACATCACACAGTAAAATCTAATTATTTAATTACTTTATATATTTTTTTTCCCTAAAAAAAGGTGAGCTTTGATTTCCTGTCATTTTTTCCTCGAGTTCCTAAGTCTTAATGATAATGTCATCATAATAGTAATAAAAATTCACCTTTTCAAAGCAGTAAAATAATTGGCTCAAATTCATTGTTTTGGCTTGTGTCATGAGGCAGCACAGAGGATTAGACAGAAATTGGTGATTCTGTCTCAGAATCTGATGTAGTTTGAATAGCAGAACCACTGGAATTCTTAATATTGACATGAAATCCGTCTGGATAAGCACCTATTTATAAGTTCTCGTGAACTCAGGACAGATAGTTCTTAATTACATGTGCCTATTCATAGCAGAAAAGAGATTTATCAAACTGTTTTTATTTGGACTGGCTTGAAGTCTATTTTTTCACATTTATTCCATGCTAGTAGCTGCTATGTTATGCTGAATAACATCTGTAAATAGTTATTTCTGAAGTCACATCGTGTCAAATTGTATCAAATGTAGTCATAGAATCTTTTGTAACGGAGTTCCTGAAGGCTTCTGTATAACCTACAGTTGGACAGAGAAAAATGCTACAATCATACAGAATAATGATAAAGAAAATCTAAAAGCATGATATAAACACGCTGGTCTGGATAGGCAACATGATGGTATCTTAATATGTCACGATGCTGTCTACAATCATAGATGAAGCTAACTGCATAAGACAGCATGATATGTTGTAAAATATGTCAATATGTGATCTAGTAGAAAAGGAGCAATTTATTTACCTTCAGATGTTCCATATTTTAGCCCCTGAGCATTAAAGAAAAAGCTTTGGAAATCATTTGGGAAGCATAAGTTGATTGTCGTTTGTCATTGTTAACAGAGGCTTTGATTTCTGAACTTTAAAGATAAACTGCCTTTAAGAAACATTCAGACAGGCAATTCCACTTTAACTTAAACACGTCCTAAGCAGTATTTTAGTTTGGTGGGTGTTTTTGTTTTTGTTTTGTTTTTGTTTTTGTTTTTGTTTTTGTTTTTGTTTTTTTCTTTTGGTTGGGGTTTTTTCGTTTATTTGTTTTGGGTTTTTGTTTTTGTTTTTGGTTTTTTTTGTAAAGGAAACAATTTTGACAGAACTGAGTTGAGAAGTAAGTGCACACATGGTTCTCCTGTCAGATGTGAGGAGCTTCTTACCTCCAACAGGAAAGAGTCAGGAGAAACACCTGGTAAAAACAGGGGGCAGTAACCTTCTGGCCTAGAACAGCATGCTTAATTGTCATCCTGTGGTAGAGATTTCAAAGTGCACATAAATGTAGAAATGATGTTCTGAGGGAAAAATGAGGGAAAAGGAAATAAGGGAGTGGATTTTAACTGGGTATCAGGCTAATATTTTTTTTTAAATAGTTCTGAAAAATTTGGAAGTGTTGAGATTGCATGTTGTATAGATGACTGCAATGCCTGTTTTTGGAAGCTTATCCATATTTCTTTTGAGCTCTCTAATTGTAAAAGTAATAATCCAGTTAAGCTTCTTGGAGGAGGGATGGGAAAGAACTTTTTTCAAATGTTCCTAAATGGCATGTTATGAACATTGGATGAATTTGTGGAATAGATTTCCAAACAAAATAGCTGGCTGAATATCATGGCAGCAAATCACAGGACTGATAGAGTAAATGGAAATCTGCATTGAAAGGCTAGTAATACAAAATACATAGTTGGACTGTTTCCCCACAGGCTATAACTATTACCTATGAGAAATTTATCTATTAAACCAATAACTTTACAAAACTCACAAATGAGAAACCATAAAAATCCATTCTGTTTATGTTTACACTACCTAAAAAGATCAAGGGGGAAAGGCTAATGGAATATTTATTAAACACATGCTGAACGGTGTCTTTTTACATTTGATTTCCCTCATAAATGTTTCTTCATTAAGTGTTTTAGCTCAACTTTTTCATAAATTTAATATAAAGTAATGGATGCTGCTTTTTACTTTCCTTTGACCACAAACTTAGAAAATCAGAAGGAACAGGAGGAGGCACAGGAAACTTTGATGCTACCTAGCATCTTATTTCTTAGACATTTTTGTCCAAGAATACAAAACTGGCAGAAGCATTAGCGGTAGTGTTAGACATCTTGTATCTAAATTATTCAAAACCTTTAAAAAAAGGAACATTCACTGTCTATCTAGGCAGAGTATAATAGAATTTATAACTGTATTTTTTTCCTAAAAGCTTTGCTACTGCTGTTGTGATTCTTTGTGCTGCTTAAGAGTACTTCACCTCTGTCCCTAAGCTGCTCAAGCCTTCCTCATATCTGCAAGTCGATTCTATTGTTTCTAATATTCTTTAAGTGCTTAAAACAAACAAAAATGTTTAATGGAAACATTTGACTGAGAGAAAATACTGTGAGAAATAGGAAGCATGCAACAAACAGGAGACAAAAAGGGGAGTCAGTGAATGGGGTGTGGAGGTGGCAATAAATGCCTAAATCGGCATATCAAAATGGTAATGTGGAAACCAGGGTAAGGTAGTTTCCTTTTTTACCGCTCCTTAGTTAGTGTACACAGAAAAAAATTCTTCATTGGCCTTTTATAACAATTTGGAGAATCTTATTAGTGCTTTGTTATGTTTTGACAAGGTTGCATCAATAAAGACAGTTTATATTTCACAGGCTTCTAATTGTTGTTATCCTCTGTGTTCTTTCTTACCTGTCAGTATATCAGAGATCATCTGATCAATCATCTGACTGTCAATACGCTCAGAAAAATTCTAGTGCTGAGCAATGCTTTTTTATTATAACTGAAGTCTTATAATTTCTGAATAGAAAACAGGTTTCTCAGTGTCCTACATACTACCATTCCTTTTTGTGCATTTCCAGTGTTTGAGTCTTTACTACACATCTTGGATTAATTTTCATTGTCATTCTGCTCTAATTTTTTTGTTCCATTGGAACAACTTCTGTCTGTGAGGCAGCATAAAATGTAATTTGTTATGTAGTTGTGATTTTTTGCCCTTTTTTCAGTGCTACAGTTCTACTACAGAGTTAGTCTGTGGATTTGTCAAGGTCATTTGAATTCAAATCCTGCTTTCTTCCTGGTGCTCACAGCCTTTCCGTGTTTTGGGTCATCCACAGTTTCCACAGGAGTATACCATTGCTCAGGATTAAAGAAGTATGAAGCCAAATGCAAGAAATATTCCTATAGCATCTCATTTGCAGGTTGGCCTTTTCCTGCCAGCAAAATGTGGATAGCTACCAAATGGCATTTTTTTTCAACAAACTGAATTTCAATGACATGGAGAACACTAATACTGTGGTCATTTCATCTGGGCAAGTTAATATTGAACCTCTAGTCTATATCCTCTTTCAGTCACTTAAGATTTTTTCAATTCTGGCTTTAGATCAGCTGGTCTCTGAATAAACTAACCTACTTACAAAGAATGACCATTAACGAAAATAAATTAAGCTAGCAGAACTCCTAGAAAATCAAAACACCTCTGAGAAAAGAGTGACAGAGTTTTGTATTTTTGTATTTTCACTTCTAGTCAAGTGAAAATTTGAATGTTCTTGAAAAAATGTGTATATTAAATTTAAGAGAGCAGGTTTTAAAAACATACTAAATACCAGGCATAGAGAAAATTATTAGACACTGAATACATTGATTATACTGTTGTCATACCCTAAATAGGGATAGAGCAACATAGCCAGTTTGCTTAGGTAGTAATGGCAGTATGGAATTCAGAATGAATTGCAATCAAAACAAAACAAAACAAAACAAAACACCACCACAAAAAAAACCTGTAGAAATATGATCTCGATGTTTTTGTAGTTGCATACAGCCATTAACTGCTAATCAGTTGGTTAACACTGGAACTAAGCTAATTCCATTACCTACACAATGCAATCTCACTGGGCCCTGCAGTGTAAGCCTACCTGTAAATCACAGAGAAAACTATGGAACTGCTGCCAAGCTTGGCAATCACAGTGACACTGGCCTGATCCTAGAGGCCAAAATACTTGCTGCTGCTATAAAGTCTAATTTTTTTGATTAATAGTTCAGTCATGTGCTTTTCTGCTTCTTCAAGCTCTTCATTTATTTGTTTGTTTGTTTGTACGAGTTAATTTGAATTCTTCTAATGTTGAAATACTAACTGTACATAACAGCTGATAGGGCATTTTGTGTATCAACCATTATTCCAGTGGTCTGGACTTGCTAATTAAATCCATCTGCATTGCTGCTCTTCTAAACTTAGGAAAGCAGGAGTGAAGTAAGTCAGCTGTAGCAATTCTAGTTTCTTCTTGCCGTGGAGGTAGGCACGTCATTGCTATTACCTTGGTTAATGCAGGGCTTCCTTTCAAGTTTGACTTCTTGTAATGGAAGCTACAAAGAACGGATTTATTTGTTCATGGGTTATGTTCATGGCCTTCATGACCCTGTTGTAATTCCTAAAGGAAACATTATATTTTATTTATTATTTTTCCTCTCCTTTCCTTCAGAAATTTTTCTTTGGCTTCAGAGAGAGATCTTAATGCATTTACAGTTTGTTCAGTTCTTAGCTGATAGAGAAAAGGGGAACAAGAAGGAGTTTTGGTGTTTGGTTTCCACATAATTTTTGCTTTGCCTTTTATTCCATTGTTGGCCTTTGTTATTCTTTACAGCTCTATTGAGCAGGAAGTGTCTGAAGGAAAAAAAATCTGACTGAGAAAACTTAAACAAAGTTGTTCATAGAGTGAAAAGGGAAAATAATATCTGTTTCAAGAGAGAACAGAACCATACTGTGGAGTTACCTCAGTCTTGTGGGGGTAAATACATATACATGTGATCAGGATATCAGTAGATAGCTTTTAGGCATCAGCTGAACCCTTTGCCAAAATGAGGTCTTAATTCATGTGGGTATGTGTTTGAAAAGTAGTTTTCAACATTGATTTTTTTTTTCAAAATGACATTAACCTTTGGAAAAATGTGGCTTTGATTTTTGAGTTCAACGGTAGAAAAAAATTCATTTAATATACTTGATTCTTAAGTTCCAAATGTGATTCAAAAGTAGCTTTCAAAAATGCTGCACAGATGTGTTCCTGTACTTTTTTGTTATTCTTTGAGTAAATGCAACTATGTTTCTGTATTTTGTGTTTCATGATCCACTGAAACAACATATCCAAGATTTGTTTAAAGAAATAGGAAAAAATACTCACTTTGTTTCATTAAGAAGAAAATATGCAAAGATTTCCTCATATTTTTCATGATGATAATTTGCCCTTACTTTTTCCACCTTATTTCTTATATTTATATGATTCCATAGAATAAATACCTTCATTTTTACTCCTTTTGATTGGACAACTCCTTTAATACTTTTTTTGAAGTGTAATGTTTGTAGATGAGTGAAAGCAGTTCAAATCAAATGAACAACAACTAGAACGAATTCAAAGACCAGAAGAAAACCTATTTTGAAAAAAATACTTATTTGCCATATTGGCATCATTTACTTATTTCTGTTTTTTCATTTGAGCATGATGTAAAATTCACAGTAAAAGTGAGATAATTGAGGAAATAGAATTTAAATTAAAATTACAAAATTACTAGTTAGAAAAAATAGTTTATAAAGTTGCATTATGCTAGATCATTAAAAGCTTGCTTTTCAGGCAGATGAATAAAGACAATTCTCACTACAATCAGTGAAGAGCAGTGGGTGATTAGTGCCTCCAAAGATAACTCCTGCAGGCTAGATCAGATCTATGTTAATTGTTAGGATGAGAGAATTAGAAAAGGAAAAATATTCAGAGTTGGAGGAAGAAATGTTTACTCCAGAGGGCTGTACCAGTCGGCTGCTGTGTTTATCCCATCTACATAAGATTTTATTGAAGGGAATCTCACAGTGAATATTTTCTGTATAATATATTTTATTTTAAAACACTTTTAAAAAAGGATTTTGGAGCATAGCCTGAAATAGGGATTAGATTTTAAAGTATTTTCTGTGTGGAACTGGGACTAGTCTAAATTTTCAGGCTGAGGATGTAAAAATTGCTTCTTTTTTGTTAGTTGAAAAAGCAGTTCAGTATGCTGGAACTGTTCCTCAGGGAGGAAAAAGAAGCAAGTGCAGACTCCTGGCTGGAGCCCAGCTGCCTGTTAGAGTTCCAGAGCATGTCCTGATTCACTTCTATTTGTTCTTCTCTCACTTGTTCATTCATATCCTTTCTACTGAATCATGAAACAAGAAACTGTGAAATCTTTGGGTCAGTGGATTTTGGTATACTCTTAGATCTCCAGGCATACTGTGATTGAATGTAGTTGACAGTGGGTTTAATACCGTGTTTCCTTACAGCTTTTTTTCTAATGTGGGCAGTACTAGGTGGCAGACTTTTTGTGTCTAGAAACACTGAACTGAAATACTGTCACTGATACTACCAGATTTTTCCAAAATACTAGCACTAAAGAAAGGATAAATAAACACTCCTACATACATTTAATAATGCATTTACAAACAAGCTTTACAACCCAAATATTTTAAGATCTATTTTGTAAACTAAATTCTGATTCATAACTACATAAAAAGGGTAGCTCAATTTTCATACTGCAAACTTGTTTATTTCTCATTTGTCTGTGAGAGTAGTCTGCGGGATTTGGTCTGTTGCTGGTTGTGGTGTAATGAGGCATGCACCTGTAGAACTTTGGATCTGTCTGAATCTAAAAAATAATTCCTTGGCATTATAACAAAACTCTTGAATATAATGTCTGAATACATATTTGAACAAGAAAGTACATAGGTTTGGTTAAATGAAAAAAAAGATTTCTTAATTTCCTGGTTACTAATGAATTAAATGTATAAATGCATAGAAAATAGCAAGAAAATAGTATGGTCTTGAAATAGGAAGCAAGATAGGTAAAGAAAGTCTGGATGGCTGGTATTTTGAGCCTTAGGTCTAACAGGTTTCCAAAGTCTGGTAATGTTTTCTTGATTTGTCATTCTGTTGGACTCTAGAAAATTTAGGAGCTAAGTACATGTGGGGATAAGAGAGAATAAAATAGTGTAATACTGCTTCTGCTTCCTGAAAGCACATTGCATGTACAGTTCCTTCATACCCAGCCTGCCTTAGAGATCTGATTCATGGGTATGAATGTCTAACTTTGTGACACTTACCACCTCTGTCTATCACTTTGCTGCTCCTGAGCAGGGGAATTGCTCATGCAGCAGTTATTGGGTCAGCGCAAGTTGAAGTCCAAATATTAAAGAATCAGTGCTCTTTGGCCTCACTGTACCAGGTTGTAAACTGCAGCTGTTAGCTGCTGCCTCATAAACAGTTTTGCTTTTCCTAGTGTGGGTGTAGATATTTGTGAGGAGGCAGAAAAGTGGAGATCTGAAGCAAAGATCACTGCTATCTATCTCCAGGAAAGCTGCTCTTTTTCTTGCAGCAGAAGCTCTCAGTTCAAACCCAGTTTCGTTGGAAATTTTGCTTGCTACTTAGATTTGTCTATTTTAAGGCAATGTATTCGCCACCCAGGTACAATAAAATGCACAGAGACAGTCTGAAAGAATGTAGAAAATTTGCAGCCATAGAACAGACTATTCTGTTTATCCCTCTAGTAGGTACTTAGTGCCAGTGCAGGGAATCACATTTCCTCTCCTCTTCTGCATCAGTTTAGCTCTCACATAATGTCTAACATGTGGCTCAGAGTGGCTTGCCTAGCACTGATCTCACTAATTTGGTCAGAGTTGAAAATAGTCTTCCAGGTTTGAATTTACATTTGTGTTACTCTGAAGCCAAAATCAGTTTTAGGTTCAAAGGCGTTGAAGTCAAGACCATCAGAATTTCCAGAATATTTTGACTTTTGGTTTTTTTCTTTAGTTGGTTTGTACTTCTTTTTTTTTTATTATTTTTTTTTTTTTTGTGGTTGATTGGTTTTTACTTCTTGTTGTTGTTGTTGTTGTTTGTTGTTTTTTTCCAGAGTGAGTGGGACAATTATAAGAAATTCCAAGTGCTCTTGGAAGGCTCTAGAGATCTTTTGAGGAGTTCAAAGAATCCCTTGGGTACTGAAATAAACTCTGGTTTTAGAAACATCAGGGTGTTTAATTAGTACTCCTTTCTTTGTTCCTGGTTTGCAACAAAGACTCTCTGTCAGCTTTGGGTTAAACTATTAATGAAAAGGGTGTGTTAATTAAACAACTTGTGTATTTCTAATTAGCAAAAGTACCCTAGCCCTCCCGAGACTTATAGCCAATCACAGAAATGTCTAAGTGATACTCATGAGCTGGTGAGAGAAGCCATAGAAAATATTAATGCATCCAGGAAAAGTAGCAATAGTGACAATCTTGTGTGGGGAATGCTTCACAAGAGACAAAACATGGATAATTCATATTCTCAGGGATCTTGCCTTTTTCTTTTCTTTTCTTTTCTTTTCTTTTCTTTTCTTTTCTTTTCTTTTCTTTTCTTTTCTTTTCTTTTTCTTTCTTCACGGTATGCAATTTGCATGACTTATGGCTAAAATCCATTATTTGGTGGGACATCTGCAAAGTCATTTGAAATTTTTAGGTTCTATTGCAGCATGCAGAAACTATATTCAGTTTTTTTTTTTTTTTTTTTTTTTTTTCCCTCTTTTAATCTTTCCTTGTGCTGGATGTCATTGATTGAGTGAAAAGGAGATCAGCACCTGTATGGAAACAGCCTCTGAGGGTGGAATGCAATGATTTCACACAGCAAAGGTGCAACATTGCCTCTTTTGAGGTTTTTTTTGTGTTTATGGCCACTAATGTATTAATGGAAACCGCTACTCATAATCTCCTCAATTTGGTTAGTATTATGCAGGATAGCCAGCAGCTGAGTTGACAGAATGGCACACAATCAGTATGTTATGTCAGTATAAAGAAAAATTTCATGAGATGGGATAAGTTTTTGTTTACATTTTTAAGAAAAAAGTTACTTATCTGTCAGCCTATGACATGGCCTATGCTACCACATTAGAAACACATTAAATATTTTGCATGTACATTTATACATGCATTTGCTAAAACTCCAATAGTGATACATTTATTATCTCACATGTATAATTCAGTTGGAAAATCACATTTATAAAAAGCATTGAAGAATCCCATTTTACAGCAGTATTTTTTTTTATACTAAAGCAAATTGTAATTAATTAATGCAACACTAAAGTTCATAAAAATCCAGTTTGAATTTGTTAATCTGTGCTGGCCGTTTGCTACTTAACTAAGAAAATAACTACTTTTCATATGGATTAGGAAGTCTTTATGAATTTAAGTAGTTAATATATCTTAATGGAAATGTGAGTACTGACAACTATTTTTTTTTTTTTTTTTACAAGGCCTTGAGATGTACAGGAATCAGGTGTGCATGTATGTGTTTTTCTGTATGCCAAACATAGATTTGAAATCCAGAGGTTAAAGAAAGACAGTAATCTTTACTCTGCCAGCTGCATAGCAGCTGAGGAAGAGGTTTTTAAAAAATGTGGGGTTTTTTCTGTTAAACATCTAAGTAATCTCAGATTGGCCAGTATGTATTGCTTATCTAAGGGTGGAACACAAGTAATCAACACTTTTTGTCTTAGATTTGGAAAATATTTTTAAGATTTAGTTGTGAGAAGATGCTGTTGGGTTTGTCTCATCTGCAATTTTCCACTGCTTTTAGAAAAGTCAATAACTTTTCCTCCAATTCTTCATAATGTGCTGCAGAATAATTTTTTAAAAGTAAGGAATTGCCTTGTTTCCCTTGTAGTAGTTCCAATATTTAGATTATCATATGAGAAAATGGGCAAAATAAGCTTTAGAAGAGATTTGTGTAACTAAGATTTGAGATGTTTGATTATACTAAAATTTTTAGTGAGTGATGATCTGGGTGGGAAAGAGCTGTCAAAAATCTTGAAATTGAGAAGTGGAATTTAGAGCGATGTGCACATTCAAGTGTCCTTATTCAGAAGGGGATGTCTAAATGACTTTTAACTTCTTTGTTTACTTCCCATGTTTGATTGAGTGAAATTTTAAAGAAATATTTTATTTACCAAAGACTATTTCCTTCTTAGTAAGCAACTTGAAATTGATTTTAACTTGACACATTTCTTCCCTGAAGTAATACAAAATCTTTGTCTAATAAATGTATACAGAGGCTGTGTGGCTCATCAGGGTGCCATGACATTCCAGTGAATTGATTCTGTGGTGTTAAAGGGTGACATACTTGGTGTTAACGGGCCATCAGAGTATTGGGATTTGAACTGTACACAGAAAGAAAGACTGACTTTCCTCTAACATGACACTTTCTAAAGCAGGAGGAGTAATGTTAGTCTTACATAGTTCCTCATGGATACACTTAAAACATTAATAAGATTTTTGTATAATTAATAAAATTAGAAAATACTTTTTAAAAATTCTGAAATAAAATTTAATATTTACTGTTTTGTAAGAGCTACCACCATTTTGCATTTGTTAATTTGTAAAATTTCTTGGCATCCAGAGTTTAAAATTCACTCTTGAAAGAAACATTTTATTTTAGACTGTGGTTTGTTTGTTTGTTTTCCTACATTATTTTTCTTCTACAAAATGTAATCTGTTTTAGGTAAAGATCTTAAAAAAAAATTAGTGTAGTTTTTAGCCTACAGGATTTGTTTTGCCTTTCATGTAATGGCTGTTCTCTTTATACTGGAGGCCAAAGACACCTAAGTGTAAAGTTGTTTCAGTTTTATATTACCTTGCAGGGCATCAAATACAGACTAAAAGGGCATGTGAACCACAGAGGGTTAAAACTGAGCATCTTCTAGTTTTCTGTCTTTCAGATGAATTTTTTTTTAATGACCCGGAGTGTTTTTTTGGAAATAGCATTTTGTTTATTTGTTTTATTTTATTTTAGTGTTGATTATAATTATTGTGAAAATAATAAAATCAGCTAAGTAAAAAAAAGTGAGCTAGTTCTATAATCTTTGGAAATTAATCAGGTTTATGGTTTAAAAGAGTCAATAGGACTCAAATTACAGATGTTTACATATTCATTCTGTTTTGTGTTTGAATACCAGTTGTCCTGCAAAGAAATGTAGAATATATTTTATATCATATGTTTGCTCTGTTTTCTAACATAAGTATTTTGCTTAAGCAGATTTGCTAGGAAGTGACAGCTCTGAAAAATTTGACACAGTGACTGCTGGAAGAATTTCAGTTCCCAGCCATCTAAATAGTGCAGAAGGGAGAAGATAAAATATCACTGTATTTTAAAGATGACAGTTTTGTCAAAGATTGCTTTTCACTCTTAAAACAAACTGAGTAAATCAAGTAGATCTAAAATGTCTGCACTCATTGGAGATGCAACACCTTTTTAGTTCCTTTAATTTTTTTCCTTCCCTCCTATCTCTTTATAAGCATAGGGTAGAAAAATGACTTATTAAATGTACAACATTCTGTGAGTAGCACAATTCTTCTGGTTTAATTGTTATCTTTAGATAGTTTTGAACCATAAGAGGCTTTCATGAAACATAGTTACACAGAGGTAATCTACATAAAATTCTGTGGATCACAAATCAGGAAGCTGATCTTGTCTGTTTGTTTCAATCATTTTTGAGCAAGTGTCTACAACGACGTTTTGTAAATGTGTTCTTTAAAATAGCAGAGGGGGAAATGTTACTGAGCATGGCTCTCCACTTGAGCAGATATAAATGCTCATGATGAAATTCTTGTTCATCACAAGCATCTTGTTCATTCCCCCTAGTAGCAGGGGGATAAGTGCCCAGTGTATGCTTCTCTTCTGCTACTTATAAATGTGGCATAACACTTGCTGAAGGTGTATGTTCTCTTCACATTTAACTCAAAAGAAATAGTTTGCAGAAAGACTTTACTAAGGTTTAAATTTCTTTTGAGAACGAAACTCACTATCCATAAAATATGAGCCCTGTGTGCTACCCACAGTCTGTGCAGGTACTGACAAGGAAACACCAGAGTTCAGGCTGCTGCTGTTTTCTTCATGTTCTGTAATGAATTGGTCTTATTTGGCAATCTGCTTCAACACAGCTGAGCTACTGTATTATACTAAAACCTGTCAAAATATTTTCCTTTTTTTTAGTCCCCTCTACAATGTCACAAAATGAATTTGCATTATTTTAAATGTAGCAGGTCCAAAGATCTACAGCCCTGGATTTCTTTCTTTCTTTCTTTCTTTCTTTCTTTCTTTCTTTCTTTCTTTCTTTCTTTCTTTCTTTCTTTCTTCTTTCTTTCTTCCTTTCTTCCTTTCTTCCTTTCTTTCCTTTCTTTCCTTTCTTTCCTTTCTTTCCTTTCTTTCCTTTCTTTCCTTTCTTTCCTTTCTTTCCTTTCTTTCCTTTCTTTCCTTTCTTTCTTCCTTTCTTTCCTTTCTTTCCTTTCTTTCCTTTCTTTCCTTTCTTTCCTTTCTTTCCTTTCCTTTCTTTCTTTCTTTCTTTCTTTCTTCTTTCTTTCTTTCTTTCTGTCTTTCTTTCTTTCTTTCTTTCTTTCTTTCTTCTTTCTTTCTTTCTTTCTTTCTTTCTTTCTTTCTTTCTATGGACCCTATGCCATGTATTTGATTGCTTCTAAGAAAGCCTCCAACTCCAGAGTTGGTGTAAAGCATTAATGTTTTTTCCCTCAGGCACGTTGCATGAAGTCTTTAAGAAAATATCTTCGAAGGTCTCTCAATTTCTTGAAGAAGCTAAGCCATTATTTAGAAATTTCTCAAAAAAATTCTATGTTTATGGGCATCCAAAGGAAGACTCAAGTTACAAGAAATAACTACTGAAAAGGCATAAGGAAAAAGGTTATGCAAATTTTAAGATGAAATCAGCTCAGTAGTCTTGTTTGAAGGAAGAGAGAGAGGCTTTTCATTTGTAAAATGCTCTACAGTGATGCAGAAAACCAATTAAAATATACATGAAGTATACACTCATTTTTAATTTCTGAGGCATCCTTCCATTTGAAATAGAAACCCCCACAAATAAATATGTAGAATTGTAACCTATCAGTCTTGGCTGGTGTACTCTGCTTGCCAGCCAGGCTAGGCATAATTTCATTGGTGTACATGTGTCTCCTGAAACTTAAATGGAAAAATATCTTTTGTAGTTCATCTCCCCTCCAAGATATAGGGAAGCCATTTTAACATGTCTTACTCCTGAGTACTACAGCTGGTAATATTCTGAGTAGGGGCAGCCTTGTAAAAATAAACTGGACTATCCTTCTGTAACTTACCTGGACAGAGAAAAGTCTTTTCCCTTTGCATATTGGATGTAATTTAATACAAAAGAAGTGGAGACACACTTAAGACTGATTTTGGGTCCTACAACAAAAAAAAAATGCTACTTCACTGGAAAAAGGTGGGTTTTTTTTTTTCTAATTTTTGATCAAATATGAGAAAAAACCTGACCCTAAATGATAAACTAAGCCAGTTTATAGTGCTAATTTAGTACTCCCATTTGCAAATTCTGTGCTTATATTAATTGGCCATGAAGAATTTATGAGCAGAAGAATTAGTAGTTACCTAAAATCTGTGTGTAAACTATGCTATGTTCGAATCACCAGAGTACAATCTAATGTGAGGTAATTCAACCGATCTTGCAAATATTTGAATGCAACGTTTGTTGCTTTCCATTTTTCAGATATTTTATACATGAACTCTTAGCATGACAGCCTGATTTTGATATGTGACATTATTTCATATATATAACCATTGTCAAATCCAGCTTAATTTTGATCATTTTAGATTTAATTTAAAAGTGTGTTTAAGAAATTAAAGGTCACATCATTAATTGCTTATTTTTTTTTATTTTATTCTTCATTCTACATCATATATTAAAGATAAAAATATCTTTCTCTGTTTCCATTGACAAAAAGTGAATAGAGAAGAAAAAACAATTATTTGCAAAATGTAAAAAAACCTCGTTCTGATAATTTGACAGACTTTATTTGAATCATTCTACCATAGTGTACTCATAATGCACACTATAAAATAAGCTTTTATTTGTTAGGAAACACCATACTTCTCCTTGATAAAAGACTTCAAAAGTTGCAAGTGGTTTAGAAGCATGGAATTTATGTTTCCATTGAAAGGGAAGATATAGATACAAAGAAACCTCTCTTGTTTTGAACTTATTTTTAAGATAGTGAATAGTTGACAATACAGACAGGTTTATGGTATTGTTACAAAAATTTAGTGTTTTGCATACATACAGCATCTAAGAATAGCTCTATTCTTTATAAACTTAGTTTATCATTATGATACTTCCATAACATAAATGATTATTTAGATGAATGTACAGACTAACCAAGAATTTGTACCTTTTAAGTTCCTTTTGATTGTTACTTGGAGCTACACTTAAGAGGGATTCTGGAAGCCTAATTTTATGTTTTGTTTACTGAACAACACTCTCCTTTAATGTCATTTTTTGAATCTGTATTTTACATCCATGTTTCCTGTGATCTTTTCAAACGGGGGGTTCAACCTATGCCTATTGTGACTTTTCTTTTCAAATGGTTGGTATGCTGGTAAAAGTGCTTTCTTTCATCATCTGATTTCTTTTTTTTTTTTTTTTTTAAACTGAATCCTCCCTACCAGAAGAGGTATTGCTGTGATCAGTGAGTTTTCTAGGTGAGACTGGTATCTACTTGTACTTTGGAATTTGATATAAAGGCTGGTAGGTCTGTCATTTCCTGCCTAAGTATCCTTTATGAAACAGCTAAACCAACTTCCCTACATCTTTCACTCTCTTGCTTTGCATAACTTTTTCTTTTAGTTTTATCTGCTATGTGTCTACCTTTAGAGCCCTACTGTGCCTTTGGGATAATCTTCTTTGCTGCCTGATGGATGGAGTTTTATTCACCCAAGAAGGTGAAGCAGGTCTCTGCTTTCACACATGCATTAGTACATTTTGACTAGAGAGGAGAATAAATGCCTCTCTCAATCAAGGGCAAGCAGGGGGGCTGAGCAGTGCTGGTGGGGCAAGAGAAACCCCTGGAGTCTGTTGTACCCCAGGTAGAGTAGGAGTGTCTGTACTTAACAGGGGTTACTGGCCCAGTGTCTCCAAAGACCTGAAGTATACAGCTTTCCTGTGAAGTCTGTCATGCCCATGAGATGAAAAGTAAGACTTTTCTTAATAAAGTAAGCAATAAATGTATCAGCTTGCTATTTCTACCACATCACAGTGATCTATTTTAAATACATCTATAAAGTATTTAATTCCTTGAGTAATTCTTCTGCCTCTCATGAACATTTCACTAGAAGTCCTTTCTGGCCTTGTATGTGCAAATGGAAACCTTAGAAAACAAATAAATTAATTGACAGCTGCCATTGTGTGTAGATTATATATTAGGGAATGATTTAAAAATTCTCTTTTAAAACAACAAAATATTAAGGACTCTAAAAATAAAATTACATTTTAAAAAAACCCATATTTGTCTTTTACCTATGCTTTTTTTATACATTAGACAAGGAAGTGTTGCCATTCTTAATTTTCCTTCTGTCTTGATGAGTACAGTATGATGGCTAGAGAAATTATAAATAAATATAATACTATGTTTGAAGTGACAAAAGATCATTAATAGAGAACACAGACATTTTGCCTCTAGGCAGATTAATTCTGGGACTTGGAAAAGCACGTGCCCTGTTCAATCAACACAGTTTATTCTCTTCAGCATTGGCCTTCAGTTGTAGGGGTAGACAATGACTTTATATACACTGACAGATAGGAGAAAAGTGGGGTTTTTGATACAGAAATATTCTTCATACTTGTCTGTGAAGTAAAATATCTCAAATTCCTCCTCAGAGTCTCAGCTGCATAGGTGTCTATCCCATGTAGATGCATGAGAAGATTTTTTTTTTAATAGAATACATTACAAGATCAGGAAATTGGAATGAGTTGGAAAATGAGGGAGACGGGAAGTCAGATTGTCAGAGAGATGTACATTGTAGGGGTGTGGTCATCATCAGGATAAAGTGCTGACAAATGTCAACTAAGGTAGACATTAAAGACATGATTAAAACAGAACTTTATTAAGCCAGAAGAGCAAGGGAGAGAATCAAGATAACTATTACACTTAGAAAGGAAAAGTAATATAGATGTGATAGAGATATACATAGGAGGCAAAAGCTGGAAGCATCTGAGAGAAAAGCAAAACCAGGAGTCTGATGTATGTAAGTCAAGCAGGACCAGGCATGAGTCACCACAGAATTCTGAGTGATATAGAGCAAAGCATGCCACGTCTTCTTTTAAATAAATCTGTTAGGAAAAAAAAAAAAAGAAAGTTACTGTTTTGTTAGAGAATAGCAAATACAGTATTTATATTTAAGTAGTGGAGAAGATGGAAAAGAAGGGATAAAGGTCTAAAACTGTGACCTCATCTTTTATCAAACAGTAGAGCAGAGTTTATATGAAAAAAAAAATTAAGTTACTGACATAAAGAGCAAGGGAAGATAGCATGAAAATTGAAAATGTCTTTACTGAAAAGAGTTCATACAAACCAATCTGATAACTTTCTTTGAAAAGATAACCAATTTTCTAGACAAAGAAAATTTAGTAATCTCTCTCCTTGGACTTCAGCAATCAGTTGATACTGTGCCACCTGGGAAATTATTTGTGCACCTGAGGAAGATGGGTACTACTAAAGGAATCAAAAAATATGTAACAAATTCACTTAAATGAGATGACAATTGGTTTTCTTGCAAAGGTAAGCATTATAAGAAGTTACTTGAGTCAAGAATCAGTCTTAGGAACACTTTTGCTTTATATTTTAAACCAAAATTAGTGCAAATGTAATAAGGAGACTTGATTATGGAACAAATATGATAGCATCTTGAATTTGTATGAGAATTAGATTGTATTGGATGAAGGACTAGAAAACATTCTAGACTTAAGAAGTTAAAACTTAAAACAAGAACAAGTTGTAAATTCAGTTAGGAAATGATATGGGAGCAGTAGAAAAAGAGAAGAATTTAATAAATTAGGCAAGAGTTATTAGGATCACTAGTGACACAAACAAATTCATTTTTGGAATATAAAGGTGCATCAATTTGGGTTCTGCTGTGAGAGAAACAGACATAGTCAGGTCATTTGGGAAGTCATTCATGAGACTTCCTCTTAAAAATTGTTCTGTTATTCTAGTCAACCATTTTAAGAAGAATTAAGCTTACTTTTAAACATTCAGAAAAAAGCTGTTTAATAACCATGGAATATAGACTTAGCTGTGGAAGAGAAGACTATAAGGGCTTTGCTTATTCAGACTTAAGACTCTGAGGGACGTGTTGTGGCAAGCTAAAATTGGATGGCAGAAGTTGTTAATATCCTCAGGCACGAATACTTGAAGCTCCTTTGAATCACTTTGTGAACCACTGCTTTGTATATTAGGGTAAACCAAAACTGGAATTCTTTTATTCTAATACACCAAGCTGAAGACTGCAATAGTACATGAGCTCTTTCATAGGCATGTCATGTAATTCTGCCCTGAAGGTGTTAGTGCCTGTCAGAAGGGTGGAGCAGATGGTAATTATTCCTGCCCTCTGGTTTTAAGCCACTGCTACATTTACCTCAAAACATTAAGGATGTAAGTGGGGAGAGGAGTTCTGATTACTCTTCATAAATATACTGGGAATAAGTATCAGAAAAACTTATAAAAAACCAATATTTTCATAACAAATATGTATATTCATATCAAATTTTCATAACAACATATAAACACTATATGTTCAGTTTAGAAACTGGAAAAAAATCAACTCTCTGAGATTGAGGTAACATAAAAATATCTTGATAGGTTTGAAATGGAACTTCATCTGTTTAGAATAATAGAATTACAGATATTTTCCTTCCAGTGAGTTTGTGTATTCCTAAGAAAAGGGAAGAAGAAAACAACAACAAAACCTGGGTCATGATTTTAGGGTCTTAGTTCCATAATGATGAATTAAACTGTTAGTAGCTTTATCTACACCAATATGAAGCTATGTTCTGTAAGCTGGTTAAGGAGCAGCACAAACTTCTCAGTATGAGGTTTGCAACAACAGAGGCATCTAAAGATATCAGTAGTTGTGCTTCTCTTTTTCCAGAAAAGAAAATGACATGGCAGTATTTGTTCAGTTTTTAAGGAGGTCCAATCTCCATGAGAGATTCTTTGGGTTGATTGTTTGGTAATAAATAACTTAAGTAGGTACCATTCTTAGCATTACAGTGCTTCTTAATGCAGTGCATCAATAAGCAAGGTGACTGAATTTTGTTAAATGTTTTACATCAGTAAAATGCAAACCATATGGAAGTTTGCATTACTGAGAGTTTAGGTACATTAATACTATTCTGCTCTGTGCCTTCAAAATACTTTTAGCAAGTTATATTTCTGAATATGGTCTACCTGACAGAAGTCAATGCATATGCATTGAAGATAGAACAATGATACCTTTATAGTGGATTGTAATGAAGACAGCTCTTGCTTCAGGAACAGCAAGTCATTCTAGTAAATAGTATTAAATAGGCATTTTTTAAATATTGCACTGCTTTCGTGAGAGTGGTTTAGAGAGTTAAATGGGATATATTTTGTTTTGGTTTCCATTCTTACCTACTACTAATAGAAGGTATATGCTTATCATTAATTACAACATTTTGGGTTTGTTTAGAAAGAACTGATTCCTAAACATTTAAGTGGATGTGGCTTTTTTCAATTCTAAATTATAAATTCTTTATTTTGTGGGGATGAATTAATTACTTTCAGGTCAATGGCATGTTCACAGTTCTTCCATCTATAGCCACTCTCTTTGTGAGCCAGTAGTCCTCCAGTGTTTAACATCAAGAGTGGTCAATATGTCACCATATTATTGCAAAGTGTGACTATGAAAATAACATAAGTGGTGGGATTTGACAGATTCCTCAATGTTCAAAAGTCATTGATAAGCATAGTGTGAGAAGGTAATCAATAAGCCAGGAAGTTTGTAAAGATAACAGATGATAGATGTTTATTTTACCAATTTTATGCTTGTAATGATGGGTTAAGAGGATAGTTTTTGTTTGTTTTGGTTTTGTTTTTTAAGAAATAAAAATATTAGTTTTGAAGAACTTGATTTACATAACATGCAGGACTCAGAAGTAGTCACAGAAAAAATTTAATTTGAGTGAGGTTAGGTGAGAATATAGCCATGTTAAACTGTGTACTAACTCTAGGTGTGTTGCCTTTTAAAACTGTTTTCTTTAACTTCTCTTTTAAAAAACTTTTATTTTCAAGTTTATTAAATATTTATATTAATTTAGACCATATCTATTACAGAAATTTTAACTATCAAAATCTATGTGCCCCTTTATGATCATGTGTAGAAGTCCTCATTAATTTTTTATTCAAAATAAAACTGTTCACAACTTCCATTTTGCCTTTACATGTGCATACAAACAGCACAACATAAAGCTAGTGAATATTTTATTTACTGATTAATTTTCTTTTGTTTATTTAAGAATATGAGAATTAGCTTTCCTTATGCAACACATACATTCTAAGAAAATACATTCAGTACACTTTCTGTAGTTCCCCATATCCTATTTTGATTTCTGCCACAAACTGAAAATGAAGTTACATATGTATAAGAAGTTTAAAAATAGGTTAGAAGTATCTCATGAAATGTAACAGGAAATCTATGGAGATATATTTTTATCTGGCATTTTCTCTAGTAGGCAAAAATGAGCATGTTGTGCCTTTCAGTTCCGCTTAAGAATGTTGCAGAAACTTGTAATCTGTCACATTTTTGGTCATGTGCACACGTCCATCAAATGAATATATAATATATATCGCAATCATAACACATTTACAGACAGAGATGTGGATCTGAGAATAAAGTGAAATGAGTGGCAACACCCCGCCCCCCCCCCCCCCCCCCCCCCATAAAACTGTGCTTACCTAAGTTAATAATTTCAAGTTTGCATAAATATGTTATGGCTGGGATCACTATACTCTGTTAAAGTGAGACTTCTCACTTATTTAATAAAAAATAATTACAATTAATAGCAAACAGTATCACTAACACTAAAAGGATGTAAGTTAAGGAATTCCTTCCCAATGGCAATGAATATGTAAGTTAAGGAAAAAGGAGAAACAGAAATAAATATCCATGAATACATTTGGGGTTGTTTTTACAATAATTTTCATGTACTGCAGCATTGAAATTCTGGAAGCCATTTCCCATTGAAATATTCAGGCAAAAGAATTGTAACTTATCAAGAAATTATGTGAAATTATGCGTATGATAAACAAGTGTGCTCAGTATGTAATAAGAAATTTCCAGGTCTATATTTTGGTATTATGGACTGGATTAGTGGAGAGCTGCAAGCATTTTGCTCATGACAACTGAAGTAGTGACTCTCAACTCTTTATTTAACTCTGGTGTGTGTGCATTTTTGTGCAAGAAAATGGAAGGAGGAACAAGACAATAGTATCAATTTCATGGAAATTAGTGAGATTCTTCAATTGCTGTAGAAAAATGGGGAAAACAGCACTTAATTTAACAGAAATGTGGGGAGAAAAGATAATTTTCTAATTACTTTCTTTCAATTATTATGTATGGATGCATGACACAGAGCATGGGAATGTGATTTGGGTGTGAATTTGTCTTCAGTCTATGTTTGGAGTCATTCTGTAGGTATTTCTGAGCACCACAGAGCATTTTGAAGCATTGATCTGTTCCATCGTTGTCTTTAGATTGTCATGTAGTGTGTAGTACTTGCAGTGCAGGTGCAAGGCCTTCCATCATTTTGCTCTCTGTGCCTGCACAGTGTATGCCAAAGATTGGCAGGTGATGCAGACTTTGTTGCTCGTTAGGATGTAACGTAGAGAGGCACAACAAATTGCACTGTCATCCTTCCCACTGTACGCTGTGTCTGGTGTACTGCAGGTAATACAGACACACTCACACCGAGACTTCCATGATTGTTTGAGATTTAATGATATAAAGTATTGCATTTGTGGCAAAAAAAAAAAAAAAAAAGATTCCACATTTTGTCTAGTATGTGCCAGGTAATTTGTTTTGCTTATTTTAGCTTTTCTCTCACGATTTATGATTTGATTTGTAAACTAAAAAAAAGGTATCAGTATCTGTCATACAAGAAAGCTCTATTTATAGGAGGTATATGTTACATCTACGAACTTTTTTACTAGAAATATCTTGCGAATGCACTGAATGCCCACAATTGTGTTCATGTTTTCAAGAAAGATATTTAAAATACATGTTAACAGATCCATTGACATGTTGACGGACAACAACCCGTGTTGATTGCATACTGGACAAGTCTACTATTCCTGTGAATGTACTCTCCTTAAAGCTAGAAAACTTAATTTTTATATGAATTTGAATAACTGTTAAGTGAGGAATTTTGAGGTACTCAATGAACTTAAATGAAAGGTACAGAGAGATCAATAAACATAGGTAGGTAGATAGGTAGGTAGGTAGATAGGTAGATAGGCAGATAGGTAGGTAGATAGTTTAACTGTATTTTTATTGAATGTTTTGGCCTATATAGTATTTTTGCTGTTTCATCAAGTTAAGTCAGTGTAAATTGAACAAAGAGATTTGTATATAATTTGGTTGGTCATGAAGAATTTTACTGAGATGTAAATATATTTCTTCTGCAACCAAAACAGAGTGTTTTGCTTGCTTGTCCCAGATGGCTTCCTGTAAGAAGATCATATTTAGATTGAGGAGCAGACATTATTATTTGAGGACATTTGGGAGTCTTTTATGGATTATTTTCATAGAGTACAAGATTTTTTTATAGAGATGCTTGACATTGCTATTCTACTTTTGTGTAATTTGGTTTTAAATTTACATATATGTAACAGAATAGAAGAAATTATTCATTAAAATAAGGATGCAGTAGTCAGTGATGTAAAATAAATAGAAATTATTAATAATTCAACAGTACTGGAAAAGCTAAAAACACTCATGAATGCCAACAAAACGTGTTATGTAACCAACAATAACAGGTTAATATTTTTGTGTGGATGACCCAATTTCAAGTGATATTTTAAGTGCTCTTTCTGAAGAATATATTGGACAGAAACCTTCATTGTTTATCATGAGGTGTGCATGTCTCTTTAGAGTCTCATTTCCTTCACAAGCGTATTGATCAAAGTGATTCAAAAGAAGTTCTCCCCTAGTTTTCCATTTTCTTTATGTCCAGCTCAGAGCAAGAGAGTTGATACCTGGCATTTTGAAGAATGTAGATATTCATAGAACTGTCATTGTATACTGTATGTTGCCCTTCAAATCTGGTTTGCTCACTGCATTTTATCTGGTGGTTGAGTGAGAGAGATGAAGGGAAAGAGGATTTGCCTGTTTGTTTTCTTGTAAAACTCCTATTTTTGCTTCTTTCAACTCTCTGTATTGAACTATTTATCCCATCATTTAATGGAGAAGAATTATGCTCATGACGGATACCAGAGACATCTATACTATTCTTATTCTGTCTGCAGTAACTCTGAGTAAGAAAGGGAAGAATTTATAAATCACTACAATTTGTCTATAATTTAAAACCAGCCTATTTCTGGACATAGTTCACTTAATTCCTTCTTAAGAAATATGAAACAGTATGTTTCTGTACATGTCTGGGTGAAGTAGACAGTTCTGTCTTTGCTGGCAAAAGTTATTCTATGGAATATGTTTGGACCTAAGGCAGAGAAGAGAAATTTTCTGCTCACTAGTAAGATCCATGGTAGAGGATTAAGTTAGCCAAACCCTACTCACATCCCGGTAAGCAGACATATATTTCTGTATTTTTTGTAGGTGGATACAGTGCAGACTACGCAGCACCCTGGCCACATTGATGAATCATGTAAAATGAATGTATGTGCTCGTAAGTGAATTATTTATGAAATGACACTCCAACTCTAAGGGACGTTGGATCACAAAATCCATGAACTCTCTTTACTCTTACGTTAAAACATTGATTCCCAGGGGGCAGGGTTACTGCAGAATTAAGTGGACCTTTAAAGCACAGCTATTAGATAAAACAAAATGATAAATCATGATAAAAACCGCTGAAAACAAGAGATTCAGATTACATTTTGGATGCATTTGGAGAGATATTAAATGCAGTCAAGAATCGAAAACAGGGAATCAATGGTACATGAGAAGGGTTTGGTAAGCAGAACTGATTGTAAGTGGAGGAAGAGGATCAAATACCATTTAATTCAGGAGTATGAATAGGATGAAAACACCATTTTCTTCTTTGTCCCATCTTTGAAAGGACTGAAATTTGATTAGATGATTTGTTGAATTAGTAACTGGGAGACGAGTGTGAACAAGGTTGAATTTTCAGTGCTTGAATCAATGAAGTATTTTGCTTTGCTAAAAAAAAAAAAAGCAAAAAACAACCCTGATGATATGCTAGATAAACAAAGAAAAAATATACCTCAGGACTGAAGTTCTGGAAACCCAGGAAGAGTCTTAGTCCTTTGAAAATCTTTGTCCTGCTAGGGTGCATGAGACAGAGTGTGGAAGACAATTCAAGTCAAGCAGTGTTGGGTCCTTCAGATTTTGCTGAGAGAAATGGCTCTACAAGGAAATTGAGATCGATACGAAGAAGAAACCAAACATGCTAAATGACTATCAGCAAACAGGGAAATCAACACTCACATGGTACACATACAGTTTGGTTGCTAAAGACAACTGAATTCACTTGTCTAGAGTGGTCCAGACTAGAATAATTGTATCAAGGATTGTACAACTGCCAGTATCAAAACCATATATATAGGAAACCTCTGACTCTACAGTCACCACTAAGCTATATTCATCACATAAAAACAAAGGCTATAGTGCCAACTCCAATTTTATATATGTATAGATATCTACACACACCAATTTTTATGTTCATTTTATACATGTATTTGGATATTACTCTATATATCAGCTTATGATTTAGAGAAAGGCTAAATATTTTATCCTAAATAATTTATTTAGCCACATCCTTCATCATAAGAAGAAACAAAAGAGGATATTTGAATAGTAATTTTCCAACAAGGTATTTTTCTTAAGAATAAAACATAACTTCAGCCCATTGAAGTTTGTGATGTAAATCTGGTATAACTGTGCGAGAAAACTGCACTGTATTTGTAACAAGACTGTATATTGTGACTGGCTTCATAGGATGACTTCTCATCTACATGAACAAAAAAGCTGAAAAATACTTTTTCTCTCCTGATTGTTGTGCTTTTATGTTTGAATTAGCTCATCCTTTGTGCTTATCCCTTCAAAACTGATTGTCTGCCACTTTTTTCCATTTGGAGTAATTAGTTCTGAGTGGAGGAATTTATGATACAGTAGGGGCTTTGACCTCTTTATTGTACTGAGATATACTATCAAACTCCAAAGTCAGTAGGCTGCTACCATATTGATTTTGTTCTCTGTGAACAAAATCAATCAGCAAAATTAAAATAAAAAAATCCATTCTTTCATTTTTGAATTGATTCAGGTTTTCTATGTGTACACTGTTTATTTAAACTTGACTGCTAGTCTGGAACTTTAGTAATTCTGTGTAAAAGAAATTAATAAAATACACAAAGAAAGAAAATTACAGTTAAGACGTACGGGAACGAGAAAGAAAAATATGCAAAAGAGATAAAGAAAAGCACAATTTTCTATTGGAATGCATTGCTTAGGAATATCACAGAACTATAAATATTGGTGCCAGGAGCTTTGTTAAAAAATCAGCACAGATTCTTTCTTTTGCATTTTCTATCCCTTTTCTTTAGTTCTATTAATGCTTAGAAATGGTATATGAAATAACTGCAGTCTGTGGACCATAGCTTGTGAGTTCAGAGCATTTGTAAATCTTACCAAAAGATAAGAAAGAAAAAAGGAAAAAAACCACCAAAATATTTAAGATGTAACGTTTTGCAGAAATAAATGCACTAAGTATGGAAATATATTTGTGAAATTTTCAGCCTTTATAGACATTTTCTTAGGAAAAAAATTAACCTGGAACATGCATTGTTAACTACCCTGATCATATTCTTATCTCAAATATACCAATTTTATTTCAATAAAATTTTTCTCCAACTGGAAATGAAATCAAAATTGTGTCTTCTGTGTTCATTACAATTTCATTCTTCTGTATTTAATTTTCTGGTCAGAAGCAATTGAAAAGACCCTTAAAAAAATTGTCTAACTACTGTGATCTTCAGATTTCAGAGAGTTTAGCAGTCAAGCCATTTGTATGGAATAAAAGCACTTTTATATTGCCTCCTGCTACAATACCAGTGGGGAAAGGGCAGCAAAACAGTGGGAGACCAAATGAAGAGTTTTTCTTCTGTTAGATTAACTTGCAAGATACTGGGAGCTTCAGAATTGCAAGTGGTAATATAGCTTTTATGAACTATTTCTTTCCTCTTTGCCTCCTATGGCTGCTTCATTGTTGGGTAGTGTCTTTTCTTATGTCAGAATGAGGGAGTGAAAGATGTTTGTGATTTTCTACTTTCTGTTTGCTGTTATCATGTTTGGATGAGAGAAAAAAAAATACGTCCATCTGACCCTAATTTTCCTATCTTTTAAGAAGAGGTTAATTTAGAGCTTTTAAAGCCAAATCCGAATTGTCTTACTCGTAGGACCAGGCCAAATATACCCAGAGATTTCTTGTATAAGTAAACACCACTCCTTTTCCAGTATCACTTTATTTTCTGTTGTTCCATACAAGAACACTAAAGAGGAGGATATGTTGGTAGAAAACGATCAGGGAAGTTGTGATATGCAATTTTTAGCTAGTTACAAGACAAGTCAGATAAATTATTAGTAGGAATATTACATGAAGTTCAACCAGTAGGAAAGGGAGCTGTATGGCACAAGATCTCTTTTTCTCTTCTTGATAGTTTTACTTCTGGTGAATGTGTACAGTCACAATTTGTAGAGGCACTCTCAATGTTGCCAAATACAATTTTACATATAAATGGAGAAATAGATGTGGTCTTCTCAGTAGTACTCAGTTTGCTAAAGTATCAGTCAAACCTAGACTAAAGGATTAAATTAAGTAAACTTGCACCACCCAGATCATACCTTAGTCTCAGGGTGAACAATACAATTCAATTCAAGTAAATAGTTTTTGCAAAGGCTTATAAACAATTTAAAACCTTCACCTGAGATTTGTCAAGCTTATAAGAAAAGTCTGTGTCTACTCTTCTTGCAAGCTTCATTTAGGCCCATAAGTACAGACTCTTGAATTCACCTACTCATTTAAGAAGTCTGGACAATCCATGTTTTAAGCCATTACTCATTTTACTCTTTGAGAGTCATTCAATAGACTGAATTTTGCTGAGCTCGTAAAAGATAGCTTTGTGCTATCAAATACACTGGCTATATTTAAATTTCCAATGTATACTTAATTATTCATTCTTACAAACTCAGTATTATCTCCATTTTCATTGGGGAAAAATTAAGCTATTGTGCTTGCAGACATTATATCTGACTTTTGACATTTCATTTAAGGAAAACTATAAATATGTGAAATGCTGTTCCATCTTCTATGTTCTCAATATTTTACCAGGCTCTACATTAAGAGCAAATATGATGAATGTGACAAATGTTTTAAATCCTTTCTATCACCATGAACATGCCCCAAATTTGTTTAGCATTAAGCTCTTTGTTTTTGTTGGAATGTGTTTCCAAAATATCAAGAAGCTAAAATTGAAGTCTACTCTCCATCGTACTAGTAGCTTACTATTTCAGCAGTGAGTTTTCCTTTGATCTGTAGTTCCTAATAATGGCATCTATCACAGGAAACCAATTTGTTGCCCTTTATAAGGAATTTATGGTGCTAACGAGGAAAAGAAAAAAGACTTTTTATGACCCCTGGCAGTTACCACAGAGCCCTCAATATTCCTCAGTGGTGGAATTCAAGAAAGGCATTATTGTTTCTACATTTAGTTTAAAATTAATTTTCTTCCAAATCAGATTAGTTTTCACATTTAAACAGTCGTAGTCTAGCCCTGTGACACTATTTTGAATAGCAAGTGCCAACCAAGCCAATTAAAAAAAATCCATTTTTTATTATTTACGCATATAAATAATGTGGCTATTTATATATCATCTATGAGAAATATGACGGAGAAAAATGTTCTACAGGACCTTAATAAACCTGATTATTCTCTATAGCTTATTTTATCAGGCTTAATTATCTGTTTGTGCTACATTTTGCAGAGTTTTTATTCAGGAAAGGAGGATTTTCAATTGGCTTTTGACACAAAATAACCTTCCTTTAAACTGTGACACTGTGCAGACAATTGTTTTTGCATAAAAGGTACCACTTCTTGAGTACAGTCTAGAGCAATTTTATTTTAGACCATGCGAGTGAAAGAGTGGTATATAAACTAATTAACCTCATAAGAAGTGTGGGCAGAGTTCGATATCATAAGTGTCCATTGTTTTTTTCTTTTTACTCCTAGAAGAATGATCATTTTCTTCTGTTATCCTTGCCCTGTAGTGTGAGAAATGTAGAAGCTTACAGGCAGTCAATATAATTCTAGTCAGTCTCAGCTTTCACCTCTAAGGAGGGAGTTAGCATGTAGCCAGCTACACAGGCAAAATTTTAACAGGTGAATTATGATTATTGTAAAGTTTGGCATCTCACCTCACTGCATAGTGTCACAATCAGTAGGACGTAGGCAAATGTGGGCACCCCTTCATCAGCCTAAGTTGTTTTTCTAATATTTAGGATGAAACCTTTCTTGGTGTTTCTCTAAGAGTCTACAGAAAGACTTAATCTCAGAGGAATTTTATGTGTTCAAGCTCAAAATCTTTCTGTATCTAATGTCAGTTATCATGGAACACTTTTAAGTAGAAATGTCTCATCACACTTGGTTTGTTTTAGCATACATCTAATGGTAGAAGACAGTTTGTATATTTGACTTTTCTGACATCACAGAACCATTTCTACAGAGGGGGAGAAAATCAGTCTACCCGTTGAAGGGCTAGAAACCAGGAAATTCAGTCTCTGTTCCTAAATCTGCCACTGGTACCCACTTCTTTGGGGTTACACCTGTGAAAAGGGTAATTTTGATTGTCTCAGTCAGTCAGATTCTTTGATCCATTTTGTTTTATGAATTACTTACAAGGTATAGTGATGAGATCCATAGAGAAGTCTCTAAAGAGTAGTAGGATGTAGAAATGCTGCAGTGTCTTCCGTTTCACTGAAGATGGGAGAACTGATTTTCAGAGCAAATCCTTTTGTTGCTTAACAGCTATGAACTGCCTCCTGGCCAAAGGGTTTGAAAAAGATATTAATTTTTATCACTATGTATATGGGACATTTATATATATATATACACACACACACACACTTCAGTGCGCTTCTGTCAAAAAATGCTTTAGATTTAATTAAGAAAAAAAATACAGGTTACAATTTTTTCCTAAAAAATCATGTTAAGCAAGCAAATGAAACCATTTTTTTTGTTGTTGGTTTTAAATATGCACAGCACATCTGTTTTTGTGCAAGTATTCCGTGACTACGAAGTATGTATATATTGGCATGCTTAGTGGGTAAAATCTTTCAACAAATTGGAGAAATGACATGGAAGTAACTAATTCAATAGTATTGTGAAACTATTGACTATACACTCAGTGCTGGTAGTGACACAACGATACATGAGCTTTGTCCTGAGAAACCTACATTATAAAGAGAAAACTTGACAAGCTGTGGGAGACCTAGTGTTTTTCTTGTTGCCTTCATCCTGCTTCCATCCCTCATTTTGAAATACTCCCCGTGGAGGGCATTAAATGTTGTGAATTAAAGCTCCAGGGAGCCTGAAAGAAGCAGCTATAGGCAGTGTTGTGGAATAAAAAGGGTAGACTTCCTGATGCAATTAGTCAGGTGTTTCCTATGCATGATAAAGAGTTTATAGTGCAAAGAAGATGGTGAAAGGAGAATGCAAATAGTACAGTTACATGTTTCAGTAAAATTGATGTCGTGTTGTGACACCATGCTATGCTCACCTTGTGTTTCAGACACTTAAAAGTATGTGAAGTCTGAGCATCTTGCAGTGATAAGGAGTTGATAATTGCTGGTTACCTGTTAAGTTCAGTTTTTGATCTTTCAGGGAAGATCAGTTTGAATATTTCTATGAATCTGACCATAGCTCTTAAGCAACGTTTGTGCCTTTTTCATGTACAGACATTGGATCCTTCCCAAAGAACTTGAAATGGATGCAGGGAACTAAATCAAATAAAATCTCTTGAAGCATCCTCTTGTTTTCCTCTATTTTTCTTGCATTGATGGTGTTGATTTTGGTCATTAATATTGAAATAATGAAAAGGTAAAAAAATAGGGGCAATACTAATAAAGTGTTTTTAAATTTTTAATCTTCCATTTAAAAATTAAATTTAATCTTTAAATATAGTATTAGATTTTTAATATGACACAATTTCATTTTGTACTGTGTTGTGGAGTACTTTCATACAGCCTTTTGCACTTTGCTTTTAATCATTCCCACTGAAATTAGAACTGTCAGTGAGCAGCACCAGACAGATTTTGAGTTCACTCAAAAAGTTACTTTAGATAGGATAAGTTTTGAAAAATACATAGTATTTTTATATATGGTTTTTTGGGTGATTTTTATATTAATTTTTGTACCTTTGATTTAGTTTGTGGCTTATTGTAATACATTTCAAGGTAAAAAGTGCTTTCGGAAAAATAGGATTTGTAACTGTAGGAGGTCAGACAGTAATGCCAGAATCTCTGCTTTACAGAATTTATTACTCTAAGTAGTGATAGAAGATGATACATTAGCAAGTCTTGAAACAAGGCAGAAGATTTTTGAACTGCCACTTAGTCCATTAACTTTCTAGAATCCCCTTGATATTTTTTTAGATTTCTGCTTATATATAAAACTTGCATACAACAGGACTTATTTCTATCTTATTGCCTACTTCAGTAGAGACTTCATTTATACCATGAGCTGCATTAATTTCAAATGAATAATCTGTTTACTACACAGAACTGGGAAGTGGGAATTGGGGATCTTGTTAATGACACTGAACTACTATCCTGGGATGAAAGAAGCCATCTTAGATCTCTGTGTGCCTTGACTGTCTGGTGTATTAAATGCATATAGGACAGCTTACACTACAGTACATAAGAATTGCTTGAGTAAATTCTATCCAAGATACATGAGTGTCAGTGGGAATTTGCTAATTTATGCCCTAATATAAAATTTTGGGAAGATCTTCACCTGCACATGTGCAGTGTTTTTACACGTTGAAGTTAAAAAAAATTGGCATAATAATTTCAGCTTTTCCATTGTCAGAATAATATTTTTTTCTCAAAGTAATATGATGGGGAAAAAAAGACAGATAAAAGATAACCAAATCATTTTTTGCATAATTTATTTGAAATATACTAAAATATTTCTCTTATAGTGCATTGACTCTGCTGGATTTCTTGTATTCTGGCCCTGTTGAACTGCACCAGGAGAGATTTATAATGACTATTATCATTCATGTAGGAAATAGTGTTGAATTTTCAAAAATCTTTCCTATTACTTACTCCAGTGACTAACTTTTTGAAGCAATATGACCCTTAAGTGTAACTACCAGACAGATGGACAGATGGTTATCCACATCTTGGAATAACCAGTGTGAATTCAGCCAGGTGTCAGGTGGGAAGATTCTGGACATCTGTATCATCTCTGGCTTGTTCATCTGTCTCTCAGGGCCTGTACAGATGCACTAGCTGCTTCCCTACATGCCACAACAAGGAAAGATAAAGCAATTGGAATTCTTGTCCCCAGACATGGATATCAATGTCTGGGAATTAAGACTGGATTCATAACTACACTGTGTGCACTTCATGATTTTTGCACATCAACAGACTTTATATTGCACATACCTAATACCTCAGTGTACATATCCAGATTTTCATAATAGTTGCAGTACTGCATTTTAAGACAGAATATTAGTATGGCAAATGTCTATTTTTAGGAAAAAGTAGAGTGAATATTGTTACCTGAAGAAGTACTACTATTAAAAAATGGAAGATCAAATTATCACTAGATCTTTTGATACTTAGTTCTGCAATCCATTGAAATTCTGCTGAAGAGATTTGTACCTTGTGTGGATGGAATGGCTGCCAATCATTCTTCCCTCATCTATTATCTTATTCAAATTAATACTGGTAAGCTTGAAAAATCATAAGTAGCTTTAGCCACTCTGTAATCTGCTTTTAATAGGAATAGGAATGGAATATAGCCCATATGGTAACCTGGATGATCTATCTTGAATTATTTCTGGGATAAGATCAAATACATACCCGAGTTTTGCTTACATACCCAATCTCAAATTATTTTCATTAAAAAATAAAATCTCCTTTAAATACACCTAGGCTGAGGCCATCTGTTAATTTCATAAACCCTAGAGCCTCATCCTAAGTTCTTATACTGACTCAACCTTTTCTACACTATCTTACCATGGAGGTCATAACATCAGAGTAGGCAGTTGTGAGATGAGCTTGGAGTGCTGCATACTGGAGCAAAAGGATGAACAGCATTTGACTTTTAAAAGACTTCTGACTCGAGAAAGTAGAAGGAAAATGAGTCAGTGACTTCCGGAGGGTTTGAATCAGTTTAAGCGTGGTAAACTCTCAAATTGTCTGATGTTGTATATGACTACGTGAGGATAAACAGTATGCAACTTCATAGTAAAGACTTTTCCAAATAATGGTATCAACCTATAACAGAATAATAAAATATTTTGTATTTTTACTAAGTGATGGATCTCTGTTAATTGAAAGAGTATGCGATTTCAGAGAGGCAGGAAAAAAAAGATTTTTTTTTAAAAAAAGTCTAATATTAATCTAAACCTCTAGGGGTTTCAGACTTGTGTTTAAAACAATACTCCTATGTTCCTGTTTCTGAAGTAGTCATCAAGAAGAATATACAGCAGAGAAATAATAATTTTGATTTCCCTTTATAATTATGGACCCATATCTGTATTACACTGAGACACTACTCTAACTGCTTAAAAAGAAGCCTTGGTTCAGCAGTGAAAAAGCAGTACATTATGATTAAAGCTAACAGCAGGCATGCAAATACTAAAATGATTTATCACCAAGGTGGTGTTGGGGCATTTCTAAAACAGAGGGTTCCAATCAAGCTGTGTGAAGTCTGCAGTGATACAAAGAAACATTTTTCTGATTGTCAGTAGGTTCTAAGGCCTCAAAGTCTGCTTCTACATTTCGACGGCAATATGAAATGATGTGAAAATATGGAATCTTAATACGTACAAAAGTTCCTCATTTATTTTTCCATGTAGACTCCGGCCAGTTTAAAATGCAAGAAAATATTACATTTCCTTAAACTGTTATATTAAAGTTGATTGATTTTCCCAGAGATATTGCTACCTGCCACTGAGAGCTGTTGCTGTGACAATTGTTTATTGTGGTGTAACAATAGCATCACATTCCTTAAAGTAGTATGTGAGAATTGGATAACATAATGGACTTCCAGGGCCTTTGTGAAACACCATTTATTTTTTTGCTGATTTTGTGTTAAATAAGTACCAGCCTGTGTTTGTGGGTTAATATATGCATACCATTTGGAATGTACTTAGTGACATTATGTAATTCACAGATGTTTTATTATTCATAGTACTGTGCATTCATAGCTCTCTGTAGTCACTATTGTGCAAAAAAAAAATCTAATGAGGGAGAGTCTGTGTGTTTCGCTGGTCTTTTAGTCTTTTTAAATTCTCATTCACTCAATTCACAAACAGAGGGATGTGGTAACCTTTCCTGCATTTTGACTCATAGAGTGGAAAGGATTAAAAGTACAGATTTCTCATAATTTGTGCATTTTTATTTCCCATTGTAAAAATACAGAGGAGGACACAAAAAAATCCCAAGATCTTATCTTTCCACTGTATTTCGATTGTGCTGTAATTTATCCCTTGGAGAGGAGGTGATTAGTCTAAGTATTAGATAAGGATTTTATGAACACTTTTTATTGGCATAAATGAAATCACACTGCTACAGTGAACTAAAGAAAAATGAGAAAGCTCCTCTGTTTCTGTTGTTGTCTTAAGTCATATTAGAAATGCTTTCTCCATCTGGTTTACCAATTCACTTTCCTTGATTTCATCATCTGATCAGCACCAGACCACTAGCTGATGAAAGAGAAAGTAGTTGTTAGTGATTGCAGTGGCATTAATCATTTTCTATTAATAAAAATACCATATTGTCTCAGTGCAGTAGTTCTGTTGAAGAACTAATAAATAATAAGAATTAAATGATCTTCAAAAATACTTACTGGAATTAGAATTTTTATTCAGAATTTTGATACCCCTTTTTTTTAAAAAAACCCTTTCTTTGTTTTCTTATGAGTTATCCTTATTTTTTTTCCTCTCTCTCTGTGACTAATGCATTCTTTGTCACACATTTTTGAATCAGCTTTTATCTTTATCCCTGCTTGGCTGGACTTTTTGGATTGTATAACCATAAACCCTTTAATTGTTTTTTTTTCTATCACTGTATTTTTTCATTATTTTATTGCATGTTATATTTTAATTATTACCATGAAATGTAGTAGTTCACTTGGTAAAAAAAATACTCTTACTTAAACATTCAGTTCTTTAGTTTTAGCTTTTGTGTTCTTTACATGCAGTGTCAAGTTCTTAGGAGAGTGTTTTTTTTCTTTTTCCCTGTTTCTCCATGGGGAATTATTCTTCCCTGGGAATGCTTTTGGTGAAAATTGGATCTTCCTGTGTTTAAGTTCCCTGGTGTACAGGTCTGTCATCTCTGACTACCTGACTTTGTGGAGAAGTCCTATGTAGTTTAACATATCTCTGACTAATATCTTGCAAGAAAAACAAAAAAGTTTTCAATGTTCCAGCTTTCTTTGTTGGGCTAGTGACAGCCTTACCTTTGCAGAGTCTGGGATCAGTATTAGGAAAGTAAATACATTGAAAAAAAAATCTGACAGTACTGCAAATGCAGTACTTTTCTACTTTAAGTGTTTTGAAATGATGCTTTTGATTTATTTAATATTCAGTCATTCACTTTGAAGTTCTATTCATTTATATACCACTGCATTAAATACACATATAAAGCCCTTTAGAGCAAAACATAAATTTCAGTCAAAATGATGATAAGGAGAATGCTGACAAAGCCAAGGAGCACAAAGACTAAATGTAAAATCTGAGTCAGAGATGGAAAAGTTGAGCTTTCTGTCACATTTAACAAGAGTTAGTGTAAGAAGTCATTAGAAAAGTGATTTTTTTAATCACCTATGTGCAGTGAATTTTATTGATGTGAAATATGCTCCTGAAAACATCCTTTGTTCTGTGCTACTATTCTGTCTCCCCATGACTGTGTTAGTGCTGCAAGCTGCAGTCCTCATTCTGGATGAAGTTAACAATATTCCAACTTGGTTTTCAGAACTGTGTCGTCTTTGCAGTATTTTCTAATACAACTTTGATAATGGGCTGCTCGGATCCAAAGCCCCACTTTGAAGTCTGGCAGTGGTCCCTGTTTAAAATTAGTAGGATTTTCCTGCCTGCTGAACAGAAGGGGCAGAAAATATAGACCATCCACTGTTCATTTTGATTCAACTTGCAAAATTTATGGAATGTCAAATGAATGATGTTTTGACAAAATACCTTACATAAGGTTGCCCAAATGGTGAAAAAGGCCTTTTTTGGAGCTCCAGTGGATATCTCAGAATTCCTCCTGCGAGCAGACAATGCAATTAATTCTAATTATGTGCTCTGCTTCAGTTTTTGTTGACTTTGTGAAGAGAAATGGATTAAGGTTTTTAAAGGTTTAATATCTAAACTTGAGAAGCAACTGAAAAGATTTGATTAATTCCTATTATACACAAGAAAATATATTAAAAAAAAAAAAAAAAGGTTTTTTCTTTGTGGACACTGGTATTTTCTAGCTGTTTAGTTCACTCCCCCTCATGTGAAAGTTGGAAAATGAATGGGTGTTGCTAATCTTACTCAGGCAGACTGATACCATCTTCACACTGTGCAAGGGTACCAAGTGAATTTCCAGTCACGGAGATCATATTATCATACACAGAAGCAACACAGGAGTTAGATTCTGTCTCTGGTTCTTTGTTGGCATGATAGCAGTTTCCAGATTTAGGTCTGATGAATATAAATGGACAAGAGTATGTATTCTACACAAAGTATAAAGCAAAATGCCCAGGGCAAACTAGCTGCTGTTTGGTTTTATGGGGAAGAAAATATAAAAAGCAGCAGTTAGCTTCTGCATGTATTTGTCCCTCTAGAGCTTCTTCTTCATTCACTAAGATTACCTATTGGAGACAGTTTGGGATTTTTCTGTTTCATATTTTTGGTTTTTAATATGTAGAGAACACTGCAAGGAAGGAACACAAAGAGGATGAGACAGCTGATGTCTTGAAACAGGATGGCTCACTGTAATGCCAAGGGAAGATAGGTGGAAAAATACAAATGAACAAAGCTCAACGAAGAGTTCTCTAAAAAGAATATTTTTTGTCTTTTGCAACTAGGTTCCAGTTACAGAATCACAGAATAGTTAGGGTTCTGAGTAACCTCTGGACATCACAGGGTCTCTTAGAGCAGGTTACACAGGAACTCGTCCAGGTGGGTTTTGAATGTCTCGAGAGAGGGAAGACTCCATGACCTCCTTGGGCAGCTGTTCCAGTGCTCTGCCACGCTCAGTGTAAAGCAGATTTTTGTCCTGTTGAGAAGCAACTTCTTGTGTTTTATTTTATGACCATTGCTCCTTGCCCTTCAGCTGGCACCACTGAAAGGAATCCAGCACCATCCTGTTGATATCAGATGTTAAAATATTTTTCTGTATTGATGAGGTCTCCTCTCAGTCTTCTCTTTTCTAGACTAAACAGGCCCAGTTCCCACAGTCTATCCTCATAGGAGAAGTGCTCCAAACCCCTCATCATCTTTGTGGCCTCTGCCGGACTCTTGCCAGTAACAAATTGTTTTTCTTGGACTGTGGAAATCAGATTTGAGCCCAATAATTCAGCAGTAGCCTGTAGGGCAGAGTAGAGTGGGAGAATAATATCCCTAGGCCCACTGGCCACACTCTTCCTGATGCACCTCAGGACTGGCCCTCCTGCCTGCAGTGGCATTGCCAGCTCATGGTGACCTTGTCATCCACCAAGACTCTCAGGTTTTTCTCTGCAGAGCTGCTCTTTAGTAGATGTCACCTAACCTGTGCTGGCACTTGGGGTTATTCATCCCCAAGTTCAGGACTCTACATTTGCTTTTATTGAACTTCATTTGATTTCTCTCCACCCAACTCCCCAGCCTTTCAAGGTCCTGCTGAAGCACAGCCTTTATGGTATATGGTCCTTTATGCACAGCCTTCAAGTGTGTCAGCCCCTCCTTCCCATTTTGTATCATCAGCAAACTTGCTTAGTCTACTCTCTATTTAGTCCAGGTTGCTGATAAACAAGTTGAAAAAGGCTGGACACAGTAACTGATCCCTGGGGAACAGCTCTGGTTATGGGTCTCCAGATGGATTCTACTTCACTGATCATGACCCTCTGAGCTTTGCCATTCAGCCAATAATACCACTTAAATGGAGGATGCTGAAAGAAACTTATCTGATTTGAAATAAATAAATAGATCTTTCACATAAATATTCCATTTACCTGCATGTTTGAGAGGGGAAGCTGGAAAGACCCTCTTTTCTGGCCAAAACCAATGACAACACAATGAAGATTTATGAGCTAAGAACAAAATATTTTATTCACTTTTATTTAACATAATTTTTAATGTGTGTTGAATTAAAAATCCATGACAATAAATGCCCTGAAGTGAGCACAAAGCTAGAATTCCTTGACTGCCTTCACTGTTGATGCTACACATTGCAGGAAGGCAGTTTTGTTGTACTCTCAGTTAAGGTGCTGGGAAGAAGCCCGATACTTGAGCAAAATGAATAAGAGATTGCTACATTTTGGTATTTTGCATTTATACTTGTATAGAAACAGAAACTTTAAGCAATTCATTTGTTTAGGGAGATGCTTGGAGAGATAAAATATTCTACAGATTTATGACTTGCCTAATGGACTCTTTCCAATTACTTAGTGTCCTCATTTTTCTGAGGCTGGAAACACTATTCTCTTCCCAGTACTGCCAAGGCAGGCAACCTCAATGTGTTCATATTTTAAATCCTGAACTACTTCTTGTCCTTAATTCATATAGGGGCTTCATCCTTTTAATATAAGAAATTCTGTTTGAGGAGTTCCTGTCTCAATAGAGTAGTTGGGTCTATTTTGTAAGAACTATCTAAGAACTCTTCTCTGTTTTTGTTTCCCCAAAAGGGCTAGGACATTTCTAAATGTTCAGAGAACTACTAGGTATCTTGTATAGTTGTATCTTGTATCCCAGAGCTGCTGCTTTAGGTTTTTGCTGCTTTTTTCCTGCCTTTCTCTTTTTGCTGAAGCTCTTCAGGAAAGTACTACAAAACCCAACCAAATTCAAACAAAATCATAACTGTCATGGAATATGTATTTGTTTAAAATAAGAGAGCCATACAGTGATCAATCAATGTACATAATTAAAACCTGTTGTTATTAATATAATGTTTATTATTATAATATTACTATTAATTAGTATAATATTATTTAAAAATATTAATAATATTATAATTATGGTTTCAGTATTTGTCAGACTAGTACTTATAGTAGCAGAATATAACTTAAAAGTTTGTTTACGGTCTTTCGTGTCTTTTGGTGGATGAATTCCTGCCTACAAATCTAAACAAAGTATACACAATGTGATATATGAGGGATAAGGGGATGAAGCCCCTTCAGTGTTCACTTAGATATAAGAGAGCAGCAAAAAAGAACTAAGAAGGACTTGGTTTACATGATATAGGTGTAAGAAAATTAAAACTCATCAATGCACATTCTGTAAGTGTTTCATACTTAATTCTGCCAGTGTTTGTTATGTCTGTGATTTCTAGCCACAAGACAAAAATAAAGCAGCATTCTAATTGTACGAATAATTTACCTTTTTGTTTCAAAGCACTGATATTTGTTCTTCAGGAAAAAAAAAAAGGAAAAAAAAAAGGAAAAATGTACTTTAAAAGAAATGGTAGGCAGAATACTTTCATAGTCCTTATGATGAAATACTCCCCATTTGTTGCCTATAAGACAGCTCTGGCAACATTATAAATCTTTCTAACCTTCCTCTTCCAATTTAGCTATACCCATGAGGATAGATATTGAGGGCATCTTAAGCATAAAGAAAACAAAGATGCTAAGATATAAAACAAATATGACAACTAGCATTTTTAACCTGTGTGGATTTGGAAAGGATTTATACTGTAAATCAAAGGGTAATTTCTTTGTGCCTCTCTGCTGTTTAAGAAATTCACCTATGTTTCTCAGTGCCATGATTGTTTTATTCTGTTTCTCAACTTTTATATTCTAGAAATGTATAGATAAGTTGGTTATTTAGGAAATTAGAAATATTTTCCATGCTGGCACACATAGGCTCCCAAAGTATTTGGCAATCAGATTTATGGGCTAGTGTAACGACACAGAAGAATTTCAGTCTCATCACTTCCATTATGGAGCATCAGGGAAAGCTATGGAAATAGCATATAAGCTCCTGGCAGCCAGGAGTAGTCACCCTTTCTTTGCATTTAACTGCAGCCATACTGGTGAGCCTGTAAGGTTGCTTAAGTCGTCCTTTATGACTTGATGCTGGACTTATGGAAATTAGAAGGCTTTTTTTTGCTTGTAGGAGGCAAAGACGTCTTTAAATAGATACAGGAACAAAGTGAAATAGAACATGAAGTGAGGAAAGAAACTGTTCTCTGCTCCCCATGATGAGGAAAAAGAAATAAATAAATGCACCAATGAATAAGTTAATAAAGGTGTATAATATGACAGAAAGAGAATATTTTGCTTATATAGTATTTAAATGACTTTACAAAAGAGAAAAGTCACATTAACTGGTAATGAAATGGGACAAGGGCAGTCCTACTGTCACAGCACACTAACATCCCCTTTCAGTTTTTAGTTTATTGCTTGCTGTTCAGGATTTATTTGCTTTGAATTTTTAAATTAAATTAATGATTAACAGTAAAAAATTAGATTTTATTTTTGGTGAGAATAATAAAAGTGAAGTTTGAAACAGCCTCCTATATGATGATGCAAGCACAAACCAAGGAACAGAAAAAGGCTTCAAAGGGTCTGTAACTCATGGAGCAAAGGAAGTAGTGTGTTTGTTGATGCTTCTCCTTAGCTCACAGAAACTCTTCTGTATGTATACCTCATAATTAGGGCTTCATGTGCCTGCGGGGAGGGTACACAGCCAGGGAGCAGCCTTTATGCACAGCATGCTATCCTAGCAACCTGATAGATTTCCAGCAGAAATTTGTGTGGGAGTTAATGCTGATCTTTGCAGAGTTAACCCATTTTTGGAGAGAGAAGTATGCACAGCTGTTATGGACTAGTCAGCATAGTTTGCCTTGCGAAATTTATAGGAAAAGGACTTAGTCAGTATATTCAAATTTGGATATCAACTTGGAATTTTCTTGCTCATCTACCAAATCCCTTTGTGAAGAGTAATGTGGCATCAGCCACATGGCATGATGCCCACTAACTGTGCTCTTGACATCTCTAGGTTTGGCATTTATTTGTCACCTAAGTATGATATGAGTTTTGAGTCTGTATTTTGCTCAGTTATATCAGAATAGCCTTTTTAAAAGTGAAATTGCTCTCTGAAGCTGATCTCTGTCAGTCAAATCAGAGCCCTAGGTCTAATATCTGAAAAAATGTAAATGAATACACAAGTGAGTGAGAAAGGGATCAGGAGAGGAATTGTGTTTCACTGAGAACTCCAACATCAATAGATCTTTGGGACCCAAATATTTATATCTCTTGTCCTTGCACTTTCCTCAGGTCAGAGCTAGAAAAGCATTACTACTACAGAGTGACTAACATATATGTGTCTTGTGGTTGTGTTAATCTCATTCAGTATTTTAAGAGCATAGAGAAAAATATTCCTTTTAGATGTGCAGAAATTGCCTAATGGTCAAGTGTGAAATAGTAAGGCTGTGGAAGAGACAGATTTCTGAATCTCTGACAGGCTGTAGGGACTATTTGCAGCTTGTATAATTGAATTTTGAACCATTAGAAGAAGAATTTATGTGCACAATTTCTTCTGCTTTCCATCACTGGAGGAAAACTTCACTGCATCACAGTCTACCCAATCATCTGATATCCTCATTACTCAGCAGAAAATGAGATCTGTGTGATAGGAAGAGTATGTTTGCATAAAACCTAAATGACATTAAGCTGTAAAAGTTCTGATTTAAGCTGTCAGTTTTGTTGTTAGGGTAATGAAGAGACTTTTGCCTTTCATACTCAAGTGAAAAGCTGAGAGTCACAACAGGGAGATAAGATTCTAGCTTTACTAAACTTCAGTGGGTTTATCAGAAGAGAGCTTCTCACTGAAAGTTTCATCTTTCTTTTTATTAGCACGTAAAATCTTAAAATGCTCTCAGTGCATTCCTCTTAGGACTGCTGAATGGCTTCCTTGGATTTACTAATCTAAGTAAAAATCGTTGAAGAAAATTTGACCTTAAATCTCTGCTATTTTCACTGAGAAAATTTGAAATGGGTTTATACATTAAGCTTTTTTGAAGTTTTAAACCCTTTTTGTCTGGTAATTCACCTTCTAGTATTAGTTAAAATACCAGGGCAGAATAGTAAAACCTGAGCAGGTTGAAGGGAAGTTGATCAGTCTGAAAGAAGTTTTCTGTACAACCTCCTAATGTCCTTCCAGTACCTAATTTTCTCCTCTCACAAGAATTACACAGATGTCCACCATAACTGATGGTAAAGCCAAAACCAAAATGAAGCAGAAGATGAACCTTGTGATGTAGTCTGCCACAATGCATATCCATTGTGCTTAGAGAAATCAAAGGTATTCTGTCTCTCATGCTGCACTGGAAAAGAGGTAGTTCTATATCACTTTAAGCCAAGAATGCTGTAAGCAACACAGTAGAATTTCACTTGTTTTATAGTATATTAATCACAATTTTATTTCACCCACATGGAAGTGTGGGATTGGTTTGAACTACTATAATCAGCTTTATAGACATATACATCTTTTTTTATTATCTAGTTCCCTATCAGTCTTTCTACCCACTTTGAGATTTTATATTGATACCCTTGAACACTACTACATAGTTCTATCATTTTCCACAATAAAATCAATAGCTTGATTGAAATCCCTGCTAGAACTGAAGGACCCCTCACTTGAGTAGCAAGAAAATAGGCTTTGCAAGGCTTTTCTGAAGATGTCTGTCTGGATTTGCTGGATCTATTGTGGAATGTTATTTGTAGAATTCATACAAATATCTTAGCACTTGGAGTATACTACAAAGGATCCATGACATTAAGTTTTTATTTTACACCTTAAATACTTAAAATTAAAATTCAAAGTGATATTTTTACCTACTAAATTTGAAACTTCCATGAATAGGTCCTAAATGGATTTTATACTAGCAGAGGGAGGCCTTTCATGTGGTATTCATCAGTTGCTATTCTTGTTCAAAACACTAATGAGTAAGAAGGTAATCATTGCAATTTAGACTAGTTCTGGCCCCTTGAAAGTGACACATTAAAATAAAATCTCTTCATCTCACACCTGGTTAAGTTTGCCAAGTAGTTAAACATGGAAGATACAATTAATCTTTTTCCTCTTCATCATGATTTATACAATTGTTTAAATTAATTCTGTGGGTTTTTTTTTTTTTTTCCAAAATTAGGACAGGTATGTTAATAATATAAATTTAATTCTATATGTTTCTGAACTGGACCCTTACAAGTTTTTTCACAATAAGCTTTAAGTCTTCCATGCCCACAGTAATTAATATGTACAAAGAGAAGATTTTACTATTTGGCAAAAAGGGTCTAAACCCCTTCTTGGCTCAAAATTTATGCTGGTATGATATTAGAATATATCATATATTGTATGACTGCAAACTGAATTATTCCTCATATATTCTGTCATTACAGCCAAATTTTCACCAGAGTTGTTCCATTTCTCATATATACCCTTAGGAAGGACTGTTTTACCTCTTTCCCAGTTCATACTATCTTAAGAAATTGATTTCTTAGTCCAAACTTTGACAAAAGCTTTCTGTATTTCACAAACACCAGTAATAGCCACTAAAATTCATTAAATACTATGGAAATGGCAGCTGGATAATCATGCTTTTCCACTGACTCCACTTCAAATTCCAAATATTTTAAAAGCTTTTCAAACATTCATCTATCTTCATTTGCTTTGCTTCTCATCCAGTTCCTCCACCACCTGCCCCATCCTTCCTACAGTCATGCCTGCTGGTGTGAAAATATGTTCTTTTTCATGGTTCTGTGAAGCAGCCTACTTGCATTTTTCCTTCTGATCTAGCCTTAATTGCCTTTCTAAACTTAAAAAACTGCATTATTTGTATTTTTTTTTCATTGGTCTTTATGCACATTTGCTTTCTGTAATGCTGTTAGGGGGGTATATTACATATCACATAGTCCTGTCTGCTTTGCTTTTGTAATACATATATTTTTAATGGTGCAGAAAATATATGTGATACAGACTGGGTTACCTTTGTTTTGACTCTGCCTGTATATTCTAGTATGGCTGGACTTATTTAATAGTTTACAAAATACTTACAATGCTATCTATTCTTCTATTCTGCATGGATATAAGGATTTGTGTGACAGAGTATGTATCATATTTTGGCATGAGTGTGTCCACTGTGGCAGAAGTGCTACATGTGCTTTTACCTTTCATGTCTTTTCAAACTTATGTTTCATAAGTCAATGCAGCAGGAGAAGAGATAATGGCATAGAGTTTGAGAACACTTTAGGACACTGAATAAATCACTGAACCACTTCAGCCAAGGCTGCTGATGCAATCTAAAAAAAATCATGATTCTGCCCCTCTGCTTTCCTCTGGTGAAACCCCACTCGGAGTACTGAGTCCAGCTCTGAGGTCCCAGTACTGGAAGGACATTGAACTGCTGGATCGAATCCAAAGGAGGGCCACAAAGTTTCTCAGATTTTAGCATGAAGTGGTAACTTTACCTATAGTAAAGTTATATGATTCTGTGGACAGAAGAACAGGAGTAAAAACATTTAAGATGGATCAAATCTGCTTTTTCAATTGTATTTAGCTAGTAAAATTTTCATCATACATATATGGGCACTGTGAAAGAATCACAAATACTTTTTCAGTACTTTCTTGACAGGCATTTGCAGCAAACTTTCAGGTTTCCTGTAGGATCTGTTTTCTCTAAAATTGGTAGATAAATTGCACTGTATTGCAGAGACTTTATCAGAGTGGCAATATCCTTCTCCTTGCCCATACCTACTTTTGTTCAAATGATGTCCTACATGTCTCATTTTACAAAGAATGGAGATCAGGGCATCCCTGTCGTGAGACATTTGAAATTCTTCATGCAATCTGCACCACGAACCAACGTACTGTGAACTGGAGGGATCGCCCTGTTTTACATCTTTCAGCTGGTGACATACTTCCCTGTTGTTCGGAAGGCTGACAGTTCTTGCCCTAAATCAAGACTTGTTCTGCTGCTAAATATTGACACTGAGCAGTACCTGGGATGTTTGTCTCCCCTAGAACTGAGGTAATCCTTTCTGTGACAAGTTACGTAAATGCAGTTGGCTTCTGTTGCTTTTTCAGAAGTTACAAAAACCATAATTCTTTTATAAAACTTAATATTGTTCGTAGTTAGTTCTGACTTTTTGTTGTTTATTTTCCCCCTAGTTGCATTCTAAAGTCTGTCACTGCCTGTTTGTTGAGAATATAGATCTTATTGTCAGGTGTAGTTTCCATGCTGTCATCAAATATCATTCCATCAATATCAAATAGACTGGTTTTCAGCATTTTATGGGATTTTCATGATAGAAAGAGCCTGTGTGTACTGGTATTTTATTCATATGACAAAGTACGATGATGATGCTCCTAATAATTACAAAATGTTTTAATAAAATATTAATATTTGATATTACAAAATTTATAATTAAAATTCTTTAAAATATTTTTCTGTGTGAAGATTTCTATAATGCTCTAAAGTATTATAAGCTTCTTATACTGGGTTTTCATATAGATTTAAGTCTCTTAAGTATTATATTGCCAACAATGCATATACATCTGATTGTTAATACTTCTGCTGGCACCAAGATGCAATGCAGAACCTTTTCCTTAAGAGTCCATAAAGAGAGAGCACATAGGCAGCTGTTGTTAGATAATGTGACCTGAATTTAAGCCAGCATATAGATCCACATAGAAAGAGGCCTGTAAAATCAGTTGTGTCCAGGAAAACAAAATTGTCATTTATGTTTCTTTTATTGTGTTATTATTTCTACTCTGCTTACAGAGTTGAGACAATCACTTCTCAGTAATGAGTAATTGCAAGAAAAATTTAAAAGCTCAAAGAACTAGTTGTGGTACTTAATCTGGGATTGAGATAATCCAAAATAAAAAGACTAATAAATTTGATTAAAAAAAAAAAAAAAAGAAAAAAAAAAGGAAAAAAAAGGTGTGGGGTTTTTTTAACCTTTCATTGAAAGCAATAAAATACAGCTGTGTCACCAGAAAGTTCCCACTTGGTCTTTTGGATTTATGTCTTTTCCATTGACTTGACTTCAACAGTATGAAACTCACTTGCTTCCTTAAGGAAAATGGCATTAAAGCCCATTTTCTACTTTATCAGATCCTTACCTTCTTGGGTATCACATTATATGTTTGAAACTATGTATAACTCAGTTGACTTCCACACGGCCACACGGATTTAAACACATAATTTAAGTATATCTGCAGTACCAGGTCCCTGTTACTTGCTTTAATAGTCTTTTCATGGATTAACCTGATTTCTCAAATTTAGTAAACTTCCCCATACAAAATCATCCTAACTGCTCTAAATTTAATCATACTTTTGATTAGGAAATTAAAAAGGTGTTAAAAAGTAATAAATCAATAATGCAAGTTTCACATAAGCAAGCAAAATAGTGAAAACTTATTGCAGTGTTGTGAAAGCAGAAAACCTGTTTTATATTGATAAGTATATCCTACAATGTAAATAATTTTGCCTTTTAAGCATTAAGTAAATTTTGGTTAAGGATTTTTTTTTCCATGGGGATGACATTAAAATGTCAAATAATTTAAAATACTGCCTGTCTAAAATGCAACTGTTTTTTTCACCAAATGACAGGAGAAGATCTTCCAGATCTTCTAAAGAATATAACCTGCAGGCTGACGTGGCAGACTAACCACGTACATTTCAGTACTGGTTAGAGATGTATAGTTCTATAGTAATAGACATGCAGATATTATATGAAGGTATAAACTATGATGCTTAATGAGGTATTAAGGCACACCTTGATTTTGAGGAAACCACAAATCCCTGAGATGTTGCCAAGGATGCAACAACAAAAACATTTATTATTTATCTTACATATACTGAGAATATGTTTTGTTGAGTATATATTTATCATCTTGCAGCTTTCTTTTCCTCTGTGACTTGAAGAAAAAAAAAATCGTCTTAAAGTACCAGTTCTTGCTTCCTGCTCATTAAATGTCTTTTAATTTATTTTATACTTCACTCCATGGTTTACAGTTGAAATCCAGTTGAATTTTTATCTAATCTGTCCCTTACAACAACAACAATAATAATAATATAATAACAATAATAATAATAATAATAATTTTTTACTTTTTCTACAGTATCTTTTGCTCAGCTAATATTTTACCTTTTATTTGAAAACAGTCACCTTGCAGCTGATTATCCTAGTAGAAATTGTTGTGGTTTGGTTTTGGTTTCTTTTTTTTTCTTTTTTTCTAATGCAAGGGTGAGGCATGTTTTCAATATATGAATTTGTTTTCAAAATATATGTGTATACTAAAAGTTATTTGAATGTATACTGTTTATGAAGAATTTCTGTAAAGTATATAATGCATATATTTCAGTAAACTTAAAAACTTTTTAGTCATGGATTATTATTTTCTTAGGATTTTTTTTGTTGCTTTCTTTCCAGAAAACTAAAAAAAAATGCATTCAAAATATGAAAAGTGAAACTAAAGAATTTTGCATACTGTCAAAATAAATGAAAATAATTTCAGAATATATTTATAAAACTGCCTACCCATATAATAACTACACTTAAGAATGACTAGGAATAAATAAGAATTATGAACATATTCAACAGCTATATTTTAGTAATTTTATATCTTCTTTCTCATTATGTTTTAAATTAATTTTTTACCTTTCTTTCCTTTTCTTGTATTCTACATTTTTGAAATCTTCAATGCTTGTCATATTTACTTGACATTCAAGGAGCAGTTTCAACAAGCTCTTTTGACATCTTTTAGTAGGATTTCAGCAAAAAACCTTTTGAATGTAGAGGATGTTTTGGGGGTGTGGAAGGTATTTTAAATAAATAGCTACATAGGTTTAATTTTCGTCTTCTCAAGTGGGTGAGATGACGTTCACTAGTTAATATGCAGATTTCTAGCTGTCAGGATTCTACTAACAGATAAGCAAACATGAATCCTAAGTACCTGATATTCCACTCATTTGTGCAAATAGAATTATTACAAAGCTATATAGATTTAAATAAGAAAGTGAGATTTAATATAAGATTAAAATAAGATTTATGTAGATTTAAATAATAAAATATAATATTTAAGTAATAGAATTGTTAGCCTTTTTCAGTGTTAATAAATCACATATGAACTGTTGTACTCTGTCTTCATGGTAGTAGACATAGCCAAGACAGTCAAAGCAAGAAATATCTTTTATTTACAGATGAATGAGGAACACCTGTACACAGCTGAAAAGAGTTTTGGAAGGCATACTATTCCAAGAGAACATTAGTTTATATTCTACGGACACATGAATTACAGGAATTTAAAACAGTACAATTTGTCAATCTACATTTTCACATACCAGTGTAGAATAGATTTTAAAACCCGTGTTTAAATCCCAGTTATTTCCCTATCCTGGCTAATTCTTTCATTCAGTGTAAAATTCAATGAGCTCACTTCTACTATTTTTCTTGATTCAGAAGTTTTCAGTCATAGACCAGCAGCTATTATTGCAGGCATATTAAAGGCAAGTGTCTTGTGAGTAATGAAGACATTTGACTCTGAGAAATAAGGACCATAACTTAATATTTTTTTTTCTCATAAATTTATCACTAAAACTTGATATGGATCAGAAAAATCAGAAGATCCAAAACATTAAACAAACATTTTAAGACAAATTTTCTGCTTTTCTAATAGTTGGGTTTGTGGTTTTTCTCCCCAATATGTCTTTGATAACCTTAAAACAGGCATTCTTTATGCTCCATAAATGTATGCAGAGGTCTTTCCTGAAGAAGTTATTCAATTAAAACAGGTGTTATTATTAGCCTGTATTTGTAGAACTCCATTCAGTTCAAAGAATCTAGATTGTGTCATTGCAAAAAGATGTTAGAGAGTATGGCTTGGTTTATATAAATCAAAGTTGTGTGTGAACAAGTATGAGTCAATACTGACTGCACTTAACTGAATGAAATTAATTCAATAGCTTATGAATTCTACCGAAAATTATTCACTTCTTCACCCCAGAAAATGGATAGCTTATGATAGGGAGAATAACACAGATTTTTATACTAAGGGTAAATACATCCACCTCTGGTTTACAATATAGTATTCCATCTCTATTTAAAAAAAAAGTATAGAAGTGTACACATTTTGACTGGAAGACTTGTAATGAACCTTTTAATATAGCAACACATCAATACCCATAGAAAATTAATTTTAATTTGAATCATAATTTAAGTCTTAGCAGTAAAAATGCCTTTTATATTATTTTATTGGAGATTGGAAATCTTTCTGAATTGCCTTGTAAAACTAATCAGGAATACAAAGGAATAGTTCATGATAGCAATTTCACTTATTTTTGGTCTTTAGTATTTTAGTTTTTTTCTTCATGTTTACGATTTTTTTAAAGAAATAGCTATAGATTTCACCCTCACAAGTAGCTTATCTAAAAAAGAAATATTTTTATTTCCTGTGTACTTCTTAGTTTGCCTTATTCCTATGAATTCCATAAGGGAGTCAAGTATAACATCAGGGAGAGTACGTAACTATAGGTTTAAGATTTTTTATAACTGACATTCTAAAATGGAATTTTTAAATGTAAACCATACATTGATTATACACGAGTTAATACACCCATCTTCAAAAGACATTAGGTTTCACCATAAAAATTATTCCAAACTTTATATAGCCAAATCCTACACTTCAGTGTAGCAGATCAATCTATGACCTCAAAATCTTGTGTTTCAAGAAAGTTTCATTGGCAAGGGTAACTTTCTTCAGCAATATATACCCATTAGATGAGCATTTTGCCATAATTGTTACTGATTTCCACAGAATGATGGATCAAGCTTATTTGTCAGGGTATCACTTGAATGGTATAGATTTGGAATTGCGTTGGCCTGGTGATGACAAGGGATGGAGTATATGAGGAATTAAATGCTTATTTTTGATGGTAATATAGGAGTTTCCCCTGGTTCATATTTAATTTAAGTAGACAAAAATAGAATTCTCTGCCTTTTTTTAACAAGGTTTAATGAAATGATTCATCTGCAAGTTGCATGTACCCAAAGTAACTGAAGAAATTAGTTATGTTCTATGAATAAATAGGTTCAGTGTGGGTTATAAAGTCTTTCTTTTCAAAGACAAATTGTAAAAATTAAAAAAAATCACTGAATAATAACATGATGGCCAAATACAGAGGGAAATACAGCATAGTTATCTTTTTTGTAAAATTCTTTATATGAATGCTGAAAATTTTCATTTCATCTTCACTTGTCACCATACTTTGCTGTCAGAGGGCTTTCCTGACTAATTTTGGTCACTGGATGATTCTTCATGTGCACATTCTCTCTCAAATACCATCATCTGCAGTGGTTTGTGCAGATGAAAGTCCACTTGATATACCCTGCTTAGTGCTGCAGAGCAATGTGCAAGAGCTCTCCACACTGGTGTGGTATTCCACTATGCAGTTTGAAGGATTGCAGGCTAGTCAGCAATCCTGTGGTGTTAGTTACCTCCTGCTTCATCCATCACTGTTCAAGTGAAAATGAAGTATTCATAGGCAACACAGTGACAAGGACATATAAGGACATATTTACACAGAAGTGAGACACTAAGCATGCCTGTATATGCCTTGTGCTTTTATTAATTCCCAAGGTCAATTTATTGTGAAGTGAAGATTTAGTTCTTTTGTCTTCTTATGCCTTAAGTGCCAAATCTTACATCACTTTTATAGATTGCAAACCTGCACTTCCTTGGAGTTGTACATCAGCTCCATCTTTGATGGTTACTCAGTTATCCCTCTAATTCTCTATTTTCCATACTTCTCTACAAAACATGATTATAACATGAGTAGATTTGGATAAATCCTCAGGTTTAATTTTGGAAAATATTATGTCTGTATCAAAAAACGCAATCAGGTGGTTTCAAGCATTTTGTATAGGATAACTTGGAATGAACCTTAATGAAAACAGAGAAAATAGAAAAGTAAAAAAAAAATAAAAAATCAAAATGTGTTTATCTAATTTATTTGGTATTTTTTTCTGACTGCATTTCCAAGAACAGGAAAAATAAATACTCTGATAGATTAGTGAGTTTATTGTTATTTTTACTACACATAATGAGACAGGGATAGCAACAATTTTCAACTAATTCAGTTAAGATCTATTTACTTTCCAAGCTACTTCATAATGGTGAGGGAGAGTATTTCCATCATGACATTTGTTCTTGTGGCCTTTGCTCTGGAGTGTTTTTGTTCTTTCATGTACATACTGAAGTAAGCAGCTGTTTGCAACTCTTTAGCAACTCTGATTGAAACATTATTCTACAGGAAAGCAGGAGAGATTCTCTTCCCATGGAATGAAAAGTGAAGTTTGTACGTTTTAACTGTCTTGCGGGACTATTTCCAATTCCTTCTCATCTGTCTCATTGTAGTAACAATTTAATGTTATAATAACACAATGCAGTATGACAACCGTAAAGTCTTAACAACAGTCTTTATTGTGAGCCTCCTCGATGGCTGCAAAGTTTGAAAATTAAGATAACACTGTGACGCCCTTATCTGTGTTTCAAATCTTCATGGAAGGTGGATATTTACTGATTTTAGTACAGATTTTATGTCAGTTAAGTTATTTTATATAGGAGTATATTTTTTCCCAATAGAGTTGTATAGCATTAACATGTATGGAGTTATATCAGCTTGCAATAATTGCTTTGGTGATTCATATCAAAAGATATTGTCCCTTTCCTTAGAGCTGTAAGGAAATCTTAACTAGACCTGGTTTCTAATACCATTATATTTGCATCTACACTCCAGATAAGCATGGCTTTAAGTACACAGGTATTATTAAAAGGGTCAAGCTTTGTGTGTAAACAAAACCAGAGTGTTTTATCAGGAAGGAGAATCTTCCCCCATAACTGTCTCACAGCATCTCTCTTGACAGAAGAGCTCACTCCATGAAGGTGTACTTCAGAGAAGAAGCAGCCGGGGCATCCTCACAAACAGAGTTCTGCTCTCTGCAGTACACTAGACATGTTTTTGATTTCTGTAATATATAATTTCCACACCCCTCTGGCCTGATCTAAAGGCTGAGACAAAATGGAGCCTGGAACATAGTTTCTCAGTGACTAACTTAAAATAATGATAAATTACTTCCCCCAATTCAATTCATCTGTAGAGACTGGTAATATGATAGCTCTCATTTTAATTAAAGCCACTTTTTTTTTTTTTTAATAAATCTATTAAGAAAACAAGAAAGACAGAGTTTCTTTTGTGAAGATGAATGAATTAATATATTTAAGAAAGTCTTCTTTAAAATTTTCTCGTTGCTTCTAGGCAACCTAGATAGCTTTACAGCCTATTTCCTAAATAATCCCCTGGCCTGGACAACATAACAGCACAACTGTATTAGTAAAACAGTGCACGAAGACCTTTTCAAATTTTCTTGTCTTTAAGTAAAACGTATTTGTAGAAGTCAGTAGCATACTGAAGTGCCAGTTAAATCTCAGTGAAGGACTTTGGTATTTTGCAGAGGGTGACGCTTGTTCCCTGTATACAACTGCTGGTATCCCAGAAGTGGCAGTAAATCATCAGAGCCATTTTCATAGCCTGACAATATTTTCCAGAGGAGGCAAGATCTCCTCCACAGTTTTGCTACGTAATTTACATTCAGAAAATGACAAACAGAACCAGATGGCAACCTCTCCTACTTGCTTCCTGGAGCCACAAGCTGGAGTACAACAGGCATGCAGTCTTAATGCTACACCTTTTGGCAGATGGCTGTAACATTGTTTATTGTTTATTAACATTGTCTGTATAGATGACAGAGTTATAACAGAAATCTGTCCAGTTAGGAGAATATTTGATGTGGCAATGATGGGGAGGGTAGGACATTTCTAATGTTCTCTTTTCTCTTTAGTTGACACAAACAAAGGAAGAAAACCAAATTATTTAATACACCTTCCTTTTCTCTGATGTATGCAGGATCAGAACCTTACTTAAAAATGCATGAGTAGATCAGTCCCTGTAGAAATATGAGAATTATTGAAACAACAATATTGATTAGCAAAATCTTAATAAAGCTTTATTTCAACAAAAAAATCTTTAATAAGAAACTTACAATCAGGTGTGGAATTAAAAGCATCTACTGTTCTAATACTACTTAACAGATTTAAGGATAAAATATGAGTTAGACAATAGCATGGCATAGGTTGTTTGGGGGTTTTTTTGGTGTTTTTTTTTCCTTTTTTTTTTTTTTTTTTTTTTAAATAGGAAATATTGTGAAATATAGTTAGATACTGAATAAGTGCATAATATTTCTTATTGTACTCCTCCTTTCTTGCTTATCCATAGAGATGAAAGAAAATACAAAAGAGTGCATTCTCAGCATCAGTGGTTTCTGACATGAGTCTGTTCACATGAGTACCCCCATTGACGTAATGGGTCTATTCATGTCAGAAAAAAAAAAAAAAAAAAAAGATTTCTCATGTGACCATGGTTTGCAGGGTTCCTCTCAGGTTTTAAAAGAGACCCTTATAACAGTTCAAATCACTAAGTAAGTGAATTATAGGTTGTTTCTTACTATACAAGCCTTTGATTTCAATCATTTGGTATTCTGAGCCAGGTTGAAACTAATTACTTGAGGCTTACTTAGCTCAAAAATGTCTAAGTGGTAAAGAATGCCCATGAATACAAGTGGCCGAGCTCTTTGAAAATGCACTTGGCCTCATCTTCCTTATAAATGAGATTCAGGTGTAATTATTGTTTCCTAACACAATTAATCTTTATGATGAATGACACACATTAATGGACAGAGAATAATTTCTAATTAACTTATTTCTTGTGGTGGTTCTGTGTTTTTGACAGTTTGAAGCAGGGCAGGAAGTGCAAAAAAGTTACATTATTCAGGGATATCCCACTGAAACACTCCATTAATTGTGTAAAGAGAAAGGGAAGAATGGAGATCAGAAACTGCATGTTCCAGAGGACTGCTTATGAGGTTTCTGATGTTTCTGAGCTGGTCTTGTATTAAGTAGCAAATTTAGAGAAAAGTATAAGGGCAAATTATACAAAAATGTGCTTTGAAATATTTCTTCATCTAGTAATAAAACTGTCAACTTTTTTTGGTAAGTTTTAAGGACATAAAATTAATACTTCAGAAGCCCACTCTAACTCTTGATTTCCAAAATTTGGGGCTGTAGATCTAACTCATCAAATTAACACTGTTCTGAAAGTCAGCATCAATGGAAGCCAATAGAAAGACTCCATAGATTTAGTAGGCTTTTTATTAGGCACATTTCACTAACAATCCCTACTAATTAAGCCCTTTGGTAGTAAAACAAAGATCCCATTAGCAGCATTGCAATTTCAAAGAGCGCAAAGTTAGATAGCTACTCTTATGTCTGGCATTTGTTAACTTGTTTTATTTCTTAAGTAGCGACTCAGCTCAGAGTCAAACTCACATTCAGAGACTGGAATGAGAGAGAGGGACCTCAATGGTTTTTTTTTGTCCTTAAAACCAACAAATATGCAAGTGCAATATTTTCTCTGGTATATTAGGAATCACTTTATGTTTTTGTGGAGAATTAAGAGTAATACTTTGTTTTGAAAAAATAAATTAGGAAAATGTCTACTAAAATTTTATTTTGCAGAAAGTTTTTAGATGGTGTTGTAGGTCTAAATACTTATACAGACCTCATTGGCTACATCTAGCATTTTATTCATATCTGGAATTAGCGATAAAATGTTGGTAAGCAGAATTTTAAACTGCCAATGCTATGTCAGATGGAAACAGATTTTTATCTGAGTGTAATGTAACCAACTAGAGTGCTTCTTGCTGTAACACAGTCACACTATGAAGGTTTCATAATCCTAGTGTTTCTGAAGATTTCAAAGTCTTAGTGATTCTGGACAGACTCCCAGTTTTAGAACGAGAGAGGCTGATCAACACTTTGCCAGTGGTAACAGAAGCCTTTAATCAGAGTCTGGAAAATTAATTCTCTGTAAAAGCATCTGGATGCTTTTCCTGCCTTGTATTCATCTTCTTTTTCAGTACTTTATGTTTTACTTGTGGACTCTATCATAAACTGAACTTTAAAAAGGAAAAGCTAAAGCAAACTTGCTGCCATCAGCAGAAGACAACAGATGCCTTAGTGGGAAATGAGTTTCGAAGTGAAAATTAATACAATGAGTGGTACAGCTACAACATGTGGAATATAGAGTTGAATTACAATGGGGAAATTGCTCTTTCTACTGAGCAAGCTTTTTTGCCATATTTTTATTCATGTATTTGATAACACTGTTATCCTAACATTGTTCTGCCTATAAAGCTTTTCCAACCATAATGTACAAGAGCTTTGTTTTTTCCTTCACTGTGATGACTCTGTCCTTTGGTATTTTTCATAGCTTGACACGAGGCAGTAATGGTTCTATTAGCTGCACTGTATCTGCTGAGCTTGCTGTTTTCAGGGAGCATGTCATCACCAGTGCCTTTCTGCAGCTTCCTTATTAGCATGTGCCCTTTACTGACTCTGCAGGAGCTATCACCTAGAATTAAATATTTTCTGCTAGACCTGTCCTTACTCTGTGCAAAAATGATTACAATCCATTATACCACCCTTTTGCTGACAGGCAGATACCACTGAGATTGCAATAAAATTGCTTCACATTTAAATACAACACTAGCTTGCTGCATGGAGTATTTTGATAAAAGGAAATGTTGGAAAAAATCCTTTCAGTTCACTAATTGGTGATGAACTTTTGAGAAGGAAAATGTAGATACTTATTAAAATTATTGTGTCAGCTATGCTGTATAGTTGTGATAAACATAAAAATGGAAAACAAACATTTTTACTTCATTAAGATTGTTAATAAGGTGTAGAATAGAACAGACATTTAGAAGGTACAGAAATTATAATGGAAAACAAAAGCTTTGAAATTACTCAAACTTAATTTTCCCTTTAATACAAAAGACAAATGAAGTGATATTCAGCATTTCCTACTGCAAGTTCTTTAGACCTCAAAAAAAAAAAAAATTCCTATGCCTGTTTTAAAGGTTTTTCAATGGAAACACCATCGCTGTCATTATTGATTTGATTATAAACATCTTTTTTTTTTTTTTAACATATTTGCCTTCCTTTCAAACCCTATTCTGATAGAACTTCAAGGGTGTCATTCTAGAGTTACCTTTATTTTTAGCAAGACACCACCTCCAGCATTGTAAAAGATTTTGATGTGAACTTCTCCCAGTGGGTGTAAGGTTCTTGCTGCAGCTTCTTTGGAGCTGGTAGGAATTGTTGCTGCAAACATAAGAAAAGGCAGCTAAGCTCCCCCAAAGTAGGTGGCTATTTGGCTATTTTGCTTCTAAAAATGTTGTTCCGTAAGTAATATACTTCTGGAACTTAAAGCCTCTTGCATTACTACACTGCCGTACAGACAGGACTATTCTTACACGGCACAGTAAAGCCTTTTTTGTGTGTGAAAGCCTAAGGACCCATTTTGTAATTCCAATACTCACTGCTTACGTGACCATGCTGCTTTGCTTTACCTACACCTCCCTTAATAGCCTTCATAATTTTAACTGTGATCAGTCTCAGTCCTTCTATTTCTGAAGAATGGCACTTTATAGATGAAATAAGGAAAACTCCCTTTGAAGAATTTACAGTATAAACATATTAGTATATTCCTAACCCATATTTTGCAAAATTTTTTACATTTTTACCCTTGAGGGCTGTCTTTCTTTAGCATCCAGCTGTTTTTTCATGTTTTACACATGAACCTGCGTGCACCACAAGGAAAGATAGATCACTGTCACATTAAAATTTGCGTGCCTGTTTAATAAAAGTCATATGCTTCATTTACATGGGATGATCAGCGACAAAGAAATACGTAGTAATATATCACTTCAAAATTAATAGCCATTTTGGAGAACACTTGTCTTACTGTGCAGCTTATATATGAGGCGTCTGGAGCCAAAAAATGGACCAGTTTGAATAGGTCTTCATAGGATTTGGCAATGTTTAAAAATATTTTCACCACAGCATTTTTGTATCTAAAAAGTAAACAAAGTTCTATTTCAGAGATTTTATGAATTATAAAAGATAAATAAATGCATGTATTTTCTGCCATCCCATTTTGCATGTGAAGATTATCTGATGAATTACTGTATATTTCTTTAGTTTGCCTTTCTGATATCAGGCTCTTACCAAGATTTATTTCCCTAATTTTTCCTGAAAGTTGATTTGCTTCTTCCTGAAACCACAGAACTAGAACTATTAAATATTTTTTTATTACACTTAGAATTAAAAGAACCCCCAAAAATTCAACCTATATATTATTGTCTCTTTCTTCTGGATATACAATATGTTTCAAAGAGAGACCCTGCATCCCATATTCACATTTAAATCAAGCTGAAATTAGGGTGAAATTGAGTTAGCTATGCTTAACATGATTGGGTTATGAAATTAAGGTTGACAGCAAGACTACGTGAACTGCAGCTGTGGAATATACACTAATTCAAACGTGGCTTCCTCATAGGATTCACATCAGTAGTAGGAGACATGTACTGAATCAGGGTAGTCTGAATCAAAGACAGTTGATTAGCTTCTCATTAAAATGACATTAACAACTATTCTGAGACCACCCTGGTGCTCAGAAAGTTCTGTTCTGCACAGGAGCTTCCAAGAAAGACTCTGATGCACTGTTGTTACTGCCTACCTGTGAAATATAAACCTCCTCCTTGACCACTGAATGTGTATCGCATGTCTCTTGGTCAAATGACATATTGATATAGCCTGTAAGGTCCTACACCCATGACACAGCACGAGATCTGGAATCTATTAGTGCTGAAGTTCATGGAAAGAGGATTTTTTTAAACACAAGGATTGCATTTGTAAACACTGTGTGTAATATACTTGAAAAGCCTTTTTGTATCAGCTAGGATGTGATGCCCTTAACAGAAAATAATCATGTACATCCAGGGTCTGTATGAGCAAGTCTCTTGAACCTGTATTGCTGTGAACATGCACTAAAATGGAGCTAACTGCCTACAGGGAAGCACTGACAGAAGTTGGGACCTGCTTTCCCATTATACTTTCTGGCAGCTACAAACTCATGTCTTCCAAGTGTGTAGGACGATATGTGTCTGTATTTATTTATTTATTTTTCACTGCATCTGTTCTTTAGACTGTTTGCTGCTCCCTGAACTACCAGTTATCTGTAGACCAAAGCTGAAGTAAGAATGCATTAGTGGAGTCTGGTGTATGCCCAAAAAGAGGGAATGTATTATATCTTAGGTCTCAAATTATTCCTTTAATTGGGAAAAGCAGTGAAATATGCTCACCATATTGAACCACTAGAGAGAAATAATTTATTGAGATATTCTGGGAACCAACAATGGTCCTAAGGGCCTAAATCAATTTTACCTTCACTGAAGGGAAAACAGGGACAAATGCTGTAGTAACAGAAAAACCTGTGAGACTGGAACTAGGCATAATATTCGTAGCCAGATTACTCATAGGGAATATGTAAGCCTATGGATCCAGCATGACCCAAGCATAGAAGACTGTCCAAGTCAGGGAACTCCAACAGAGCTATAAGTGCTCCCAATTATTTCTGCAAAGCTGATGGTACACAGTGTATTAACTTGTTCCTGTGATAGATTCACCTGAATCTACTGTCACCAGAAATAGTTGACAAGTTTTGTCTTACACAGAAATGAATATTTTAGCTCCAAATTTATGTTGCTATTCACACATGCATTAGTCCTACATATAGTCTTCTCAGATTCCTAAAACACATTATTCCTGGAGAAGGAAGGATGTGTTGGATATTCTCAAACAATTACTAAGTGCCAACGGCTCTTTTGCCTTCATTCAGTCATCTGCTAAATTTCTCTAGTTCTGATAAAAAACAAAAAGTTTTTCCAGAGTAAAACACTTCCTAGAAAATTACCATTGCTAATTAAATATGCACATTGATGGATAGCACCATGTTTATTATTTATGTGTGTGGTTTTTTTGGGTTTTTTTTTTTGTTGTTGTTTTTTTTTTTTTAATGTGAAGCACAACAAAAGCTGAAAAAAATGGAGTTTCTGTATTTCATTTTGGTCTAGATGTCACATACTTCCTGATGTGACAGTTGCTCCACTGATGTTATTTATAGGTTTTATACATATATGCATATATATATACAATCATTTATATACACAGGCTAATGGATAGTTTTTGTATTTAGATGTGATGATGGTTGAAAGGTTCTGACTTTTTTTTTTTTTTTTTTTTTTTTTTTTTTTTTTTTTTTTAAATCATACATATGGTTCTGTGGTGACAAAGAGTCCAGGATCAGGAAGGTAGAATTTAGAAACAAGGAATGAGAAATACAGTAAAAATTTATAGATTTAAATAATTACATTAAAACCAGCAATTAAAAAAACAGTCTAACAGTTAGATGAGTTTTATCTTCAGTATCTGTTACATATTAATAAATAAAATGAGTATTGTATAAAAAAAATCCTACACAAGACAAACTACTTTGCTTTCTAGTACATTCAATTGTTTAATAATCCTATCCTAACCTCAGTAGTAGTGACATTCAACTACATAAATTTTTCCTGTACAGATGTATCCCTAACCAAAGGTTTACAAACCCCCATCAGTTACAGGCAAAATTTTCAGATGACAGGCTTGTAATGCCACATTTAGAATTATCAAGATAATTTTCCATTTAAATTTTCTGCATGCTATGGGGGTTCAACTCATCAATCCATTATTTTCTTTTTTTATTTAGCTTTTTTCGTATTGATCTTCTAGAAAAGAAAATTTGCCCTTCTGCCCAAGACGTGTGAAGCAGACATTATGATTTTATTCATATTTTTAGACTTATAACTCAAACTTATAACAATAAGGTCTAACCAGGAGATACTTTTCTACATTACCCTAAATATTGCATCATTTACATAATAGATTAACAATCTGTTTCACACTTTGCAATTCTCTGCATAATTTCCACTTGAAGCTTTAGAAATTTAAATAGCTCATGACTTGAAATTAGATATTACTGCATTCTGGATGTGTATACAGAGTGCACCTTGTCTATGGTTTCAGAAAGGAAGGCCTGCTTATGGAAGTATTTCCTTAAATTTCCTACTTTTTGTGTGTGGATAGTTTCTATTCAGAATTTTTCACCTTTTACAGGTTAATTACTGTTGAGCTATATTTTTCATTAAGAGTAAATAAATTGAATGACACTTAAATAATAAGTGAAATGAGGTAGTTTCTAATGACTGATAACTAACCCAGAAAATTACTATTTTTTAAAAGAGATACGCTTTGTAAATAATTTTCATTCTAAGCATTTGAGTTCTTATTGTACATGAAATAAGGTCCAAATCATCTAACAAGAAGCAGCTTTGTGGTTTCGGTGGGGAAGATGCTATTGTTCTGAAACCATTAGTTATTTCTAGTCCCAAAAATAAGGAATTTCTGCCTTTAGAGAATACATTTGTAAAATGAAAAAAAAAAAAAAGAGCAGCAATATGTATATGTGCATAATCTGCATACTTACATGCATTTGAATTTAAAGTATGTAATTTGATTTATGTTAAACAAACAAACAAACAAACAGCATACACATTTCAATTTGCAATTTTATTTAATTTTTAAGTACCATGGAAGAAGCACAGGGGTATTTAGAAATCCAGATTTTTGTAATACTCTTTTGTATATAAAACCCTTTCCACATTTTTTCTCCACCATTTTTCAGCATCATGTTTTATGAAAGAAAATGCAAAAGAATGGGAGTGCTAATAAAGCTGAGTTACTGACAGAAGAGAGAGGGCAGAGCATAATTAGCTTGTCTTTTGCAGAGTGCTCAGCAGCAAGGAAGATGCTTGGTGGCTACTGTGTATCTATGATTGCCAGTCTTGGCCCTGGTTCACTCTAATATGGGAGTAAGCAGAGCAAATAAGGACAGTTTATTAAAGTGCTTTTCAATGTGTTTTGAAGTCACTCTTAACATGCAAAGGAATCATTTTAATGGCTTGTATTTCTTATTCTTATAGCATATCAAAGGTGTATATTAAAATCAAGAAATATAAAATACAGTGTGTCATGCAAAAGACATGTAATTTCTGTTTTGCTCACTCCTCAGAAGAACATACTCTGTAAATTCTGTTGATTTATAAAAGTGTCTATTTTTTCAGCTATTTGTCTGTACTATTATCCTTGGATTTGTTTAATTTGCTGGGAGGATCAGGCTGGCTTTATTACATTTTTATAGATGTGTGTCTGTTCAGGTGATCCATGAGCCTAATGAAAAAACCTCACATTCCAAAACAGTGATTTTAAAAGAATGACCTCAAACTTACTGCCAGACAGCCTTTTGTTATCTCAGTGTTCCCTCAGTTGGAATATACTATTATCACACACATACAGCTCTCGCTTGTGTAGTGTGAATAATGGACATATGGAACTGTAAATACTACAATGAAAGTGTGGAACTTTTCTGCAGAGGAGTCTTGCTCAACCCATAGATAGACATCAGAGATAGTTGTCTTTCCTCTGTATGAACTGGAACGCAAATTCTCAGTGTTCTGTGAGAACTGTACCTTGTTTCTGCAGGTGACAAGAGTGAGGGGTAAATTGTGGCATTCCTGTGTTGTCATGTCTACTTACACCACTGATAATAATGCCAGCCTGATTAATGTGTCTGTTCTAATGACTCTCTTTTTGAATAAACTTCAAAAGGTCTTGGTGTTTTACTCCAGTGCTTCTTGAGGCTGATTGTATCTGACATACCTCAGGCACAGAGGGTTTGTCTGCCTCAGCACACTGGAATGTTCTCAGCTACTTGATGTAAAATTAAGATCTTTAAGGTGTATAAAACAAGAATTCAGGGCAACCTATAGAGCAGGGATAGGGAATCAGAGAGGAAAGCCTTCTTTTGCTTTCAGATGTTTTGGGAATTTCCAGTGGGAGTCTATAGCATTCTTTGAGCAGAATGATCAATTTTGTGATAAAGAATGATGAGAAGAAAATAAAATATAAAAGTGGGAAAAAATCCCAAAGAAGACTTTAAATTCATCTTGATTGAGTGGATTTAGACATAATTGAAGAGCTGTTGTTGCTGGTGGCTGCCTACAATGAAAAGTTATGCTTTTAAAGCTTCCTTCAAGGGCATGAGAGTCATTGTGGGGCTGCCTGGTTTCACATTAGACAGTATAAAGAAGAGACAGGAATGTGGAGATGGGGAGGGTAATTATCGTGAGCTTATTCATTACCAAGCAAAGCTTTTGAAGATGGATCAATTTACTTATCAGTATGAATAGCTGGATAAATTTAAAAAATGTGCTGGTTTTTGTTTGTTCCACCTGAATGTGCTTTGTTGAGGTTTTCTTTAAGTTTTGAAAGAATATACATTTAATATTTAGAAAGCCAGAATCAGATATGCTGAGAAAAGCCAGCAACATAAAACTTCCAGGGAATTAAAACCAAAATTTTAATTTTTTTTCATTAAGAAATCTTAGAATTTACCTTGAAATAAATACCTACTTTGAAACCTTCAAATTTTTATATTTTCTTTAAAATCTAATTCCATATTTGTTTTATGTGACTGCTATGTGACCTGTTACAACAAGATGATATTGGTGTATCAGTGTTACCTGAAATTACTAATTGTTCTAGCAATTGTTCTAGCAGTCAATAACTGAACAAGAATAATCAAAATTTAAAAAAAAAATTGAACATCTATCAAAAATATTATCTTTGTTTAATCCTCCATGTAATTTTTCCTTAAACTTGAAGTATTTTTAGTTGTTTCTAGTTTAATTAATTTTAAAAAGTTTCTTCCTAACAAAACTTTCAACCAATTACATCCAATAAACAGCAGAAACTAAGGACTTAAAGAATTGACAATCTCAAATTTTATTTAATTCCTCCGTAAAAAAATTAAAATTGCTGAACTGAGACCTTTATAAAAAGATGGAAAAGAAGGAATAGATAATAAAGTCATATACTTTCTTTCATGTCATGTCTAATGAAACATTTTTGAATATTTACAAATCAAAATATTGGTGACAGGAAAATCCTTTACCTCTTCAGGAGCTTTGTATAGTGAAAAACTGACAGAGTTCTCAAACCATATCTGCTACTAAAGTACATTGACTATAATGAGTTTTTGATTAAATTTTTCCCATTCCACTAAAAAAAAATAATCAAACATGCTCAACCTTGATGTTTTATGGTACTGAGTTTAGTTATTTTAATCTGAAAGTACTACACTGTGAAACAGCTGCTGCAGATGATTTACAATGATTATCTCAGCTGTTGGATTTTCTTTTTTTTTTGATGCCTAAGTACGAGGAAAAATTGGAAGATTTTAGGAATATCACTTTCTCCAGTTTACAATCCCTAGTGTCACCAGTGAAAACAATGTTTAATCATGTACTTTACTCTTGAAAAGAGCATATAAAATGTGAGTAATCTTTGATACCTAGTATGGGACAGTGCTAAAATCTGAATTTCAGGGGATCATTGCAGTTGAAAGAGAAAGTTTTTGCATGAAATCTCTCTAATAGCTTTTAATAAAGAATCAATTCTTATAAATAAAGCTGTTATTTTTATAAAGATGTAGTAAGAAACCAGTATTTTTTAAATATTGGTTACTTGCAACTTTTTTCATTATCTGAGATCTGCTAAATTGAGTTTAAATGTAGGACTTTGGCTACTCCTGTAAACAAAAGCTGTGGTAGATTACCTGATATAGGCTACTTAAAGGTCAGTGATTAAAATGGCAAGTGTTTTCGATTTTAGTCATAATGCTCAATACAGGAAAATGTGAATGTTTTTGAAATTGAAATCAATAGATACCCATTTTTTTGTATTTTCCTTGTTATAAGGGGGCTATTGTTATCAAAATATTCTTATAGATATTTAATCTAATCAATCCCTGGAATTTGTATAATTCCCTGTTTATTTATTTGTATTTTTAACCAGAATCATTGCTTTTGGGGATTATTTTTTCCCCTTGAAAACAAACCAGTGCTACCATTGTAACACATTTTGTGTAACATGGGCATTTTAACAAAAAAAAGTTGCTGTAAACCATCATGCTCTAACTGTCAAAATCATTTGGGTTGATTCTTGTATTCTTACTCTGCATAGTGTCTTAGTCTTTAAAAAGTCATACTAATTTAATCATGTAAGTATTCTGAAAAATAACAGTCTGCTGCTCAGATTTAAATTTATGGAAAGTCTCCGAGAAATTTGGAAAACAAAATGAATCATTAACACTAGGAATAGAATTATCATTCATTTAGATTTTAATCTAAAATAAGCACTCCAGAGGACACCTAAGACTCTGAGAAACCTTGCCATGTATTTTAAAATATAATGTAGTGACTGCAATAAATAAAGCTTCCCAAAAAAAGCAGTACTCTTCTGTCCTCCCACTCTCTAACACCCCATTTAATTCCTGTCATAAGACCTGTGCACCTCCATCACACCTTCCCACGAGATATTCCACCCATTACTGCCTCAGTCAGCTCACACAGATGGACCTTGTAGCATACCCAGAATGTCAACAGTTTATGGCTATTTTAGACCTTGGCAAGGAAGAGCATTCCAGAGGAAAAGTCCCTTGAAAAAGAATGCTTTGCCAGCAGCTCTGCAGCCTTTTATAAGGAGGAGAATTGAGTTTGAGGGCACCTGCAGGTGTCACAAATCTCAATGTAAATTGTGCAGACAAGTGCTGACCACAACTCACATCAGCATTTTTGTACAAAAATCTCTCTACTCTATCATTGAGTCAAGATGCCAGTTTGTTATATATTGAGAAAAATGGTCTTATTTTTTTCAATGAACTTTCTACCTATGCTTTGATTGTTACCAGATGCTTTTCATTATGTTTAATAGATCATTCAGTTTTGCCTGGTATTATTTAATAATATTTCCACATGTGATGATTTTAAGCAAAAATTAATAGTTGCTTAAAATAATAAACTATTCCAAAAATTTGCATTTTCTTCTACATTATAATTGTGTCCTTTGATTAGTTTCCTATTGCTTTTTCCCATAATAGTACTATTGCTTTTTCCCATAATACTACAATTTATGTTCACCATAAAATTTTCCCAGATCATACTCTACACTTTAGTAACATTTGTTAATTTATAATTGAATTGAAAATTATATGATAGAATGAAGCTACTGTCCTTCAGAGATATTTATTAAGCCTACATCCCTTAGAGGTGAATGTAGTGCTTAAACAGCAAATTTTTTTTCATGTTCACAAGACTTTGTAGGATTTTATTTTAGTCTTATGCATGTTAAGATAAATCATTCTGATAGAAAAACCTTGTGGAAGATATCAAAGACCAATACATGTATATTGTTTTGGTCTGTATGCATTTTATGTGTGCTCATAAGATAAAGGTGCTCAAGATTCTTGTGGGTGGTTGAGCTGGACTTTTCTCAGAGAAGTCAGCAACAAGAAAAGGGATATGTCTCACAAGCTGCAGCCAGAGGAATTTTTAATTAGATATTGGGAAGGAATATTTCATCATGAAGTTCACCAAAAAGTACAAGACGTTGCCCAGAAAAGTTGGAAACTCCATTCTTGGAAATTTAACTAGTCAAGGCCTTGAACCTACTGCTTTCAAAAGGTCTCAGTTTGGGGCAGGAGGATGAATCAGAGGGTCTACTTGCTGAAATCATGCTGTGATTTACTGTGTAATACAGACAGCAACGGGAAGTTAACGATCACTACAAACCAGACCCAAGCTTTCTGGAAAGGCAAAGTTTGTGGATAAGATTTTTGTTTGACATAAATTGGTATTTGAAATTATTAAACACAAAATAATTTAGTGTAGGTGAGGCTCTGCTCTTGCATCCTTTGAAATATAATTTCTGGATCATATTAAATGTGATTTCTTTTTTGTTGGAAGTGGTCAGTCACAAGGATTAGGAAATACTCTGTTCTCATCATGCTGTAATGTTATCATGCTGTTCCATGTCAGCCTTTCAGCTATAGAAGGTAGGATTTGCCCATGAAAAGGTGTGCTGACTTTTTATGCTTATGCTAAGAATTCTTGAATTTTTGAAAGAACCAGGTACTCAGATCGCATTGGCATTCTGCTTTGACATTTCCAGGCTAAATTCTCTCCTGACCTATAATATATTGATTTAATTGGAAGATTTGGGTGCTGAATTTCTCAGCATCAGATGAATAAATTAATTATCCCTCTTGCCTTTTATTTTTCCTTTTTATATCTGCCTTGATCTCAGTAAAACTTTTTTTCATTACCCTTACTCTAGTACCAAACTTCGATTAATGATGAATCACATTATGAATTTTAGGTTGTTTAACTAAGGAAACCTTTGTCTTTGGATTCTCTGTTCCTCTCTTAGTAGGAATCTGTCCATCTAGGAAGCAAGAACTATAAGGGAAAAAATATTTCTGAAGTTCATTTTTCATTGAGAGTGTGTGTGTGTGTGTTTCAGTGGGTTGTTTTTATTTTTATTTTTTTGTTGTCAATGACATATGATGTCACTCTACACTGTCAGGGCAAAGGAATACCTAAACAATTAAAATATTATTATTCTGTGTTAAAGCTCAGAATTTATTCCAAACTCTGCAAATAATTTAAGCACCAAAATAATCAACAGTTAAAATATTTTAATTCACTCATTCAGATTTTTATTACATGATGTCAAAGATCCATGAACAATTTGGGAGACTACTTTTGTGCAGGCCATTACCACATTGTTATCAGACATTTGTTCACATAAGTGGATATATTGTACTAATTAGCTTAGACAGTTTTGCAAATGTATGGTTCACCGCTGAGCATGGAAAAGTGCTCATGAAATTCAACTCTTACAGAATGAAAAGCTGATCATTAAATTAACAAGTATTAGGATTCACAACATAAAAGCAGAAGTACAATTGTCATCATTTTTATAGTAATAGTTCCAGTCTGTCTACATGAAAAGTCGTATCATAAGAAATTCAGTGTAAGAAATATCTCAGTTCTCAAAACCTAATTAAAAATTAATAATAAACTGTGCAGAAACTGATGATAACAGAAAAAATGCTGGTGTCATTTCACTCCAGTCACTGATCTGGAATGACAAGAATCTCTGGAGTGATTGTATCTTTTAGTTTCTTTCCTGACACAGAAGAATATCCTTGAGGATGTCTGTAGAGGGTCTGGAGTATAAAAGGAAACCAGAGCTTTCAAACATAGTTTTTCTGCTTACTTAAGAGTAGGTGGATTTGTTATGACAAATCCTAGTTGTAAAAGGCAATTCAGTTCACATACATAAGAAATGGGACTGGAAAAAAATATATTGTATCACCAAATCATGTCTCTTTTTTTGAAGCCCAACATTTATCAACAACCCCATTTACCAGAGCCACCAAATGCCATCTTAAAACTATTGTTCTCCCTGACTCTTCTTAGTTGAAATAAGCTATTTTACAATTTTATCTGAAAATTTTGAAATCTTTCTGATTTCTAAGTTTTCTTCATTGTTAAGTTGAAATAATTTGGGTTTATTTTTGAAAATAGTTTTGTTTGCTTTTTCATCTTTTCTCATTTGGTATTTCACCCGATATTCCCAGAACAGTCCTCAACACTTTATCTATTATGAGCATTCATATGAAGTAAATTTCCTGACTCTGAAACACACATTTACAATAAAAGGATTTTTTTTCTTTTTCAATAAACCAGCAGTGTACTTTTTTATGTCTGTTTTTGAAATACTGTGACTTTTGTCCACTCTGGAAGTGGAACATGACTGTTTGATTTCATAAAGTTTAAGAAAGTGCGACTATATGAATTCAGGAGTTATTGTGGTTAATCTAAGAATTTTATAGTGCTTTACTTGATTCAGAGTTTTGCATGTGTTGTTGCTCTTTAAGAAAAATATCGGTCTACTCAGTACCTGCAGAAATACTGAAAAAACACCTTTTATTCAATCAGCATTAACAAAAACTCTTCTGCCATGCATTTAAGGGAAAACAATAAAAAGTCAATATGATATAGACTATGAACATTAAGTCCAAAGCTCTTTTTTGTCAGTTTGCACATTGTTATCCATTGTAGAGAAGTATACCAATTTAAAAAAAAAAAAAAAATCCAAACCAGTTTTCTTTTTAGTAATGAGAATAAGAAATGTCCCTGTCTTCAAAAATCATTATCAGTTTTCTGGTTTAACACATTCAGTACTCTAGATTATTTCAATTATGGTCTCTTTAAAAGCAAACTATTAGTTTAAAAACCACCTCCCTTGATGTAATTCTTGGGTTTTAGGAGTCAATATAAATCCCCTTGAGGTAAGGGTAGACCTTACAAAGGCAAGAATCAGGAAAAATGTCTTTTCCTCCTTGCAGAGCTTTGACAAAAAAAAATGTATTTCCATATTTAAGAGTAAGATAATTCATAGTAAAACTTGTCTAGAATATTATAACAGGAGAAACTGTCAAACAATATTTTGTGTTAACTGATTTATGGAAAGTTTACCTGAGGAATAACTAACATTTGGTTTGCTTAAAAGTATCTTGCTTGTCTTTTCTGCCACTACAGGATATTATTCAATTAAAGATTAACAAAATGATAATAGCACTAATACTATATTTATATTGTTAATTGCAAAAACTTATTGGAGAAGTATATAGTAAAAAATAAGTTAAAAAACATGTACGTCAGAAAAAAACCCTGAAATTTCCAACATTTACATGTTTTATAGTAAAAAATTAAATTACGTACTGGGATTTACTTTTGCATTCTTCTTGAGGAAAGAAATTATGTATTTTTTCCTTATCCTGAAGTCTTCCATAGCACAATGAAATTATCCTGAAACCTCTATGTTTCTCATTTAGTTTATGAGATCAAACAGATATCACTTTAGGGAACAGGTCCCCATTGTTTCAAATTCCTTTGTCAATGGTCCTTAGAGCCAATACCGGACCTTTCCTATTCAGAAACTGTTGCCTTAGAGGCTGAGGCAGAGGCCAGACAGAGTTATAAAAATAGGGTGAACATTTATTAAGGCCTTCAAGGCCGCACCCCGGCAGCACCAGAGCCACAGCAGTAGCTCTGCCCAGATGGCTCCAAGATGGAAGCAAAAAGAGGGAGAGTCACGAGATTCCCTCCCTTTTACAAGCTTCGGTCCATTTACATATGCTCCATCCATTGTCCAATGAACAATTCCACATCTTGGTGTTCCGTCCTTCCTGCTTGCCTCCTGCCTTCTACATTGCTTATCTTCGGGGCCTGGAGCTCAGAGAGTGTCCTTGAAGACGCGAGTCCCCTGCTAGAAGCAGAGGTGCCCTGCCCCCATCACCCTGTGACCAGATCCCAGCACCACTTAATACAAAGGCAAAACTACCCACCAGAACAAAACAGAAAAAAACCTCAAAACCTAAGGCATCAATACTACACAGGCTTAGGAAATGGTTAGTGCTGGGTAAAACTGTAGGCACCAGGGAAAAAAAAAACCATCTTTTTTGTGACACAAGAAAAAGCCACAAAAACTTAAAACCCCAAAACAACTGAGCGATCTTCTTAATACTCAGTTTAGGCATTAGCCTGAGGAAATAGTCTGCCATCTATGCAAGGCTTAATTTTTTAGTTGGTTACATCAGTTTCATGTGCTGTATCTCCACTGAAAATGAAAACAGCACAGTTGACGAAAGTAATATAAACAGTTGGATAAATCTAGAATTTAATGGATACGATAATCAAGAAGCATTGATAAGTTTTATCATCTCATTACTATGTGCATTAATTTTTATATTATTCAGAAGAGTAATTAAATCTTTACCATTAGTGTTTATGGATCACCTGAAAATAGTGGGTAATTTGTCACATGGACTTCTCTAGTAGTCAGTATAACTACTAATATAATTGCTGATAATAATGGCACCTATAATTCTGTTACATATTTATATAGCCCACTTTGGAACGTACATTCTCAGCCTTTAATTAAAATTAATTCAATTTGAAGACTTCAGTTAAAGATTGAAAGAAAATTAATTAAAAGAACTCACCAACTTTCTTGTGTTTGGGACAAACCTATATTTAAATGATCTAACTTTTAATATTTTTTGTAGCAGTTGAATTTTCAAATTTTACTATTTATATATTCTATGCAGTCTATTTTTGTCAGTATTACTTACAAGTATTGTTTATTCATGTTTGTAGGCTTCCCTCTTACCTATTACATTCTGCATTACTGATTTTACGATTTAGTCTAACTTTTGCTATTTAGTTTGTTTCGGCAGGAAGTTTCCAAATGTCAGACTCATCATGATTCTTCTCATAATTCAGTTATATAGTAATATTTATAGTGTATATATATATGTGTAGACATTAAATATCTCCCAGCAAGTTTGGTGAGAAATTTTGCAGATAATTTTACAAAAAATTTATTCACCAAATTTTTTGCCAAGAAAAATTCAGAAATATAGACTTAGTAAAGATCTTCCAGTGCCTAAATCTCCCTTGCTACATGGTTATGCACACACAGAATTTTTTTTTCCCTTTGTCATTTTACAGTAGAAAGAAAGAAAAGCCTACGAAAATTATTAAAAATAAAGAGCAGTATTTTTAACATGCTTACAATACAGGTTATCCTCTTCTTTTTCAGCTCTTCTTAAAAGAGTTGAGGTAGGAATTTTAGTTTTCTTTTAAGAACTATGTTAAAGTATGACCAAGAGACATTCAAGACACTAGAGATAAGGTCTGTCAGCAGTTCCATTTATAACCCCACTCTGTTTCTCCACACGGTTTTAAAAGCTTTTTGAATTGATTTTTAGATGCTTTGGCAGCATCCATCTTATCGCTGGTTACGTACAACATATAAAAATAAAATTAAAACTTAATGAGGTTGGTGATAAGTGAACAAGTCCATTGAACTTCACAGAGCAATGCCCATCCTTACAGGATATTAATAGCAGCTTCTCCTCCTTAAGCAGCTGTACATTTAGGCCATTAACAAGAAGTTTATCTGAGGTCAAAACTGATTCAGATATTTCAGCTTTTATTTCAGAGATACATATATATGTTTATATTTACCATAGACATCCCAGTCCTTTTTCATAAAATTAAGGTTAAATTTCATACAGAGAACGCAAACAACTTAATGTAGTCTCTGATAAACAGAGAGGTTTATGGATCATACTGTAACGTACAGTAGTATGTTAAAGTCTCACATAACTTCGAAATTTTTCAAATTTGTCTAGGAAGACATTTATGCATTTTTCTGCTTAGCTCAGAAGCACAACAAAATGCACGTTCTTAGTTATGCCAGTGTCTTCAGCCTCCTGTGGAGTTTTGGATACAGTCATAATGTAACCAGCATGGTACATCAAATTAAGGCATTCAGTGCTTTGTATTGATTTTGGACACTGTCAGAAATGCTTAGCTAATGCTAATGCTAGCAATAAGCAGCCTGGATCAGCATATGAGGTATAACAATTTGAAGTCTATCTGGAGTTCCAGGTTTATTGCAGGAGAGCAAAAATGTAACCAGTCTTATTCTGGTATCCCTATGAAACCCAAAGGCAGTTCTAATTTGATGTAAAATACTTGTGTGATGATTTTAGCTGGTTTTGACATGGGTTGTAAGTGTGCTAGTCATTTGTGCATGATCCAAAAGAATTTGTTTTTCCAAATTTTGATTTTAAAGGCACTGACAGTGAATCACTTCATATCAAAGTGCTTTAATCTAGTAAGTCAGAACGGAACACAAATTAGGAAATTTCTTCCTTTACAGAACTAATTAGAAAAAAAAAAAACCCTTTAAGTAAGGTGTTCATTTAGCATTTTTCCTATCTTTGTAATTTTTTTTTTGTGACAATGATGATTAATATATTGTCTCTACAGAGAATGAGTAGTCTGCCTTTTTCTTCACTCTTGTCTAGAAATTATGTTTTTTTCAGAAGATACTGCCAATAACTCATATTTTATCCTAAGTATTAGTTCACTGAATTTTTCAGCAAAGCTGAGTGCAAGGTTTTTCAACAGTTCTTGAGAAGGTAAATGTTTAGATGGAATTATTTTGCATAAAACATGTAAGAAAGTAGCTACTCCAGATGTGGGGAGAGATTCCAAAGGCTTAGTCAGCCTGAGAACTGTGCTAGAGGAGAATATGTTTTCCTGTGTCACTGTTCTGTCTAATCAGCGTCAATTCTGAGATATCTCTGAGTGTACTTGAAATGCAGTAAACTTTCTGTGAGCACCCCAGATGCAGAATACACCAAAAGAACAGAAGGTGATCAGCCAGAAAAATGCCATTGCAGAGAATGCATGAAAGATCAAAGCAGGAAAGATTTTGCTTGTGGCCAAAAATACTTGGCACATATTTTCAGCTACTGTTCAAAAGAATTGAATGAGTAAAGCTAGTAAAATATCATTATTGTAACCATGACTAGAAAAATTTATGAGGCAGATAAGGTGAAAGGGTAAACCACACATTTTTGTTAAGCTCCTTCATGTTTCTTATATTTTCATTATTGTAATTATTTTATTTGAAAACAAGTAGAAGTTAATAGATTTTCCAGATTTAGGGTTTTTTCAAGGTAAAAAGATTTCAATGTATTGGAGGAAAAATTATTTCTGTCATTTGGAGATAGTTTTTCTAAGGAAGTAAAATACAAAAAAAACCCCCAAACCCTAAGCCAACAAAGATACAAAATTTCATCTTTCATGTCCTCAGTCTTTTTTTTTTTTTTTTTTTTTTTTTTTTTTTTTGTGTGTGTGTGTGTGTGTGTGTGTGGTGTTTTTGTTGGGTTTTTTTTTTTTTGTGGTTTTCTGTTTGTTTGTTTGGGGTTTTTTTTGATTACTTCTACTTTAAAAATAATCAAATACTGGTGTATGATTTCATTAAGCCAAAAGTCACCAGTGCTGGTACCCATGTTTTTTTTTAGTGTACCAGTACAAATTGCAAGTAGTGACAGATATCAAACCAAAATGAGAACCCTAGGGAAAGTCCAAAGAACAGACAAATTCAAATTTTATATGACAAAATATATTTGATATTTTCTGTCTAAAATTATAAAAAGAAGATTTTTATTATATAATTTGGAAAATTCTGGTTTGCCTTGGTTGGAACCATTTCTAAGTCTGCTTCAAAAAACTTTGTTTTTAACAAACATTTGAGAATAATGAAATATCCTGCTTTTCAACTTAGAAAATAAAAGTTAAATTCTTGTCTTAAAAATAACTTTTCTTTCTGGAAATGTGCTAGTAATAGTGGTACAGCATATATTATAATGACATATTTTAAATACATAAGATGAAATTCTGATTGACCTCTTTTTACTTTTTTCCCTCCAATTATTATTTCAGATGTAAGAAACATCTGAAACTTATCAGTTTTTCATTCCAGTTTGGAATAGGAAAATTATATCAAAAAACATTAAAAAGGAAGAAATAAGTAGCAACACCATTCTAGTTTATGGCCTACATGTCTCTGGAGAAATGTGTGGGGTTTATCACCTTAGACTATATATTAAAAATCTATGTGATAAACAATATCTTCAGTGTATTGCCTCAGAGAAAATCCTAATCAAAGTGAGGTTACTATAAATTAAAGTAGTCCATAATATTTCAACTTAATTAATATTTAATTACAAGAAAAGACCATAAACTTAAGTAACAATTCCATGCAAATTTTCCCATTACATATTTTCATATAGAAGTGTTTTACTTAGTATACTTTTTTAAAGTGTGCTAACATTCACAAGAAGCTCTGGTAGAAAGAATACAATTTGCACCTCTTTGTGGTTCATGATAAAACATGTAATGTGACCAAGCCATTTTTTCCTTTCAATAAATGTTGACTAGATAAAAAGCATTTGGGTTGCCTTCTGTGCTTGTGTGTCAATATTGTAGGATGATGTAAACTTTTGGTTGCATCACATTACCTTAACACAAATACAATGAAAATCAAAATGTATTTTATTTCATAGTGTATGCTAAAGGCTTTTGAATTGTCTTGGTCCTTCAAATTGCTTTCTTTCCCTGCCTAAACCAGTTTGCTCTTCTTCCTTTTGCAATTTATTTTATTCCCTTTTCTTGTGCGAATGTAAAGAGGAATATGATTTCCCACCTAACCTGTAGGATGCATCTGATTTCCCAGTTAGCACCTTCCTGACAAAATAACAAACACTAATTCTGCAATAGCTTTAATTTCCTGTGGAATAAACCGTTCCAGGAAGTTTGTTCAATTGTCACTTGTAATTAATGCACCTTTATGAGGAAATATAAATGGAACTAATACATTTTATTAATACATTTTAATTGCTTTTTATCTCAAAATAAAAAAAATGTTTACCTTCACAGTCTTTGGATTATACTGGTAGACTTGTTTATGTGTCAACATGAGCTGCAAATATAAGAGTCCTTTAGAGCCTAATCTTACTCCTTTACTTCTAAAAGCAGTGGAAGAGTGATTTGTTACTTGCTCTTAGTAGTACAAAAAAAGGAAGCTGCTGAGTCTTTCATTTAAAAGTAAGAAGACATCATGAGACTAAATCTACACTGCCTTTTGGTCTGTTAGACAGCCGGTGCCATCAGTAAAATATGTCAACTTTATTAATGTTGGAGACATGAATCAGATAATCAGCATCTGAAAGCAATGACATAATTTTACCTCAGCGTTGACATAAAGTTCCTTATGTGTGTTTGGGGTGTTTTAAAAATACATTTATTCTACTTCTTTAGTTCCTGTTTGGCAAAATTGATTTTGTTCTTTTTGTGAAATATTTATCACTGATCATTTTCTAATATCTGGTGTTTCATGATCCATCAAGATACAGGTAGATTCCCAAGAGATTTAATACTGGTAATTTGAAATATCACTTAGCTCTCTCATCATAACTTTTTTTTTTTTTTACATTGCCATTTTACTCATTGCTGTTACTGTTCCATTGGGAGCTACTGGAAGTTTAGGCTGCCTTAAATTGCAGAGGGACAATATCAAATGATATGAGATCAGCAAGACTAAGAGTGGAATGGGAGCAAAAGTACAATTGAACTACTTGATTTCAGAATGGCTGCCATCAAACTTTCATTTTAATTTGAAGTATTAATTTATGAGAAAATTTATCTTAAAAATTTTCTGAAGTTACAGCAATTATTATGTCTATTAATTAGGCAGCTTGATGACATGTACATCTGGTGAGGCTTCCATAATTTTTGTTTCCAATAAAGTAAGTAGAAAAACTTCTAACTGACCAGGAGAAGTCAGCATTGTAACCACGAAGTTTAACTATTAAAAAACCCCCAAAACAAAACAAACTTTAAAAAAAATGAAATCTTTTTACTTCTGGCATTTGATCTCATTTTCATGATATTTAAATTCCATAATTATAGTAGGAAATCTGTATGTGTGTAATTTAGAAACATATCTGGAATGTATGACTTAAAGTATTAAACCTTACTTTTATTTCCTCCAAAATTTACTTTGATCACAGAAAGATTTAAAAAAAAAAAAGTTTATTTTTTATTCAAACTTACAAATGTGGATATGATAGGCAATACTGCTGAAGTGCTTATAGATATTCATAGGACCTGTCCGTAAGAACCTAGAATGTCAGGGAAAGGCTGAACTGCATGAAAGACTGAAATGGGCTGGTGCTTACAGTAATTAAATTTCAGGTGTGTTGGTTAATTCTGACTTGGATGTGAAATACAAAACAAGAAACACCGAACACTAATGGTTCTGCTGCTTCCTTGAAAATTATAACACACAGCAGGGTGTGTGATTCTTGATTAATAAACAGGCACCTAAAGTGCATGATGAGTCACAGGCTAAAGCCAAATGTTTTCAGACACCCTACTAAGCATTTGCATACCCAGATGCCAAGATACTGAGGAGTGTGTAATCGAAACTGTTCCACAAGTAGTTAAGAAAAGCCAAGTGCCCACAAATCTTCTTGTGCTTTGGGTCTGTCTGAGCAGAGCATAAGTGAACATTCAGCTTGTGGTAGACAGTGGGGTTTTTAAGTAGTGGCATGACTGATGACATGCATGAGGCTGGCTAGTCCTCATGTAGCTTTCTGAGACCCTCGTAGCATCCCTCTCTCTCTCTCTCTCTGTTGCCCTTTGCTTCCCCATGCTAGTCAGGGTAAAGGGTGTCCAACCTGCTACCTTTCATTGTAATTCAACAGCAGAAGACCTCTTGTGATCTGTCTGTGCAGTAAGGCTTCTATTGCTGGCTATTTTAGGTGAAATATTATGGTAGATGTAGCAGCAGTTTGGGTTTTTTTCCATTGAAAAAATGTGCTTTGGTAGCTAGAGCCTTTCTATTTGAGAAAAATACATCTCCTAATATACAGCTTGAATTTTTTTTTCCTGAGAACATGAAATCGTAAAGGATATTTGCTTCCAAATTTGCACAGGAGATTGTTGTTTCACATCAAATCTGGGAAAAAAAATGACTGGTTTTATGCAACGATAGGGGCAAAGTCATCAGTAACACTAAATCCTAGATACCAGTACAGCAATTGATCTGAAACAAGTGGGCCCAGGAGCTCCACTTCAGTTCAGACATGGATATTTATGAATTTTTTTTTCTGGACTGATTTTAGCTGATATTAGCCTGATGCTCCTTATGCTGTTGGTAGAACCTGTTGGTGTCACCACCCTTTGCTTGCCTGGCTGGTGTGCAATGGGGCTGCTCCACTCAGTGCTGTTACTACCTGGCCTGTGTTATAGTAACCCTGGATTCCTGGCTCACTTTACTGGAGGGATCAGCCCAGGTCTTGCTACTCACACATATTAAGCATTTCTGGGTCTGGACTGAGAGGCTTCCTTTCTAGTTGACTTCAGAGACATTCTGGAGTACCTTCTGGGCAGCAGAGCAAGGCATTATTTAAACTTGATTGCTATACATTTCCTAATGGGATTTGGCAAGCACAGTGGAGTGGGAGGCAGTATTTCACTCTGAAGCACTGGGTCAGCATAAGAGTGAATCACAATAGCTGACTAGCCAGAATTACAGTGGCATGTATTTGACATGTCACTTTATCCATATTGATCTGACAGGGGATACTTACTCTATTTATCTTGTTTGTATTTTTATTCCCTGTGTTCAGCAGAAGACCAGGCTTCCTCATTAGTATTTAGACCATTGACGTAGAACTTGAGGCCCATAACCTCAAGCAGTTAAAGTTTATCACCTTTTGGTTCAGTTTTATTCTCATTGTAATGCTATTGATACTTCTTACCTGTAAAAATTTCTTCTACATGATAGTCAGACCATCTACTTTAGATAATAATTTTTCCCAGGACACATTGAGATCAAAGCATTTTGATCTTTCTCAAAATATTAGACTCTTCTCATTTTAAAACTTTTTCAATTAAAAAAATAAAGGAGCTTGGGGCATTCAAAACTAAATTTTACTTATATGATATTTTGCTAGGGGAGTGTTACTGAAAGATTTTATCTAGACAATGATTTTATACTTCCATTTGAAAAAATCAGTATTTGCTGTCTTTACCATAGAAAAAATAGAATAAATTACAGAAGTTCAGATCAGTGTTTATTTTATGAAGAGGACTTAGCCATTATGATTTTGAACTGGTTTTTTTTGTTTTGGTTTGGTTTGGGGTTTTCTGTTTTTTTTTTTTTTCTTCTTCTTTCTAAAGCTTGATATACAAAAATTTCTAATTACTTTATTTAAAAGAATGACAACAGATATAAAGTAATACACATTTGCAGTTTGTCAGCTACCTAGTACATCTCCTATGTAACTGGCTTGCTTCACCCAAATTCAGATTACCACAATTGCCTATGTCAGAAATCTGCCACGATAATTCAGTAGCTCTTTACAAAGGCTTACACTTATTTTCTGGATTCAAAAACATGTAAGAAGAACATATTGCGTTTCTGATTACATGAAGAATCCTGTATTCATCACTGTCTTCCCAAATAGGTATGCATTACTCTTCATCTACAGCGCTGAACTCAGAAAAATACTCAATCTGCTATGAATTTAACACATAGAATAATTTGTTTTAATGTTTAAAATGGTTTCTTTGATAGTACATACTGTCAATATGAACCACATTATTAATCCTGTTAAGAATCCTCGGACCATGGATTGAATGAACAAGAAATGGAGATTTTTAGATAGAAATGGCTATGGATAGTATTCCTGTTCTTATCTGTCCATTATTTGTGTTTTGTTGCAAGACTGTGGAACTACAAGGTGTATGAATGGATCTCATGGATCATTTTGTAATAAATAAAATAAAATTACTTTCAGATACTAGATAGCATACTTGTAGCATTACAAAGAAACCACATCAAGTGGAGCATTTCCAGATTTTTTCACATGGAACACTTTTCTATTGGAAATGTAATTTTTAAGTTAAAAATAGTTTAAAGAAGTGTGCTAAAATTTATATTCTTCCGGAAAACAAAAGGCTGATTTTTTATTTCTATTATTGAAATAGTATTTTTCATTTTAATATTATAAATAAAATAAGAAGCATCCTAGCCAGTTGACTATTCAAACAGCATGCCTCAATTGTTTTGAAACAAAAGATGTCAGAATTTTCCATGGAAAATTTATTCTGAAAGGACAACACGGTACAAAAATCAATGCAAATCTCTGCTATAGCTAAGACTGAGTCAATACGTATTTAATGGAGATTTTGCATTATTACACTGAGACAAGACAATGAGACTAGAAGAAAGATGTCTGTGTCAAACACTTGTAAAAATTTGTAAATTATTCATTGTAACTTCTTTTAGATTTGTAATTTGCCCTTTTCGTGTTTCTAACAAAGACCATAAAAGTATCACTTTCATAATTCAACTTTGTAAAAGATTTTTAGGTCTTTTGTAGGCCTTCTTTCATGATTCAAGATCAATAACTCTAAGGATGCCAGGACTTCTCTTGCTGTCTTTGCTTCTGTGTGCAGGCAGCCCTGCTCACTACTCTTTCAGTCATAATTTTGATGTTACTTCACCCATAAATGTACTATTGTAGCTCTGGGACAGAATGTGCATGCTTATTTCTCCAAAGAAAAGTACAAGAAAACAATGTTACCATAAAATGTGCACGAAGAAGGAAATAGAACTGAATAGGAAAAAACACAAACAAACCAAACCAAACCAAACCAAACCAAACCAAAACAGACAAAAAACCAAACAAAAAAACAAACAAAAAATTAACAAACAAAACCCATCAAAAAACTACCCACCAAACCAAAAAACCAGAACCACAGGAAAAAGACTCTCTAAAATTGTAGCAGATTTAAACAAAAAACTTAGTACTCTTAGTCATTCTTTTCCAAAACCAAAACCAACTCCTGGATAAAAATCATTGACTACTCTTTCATTACACATTTTTAAATGCCTCTCCTCTAGTACTGCTTATCTTTGAAGGTAGTTCGTCTTAGGACTAGCACCCAGCACCTCAGTAAATGATTTTATTTCTCTGCACTGTCTTCCTCTCCCCTTGAGAGCCTACTCAGACACCCACCCACACAAAGATATTTTCCGACCTTGTGAATTTTAAAACATGCATTCTAAATAGCAGAGAACTGCAGTAGCTGAGGTTAATAATTAACCATGCCCCTTAAACCCCTAGGAAGCACTCACTTGCTCACTTACTAGAGACCCATCACCCCCAAGAGACACCTGTTACAGTGCTTGCTCACTTGAAATTTAAGTGTTCCTATTTCTGTCTCAAATGTTGGAGAACAGGTTAGTGCAGACTCAAGGCATATTGCTGCCAAGGCTTTACTTCCAATTTACAATGATTTGAAGAGAGAGAGGTCTGGAAAGAGCAAGTAATGTACCAGCTTGCTACTGCAAATGGATTTCAGGAATTTAGAATTCAGTTGCTCAACTGGTCTTTTTTCTCTCCCCTTTTTAAAAAACATTATTTATAGTTATATTGAGAGGCAGAGTAAATGTTAGATATGCTAAATCCAAATAAACCCTTCTGCCTGAAGACCAGCTCAGGAGGCTTCAACATGTGTAATCTGGCACACAGAACAATTTTTTTTTTTTTTTTACTCCTAACCTATTTCTGTATAAACCAGTAGGTAAAAATTAATTATTAATAATTATTAGTTGTTAAGATAAATATCACCTGTACAAAGATATCTCAATTCTAATAGCCCTCTGAGGTTTTTCAATGCTTTTGTAGCTCCTCAATCTCTTGTGAGGTTTGAGTGTAATTCACTATTTGTTATATTCAACGTGTTTTTCATTTACAGCCTAAAGAGGAAATCAGCCTCCTTTAGCCACTACCTTTCCATAAGAATATGAATGGAAGTTGATCCTGCTCTTTTGACCTCTAGTTTGTTCTCTGATGCCTTTGGGAAGAACTAGCTGTACAGCCCCTAACTCTCCCCTCACATTTCAGAAAGCTGGTTAAAGAAAAAGAGAAGCCTTGTAACTACCCTTTCAGTCTATCATTGCCATGTTTTCACTGAACAGAACATATTAGGAATCCTGTTCTTGGTATATATAGGAGGTTAAATAAAGTAGAGATTCTTTGCAATTTGGAAGGTTGATTTTGACCTCACTCATGCACTGGTTATAGGACTGTAAGTTCTGTGATGTCACCTTCTGACTTAAATTGTACTGAATACCAGAATCCCTTTCTAAAACTACCTCCATCTCCCATTTCTGTCAACGATCCTACCTCTAGGATCACAAGGGGATGGTTTTTGATATTTATCATAACTAGTGATGCCACTGGCTGAACAGGGAGAGAGATATCATTGACCATCTGTGAAATACCACAGTCAGAGCTAAAGCTTGACTATTTATCAACTGGCCTGGAAAGAGGACTGCACTGTGGTACTGTCTTATGACATGAAAAGTTAAGTGAATTAAAGTATCCTCTACTGCTCTGAAGATGCAGACAATTTATGTTTTGTCTACTTCATATGATTACTTACTCACAGCAAACAGAACTTACTGATATTCATTCATATTCTGAATTACTTGTAAATTACAACATCATAGCCAAGTCTAAAATTATAAATTGTTCAGAAACTTGTTGTTCAGAAAGTTTAAGTATTGACAAATGCCTTGATATCTTTGATGTGTGAGTATTTATTTACTGCAAAAAGCTATGTCAAGGGTTGCCTTTACGGTGAAACACTGAACGCTAAAGATGTTGGACATATATTATCGGAGGAAACTACCCATGATTGTACTATTGTTGAGTAAACAAGTAACAGTTTCAAAGAGTTGACAAAATGTCTGAAAATATATGAGTGACCGATAAGTTTATATTTCAGAACTATGAAAAAACATTGGAATGATAACATTTTCTGAGCTTCGTTCCTACAAATATTTCTGCTCTGATTGAATGTCACTTCAACATTTTTCAGTATTTTGACAGCAAACATGGCCATCTGCATTGTTAATATATGTACCTGTAATACATTTTTTCCGTCATTATTTTCTTATTCTTTTTTGAAGTCTGAATGTGGTTGAATCTGTTATTTCCTTGTCAATTATAGTTCCTCTAAAGTCTAATTCTGGGTTTGATCATGAAATACCAGTTTAGGAGCATCCAAAGTCTATGGAGAATAATATGAATCAGTGGAGGTTATCTGTAAGACATACAGAAGATTTTACACAAAAGTAAGAAGATCACAGAATCACAGAATCACTAGGTTGGAAGAGACCTTCAAGATCATCAAGTCCAACCCAGCCCTAACACCTCAACTAAACCATGGCACTGAGTGGCATATCCAATCTTTTCTTAAATACATCTAGAGATGGTGACTCCACCACCTCCCCAGGTAGACCTTTCCAGTACTTCACTACTCTTTCTGTAAAAAACTTTTTCCTCATATCAAACCCTTGGTGCAGCCTAAGTCTGTGTCCTCTCATTCTGTCTGCCTGGAGAAAGAGACAACCCCACCTGACTACAACCACCTTTCAGGAAGTTGTAGAGAGTGATAAGGTCACCTCTGAGTCTCCTTTTCTCCAGGCTAAACAACCCCAGCTCCCTCAGCCGTTCCTCACAGGGTTTGTGTTCCAAGCCCCTCACCAACCTCGTTGCCTCCTCTGGATGCGCTCAAGCATCTCGATGTCCTTCCTAAACTGAGGGGCCAGAGCTGGACACAGCACTCAAGGTGTGGCCTCACCAGTGCCCAGTACAAGGGAAGAATGACCTCCCTGCTCCTGCTGGCCACACCATTCCTGACACAGGCCAGGATGTCATTGGCCTTCTTGGCCACCAGGGCACACTGCTGGCTCATGGTCAGTCAGCTGTCACCAGAACCCCCAGGTCCCTTTCTGCCTGGGCACTGTCCAGCCACACCATCCCCAGCCTATAACACTGCAGGGGGTTATTGTGGCCAAAATGCAGGACTCTGCACTTGGACCTATTAAATTTCAAATTATTTGACTCTGCCCTTGGACTTATTGAACTTCATCTTGACTCTGCCCATCCATCCAACCATTCCAGGTATCTCTGCAGAGCCCTCCTACCTTCCAACACATGGATACATGCTCCCAGCTTAGTGTCATCTGCAAATTTGCTAATAAAAGATTCAATATCAGCCATATCATGAATAAAAATACTGAACAGAACTGGCCCCAGCACAGACCCTGAGGGACACCACTGGTGACTGGCCACCAGCTGAATGCAGCACTGTTCACCACCACACTCTGGGCTCGGCCATCCAGCCAGTTCCTAACCCAGCAAAGAGTGCTCCTGTCCAAGCCTTGAGCTGCCAGCTTCTCCAGGAGTGTGCTGTGGGAGACAGTGTCAAAGGCCTTGCTGAAGTCCAAATAGACAACCTCCACAGCCTTCCCTGCATCCACCAGGTGGGTCACCTGGTCATAAAAGGAGATCAGGTTGGTCAAACATGACTGACCCCTCCTAAATCTGTGCTGGCTGGGTCTGATGCCCTGGCCATCCTGTAAGTGCTGTGTGATGACACTCAGTATAAACTGTTCCATTACCTTATTGGGTACTGAGGTCAGGCTAACTGGTCTATCAGGGTCCTCCTTCCTGCCCTTTTTCTGAATGGGCATCACATTGGCCAGCTTCCAATCATGTGGAACCTCACCAGTGAGCCAGAACTGTTGGTAAAGGATGGAGAGTGGCTTTGCAAGCTCATCTGCCAGCTCCCTCCTCCCCCTGGGATGGATCCCATCTGGGCCCATAGATTTATGAACATGCAAGCAGCTCAGCAGTTCTCTGACTGTCTCCTCCTGCATAACAGGGGGACCATTGTGCCCCCTGACACCATCTACCAACCCAGGAGGACAGTTGTCCTGAGGACAAACCGTCTTCCCACAAAAGACTGAGGCAAAGATGAGAAGCATGAGAATAGTGAATGTAGAAAAAAGTATTACACAAATGATGCTTTGTGTAAATATGCTCATGCTCAGGGTATGTGTGCAGATTTATGAAATTTCATGAAGCTTGTATGCATATATTTTAAATAAAATTGTGTGAATGGTTATCTCTATAGGATTAAGTAGAGAGGGATTTTCTATCCAAAAAGTCTCATTACATCAGTGTTACTGCATGTGAGCTCTGTGCAGTGGTCACTGGACTAAGGGGGTTCTGATACCTTATAAAACCAGTAGGGTTCTTCCACTAAGAAGGAGTAAGGAGAAGAAAAATACATGGAAAAGAAAAAGCATTGGATTTACCTGAAAAGATACTTTTTATCAAAATGAAAGTTTGTGGGGGTAAAAATGGAATTAAGGAAACAGTTGTGAAATCATTTATCTTTTATAAACATGTATTTAAAACATATATTGCTCAATTTAGCATAAACCCCAGTTAAATTCAGAAAGAAGAAATTAAAATATTTTAATTTTGAACTTAGTGTTTTAAATTCCTTCAAAATCCCTTCCTTATCTTTTCACAAAAAACCTGAATAAGGTCTACCATGAAGTGGCATTTTGTTGTCCAAACTGCTTGCTGAGGAAATTTGCAACTCAGCTTTAATGTAATTAAATGTCTCAGTGTTATAAAAATTGGGTTCTTAGAAACAGATATACCTTAAATTTTGTCAAGGAATATAGATTTACCAAAAAACTGTAATTGTTTTTATTTATACAGGAAGTATTTCAGATATTCACATGCCTAATAATAATAATTTCTCCTTTTTTACATTACAATGGGATAGAAAAGTAAATTAAAAAAAAATGATGTCTTACAGTTTTCTTGGACTTTGACAATTTGTTTTTTTTTTTTTTGTTTTGTTTTGGTTTGGTTTGGGTTTTTTGTTTGTTTGTTTGGTTGGTTGGTTTTTTGTTTGTTTTTTGTTTTTTGTTTTAAGAATAGTCTTTCAACACTTTCAACACTTTAAATGTTCTTTGCTTGTGATTTACCAGGTATTTTTGTATTCACCAAAGATTTCTACTTGTGCCGTGATGTTAGATGCTTGTCATGTCCTATTTAGGTAGTAAAATTAAAGGACAGTGACAAAGAATATATGTGAGATCAACTTGATATTAAAATTAGAGTTTGAAATATTAATATAATTGTGCAGCTACAGAAACTGTAATTTTCACTGGTTTTTTTTAGTTCAGTGAAGTTGAGCTTTTTTGGGAGCACACATACTCCACTGAAGCAGAATAGCCTCAAAATACATTCTTGAAGTTGGGACACAGTCAATGTTTTTAAAATCCTAGTGATGTACCCCTTACTTTTAGCTATCCTTGCTGTATTTATTTGCAGAGGCTTATAATTTGGAAACAATTAAAAGAAATTTACGTAATGATATGCAGTATTGGAAACATTTTATCAGTGATATGTTTGCATATCTGTAGTAATGTGGCTGGCCAGAAATTTTAATAGATTTTTGTTCCAGTTCCCGAGAAGATTCATAGTATAAAAAATTCAGCAGTATCCCCTGTGTTCTGGATTCTTAGGGTTGTGGTGGCCCCCTGCAATGTCTTCAGTTAGTTGAAATCCTGTTTCATTAGCATGTGCAGTTTTTCCCATCTGTGCTCCCAACAGTTTTTACCATAGGCTTACAAAATCTATTTATGAGGTCGAGGAAATCATTATACAAAGGTAAAGGGTAATCCTTGTCTTGAATCTACAGATGGGTGAAAGACATTGCCAAAGCAAAACATGACATTTTTGCAGAGCCAGGAATCAAACCCAGACATTCCAATATTCTTTTCCTTTCCTTTCAACTTCTCTTCTTCTAGCTGAAGAGTGCTGTGATAAATGCAATTACATGAGCATCACTTAATTATTTTACAATTAGAAAATTGTGCACTTTCTGTTACCTTTTACATAATGATTTGAACAGGTACAATTTCATCTTTGAAGGCATGAAATTAAAGAAAACAAAAAGTTAATTGATCTAACTGCTTCATTCAGAGTTCTGAATAGGAGTTGTACATTCAATTTTACAGAGACTGTGGCTTTACATCTGTTTTGATCCAATAACCTATAATCATCTGGAACAATCTGAGAAAGCCATGCCATTTAAGATGAAGACATCTGCCTAAAATCAATTATAATTTATTTATTTAAATCTGTCTAAAAGTCACACAAGTATTGAATTTCTTTTTCACTGTAAATTCAAGTTGTTGAATTAAATTTCTTTTCCCTACATCTGCCCAGACTGTCTGCTTTGTTTGTCCTGAACTGGAAAAAGAAACATTTATTCTACCACTTATCTAGGAGAATTTTTGGACAAAACTCAAATATAAATATTTGTCCTTTAAAAGTTACAGACATAAAACTGATGCAGTACTAAATAATTTTGTTGGCCAGATGGCATAGTGGCAGCAATAAAGCAGCAAAATGGGAGAGCAGCATTTAATTCTGGACTTTGCAATAGGGGTCTGCTCTTGGTGAGATTGATACCGTTTTATTTTTAGAGGGCATTGACCAGAAAGTGTTTTGTTAATGCCAGCTGGCTTTATGAAGTGCATGCTGCCTCATGCAATCAAGATCCAAGACTGTCTGCATGACAATGCAGTTGCCTGTTATGTTGTTTAGTTTGAAAAAAAGGAAAACATCTTGATATAACTGGGGAAAGAACAGACATCTAGAGTCAGACAACAAGAGTACATTGATTTATATCAGCCAAGGGTTTGACCTCTCTAATGTTATTCATTCACATGAGCTAAATGAAGAAGAAATAGTGAAATTAATCCTGAAAGTTGCAGCATTCAAAGTGGAAATTGCACACATTCAGCTATATGGTGTTGTATAAATGGAGATGCAAAGCACTTAAGAAGCTCACAAACAGCCTTCCAGTGCAATTCATTTAGACCTGGCTGGGGTGACTTCTCACAGCAAAACAATTTGTGGTGTAGATGTATTGCAAAGTTTAGACTGAAGCCCAGATTCCTTGCCAGAAAGGCTCTCTATTATATTCAGAGAGAAAATTGAAGCATTGCTGTTGCCCCTGTTGAATATTAAGAAAGACCATGTCCTATGAGGATCCCAGTACTTGCTATCCATGCAGTTTATCAGAACCTGCAGGTCAGCCTTACCCTGTGGAGTATGTGATTCTTTTCTAAATTACATGATATTTTCAAGTTGTGATCCTAATTTCTTTCTGAATGACAATATTATAAAAACTATCTTTTAGAATGAAAAGCTCTTGCATTTTATTTTCATTCTATTTTTGCTTTAGTCAAATGTTACTCTTTCTTGTGACACCTAATTATCCCAAAACTTTATGTTCTTTATCCCACTTTATGTTCTGCTTGACACTGTACAATGAAAGAATGGAATTACATCAAGTGTCCAAAGCATTTTTTTCTTTCAGTGCTTCCCATATTTTTCTATTTGAGAGAAAGAAAAGTGGTTAGGCCAAAAACATTCCATCTCTATGTGACACTTGTTAATGATAGAAGCAATGAAGGTTTATTTTGCCTTGTCACATTTTTCTTATTAATAATTTAATATTTAAAACTTCTTTGGAACTGTTAACAAGCATCAGGCTGTCTGGAATTACAGTCACAGCACTAAAAACATTCCTAGATGAATATTTGAGAAAATGCATGGTAAGAATGAATTGGGATGTCTGAAAAGACAACACAGACTTCTTTTAATCATCTTTCAATTGCAGGATTGTTCTCTGGGCCTGTAGTTTCTTCCAGGAAGTTCATTAGGCTGTTTCCTTGTGATGTTGAAAGCTACCCATTTGATCTATAGCTGTGAAATGAAAGAATATGAACTCCAGTTTTTGACCTCTTTACAGAACTTTCTAGAGACTCAGTGTATTTATGAACAATCTTGATAATGTTCTTATGATCAAAAATATCTATAAAAATGTGATTGACAGGGATGGCTATGCAGAGACTACTAAAACAGTAGGGTTTAGTGAACCATAATTTGGACTTATCTTTTATCAGCCACATAAGAAAATGTATCATGAATCCTTTTTTTCTGTTTTATTTGTATGAGATATTCAATCAAAACCAGTCATTTATTAAGTCTTGAGTATTTTTTCTTCTACTATCTTATTTACAGAACGTCTTAAAGTTAGTAAAAGAACATGAGATGTAGAAAGTTCCTGTTAACAAAAACTGGTGTATCTTTCTCACAAACAACCAATCTGAAGAGATGTCTGTGAATATTTCCACCGTTGAGCTATGCAGAAAAGATTTTGGAAGGGAAGCAAATGACCCAAATCTTTTAAAAGGGAACCTTTGCACCAGTCTGTGGTTCTAATCAACAACAACAACATTGTTGGACAACCAACATTCATCAACAGAAGAAAGTATTTTTGTATAGCATATTTCTATATAATGATGGTTGTCATGCCTGAAGATTTATACTTCAACTTTGTTAAATTGTTGATGCAATCTGACACGTATAGCCAGCCATGTTTTTAATTGAAAATGTGTTCTCTTTTTTTATGCAAACCAGTTAGAGAATATTTCAACTAGTATGACAATTAAAATCTATTGATAGTAACATTCTATGAAAAAAAGGTCTATAAAGTTTTACCCATGAGTAATTTAAAATATTTTTACAGTAAGTCATGCTTTTCTGCTTATATTTTATGGTATTTTATGTACGCATATTAATTTGACTCATATTCAGATACATAAGTTCTTTGATGATTTTTTAAAGTATATGATGAAAATATTTTAAGTGATTAACATATGTCCTTCATTTTTAGGGCCAAATCCGAAGCAAAAGAAAAGTGATTTTGGCATGTAAAAATGAAATTGAAACTGTACATGTGAAAATCAAGTCCTAAGACAATAAAAGTAGTTCTATTCAAGGATATAGCGAGGACTGTGCTGTTTTTTTCCAGACAATTGTCTCATTGGCTTCTTTGAAAATCATGCTTTTAATATTTGACTGGAACATCCATTGACAAACACTTGCCAGGAAAATTTTTATTAGACAACACAAGTTAATATTTGTTTTTGAAGAAAAAAAAAATAAGCCACAAACTTGTTCTTCTGTGACATTACACTATTTTCTTAGTAATAGCTGCACAACAAGATGATGGTTGTAAATTAATTCCACGAGTAAGCAGATCAGTACTTCTTATGAGATTGTGCATTTAAAGAACCTTTCATATGTTAACTACATTCTCAAATAGTTACAAACATTTTGAGTCAAGTGTAAAGTTGTCATTTTATATTTCATTAGTTTTAAGAAACTTGCTTTAAACACTATCACTGACAATTGCTGAGCCACTTTTAACCTACAGCAACAGGCGTGGTGTTCTACATGGCCATAATAGAAAATAGGTAGCAATAGCTACATATCAGCAGGTTTTTAATTTATTAATTTAAAAAAAATACATATTTTACTTTTGTATATTTTGGATATTTTTGCAAAAGGAGTTTATTATCATCTAAAAGTCTCATTTTTATTAGTTTTTTGAACTACCTATTGCACTTCAAACATTTTTGTACAACAGAAGAAAATGCATAATCTGTTTTTACAGTAATGCAATTCTTTTAAAGTATTTTTTCTATATGAAATGTAAAAAAATAAGCACATTAAGAAATAGGATTACATCTTTGGCAAGAGTTTTTATTACACAAGGTGGCTGTATAGATAAATATGATTGGAATGTAGTTTTGGACATGGACACCCTCTGTTATTTTGTCTGTAACTACCTTTTATCAGTTTTATCAGTTTCCTCTTCAAATACTTGGTTCAAATATATTTTTTCCAACAATCTATTTGTCACAATGAAAGTGTATGTAACCCTGATTAAAATGAAATAATGGAAAAAATTGTAATTTTAACTTCATTCAAATCTTCTCTTTTCTCCTACATAGCACAATGTATAGTGCTTTTCCAAACACCTAATTTCTGAATAAAATTAATAATTTTCTATTTCAAGGCTTGTATTTTGAGCCATGCATGTTTATTATTATACTTGGATAGCTACAGTGTTCACCAAGATTGCATTTGTTTCCTCTAATGTGAGTGATCTCAAATTATGTAGCTAATTTAAATTCCTCAAATGCATTGAAGAATATTTCCATTCTATTAAACATCTTCCAAGGGAGATACACTTTTAGAGTTCTGCCATTTCATTTTTGTAGAGAAGTGTAGTTGACTATCTGAGATTTTATGCCTGAGCTTATATTGTCCAATAAATAAAAAGTATGTCAATCCCTAAAAATCACTGCCTTTAAATTTAAGACATTCAAGTTTAAAGAATAATTTGGATGATTTAGATGAATAAACAGTAAAAAACCATTGAGGACTACCTTGTAGATAAAAATAATACAAAGTATTAAGTATATTACCTACTTTTGGAAAACATTTCAACTGTAGATTTTGGAAAGTATGTCTTCATCAATACAATTTTGGTGACCAGTACAGAAGTCCTTATCCCCAATCACTCAGAGAATGAATGAATCTTTCTATCTATATTGAATATATTTACATATCTTTCCTATTGAACTGGAAATATCTTGTTTATGCATTCATACACGTTTAGAATTTGATCTGATTCTTCCAGGTGTTATTGCTGAATTTTCCTAAAGCTTGATGCTGTGACTCTCACATTCATATTGGGCTAGAGTCTTGTGAATGCTAACTAAAACCAAAATATTCCCAATAGTATTAATAATTGGCCTTTTTAACGATGACAGCACAGAGGTGAGACTTAAGGACACAGAAAAATGCTACTTTGATTCAACATATGCATACAAACTTTTTAAATTATCTTTTTAAATTACTATTTTTAGCTAATCATTTCTATACAGAACACTCTGGTGTATTTTCAATTTATTGAAAATATTTCATCTCAGCAGCAAGAATATTTTGCATTACATAGAAGACATTACTTATGCATCAGTGATTTGCTAATACTAAGGCTCTGTATTTTGAAAGGTTCATATATGCTTTAGCTATCTGTGACTTCAGTAGCATTCTGGCAAAGATTCCTCTGCAGAAAATCCTCCCTTTGAGCAGAAAAACAAAACAAAGCAATTTTTAAAAATTTTCTCTGTCTACAATAGCAAATAGAATGGCTCAAGAGGAATTGATTTGTATGGTGAAACAGTGGGCCTTAGGTGAAAATATTGTGTAAATTACTTTTAAAATAGGTTTATGAAGGCTTTCCTCCATTCTAGGGCTTGTTAGTGCCTGATAACTAGGGTTAAGAAGTATATATATATTTTTTTTTTTCCTTTCTACACATTAAATTATTTAATAATATTCCAGATTCAACAGAAGATGATATTCACAACCCAAACATTTGGGTGATCAAGCTGCTAGGTTGGAAATGAGGGTTTTTTTTGTTTTCAGCCAATTAAAGACTTTAAGGGAACTTCAATATCTTTTAGCAAAGACAAAGATTTCTAATGCTGAAAGACAGGAGCTGAGAGACTCAACTCTGTGAACTATTATCCCTGGAGTAGTTCCAGTATTCTCTGCTGAAAACCAAAGAAAACAAAACCAGCTCCTCCAGGAAAGATATGCTCTCAGCAAAAGATAGTATCACAGCAAAGTTAGAGAGAACATAAGCCAAGAACTAGAAGGCATGAGTAGTGAATAGTACCAGAGACTGGACGCTTAGCTAAAAGAAGGTGTTCATAGTGTTTTAATGATAGACTTCAAGGGAAATAATTAGAAAGAGTAGGATACTGGAATCTAATGCATTGAGTTCAGAAAAAAAAAACTAGATACACTGAAGTTCTGTTTAATCTTCATGAAAGAGATAGGAAAAGCTTCTGTTTTAAGAAAATAGAAAGAGATATGATAAAAATCTTAATTCATGTTATAATTGTTCTTGGTAAGAGAAAATGCTAGTTCATCCATTTCATTTTGCAGTCGAATAATAGGAGAGCACTTCAGTGTTACAGATGCTTTGTGTTTATAATTTTCAAACAATTGGACACTGAAGCCACATTTTTATAAACAGTAAAAGAGTATGGTTAAATTATTTTGACCATCTCTGATGCAGATTCTAATTTGTTCTTGGTTTCTTTATGCTCACATTTCAATAGCTAGCAAGAGCTCTTGTGATATGCTAAGAATACTGGCCTACAAGCCTTCTAAGATTTTGTCTAATTTTTCAAAATGAGCTTGCGTGTTGTACTTTGATATGAAGATTCTCACATGAAAGAGTATTGTATCTTTGAGTGTATCTTTGGGTAAGAGATTTTCTTCATATTATTGGTTCCTTTCTGGTGATATTCACTGAAATAAAGGAATAAATAATATAAATAAATAAGTTCACTGCCTTTTATTTGTTTACTTAGAGACAAGAATTACTAAGAATTTACTTAATGAATGTAACTAGGTGAATATCAGTAATTTTGGCCTGCTCAGAAGTAATTGCTGTGTTTCAGGAAGGGATGTTTTGATAACAGGAACCAAAATATATTTGATAAAAGCTCTAAATTTAAAAGAAAAAAAGTGTGTTTGAATGTTACACTATGATGTCCATAATGTAAAATGAATTATGAAATATTGTCTCTAAATAGAAAGTCTTAACATGTAGCCTTGGGCTTAAACAAATAGATATTAGTAGATGCATGTTTCAACTTTATACAGAACAAAAAAATTACACTTCTGGTTCATGCCAGAAGACCACTACTTCAAGAGGAATTAATAAAAGTGAAACCAAAATAAATGAAAATAAGCTAATTAAAGTTCATCATAGGAGGTGTCTGCTGCAGAGCTGTAATGTCAAAATCTTTCTTTTATTTTATCTAAGTCTTGTTTAAAGTTACAATTGTCATTGCATTTTACTAAATATATATTTCTTTTTCTTATTTGTATTGTTGTCCTCTTTTAGTCTGCTACTCTAATACTAATCTCAGGTGTTTCAGTCTTCTCACTGAAAAAAAAACGTTTAATTTAATTTCCTGCCAATTTTATATTAACTGATGACACAAGTTTAGTACAGTAGAAATATGTGATTTGAATAGGGAAAAAAGTTGTGTGGGTTGAAACTATTCATGCAGAATAGGAATCATTCATTAATATTTTGTTTGTCTTCCAACAAGCTTCCAGCAATTAAGAATGAATTGAAAGAAAAGGATAATGACATGTTGTATCAAAATTCAAATGCTAAAGAAACACTTTGAATTTACATGATCAGTTGATGCATCTCTTCTGCCTGTTTTTCAGATCTACCCTATACACACCTCAGAGTCCCTGTATTAGTCTTACAGCTTGATGTTGATTGAATTTCTGAAGCTAACAGGAGTTATAATATTATTTAGGCCTGACTCACCACCATTGCTTTTCATGCTTGATACAAACAGAAAATACAGAAATTCCATTGAAACTTAAGGGAAATCTGCTTTACTATTAGAGCTGCAAAACTGCAGAATAGCTTGCTCAGAAAGACCATGGAGTCTCCATTATTGAAAATACTAAAAACCTGACTGATCACATCCCACAAGGTGGTCTAGCCAACTCTACTTGGAGCAGAAGAGCTGGACTAGATGATCTCCAGCTAGGTCTTATGCCATCTTAAATTCCTGCAAATACCTCAAGATATCATGCATTGTTAAAGTGGAAGGGCATCTGATTTGAATGTCAGGGAAAAATAAGAACTTTAATTCCTAATGTTCCAGGGGTTTTGGTAATGTCCAAGCTAATGATGAACAAACTGGTAGAAATACTTGAAATACTATAGCTCGCTTTAGCTTGGTTCTCAGTTTAGGTTAATGTTTTTATGCTTCTCTACACGGTGAGTTCCATCTTGGATTACATTTTACACTTGATTAAAATGTTTCCAGCCCTTATGGTTTTGAGATGTAGGTATTTTACCACAGGGAGGCCTAGAAGTCTTACTCTTTTGTCCAAATATTAAGTAATAAAGATAATTATGCTTTGTGCATACACTTTGTACACAGAATAAGTTGTGAAGTAACTGATTGAGAAATGGTTGATGGTTGCAAGCTTATCTGTCTAAACAATTAAACATAAAAAGGATTTACTATGCCACCCTGCTACTACAGTCCAAATGCACCAACATTTTTGAACAATGTTTATAATGTTGATAGTAACTGATATACTGAAACCATGAAAGAATACAATCCATGAGCAGTGTGAAATATCAGGAATTACAGTGCAAAACTTCAAACTTTGGAATATGAAAAAAAATATCTCTCATAATGGTGGAAAAAGTGTCACGGTCAAGCCTGGTGGAGCAAAACAGATATATTGCTTTTTACCAAGTCTATACAAACTCTGTCCCTAATGTCAAGCTCCAGAACTGGGTTTCTTCTCTATGTATTGAAAATATAATTTTAGTTTCCAGCTTGGATAGGGATGAATTATTTAATACAGGTTAAGATAAAATCCATACCATAGAATAAGTTAATAAAGCTCAATTACTATAGATAGCAGGAAGTATACATCTTTGGCATTGCAATGTTTTTTTTTCTATGAATTTGTGGAAAGGAAACTATTCCATTTAACAAACACATTTGGAACAAGGAAGAAATGGATTTACCACTGAGGTATAATGCAAAGATGAATATTTTCTCTGTGATCTATTAATCTCCAAGATCAGCTGCAATTAGAAAGAACCCCATATGCTGTTCTCAGAAAATATATCAGTATTCTGAGGGTGAAAATTATCAAACCCACAGTATTCTTACTAAACCTATAGTCTTCTTGCTAAATAATACCATAAGTGCATACCAAAGGACTAATAAAGGCTGAAGGTTGCTTTTTTTGCTGGGATAGACAAATTGAACAGTTGTGGACTTATTTAGGTAAAAATAAGTCTACCATGTTGATTCACAGTGGTGACAGATGCAGCTGTGTTAATGTTGTGCACTGAAAATCAATAAAGCTAAACACAACCCTCTCCCCCTCATAGGCAGGTGCTGTAATTTGTCAGCACTTGGAAATTTCTTATGTCCATTTTTCTGTGAAATTACTGATGTAATTTTATAAATAGTAGAACAAAATTTAGTATGCAGTCTGTCTTTGCTTGTTAAAGAAAAGCTTTACTATCCTTATTTTTTGCATGGCAATAAATGCACAAGAAAACCAGCATTTTACCAATAACTTTTTGTAAATATTAATGCTGGTATTCATCATCCTTCCCTCTTGTTTGTTTCATTAATATGCAGTTTAATGTGAAATCTCAACTCTTTTGCAGATTAGGATATAAAAAAAAAGATTAGAGTATATGAAGAAAGTTCTTGGTTTTGGAGGCGGCTTATTGCGTTCATAGAAACTAATGCATAATTATAATTTATTATGTATTAGTATTCTGGAGTTTATAACTTAGTTCATAGGGATTTAAATTCATCTAACTTAAATGCTCTTATTAGTAACAATTAAAGGACTAATATGAGTTTCAAGAACAGTAACATGAACATGCATATACAGGGGTTTTCCAGAGGCATTTTAGAGCAGTCCCATACTGCAGTGTTTTTATCAACTTTATCTCTATCACATCCTAGGTTTTTTGAGTGTAAAAATGAGGTGCCGTAATTAATTTTGCCCAAGTGTTCAAAGTATGTAAAAACTCAGTGTCTTTTGTAACTGATAGTTCTGCTCTGACAAATGTTTATCTGGATAATACTGTCTAAAGTATATGGTAATTTGCATATCAGAGATGATGACGTGGGAAATAGTAAACTGCGATACAGATATTTAATTTTTTTTCCTTAAAATTCTTTATATTAATCAAATAAGTGTTTCTAACTATGCAGATAACAGACATATATTATGATCCAAGTCTATTTCTTCTTATTGAAAAAGGACAGACCATGATGTTATTCCATGAGGCTGGATGCATTCAAAAATTGCAATACATTTGCCTGAGAAGGTCTGATTCTCAGAGGTAATTCAATAGAAAGGTCAGAATTCTGATGTTTATACTGAAAGTAGAAGTGTAATAAATCCTGCAAAATAACGATTAACATACGCATCATTCTTTCAGAAAGAATTTTATCATCATTATGTCATTCTCATTGATATTCTGCAGAAAGGGCTGAGCTGGGTCTACTGAACTGAATACTCTGTGTGTTAGTTTTGTGTTAGATAATTCCTATTCAGTACAGCACTTAAGAAAAAAAGCAAGATTAACACCCAGATCTGTTTAAAAACTATTATTAACAACTTAGTAAAAGTACATCAAATTTCTTTTAGTTTCAAGGACACATAGTGATTTTCTTGGGAAATTTTCAGCCTCAGCTATAAAACAGCCCAACTTTGCATCTGTCACATCTCTTCCCTACACACCAATTAGGTAAGACATATAGCTTTTAAAGAATATGTGAAAATGAGCAGGATGCTCCTAAATCTTTTATAGCTTGTTCCAAAACTTATTTTAGATAACTTTGCTATGATCCTTTTGGTAGCTACAGATGTGATGAACAGATGTTCTGTTCTTGTGATCTAGATGAGATGGATTTCCAAGAAATCAATAAGAAATGGAACATGGAGTTCCAAATATTTGGTGATTTTTTTTCCTAATTCCCATTTTAAATTACATCACTGTTCTTTCAGGAACTGTAGATGACACAAAGTCCTTCCGGTGTTGAGGAAATAGAGTCAGTGCAGGTAGCCTGGTGAGCAGCTGCAGCGGGAGCTCCGGGTGTTGGGAGCCCTAGGCAAGAGGCCATGGGCAGCTAACCTTTTGCATACAAATGGCATGAGGACCTGTCCTCCTCCAGGTGACCAGACACTCAGAGACACGGCAGAAGCTGAATAGCCCAAGATTTCCATGCACTTAGGCTATGAAAGTAGAAAAGCCCAGGATTTCCTCAGGTCGGGGTCCTTCCCCAGAGGTATCAGCTTGAGCTCTTATTTTTTTTATATGGTTATCGAATCAAGATTAAATTATTTTAAGGATTGGGACATATGAGACTCTGCTATAGGAGATTTGGAGTTGAGCCAGTAAGGAAACCTGATATGACTGTGTGAGTTTGAGGTGTGTACATGCTGAAGAGCATCACTCCCATCTCAGTTGGTCCAAATGTGACTGCCAGAATAGTATGATATTCAGGAATAGTTTATGTGATTGTCTAAGTGAATTCAAATCTCTGAGATTCACAGTTTGTGTCATTGGCCCACAAGCAATTGATGCGTAGTTACAGATTACAGCATCTCATTGCATGAAGTCCATCAAACTGTTACAGTAAAGTATTTCTGGTAATTGTCACCTGTTTAAACTTTTGATATACTTGTGCCAGGAAGGTTTAGTTTTATATTTGTTGTCCTACCTGTCTATCATCAGCACTAACTACCTTTATATCTTCAAAGTTTTGTACCCTCAAAAGAATTTTGTACTCTTAAAATGAAACTCCACCTACCCCTTTACTTTTTAACCTGATGTGGACTTCTGCTCTTCAGGGCTTGTGTGGGTGGCTGCAGCTGCTGTTTCTCCCTTCTGGCCTGCATATATATTTCCATCCTATAGTGACTACAGTTGCCAGTGGGAGTGATGTATGCCTATGTCTCATTCTAAGATGGGGCTTGAAACATATCTGAATCCAAAGGATAGCACTGTCAGACATCCCATTTTAAACACAGGAAAATTTGCATGGTGTCTTATAAAATGGATCTATTGGTGTTTGTTTCAGAAGGTGCTTTCTAGAGCAACAGACATTTTTTCTGCGGTTCTCTAGCCTTGTGAACAGCAAGTTGTTTCAAATGTGTCATTAAATTATTTTAAATGTATCATTGCTGCTTGAGTGTAGTTCAAATCCTAGGAGAATCCCCTAACTTCTCACTGAAAATCCTGCATGTTCTCAGCATCCTCTGAAATGTGAGGGATTGACTCTTCCACTTACTGGGATTCTCATTGGTGCCAGGGTTCAGCATGTAGGCTTCCAGAGCAACAGTAATATCTGTCATTTTGAATGAATACAAATCTCTAACAATCCATGTTTGCACAGTCCCAGTGGAAGCGTGTTGTGTCAGCTGTGCTCGTGGTACTTTAAAGGCTTTATTAAGTCAGCTGGCAACACACCCTGTCTCCAGGCACTGGCTTTTATGGCAAAGGACCGAAGAGACTTTTTTGTCCCTTTCCTTTTTTTTTTTTTCCCCTTCACTGCCCCCCTCCCCCCGCTTTCTTATGTTAGATAGCTGTCAGAAACACAGGGAGTGATTTTAGAGAAATGTTATGGGTGTGTTGCTATGTTCGTAATACTCACAATAGAGTTTACAGATGAGCATCTTTACCCACCCACACAATCCTACACATACGTGTGCACACACTGTCAAGTACCTTTATGCAGTCTGATATTAATTCTGATCAACTTATTACAACTGATTGATAGAGAAACTGTACAAAATTTATGAATAATTATAACTGGCTTTCTGAGCCCATGTAGCCATTTGAAAGGAGGATATGATAAACTGTGTGAAGGTTCTGGACCATGTATTACAGTAAAATTCCTTGCACACTCTGTCCAGTGGCCTTTTATGTAAGAACTGTACTTCCTGTTTGCTTTAATGTAGACAAAATTGTTTAATTGGTAAATGTTAAAATATTAGTTTGCTTAAGTCATGTTTTGAGAATCAGTTGTTCAAAGACTGAACTTTGCAGTGACATTCAGAATCTTTTCTCTTGCAGCCGTTTCGTAGAGTGACGTTTTCTGTTGTGAGTCAGCCTCAGGACCCACATCAAGGGTCATTGCAGAGTTGCTATGACAGCGGTCTGGAGGAGTCAGAAACACCAAGCAGTAAGAGTTCATCAGGGCCAAGACTGGGTGCCCTTCCACTCCCAGAGGACAACTACGAAAGGACTACGCCGGATGGCAGTGTTGGTGAGGCAGAGCATATGGAAAATGGTAGGGGCAAACACAACATTCACACACATAATCTCACTAGCAAGTGATACTAAGTAGACTTTTGAAAGGTCAGTCCAAAAACATAAATAAATATATTAAATAATTAATACTGTAATTATTTGATTTTAAAGTTTGTTAAAATGCAGGTATAGAAAATAATGGAACATAACACAACTAATTAAAATAGCACTTTCTTTTTTTTTACATGACTTAAAATCTATACTGCAGAAGCAGTTAAAACACTGAAAAAATATCAGTAAAGGTCTGGGGAAATGGTAATTGAATAAAATTACACACTTTTCATTTTCGATAAAAGACCATAAAGGACATATATTCTCATTTCCTTCCATTTTTGATTCAAAACATACTTAGGAAATTTCCCAGAATGTAATACATACAGAATCAGGAAAGGAAAATAACATTTAAAAACCTCACTCTAGAGAATTCTCTTTCCCCCAAAAACGTTGTATAGACTGTTTTCAAAATAAAACCCAATGTCAAGTCCATTCTTCATTATTCAGAATAGAAGAACATTACTTTCCTTTTATTCACACTTTTTTTTTGTACAGTACTTTTACAACATCCCATTTAAATTCAGGGTCCATTTATGTAGAGGGGAAAATGTTAAATACTTATATATTCCATAGTAATTCTTCTATTATTAAAAACCAAAAAATATAAGTATAAGTCTCAGGTTAGGTTATGTTTTTCTTTTTTTATAAAACTATTCAGGATTAAAAAAAAAAAAAAGGTTTATTTATTTTGAAATATATTTTATAAAACACAAATATTTCCATGTTCTCCACTTTTTGGCCTTGATCTAAATTTTTATGAAGTCAGAGATTGACTTCATTGCATTTTCGTTTGCCCATAAACAACAAAATAAATTAACACATGTAAAAGTGTATAGATTTTTGATAACCAAAGAAATAATGGGGTTTTCAATTCAGTTGTAATAGGTGGGTACATGCAAGAAGGGTGGTGTATTTTTCTGTTATAGAATGAATTAATTAGTATGGCTAAGTGCATGTTAGTTTTTCAGAGATTACAATACTGAATAATTGTTCTTGGGGTTTTGTCTTATCTGAGATAGACATGTCAGCCCACTAAGACTATGTTATTTTTCATGGTAAGATATTTCCAAATCTAGTATGTATTACTGAAGAATGGCTACAGCAGTCTACGTATGCTTAAAGTGTATATCCCAATAGGAAAAAAATCAATTGACTAAAAAGGAAGATAGTATTACCTATCTAAAGATATATTAGGTTATGTATGTTTATACATTTGCATTTATATATTCCCCTTGGTTGTTTATATGAATATATTTGTTTACCTTTCATTTTTCTGGGGATGTGGTAGGGGAAAAAAGTGATAATGATATTACTGGAAAAAAATGTCAGAAAAAAAACCTTATAGAGTTTGTACCTAAATTGGGCTGATTATTTTGTCTGTTTTGTAGTGAGATTTTGTGGTTGGGATAATAAAACGAAACAGTTTGTCAATTCCCTTGACATCCAGCAATGTAGAGAATTTGTAGACATGAAATTCTGAGTTCAGAAAGTATTTTGACATGGAATATGCCTGATCTATGCTGGAGAAACTGTAGAATCACAGATGAATATAATTTTAATATATTTGGTAGGCAATGAAAAAGAAAATCACACTAACTGAAGTGTAATTGAAAACAAAAAGTTCTTGAGCAGTGTCAAAAATTAAAGCAAAATCATTTAAGTTTTTATGTTGATGCAAAAACTGGAGTTACATTCCAAAACCTAAAATATTTGAGATGCTTTTTTTAATAGTTTATTTTATATTTGGTAGGATGAATTTCTTGGATTTGGTTTTGAAAATAGCATTCTAAAATTAATAGATAGAAACATAAAGGTAGATAAATACATTTTTTCATAGCAAACAAAAAAAAATTCCAGCTAAAAATTTTGCATGGTAAGATATGCATAGAATCAGGATTTCCTCCTCCTTTACAAAACTTTGAACAGAAACCTTTAAAATGTGGGTGATGTTGTGGTGAAAATTATACTCTACAGACTTCTGGATTTTGCTGTCATATTTTAAAGACAAGATTTCAACAGTGGCATGTCATCTACCTCCAGAAATTTCTGTTTACATTAATCTGTAAATAATGATGGAACAGGATGGAATGTACATTTGTTCCTTCATATATGTAATAGCTGATATATGAGTGAGAGTTTTCTGTCATATGATTTTTAGGTCCACTTGTATTTCAACTATTGCATTGTTCAAATTCTGATAATGTAGTCTTCAATATTAATAGATCATTCTGACAGAAATTGATTTGAAATTGAAGTCTGTCAACAATTCATTTGTCACATTAAATTGAAATCTAGGTAATCTGCAGTGTTTGGCTAGGTTAGGTTTTAATCAGGATTTATACTGGATTTTTATGAGGATTTTCCACAGAAACAGTATTTTGGAAACAATCTTGGTTAATAATTTTTACTTCAAATATTTACCATTTAATTTCAGTTGGTGTGAAACAATGCAGTTATAACTAATTGCTTTGGATTTCTTTTCATTTTAGAATTTGAAATAGTAATCTTCAGCACAGTACGTGAAATCTTCTGATATATTTCCTTCTTTTTTTTTTTTTTTTTTTTCCCAAGCTTAGATACCTAAAGAAAACAAATAATCTTTATAGTTAAGGCAAATTAAAGAAAGTTCAGGTCACAGGCAGAGTATATTGGAAATTCAAATTTCTGTTTGCTCTTAAGAGTTTCTTTACATTTTCTCAGTTGAGAATAAAACACTGGAAAACTGAAAAAGAATTATAGAGGAGTTGATTTTCTTAGAATATGGTGTACATTGCCCACCAGCCTACATGACTGTCAGATGTAGATTGAAGTTTTATTCTGCTGATTAGCTGTGGTGTCAGATGTGGGTGAAAAAAAAGAGAAATGAACAAAAAAAAGAAATGTTAGCAGATTGACTGTGAAAATTCAGTATGCAAAGATCTTGTTAATTAGTAAAATCTGCAGAACCAAAAGTAACTTCTGAGCTAATTTATCCCCTGCCCTTGGAGCTTTCCTTACAAGGAAATTCTGCTCATATGTGCAGCCTTCTCTGATTTTGCTGTTAGAATGGTACTGTCTTAATGTAAATTGTACAATGATTTGCTGAAGAACATTTCCATTACATTCATATTTGTATATCAAGGGCAAGTACATTACCATGGTAAATTAGTTTCCTGGTCTTTCGTCAAAGCTTTCTAGTTCTGACCACACAACATTTCAGAAGAATTTTTTTTAAAAAACCTCTGTGACAGAAACTTCCAGAATTACCTCTCCTCCTGACCCTAACAGTTAATAGTCAGCATGTGATTTTCTAAATAATGGTAGTAGTACTACTAAAAACCCACTAATTTACCACAGGCCAAGTTGCTGGCCTGAAGTATATCTTTCAACAGCGAAAACATCTGAAGGCGACCAAAATTGTTTTGGGTTTTGGTTTTTTTTAACTCTTATGTAACTGTTTTAGTGACTATTCCTTTTTTCCATTATGAGAAAGAGCATGGAAGAATTCCATTTTAGCTTTTAAATACTATGGATTATGTTTCTTTATAATTTACCTTTCTTCTGAATTATAAATCTTCCTACATTCTATTTCTTCTGGCAAAGGTAGGGATAGCTGGAGATATATTCTCACAATTTGAGGAATGGATGAGACAGTGACTCCATACTAATTCCTATGTTATTAATTACAGATATGGTCTTTAAACAGAGCTTTCATTGTCCTGTTTAATTTCCCTTTACCTGGTCCTATTAGGTCTCTCTCAGGTTTCTGGCAACTCTCAGAAATATTTTAATATCTTCCTTCTCCCTAGCCCTTAATTTGTGCACACCTACAGTTTATTTATGCATGTAGTGGCCTAATCAGTTGGTGTTTTTTTGTTTAATTTAGCTAGGTGACCTATAGTGGTGAAACTGCAGCACTGCAGGTTATGGCTTGTATGATCTTCCCTCGAGATTTGTTTCCATGCAGTCCTAATTAAACTGTTTGCCACACCTGAGATACCTGCCTTAAAGCTAACTCAGGTACTTCTACATGAACATGTCTTTGATCTGCAGCACAGAATTTTAAGTTTGCCCATGTTTCAATATCAAACAGGGTTGGAGAAGAGCAGTCAGCTCTGTAAAGGAAGGAAAATACAGGAACGGTTTACAGCTTCCATTTTTGCAGGGGTAAATGGAGTAAAGAAAGATTAAATGGCATGTCTGAAGTCACAGATAAAGTAAGGAGCAGAGCTTAAAAAGAAGCTCAGAATTTTTGTGATTCAGTTACTTGACTCCCACAAAGAAATCAGTAGATAAATTACTCTCTGACTGACACATGAAGAAATAAATGCCAGGGAAGAGAAGTGCATTACTTCGGTTCATAGTCTGATAATATGACCTGTTTTCAATGATAATTTCAGATTTAGACTGCAAGTGTCAAAGTTCCACCATCAGAAAGGGTTCATAATGATGGCTTGAAAATGGAAAGTGAATTTTCGCAATTAATAAATGTAATTAATTTTATCTATAAGAGCATTCTCTCACTTTTATTTGTGAAATAGATTCTTAATCTACTCTCTGGACAGAAGTGTGAAGAAAAGAATCCATTAATTTAGAGAACCTGTTTTACAGAATCTACTTTTATTTAGCTTTTTGTAGTGCAAATAACACAGCTTAATGTTCATGAATAACTGTCCTTATTGCAAACACTCATTGACTTATTTCAGAGAATGACTGCATTTTTGCAGTTCCCATTATTTTGAAATGTTCTTTCCTCTTGAATGCAGGTTCTAAAATTGCATGGGAATAATTTTGTTTTAAAATTATGTCCTGAAATTGTTGATGCAAGTAGTCCATCTGAAAGGCTAAGCCAGTAAAGGTTTTCAATGCAGTGATTACACAATAACAGTTCCTTTTCTGTTTGTTTGGTTTCTTTTTCTTCTGTCATGGCCGCTACATCTACTTTTTCTTAAATATCACCCTGCATGCATGACCCCAAAATGCAAGAAAGTGCTGCAAAAATTATTATATTATACAAATACGTAAGAATTCATATCCTTGTTTCTGATGAATCCTAACCTATAATTAGGCACATGATGAATTTTGGATTCTGTAACACTAGCAACATACATGGGTAATGCTTTGGAACACATAAATATTCAGTGATGAATTATATCTTGAAACAGGGTTTTTTTGAGAATACAGCATTCTGATAAGATCTGTGAAAAGACATTTTATAAGATGGAAAAAAAAAGCACAGCTTGTAAGACAGAAGACAAACTGTGCAGGAATCCCTGATACACTAGTGCAGTCTTATGTAAGGCAGGGAACCTGGCTGGCAAGAACATTGTCTGCTCTTCTCTTTGATTTTTTTTCATTTCAAATCTTTTACTGTGTTCCTTTAGATGACCTTACCCCATATGTCTGTGATTTTTTTCAACAGAGGAATAAGTTTGATAACCTATATGCACATAAATATTTTAAGTTTCAAAACTGTATTTTTCTGTACTTCTGTCCTTTAAGAATTACTTGTATTTTAAAGTGTTATGTATATATATTTGAAATAGAAATGAGGCAAATATATTTTTTGTCAAATTCCTGCTGATATATATATTTTACATATACATTTACTTTATTACGCCAACAATTTACCACACAAAGTTGAGAAATTATTTTAGTTTGTCCATTGCACGTCATTGCACCAAAGTTTATTGTATATAAACTACTACTTTATGTTTACATTGTACTTCAAATTCACAGTGCAAAGTAATGCCCCAAATATACACCAAATATGATCAGAAATAGCTGTCATTATAGACAACAGAATGGCACCTTTTTTTTTTACCTTCTCTAACTTCCTTAAATGTCCAGACAAGTATCAACAACTTCTATATGCTATTCATGAAGTGTACCTGAGTTTGCTGTGAATGTTTTTTTTTCTGCTTGATCAGGATTTTAACTGCTCAGAGAACATATGCTTGGATGTGCTGGAATCAAAGAAGGAATGCATATTTCTGTATTGGAAATCCACCCCCATACATTGGTAGCAAAACAAATTATTCAGCACTTTTCTGATTTTCTGAATAGAATTGTATGTCTCTTTTTGTTCTCTCAGTTGCTTTCCCATTGTATTTGTTCTAGCTCCTTTTGTGATGCAGAGTGAACAGCACATGCCTCTTTTATGAAAAATCATATAATAGGATGTCTTCTTCCACTCCTGATTTCAGTATCCTGCCCTTAAAAAGAAAATTCACACAGCAATAACTGTTCACCACTGTTAAAAATAGCCTATTGAAACCAGATAACTTGAAATGCCATGTACTAAAACTTCTATTTATTTTATTACCCTTTAAAAAAGGAACTCCATGTTTACATTCCATCAGTTTTTAAGCAATAATTTGAAAGTGGAGGAAGACTTTGGATTTTCAAAGAGCCTGCAGTTATATCTGTTAGGATGAAGAAGTGAGGGAAGGGTTTGTGTGTACATGTGGGTGTACACACTTGTACACATCTCAGTGAGTCAGTTCTCACTGCAAATACTCATGAGATCTAGACAGTTGCAGTTATATAACCTGCTTCATCTATGAATTTCAAATCAATTCACTGAGGTGGATAAGAACGAACATACTAAACTGACAACTGGAGAGCTAAATGATTGGAAGGTAAACCAGTATGTCCACTGTCAGGCTGTGAATTGATCCAAACATTTTGAGCCCCTCAAAAAATAATAATTTGAGCATCAACTTCCAGTTTGGCGAAGGTTTTGCAACTGACTTAGTGAAGTTAGGCTTTTGTCCAAGTCGTCCCTGCCAGCTGCTAGCTCAGGCAGCCTCCCACTGATGCAGATTGCAGAACTCCCTTTGATACTGTCGCAGTCCTCAATGTAGATGGAAGGCAAAATGCATTCCAAAATTTACAGACTCAAGGAAGAACAGACATCTGGTTTATGAATGGAATATTTAGCAACCTTTGCATCCAAGGCATCCTTCCTGAAAAAAAGTCTAATGCAAAGATTCAACGGAAATTTATTTTTCCTCTGTTCCACTGAGTTCTTTCAGTGTACTGTATTTCCCAGTTGGCTTTATTTAATGACAGATTCTTTGGTTTCCTGGACAACATTAGATCTTTCTATCCCTTCAAATCTTCAATATAATGGATCTTCAGTATAATGAAGATCCCAAACAAGTGTTTTATAAGGATATTTCATCTTCATTTCAGTGAAAAATACTTTTCCCTCTATATATGAGAAATATAGGTAATGTATAAGGTCAGAGCAAACATCATCTGGTGGCCAAAATAAGGTGTTCAGGGAAAAGAATAGCAGCACAAAGAAACTGATTTGTTTTCCAAATAGTCTTCTATACATCAACAGTTGGGAAATTTGATTTCCTGAGCCACAAAATGTGTGTTTAGTAATCTTTATTGATTTACATATTCAAATTTGTCCAGTTTCCATTGCATGCAACTATTAATATATCTTTTTCCCAATGAGGTTTTTCAAAGTGATTGTGTGTCCCGTAAGTCTTGGATTGGACAAAGGAAAAATAAACATCCTAGCCTGTTAAGGAACAGTAGTTAGGAATTTTTTAATAAGAATGTATTGATTTGTATCCACACTAAAATTTGCTGTTGTATAAGTCCTTTATTCAGTTATTATTTCAAAAGGTTTAAACCCCAAAGATTGAAGGGAAGTGTGTGTACCTCTTATGTATTTTATCAAATATAAATGTAAGTTTAGTATGCCAAAATATACAGAATGGTATTTAAAGGAATTATAAGCTCCAGTATGATATGTGTCATCTATAGTTCAGAAAGTTCTATTTTATGTTTATATTTTATAACTGATTTTCAGAGAAGTGGAACAATTTCCATGGTGACAAGAGGATTTAAACACAAGCATAATACGAATCCAGACATTCAAATATTTCTGAATATTACTATGGTATCACCTATATTGTTTTTTTTGCCTCAACAGCAATACAGCATTCGATGTGAATGCCAGCTTGAATGTTTTGAATGAGTAAAAAACAACAAACAATCATGGCATTTGCTAATACAAGACATACATTAGAATTTTTAAGAAATGTCTTCAATTTGTTAGTACAGTAACTTAATATTTCAGGGTTTCTTGGCTTGTTTTGGGCAAGGAACAACAATAACAACAAAATCCCCGCCACCAAAAAACCCAGTTTTATGCCTCAACGCAAATTTTGTGCACAGATAAAAGCAAAAGAAAAATCAGTATTTATTATGTAAGAATATGTATTTTAGTAATCAGCATTTTATAAAGTGCTTATTTCTTTATAGACTAGAGTAATAAACTCTACAAATATTAATTGCAAATCTTTTATTGTAGATAACTTGCCATTCATGTTTAAAAGAGCTGTCCATTCTTACACAGCTTTTAAGAAAAGACAAAATCAACTCTCAATAAATAAATTAAAAAAATATATTGCTTTGGTGGATTATTCAAATCTGAACTTTTTTTTTCCTAACAAGTAAAATAAGAAATTAAGACATAAATGTAAACTTCTGATTAGATAATAGGAAAAGTAAAATGTAAAGGCAGTGAAGGAAGAACAGTATTGATAATTAATTTATATTGATTAGTGTGTGCTCTCTTGCTACCCAATGTGCTCGTATGAGCTTCTCCAACTTGCTTGTTTTAATCTTGTTTTTAGCTATATCTAAGGAATAAGCTAACCCTGACAATCCCTGCAGGGACACTTGTTCTTTTAATAAGCAATCTGCAATATTTCATCAGAAAGGGAAGAAAAATCCAAATGTATCATATTTCAAGTTGCCTGTAAACAAGACATAGGACTATCTTCCACCAAAGTGTTAGTTTTCTCTCCCTATGGTTTTATGGCAGATTTATTTTCTTGACCCAAGGATTTTTTTGTCTTTTTCTGAAATTTTAAAAGTTCTATAAAGACCAGTAATGTCCATAGGGAAAATTCTGGGAAAAGGCTTTTTAAATTAAATCTCATGAATTCAAAAAGTGTGCGGTATTTGTGTCCTGCTGTCCTACTGTCTTTAAATTATTTCAGCTGCACAGTCAGTGGCTTTCTTATGTAGTTGTTCTGCTCAAATTAATTCATAGTTTCTTTGAAGAGGAGAATCTGTCCTTTTTTGGGGGCAGTGCAATGATATTCGCATCATCATGAGATATTAAAGTAACATTATCAGTGGAATATGACACTGGAAACTTTAAGAGAAGGCAAAAAGAGTTGATGCAATTTTACCTTCTACTGTTGTTAGTCAATAACAGAAACTTCTGTTCTCTGAGTAGAGAATAGAAACCCATTAGTTTGTTTTTTAAAACATATTTGAGATATAAACTTATATGTGCGTGGTATGTTATTTTATTAATATCTCTCAATGTTTTTTTCTATTAACAGTGGCCATCATTCCCTGCTACTGAATTAGAAAATTTATGCCAACGTTTTTTTCGTATTCTGCTATGCATTGTAATAATTGTATAGGGATTATTGTAATATGTCAGTAGATTTGACAGCTCTGGAAATGTGCTTGTTCTAGGTATCTTATACACAGCCATTATTCAAGTGTGTGAGAGAGTAATAAAAGAGTTAACTTTGTTTGTTTTCTAGTTTTTGGTGGTTTCTAGGGCTAAGGGGGTTAAATGGACAAAAGAGGAGTAACCATGAGTAACATTATTACATATGCTGACATTTTAAATACAAGAAATCTAAGTATTTCTGTTGTGTTTGAGGATGTCTGATTAAATACCCCACAGCATGATTAATATACTGTATTATATGCAGCTTCATTATTCAGTTAAATTATTTTTGGTAAAAAAAAGGGTGGGCAAAGGTAGTTAAAATGAGACCTCCTGCTTAATTATATGTACAAAAGGTTTTCATGTTTATTGAAAGCTTGTAGTAGCATGATGAAAGAAATTTTGTAATGACATATTTGGCATGTAAGAAAAAATTTAAACAGTCCTGGAGAACTAAAAAAAATGGCTACTGATCCATTTGAAAATATGCAAGGAACCTGCACAGTATGACTCAACAGTCATTGAATCTGTCTGGATGACACACATCCTTCCTGAACCCCTCTTTCCAATGTGGTGTTGTACCAAGGACGAAGGGTAAAGGGTGATAGAAAAAAATGAAATTTAAGTTACACCAGAATGTCTTTATGTCTTTTTTATTCAATATGAGGGACTCAACAGCAGTGTGCAGGGGGCATGAATAGAATTGATTTTACCTACCTGTTGTTTCCTATACTGGAAGTGGTCATATCTGTAGAATTAAACTTTGGGAAATAACAGTGGCATATGAAGCTGGCTCACAGAGAATGATGAAACAAAATAGTTGAGAGAGTCAAAGAGGAATACATCCTAGATTTTACAAATGACAATGCAGAGGACAGGCTCTATACTGCCACAGCGCACCGTTCCTAACAAAGGATGTTGCTTAGAGGCATAGCTGACTTGCCAGGAGCATAGATATGGAAACTTGAGACACAGTCAGATCTAATCTCACAAATAGTAATGGGAAAATGCAGAAAAACCCAAGATGCCCCCAAAGGTTTAGATAAGTGAATATTTTTCTCTTGCTTTTCTCTTCAAAAGGAAACAATTGCCTTTAGCTTTTAGTAGGTAGAGTCCCACATGCTGTTGTTCATGCTAAGAATTTTAAGTGGAAAAACTTTTCCAAAAAATAAAGAAAGATGTTATCCTGAAGTTTTTCAATAGATGTTATCAAACATGTTAGGTTAATTGAGGAACTTAAGGAACTTATAAAACTAAAATTTCTCTCTACCACCTCTCTTCTGTGTCTGGTACTGTTGTATTTTCTGTCACAGGTAAGAGACATTTAGAAGGTTCATTTTCAGAAGGGCCTAAGAAAACAAACTGACAAGACAAATTTGTTTATTACTGTGAAGATAAATAGTAAAAGAGTTGAATCCAGTTCAGTAGTGATAGAAAGTCATTACTTTCAAGTGACAGTTAACTGGCTTGTATAAAATGAGTTAGCACTTTGAGAATATTGCCTACTGGAGAGATGCTCATGCCCTCACAGTATCCTGTTGAGACTGTCAGCTCAGGAAAGAGGAGAGCAAAGAACAACTAAGGTAAAAGGATCTGATACAAAGTCCGTTAGTCTTTGAATAACAATGGCTGCCAAGGGCTACTTTTTGGGCTGGCTTTGTATCATAGATTGACTGTTCTGTCTACTCACAACCTGGCACTTTCTATCAGCACTAGGTTTATGTGGAAAGAGAAAATGCACATAGGGCTGAACTTCAGCAGTGGATTAAAATAGTTTCACACATAATTGTAGTGAAGGACATTAGCCATGGCCTAAGCTTCAAAGCAGAATTGATTCCTGTATTTCTTAACACTTTTATTAATCTAATTTTAAATATTCTTATGTGAACAAGTTCAGATCACCTCAATGTGAAGAGGTGCTTTAGTAATACTACAATGTGAAATGCTTACTGTTGCATCCTGGAAAGCGATGATACTTTGCAGTATTGGAACTCAGGAATGCTTGTGCTCTATTAGCTGAAAATTATGTTAGATGTCCTTTGTCAAGAAAGGGTGGAAAACAGAATTATACAAAAAATTTCTTTTTTCTACTCTCTAGATTTTCAACCAATTCTGATCTCCTACCAAAAAAAAAAAAAAAAAAAAAAAAAAAAAGCTTTTTTTTAAAAAAAATTTACCGTATTGATTTACTATTTTCTCTCACAAATATTTCTTGAAAGTCTCTTTGTTAAGTGAATTTCGCAGTTCCTTGACTACCCCTTCAATAAATAACCCCATCATTTCCAGTTATAGAAATTTACATATGTATTCACATAAATGTGTCCAATACAGTTTCCAAGCGGGTTTTGAAAAAGCAATTGAACATGAAGAAATTCCATTAGAAGTGTCTTTTAAAGTGTTTGTTGTTTTTTTCCTCTGTTCACTGACAAAATCTTGGAGAGCAGTGTCTCTGTGTTATGCCTCATAATTGGGTGTCAAAATCTCAAAATGTCTTGAGCACGGAGAGGAAATCGTGGGACTTGCATCATCCTTTTTACTAGCAATTGCAAAGGGGTTATCAATTTACAAAAATTAAACATTCAGACAGTCTAAATCTGAATTATTCTTTCCTTTCCATATCTCACACAGGACTAAAATTTCTTTAGCATGATGCTACAATACCTGATTCTTTTTTTTCCAGAGGAACTACAGTCCACAAAAGGGATAAAATATTTGAGCATACAGTATTTCTGATATACTGCTATAACAAAATAGATTAAAAATTCATTCTCATAACTGTGCAAAGAAGAGATTTACAACCATTATAAAAAGCTAAATATAGTTTCATCCTTAAGGCCCTATATTTTGCAAATACTCATCACTTAGCTGGCATTTTATACTGAGATATCACGAAAACACTGCAAGTAGTATCTGTTCAACCAGACAAACCATTATTTATGAGTTTCAAATGACAAGATTGTAACTAATGCTGTCAGTAGGGGTGTAGAATTGTAACAAATCTCTAAACCCATATTATATTTTATGCTTATTGGATTACAGACATTTTGGATCAAATACTGTATGCTTCAACATATTGTCTAAATCCTACAAGTCTCAAGATGCTCACATATATAATGGAATATTACTGTCAGATTCAATTGAAAGCCTCCATAAGAAGACCAGACATTAGATTGACCTCAAAGCAAAATATAAACATATACAAATTTCTGATAGTTTTTATTTAACTTCACATATTTTTATATCTCTCTTCCATATTTCTTTGCTTCATTCATAGCCCCTGAAAGTTGGATCTTTGTGTATAACTTTCTCTATAATTTCCATATACGTGACTTTAGCAAAAAATAAAGCTGGGCAAGCTGGCACTTCTGTATGCAGACAGACACTTCCCTGGGAAGCAGAGAAGAAAAATATTTAAAAAATTGAAATTATTAATAAAGATAATTATAGTTATTTTTTATAAAGAATATAAATAAATATATTTTTCTAAAAAAAGTCATATTTCTATTGAAAAAGACTTCTTATGTTTTTTATTTCAGCCTTATTTATGTATTCAATCAGTGACAAAATAATGTGACATTTTCTCTTTTAGCATTATAATAAATTCTGGTGACCTTAGTGAGAGTTGTGATGTTTTGTGACATGAAACATATGGCAAAATATACAAATATATGTGCCTCTGATCCCTAAGATACTTATAAAATTATATTCAAGTAAAGGACATAAGGAACTATTTAAATTTTCCTCAATTTTCTGCAGGTAAGACTTTTCGTGAAAGCCTTAGTGTATTTTTTACTCTCTGAAATCTAAACTTGAACAGCCTTTAAATTCTTTGCATTTACTACTATAGCTAACTAGAGAGAACTACTTTTATCAGTTTAACAGATCTGTCTTGCAAAGACACACCTTCCTTGGCTGAATGAGAAAATAAAACCAGAAATGATTCTGAAATAATAGGTCCAAATAATAGGTTTTAAAAAATGTAATGCTGGATAACTATTTACAAGTAAATAAAATGGCACCTATGTTCAAGTCTCAGTGACTAATCAGCAACTCAGGCAGCCAAATAGAAATCTTTGCAGGAGAAGCAGTTGCATCATGCTGCATCAGCAAGAAATAAGCTGTTTCCTCTTTTGAGTTCAACTTAAGAATTCATTTCACAGCATGATTGAGAATAGATAGTGGGAGATGAAGAGTTTAGATTCTGTTTTCAGCTCTGCCACAATTACTATGAAAAAATGAAAAAAAAATTCTTTATGAAACATGTAAAATACATTTCATAAAATGAATAGGAAGTTCTTTGTAAAGATCAGTGAGTTTCCTAAAGGGAAAGCTGCTGATGATTGCCAATTTCAAATTACTTCCAAGTTTTACTTAGATTAAGCTCAACTTTTACTTCAAGTATCCTCATAATCTGAAAAACCTCTCTATATTCATGGTGATTTGCAAGCACATAATTTGTCAACAAAAGGAGAAAAATATTAAAAATGAAGACAAGGGAGCTGTAGAGGTTTGATATGGACCAATACAATAATTTTCCTGAATTAATATTTTTCTTCAGAGTTGGGAGAACTGTATTAATTAAGCTAAGCTTTACATGAATATCGTATTGATTTTAAAAATCAGTGCTTAATTCATTCAACAGAATTGCTCTGACCCTTTCCAAGCCTTGCTGGTCTTTCCATCCCCCCACCAAGAAGTTATTTGTTGTTAACAAGTACATCCAATATCTGGAACAGGAGGAAAGAAGTTTACAAAGCTTCCATTACTCCAGCAACATTTCTGAAAGGCCTCTCCTTTCTTAAGTTTGGCTGAAATTTCATGCAATGGATTAGTTTCCAGAATTTGGAGAAGTGTTTGTAATTTAGGTGCTTGGGTTCAAACAACCTGTTGAGCCATGACTCAACTTTAGTGTGTAACGTGTAGGGTTACTACAGCTACCAGCATAGTGAAGGTTATTTTGCTGAATGTTTTAATATGCTTAAGGGTTAATGAATAATTACCCTTGTCTTACACATGAATAAATACCTAAAATTGTAATTAAGACAATGTTAAATCATCCCTCTAGATGTTTCAAAAATGTTTTTTAAGCTTTCTAGTAAAGTGGACTATTCATTGATAATGTTGGAGTTCAAAGTAAAAAGTGGTGCCTTTAGTGAAAATGTGTATTAGTGAAGATGCTGTTTGTGGTTCAGAAGAACAGACTTATGTTTCAGTTTGGGTTTTTAATAAGTTCAAAGATACTATGTCTTCGGCAAACCTTGCAGAAACATATCAGCCAACATAGCTGTATTACTTAAATTTTATATTTGTTATAAGAAAAAAAAACAAACAAACTTGTAGCAGATGATTATGTGACAACAGTATAACTACTAATGTGAGAATGACTTCAACAAAAGTAATATTCCAACATTAATTATAATAAATGAGATTCTTTAGCTGGAGAGAATGAAAAGGGCATTTTATATTTATATTAAAATTATACTTAACTTTGTACATTTTAAGGTGTCATAAATCTAGCATTTTAGGGTTTGTTTTTTTACGTTCATTCAAAGGTTAAGTTCAGCTAAGAATAATGATAATCCAAAGTAGAAAAAAGTGCATTAAATGCTTCTTTAATGCAGTGGTTTAAAAGGAAATGGCTTTTAGTTATTTCAAGCACATAAATACTTCCATGTACACTGCAAAGTTTTTCTATTCCATCTTTCTCCTGAATTAGAATAGTCTATTTTCCTTGAGTGATAGCTAGTGCTCTGTTTCCAGAAGGTTGTACGTGCTTCTCTCCCAGTGTGTCTTTACCATAAATCCATCATTATATAATTATTTATGGAAGTGCTTATCACAGCCCTGGTGACAGAATCACAACTGTTTTCATGATGAAATCTCACTTACTTTTCTCCATTTTTATGTATATAAAATGCTACTTTACAAGATTTTCTTTTGCTCAAGACGGTAGTTTTTAATCCTTCTGTAGAAATAGCCCAAAAAACAACCCAAAACCAAAAGAGCCCAGGAAAAAAAAAAAAAAAAAAAAAAAAAAAAAAAAAAAAAAAAAAAATCCTTACAAAACCCCTGAATTCTTAGAAGATATTGTCATGGAAATTTTGTTTTAGTCAAGTAGTTTATTTCAATTTTGTTTGAAATAATTATTTTCTCCAGAACTGAATTCTATGTATGAAAAGAATTATCCCTCCTTCATAATTCAGGCAATAATATCATATATATATATATGATATTTTTTAATACCTTGCTTGAATATATTTTTAATAGTTTCCTTGAATATGCATACTTTTGAGGACTTAAGAATTTCCACTCCTTTTTTTTTTTTTTTTTTTTTTTTCCCATTATAGGGTTTCACTAATAATGTGGATTACTCTTTTGAGGAATGGCATAATCATTGGAGTTAACTTTGCTTTGTGTAATTAATTTTAATTTTTTTCTTTTCTTTAATGATATATGAAAAAAATGAAGGGTAAATCCCATCATTTTTAATAGATCTTTCTTCTCTGGAAAACCATTGGGTTTTTCTTCTCAATTTCTAGTTGCATCTGGTGGTTTTGTAGCTTTTTTCCTTGTTCTATAAAGATTTTTGTAGTCAATAGTTGATTATGCTAATAGTGAAGGAAATTATTTGGCTTTGAGTATAATAAATAGCAAAATACTTTGGTCTCTTGTGAGTGTTGCCCTCACCTCATGATGATAATATATCATGTAGCTTATTAGCCTTGCAGGGGTACAGAAATAAAACAGCGGGGTATGCTGCAGGAGAAATATTTATATCACTGCATGGTGGTTTCCTGACTCATAGTAAAATGTCATGCAAACCACTAATATCAAATCAAGACATCTATAAGGAATAATTTACAAGTTCGGTGGTGGTGGTTTTTTTTTGTTGTTTTTGTTTTTGTTTTTGTTTGTTTGTTTGGTTTTTTACCTGTTGGTTTGGAGAACTGAAAATTAAAACCTCAGAGCAAAAAGTAACATAAAGCTAATAGCTTTTCCTTTCTACCCATCGTAACCAAATCTACTATTAAAAGATACCACTTGATGCTACTATGATAAGATCTAGTAGATTATTTTCTTTGTTGGATCATGCCCTAATGTCTGTTTTTAGGAGAAAAGGAGGCTGAGAGGTGAACCTGTGTCTCTCTGCAGGTTCCTGTAGAGGGGAAGTAGAAAAGGAGATGCTGACCTCTTTTTGCTGGAATCCAGGAACAAAGATGCATGAAAATGTTTCAAAGCTATTCCAGGGGAGGTTTAGACTGGACATTAGGAAGCATTTCTTTACTGAGTATGTAGTCAAACACTGAATCAGGCTTCCTAGAGACGTGATCGATGCCCAGGCCTCTAAGTGTTAAAGAGGGGTATGGACAATGCCCTTAGCAACATGTTTTAACTTTTTGTTAAACTAGATGATAATTGTATGTCTATCCCTTCCTACTATAACTATTCTATTCTAATTACAAAAATTTTAATGTGACACAATGGCATGCTGTGTGTAAGGAGAAAAAAAAAAAAAGGAGTAAAGAGGAAAGAAAACCAGATCTAAACCCTAAATTGGTTTTTTTGGGGGGATTTCTTTTATTTTAATAATATGTTTTCCAGATCTCTTTGTTAAGGATGCATGTTTCAGAATATATTTCTAAAGCTCAGATTTTTAAAAATTTCTCATCAAACAGTGACACTTACTCTAATGTAACTAGTGTTTATTTTCAATATAGTATATACTTAAAATCATGTTGGAATAATTTTCTCAAAAGATAAGAAACATTTATTTTGTGCTGCATAGCTTTACTGAAGGAAACTACAACAATAAAAAGTGCTTTAGATGCAAATACCCTTTTAAAAAAATATTATATTTAAGATTTATTTTTTTCATTAAATAGAGTCTATAGTGACTGGAAGAGGTCTTCCACTCAGCAGTCCCATTCTCTCATAAAACTTTATTGTATATTTCACATTTTAAATTTGTTGAGTTCTAATTTAAAGCCATTATCATAAAAGAAAAGCCAGTTTCTACGGCTCTCTTGTAAGATAGACAGGAACTACAAGTTTGAAGGCGAAAAATACCAATCAGTTCACTCTTTTTTTTTTTCCTTATATCTTTAGGCTTTTTCTATCCCAGGGTTATGAGATAATCCAAATTTCTAAGTAAAAAAAAAGTTTTGCTGTTCAAGTCCTCCTGGATCAGTGATCACCAAACCAATGATCTTTCCCTGTATCTATGATATGTGAGATCAAGTCATCCTTTTTTTCTCCCTATGTTTTTTCTTTTGACAGCTAATATCAAAATTCAATCTTGGAAAATGGTTCAGAATGTTTTAGATTAAGACTTACATCTGCAGTTTTTTAGCTAAGTTTTTAACACAGATGAGTCCATGTGCAACATGTAAATCTAGGCACATGAACTTAGATATATTTAGAGAGAGAGAATGTACATAGTAGAAAAAGTGTTTACATTGAGTAAATCAACAAATTAGAAATATATATTTTTTTAAATCTGTACTGTGGGACAACAACAATCACTGACTTGTAGCTGAGATTACTACGTGCATAAGTGAATAATCCTACCTTGGTCTAGAAATGGTTTAAGGAAAGCTGTAGTGTTGTGGTTGCCAGTTTCTAAAATCCAGCAATTTAAGAGATATTATTAGCAGAGCTAAGAAGGTTTATTAACACAGAAAAGCACATGGCTTTACTGAAGGATAATAATTGCAGCTGACTTCTGCCCACAAAAGAGTTTGAGTTGGGTTGTTTTCCCAGCTGTAACACTCACCTGACCGCAGAATCAACAATAACAGGTGGGGCTGAGACTAAAACCCATGCTGTGAGGAAGCCAGATTCAACCTTATAACATAAGTTGAGCCAGCATTCCTTTATGTTCTTTTCCCTTGATTTCAATGCCAGCTTTTGTAATTCATTCCCTCAGTACCTATACCCAGATCACTGGACTTGATGGAGAATATTGTTCCTCTTTCTTGTTTATACCAAACGTTGAGTGTAATCAGCCACAGCTGTCCCAGTGAGTCATCAGTAATTAACCTGAAACTCCCTGGAGGGTTCAGCAGCTACAAGTAGGATAATAATTTTGCTGGCTTGCACTTTTGTGTTTCCTCCCTTACTGAAAAAAGTGAGAAGTAATAATGGCACTTCACATTTTAGTCACACTGCATAAGAAGACCTCTAAAAATCCTGCCAGGTTGGTATCAAAATAATCGTTATGTTTAAGCCATATAAGTGGGAACAGTGCCACACTCAGCCAGGTCTTTCTGAAAATAGAATTATTAATAATTTTATTTATAATAAACTTGATATGGGAAATACTCAAATAAAAAGACATTGAAAAGATGTAACACAAACTAGGCCAGTGACATGGGAGCTAAAATTTATAGGAGACTCAGGAACAAGAGCTACTTGTATACTTTTCTCTTCAGGCAGCCATCAAGAATAGACTTCCAAACTCAGAGCTTTGTGTTTTGTGAAGGCAACCCTATACAAATAAATTAACTAGGGAAAACAAAACAAACAAAGAAACAAAAAAGAGAACCAAAACCAAAACAACAACAAAAACCCAACCAAAGAAACCCCAAAGCACCATACATGAGCTAAGTGAGCTTTCCAGAACTAGTCAAGATAAATCTCTGGGCACATCTACAGTGCCTCAATTTTTTAAGGTTACATTAGTGAGGTAAAGTGGATGACAAGGGCATTGAGTTTTGTCTTTATAGTAAGTACATTTTTGGTAGGCTTTGGATTTTTGGTGGGTTTTTTTGGTTTGTTTGTTTGTTTTTATATCACTATAATGATATATTTTGAACTGCATGATTATTAGAATATTTACACAGCAAATAGAGAAACTCTATTTGAAGTTTCCTAAAGATTTCTTTCTTTTATGGGAGGCAGTAGGGTTGGGTGAAGTACCTTTCTGCACCTGAATGTGTGACACAATGGAGAAAGGAGTACAAAATTCATTAACTTGGAGGGAATAACATACAAAAGAAATGTAATTCTGTGAGGTAAATTTCTTGCACAGGTGGTGGGAGTCCTGATTTCTGAACTGCACATTCAGAAGCTCATAATTTTAGTATCCAAGGTTTGATGAGGGTGTTAAAAGAATCAAAAAGCATGAAATTATTATTGGTTTTTTGTTTGTTTGTTGTTTTTTTTTTTTGGTTTTTTGGGTTTTTTTAAGTTCCTCAAATGAGAAACTCAGTATGTTGTGCTCAAAACCAATAAATGTCAGGATAACTTGGAATTTTATCTTTCTTAAAATACAGTTCAGTTGTGCTTCTAAACCCATAAAAATGCATGCCAAAAACCCGTTCTGGACTACCAAGACTGACAGAATACTGACACTTCTAAAGGCATAGGAGTTTTAGTGTAGAAGAAACAAGGGCATATAGTGACAGGGGAAAAGATAATGGATTTAAATTGAAGGAGTGTATTTAGGTTAAAGCGTTCAAAGCCAGGCTGGACTGAGCTCTGAGCAACTGGGTCTAGTGAAAGACGCCCCTGCCCAAGGCAGAGGTGCTGGAACTAGATACTTTTCAAGGCTCCTTCAAACCTAAGCCATTCTAAGATTCGATAAAACACTATTTTTTTTTTTTTTTTAATTCTGTGGCATACTGAAGGACTGCTCATAAAAGACTGTAATTTCTGAGATTATGCTCAGAAATGGATAATGTACAGAAGCATTTCAGAAGGTACTGAAACCCCTGTTTTGAAAATTGTTGATTACATCTGAAATGGAAAGGAATTAGAATTTCCTGGATTCTTTGAGGATATCTTTGCAAAGCATCTCTTCCTTCAAAGTAGGAAGTGAAATACAGTTCTATTACATTATCTAGTTTTAATTTTCTTTTTTCTTTATCAATTTTAACTCATCTTTAATGTGTGTCACAGGGAGGATGGACACAGGGAGTGTGGTTTTATATGTTTAAAACATTTACATTTCCCTTCAACAGCACATTTGAACAATTTTAGTCAGTTAGCCTCTTTGAGTAGAAAACTAAGGATTTTTTTCTATGAAAATGTCTGAAAAGACTTAATACACTTAAAGAACAGTAGAGAAACCTTCCAATCACTCTTAATGTTTAAAATTTTTGTATTCAGATCAAACAGCATATGCAGTGCTCTGCTTTTAGATGACAACATTTACCAAAAGTCATCCCATTTTGGTATCAGAAGTAGTTTAGGGCAATTGATCCTGGTATGTGCTGATTTTTGAAATTTTTCTCAGCGTAGATACATATGCACATATCTAATTCAAGTAATGCTTCAAAATATATGTTCATATGTTGTTTAAATCTAAAGTTCAACTATCAGAGTTTGAAAAACCATGACTTAAATTCATCCTAGCTAAAAATCCAAATCAAAATGTGCTCTTTAAAGTTTTTATCATTTTGAGGAACCATATTTCCATGGCAAAAGTGTAACAAATTAACTTTTTTTTACTTAATAACTTTTATCATATCATTAAAAGAAAATGCTTATATGAAACTGCCCATGGAAGGACAATTGCACTTTAAGTTATGATACTTAACAGAAATATCAACATGGAGGAGATGACAACAAAGGTGCTCCAGGTCCCTTTAGTATCTCCCAGTAGTAAGGATGTGACCACGATGATACACAAACTGCTTGTAGTACTTTTCAAAAGGGCAGCTATTCTTCACTCTGGAATACAAATTAGCGATCTACACCAAATTTTTGTGGATAGTGAGCTATGAACACATTTTTGTATTTCCTGATATTAAACTATGAGGAATACAATCTAAAAATAAACCCTAGTATTGCTCTGAAATACAAAATGGTCATGATTTTTCAAGATAATTTCATATCATCTATTTATAGAAATCAGTCTCAGACAAATTTTTCTTTCTTGGGTTCTTAAGCTGGCTAAATCTACTTAATTTGTTTTTGTACAAGTTTCTGTATTTGTGTACTCACTAGATTTTTGTCTTATAAATTTCTGGTCTCAATGATACCTTTAGCACATGACATGCCTGTTGAAAAATATTTAATTTCTAATAGGCATGAATTCTGAAAATTGCAAGACAACTATGGTGCACTGTAACATTTCTTTTTTTTTTTTTTTTTTTTTTGATTCAGATAATTATTAATTATGTTGAAGAAACAGACTACTAAGTTACTGCTGTTTCACCTGTAACTCGAACTGTTCAAGTCTACTCATGGCATAAACAAGATTCTAATTATGCAGCTGTATTTTTAATTTACTCAGATACTCTCAGACTCAATCTGAAACATTTTTGAAAGAAAGGCAAAGACTTGGATGTACAGAAGGCTTTGTCTTCTGTAATTGTTTTAGGTTTGACTGTTGGTTGCATTACAGAAGGAATTAATATGGACTAAGTTAAAAATTGCCCTAAATTAAGTTTGAAAAGCATGTAGTCATACTAGTAATCTGACTGGGCTTTTTGTTGTTGTGTCATTAGCAATGTTTAGATCTCCTTTAAGGCAGTTGCTATTTTAATTGCATCAATTGTCCAGCCATATGTATCTGTTTGCTCTGAATGACTTTATTGATGTAGATATTCACTGTGGGTTTTTTCTAAAGACTTCAATAAATTCCACAGTTGTCCTGCTGAATTTTCATGGAAAAAAATAAAAGGAAGGTAAATCCATGCCAACATTTTCCATGATTAGAAATTATTTCCACTGTTTCCAGGAGAAACTCCCCAGTGAAGTATCATCTCATTTAACATACTCCAATAGGTATTTAATATATACAGTTACTATAACTTAAATTTTAATCAAAATATGACTCTGCAAACAATCAAAATTTCAATTAAGTTCTGTTGCTTTTAGGTGGCTTTAAACAAAGAGCTTCTCTCTCTCCCCAATTTTTGATGTAATGATATCAAATGGCTGAGATGCAGGGTGATTCACCACTTCTTTTGGCTTCGTGCCTTAATTGAGTCAGTCAAGACTAAGTTTCTATGTGTAGAATATCATGCCAGATGTTGACTAAGCTGTTGTTGTGAGGCTAAAAGTCATTTGAGATTTTATATTATCAATAAATGTAGCTGATTTTTATTTTCTTTTGAAGAGAGGTATGAAGATAGACTTTTTTCTGTGCTTTTGTCTCCAATTATTGAAATTACCTACTCTTTATATTATTAATGTGATTTTCTGAACTAGTGACTAATAAGCAAGTTAACTGATTGCTGTTGGGTTTGGGTTTTTTTCTTATTTTCCCTATAGTTTGTGATAAATTGAGGAGAAATTTATTTTGAGCAAACAGGCTTGTACTAGTGTAACCTCTGTTCTAAGAGTTCTACCAAATCTGTCAGATATGAATACAGGGATGAGAATGTGCTTGGTTTTTAGTTTGGGGTTTCGTTTTGGTTTGGTTTTTTCTGATTTTTATCCTGGAAGAAAATTATCTCAGTGTGACTGCAGGCAGCTCTAACTTAGATGGCCCACACTCAGCAGATTGTTGAAGGTCTCATTGCCCTTGGCATCAAAAAGCCAACTAAATTTGCATGGGTTGAGCTTTGTGGGAAACTCGCACAGGATGTATATAGCATATACTTTTTTCAGAAAGATATATGCATGTCTTATCTTTCTACCTAATTGCTTCTTCAGCAAATGCTTTTATTGTGGTTACTGAATGGAAAATTAGATTTTTCTCTGAATGTTCGAGTTTGCTTGCGTATTATGTCATGTTACTGATTGAGTAACTGATCATACTCTGCATTTCTCTTGTCTTTCTCTCAGCTCACTTTTTAAACTTTATTATTCAAAATTTTGGAAGGGATCACTACTGGTGTGCAATATTCCTTCCGTGAGTATCCTTTTTTAGGATACTGAGCCTCATTGTTTCCAACTTTGCAAGTGTAGAAACAACATTCAGACTGAAATGTTTCCATAGGTAATTTCAAATAATTATTTAGGTTCACTCCCCCCTAAAGAAAAAATGAAACAAACACCAAAAATTTCAAATAATTTCAAACAACCTCACAAAGATATATTTTGAAACATAAAGATGTCACTATCGAAGGCATCATTATAGGAAACGATTAAATTCCTCTATCAAGTCAATTTTATTCTTTCTTAACTTTTATGTGACATTTCATATGTGTGAATAGACACATATATATATTTTGTCAAGTCATCAAATGCATATTAGAGAACAATTTTTTATGCTACATGAATAGAGAGTGATCTAAAATACACACACTTTAGTTTTCTCCCACTCACACAATTTTGTCTGACAAGATTGTCAGAGCAAGATGCAAAGGGTTTTTTTTCCATTTTTGTTTTCCTGAACTATATTTAATGCTTCAAAACATGATGAAACTTTACTATTCAATTCTTTGTCCAATGTATAGTAAGAAGTCTTAAGCTGCACTTCGTAAAAGAGATATAACAGTATCATAATATTTTTCTACTTTAACAGTAGAAAAATATTATGGTAGAGGTGTATATTGTAATACTTGTCTACTTAAATTTTCTTCTTTAAAACATAACAAACTGACTCCAGTAGTTTATTTGAAGTTGTATTCCAGAATTTTTGGTTTGCAGCATGTGGTCCTAGTGTGAAAAATCATTGCAGTTCTGCATAAGCTTAAAGCTTCTAAGATTTATAAACTGAATTGGTAGTAGCCATAAAACTTCTGAATGAGATTTTCAATTTAATATGATGCAAACTAATAAGTGGGCAGAAAAACCTTTATCTGGGAAGCAGTTTTCAAGTTCCGCTTTAAATGTTTTCCAGTGTAGCCAGTGTTAGAAACATATTAGTTGATGCCCAGAGAGGAAAAGAAACTTCAAAGTCATCTTTTCTGTTAATCTTTATTAAATGAGTGTAATATATTAAAATAACATGTATTATTCAGAGGAAACCCATTGTACTTAAGATGGATGCCAATAAAATGCAAGATAAACAACTGTAAAATCCTTGAAAAATAACATTCAACAGTGTGTTTTTCTATAGAAGATAAAAAATAGCATGAATTTCCCTATAGGTTTATTGACATTAAACCTGATCTCAGCTGGAGAAATAGATTAAATTACTTCTTAATTTGATTATATACAGAAGCAAATCAAAGATGGATCCTTACATTGCATCTCTTTGTTTTTATGTGCCATTTAATTCTCCTGTAATTAATCTGTTGATAATTATGGTAAATCTGGTTGCAGAATATAAGTTCCAATGCTGATGAACAATAGTGAGTTTCATGGAAATAGACTGTTTTTTTCCAGTTGGAACATATTTTATGTTAAACCTCTTTCCTCTCATCTTTCCACCATACAGCACCATGAAAAACCTGTCTTGAGTATCTTTATTATAATAGATGTCTTTTATTCTGATGTTTGAGAAAGGACTTCCTAAAAATCATGATCAAATATCATAGTATAGAAGAATTTTTGAAATAGTTATATTTGAAAAGAAAAAGAGTAGAGTCATATAATTTTAAAGCACTTATTAATCAAGTAAATCAAGCAACTGTATTATGTTTTTAAAAGGGTGTTAAAAAGGTTATATGAAAATGTTTAGAAAATTCATGAGATTCTTTAAACTTTTTGACTGTATGGTAGCTTATTTTAATACTTCAAAAATAATCATATTTTCATATGAAGGATTCACATATGAAGGATTTTGTTCTTGTTTTCAGTTTGTTGGGGTTTTTCTTGGTTAGTTGGTTGAGGGTTTTTTCTTTTTCTTTCTGGAAATATGATAATTTTTTTTTATTTTTCACAAAATAGTTTCAAATGTAACATACTAGTAATATATTAGACAGGTTTGCAGTGGTGGCAAGTATATAAAAAATAGATAATTTAGGAAACTCATAGGAGTTGGAGGGAGGATGTCGCTGTGGGACACAATGAATGAGACGCAAACTCGCGAATTCAGAAGGCTGCTGTGTGGACTCTTCAGGGAGGAGGAGCCACCAGGTTTATTTTCCAAGCTTATTTTATACCTTTTACAAATGTGCCCACCTTAGAGGTGGGACCCCTGGAACCATTGGTCACTCGCAGAGACCACCATGTGAAGTCCCTCCCATGGGAAAGCGTGTAGAAAAACATCTTTGTTTACAAACAGCGTGACCTTGTGTTCCCAGTTCTGTGCTGAGAACAGAACTTCCTAAAACCAAAACATGGCAGGCACAAACCGTGGCAACTGGAGGATAACAAGCCTTTGACTCATAATTGTCATCATATTATATTTAGACTTTTAAATAATTTTAACAATAGGTAAGATTTTTAAAAAATATATATATATAAAATATTTTCCTGGGGCCAGAGGTTCCTGAGAAATCAGGATTAAATTTACATTATATAATTATTTTTAAGTGCCCTTGGAACTCAAAAGAAAAATTAATTCAATAATTTTTTGCAGACAAACATTAGCTTGTTACATGGAAAAAGATATATAGACTCCCAGAATTTGAGAACAGCATTAGATCTACATATTGAATGAAAAACCTGATAGTGATACAAATTCAGTCCAGTAGCATTTAAATTCTACAGCTTTATTATAGTTATACTTGTTTTGTTGTTTTTGTTTTTTTTTTTTTTTTTTTAATTAAGCATTTTATATATAAAAACTTAGTGCTTATTTTATTTTTTTTAATCAGGAGTGTAAAAATAATCCTGCCAGTTTCTAATTTATTATTTGTCTCTGAATTGTCTTTATTTAAAACTGAAGTAGTGATAAGTGTTTCTGGGTATTCCATAACAACACAGAACTTGATCCTTGTACAAATCTTTTCATTTCTGAATTATTCTCTGTAGGAATCTGCCTTTCTCTGTTCATAATGGAAGACCAAATAATTATTTAATTCCTTTTATGGGTGCTAGATAGCCCATATTGGTCTTATGCTTCTTTGTTCCTTTTTAAAAAAGTCAAAATTATACACATATATATGTATATTTTATATTTACAAAACAGAATTCAAAAAGGTTGGAGTCTTTGATTGTTATTCCCTTGTTCATAGAATCAGTTCACAAGGGAAGAGCATTTGTGAAATCCATCTTCATACTCATAGTGTGATCAGCTCTGAATTCAGACTGAGTCCTGATCTGGACTGTGTTCAACTGGATCTTGAAAAATCTCCTAGGACAGATTCCAGAACATCACTGGGATACTTGCTCCAGTGTTGATATCTTCGATTATGTTATTTTTTCTTTCCTTAGTCAGAACTTCCTCTGTCTTACTAAATAACCACCAGCTCTTGGTCTCCGTGAAAAGCCTCACAGTAACCTTAAGATCTCCAGCAAATTAACTTATGTTTTTAGTAGTAACACTTCAATTCACTTAGTTATTTATTATTTGGAAGCAAAGGTTTTGTTCTGAAGTTCAGAAGAGGAAAAAGTATTTGCTTTATGGACTAAACCATCCTTGACTTCTTCAGCCAAATAACTTGCTGGTTTTCGGTAATGCGTATTGAAGCTGGGATGAGAGGTGTTCTTTCCTGTCTATTCCTAGCTTCTTGTAGTTTGTTAAAGTATCATCTGTAGCATATTAAGCAGCAGGTGGTCAATAGGTTATGCACTGAAACACGTCATCAGGTTGCTACAGTGCAGATTATTCTTGGTCATCAGAGAGAACACAGATTTCAGAAGTGCTTGTCAAAAACCCCCACACAGTTAATGAACCATGTTTCAATTTTCATGGCCTTCACTGCATTAATGCCAGGTAACGGGTTGAAGAAAATTGCAGTCAGGTTATTTGTTTAGCCAAACCTGATCCTCATTCAATAGAGTTCATGTTGGTTTACCAGTAAGGTCAGATGGACACTTTCTGAAATGTGCTTATTATATCAGCATCCATTGGGGTTATTTTGTCTAATTACATTTTGCTCTTCCCATGAGTTTTTAGTTGTTTCTTTTGTTTTGTTGGGGGGTTGTTTGTTTTGGGTTTTTTTGGGGGGTTGTTTTTTGTTTGATTTTTGTTGTTGTTGTTGTTGGGTTTTTTTTTCTAAAATATTTTTTAAAATTAATTATAAACCTTCACCTTCTCATATGAAGGAGATATATGAGTATGAATGTAATAGTGATGATAAATTATTGTAATCTGATGTAATATACATTAGACAAAAAAAAAATTCCTAATTTTGTGTGTTATTCCAGTTTTCCTGTTGAGCCCATTAAACTAACTATTATTATTTTTTAAGAATTCTAGAAAAAAACATTTCATATATTCTACACGTTGATAACTAGATACCATGACATAGGTAGCCTTTGGTTTAACAGTTTTTCCTCTTTATAGAAACAAAAAGGAAGGTGAGTAATTTCTTCTTTAGTTAAATCATAGCACTTCTTCATTTTCCAATCTAGAGCTATCTGAAGTCACTCTGAAATGTTGTCCCAGGTGTCTGGACGATGCACTCAGGTGCGTGGTGTGATTCTTGGGACTGTCCTGTGCAGAGCCAGTAGTTAGGCTCAATGGACTTTGTGGGTTCTTTCCAGCTCAGGATATTCTCAATTCTTTGGTTTTCTGGATGAAGATTTTCAGCTCATATGCATGAGAAGATAAGCCTTTCAGGACTATATAAAGTTTTAAAGTCACTGTGTTGCACTTTTTGTATAACATGAGTTAGTGTGTTAATAAAAATTCAGCCATCTCCTGTTTTGTCGTTTTGATGGGTTGGCAGTTAAAAGGCTTGAAATTAGGTGTGGCAGATGCAAAATAAGTTCTTATCATTAAATTGAGAAAGAAAATTGACTGCCAAAATTTTTGTGCTTACAGATAAAAGGAAGTAGAATAGTCTTGTGAAAGAAGAGATAGAGGCCTCATATGAAGATTTTTAATTGTAGAGCAAGGAACATCTCTTGCTTGAAGGCTATATTGTTAACCCAGTAGGCATTTCTAGAGTTATTTTATGATAAATTGTTATATCGAGCAACCATTGCTAAGATTTTTCAAAGATATGTGGTTGTTTATCTCCTTTCTTTAAGTACTCATCTATCATTTAAGTGTCACTGATAGCCTCAAAACAACTCAGCTGAATCTAATCTTTCAAGCATTTATGCTCTTACTGGTGGATATATACAAAGTCATTATACTGTTGCTGCCTTCCTACACCCTTAAGCTCTGGTGTTAGACAAAATCCCAAAACTGCAAAGAAGGATTCTCAGAATAAGTGTTTTCCTTTCCTTTCTTTTCCCTGATTCATTTAGCTTGCTTTAAAATCTTCTAAGCCACCTGTATGCATTTCTTATGCCAGCATAGATCAATGACAAAAGAATTTATCTGTAAAAACAAACAGAGACCCAAGTATTTTTATTTTTTGTAGAGTCTTGAAATTCTGACTCCCACAAACCCTGGGAGTGCCTAAACCATCAAGTGTTAGTAAGTGACTGTCTTGGGTAAAATGGACAAAAAAACTGCTGGGCTGGGATACAAGATTCCCCATCTTTAACTGCTGTAATCACAGACAATTTGTAGTTTCTCTTCCCAGGACTGGGTCAGTAATATGTGCTCCACAATGGTGAGATGAAGTAAAGAGAATTTCCAGAAAACAAGGGTTCTGCTCACCCAGCTGAGAGTCTGGATCTGGGACAGTGATTTCTGCTTTCTTAGTCTTGTCTTTTATCTTTTCTTCAAAGAGTTTGTATTTTTACCATAGAACAGCACCCGGTGTACAGTCCTTTAAAGTTTCCACAGATTAAGTTGTAAATTCATGGTTATCACAGCCTTCTGTGGTTGTGACAGATTTTTAGGAAAGTAAAATATTAAATACTTGTGGATAGGCTTTTATTTTCATAAAGAGGGTCAGTGAGAGTTTTCCTTTTAATATGTTTCCTTCAATCTATTAATATTATAATTGTTGAAAAAATACTTTCTTTACACCACTTATGAAAGGATTTCCTTATCATAGAATCATAGGGTGATTTTGGTTGGAAAGGATTTTAGAGGTCATCTAGAAAATCCTCCTTATGAAAGGATTTCCATCATAAACATGAAGAGTTTGGTTGCAAAATAGATGCCCAATTTTTCTATCTGTACAGCCCATGGAATAAACCATGTTTATATTTGCTGATATCAAGTCTCAAGGAAACATCTCATAGATGGAGTTAAAAAAAAAAAAAAAAAAAAAAAAAAAAAAAAAAGGGGTGTCATATTTGGAACAAGAATAAAAGAACAAAAGTTTCATTGAGAAGAGAAAATATGAAAGGGATGAGGAAACAGGCATCTTTGGTTGATGTACTTCTACATGTGGTATAAACCAGAAGTAATCATAATACTTCTTGTGCCATTATTCTTTAGTTTTTATTTTGTATCACTCCTTTTGATTTTAGTGTTCTAGAACAATTTTTCTAAAAATAAACTTTTATGTGTTAATTAAATTAAATTTTTTCCATAGTGACATGTAAAGTAATTTCTAAATTCATCATTGGATATCTTATTTTACAGACGTGACAGATGTTCAGCTTCTCATCAAGCTTAGTAATATAACTCCTTTTCAGTTAAATAAATCTCTTTTAGCTATTTTTTAAAAATATGTTGTTAAAGAAAGTTCCAGCAGATCCGAGTGTATTTTTGGTAACTGAAATGTTCCTCATATAAAGACAATGATTATGTGTTGCTCTTAAAGGAGAAAAAAAAAATGCATTAAATGAATGTCTATTTGAAGATTATCCTTCTGTATTATTTTCCAGATAAGATAGAGTTCTGGATTGGAAACTGATCTTGTCCTTTTAAGTAGTAGAAATTAGCTAAACAAATAATCAGTGTAACTCTGAAATTATTAATGTTGAATGCACTTTAAAATGAAAAATAAAGCTCTAAATTGCATAAGTATTAATGCTAAACTCTGAATTATAACTTGCTGACTTCAAATGAAGCAGAGAGTAAGCATCTGTAGATAATAGATTACCACTCTTGGTATTAAAAAAAACCAAAACTTCCCGTCAGAAAGATCAACATAGAAGACCCCAATCAAATCAAAATAACATTCACTTGCTAACCATTGCTGTTCTAGCACCCAAAAACCCCTCAGTACTTATGAGATTCTCTTTATTAATTGCACTGCATTATCTGGCCATCTGCTCTATCTTCCAGAAGAGCAGCATTCCTTTGATGGTCATTATTAACAGATTTCATGCTTTGTAGTTTGTTTGTGCTGCCTGCTGTCGTCTACAAATCTTTCAAAAGAAAAGGGGAGGAAACAAAAATGGGTGGAGATCCCAACAATCAATTACTCAAGGAAGATTAGCCCATATGATTAAATGATGCCATGTGAGTTATTGAAGAACTAATTTTTTTCTGTCGCTTCACCATCAACATTTTGAAACCATTTATCACAGCAAAAATGCCTTCAGTTCATACCCAGTGACAGAAAAAACCCAGTAAGTTAAAGAGAATTGTATGTCTTGTTTACTTGCTCTTTCTCCAGCAACTATTCCAAAGGAATCTTCATAATATAGATATTCCACAGGTGCTTTGCCATTTTTGGGTGAGCATCATGCACTTAATTTTTCAGATCTGTGGGGTGTTTTCTGGACACCAGTAAATTAGTGTTTGTGTGTATGACTTGCAATTCCTTTTTGAAAGTTTTTTTTATCTCTCATGAGGAGCTCAGTGCACTGGAATCCCAAAGGATGAAACTAAGCTGAGTATATGAACAATCCATTCCAGAACTCAGTGCAATTGCTTAGACTGCTGTGAAAGTTAAGTCTGAAGGAATTTGCTTTTTTACTTTTAGGCACTGTAACAAGTTCCTCTAAACCACAAGTAGAAACCTCTAAACCTCTAAAGTAGAAACAATCATCAGAACATCTCTCTGGGTTTTGTATTTGTTATTTCAATGCCATTTTCTTGATTTTGGGAAAAAAAATTTATGTCAGTAAATGGCCATGAGTATGAGAAACATTTTTAACTCACATCATATCTGTCATTTGTCTAAGGCAGTTTCCTTCTAGCTCAGTGTGGGTTAAGAAACTTGGATGTGATCTGTGCAGAAAAAGAATCCTTCATGGCATTCATACAGCTGTGCTGTAGTTTCAACAGACAGTGGTTTGTACTTGCCAGCTGGATAGCTAGCAGACAGATTTTGGGGGCAGACCACCCAGCATGGTTAAGTAGATGGAGGAAACAGAATAATTTACTAATCCTTTTCTACAACTCAGCTGTTTTGTTCTCATCCTTCGGGGGTGTAAAAAAAACATAAAAACAAATCCGAAAAAGGATCTTTTACAGATTAATTATTTTCAAATTGTGTACATTAAAGTTTAGATAAACTAACCATGATACCTCAGCACCTCCTAATGTTTCTGCAGTACCTTGAAATGTACATTGAGAATTTATGCTATATTTATGCATACATATGTGTATGACAAACAGACAAAATATTTATTTCATCTTTATCTGAGTTGGCAACACAATTTCTCTCCTGATTGGCTAAAGTAGCAGACTCTTCCCTGATAAAATGCATTTATAGTGCTAGTCCTAAAGACATTACTAATATTAAGAAAAAAACTAGGTCATTTAATTTGATCTGATTACGTTAGTTTTATTAAGCTTATTTAATTTACTACTATAAATTGTTTTGAAGCAGGAGATGGGGTTGGATTAGCCTTCAGATAAATGGCATCCAAATCTAGCTCACTGAATTTGCCAAGTTCTTTCTTCATGCTAAAGTTATGAAATGCCAAAGTAATAATATTTATGAGCAGCTCTGTACTTGCATGTGGGAAGGGAACATCTCAGATTATGATTCCTGTCCCTATGTCTATTTTTACTTGCATATCCCACAGTTGTTGGATAAAATACTAAGATAACATGGAACAAGATCCCCTTTCACTTCCATTTTTGCCTTTATGATAGTCAGATGTTTTAATGACTCATATGGAACCATGTCTTTTGTGTTTGTTCTTTCTCTTGCCCAAATAGATTGACCTCCTATATGCACTGTCCAAACTTCAGCAAGAGACAAAGGTTCTAGAAGTAGACTAGACATAGCATTTGTGTGTCATCACTGGGGAATGAGGACATGGTGTTTAAAGCTCTCTGACTAAGAACTGAATCTTTTGCAGAGATATTTGAGTGAATGCTTCCCTTCTCCTTGTAGGTGGAATGCCTGATTTCCAGATTCTGATAACGTGCAGCTAGACATTTAGCTCATACATACCTAGCCCTGTCAAAACTAGTGTAGCTCTGAGTGTGCCTGGAGGAGTGTTTTAAAACTTTCAGGCTAAAACACAAAGTGCCTCAAAAGACCAAATCAGTTTTTACTCTCACAGTTCTGGACATTGGGTATATCTGTGTACGAATCCTACTTTGTGCAAGAGTATTCTTCAAACTGCTGACTGTCATGACCTAAAGAGCTTTGCTATTGCAGAGCAGTATTGTAGCATGAGGACTGAATTCCTTTTATGTGAAGCTAGACAAAATACACTTTGCAGGAAAAAGCATAACATTTCCCAGCTGGTAGTAGGTTTTTAATTCCTAGGACCAACATACCTGGAAATAGAATTCTCCAAATGTGTCATTGTAGAGTTCAATTCTGTTACAATTTTTTTCTTTTGTATGGCGATGTGTAAAAAATTTTGCTGTACTTGTTTTGATACTGGTCTGGCCCACAATTTCACAACTTTTATTTCTGTGAGTTTCTTTACATGGACGTTGATTAAATATTTATTTAATAAAAGTCTCCATGATTTTAGCATCATATGCATATCAGCTGATTTGGATGACTAATTTACTTACACATATTCAGTATTTTTAAGCCATGTCTAGAAAATAGAGCAATATATGAAGTGACATTTTGCTGTTATGCTTCCAGTCACTTTAATGCACATAAATAAATGCAGGTTTTGTTTGTAATTTATTAGTCATATATAGAATTGCGTGATCCTATTTCTTTTATAATGGGATGGCTTTATATATTTGGCTTCAAATCATACTGGGGTTTTGTTTCCTGGCATACATTTCTTCTGGTATGTATTTTCCAATAATTTTCTTTCTACATAATATTCCTTTCTGAGTACTTTTTTTTTTTTTCTTTTACATTTTTCATGCTGAATCTTATTTTTCAGTTTTCTGTCCTTAGCTGTTTCCTAATCCCTATGATTTTTCCCCCAAGTTTCTCTATAAGAGATTATCACTATCTAGCTGTTTAAAATAAATAGATAGATTTAATCCAATCAACTAACAATTTGCTTAAAATATTATACCTAAGAATAGTTTGTAAAATGAAAAATCATAATCCCTCTGTATCTGTGTAAGAAAATCAAACATGGATTTTTTTTTTGAGATTTTTTTTTAATGTTAAGAAAGCTGCATCCTCTTGTTTAGACAAAGATAGGCTCCTGAACAGAGATTAGTGAATTTCATCAAAAAACTTGGTGTTTGTATTTTGACTGCATTGTCAAGTTTACACTGTGTGTGTCTGTCTGCTGTATATTCTTGTCTTTATTTTGGGAATAAAAATATTACTTAAAATACGGCTAAACCAGAAGCAAAATTTAAGCAATATATATTTAACACTATAGTAGTTCTTCCTAAAGCAGATTTAACAGATTATTGTAAATGTTGGCAATTAGAGGATAACTCCCTACAATTTCAACGAACAACAAATACATGAGTTTCAGTAGACTAACTTTATAAACCCATTCCTTGTCTAGTAATGAATTCCTTGAGGTGAACACCAGAGGGTCCAATTTACTTTCTTAGTTTTTAATACTGCATAAATTTGACAGTAGGACTGATCACAGATTAACACAATGATGTCAAATCAAAGGACTGAAATGTTAAGAAACACCTATATTTTGCCTTTGAGCAGCACATGGTAACTCAATGAGTATACTCACTACAAATAAAAAAGTGACTAGGAACTTAGTCGCGCTCCTTCCTGAAAGGGAAGAATCAGGCAATAATGGACAATTGCATGCTAACTTCTCATTCAGCTTCCTTGATCTTTTGCTTTTCATTTAGATCAAGATATTTTGTATATTCTATTACCTGTGATCTGTAGTTTTTCATTAGAAAGGAGAACAGCTGCCAGTCACATACCAAGAGTTGACTCTACATCTGCCCACCCTTCAAGTACACTGTGGCAGCAGGTAAAAGAGGTAAAAGTATTCTTATGAACAATAAGGGTATTTAAATCCATTGATGCAACAAATTTCACTCAACTGTGAAGAGACATGAATATGTTGTAAAAAGAACCAGTAACATATGCTGGCTTAATGAATTGTCAGCAGTATTTAAATGATAAAACCTTTTTCTTCTTTTATAACAAACTGAAGAGAGATAAATGGAATAAATAAAGGAAGAAAGGCTAAACAATGAGATGTTTTTGCAAGATTAAAAAATAGGTGTATCACCGTTTTATCTGAGCGTAGGGTATGGTATGCCTGCTTCTGACCAGATCATAAGAGCAATAAATTCATAGTGATGTGAATTTGGAAGGGGAGAGCGATATATAGTTAAACAGAGTTTTGGACTTGGACTTCTAGGATCTGTATTATGGAAGGCAAAAAATAAGGCCTAGAACTTAGCTATGAATCTCATATTTTACATTTTGTTTGTTCTAGTGCCTTAGTTCTACAAGCTTGTACTTGGAATATTCATTGAATAAAACTACACATAAATATGAAAATGTTTTTATGAGCTACTGTCAGTATGTTTTGGATAGTAGTTTAATGTCAGTAGTTTAAGCTTAGCTTCAGTAAAAGAGTGAGCATTGAATGTAGGCAGTCACTGTGAGTCACTCTGAACCTGCAGACTGTAGATGCCACCAATCTGTGAACAGTGTGGCAAAGCCAGATGGAAACAAAATAGTTGAGTGGTCATTTTTAATCTTTACCACATGACAAAATGCACATATTAAACTCATGAGTGTTACAAGTTTCAGTACTGGAAAAGGAATTGGTGAAATTTAAAACAATATGAGTTTGCTGATCTGAATTCCAGCTATGGATCTAATAGTAGCAAAGGCTCACCTTCATAGTCAAACCACAAGTCTTTGTCAGTCTTTGAAACACTTATACAATCTGAACATGAAGAGCAGTAAGTAATGATGCTGTACTTTAGCAACTGAATTATGAAACCACTGTGTATGCCTTTGCGCTAATGTCTCTTGATATGAATTGCATGATATTATGGTGTATGTTAGGTTATTTCCTAACAGGTTTAACAGATTAGGTTATATCATATAAGATGGTTGTGAAACTGTCTTGAACTCTCATGGAAGTATTATATCCATGGAAGTATTCCAGGTCATCCTCCAGGCTGTATTGGCACCAGGGAGCTGCCCAGATCCAGGTGCAGCATCTTGCACTCGATCTTGCTAAACTTCACGAGATTCCCAGCAACCCACTTCTCAATCTTGTCCAGGCCCCGCTGGTTGGCATCCCATCCTTCAGATGTGGCAACCACACCATTCAACTTGGTGTCAACTGCAAATCTGCTGAGTGTGCACTCATTTCTCTCATGTATGTGATTAATGAAGGTATTAAAAAACATTTGTCCCAAATGCACCCCTGAAGGACACCACTTGCCACTGATGTTCCATTGACACTTTGAGCCATTGACCACTACCCTCTGCATGTGACCATCCAACAAATTCCTTATCAATTTAACAGTCTACCATTGAATCCATCTTCCTGCAATTCAGAGAGAAGGATATTGTAAGGCAAAAATGTCAAAGACTTTACTGAAGTCCACAGCTGTAGCTCTTAATTTGTCCACTCCATCATAGAAGGCCACTAGTTTGTTTAGGAAGGATTTGGTGAAGTCATGCTGGCTGGAAGTCTCAAATTGCCTCCCCGTCCTCCATGTGCCTTAGTATAGTTTGTTAGGAGTGTATGTTCCATGATATTCCCAAGAACACAGGTGAGGCTGACAGGTGAGCAGACCCCTGAGTCCTGTTTTCTGTCCTTTTAAAAGATGGATACAATGTTTCCTTTCCCCACTCACTTGAGACTTCAGCTGACTGCCATGATGTTTCAAATATCATGAAGAGTAGCTTGGCAACTACATCAGCCAATTACTTCAGGACTCTGAGACATCTTATCAGGTCCCATAAACTTGTGCATGTTCAGGTTCCTCAGGTGGTTAATGCACCCAGTCTTTTCTTACAGTGGGAAGCATCTTGCTCCCCCAGTCCCATCCTGCTGTCCAGCCACTTGAGAGCTGTGGGAAGGGAGACTGTCATTTGAAGACTGAAGCAAGAAAGTTGTTAACCATAGCTACCCTATAGAAACCCTTCTGTTTATTCTTTGTGTCCTTTGCTAGGTTCAGTTCCAGCTTTGCCTTAGCCTTCTCATCTACAAACTGCTTCTCTGTTCTCTTCCCAGGTTATTTGTCCTTGTTCCCACTCTGTGCATTTGCCTATTTCCCTTTAATTTGACCAGCAGGTCCCTAGTCAGCCATACTGGTCTCTTGCCTTCCTTGCCTAATTTCTTGCTCCTGAAGGTTGCCAGATCTTGCACTCTAAGGATTTCCTTAAAGATCTGCCAGCTTTATTTCACTCCCTTGTTCTTGAGGGCAGTCTCCCAGGGGATCCTGTTGACTATCTTCTTAAAGGTTTGGAAATTCACTGTCATAAATTCCAGGGGCATAACTTTACTCTGCCACACCCATATCCCTCAAGACCACACTCTATTGGTGTATAATCAGTGCATTCCACGCTGCCTCTCATCTTGACATCTCTATTTAGCTTGTTTAATTGTGACATAAGACCCAGTATCACCTCTCCTCTGTCTGTTACCTGGCTGAAGGAGTTGTCCTCCATGCACTGGGGGAGTGTCCTGGACTGCCTGCAGCTCGCTGTGCTACTTTCCCAGCAGATGTCGTGGTGGTATCTGAGCAGGACAGGAGCCTGTGAGTGCTGTGCCTCCTGTGGTGGGAGAAAAAAGGCTTTACCACTAGGCTCCCCTGCATCAGATGGTCTGTACTAGACATCAACTATTTGGTTCTCTTTGTTACCTTAATCTCTGATTTTTACCCACAGGCTTTTGTTCTGCTCAAAGCTCTTCTTCAGAGAAAGCTCTTCATACTCAGTCCAGCTCTTATGGCAGAGGACAACCCTTACATCTCTCCTTCCTCCCGTTTCTTCTGAACAGGCTGTAGCCATCAGTAGTTGCACTCCAGAAATGGGATGTGTCCCACCAAATCTCAAATTCAACCCTATTAATCTTAGTCCAAAAGATACAAAATTATGCAAAATACTGCTGATTAGTTTCATCTCCCATTTTTTTTCCAGTGGCCATTTCCGTAGAATTGGGATAAAGGTCATTAAGTAAAAATGGAAAAAAAAAAAAGAAAAGTTGTGTGTCCAGGCATTTTAAAATAATGCAAGACTAGTTTAATGTCATAAGCAAATGGTAATGGTGTGAAAAAAGTGCTGAGCTTTTTGAGAAGAAAGAGCTTTTATTTTTATACACAGTCCTCTTAAAAATATAATACTGAAGAAGTTTTACCTGTATTTTCTGTTTAATTTTTAATCTAGATTGCATGGTTAGTAATACTAGTAGTTTGTCTTTTTTCTTTCCAAAATATGCACTAGTGCATACACTGGACAGCAGAATTGAAATCTCAAATAACAGGTTTTAGAAAAATCAAAACCTACAGATATCGCTAAAGATAATAAAAAGGTGTGATAGATCTCAATCACACAGCTACTGAAATCTTCCACGTTTAAAAATTATTTTTCTCATTCTTCACAGAAAAACTAATAGGTTAGTAATTTTTATGCTATATGTTTATCCTTTTGTTTATTTATTTTTATTGTACTTTGACAAACTTCACAACCTGCAGTAGTTTAATGCGACAATTTCGATTTTATTAGGCCAAGCATATTTATAAAGTAGCAATAATCAGTATGCATTTTATGTTGAACTGTAAAAAACTGACATTTTGAAATATGCAATTTCATATCCAAAATTGTTACTGGGTATTCCTTAGCCAGAATAAGTTCCTGAAACCAATTACTGTGACTTCATTTATCAAATATAGCATAGCTGCATTTGTCTGTAGATACACAGCATTACAGAGTTGCACTATACTGCTAATATAATGAAACTGTTCCTTGTGATTTAAAATAATCATAGATGTTTTCCATGTTGAGGAAGCTTCTGAGAGATGTTACACATACCAAATGTTATTAAGACAATGAAAGTCAAAAACCTCAATACATAATGTAAATATGCTCTAGCACACAGTTATTTTTCTTGGTTTTTTTTTTTTTCTTACTAGCAAAGTTAAATGTTATATAATAGGATAAGTTTCAGAAGTCATGGTAAAGTTGTAAATATATATAAAATTTTATATGTTTAATAATAGATATAATTCATAAAAGAGAAAAGTAATAACATTCCAGATGTTCTTATTTCATAGTGGAACAGATAATTTTATTTTTTTCAGATAGCTCTTCTATGAAGTCCTTGAGTTAAAAAAAAAAAAAAAAAAAAAAAAAAAAAAAAAAAAAAAAAAAAAGACAATGTAGAAGTTTGCCAGAGTAGTCATAGTCTGTCATAGAATATCTTTAGTTGGAGGGTATCCATAAGGATCACTGAGTTCCAGACCCTAACAATAAACTGTGTGACTAAGCGCTGTCCAGATGCTTGCATGAGTTCTGACAGGCTTAGTGCCATGACTTCTTCTTTGGGCAGCCTGTACCAGTGCCCACCTCCTCCATGTGAAGAGCCTGTTAGTAATCTGAATTTACCCCTGATGCAGCTTCATTCCATTTCCTCATGTAATGATGCTAATGATGTTGGTCACTGAGAGATCAGTATCATCTTCTCTACCCCTTTTGAGGAGGTTTAAGACTGTGATGAGGTCACCCCTCAGTGTTTCCTTAGACAAATTTAATCAGATTTTGCCAAATAGTGTTTTCACAGTCTGCAAAGCTCCTGCAATTTAATTATTACTTCTTTGTCATACAGATATTGTCCCAAAATCTAATAATTTTAAAAATTCTGTAAAGAATTTAATGCATCCTTTCTATTTTGGTATTCAGAAAAATGAAGAGCAGAGACCTGTGTCATGCAAAACCCATTTACCTACCTATTGTGTAGACTATTGCATTGAAGATTACTTGTTGATTAAAAATAAAAATTATATGTTATTTCTCAAAGAATAAGGTTGAATAAAAGATTTGACCTCAATTTTTATGATTTACAACTCAGCATATAGGACTTACTGCACTGCAGCACACATACTTAAGAGAAACCTCTAATTTTCATATTTTCAATTACTGATAAGGTTTTATGTGATACTTTTCCCTGTTTGGCTTTTTGTTTTGTTGAGTTTGGGGGTTTGTGTTTTTGTTTGGTGTTTTTTATTATTATTTGTTTGCTTGCTTTTGGTTTTTTCTTCCCTTTTAACCTGCTTAAGTCTTTTGTGGAATGTTTTTAGAACTCTTAGGCATTCCCAAATACTCATTCAGTTAGTGAGGGTTCTGAGAATTAAAAAAAACCTGTGAAGTCAAGCTGAGTTCCCAAATTAGCAAAAATGGGCTGCTCCCAGATTGAAAGCCCTTAAAACAAGAAACTCTTTAATATAGTTTTATTTTATATGAATAAAATTATAAAGCTGCAGGTCACAAAATGTTTTAAGGAACACCAAATTGCTTTAAAGAGGTTAGTAATTTTAAAAGAGCTTCCTATAGACAAAACTGAAGAATTGATAATAGAAGCATTTAATAAAAAAACCCAAAACCCTGACTCATAAATCAAATTCTGTGCACTTCACTGTACAATTAAAATAAAAGCATAAAAAGCAGTGAAATTTTTTGAACTATATAACAGATTACTTCTGACACTCAATATATAAAGACTGTCACTTTTCTAACTGTTCAGGTCTAACTCTTTAAAACACTCTAGTCAGAATTAAGCTGAAACAAAGTTCAGATAGAAAAGGAAACCTAATATTTTCCATATGCACTGTCATATTCCATCCCTTTTCTAATATTCATATTCCATTAACATTTAGTATTGGATGAATCTAGGCTTGAAGATACAAAAGATAAAAACAAACTAAAGTATTTCTCTCTTGTCTTGATATTTGCTATCCATGCGGTATTTGCTCAGCTGAAGCCGTTGTGTTTTATGACAAGACAGTACAAATTCTGAGGCAAATAATCAAAATCTTGATTTCTTATAATATTGGATATAGAACTGCCACAGAATCATACTATGTTGACAAGATTGAGATTTGCAACACTAAAAACTGGTACAGCTTTGATCATTTCAATGCTAGAACTTAGTGTTGGAAAATCCTACCCTCGGCGTTGAGTTAAAGATATCAAATGAAACTGGGAATGGAAGACCTCAGTTTACCTGCAGGCTATCTACAGCAATGGTAGTGTTAATGCATGTTTTCTGTGTTATCCCTTAAACTAGCTCAGTCAAACGTCTTTCCTAGAAAAAGTTTTGCAGAAAGATAAATGTGTCTTGTGAAATAAATCATTGTTTATGTCTTTGTATAATAAAGTGAGTTATATTAGGCAGTTATTATTTTCCTATTTTAAGTGAACATAAAACACTTTGAGTCAACTGATAAATTCTGATTAATCTGAAACATACTTTGCAGTATTTGATAGACACAATTTTTTTCGAATGGCTTTCTATACCTATACTTCATAAAATTCTGCATTATTTGGATAAAGCAAGAAAATCAAGAAATTTGACATTTTTGTACATTAGAAATACCAAACTATAAATTCTTCATATTTCTCAAATGCAGAAAGCCACAGATATCTGACAGTAAACAACAAATTAGTAGCTATCTCATGGAGTAGCTTATTTTTCTCCATGGTTAGGAATTCCCATTTATTATAATGTTTAATTAGAAATGGGCCAATTTCTTATTTACGTGATAAGCATTAACTGTAGCTGTAAGACCTACCACCTGTAGTGTGCCTGCAGCAGTGCATGTTGTCTGTTTTATATAAATATTGTACGTCTGGAGTGTGTCTACAAGTTTCTGTAATATACCTCTAAGTGTATGTGCTAACTAACCTTTCACAGGTGCTGCAACCAGCCTTACCAGCTCTTCAGATTTTATCATGAATCTCACAATATTTGGTGTGTCTGTGTGTTTCTTTTGATTTAATTTGAATTTTCAGTCCAGTCTCATAATTATTGGTAGAGAACATATATACTTGTTCTAATTCCTTTAGAATCTGTCTTCCATTATTTTCATTTGGGCTGGTCGTCCAAGAAGTGATATCTCACTGTTCTTTCTCAGCATTAGAACTGAGGTTGCCCTGCCCCTGTCCCAACATGATTGTCATATTCTGTTGTTCTCAGACCCACCTTTATTTAGATCATTAAATATTCAGGGAAAAAGATTGGAAACTGAAACTTTCACACTGAAGGTGAGTGCTGTAGATATTTGAGTAAAAAAAATTAACACCCTTCTGCTCTACAAACCTTGGGACTAGTTTGTCCTTATAAAAAACAATGGAAAGGCAGAGACGTTACTTTAGTAAAGCTCTCTCCTGTGATTGCTGGACCATTAAGCAAAGATCATCTTGCCTTCCCTTCAAAAAGGGCTTTCCCCACTGATCACCTAAGGTGTCCGAGCAAGAACTGCTCCAATGAGCTCTCCTGTGAAGACAGGCTGAGAGAGTTAGGATTGCTCAGACTGGAGAAGAGAAGGCTTCAAGTAAACCTTTTCAGTACCTAAAGGGGGACTTTTTACAAGAGCATGTAGTGATAGGACAAGGGAGAATGGCTTTAAACTGAAAGAGAGTAGGTTTTGATTCTTAGGAAGAAATGCTTTACTATGAGGGTTGTGAGATACTGGAAGAGCTTGCCCAGAGAAACAGTGGATGCCCTATCCTTGGAAGCATTCAAGGCCAGGTGGGATGGGGTTTTGGGAACCCTCATCTAGTGAGAGGTATTTCTGTCTATAGCAGGGTGATTGGAACTCAATGATCTTTAAGATCCCTTCCAATTCCAACTATTCTATATGATTCGATGTGGGCACCCCGAATACAACTTGAATTTGGTATTAAAAATGAACACCTTACTGACACTTGCTTGTGGCTTGCTTTGGCAAGTGCTTTCTCAACTTTGTATTCTCTTCAAATAACACTCATATTCTTAACTCTGTACACAGTTATTCCTTAATTAAATACTTTTCTGTATAAACATTTAGCCAGGAACATAATATCATCAGTGAGTAATGGAAAATAGATCTTATTTAGACATTTGAGAAATTTAATTTTTGCCTATGTCTGGCAAGACAAGAGAAAAAAAATAGAATTTTTAAACTACAAAGAAATTTGCATTAGTAATACACTGAAATATATTCTAGGTATTTAAAAAAAAAAGTGATAATAAATGGCATGTAAATGGAAAATCTGGTTTATATCATGTAAGAAATTTATGTGAATTAGTAAAATATGTTAAAATGTTTGAACTTTTTTGAGACTCAGCCTTAATGACAAATAAAATGTATTTTGTATTTCTAGATAAAAGTAACACCTAAATTTTATTATCCTTCCACCAAATTTTATTTTAGTCTTCTATGGATTTAAAACATTTGAAAACAAAAGTGTGAGATCCCTTGAGAGTAGTATAAGGAAGTTCACACATATACTAATGAGATGTGACAATAAAGGAATTATTCTGCAGGTGCCAGTGTTTTATTGTTGAACTTCTTTGTAGGGATCAAAGACATGATTGTGAAATATATCTTTTTTTCAGGGAGTAATGTGAGTCTCAGAAATATTACAGCCCTTCTTACAGAAATATCTATTCTTTTTGTTGTTGTTGTTGAACATATGAAATCTCAGATGAATATTATCATCATGTATCCAGTATTATGATTATGTGTGCAGTCACAAGAGGTGTTTGTAGTCATAGCTATGGCAGTCATGTTAAGAGCAGAAAGTGTTATTTGAACATATTGAAGGTGGCTACATTGACAGAAGTTTATTGTGGTTTTAATAGTCTGATACAACAGTTTCATGACATACATCTTTTCCCTGGATGTGTTTTCCTAGTGTTCTGAAATATGAACTCATTGTGGATATAACAACAACAACAACAAATAAAATTTAAACAAATAAATAAATAAACAAACAAAAATCCAAAACCCTATGTCAAAGAGAAAAACTGAGGTGGCGTTAGATTAATTTTTCTTAGCTTAACTTTTTAAATAAATCAAAAGCTGACTTGTTTTTTTCATATCCGTAATCAGTTCTTTTCTATTTATTTGGATATTTTCCTAATATAAATATATGCCTTTTGAAGAAGGATAAGGATTTGCTTTTTTTTTTTTTTTTCCCTGAAGTAATAAGGGGGTTTGTGTTTGTTTTTAATGTCTATCTGTGAGGAACTTTACAAACCATCTTAAAAAATTAAAATATGTGGAATTTACTGAGTGTGCATTCTTTTTAAAGCCAGCTGCTTTAGGATGTTCCAGATTTTGAGGCTTAAAATGTACAAGAGAACATTTCTGAAAATGGATTCTGTCTTGACAAAGTAGTTGATACAGTAGAGGAGAACATTTTTGATATTTTGAGGCCATAAGCAATTTCCTGTTTAGAAAAATAAGAGGGGGTAAAGAGAATAAAGAATGAAATGAAAGATGTTAAAAGAACTGTTTCCCTCCTGTTCATAACTTATAAATTATAAATGTTAACTCACAGGATGTTTGCAGTTGCTGCTGATTACCTGTGTCAGTATTCCAAAGGACATTATTATACTGTATTTAGTTAGGGACTTGAGAATAGAGTATGATGATACAGAAAATGCATTAGATGTTAGCAGAAAATTTAGTATCATGCACTTTTTGGTATTTATTAATTAATATCTCTGAAAAGTTAAATTTGTAGAGGTCAGTTTGGTGCCTGTACACTTAAGGAAAATGCAATGCTGTTTATCTTCAAAAAGTCAACATCAGGGTATGTAATAAATATTGACTAAGCTAAAAGTTGGACAAAGAAAGGTATTAAAACCAAAACAAAACCGAAAACTCTTTTGGCTGCTAAGGACTTTATGCTGGTCTCTGACCCTGCTGGTAGGGGATGACTGAGCAGCTGCAAGGTACTTGGTTACCAACTGCGGTGACAGCTCGACAGATAGGACATACAATTAATTAAAGAAAAATAAGTGTCAAATAATTGAATTATTTCTTTTATGGGTACAATTTAGGAGTGGTACCCTAAGTGTTACCACTAATGCAAAGCAAGGTCTTGCTTCATATAATATAAGAGAGAACCCACAGTGCTTTCACAGAAGTAAATGAATTATGCGTTCAATGGAACAGCTTCACTTGTGCTGTAAAAGTTGAAAAAATTCCAGGACTAAATACAGGTCTTGATGCTCACTTTTAGTGGATCTGAAATGACCAGTGTTATTCTTGTTCCTTATAAACAGAAGGTTAAAGTCAAGGATTATGGATAGGAACTCTCTTTTCAGCCCAGTGATATTTAATTTTAGCAAAGTGGATGTCAGGTATTTCAAAACAAGCTCTTGATTATTCACCAAAATACTTTCAAACTCTCAGAAGTAAAGTTCACTCTTTGACATTGGTTTAGTTTTCTTAGATGATGAAGTGATAATTAATTAGAATATTTAACCTTTCCATTTTCCACATAATGGCATACTGACATCTGCTCTACACTATGTGGCCACAAAATAATTAATTTCTAATACATGGATGTGCATAACAGGTTTGCTTCGCTCTGTTGAAGTAAACAATTTTGAATAATGCTTATAGAGTGACCCCCTTCCTCTGGTTACTTAGAAAGTCTTTCTTGCATCTTGATTCAAGAGACTTTTCTCATCATCACACAAGGAAGATTTTTGTGCATCTATCTGTAGTTCCTTAGATGTTAAAGTTATGAGGGAAATAAGATAATGACAAAGAGAAATTATCTCTTCTTGATCTCTTTTCTAGTCTCTGTCTTTATTAAGGCTGTGGATTGATTTCTTTCATTATTCTTTCTCTTTTGTAGGACTCTAATTCATGAGCATAAGGGTGAGGGGGGTTGTGGAGGTTCATTTCTGATTGAAAACACTGAAGATTCCTCTGATTAGGGAAGTAATGCAAGGTTTGAAGTTTCTTAGTTTTCTTCATGTTGTGTAATTGGAGCTAATTTTCATAGGATTTTAGAACACAAATATTTATCTAAATAAATTAATGACAGCCTCAAAATGTATTTATGTGTAAGGTTAATTCAACATGGCTTGAATTATTTTCTTTCCTCTTGTAGTAAAAACAACTTACTTTAGTGCAGGGAAAACAGTTCAATTATTTCATACTCTGGCCATAACTATCTGAGTTCTTAATTGCCAAAGAGAACTAAAGTAATAAAATTAGTGATTCCTAAATGGACTGCTATAAACACCAGAGTATTTATTTATTTCAGTGTATACTCTTACTAAAAAAAAGTAGTTTCATTTCTTCCAAAGGATTCTTCGTAGTTTTCTTTCTGTTCAGCCAATATTCCAAAGGGATACTATAGAGTCTAGCCTTACATTTGCTTAAGTAAAATATATCTGTCAATATGAGATATGGAAGACTGCATTTTTAGAATACCACTTAAACTACCTGATTTTAGGTAAAACATTTTTTTCTAAATATTGAAATAATTATCTTTTGAAGCACTGAGGTTTAGGCTAAGGGGCATGAAGTGTTACAATTTATTTTAAGGTTAGGGAAATGCAGCTTGGGCATTTCTCCGATGCTGTCTTAGTTCAACACTAGGTTTGGGAATGTGTTTGTACCAAATAAAATTAGCTGTCCAGATAATTGACACTATTCAAAATCTAGGAATATAATAAATTCAGGCAAATTAAATAATGCACTTATTTATTTCACAGTGCAAAAGACATAAGGAGAAAGTTCAATGTTTTTGAAGAAAAATGGAAGGTGCAGGTGTGAAGGAAGCTTAGTTCCTTAATATTGGAATTAACACTGCAGGCATGTTTTTGTCCTAGCACAGTTAGATACAGCAAGGTTTCTTGGCTAGATCTGTCTTTAAGATACTGTCATGCAGCCCACTGCAGTTCCACAGACACCAACTGAAGTTCTGGATGTAGGTGTTAGGCAACGTACACTTAACATTTTGCCAAATTACGTGTTCGTCAGGATGAATGGACAAAAGGTAACCTGTGTTTTAAGTGGACTATTCTGTATCCACAAATAAGTAAAATTACTTCCACTGATTACTTTCAATCACAAATAGAAAAAATATACAGGGACAGTTAGCTATCATAGAGTATATAGGCTGCGGGGCATAACCTTTTTTGTATAAGGGAATAGTAGTGATGTGCAACTTGCTGAGTGAATTTTTTTTTTTTTTCCCACAAATGGCATCATGATGTACATGATGCAGAGTGACTTGGGGTTTTGTTTGTCTTTAAGAAGGTTCTTTGCTTTTCTACTTTCTTATTAAACAATGATTCTTCTGTGGAAGATCCTTTTATGAAAAGAACTTAAAGCAGACTCTGAAATGGATTTCATATCTTAATATATAATAACATACTGAATAAATATTTTATGCCTAATGATAATTAGGCAATGGTAATTGAAAGAAAATTTAGGTAGTGATCACAGTTTCTCAACACTATTTGGAGGGATTTATTCTTTTAAATAAATGTATTAAATTGCTACGTAAGACCCTAAAGATATATTGATACATTCTGAACTATACAATTTAAATTCTAATTGTAAAATAATTTTGACGATATTGACTGAGGTGCAGCAAAAGTTTCTTTTGGAGAAAAATCACAAACAGAATGGTAGACAACCCTGTACCTTCATTAAAGACATAAATGGTTTAGTAATAAAGTTCATACTTAATGAATTCCCAGAATTTCAGCATGGAACAATTGAAATAAGAGGTATTAATTTTTATCTACCAATGAAACATATTTATTAAGTATGTGCATGAGGGATTTTTTTGTTTGGTTGTGGGTTTTTTGTTTTTTATTTTTTTCCCCTGGGAGTTAATTGATATCAGCACAGTTTTCAAACTCTGTGTAGTAGTGTAACTGTAAATATAGTGATGCCTTTTTTACATGGTCAATCATAGGCCAAAAGACTCCTTTATAATTCAGTTCTTTTTCCCCCAGATTGGACTTTTTTACATCCTATTGTCTTCATATAATATTTGTAGTCCTGAAAGGGTTTGGCAGCACTATTATTTTAATGAGTGTAGTGTTATTATTTTAATGAATCAATTTTAAATAAAAGTAGCTATAACAAGGTATTCTACAATATTTTTATAGTCGTTTGCTAGATAACTACTAAGATGTAATGAGTGGTCTCAGTTTTGTGAGACTTACAAAATTTGTTCAAACCTACATCAAAACTTACTACTAGAAAACAGCAGTTTTGTATTACATGTAAAGTGGGAAGTCAATGAGAAGTGGAAAGAGATGCTCCACACTGGAGTAAATTCAGAACTATGGGTTTTTGTAGTTGTCCTTCAATAATTGTGTCCTCTAGCCTGTTGTAATACTTTTGCTTTCTGTCTTACCTCTGAAAGTGTCCAAGCAAGGTTGGATGGGGCTTTGAGAAATGCCATCTAGTGGAAGGTGTTCCTGTCCATGGAAGAGGGGTTGGAACTAAATGATCTTTAAGATCCACACCATTCAAAAATTTATTGGGTTATATTCTAACTTGGTTTCTCTGATTGCAGCAAATATACCCTTGGCCCAGTCAAAAATGTCTGTTGCTAGATAGGTATTGTATGAATTCTCGTTTACTAAGTCAGAGTACATTGAGCTGGATTATTGCAACAGAAATGCCAAAAAGGAGCCAGACATATAGATAAGGAGGTATTATAGATAAGTCGGGAAGTATTCATGAATCAAGAGAGTTTGATTTCTGTTTTTCTTTTTAACACAACAGAACGCTACCTAGACATCTAGGACTAGTGCAGTAAGAATATTTCTTTTTGGCTAGGAGGAATTATCTTCCTTCCCGTGCATATGAACAGGACTTGCTTGTAAGCTAAATACATCCAGAATAGGTTTGGCCTTCACTGCACACTTAGAACATGCTGGATTTAATAAGGTGGTTATAGCTTTATGAATATTTTTAGTATAAAGCTTATACATAAAACTAGTATGTCTAGTCTCAGGGTGAGTTGCAGTTTTTGTTATTTTGGTATTGTATTTTCTCCCTATATGCCTTCTTACAAGAATATTTTTTTTTTTACAAATAAAGCTGCAATTCACAACAATGATATAATGCATACACAATTTGCCTCTTAAAAAGGAAAGTTTCTATTAAAAACAGGTTCAGCTAGATGTACAGAACTTCACTGAAGGAGAAAGGTGGTGTTCTTTCAGGAATATAACATGAATCATTCTGACTCAGTTTTCAGAAAGCACTATAGGAACAGAGAATTGTAGAACAGGCATCATATTTCAGTGAGACGCCTCTTAAGCTCTGTGAAGTTTCAAGAGTGATACACACTATCTTTAAAGCAGCCAGGTAATTGGAGAGTGATGTAAACATCTACAAAGACCTAACCTGCCTGGGCAGAGGCCCATTAACACTATGCATGTTGTGGGGTTCCCAGGGTGCAGCACATGAACTTTAAAGCTTAGCAGTAAAATAATTACAGTGCCACTTACAAGGAAGTGAATTATGAAAAGGAGATAGGATTTAACAACCTCATGAGAAGCGTAAAAAAGTTGCTAAATCATCCAAGATATTTTAGCAAGCTAGCAGATGACTTGCCCAAAGGCAGAGGCCACTGCTGTGTAGTAGGCCTGGTGAAAGATAAAAGAACTTGCAAACATCTTGGCTGCAGGCAGAGTGAAAAGAAGGAGGTTCACTGAACAGTTTAAACCAGGCCTTCAATTGGCTATACTTTTTCTAGTTGATGTCTGTGTAAACTGTCCCAGGAACAGTAAAGGATTTGATCTCCTGAAGCAAGATGTCTAAAACCTTCATATATTTTTATGATTTATGGTTTTCCTTTATTTACTTTACATTTTTTCTTATGTTTGTGTTTTAGAATATTTCTTTCACTTAAGACAGATGTATTTTTATTTATATGTTACCACCTAGTTTATAGGTAGTCCTAGTTTATACCAGTGCAGTGCAAGACAGCATTGCATCAACTCTGACCCAGTGCTGTGAACACCTGTGAACATGCTCTGGCTATGGACAGGAGTATAAAGCGAGCAAAATTACCAAAGGAGGTGGATCCGTAACCATTACCTTTCAGATCTTGTATTTTCTATGTACAAAGTTGCTTCAAATCCAGATGCTCAGAAATCAAGGGTAAAATTGAAATATAGTCTTTCTTATCAGACTGATAAGGTTCTGATATCATATGCTTGTCTGAGAAAGAAAAAAAAGGCAGATAGAATTCATCAGGATTTATTTATGTCCTTTGACAAACAGTAATGTTTCCACACAACATTGTGGCAGGCTGGGTTATAACATTCTGTGAAGCACGTAATTAATTTGATATCAAAATATTTCTAAGCTTAACAGAACTGAAAATCAACTTTTGAACTTCAGTAAAGAGCTGAAAATACTTCACAGACCAAATGGCATAATTGTGTTCAATGGATCTGGAAGAACTGCATCATGACGCCTATTACAGTGATTACTAAAGGTCTCTTTAACATTTACTTTTATTATATACTTTTATATTTGATAACTATCTCATTTTTTTATCCTTAAACCCCTGTTTCATTATAAAATACCTGTCATGATAACACCAAAATAGTTACTACACTAATAAATCTGATTAAAAGAAATAAGGAAAATTTGTTTCTGAAAGATTCTTTTTAGAGATTAGTGCTATTTAAACCAGAAAATATGTATTTAAATTATTTCTGACTTTCCTAGAGGTGTATTGTTTGAGTAGCAACCTTGTCTATAACATTAATCCAAATTATTATTTTATAGTTTTTCCCACAGCTTATGGAGAAGTTTTCTGTTTAAAATGCTGTTCCCTACAGCAATTGTATTTTCTTCCTCTATTTTTTCCCTTTAAACTTAAGCTCCACATGTTCTAAATAGTAATGTTGAACTGATTATCACATTTATATCCAAAATTAAATCCCTTCACTAAAAAAAAAATTGAGTTTAGGTGAAAAACTGAACACTTTCATATTTCTCTACTGAATAATAGAATAAATGTGGAGTTACCAGATGGGTTTTGATAGCACTGATATGCCAACAATTTTGTGATACACCACAAACAAAACAAAATCTATTGGTGTGAAGGAAAGATAGATGTGAGTAAAAGTGCTCTTGCTCATACTGAAGAGTACCTTGAACTTTTCTTTCAGTTTTATATACTATCATCCAGAAAACTTGGACTTCTCTTTTGATGCATGAGTTGTAGAGCTATTTCTTTGACAGGTTTCTCCAGGAATCACATTTAGTGTTTGATGTTGACTGTGCTATATCGTTCAACAGATGTACTCACTAAAGTATTGCCTGGGCTTTGTCTTGTTCAGGCAACTTCACCTCCCTTTTCCAGAGGTTCTGCAAATCTTATGCTTGCTGAGATGTTCCTTGGACCTTTAAAAGAAATTTGTGTGCAACTACAATAGTAGCCTGTTATCTTACTGAAGTTTTGTTTTGTATTTTCTTAAAAAAAAAATTATGAAGTTTTTGTAAGTTGGTTTTAAAGGGTTTTTGCTGTGTTTTTTTGTTGGTTTGTTTGTGGGGTTGTGTTTTTTTGAGATCTGACATGATCTGACATGAAGGAGGAAAAGTATTTTAAATTATAATTCAACCAACTTTTTGTTCCAGTGGAATTATACAGCAGAGTTTAGCTGGTTTATACAGCCCTGGAATATGTCAGGAATGTTACAAGTGAAAAACTATATTTAACACCCAAGTGTTACTTTCTCTGGGAATATCTTCTGAAGCTGTAGACAGTGTTATTTTCAGTGTGATTGTTTCAGCTGCGCTTACTTTCTTTGCCCTTTGACTAATACTACTGTTAGAGACACTGGTCAAAAGAAGCTCTTTTACTTCTGAGAACTGATGGATGCCAATTGCATTTGTCTTTCACACCAACCGACAAAGTGAAGAAATTATTCTCTTTATTGCCTTGTTTTCATTTCTTCAGGGTAAGCTCCAATTGTAAATTTTTAAGCTTGCCTTGAGCTCTGCTAAGCTAAGGGATCTTATGTGGGTCTTATTTCTAGCTGATATGCAGCTGCAGATATCCACTGACCACACTTATTATGGTGTGATTCTATCACTGAAACCTAAAAAAACCTCATTTCTATAGTGTAAAAACCATGAGAAATCTTCAGTGGGGCAATATCCTTTTGCTAACCTGTCCTTTGTTTTCCTTTGCTGCTTTAAATTCTGTGTTTAAACTGTATGCAGAATTTACAGTATTATCATTGAATTTCTAGTTCATCTTGTGTTGACTTGTGATTTCATTCTGACAGGAAAAATTATTGCTTTATTTTGTAATTTGGGAGAAAGACTGGTGGCAGTCTATTATATCAAAATGGTCAGAGCTTTGGGCTTGCATAGTACAATTATTTTTGTTCACAATAATGTTTTGAAAGGCAGGAAAATGTGGTATAAAAACATTCAACAAAGAATTTTTGAAAAATAGTGAGAAGAGCTGAGAAGGAAATAAACCTTTTGTAAAACAATTTAATGGAAAAAATGGAGTGTACTAATATATAAAAACAAGCTTAAGGAATTTAAATTCTATATAAACATTAGTTGAAAAAAGAGTTAACAACTTTTTTTTTCCTTATTATGCACTTATAAAAAGCTGGTTTTACTGTTTCCTGAACCTTTTAGATGATGCATTGCCATCAGGATTAATTTCAAAAATAAAATATGGCATAGTGCCATTTATAGAAAAACCTTTCCAGCAACAGAACTTTGCACTTGGATCAGTCTGGGGACAAGGTCCAAATGCTGTCTTTATATGTTCTTGGTTCATTGCCGTATAATTGATGAAGGGGCTTGTGTTTCTAGATATTAGTATAAAGACTTGTATCTTATTTAAAAATATATGTTGGGTTTTTTTAGGCCTGACTTTCTGAATTCTAAATTGTTTGTCCACTCTCTTATGGCACTGCTGCACTATCTTTAACCTTATTCACTCCTTGGGTTTTAAACTGTACAGTAATTCTCAGTAAACAAACTGTCTCAGTTTTCCTAATCTTGCCTGCACAGTCTGGCAGAGCTTTTGCCTCCTGACCTGTCCAGTTACTTTCTGTTTTATCTTTTTACGAATACCAGGGGGGAAAAAAAAGTTTTTAATCCTTGTCTTCTCTCTCACTCTCTCACAAGTCTCTCAAAGTCTTTTTCCCTCTCCATACTCCCTCCCCCCCCCCTCTCAGTTACATTGTTATTCTGTCTCAGTTTTTTCAGTCTTGAATCCACTAGAGTCTAATGCTGGAATATGTTTCTGACATACAGACAAGGTACTGGTCTAACACATAATTCTATCATCAGTCTATGCCATACTTTGAAGTTCCCTCATTTAGAAAACTAGTGAGAAAACAAGTACAAAAATTATGAAATATTATGAATGAAGGGATTTGCACAAAGAAAATAAGTGTTTCTAATGCTTAAGATAATAAACGTGCTTTGATTGGCCCATCCTCTTTATTTAAGGGATTCCTGGAAGAGAAGCATAACAACATGGTTTTCATGGAGCTGAGAACCAAGATCAATCCACTACTTTTGTAAATGCAGCAAGAAAAATTTAATTGAGGAAATTTTTGCACTGAAAAATATTAAATATGTGTGAGCAATTTTTTAATGGTTTGCACAAATACATAAAGACCTCTGGCTTTAATGTCGTGAAAATTATGCCCAAAATATGTGTATTGTGATATTAACTGAAACTGTTGTGTAATCCAAATTCCATTCTGTCTGGCCTAGCCCAGTTCCTACCCTCTGATGAAAACTGCAGCACTTCAGAAAATAACCTTCTCTCTCATAGCACATTTAGTGCTTCAGTCTCATGTAACACTATCCAACTCTCAAAAAATATCTTATACCTGGAGAGTAAAGTATACAAATTCATATCAATATATCCATGTAAGGAGAAAGACATGATAAACATGTTCCCCGGTACTGTAGTCAATAATTCATTTATGATGAACATCACTCCAAACTGCATCTAATATAGGTCACTTAAAAAAGCCTCTCTTGAGAAATGCTTTTGAATATTTCAGTGATGATGACTAAGCTATATTTATGACACAGGAGAGTTTAAACCTAAAATTTTAAACAGAGTTCAGGAGCAGGTGCATACAGGCTGTATGTGATTTAGTAGTTACCCATTTGAAAAGTGCCTGTAAATTACTGCTAGGTCTGTCAAACTGTATTCTGATGGATAAAGGTTTTTTCACCCCAGTACTGTGAGCACTTGTAGAAGCTTGTTTAGGATAATACTCGTTTTACTTTGAAGATAGAGGTAGAATAATATTTTACAAAAAATTGTGGTCATAGTAATGAGGAAAAAAAAGACAGCTATATCTGTCTGTATTAACTTCTAGAATATTGTGCCTATGGAGATGTACAAGTAAAGATGTAATCCTTGGTATTAGAGAGGAAACATCTGAAGAATACTTTGTGGTTAAAGCAAGCATTACAGTAACTTTTCTACTCGGATGCAAGCCATGTTAATGGACCACTAAGACAAGTGAAATGACATTTTTCCAATATTGAGTTCAATAACCTCAGCATAACCAGTGCATGTCTAAAGGTACACTGATAAATATTCCACATGAGAAATTAATCAACAATACAACAAAGGAAATATTTTCTTGAAAGATAGTGTCATTTTTAGCTGATATATTCCACAATTTAACATGCCATTTCAAACTTTCTCTTGGAATTTCTTTTATGTGGCTTTTCTCCTCCTTTATTTTTTTTCCCCACTTTAGAATTTATATTTGAATTTTTCAGTAGTCTTCAGAAAAAACATGATGCATGCCCTTCCGTGTGTGTTTTAACTGGAGGCAGACATTTGCTGGCCTCTTAATTGAATTTAGCATGCCAATTAGGACACACCTGCACTGGATACAGATAAAAGGAATCAAGAAACAACTGTTAGAATGCACGTCTTCACAGACTTTTTGCAGAGCATCATCTTTAATCCTGCCTCATCATCTCTTGCTAGCTAGAATGTAGCCATAATTAGTCTTGTATGTACCTGTGCCAATGTGTGATGCATAAAATGGGACAATTTCTGAGACACCTGATAGAAAAAGCCATTCCTTAACCATAAGAACAGGAAGCAGAGGCTTCCTCCTTTATGCAAATAGACTTTGATAAAATGTGTGAGCTATGGGAGAAGTGACACTGCATAATAATGGAAGTAATATGGAAAAGTAGCTGGGCAAAGCAAGTATGTGCACTCATTCTCCAGTTTTCTATTTATTGTTAATCTTTCACTTTTACTAGGCTGAGCTACTTCTGGTGGAGTGATGGTGGCAGAGTAGGCCAGGGTAATGTTTTACTTTCTTATGGTCAGTTTGGTTTCCTCTGTTCGCCACTGATGTAAACCCCTCCAAAGACTGAACAAAGTGTTTTCCTCACCCTCTCCTCACTTGGGTAAAATAAGAATATATGGAGTACTGCTCAGAGGTACCTTAGGCAATGGTTTCAGATGTGTTGTACTTTAGAACTATGACCCTGTGGCAGTTAAAGGGAGCTAGAGAGCCCATCAGGTTCTGTGGAAATGGACTGGATATTTTAGGCACTGTAGTATCTATCAGCAGTTCCCCTGTGATTCTGGTTCTGTATTTTCACCTTGTTGCTTCCAAGAAAACATGAGTTGCAATAAAGCAAAGAGAAAAGTAGCCAGAAATTATACTACTATTAGGGGGTGCTTGAATATATGTTTAAGTTGCTTTCTTCTGTCACTACTCTGAAATAAAGAGACAAATAATTCTTCAAGGATTTTCTCCATATGACATTAAGATCTTCAGTTTGTGTTAAGTTTTTTAGAGCAGCCAAATTAAGAACTGAAGTTCACCCAGGGAACAGAATCATTTTCCCACCCCTGTACTTGAACTAGAGATGTAAGAGAGGCTTTCTATTACTTTTTTATACCTTTGTTTTAGGTTAATTCTATTCATGGTGTAACCTAATTTGCATGAAGAACAGTTTTCCCTGAATCTATCAGTTGCATGGGAAAATGGATATTATTCATTCAAGTGGAGCTTAAACCTCCTGAGACTGAAAAATGTTTCTGAGCAACAAATAATACTTAACATGAGCACTTGAAGTCAATGGGAATTGGGATTACTATGCTCCATTTAGAATGTGAATAGTGTTTTACAGGACTAGGACCTCATTTCATTTGTATCCACCAGAAGAAAGAAAAATAATTTGTAAAATTTCATCTGTTATAGTCTGACAGAGCTCAGTTGCACTCTTGAAATTTTTCATTATGGGGTAGTGCAGTTATTAAAAATTAAAATTTTTTTAATTTGAACAATGTTGTCTTCTATCCAAATCCATGTTCTGTATTTGCTTATTAGTTTAGAATGGAAATTGAGATTGCCATCACTTCTCGGTATTAATTTGAAAGTGTTTCAGATTTGAGCAAATATTAGATCATGACGTGTTTCCCCCCCTCAATTTATTCAGAGAAATAGTGCAGTTAAAAGAGACTTTAAAAAAAGGATAAAATTTGAGTCTTCTCTTTTAGTGTTCTGCTTCTCACCACCTACTTGGGATTTCTTTGGATAAATAAATCAGTTTATCAGGCCTTAGAATCTAAATTATTCCTGTACCAAATAAAGTAAACTTTGATTAAAACAAAAACAAAACCAAAAACAAAACAAACAAAAAACAAAAACACCCCATAAATAACTGTTGCTGCTGCTCCTCTAACTGGAGTGAGAAGTTTGTCTTTTTACATGTCCTGAAATATTAGATTTTATGAATATTAGTGAAAGTATTTTTATTTTTACAATAGTGCTTAGAGACAGTTTTTAGTCAGATGTGAATTTTATTAAAGAAATCAATGGAAATACTAACCAGCAGTATTTCTTGTAGCGTGGTACATAGTCCTTGCTCATGCTTAATTATTATGTCTCCTGGTAATATATAATTCAGTGAAGCTGTTTGTGGCTATGAGTATCCAAATCTGAGTTTAAGAGAAATTGTGATGAGAGGAGGGTGTAATCTCCCAAGCTTTGTCACATGATCTATTGAATGGCTGGCTTGCTCACAGCCATGCACACTGAGGGGGGCAGGTCGTAGCTGTACCACACACTTTGTTTTTCTATTGCCTTTGGAGCATTTAGAGGAAAAAAATCAGAGTACACAGCACCAACTGAAAACAAGTATTTTCAACACTTATTAGAAGATGGGAAGGTACACATTGGTCTCCATTCTTTTTCTGTGTTGTCCTCTTACTCCCTGCCCATATAAACTAAAGCTGCAATATCTTAGTCTGACAATTTCTTAAAACTGGAGAAAAAAAGAACCTTACTTGTGTACATATACACAGGTGTTTCTGAACTCTAACATTGTATCTGCCATTAATAATGTGGTAAAAGAAGTCAATATAAAAAATTGAAACATCTTTTTCCGTGAAAGAGCCCTCAATACCATAATTGGATATTTCATACTCATTCTTTATATGGCTGTTGAGGTTTCTTTGTGTCAGATTACACCAGTTCTATGTGTGTTTTATTCAGAACAGTTTGTATGCTGCTCAAAGGGGGTAACTTTTATTCTTCTTTCTGGTTGTGTGCCTCACTTTTTTAGCAAATCTGAATATAATATAGAATCTCTCCTGGGAAAACAAACAAACAAACAAACAACACCACCACAACAAACCATCACAAACAAACAAACAAACAAATACCCCAAACCAAACACCAACAACTTTTTTTTTTTTTTTTATTAGTCAGTGACCCTCCATAAATGTTAGGCCTTTATTCACATACATGTTAGGATCACAGGCAGTGCTTAGGTAAGATTTTGCTTTGTTTTGTTAATATTGCTCAGCCAAAATTACAAAAACTGATCTTAAAACCCACTTAAGAATCTAAAATTATTTTTATATAATTGTTTAAAAAACACTCCAAAACCAAAAAATAAATCCAAACAAATAAAAACTAAATTTTAAAATTATAAATTTCCATATTAACTATTTTTAAAAAGTGATGATATAATGAATAAACACTTTTGTCAGGGGAATACATGGCAATGTAAAGACCAAATTTTCTTCAAACCTGTTAATTCAAAATTTTACTAAAGGGTACGTGAAGACCTCTAGTGAGAACATATTATTCTGCAAAGGCAATAGCTATGGTAAAGTGCCATGGATTAGGTATATTTTTTAAGAATTACAGTACATATAGAAAAAGAAACATCTTGATTCAATCTCTGCAAATATAATCCTAAAAAATGTTTAAATCCAATTGAATTAAGACACTTACCTGTTTATAGTAGTGTAAAATTAGTCCACCCTGTTCCCAAAACACTAAAAATAAGCAAATGTATTTCACCAAGACTTTTGCAAGAATTCCAAATCAGGTTTGTTTTGAGGTTAAATAAAAATCTGAGAATCTCTGAAAGAAAAGCATCATGGCTGTAATATATGTAAATTATTGTAGAACAATGAAAAGTTTTAGCAATAGACACTGAAACAGGAACCATATGTCTTTAGTCTTTTTCCAGAGAAGGAAATAAAACATATTCAAACCTGTGAAATTTCTCATTTATACTTTTCAAAATAAAATATGGGTGAATTGAACTAATAAATCTAAAATAGTCCAGTAAGTATTTATTGCTGCTTCTCCAATGTAAGATTTACCTAATCATTAATTTCTGTATCTTATAGTTTGTTGCTGATGCTCCTAGTCTGTACTGTATCACACAGCACTGGTATGCCATACTTTCCCATGTGTAATGGGTTGACCTGGGTTTACTGAAAGCTCTTTTTCTAGGATTTGACCCAAATGCAGACTGGTGCAGTGGCAGAGATGAGTTGGAACCAGTTGTATGTTGGTGTGCAATGTTACAGGCTGCAGAATATCCGAAACACAATATAGTACCTCCCATAACACATCAAGTCAGATTCACTTAAAAATAGACTTTATTGAATATGTTGAACCAAAGAGGGAGCCAATGACTTTTAAAGCTTGTTTCATTGCTTGTTTCAAAGCTTGCCAAACTAAGACCATTGCCATTAACATAAGTAAATTGACTGTAGGTGTTGTTAATATCTCCCAGTAGTACAGAATGGAGAGTCTTCTGTGAACTTCAGTAGATGTTGAATTTGAATTTGAATGATATCATCAAATTGCCTCAGTAATATAGACACAGTAAACAAGAAAATATATTCCCATTAACTGGGGAGTTTATTATTATCCTCATTAACAAAAAAAGACAGTAACTTGGAAGTGGTATTTGCTGTGTTCAGTAGAGTAAAGCTCCATAGTTCCTAGTGTAGTCAATGAGGATAAGGTCAGAGTAAATTAGCCTAAGGATTTGTAAGTCTTAACTAGCATTGATATAAGTGGTGACATATTGACATTTCTGTAAAACAACAAAAAACCCACTATCAGCACAGATAGCAACTATGCTGCAGTGTTTAAGCCATCTTTTAGGAAACTGTGAAATACTGTTTCCTAAAACATCATAAATATGTGAGGAATTCATGCCTTTTATTTTTATTTGTCTTATTTGGGTGGACTGCAGGTCCTTAGGACTAACACCATCTTCACAGTTAATCTTCATATTCTTTATCGTATTGATGTATTTTGGCAAATTATTGTTTCAAAGAGAAATGTTAGTGGGTATGTCTGGAAAGACCTGGATCCCAGCCCTTCCTTCAATGAATGCTTGATTTAAATTTATATATATATGTGTGTGTGTGTGTGTGTATGTATGTATATATTTCATCTTTATGTTCCCCTAAAAGAATTTAAATAAATATTAAAACTAGGGCATGGTAAAATCCCCTTGTTTTCCTTAATGATTTTATGTTTCTGGGAAAGCAGGTAGTTGTGAGCGAAGAGGTTATATCTCAGACTTTGTAACAGTGAGAGGACTCTTAAAGTTTAGCTGTGTCAATTGTGTCAATATGTCTTCTTGGGCAGGAAATGATTGTGGTAATCCAGGGCATTGTATGTCTAGCAATTTAAGAGAGATGAAGAGGATGGCGTTTGTGTGGCACTCCATCCTTAATCCCAAATCCTAAAGGTAGAACATAAGAAGAGTTTAGATATCTTCATGCTTAAAATTATCTGTGCTAGAGATAGTCACTGAAGTCACTTCAAAACATTATTAACAGCAATTTAGGTCACAAAAATTAAAATCTGTTTTAAACATTGTTTGTTTTGCAGGTGAATAAGCAAAATCCACTTAGTCCTCTTGTGTATTTTTATTTTCTTCTCTCTTGGAAGAATTTAAATTATCTTAGGTACAAAATAGTGACTTATACAAACTGAGTGGACATAAGAAAATGGAAATGTTAAGGAATGCAATAAAGTCAATGGGAATGATGAATCAAAACATTGCCTGAGCATACAGACCCACCTGTGTAATCTGCCTGTTTAACTTCAGTGAATTATAACAGTGATAGACACTCTTCCCATATGTGGATTATTTTTAAAGTTTCTTTTCATAGGTCTTGTTTTGGTTGTTTTTTTGTGGATTAGTCACGGTTTTGGATGGGATGGAATTAGTTTTTTACCTAGGAGTTGATATATGTTGTATTTTGGGTTTGGGATGAGAATAATGTTGATAACACACTCCTGTTTCAGTTGTTCCTGAACAGTTCTTACACCAAGTCAGTCCCTCACACTTCACCACCAATGAGAAGGATAGGGATGTACAAGGAGTGGGGAGGGACACAGTCAAGGACAGCTGACCCCAACTGATGAAAGGGATATCCCATGCTCTAGGATGCCATGCTGCACAGTAAAACTGGGGAAGTTTGGACAGGGGATGGCAGCCCATTTCTTAGGGCTTGGTTGAGCATCAGTCAGTGATTGGTCAGCAACTGCATTGTGCATTACTTGTTTTGTATATTATTTTATCACAATCATTATTATTATTATTTTCCCTCTCTTTTCTATCCTATCAAACTCTTATATCTCAACCATTTTTTTCATTTTTTCTGATCCTTTCCCCCTCCTACTGGGGGACTGTGGGTGAGCGGCTGTGTGGTGTTACTTTTTAAGATTGCGTCGTGCTGCAATATCAGGTATCTTTGAAGTTGGGGACTGCTTCTCAGGAAAACATGCATTTTGTGCATTCAAGGAATGCTTTTTTACCCTGGTAGCAGCTGCTGTTCTGTTTCTATCAAGTTCTACAGGAGGACTAGCTGTAGTCAGCTTGTGATCCATTAGGGCATAAACAATCCTCACAGCAGATTAGCTATTGTAGTTCACTGACCACAACTGTCACCCAGAGGAAATTGTTTAACACAGTGTAAATATTCGTTGTGTTCTCCATGTAGCTGGGTGATTCTTTATTTTGGTAAGTAGGCTTAATTTGTACAAAGAATACTTAAAAAAAAAGTTTATATGCAGTGGTGAGGGTAGTTAGACTCTTGTCAGACATGTTTGGGATTCTAACTGAAAGGCGTTCTGGTAATTGCAAATTTAGAGCTACACTGAAAACGTAGTGCAGGTATCCATCTGAACAATTTTCATATCATGTCCTTAGGGCTATCTTTTATAATTTTTCCTGAGATTTAAGAAGTTACATCCAGATAAAAAGACACTTTGTCAGCCACATCTGCTAAGCACATTTAGATGTTTTCACCTCCCATAGAATCTGAAAAAACCTCACTCACTTCATTTCATATGTCTACTGTTACTCTAATGCTTCCTGGGTAACCACAGGAATTGAATAAAGAGGATCAGAGAAACTCAAGAATAACTGCAGCAATTCTGGTCCCATTTAAAAATGATTTTGCAATTACTGTTGAATAATAAGTCATTCAGCACTATTGGTTTTCTACTTCTGTGTGGCACTGTGATGTTGTTTTTTGGTGTGTTTGGATTGTTCATGCCATGCTGGAATGTTCAGACGAGTGACTGAAGCTGTGGTAGAGAGAGAGAGAGCCCTGAAGTATGGCATGGCTAACATCATAGTGCCCTTTCTAGATCACACTTTCCAGGATAATTGCAAGCCACAGACACTCTGGAGTTGATGGCACTCCTCTAAACTTGTCCATCTCTTGTCATCATTCTTGTTTCTCCAAGGAGAGTTGACATATGTCATACACTGTTTGTTTAAAGCAGCAGACTCCAAGTAGGGACTGTAGTCTGAATGAAAGGTTTGCACAGCATTGTGCCCAACAGCACAGGGGTTGGAAGCCTCATGTCCTTCTGCTAGGCATGGGCAAGAGAATTTTTGGTCTATCTAACTTTGGAAACAACAGCCCTGTGCTCAAATTACAACCTGAAGTGCTTGGGCCTGTAGTTCCCACTCCACTCCTTGCATGTGTTGCAACCACAAAAAGAAAGACATTGACCAGTCATATATCAAGATTTGTACTTAAAACTAAATTAGGTTTTTGTTTCTTTGTTTGTTTAATTTTGTTTTCTATTTTTAATTAATAGGTTACAGCTGGAAGAGGAGCTAAATGAAAATATTTCAGATAATATCAAATAACCCTTTGTGCATCCAGATCAAAATTATTTTAAACCCCAGATACTGATTCCTAAAATTCATTAAAGGAGGAAGCAAAGGCTCTAAATTGATTGTTTATTTAAGGAAAGGGAATAATTATATTAATTAATAATAATTAATTATTAATAATAATAACTGAGAAACCATACTTGAGGAAAATAAATCATTAAGCAACAAACAAGACCAAGGACATTATTTTAGTATGAAGACTTATAATCTGACCTACTCAGTTTTTTGAAAAGGCTCAGATAATTCTGTTGTAAACTAAACTTTTTGTTGTTGTTTTTGGGGTTTTTTTCTCACAAATTGTACTCTGCCTCTGTATTACCAGGGAAACAGTTTACAACCCTCCCGCTTTTCCTTACCTCCCCAATCCCTTTGAAATAGTTTTTTAGGAGCACCTAAAAATTTCTATTAATTCATTCTCCTTTGCTTCAGTTTGAAACAGTTCTTATTTATTACCTTCAGGTAGTTTCAGGGGGAAATTCCTTGTTACAACTGTGGTAGACTAATATTTTCTGCTTCCAGAGGAGTTAAATTCACTGCCAGTTGTACTTGAAAAGTACTATCTCCTCCCTTTCCCTGTATCTGGTATTTATGTGATTTTCTGTAGGGATGACTCAATGCAATAAGCCTCCCAGCAGGATAAAAAATCCCTGGCAACGACACCTTCCTAATTTATAGAAGTAAAAATAGAAGTGAGAATTGTATTAAATTCTTGATTCAGCCTCCTTTTTCATGAACTCCTGAGTTTAGAAATGTCTTTGTAATTAAAAAAAAAAAAGGTAACACTAGCAAGAACCATCAGCACATATTTTAAAAGTTATTATTTTCTGGATCCTTGGAAAATTACTGTGGCAGTAATGTGGTTCTAGCAATGTGTAAGTTCTACTGTCTTCTGGGAAAAGTATAGATATAAGAGAATGTTTAGGAAGAATATATGAAATCATATAAAATATTTTTAATTTTTAGGAAAGAATAGCAAGTGTTAATATGCTATATTTTGATGTATTTGCACCCATTAAGGTGTATTTGAAAATAGTAAACATAATATAAGACCTGAAATGATAAAACAGTGGGATAGCCTGAAATCAGGGATTTTTTTGTTTTGCTTTTTAAAGCTATCAAAATTCATGTATTTTTAGCACAGAAAAATACAATTAATTTATGCAGCTAGTAACTTAAAGGGCTTTTTAAAAACATTTCCTGATGAATTATCTTTTAAAGAACAGGTAGAGGCCAAATGACCTGATTGCATGTATGTTACATTACTGTTATGTTGCTCTTCAGAGTTCAGGGAATTCAATTCCACCTGGAGATAAACAATGCCAGTAGCAGATACTGTGGACCACATCCATCCTGTACGTAATTCTTTTGAAGTCTATGAATTATACCACAAGGAACTCAATGCCTTCAAGGTATATCTTAATAAAATATATTTTAAGGGCAGCTTTGCTGGCACAACAAAAATGCTATGAAGTAAAATACATATTGGACACACACATTAATCCTTACAGAGATATTACAGGAAGATTCTGTAATGTGTAGGTTTCAAACATCTTGGAAAAACAGAAGCTAGTCTAACCTTCAAGATGCCTCAGGTACGCAGTCCTTGAGTCTGGTTAGGAAAAGTTTGCTGGGAAACACTGTTCATGTTATTACTAAAGAATGGTGTTTTAAATAACAACTTTTCATTAAGGTTGGCATTAAATGTGCTCTCTTGTATAAAGATCTTGTTTAATCTTAGAAGAAGCCATTTTCTTTCAGAAATCAAAATTGATCAATAAAAATGGTTTAGCATAATTGAAAACGCCATTCTGACTTAATAGGAGTGCAGCTGCATTGCAACATGTCATAAATCTGCCAAAATTAACTTGAGCCACCAGTTGTTTCAGGCTACAATGTGGCTGTTTTCACACGAGGCTGCAGAGATCAACTCTGCCTTTAAGTTTCCCGTGAAACCAAGGCCTATAAAACTTTAACAGTGTACACTTAATAGCTTGTTTTAGGTAGTTGTAAATGAAAACGTCATGGTCAGTTACCTTGCCAAAAAAGGTATTTGCTCTTTGTAAAAGCAATTGGAAGCCAAAACTTGTTGAGTTTCCCATCCTAACCACCTTGATCCCCTTGAAAAATTACTTTGGTCAGAAATGAGCAGCAATTAATGCAGACAAAGATTACCTGGTTAAGAAAAAGTATTGACATCAGCAGATGGCTTTATTTACAGCTTTTCACTGATCAGTTACTGGAGAAGTAGGCACCAAAAACCAGACACTGTGCATATAATCTGTGTCTGTAAACAGATATGCTTGCCTATGAACACTGGCAGACTATGAGACCTAAAAACTACTATACTGACTCACCTAGCCCAGTGTGGCAAGCGCAAAGCTGGAAATGGTGAGGAAGTCATTCAAATACTCATTTGGTATAATGCTCTTTGTCAGTTTGTAATTATTTCTAATTCTATTTGCTCTTTAGTTATCTATTGAATAATGAGATGGTATAGAGAAAGACAGATTTATGGCAGCTTCAACATCTCATTCCTGATTTTTTAGCTTAAAACCCTAGCCTGTTGCTTCCACATAAAAGTAATATTTTATTTTGTGTTCTTCCCTTTTCTGGCTTGGTTTTCCCAGGCATCTGCTGGAAGAAAGAGTAAAGGAAAATTTTTTTCATACATCTGTTACATCAAGCCACCTGCATTTGTAATAATGACTTTTAATATGTTTTAATATGTTTGTGTATGTATTTGTGTGTACATATACATACATATGCATATATGAACAAATACTATAGAAATATTTATGTGTTTACTGAAGGATTTTGAAGTAATTCCAAGGTACAGGAAAACCATGGCAACATGCTTCTTTCATTTCATTTTGTATAAAGCTACAAATAGATTTGGTGTTTAATTTTAGGTTAGCCTAAAGTGACTCTTTATCGGCAGTGATTTAAAAAAAAAAAAAAAAGTAATGAAAAGGATATAAAGACACTGCTGTTCATTTTTTTTTCTTCTTGAATATGGGAGCCTTGATAACTTTTCTTCTTGTATTTGACTGCTTACTAAAGAGTTTTTTTTTTCTGTTACCAAATAAAACAAATGCTACTAACAGTTTTACATTGTACTTGTTTCTTAATATAGTGTGGTTTAAAACAGATTTGGGAAAAAAATTAGAAGAAAAGAGGCATTTTATTTTTTTAATTGTTTTCAAATACTTGGCATCCTTTCAGATGATAATATTTTCTTTTTGTTTATTTTTCTTGGCTGTCAGAAACTTACAAAACTACCTCAAATCAATGAACTTCTATGTATTTCAATCTGAAAGGAGATGAAAGAATTCAGAAGAGTTTGATCATTGTAAGGGAAAAATAAGATCTTTTTTCAATGATTTTTCTATTTACAACATATGCAACAGATGGCAAGATTTGACAAAACTACTATGTGTATGTTGTCTGTTAAAGAATCAGTTATGCTAGATTATTGCTCAATTTCCATGTAATTGTGCTTTAGTTATGGTCCTTCTAATGTCTACACAAGCACAATTTATCAACAGAGAAGGCTTAATGTGGACAGGGACACTTACCTAGAGTGCATCTCTTGGGCCATTCTGATTGTGCAGTGATACTTGCACAGCAGGCACCTTAGGTTTTCACTGACCTTAGCAGTATTGCAGGGATAATTCTGCTTCCACGTGAGTGAAGCTGGTACTAAACAATATCTTGAATCTATTAGGAACAAGTATGCTTGCCTTCGCCATCTGGAATGTGTATTTGTTTGTACATGTTTTACTGCCCCAGCTCAAGAAAACAAAAATTAAAGCAGAACCCTCTGCATTATAGGCTACCTTTTGTCTCTTCCCACGCACAATATTTTCATGTAATGAATTCTATTATTTCTCTGTGATACTTGGTTTGAAATTCCAGTTCTGCTTGTTTTGGTTATTTTTTTTCATTGAATTTTGAAAGCTTCAACCAGCTTTGTTTAAGGTTGCAGCTTGAGATGTGTTCTATTTCTTGGTCTCCATCTGTGCAAACCACCTCTAACTCTCTGGTTCAGGAAGACAATTTTAAAAATCTAGGTGTAGTCTGAACTAACATTTTGTGAGTAGCTAAGTTGCATAATGTGAGAGGTGGCATTTGCTCAGGCAGTATGCTTCACATCTGCTCCCCTCTCACCTACCTCTGGAATGTAGAAGCCTCTTCGTAACTAAATCTACCACAGGGTGTCTACTCCAGAGAGTAAAAGGGTATGCTTAGCCCTGGCTGTTCCTTCATAATGACTAGGTTGAAGTGATCAAATCTGAAACTGCTTTGAAGTAAGAATCTTGGTATGAATTTTTAAATTGTGAAAAAATATTGTTTAATCTGTCATTGTGTTATTTTGTTTTTCTTTGGGAATTTTGTGTGTGTTTTAAAGTCACTTGAGGCCTAATTATATTAAACTACTGTTTCTGCATCAGCTTATCTGATGCTTATCTGATATGAATATAATTATATTAATATAATGTGATGGGGAAAGCACTAACCTTTGCTACTACTTTCAAACTTTGTGATGTAAGACAGTGGGCATTGTCAGGGAAAACATGAAGGTGTTCATTAAAATGTTAAATTTTCAGAAGAGCAAGGTAAATATTTAATGCCAATTGAGCTGCAAAACCAGACTGAATATAGTCAACTATTATTGTTGTCTTGATAGAAATACTCAGTATGCAGTCCCTTCAATAGATTTCAGTAAAAAATAAAACAGAAGTCTATCTTGAAAGTTACATATGCTAACAGTCTTAATGCAAAGGAATATTCATGCTTTATTTCCTAAGTGGCTAGGGAATTCAAAGCTGAAGAACTCTGTGTAGATTTAGTTTGGTTTGAGTCACATTTTACAAGAATAACAATTCAAAGAAGTCTATTTCATCTTCACCTGACTTCTATAATGTGGCTATAACCCATTTTACCTTCCTTCATCACTCCTGTGACTGAAGTAAAGTGTAAAAATTCTAGAGCATATGGTAATACAAATAGAACTAGAAGTATTAACACTATTTGTAATAAAATCAGTCTTTCACAGTGATGAGAACCCATTTTGTATTTTAGACAAACTGATTTCCCATTGTGGATAGCCTTCTATCCTCAGTGTATTCCTGCATTTTATAAGAATGAGGTGAGGTACATAACCTATATGGTGCATAGAGCCTGTATCCTGTTTAGAGAATTGAGAGAATATTGTGTCTCTGAAACTGTTGAGAGAATTAGTAGAGGGAGCAAGAGAATTACTAGCCTTTCCTGCTTCCTTCCAACCTCATGTATGGTATGAAACAGTGGGAGGTTCAGGGAAATGACAGTCATTGCAGTGTAAAATTCCAGAAGCAGATAGTAAATATTTAATAAGAATGAAGTAAGAAAAGTAAGATCAATGTAATCAAATAACTACTAAGTTTTAATTTCGTTAATTGTGAAAATTCAATTTCTTGGCTGTTTTGCAGTAGAAGTGTAATAGAGCTTAAAAAACATTTTCTAGGTAGACAATAGTAAGAAAAAATTAAGTCTGCTTTAGAATGCAGTTTTTACCAGTTTTTGTAGGATTAATTAGGAGTGTATTTGACTTTGACATAAGACTTTGTGCAGGTAATCACACAAAATTTTCTTCTTACAGTGACATAAAAAATGCTTAACTTCTTAGAATTTTTTTTGCTTCTTGCCTTCCACGCTTATTCTACCCACCATGGCTTATTGGCTCAATTCCTACATCCTCACCCTAGCTCCAGCTAACTGAGGAATATAATGTCAGTTGTTATGTGGGAAAGTAGTTCAAGATGAATTTGCATTGACTTGTGTATAAATCTTCTAGATCAGAAGAGCATTTATGAATTTATTAGGAGACAGAATTTCTTACCTGATCAAAGGAAACACAACACTTGTGCCCGTGCAGAAGTCCCTGCTTTTCACTGTTGTATCAGTTTATGCCATCTACAAAGACAAGATACCATTAGTTTTCTTTTTGTGGTTCAAGGTGAGGTAGCATTGTTTGTTTGTTTAAGGCTATTTGTTTTGTTTGGGTTTGATGGTCTGGTTTATGTTGCTTTGTTTCTTTTTGTTTGTTTCTTTTTTGGTTTGGGGTTTTCTTATTTTTTTTTTTTTAATGAAGGAAAACTATGCACCTTATTTTGGTGTGTTACCATTTTTAATTTAACTGCCTGAAAATACCGCAGCATGTATCTACAGTGTCTTTATGCTGTTTGTTCAAAACAGTGGTGTTAGCAGAACCACTACTTCCATAAAATATGTGAGTTGTCATTAGATACTTTTGAGACACTAAAGAAAGTTATGTCTCCTCATTTTCATTTGCAAGACTAACTCTGATATTATATGGCTTGTGGTAAATGTGATAGAAACAAATATATATGGAAGAAAAAAATTCCTGAAACACATAATTTTTACCCATTCCAAGCAGCTATGTATGAAAAGTACAGCAGAAAAATTCTTAGGAACACTTCTGCTGCTTCCAATTATTTATGGATCAGCATCAGTAACTTAGAAGCTAATTTGTCCAATAATGAACTCTCTCTATTGTTAAGATAGATAACAAATGGTATTATAATACTCAACACCAGTTACTTGTTTCAGTCTTTGAGGAAGTTGCTGTGAATAGTGTTTGTCTCTGACATTATTTAAGCTGATGAATATTACATATGGCTTGATCTTAGAGCAGTGGAACACAAGATCTGACAGGTTAAAATGCATTCCATACAGCTGAAGACTAATAGAGGTTAAGGAGGTTTGTGTGTTGCAATTTTCTTCACACAACTGTAATGTGGTAGTCAAGCTACAAATAGCACGTCTCTTAAAACAAATTGCTTATGTGAGGAGTTTTAGAATAGCACACAAATAAGAAGCCTAGGGAACACTCTTTTTTCTTTCTTCTATATAGCAATGCACAGGCATAAAAGAATGCAGAAGCACAAAAGAATGCAGACAGGCATATTCAAGTCCTTAATTAAATATTGTCTAAAAAGATAACATCTATTTTCTTTTATTGTTAAATAGTTTTTCCCTCAGAAAAGAAAATCAACAGCACTCATCTTGGGAAAGATCCCTGTAGTAAACTAAGAGCTACTGTAATTTCTCTTATTTTCTTTTGTATTTTCTTTAACTTATTTTCTTCTGTATTTTTCAATATATATGACATGTAAGAATGTAATTTAGCAGAAGAATCAGTTCAAGTTATGAAGGGTCAACCTACAGCCTTTTTATTATTCCTAAAACAGTAGATTTTTTTTATTAATAGTGAGTAGTTGAACTGGTTTGTAGAGAACTATGCTACAGATGATATCAACCCACTCTGGTGTTGCCAGGATGATTAGGTTGGATTCAGCATTGTAGAAATGCAGTCATGAGGCCTTCAAGATCAAGTTCAGCCTAAATAGCCTAAAATAGTCTTGCTGCTTTACTATAGCATGAGAACTGAGCTAATAAAACCTGACAACCTGCAAATTTGCTTGCTTACACCTAGTCATTTCTACTGAGTACCATGCTTTAAGTCTGTTTTGATGAAGTACACAGACTCTTTTTATAATTTTATAATTTTTGAATTTATTTTAATAATGTAAGAACGATAAGTTCATACTGGGTATTGATAATATTTCAACTACAATAGTTTGGTGCGTGGTTTTTGTTTATGTGAACTCCACAATTTTTTGTGTTTTGCTGGTATTGCATATACTTAAGTATCCCTTGCAGCCGCCAGTCCTGGGATCACCATGTGGTTTAAAATCTTTCTATATGTAAAAAAAACCCAGTTAACAGAAAGAAAGACGAGAAAAAATGTCTGCAGATTTAAATCACTGCAACTTGAGTCCGTGATCTGAAAACTAACATTGCATTGCTGGAATAATAAGGGCAAAGAGGAAAAGGAAGATATGTACTTGGGAATATTTCAAGCAATTTGGACTGAAACTAGGAAATTACTGTGTTGTGTAGACCTTTAGAGAATTTCTCACTCTATTCACAGTCCGACATTAAACATCTCAGCATCCTATGCATTCATAACATACATGAATAAGAGTGAATTCTTGAACAATTAGCAGACAACAACAGTCAGTCAGCTACTGAATTAGCTGATAAGAAATTCAAAGGATATTACTGCAACTTCAATCTTGGACTCCTTTAGGAGCCTGAATGCCTGTGCTACAAGAAGTAAATGTGTCTGTTAAAAAATTACAGGTTTTATCCTTTTGCAAGGATCAGGCTCTGTCAGGAGTAGGATTCCCTTCCAGCAAAAAAACCAAAAAAAAACCAAAAAAAACCCCAAACAGATGAAAGAATATTTTGGTTTTTTACTAGTTTAAATGTTGAGCTATAACTATGTGAGTTTCTAGAGATTGGCTACTAGTCTTTTGTGTACAAAATAACTAATGTCTCATGTTCCCATGATGTACTTTCCTGTACTGAGGTCTGCACACACAAAAACACTTTCAGGGTAGTGAAGATGATGTTTCTGAAAATACCAGTGCAAACAGAACTTCCAATGCACTTTAGAATTACAAGGAAGGATATAAGCACTTGTGGTATATGGTGTGCCATCTATTTTCATGCACAGGGGAAAATGGTGGACACATATATACCAAGGGTAATTTGTTTCTCTATCTTTCTCCTCTTAGATTCCTTTTATATTGGAAGCCTATGCTGCAATTTATAAAAATCAAGACATTTTCAACACTTGATTCCTTAGAGTGTAAAAAAATTTGGGTACTCTCTGTGTGACAAAATCAGTAACTTTTCCAGAATGCTTTTCCCTTTCCTTCTCAACTAGGTACTTAATATTAGTGTGCTAATATTTTGTGTGTGCCACAAAGTGAGATTTGAAGAATTTTCCCATTATCAGGAGAGGCAATGCTTTTCAATGAACGGCATGTGAGTCTTTATTCCCCTTGCCATAGCGCTTTGGAATGGAACGTAGAGGCTGTGGAAATAAGAAGTGCTGACTAAGCACTATTTTTTTCCATTCTTCTCCAGAGCCCAATTAACAAAAATACAGTTTTGAATTCAAGTTATCCATTGCCACAAAAAATAAAATTTTAGGTTGCATATAGTTAGATTTTTGTTAAACTGTTTCCAGAAATGCAGCTTACAAATGTCCAAGTTTCATTAGATGAGTCTTGCCTACCAAAAAAGATCACATAAATCTTTTGGGGGGAATGTCTACTGGTTTGGGAGGTTCTCTTTTTGAGATTGCCAGCCTGGGATGTTGCTTATAAACCTGATTTCTTTAGACAGTACTAAATACTTGCCATCTAAAGATTACTTTCCCTTCTAAAATATAATAGAAATATCTCTTTGGATAAAACTTTGGTACTGAATTACTGTCTGTATTTAATGATGCAAGGGTGTAATTCCTTCCTACACAACAAAAAGAATAAAAGAAAGAAAAAGAAAACCTCTAAAAATCACAGCTGGGATTAAAATTTCTTTCCAGAGAGTTCCTAAATATTGACACTGTCATTTAGAGGTTATTCCAAGGTACCTGTAGGTCAATGTGTTTGAATAGTCTGAAGCAATTTTACTAGGCAGGAAAGAAGTATCACAAAAATATTGAGCAACAGTGCCTCTAAGAGGATTCATAAGCAATGGATTTCACCAAAATATATAGGTTCTGGAAGCAAAGCCCTATTTTTTGCACAGGGTTACTCTGTTCTACTCAGACATGTCAAAAAAGGACATGAAAATTTTGACTAATGAATTTGCCAATGTTTATCCTTCAGCAGTAGTTATGATACATGGTTTGCTTGAGAGGTGTTCTTTGAGAATGATCAATGATGCTATCACAAAGTAGGTCTTTGAATTCTGATAGAAATTGTAGCAACCAGATTACACTCCTGTGACTTACTTTTCCACGGCATGGAAGTGTGCTGAAACCAGGATACTTCTCAGAAATTCTTCTCATTTTTAAGAAGGATGATCATGATTAGCATGTCAAAACACAGTCAGTACTAAGTACTATGGTCACAAATTCTTGACAGGTGGATAGAAAACCACATTCCTCAGCATGCTGCACAAAAATCCTTTCTCTTAGAGAATCCGTAGAATGATAGTAAGAGAATTATGCTAACTAGTCACCATTGACCTGCCACCAACTGTGTTTTAAAATACAAGTAACAGCCTGAAAACATAATTTAGGCTTTGCTTATGTGCTAGTTTGCTTGTGTACTATTAGTTGCATGTAAGTACTGAAAAGAAAAAGTCAAAACACCTACTGAGAGATTTTGCAAAATGTTACATGGCACATATGCTTAGACAATTTGGGACTTAATAATTTTAAGATATGTGCAGTCTCTAGTTTTGCAATTCAGTAGCTGAACAAAACCACAGGATTAAGAATGTGCTTAAGAAAAGAAAATAATTTCAAAAATTCTCATATTTTCCCCCTAGTTTGAAATGTTTCTGATGAATGAATACTTAACAAGGCAGGGCAACTGCACTGCTGTTCGTGAAACAAGGTTTGGTTATCTGTGGTAACGTGGTAATGGCTCATTGGGATATTAAAAAAAAAGAAATATAAAAAAAAGAAGAAATAACAAAGCTAATTTGAAAGGTTATTACGTGTTACCTTTGCTGAGCCACCAGTCTTCCTGATTATCAGAATTCCTCCCATTTGGGATACTGGATCTGTCAGCTTTGTAAATATTCATGCTTTGGGATACCAAGGTAAACATCCAAGCCTTGGCTGGTAGAACTATTGAACTATTAACATTTTTCTCCTGTGTGGTTTCCATCTAATTTATGAAATACAAGACCAGAAAGCTTGATAATGATAATGGCATTTCTCTGTTAATTGCAACATAATTAATTATTTGTCTGGTTTTGGCATGACAAAGAAGGATTATATCTGTTCTGCTGTAAGCATGATAACACCATTGTTGGTTTCAATAAGGAAGTTTTCTGGCAAACAAGAAGACCTTCTTTAGTAAAGAATGTTCCATAAATAGTAAGAGCAAACATCAAGTGTGTTTCATGGAAGGGTAACTGGAGTCATTTTGTGTTGGGAGATGGGAGTTTGTGTAAGACTTTTTCTCCTCTCCTTTGAAAGTCGAAGCTATGGAAAGCATGAGACTTGATGTAGATTTTTTTTTTCTCCTGTGGTTGTGACTAGAGTTAGTAGACATGATTGTACACAAGCAAACATGAAAAACATTTAGAAGGGAGTTTTCCATTTCAAATATGTGCCACTTATATATCTTGATGGTCTGTGTGTTGATTTCAGTTGTGTTGGAATGGGATAATGAAATGGGGCTAATTTATTTATATTATCATTTACCATGAATTAGTTCCAGATGCACAGTACCAGTTACCAACTTTGACCAGTTACCAACTGTTCTTAAAACAAAATAACTTTGTCATCTCTATGTATATGTAAATATATATCAGTAGTAATGCCATTCAAAAATTACCTGGAAATCTCATTTCCACTATGCTTTAGAGGAGGTAATTATCAGGCAGAAGATGCATCAAAGATAAGAACATAACCCATTATCTACAGTACTGCAGTTTGTTGTTCTAAAGACTACATTACATGTCCCCATTTCCCCAAGACTAGCCATTCTCAACCCTTGATTCTAAAACTCTCCATATTAGTTACCTTTTTTAACACTCTTCTCTGTTTTTTCTGGTGTTTGTAGTGAAATCTGTGTTTTACCTTTTCCATTCTATTTAGCCATTGTTCTATTTCATGTGTTTTATGCTTCTGATGGAACTTTTTATCTTTCTTATTGTTTTACCAGTGTTCTCCTAAATCTTGTATTTCTGCAGGAAGTCTTTGACACTGTATTGACATGCTGGCCTTTAGTTTTCAAAGCAGTTTCAGTGATGAAATCCATCTGATGAAAAATGTTGAGTGTTCAGTATTTTTTTTTCTTCTTTATCAGTTTGACATTGAAGACGTTATGAACGACCTTGTCTTTATTTGGCTTTATCGAGCTATAATTTTCAGAGATATTTGTGTGCCAATATGGCTGAGCAGCCAGCAATAGATCTACAAAAGTGTATCATACCATCCACCAGCCTGATGTCTGTGGAGCACACCTTTTATTGTGTCTGAGCTATTTGTGCTTCTCTCCCTGCAGTTGTCTGCTAAGGAAGGAAACTCACAGAAGGCAGCATTCTGAGTGAAACTGCCCTGAGTTTGTGAGTAGAAAGTGACTGGGGGGTCATGTCACGGATTTGTTCACCTACTACAAGGTTCACCACCTTGAATTAAGCACTTTAACACAAATTTTCAATATATGGATAGAGAGGAAGATGCATCCTTCTCTTTTTTTTCTGTAGTCAAATTGTCAGAGATGTGAATTCCTTTTGTAGAATTCCAGTTTCTTCTCTCTGTGTCAAGCTCTGTTTTCCATAGGTTGATGATTGGAGTACTTATTTGGAGAGGGAAGATGAGGATTTCAATGGTTGCTTTAAATCACATAATTGTAGATTAAGAAAACTGAATTAAGTCTTGGGCAATTGCAAAAACTACACTGAGTATATATCTGCATATGTAGATTTTTTTCAGAATTTAGAGCTGTAAAAGATATAGCAGGATTTTTTAGCTGGTTATCCTTGGAAGCTCCTAATATTCTACATTTTCATGATGATGATACATGAAACTTGTTTGGGAAAGGATATATGTATATACAGTTTGGCAAGGTTTTTTTTTTTTTTTTTAAATTTTATTTCAGAATAGATCTTGGTCATAGAGATGTGAACTTCTTTTACAAATTTGTTCATATTATTCAGGAAATTAGCAAATATATGGACAGGAAATTTTTAATTCTGAGATAATTCACTGAATTTTACACCTTATGGACATCATAATAAAAGTCTTAATATAGTATCATCATCAATTATGACAATTTTCAATAGCACCAAATACTCATGGTAACTCAAGACATGGTTGCATTCCATATTGATAAGGGACATGTTGGATTTTTGTAGTTTTGAGGTGGGTGAAAGCCCTAAGTTAGTGTTGAAGCTTGTCATATGTAACTGACAACTTAAGAGTAATAAACTCCAGATAATTTTCATGTACTTTAACTCATGAAGTATATTCTTCAATAAATTCATAACTTTGTTCCAAAACTAAATATACATGAGATAAACCTGATATGCCAGGTAGCTGTGTAGCCATTCAGAGGCTACATACAAACAGGCTGGAGAAATGAGCCAGAAGGAACCTCATGAAGCCCTAAGATGTTTAATAACAAGTCTTGCAACTGGGGAAGATTAGCCCCAGGCACCAGAATAGGCTAGGAGCTGACCAGCTGGAAAGTAACTCTGCAGAGAAGTATTTGGGAGTCCTAGCAGACAAGCTGGACATGAACCAGCAACATGCTCTCTTGGCAAAGGCAGCCAAACCCCTTCTTAGCTATATTAGGAAGAATATCGCCAGAATATGGGTTGAGGGAGGTGATCCTTCCTTCTGCTCAGCCCTGGTGAGGCATGTCTAGAGTGCTGTGTCCCAGTCTGTGCTCCCCAGTAAAAGGGAGATATGGATGTACTGGTGAGAGGAAAAAAGGACAGCAGAGATGATATGCAGTTGACTTTGGACAGTGAGAGAATTGAGATTCAACCCATATGGTTGTGAGGATTTAGCTCATACTATCTTAGTATTTAACACTGGATGGCATTAACTTCCATTCTGTGTTTTGCCTACTTTTGTTGACTGTTCTATCTTCACTGTAAGTTTTGCAAGGCAAAAAATATTTCTTGTTGCATAATGCCTTGCATTTTCAGGCCTCTGTCATTTGGTTCTGTCCAATCATGAATATATTCAGGCTTCTGCTTTTCTGTATACCTCTGTATGAGGTCACTTATGTAGAAGGTTTGTAAACTTTTATCTATATGGCCATCAATTTGGATGTACTTTGTGTGTCTAAGAATTAAAAAAACTGTGCTTTGGTTTCCAAATGACTCCTGCAAATGCAACGATTAGAAGTAGTTGTAAAAATATCACTTCCAGTATTTTTATTTTAAAAAGAAAAAACAAACAAACAAGAACCCAATAACACACATTGTTGGGAGGAAAGGGTTAAAACAAGAAGTTTTGGTGAGGGAGGGAATAATTTCACCCACCTTGCAGCTGGGAATGCAAGGAATGTGGGCAAGTCATTCCTGATTAAGTCATTCCTAAATCATGCCTAAGTCTCTGCCTCTTTTGAGAATTAGAATTCCTGTGTAGAGATAACACAGGCATGCTTGAGCCTCCTGCTGGGAGGGAGAGAGAGATCATAAAAGCACAGCCCCATGATAAACTCTGCTGGCAAGAAGTTTTTAGTTATATTGGGGCAGGCAGCAGCCCTGCCTCCACCCCTGTTGGGTGACAGGATAAACCGAGCCTAAGGAGTCTCCAAGCTTCTCTGAAGCCTGACGGTGTTGGCGAGGTGCTAAGATTAATGTACTCTTTGCATTTCAGCTGTGGTTTGACGGTCACTCTGGTTACCTGTGCATGTTGCTTCACACATCCCTCCATAAAAGAGGCAGCCTGCCCACCATCACAAACCAAACCAACCAATCATAAAAAAAAAAATCTCCAAAAATGTTATAATGAAGTTTGTTTTACTGCAGTTAATAGCACCAATACTGAATACTCAAAATATTGAATTTAGATGATGTAGAAAGGAAATATTCTTTCTTCTGCAATATTGTGTGACTCACCACAGTCATGGGACTTTTTACCATTCTGCTATGTCTAAGGTCCCACACATATGCAGACAAATACAGAGAGATTCAAACCAGGAATATTAACACAACTACAAAACACGTTGGAACATGCACACGATTGAAAGAATAACTGTCTTGTAATGATCTGATTACTGCTTCTTCCACAGTTAATTCATCAGCATTAGAACCTAGTGTGAGATTGACAGCTTCAAGATCCACATGTAAAACTCTGAAATTATTGTTTCTACTAAAAGGGATTGGTGCTTTTGGCCTGTTTCCCCAATAAGGGCTTTTAGGCTTCTTTTATAAGAAGTCATCATGTCTAGAGGGCAACATTCCAATTTCATGTAATTGTGAGATGTATTTAAAAATAAAAAAATATTCTAGATTCACAAATGGTAGGTATGGATTTGTTCTTTTTCACACACAGCTCCAAAGAAAGACATGGGTAGACTTTCTAGTTGTGGGTATGTATTCAAAATTTGACTAATGTGCATATATACTAGGTACTTGTACACATAATTTTTAGCAAAGAGTATTTCTAAACCAGGATAAAAATAGAAAGAAAAAAAAAAAAGGAAGAAAAAGGGACCTTCTTAGTTAAAATTTCCCAATTAACATTACAATTTTACGATAAGGGATTATGCCTACTCCTCAGGCTTGATGCCAGTAAGAATATTTCCATGTCAGTGGACTTCAAGACTAATTTGCTGTGATTATCAGGGAATTACTTTGTCAGCCTTCCTGTTCACTTTTGCAAGGACAGACCTGTTAATTCCAACTCATTTACTTTATGCGGAATGAAAGGTAAATTCAACAGAAGTGATCATAAGCCTCAAGCTTTTACTAATAACAGTTGATCTTAGTTCTACATACTGTACTCATAGGATAAACCATCAAACTGTGCTTTAAAAATGACAGGATGCTTAATTCATCAAACAAGGGCATTATTGCACTGCAGCAAAGGGAATGCTCACAGCCACGTGCACACTGAGTTTTTCAGCCAAGAGATACAGCAGAAACATTAAATCTGAAGGTTGTCTTAGCAGAGTATCTTCTACAGACATCAACAGAGTAAGACAGAGTACTCCTGTAGAATTTTGAAGGCAGTGGTACACAGGAAGGACAACCAAGCACATGACGTGTGTTTCAGATTAAAAATAGAGGTTATAAAGCAGAAAACATTTAAAAACACAGATTTTAATACCAACTATGCTCAGAATTGCATGTGACATAGGAGAAATTCAAGAAAAATACAGATGAATTATTTTTAAGTTGTCAGCTCATTTTATGTTGACTAAGTAGTCCTTTTCTTTAAAATGGTGATACTGTGCAATACTGATATTCTGCATCATCTGATTAGCACTTACCTATATTTTATAATTGCTTTTTAAATCTAGTTTTTATGTTTAAGCTGAATTTGTAGTTCTGTTATACCACTATGCAGATGTTAGAGAAATGTGTTTCATATATTTATATATTATTCATATAATATGGAACTTTTATTTTTCGCTTGATTTAAAACTTCAGTGGTCAGTTGCTTTCTTCTGGTACTGAGACAGAAAGCTGGAGAAAAGGGAGAAATGTATTCAGTTTAGTGCTTAGCTTTTGAAAGTTGTTGCTATCTGTGGTATATTTCCCCCATACTAAAATGTATAAAAAGGATCCATGATTTATAATTGCAATAATGATTGCTTGAATTGACAAATTAATCTCATATTCAAGCTTTAACACACAAATCATGGAAGCTTTATTCTGAATTTTCATTTTAATACAGATTAATAACTGTAAATAAAAATTGGAATTTAAAATGAGATTAAATATTGGTTATGTGTCATATTTTTGCTTTTATCATCTGTCTTCAAAAATGTGTGTACAATCGTGAGCAGAATAATTTTTTTTATAGAAGTCTAATTTGCAGCAGAATTAATTAATCTGTGTTCTGTTTAGTTGAGGTTAAATTTCCCTGCAGTTTGTGTTATCACGGAACCCATTTCATTAAACAAATCTTGTCAACCTTGTGTAGGGTTTAGGGGTTTATTTTTGGTTGTTTTTTTTGTGGGTGGTGTTTGTTTGTTTGTTTGTTTTTTGAGCAAAATAAAAATTGCTCTATCTCTGCAGTGATTTTATTTTGTTTTCTTCCACGTTATCGTAGGACTGTGAGTTGGGAGGGACAATTAAAAGTTATCAAGACCAACCTACCTTCAATGATCAGACACATCTTCAACTAGATCAGATTGCTCAGAGCCCCATTCAACCTGACCTTGAGTGTTTCTAGGGATGGGGCGCCTGTTACCTCTCTGGCCAACCTTTTCCAGTGCTTCACCACAATCATCATCAAAAATGTCTTCCTTTATCCTGGTTTCAGCTGGGATGGGGTTAATTTTCCTTTGTATCTGGTACAGTACTCTGTTTTGAAAACAAGCTTTAGTTGTTGCTGAGCAGTGTTTATTCTAAACCAAGGACTTTGCACTTTCCCCTGCTCTGCCAGTGAGCCGGGGCACAAGGCACTGTGAGGGATCAGTGCCAGGACAGCTGACCCAACCTGGCCAAAGGGATACTCCATAGCATAGAACATGCTCAGGATACAAACTGCTGAAGCTGTCCAGGGGGGACTAATTGCTGCTCAGTGATGGGCATTGGTCAGTGGGTGATGAATAACTGTATTGCCCATCACTTGTTTTTCTTGGGTTTTACTCCTCTTTCTCTCTACTTTTCATTAATCTTACTCTTATTCTTCTTATTTTAATTGTTAAGCTGTTCTTACCTCAGCCACAAGTTCTACTTTTTTTATGATTCTCCTTCCTACCCCACTAGAGGGAAAATGGGGAAATTAGGTGTGAAAAAAGTAGCTATGTGTGTGGTACTTAGGTGCCAGCTGGGGTGAAACCACAACATCCTTATATGTAGCCTAATATGTGATGAACATGGGCTGGAAAAACAAATAGGAATCTTCATTCTGAAGGAAATGGTGCTGAGTCATACTAAAAGAAAAGCTGGGCAAAGATTTTGGGTATATATCAGTTGTTATGGTAGGTATAAGTTGAGAGAAAATGTGGCAAGAAGTTCAGACAGATCATGACAATAGGTTTTTTCCATTGTTCCTGGTGTTGTCCAGTCAAGCTTCGAGTATATCCAGTGACGGATATTTCACAACATAATCCTGTACATAATCACATAATACTCCAATCATTTGACTCCTCTCACTGTGAGTTTTTTCTAATATCCAGTTGAAATTTCACTTGCTGCAAATTCCACCTTCTACTTCTTGTATTTTCTTTCTTTATTTTTTTTTTTAAATACATCTTCCAGCAGAATCTGAACCTATTTTGTTCATATTCATGGAATCTTGTCCTCAAAAAGAACAACAAAAGTCAGAGGGCCTGCAAAAGCTTGCCATCATCTTGGTGCCCCTTCTGAGAAAAAAAAAAAAAAAAAAAAAAAGTCTTGTACTAAGGAACTGGAAATTAGACATATACACCCTCCTATAACATGCTGAATTAGTAGAGGATGATCACTTCTCTCAACTTGATACTTTTAGTGTGGAGATGGATATGTGGTTGGCATTCTTTAACACAAGCATATACTGCTGCTGTAGCCCAGCTTGTCCAGCAAGACCCCACCCTCTAGATTCTTTACTACAGATTTAAGTGATACATCTTAAAAAAAAAATGGAAGTAGAAAATTCCTTTTCTACTTTTTTTAAGTAGAAAAGGAATTTTATCGCTGAAAGCAACAGCTAGCGTAATTTTATGAGGACAGGAGATTTCTATACTGCTGAACACAAGACTTTTATGACCTTATCTGCAATGATATGTGCTTGACTATTTCATAATCCATGAATGTAACTGAAGCAGTAAAAATTGCTGGAAAATATAGAAGTATGGACAAAGGAGTACAAAGTGTCTTAAGAGCATGAGAAATAAGAGACCTGTAAAAGACAGTAAAAAGGATGTTGGTACTTGCAAGTGCTTGAATTGCAGAGCTTGTCAGGACATCTTTGTGTAATTGTGTGCTATATTAATTATCTTTTACCATTAGGTGGTAGTATAATAGCAGATATACCATAAAATAATTTAAACAAATTCATTTACTTTATATATATATGTTATATAAATTATAAATTATGTTCTTCCTTTCAGATTTTGATATTTTACTTACATTACTATTAACAATACCATGTTTTGGTACATCTCTATAATCTTAAAATCCATTATATTGAAAACATATTTTTGAAATTGGTAGATGACGGAGCTTCCACAATTCCAAAGTGGTTTATATAGATATCTTATAATACCCTGGGCATAAGTGTGTATACTGGCTATCCAGAGAGCAGCATTAGGATATGCAAATCATGAAGACCAGAAGAAAGTACTGGAGTAGAAAAGCCAGAGCAGGAGGTGGATGAGCAAATTTTCAATAAATATTCTCATTTCATAGGAAAGTCTCTGAAACACTAGTTATAAATCCCGAGCTGATATCTTACCTCCACTACCTGTTTATATCAATCCTTGTGGAAGACATAGCCCATGAGTGTTTTCTTTAGAGTGTGATTTAAATTACATAATGCCTGAATAAAGTGTTTCCAGTTGTGCTTTGGCCTCAGGAGCTAGTAGAAATACTCTTTATTTATTACTGCATGAAAATAAGATAATGACATTGTATTTGTCTCAGTCTAATATTATATTTAGCATTTCCCTACAATAGAACTACATATTAGACTCGAGTAATACATTTTTTCCTTTTGGATTTTACCTTTTGTGCTACTTTTGACTTCAGACATCTTGTCATTGTAGTATTTTTTGCAAGCTCCCTGTGTCTGTAAAATCTCGTAGATTTGAAGTGAGAAGAGTTATTTTGTTCATCTCACATTTATTGTGTAAGAGGGTGCATTTAGAGTGTTGATTCTGTGGCTCAGTTTTATTATCATTTTGGTAATTTATCATCTCAGGTCTGTGAACAAGTCATCTATTTTTAACTTCAGAAGCACTTTTCCTGATTTGTTATAATGCAAGTTTTGATTCTGTTCACATGTGTTTCCTAAGATTCCAGGCTTCCCTGTGGGGTCTTATAACTGACTACAATGAGAGGATGTTCTGAGACATAGCAGTGTAGTTTTGACTTGATTATTGTCACTTAAGTGGTGAATCACCCTCTGTAACGATGTACATACCTTGTTTGATTTTATGAAGCAGACTATACTGGCTTATTTGGTTTGCCCTGTTTTTCTAATACACAAACACACACACACCTCCCTCTCTAAGCAATTTGCTCATTTGTTTGCTTTATGAGTTTAATTTCTTCTGAAGTAAAGGAGCATATCCTATAGACATTCTCATTCTTTTGAAGGTTTTGAGAGTCCTTAATTGACTTAGAATATTGTTTTCTGATCCACAGCTTGAATCTGAGATGTGAGTCGGAAATGGTTATTTCTATGCTGTGATAAAGATGAATCTATGTCTTAAGATATTTCTGTCATGGGAAAATCAGCTGCATCATGTTCACTGTGTATCTTGAAATATACAGAAGAGCTAGTCTTTCTACATCCGTAAGAGAAGACTCAGGGAGCAGCAAGCTTCTCAGGAATATATTAGCCTTAAGTATTAAGTCCATAATGTACAGCCTCACAGAAAATGTTCAATAAAAGTAGAACTACCAGACTGAGTTCAGAATTCTAGACGGAATTTACAATCTCTTTGTCATGTGGCAGGCTTGAAAAGAATAAAAAACAAATTAAGGAAAGCAGAGCAGTTGTTATCATTAGAGGTGCACTACTAAATATTTTTCTGACTAAATAAAAAATGGATGTCATGGAAAATTAAATAATCAAGGAATTTCTTAAAAACTATTACAAGTGTACTTCTTGTTGAACTGCCTGGAAAACTTTGCTTGAGAACATACAATAATAGACTGACAAAGATGAAAATGCATGAAAAAAGTAGCACAGTCATAGAGAAAAGGTCATGTGTAGCATTTTTTTTATGCATGAGTTTTCATAGCTACATCAGCATAATTTTACAGCTATCTGTGCTAATATGTGTTATATAACTTCCCTGAGGTGTTTTGTTGGGTTTTTTTGTCTTCTTGTAATACGGTTGCCCACTCTCTTATCTATACTGCCGCTGATCTAAGGATTTTGAGTGTACCTTAAGTTTTGAACTGGAATGATGCAGTCTTTATTACAAGGTGAAGATGGTTGGATTTGAAACCAAGGAATTATGTTATTTCAGAATATATTCAGAAATAACATATGCACTCACTTTCAATTTTTGTTCCCTATGAACTGATGTGTTGCCAGAATTTGACATGGTTGATCTGGTATATCTTGTCAGCTTGTCTTATTTCATCTAGTGTGTTTCCCACCTTGAAAATCTTGAACTAGTTACAACTCTTTAAATATTTCCAACACGAGTATCTATTATTGTTTCATTAATACTCTTTAAAAGTATAGCAGCTTCCTGATTCACCCTGTTCTTCATACTTTCTCAAAAGTATAGCCACGCTTTGTAAAATGTACAAAAAAAAAAAGTAAATATTTTTTGTTAGGAAAGTTTGCTGAATGCCTGTGTTTGTTTACAGAATGTTGAAAAACATTCTCCTACCCCACCCCTAATCTCAGTCTATATACTCTAATGTTGGAAGTTTCTGTATGAAAACATTTTACAAGCTGTTAAGTATTTCTTTTCTTCAAACTCTTTAAGTACTGCCTCTCAGCATAAGTTTCACCAATATACTTTCAAAAGATTATTTTGTTCAGGCCACATGAAAATTAAATTCTGTTTAGGTCCAACTTGCTTACCCACATAATCAACTTTCATACATATTCTTATTTAATTGATCTGACCTTTCATTTCTTCTTTAATAAATTTACCTATGTAACTATCAGTAACTATCAGTATTTTCTATGTTGCTTTGCAATGTTTGCCCTGACCCACATAGTAAAGTTAAATTGTTTTCATGCAATGAGAATGTACTTCTCCTCTTGGAATTCTATTGTGTCATTTGGAACATAGTAATAGTTGGATGACTTAGAAATTGTTATTTCTCTTCCTACAGGCTAGTTTATTGTTTAGCATTATTGGTAGAATATGTGCAACAAACCTCTTACTCTCAGATTTCTTCCTATTTTGTGGATCTTCAGTTTGTCTTCCAGGGTAAAAATCATGGTTTACATAGTCTTTTTTAAAAATCCATTATGATATTTAAGCTAGTTAAACATCACAATGGATTAAATGTGGGGGGAGGTGAGTTCCCTCCTCAAGCGAAAATAAACTCAGAAGATTTAGGAGTATCCTTCCTTTTGAAGAAATTCAAAAGCCATTTGGATGTTTTCCTGGCAACCAATTCTAAGTGGCCCTGCTTGAACAGGGCTTTATGACAAGAACTCCCAAAGTCCTTCCAACTTTAGCCAAACTCAGACAATCTCTAATTCTTTATTTTTTGCAGCTTTTTGATCACTGTTATGTGTCAGATTATCAGGCAGTTTCATCATACCCTCAATCTGTTTTACTGAGTGGTGAAAGACTCTAATTTTTTTCAGTTTCATATTTAGTTAATATTGACTGTACGTTGTGATAATTTGTATAAATTCACATAAAGAGATCATCTGAGAAGAGAAGGACAGCACATTCTTAAATCAAAATGCTAAAAATTTAGATTTGTGAAATATAGCTAGTATGTTTTTGGCAACGCTCTTGTTAAAATTTTTGATTGTGATCTGATGCTAAATGTCTTTGGAAACAACTAATCACTTTGAGTATAGCACAGTACATAATCCCCAGCCTGGCTGTACCAGCTGGGTCAGTGCCCAGCTGTAGTTCCTTGGGCCTTGTATTCTGTCACTTGGAAAGCAGAGGGATCACTCACACAAAGGGACAGGCTATTAAACACATCTGCCTCTGATTCCTTTTTACTGTTTTAAATACATGTGTTTGGTGTATCTTGAATGGTCTTGAATTTAACTTCTAGGCACCTATTCAAATCTTCCAGTTCACCTAAGGTGCTCTGTGACTCCTGTTAGTTTTCTTTTCTTTTTTTTCCCCCCAACATTGTGAATGGGAGTCCAAAATGTTGTCTCCTTTTGTGAAGGAGTGCACATCTTAGGCTGATGCTGAATATATTGCATAGATGTGACGCTTGGGGAAATGATTGCCAAAGGGAGCCTCCTCTACTTCGATGAAAAGCACCTCCTGTATTTAGGGGAAAGCAGTGTGTTCTAGGAGTTGATTTTTTCTCTATTATTTTTATTTTATTTTGAGGGAGTATGGTGTGTCCCTGCCCTTGTCCTAGAAAAAAAGATATTAATAAATAACTAATTAATACACTGTTTAATTGATAAATATTTTAAAGTATTAATACTTCTGTGGCACAGATTGCAACAACTTGTCTTCATTCTCTCTTTATTCACCATGGTGCCCAGTCAATTTTAAGGGATTTCCATACAGAAAACTGGGAGACAGATTAGATTTTGCATAGAATCAGAGACTATTAATTTCTCCTGATAATCTTGATCATAAGGGAAAATTGTGTTAAAACTAAAAATTTCTTTGGTTTCAGGTAAATTTAACTGAAGTCATATTTCACTTGCTTCTGGTTAGAAAGCATACAGCTCTTTTGTTAAGGACAAAAGCCTATATAATTTTCAGTTCAGTTTTTTAGAAGTGTCACATGTAGTGTATTGTGTACTGTTTCTAAATTGATGTCTAAAATCTTTTTCTGTGACTTGTATTCAAAACTGAAATTTAAATTCTGGTCAAGAACAAATATATATTTATCTTCCCACTCCACCACTCCCTAGCCCCTCGTCTTTTAAATTCTGTTGTCGTGTGTCCTGCTGTTAAGAAAGACAGTAAAACTGCAACCATTTATTAATAAAGTAGAAAGAGAATAGGAAAAAAAAAAACACATTCAAGAGACAAATATCAGTCCTGAAAAAAGCCACTGCATTATAAAAAGTTAGATTATATATAGTGAATTATTATTGTCCACAATGAATTGTTCCAATTTCAAATGCTTTCATGCAGATGAGGCAATTCATTACACAAAACCCATGAATTTATGTCTCACTTCACAAAACACTTCATACCAATTTTACCTCACTAAGTTTCCACTGGCCTTTGTGGAATTATTCTCAGTGTACAAAAATGTAAATGAGGATACAACCAGGCCTTGGGACTGAGTCCTGGTCTTGTAGAGTGAAGCTATCTGCAAACTCAAGAATGCAAGGAGAATAGTAATTATCTATTGTAGCTGCATTTCTCTAATGTCTCAGGTTTAAACAGGAAAAGATCTAAGGCATTGTACTATATCCTGATAAACCTGAAGGCACAGCAAATACTGCAATCTATCAGCATGATCCCAGCTCAAACTCTTCTAGCAGACTAAACAGTGAAAGGTTTGAAAGACTCTTCAGTCCAGCAAAGAATTTTACCCAAAACAATGATTATAAGAAAAAATTATTACATATTTTACTTGCTGGAAAAGGCTGCACATGAAGACTTTTTGCTGAATTCTTTGTGCAACACTTAACACAGTGAGATTCTAATTTTACCTGGAAGCAAAATAATGCTAGTATTAGTATTGCATATTATAAGGAGATGAAACTGGTTCTCTATACTATTCACGCTATATGTGAGTTTATATCCCTAATCTTAAGTGGATTTTTTCCCATTTCCTTTAATACAGATTTATTAATTAATAACCATTAATAAATTATTATTATTTTTAATTAACTACTTCTCCCTTTTCTTTTGCTATAAGGGTTCACACCAGTACAATTAAAAGATGAGAAACAACATTTGCCTGGACAGTGTGTAGAGACTCTTGATGATGCAGAACCTGCTTTTTATAAATATAATCCTTGTGTTAGAAGCTCCTTTGCTCATAACACAGTGAAAAATCAATAGAAACAATTTCCATTTCCATTCATGATCCATTCTTCACCGATTTATCCTTTTTACTTTCTGGATCTGTTTTCTAAAAATGCCACAGGATCCAGACAAAGTGAAACAATTTATTTGTTCATTTTTCTCCTCTGACTGAATTCCTAGCACCCAATTTCTGTTTTAAATTTTTGATGTTTTTATGTCACTTTGAGCATGCAACAAAATAAAAAAAAATTATGTATAAATTTCTTCATGGACTGATAAATTCAGAATGTCAACAGCTGTTGCTCATCTTTTTGGTATAGATTTCAGGCTTTTATCTCTGGGTCATAGGAGTCAGCAAAATGAGGTTAAGTCAGAGCCTGCATACTTATGAGGTTTAGAGAGTATATTTGTGTGACTCTGAAGGGAGATAAATGTGCTATTATGAGAAATAGATGCAAGAATCTGTATTAGTTGCAGATGTTTCTGAGCTACCAGAAAAGAAAAAGCTTGAAAATACACTGACAATCCTCACTTGCAGGAGACTTTATGAAGTCTTATGCAGTACTTCTCATGGTATAAAATGTTTCTGTATATTATTAATAATAATCTTCTGGATGCCCAATCTAGAAACTGCTTTTCTTTGTCTGGCTACATCCTCCTTTGTATCAATTACGAATTGATAGTTGTATATTTTTCTTTGGAGGTTGTAAGCTTTTCAAAATCAATATATTTAGCAGAAAAGTCAGCAGAAAAGTATCTTATGGGAACATGAAATGTGTGTGTTTATGATTTTATATATATATAATAGTTGTATGTATATGTAAATATTTGGTAGTAAAAGACTGCTCACACTATGAATCTCTCAACTGGAGCTTTCTACAAAGCAATTGGGATGTCATAAAGGCTTGAAATATTATCATTTGCAGTTGTATTCTGTTTAAACACTAAAATGGTTGTTTTCTAACCAGTTTTTTTAATTGTACAAGTTTCTAGCTGACTGTTTTTTGGTGAGTCATGATGCTATACAGGAAAAACGTGCTCAGGAATGGAATCAAAGTTATTGATATGATCTGTGGTGAAAATTTGGAAGAATATAGTCTTCAACATTAATGGGAAATAATCTATCCTCAATTCAAGCACGTAATTCCTGGTCTCCATTGGAAGAGGTGCGTTTTCTGAAGCAAGATGAAATCAAAATAAGGCATTAGTATCAAAAGTAGAGGTTTTGAAACAAAATCTTGGAGATTAATTAAGGTGACAATATTTTCTGTAAAGTAAATTTAAATATAGTTAGATACCCTGCCTTTGGTAAAGAAATTGGGTTTTTTAGATGGTTGACTGTCCATTATAAAACCAAATTTATGTGATAAAACTTATTTTAGTAAAAACCCCAGAAATAACATTTTAAAGGTACACTAATAAACACAAAATAAACCCAAAAACAAACCAGCACTGAATAAATTCTATTAATATCAAGAAATATCTTCTTAATAAAGACTTCTACCTTGAGTGTATATTCTCTGTGTATTTTAGCATCTTTCCAAATGAAAAATTCTCTCTGTAATCAATGATTTAAATGTACAGAGAAATTAATTTCCTCATATTATGAGACCTACAGTTTCTAGTTACAGAAAGAGTGCCAAGTAACAGTTCACATTCTCTGGCACTGTTCTTTGGGGACAATAAGTCATCAGCAGATTTCATTGACATGTCAGTGAGAAACATTGCACTGGCTATGATGTTTCCGAGATTTCTGTGGGGCTTGTTTACATAGTAAGTATCAACGTTTTTATGGACAGTCACATCAAATTCATAATGGAAGTGTAAGCCTGAAGAGGAAATTAGACTGTTCTTGAAACTCAGTATCACCTACTCTGCATAAGAAATAAGCACTGGAATTCAGATTTATCTACGAAAAAAAAAATCTTTCCTTTTATGGTCCTTTTGTATGTTTACCACCATCATTTCTACAGCCACTTATTACCATCAGATGGGGTTTCCCTCCCAGATTTTCCTGAAAACTTACCTTTTATTTTTGTTTGTTTGTTTATTTCTGGTTTGCTTTGGTGCTTTGTGTTTGGTGGGGTTTTTTGGTTTTGTTCGTTTGTTTTAATTTGGCTACATTTGGCGGGGGGGAAGCCAAAACCAAAACCAAAAATAGGAGTGTTGTTCACATGTTCACATAAGTTCACATGTTAACAGTTTCAGAATTTCATTGTGTGGGTTCAGGGTACAAAGGTACACCCCTCAGATGGAAGGATATGCTGCACAGGAGAGATAACAGTTAACAAGTTGAGTTAACACCTACTGGTCCTATATAATGACATGCTAGGTGAAAAAAATTTCCTATTTCCTTTGCCTCCTCCTTCCTTCACCACCATCTTTTCCCCTGGAGACACCGGGGGAACAAGCATGGCACAAGGTGCTGTTGTTGCTGCTGTGTACATGGTTCACCTCCTGCCATGAAGTCTATTAACTCCTGATCATGACAAGTGCAAGTGGAAGCTGCCGAATGACAGCACTCAGCACCGGCCCCATCTGCCAGGCAGATGGTTGCACACATGAATTTAGTGCTGCATTGATAAAGGACTTGCTCTGTATGTAGGGAGTTGCAGATGACAAGGTGGGGAAAAGGTGAAGGGACAACATCTGCATCAAGACATACCAGTGGAGTTTTAACCTTTGTATTCCTTCCTCCATAATCCCTCTCGTGCTCCGTTTGTATGGTATCTATTTTTTAGCATTATGGGATTGTCTACTTTTCTGTCTCCTTTTTTTTTCTTCATTTTAATTTTATCTTTATGCCCGATAATGCACTTCAGCTTAATGGACTGCTGAAAGCAGAAAAAAACCAGTCTCTCCTTGTTTTTACTTTAAATCCTGCCTTTTCATTTGAGGAAGGGAGGGAGAGAAGCCTGGATATTGAAACTTGCTGGCACCTTTTACATTTTGTCTTACATTTTAAATATGTAGATATTGTTTGTGGAGAAAGGAAGGAAGAAAACTTGACAGAGGAACTCAGGTCATGCCATAGAGAGTAAATGAAGCATTGTTTTTACTCCATGGGACAATTGTTGAGCTGCTGGATCTGCATCTTAGTGGAACATTGCAAAACAGACACAGCAGGGGGTAAGAAACTAAGCTTTATACAACTCTAAATGATTTACAGACATGCAGAACTGTAGATGCTCTGCCCATTAATGAGATGTTTGCTATTTAAAATTCCTTCCTTTCACAAAGATATGCCCTTTTGCATAGACATCCATGTTTTGTCCTCTTATTTACAATTTGTCAGCTGAACTAAACCAAGAAATGCATATTTATAGTTCCCACAAAGATTCTAAAGCACAGTTACTCCATTATAAAGCAAAATATGAAGATTGCAGTTTCTATATAGGTTGGATTTTGGGTAAGATTTTTCATAGTATTTATTTTCCATTGATTAATTTCTAAAATGCCCCAGACATTGGGGTTAATACTTTATTTTTGTGCTGCCTAATTGAAAAAATTCACCAAGAGTTTGACTTACCAGAATATTTTCAAAAGGCAAAAATCAGATAATATTTGAGGTTTTTTGGTCTATTAAACCAGCACTTAGAGAAATTCCAATTTCAAGACATACAGATGTGAAATGGTTTTTTTAGACAGTGATGTTTAAATATACAGTGATGATTATTTGGTAACAACTTCTCTTTGCCTGTGCCATGCTGTTCAGTGGTAATATAGCAGTATTTGTTTTTTCGCCTAGTATATAAATGTTGTCTATTGGACAGAATGTAACACAATATTTATATACAAAGGAGATAAATGTGTCCAGAAAATGTTACATCTCATCCGAAGAGCAGAGTGTTGCGAATAGAGAGAGTGTACTCTGTTGTATGTTTATTTAAAAGGGAAAATTATTCTTGCTCCTATTGATGATGGCATTACACACTGCTGATGGCAGCATGGAAATTTGTTAGATTGCAGGTCAGTTGTGACCCACCTTCAACTAAGCATAACTTCACAGGTCAATCAACCTCTGTGCATGTCACATTGTGTGAGAAAGGAGTAGCTGCTAGCTCCAGGCTTGCTGCTCACATAATTTACGAGAACATTTTATGAGAATATTTTGTTTATGCAGAGTTTTGCTTTTCCTGTTCCCCTGTTCTGCACTCTGCAAATCTCTCCCCAGCCTAGCATTTCTGTTTGTGTGGGTGTTTTTTTTTTGTTTTTGTTTTTGGTTTTTTTTTGGTTTGGTTTTTTTCCTTTGGGTTTGGTTTTTTTCCTTTGGGTTTTTTTTTTTTTTTTTTTTTTTTTTTTTTTTTTTTTTGTGTGTGTGTGTTTCCTTTTTGTTGTTTTGATTTTTTGGGGTTTTTTGGTGGTGTCTTCTGTTTGTTTTTGTTTAATTTAAAGAGTGAATATATATATATATGTATATATGTATTCTTATAAAGTACCACAGGGAAAGTGCAGAGTTTTATATATTTAATGTTCAATTACTCCAATGTAAAATCTGAAATTCTATAGGATTACAATATTGTTTATTAAAGTAACAGAGATATTAAGGTCCTAAGAAAGACAAATGATATTTTATTTATTTTACATTTTCCTGGTAAATTAACCATGATATAGTCAAAGATTTTCTTCTAATTACCAAAAACAGGAACTGAGGTTTTGTCAAAGATCCAGGATGCTTCTTTGGTTCTAGATGTGCTTCAGCATGTGTTTGTCTATTTGTCTGGCAGAGTGAATCTATTACAGGGTGATTGATCTCTCATACTAAAAATCAGCCAGCAACATAATATTTGAACTGTTTTGTTAAAGTGATATTTTTCTAATTATTTAGACATGCTTCTGATGATTAATACTTTTCAAATTAGTTGGGGAAAGCTCATCACATTCAATGGTCTTTTATGATGAAATACTTCCAGTTTAAATTAGGTATCACTGTAGGATATGCTGCTCTATTAACAGAAGGAAATTTTTAATGTTTTGGATTGATTTTTTCAAGGACATCATGCACCTAGAAATACTCACAGAAATGTGCATAATATAAATGTGATAGCTGCTGTAAGGGAATAGATTTTTCCCCAAGAAAGTTATAAATGGACATATTAGTTAAAGATATTAATACAGAAAGTATATTTCATTTGTTCTTAGCCATAGTGATGTTGACATTTTAATGTAGTTTAAGTATTGCCAGAAAAATGAAAAGCACTGCAAAATATGCAAAAACATTTCACATCTGTATGTCTTGAAATTGGAATTTCTCTAAGTGCTGGTTTAATAGACCAAAAAACCTCAAATCAATAATCCTAAATTAAGTTCCCATTATTGCAAGGTCAAAATGAAAGAAATAGAAGCTTCAACAAAGAGAATTATGCAGTGTTTATTGAGCTCATATTAAGTGCTATAGATGTGTTCAATCTCACCTTTTGTCTGTAAGAAAAACACAGTTCTATTGAAGTGAGTGGAAAAACCTTTCTTCTTTGTGTTTGCTTTTAAAGATATGGTCTATGTGGATAGTAAATGGGTTTGACAGAAGAGAAGTAATTCAAAGCCTGTTCACAAATAGAATTGTTTTACATCCTTATGAGAAGAAAATATTCCTTCATTTTCTTTATAGAAGGGCACTAAGAAGCTTTAGCATTAATCTGTTTGGAGCAAGTTATCCATTCATATAGTCCATTCAGACTGTAAGCACCCATCTGTAAGAAGACTGTCAGTTCTCACTAAAATATGTTTCATGGCATTAAGTAGGTGGTAGAGAGTTTTGCTTCTTTACAAGCAGGATGATATATTGATTATCTGAAACAAAATTTGCATAGACGTGAAAGAAAATCATTTTAACTTGGTGTGGTAAGAGACAGGCATTATGGAAAAAGCTATTACACAGTATTAGTTGACAGTCATTGATTAGTTATAAAGCTGGTCACATCCACGATGATATCACTCTATAATTACTTTTGTAGACAGAGAAAATAACTCAGACATTCCAGGAATGTGCAGACAAATACACTGCAGCTGATGGACTACCCATAAGTTTGTTATAAATTAAAGGATATTACAGACTTTATGTGGCAATTAAGTTTTGGCAGCTGACATTCAAGGTCAAAATTAATCCATGTTTCAGTCTATATTCTTTTCCATTAATTATGGTTTAAAATTGTTTGAGGTTTTTGAATACTTTCAATGTTCATTGAGGGTTGGAGAATGATGTTTTAGTTTTCACATCTGTGAAGTTATGCTTACAGTTATGCTTATCTCTATGCTTACAAATACAGCTAATTCATAACTTGATCTGATGCTGAGTCTGCATTCCAGATTTTATCCTCAAGCACGCAGACGCTTGTGTTCTTACAGGCCAAGCCTAAATTTATTGAAGGATTGATTCACAGGGTTAATTAAGGTAAAAATGAGAAACATTTTATTAATTGTCTTATTGCAAAGAGAAATAGTATAACAACAGGAGCATAAAATCTCCAGATGACTTGCAGCTATGACCTAAAAATGTATTCAAAGCCTTTTAGGTGGATGAGATAGTCCAAAGTACACTTGTTCACAGTAAAGCATTATGTCACAGTTGTAGGATGTACCTTCCTGTGGCTAAAATTTTCAATTCTGTTGAATACAGTAATGTTTGTATGTGATAATTAATATATTTAATTCTGAATCACCATGACTTAACCATGGCTTCAAAATGTCAAGTTGTGAAAAGATACCTGATTGAAGACAGCTCTTAAATCTAGAGAATAATGTTATATTGCTATATAGTGATTGTAAATTTGAGGAAAATATGTCAAAACAAGAAGTAAAATACTTTTCTGATGCAGAAGGTCAATCAAAAATTGTGTTTGTTTGGATACTTACTAAAATCTCTGCCAACTGATGTTTAAACTCCTGATTCAAACTCTTTTATTTACAAGAGTAGAAATACATTCTTCAGAATTATTTCTCAAATGAACTGTCTTCAAGGATTTAAGTTATTGTTGTGTTAATCTAGCACAATTTTTGGTGAGGTTTCATGGGGTTTGTTTATTTGGGCTTTTTTAGTAATTTCAGAAACCAAAGCACAATTTAATCAGAGAATAAAAATGTCAAGGAAGTTTAAAAACCTTTTATTTTTTTTTTTCCTGGGGCTAGGGACAATGTAGAATATTTTTTGTCTCTCACTCTTTATTCCCTTTCCTATGAAATTATTTATATATATGTGTGTGTGAATATTGGGGGAGAGAGAGAGAGAGAGAGAGAGGTGTAAACTTCTATACCTCCTCTCAACTCCAGCTTCTTCTTGATGCTGTTCTGTTTGAAATAACTCTTGGTAGTGTGAAGTAGTCAGTATGTCAGCATTGAAAATACATAAAAAACTTTTTGCATGTGTGGGATCTGGACAAGCACCATTTTTGTCCCCAGTGAAAGACTCAATATAAGCCACCTGCCAAGAATAAATGCTATTTTTTACTGGGTTTATATTACTAAAAAAATACCATCCTAAGTTAATTCACAATTTGATTGTTGTGGTCTCTGAAACAGAGGCTTTGAGACTGGTTTCTCTCTGATCATGGCTGACTGGGGAAGATATTTCAGTCACTAATATCCCTTTAAAATTCCTGAATTAGAAGTCATGATAATAGACCCTCACCTGCACAATATCAAGCATAATGAGAAATCCTGATAGGAAGAGTGGATTGATCTCTATTCCTGCTCGTGCATATATTTCTGGGAATAAGTCTAACACTATCTCTCTTTAATTAGTAAATGAGAAGCATTATTTTACTTTGAATTTATGTTTAAAGTTGTGGTACTCAAACATCAAAAGAAGTAAACCTTTGTTGCTAAACAAATTAAAAATTTGCTGGCACATAGAAATATTTCCATAGTCTCTCCTTCATGAGAGTATACAGGCACACCATACAGTAAGTGGTGTGGAATAATTATTTTGAGAAACATATCAAACAACTTGTAGCTGATGAAAGCACACATTTTAGTGAGTGCTAGTTATAACTGGAATTGAAATACAATTAATTTAATTTTCACTTGCAGCAGAATATTTTGTACTATTGTTTTTATGGGCAATCTTGAAACCTGCAATTTTTTCTTGTTTATTTATGAAAAAAAAATCTTAAATAAGCAAATAAGGGGTAAAATACACTTGTGAACTGGTTTAAAATTTAAAAAATAGAAATATAAGTTTACTGATTAAAAAAAATAATAGAAACCCTCCAATAATGATAAAGCATAGCAAGATCCACCAGCTGGAAGCTAAATTCATCTGAGGTGTTCCTTACAATGATTAGCCATTGAAATATCTAAGTTTAATAAAAGTTTTATTGTAATGACCAACAGTAATTTTTAAAAAAACTTTATCTTGCCTTCAAATTAGGTGTACTGAAATGCTACAATGTTACTGTGTATTAAGAGAAAAAATTTGTTATTATTGGTGATACATTGATATTTGTGAAGTGCATTTCATCTAGCAAAACTGTAGGTTAAAAATGTATTTAATTATATATTACCCTTTTTGGATGTGTTTCCTTAGTAAAAGAATTAGAAAGAATAATTTTTATGAAAAAATTATGAAGTAGTTTTATGAGTTGTATTACTGTGTAATGCAAAAAATCATTCATTTGGTTTTGGAGAAGACGATGGGGGGCAGTCTGGGGAGTGTTTTGGTCTTGTGACTTGTTCTTTATTATTCTGTTGCTGAGGGTAAGAAGTTCTGAATGGGTTATTTTCTGACTCCTTGTACTCCCATTACTAGAATGGATGAAGAGGCACAATCTCTTTCCTTGTTTCCAAAGAGCTATTTGAACATAGGAATGATTCCTATTCAAATATTCCTATTTGAGCATAGGAATATGAAATTACAATGAGTTATAGAAGTATTCTTATCATGTGCCAGGATCTGATTCATTTCAAGAATCTAAAAACTGATTTAGTTAAGATAAAAAAAATGCAAACCATTTCCTTTGAACCAAAATATAAATTTGAAACTTTCTTGAGGTTAAGCAAAACATATTCTTTTAACTCTATCTTTTTCCTCTCTTCCTGACTTGGATTGCAAGAATAAAATGAAAGAGGTGGCATATGAAAAAGAATTTCCAATATTGTTTTACAAACAAAACCCTTTTAGATTGAAATTCAATGGCATAGAATGGTCCTAATTTAGATGAAATTGAGGAATTTCTAAACAGTCTTTTTTGACGAGACTTGATCTTGTGGCCTGGTTAGAGGAAAAATTCCGCCTTCAAACCACTTCAAATTGTGCTAAATATTTGTCATGCATTTAATTGGGAATGACTGTGCCTTACTCTCCAGCTCCCCACCCAGCAGATAAGTCTAAAAGGAGTCTCTGTTCCAGTTACTGAACTCACTATTCATTTTTGCTCCAAAATTATTAATGATCTATAGTGTCAGCCTGAGTTCGTCTTCTGCTTTTTCTTCCATTCTCATTTTCCATCAGTGCAAGTTGTATGAGCTTAACTGTTTTAGATAAGCTTTTATTGATGTTGCTGTGACTTTGCTTTTTTTTCCTGCAATCCCTAGTAAACAGAAAGAATGCTCTTCATATCTGTGTGCACTAAATATATAGGAAGGTGATACAATTTCATTAAATACTCTGGTATCCCTTCAATTAAAACATGGGGTTAGATACATTTAGGCTAGACTATAGCTCTTTACCATTTATGTAACTTGTTGCAGAGGAAACCCACTGCTCCTGTAATAGGGAGCATGAAGCTTTCCAAAAGGTGATCATTACAATCCATTTACAGTGGAAATTGTGCTTAAATTACTCAGGTTAGGGAGACATAAGATTGAGATGCATATCTCTAATAGGTGTTTAAAGGCTTGAATGCCTTCTGCAAGGTCACTGTTAGAGGCAACCGTCAGGTACATTTTTTATCATTTTTAAAATATGGTGAAAGGAGATGTTTCATTCTCCTATTGCAGCATTTAGAATACTGATGGCACGAGTTGACTTCCTGTTTCTGTCTTTGTGGCTTTAAAATAGTCCTTTAGTCCTTGGGAACATAACCAGCAGGCTGGTTACAGAGTACACTTACAGCAAATAGTGCAATTTCTTCTGCTGCAACCTTACTATATGGCTGAGAATAATTCATGTGATTGAGCACTGAAGCCATACTGCATGTCACTGTAGCTCAGAACCTTTACTGTGAGGGAAAAAAAAAAAAAAAAAAAAAAAAAAAAAAAAAAAAAAAAAGCTTGTGCTTCAAGCCCAATTTCAATATGTATTTTATTATTTTTCATAAGAACAAGAATATCTTCACTAGTAAACCACAGAGGCATACATTTATTCCCATGAGGGCCGGGGCATGAAAAGGATTAATAATTTTTTATGTAATACAGGACATTCATCAGGTAGGAATACAAGTAAGTGCACAAACACTATGTTCAGAATAGCTGAAGACTAGAAAATAGGGTTATGTTTTGAGCAGAAGATGTAACTGAATGTGGCTTTCCAGTGGTATTAATAACCATTGAAAATACTGAATTGTGCAGGGAAATGTGCACAGTGCCACCATCACTTTTTTAGCTGCAGATGTGCTCTGAAAATGCCTTGATTGTGCATTTTTGTTGCTATAAGGAATGTGTGAAATGTATGGCTTAAACCTCAGCTAGACTTCCAGCTGTCTATCCTGAGGCCCATCAGTTTAGGAACAAAAGCAGGTCTCAAGATGGTGTTTTTCTTGACCACTTGACTACCTACTGACTTCTTAGGCTAGCTAAGAACCAACCAACTGGCTTTTTATGGTTTTAGATTTAAAGCTGAGTATTAAAAAAATGTAGAGGTCTATGAAAGACAACTAGATTTTCTTTGTATGCTTTGTATTTACTTAAATACTCATATTCTGAGAAATGTCCTCTCCTGTATTTAATATCTGGCTTTTCTGTTCAGAAAGTGCATTTAGTATACAAGTGACTCAATACCTTTCTAGATAGCTTTCAGATGGTTTATTAAAACCTTTAAAGCAGAAAGTATTGAAAATGTCTTAGTAATTGTGTGATTATTTATTGTATGTACAAATGTTAATAGAGCAGATGGGAGAATTTAAAATGAAAAACAAAATTTTTAGCATGAATACATAAAAAGGACCTATTCACACTTCATTCCTGTTTTGGTTTTGATTTTTAGCTGCAAAAAAGGTTATTTTAAACTTGTGATACTTTGATGAACCCAGTCTGTCAGACAACTTAGCCAGAAAAAAAAATAAGATTTACATTTATACATTTACACATTTACTCTGTTAATAATGATACTTATGTGAAACCTACCAGTTTTCTGAAAACTTAGATTTTTTTTCATATCTTTATGTTGTAAGTTCTCTCAAGGTGTTAATACGGAATAATTACCCTTCTGTCTGGAATATGGGATATTAACCTCTTGCAGGAAAACCCTCCCTAGAGGGTTTATTTTTGTATTTTGTTTAACTAGCTTTTTACTCATTAGTGTAAGAGAAGGAAACAGATGAATGGAGAATATGTTGTGTTCTGATAAATAGAAAAATTTATCAGAAGACATAAAAATTTATTTTATGAGTAAAAGAAAATGAACACATAAATATGTAATCGCTGATATTTTTTACTCTTCATGGTGAAAACATTAGGCAAGATAAATTCATAATGTAACTTAATCTAGATAGTCTGCATTCCAAATTTTTTTAATTAAATAAAGTTTTTAAAATGTTCTTAGAATAGCACTCATAAATTGCTTCTTGCTCCAATTAGTGCTCCACATGCTGAATTGAAAAGATTTATTTCACAGACTAAGCAATCCAGTTACTGGGATACCAGTGCTCACCAGATCAAAGTCCAGTCCATGGTAGAGCTAGAAACTAAAGCAGCATTTCTGGACTTAATCTTTGCTCTCGTAACAGAAAAACAGAGGGCAGTTAATTTTTTTAAATATAATTAATAGATATCACATCTATGTTTTCTGTTACTGTTCACTATGTTGGATCCCTATAGTGTAGAAAATTTTAGTACAAGTAATCATTTAAGCTAATATTTTGTAGGCAATCAAATATAATAAAACAGGGCATTATCTCAGCAAGTTTTACTGACATTAGTTTCTAGAAGTTTCTAGTCTAATCTTCCCTTTGTTATAGCAACCCAAATTACCTCAATAATTCTAAGGATAGAGAGAAATGAGCAAAAATTAATGGAAAGGGAAATTATCTTCTTCATTATTACAGCTTTAAACGTACACTAATGACACTTTTTGTGTATGCATTAATATTCCCAAATGCAATGATATTGCAAGCTACCTAATGGATCTACACAATAAAATAATCACTATTGAGACAATTATTTCTATCTCTTCTATCAAGTGAGATGGGTTTTCAGCAGTTGAAGGTCATACGTGTGCATCAGCATGCTTTATTCTTTATCATGAGACCATACAATAATTCAAACTGAAAGAAACCTCAGGACATCACTAGTCCAGCCTCCTCCTCAAAGCAGATTCAGGTATGATGTCAGATAAGTTATTTAGGTCTTTATGTCTAAGACCAAGTCTGGTCTTGAAAATTCCCAAGGACAAAGACTGCATAACTTCTCTGTACAGGCTGCCCCACTGTTTGACTGACCTTGGGGTCAAGGGGTTTCTACTTATATTGAGGTGCATTCTATCTTGTTCCAAATTCTGGCCATTATCTCTTACCCTCCCTCCCTTCATGTTTGTGAGCTGACTCTCATGTTTTCATGAACATTTCATAAGTACTTGAGGGCTGCTGTTATGCCCTACAAATTTCCAGCTTCCTCAGCCTCTCTGCACAGGGCAAGTGTCCCAGGCTCCAGTTTGCCAGTGTCTCATATTGAGCAAGAGATCCAAAACTGCACCCCTGACTCCAGTCTCACAAGGGCTGAGGAGAGGTGTTAATCACTCCTATGGACCTTCTGGCTGTGCTGCTCTTGGTACAGCCCAAGATGCTCTTGCACTTCAGTGCAGCCAGGACACATTGCTGACTCACACCCACCTTGCCATCCACAAGCACCTGCCAGTCCTTCTCAGCAGAGCTGCTCCAAAGCTGCTCCACCCCAGCCAATCAAGTCACAGCCCGTATCATTTCAGGGACTCTTCCTTCCCAGTTCTCACACTTGGCATTTCTTTATTTTAATTTCCATATAGTTCCTGCTGACCCACTCCTTGAGTCTGCCTGCACTCCTCTGAATGGCTGTCCTGCTTTCAAGAATATGAATTGGTCCTGTGATTTGATTTCATCTGCAAATTTGATAACTGCACTCTACTCACCTTCTCCAGGTTACTAAAAATGTGAGAAAATTATTTGAAGCCAAACGTCTTGAGTTGGCCAAAAATCCTGTTCTAATTCTATTCATTAATCAATCCATTATTACAGTTTTCAATTGGGGAGACACCAAAATATCTTGCCAATAATGAAAATCACAGTAGAAAACAATAGTACTGAGTTTAAAAAGTCACCATTTAGGCAAGAAAGTAACTGAAAATACTTCAGTTTCTAGCTGGAAAGTCTAAAAATAATGAATCCACAAACTGTGTTCTGAAATATTCACTAAACAGGAAGTGAAACTCAAATGCCATGACTTCTAATAGAAGCTGGCAAGCTGCACAGTTTGAAATGCTCTATTTTTTCATACCTGAATAATGATGTAAAATGCCTTAGGGATAATGGTGATGATGGTACTTAACATCTCATCTGAATTATATGATATGCAAAACAATAAGAAAAATTATCCTTGTGAATTTTCTCCCATGGTGAATACCAAATTGTAATTGAAACATGTGAATGAAACTTTTTTGCTGAAGTAAACAAAATTTCAAACTGTCAGTGGAAAAATCAGAACAAATTAACTGATTAATACAGAGATGGTCTTATCTAGATGTTAATAGAAACAGTGGCTTCTGTAGAGTATTGAGTGATAGTGTTTTAAATTTCAGATTTTTAAGATCTGCAACATGCCTCTAAAAATCCCTGTGGCTTCAAAACATCTAAATTTGTCCTGTTTAGGTCTTTAATCAGACTAAACACACAATGTAGAGTACACTGGTTTTACAGATTTCCCAGAAAGCTAATTCATTACTAGAAATCTGAATACTGAAGGCTACGTAAGTGATTGTGCATAGAATAATGCTAATTAATGATGACAGTAAAGTTCATTATATTAGAAAGTAGATTTAAGTACCATAGGACTTAATCTAAATAGAAGTATATACTGCACCAAACATTGGAAAACAAACAAACAAAAAGAATTCCTACTCTGTTAACCAGCGTTTTCATATCCCCATTCTATAGTCCAATATTGTGATCAGAATTTTTCAGTTTACTGGATCCCTGTTTTTACAAAGCAAAAGTAAATTCAATCTCCTTAGTCAGCAAGCAAGGAGACAACAATCCAGGGAGATATGACAATAATATTTTCTCAAGTATTATGTATCATTAATATGGCTAATAATTTTATAATTGCAGTTGTTATAATATATAATAATTCATAAAATTATTTTTCATTTTTCACACTATTTACAAACAATCCTACAAAATGCTTTATGAGATCAGGAAACAGTGCGTGGATTATATATCTCCTCAAATTGTATGTCTCACATATATTTACTCATTAAGTCATTTCTCTCTGTAAAAGATATTTCCTTATGGATTTTATGAGATTCCCTTAACATTATTGATAAACTACAAGCATGTACCTGAATTGCTTTTAACCATATATGTAGTTTTAGAAATGTTAACTGAATAAGTTTGTTTCTTACACAGAAGCTAGCATTTTTGTCTTTGTTTTCAGTTTTCTGGATTGATTTTACCACTAGCACAAATTAAAAAAAAAAAAAAATCCAATAAATAAAGGAAGCTACCCTTTAGCTTCCTACCTTAAGCCTAACAAAAAAGAAAAAAAAAAAGAAAAAAAAAAAAGTAGTAAAAATCCTAGAACAACAGCAACAAGAAGTAGTCCACCTTGATATGGTCATCAATATGAGGAGATTATGCTCCTGTATAGACAAAAGATAAATTGGACAATAACTCTTGGTGTCATTCCCACTTTACTTAAAAATAACTTTGGTCAAGAATCTAAAAGAAAAAGCAAGCATAAATGCAAACAAAAAACTAAAAACTCTGTTACATAGAACTTGTGGTTCAAGAAATCTCTCTGGGCAATCTGATTTAGAGCAGTATTGTTTGTGTTGTTTAAAACCGTATAATTGTATTTTTTTCTTTCTCCATCTATGTAGTAGTCAGTAGAATAAGAAGTAAAAACAAATTAAAATAAAAAGACAAGAAACCACACCAAAATTTGAAATACTGTTACAGAGATCCCATAGGTTCATTCGTCTGCGTTTTTCACATTTAGAAATGAAACTAAGTTTCTTAGGAAAAATTGGTCTCTACAATATGATTTTGTCTTTGGGTTTAAAAGATCAGCTGGCTGAGGGGGAAGCTTTTCAACCTGTAGAAGTGCAGGTTTTCGAACACATTCTCATGAAGAAATAAATATTCATTCTGTAGAAACTTAGACCTCTATTCTTCCCTGCCCGTACTCAGGATTAAAGAACAGAGTAAGAGACTTCCTCCTTCACCTGGCAGATCTAAAGTACACATCTCAGAATTATGTCTGAAGGTGTCAGTGTTCACTAAAGGTGAACGAGAACACCAGAAACGATACATGTCTGATCAGGATTCGTTTGCTAGTTAGGAAGTGATTGGCAGAGAAAGAGGTATTAAGCACTCAGGCTCAGAGAAACCAGAATGAATGTACAGCCAAGATTACCATCTGTTGAATATGAAATGCTTGGATCGAGACATTATAGATACATTTCCCCAAACAGCAGGGGAAGCAGTCTTTTTTGGAAACACTATCACAACAGAGTAGGGAAGCATTAAGATAGAAGCAAAAAGCTGTTCACTAAATTTTGGAAAGCAAATTACTTTATTGATGCAATTGAACTGTATTTAAATTATGCTGGATCTGTGAAGGGCTTTACAACTTACATCTAAATTAATAATTTAGATTTCTGACACGTACTGTACAAGCTATTATTATTAATAATTATGATAATCATAATTAGAAGAAGGAGATTTGGGGATCCTATCCCAAGTGGCCTTTGAGTTATGATATGTGATCTTTTATCCTGAATAAAGCTGGATATTTTTAATATTTTCAAATCTCCCTTTCCTGATCTAGATGACCTTTGACAAATACTAAAGCAGTGAAAGTTATTCTACTTCCATATTCAAAGAATTGTTGAAGAAGGTAGAGAGCAACTCTAACTTATGAGGGTACATGTCTATACAATTACTCTTTTCTATTTTCCTTCTTTAATTGTAAATTGGAATGTAGAAACTAGGACTAGATCTTCATCATCCAAGATTAATCTTATCTGTGCAGACAGCAGCCCACAGAGTATCAGGAGCATTTAGATTTCCAGAAGGATTAAACTGTCTATCTATTTTGTTTCTTTCAGTTCTTCTTGCCCTGTAGTTTGATTTTTAGTCAAAAAAAAAAAAATATATATATATTCAGCAACCACCACCTTTGCCATTGCTGAAAGCACCACAAAATAACTAGAGAAAGGTAAAACTATTAATGAGGGTGGAAGGTGTGATATAATTTTACTTCTTCAAGGTGTGGTGGGTTGACATTAGCTGGACACCAGCTACCCACCAAACCACTATACCACTCCCATTCCAGCTGCACAGGGGAGAGAAAATAAGGTGGAAAGCAACTCATAGGTTGAGATAAGGCAGTTTAATGAAGAAAAAGTGGAAGTTTGCATGCATGTAAGCAGAGAAGAACGAAAATTTATTCTCTACTTGCCTTCAGTGGATGATATTCAGGGAAGTAGGGCTTCACTACACGTAATGGTTGCTCCAGAAGACAAACATTGTGAATAACAAACACTCCCTCTTTCCTCCTCCTCCTCCTTCCCTTAGCTTTTGTATCTGAGTTGATGTCATATGGTATGGAATATCCCTTTTGTTATCCATTTGGATCAGCTGGCCTGGTTGTATCCCCTTCCAGCCCCTGGATGTGGGGAGAATATTGAGAGACAGCGTTGCTGCTGTGCCAGCCCTGCCCAGCAGTACCCAAAACACTGCTGTGTTATCAACACCTTTCCAGCTGCCAATGCACTGCACAGCACTGTGAAAGCTGCTGTGAGAAAATGGATTCCATCTCAGCCAGATCCAATACACAGGGATATTGAATACTCGGTGATATTCATCTAAGAAATTTAGGGAATTATGACCATTGAAGATGGTATGAGGCAGGCTGGAGCTGGTTGGAAAACTATTTTCAGAACAGTTGCTGAACTTTTAGTGTAATAATCCAGAGAGATTTGTCCCACATCTGGACTTGATAAGTGGACTAAAAAGTGGAATGAAAGAAGGCTGTACTATTATTAATATCTGATATTACCATTCTGAGTTCGAATATTTAGAAGAAAGGAGTAGAAATTGAAGAGATCTTGGGAACAAAAGAAACCCCAAAGAAACAAACAAACAAAAATATTGTAAAGGTATGTGTAAGAAGATTGGCTGTAACATGTATGATATAATTCTTCCACTCTACTTGTATTAGGAGATCAAGTAAGGTGTCATCATTTTTGTGTCACTTTTTTAAAGTTGATAAGTAAAAGAGAATTTACAGAAGACTAGTAAACTCAGAACACTAAGAAATATAATACAAGAGCAGAAAGTAGAAATAAATTGGTTTATTCTAGCCTAGAGAAGTGAGAGATCACTTAAGAGACAAGAAAATAGCTTTTAACCATGCAAACCCATGACAGACGAGTTGTGATTTGAAGCCTGAGGCTTTTACCACTTATAGTAGAAAAAGTACTCCAATTATAAAATTAAGCTAGAAGTAGATGACTCAGGAAAGTCAAGTAGGCTCCATATTAGAGGTTCTAAAAATTAAATCAAATTATTTATAAAAAAAGTCCAATTAGATTGTTTCTCTCTTATAACAAGAATAATGTTCTTTGAACAGTTTTGAGATTACAGAATATGAGATTACAGAATTATTATCAAAATAATTGATTTAAAAATGCAATTATTTTACCTAAGTGTTGACAAACACAGTTCATGTAAAGCTGTCCATAGATAAAGTGAAAATTACTCTCTTGGGAAGGAAGTATAAAACCTTTCTTGTAAGTTTGAGGAATATTAAAAATCCATGACTCTGAGCTGAAGAAAAGTCCGACTTTACCTTCTTTTTATTTTTTTCCTTTGTACAGCAAACCATGCCCTTCCCCTTTTTCAACCTATGTTTTTTTTGTATCTGAAGAAGGGGAGGGGTGATAAATGACTGTAAGAATATCTTAGTGATTCTATATGTGTTCTTTTTTCTAGAATTTACTCATGCAGTAATAGAGGGTGCATCCTGTGGTGAAAGTTTTGGTAATCTGCACAGTCTAGAAGAGCTGCAGAGCTCAAACTACAGAAAATACCATTTATAGGCAAAAGCTCTACAGCAGGGAAGTCATGAGGCAATTTATGTCTTTATGTATAAAGTATGTATTAGCTGTGGGTAATGTGGGAAAAACACAAAGATCTGTTCCTCGATACTGCAATTAAACGAAGACGAAGCTGCAGATAAAAGACAATGTTTCTCATGTTTTAGAACAAAAGTTCTGCAAAAGTTTAATTTTCATGCTTTCTCCAAAATTCAAATCATATTGTCCCAACAAAGTTGTTTATTTTCATTAAAGGTAATGAAAGATTTCAGACTAAACTTAGTTGTAATGATTTCTCTTTGTAGGATAAATGCTGAAACAATATAGAGTGTAGAATATCAAGATGGTTACTAGTGGGAAAGCCTTTAAACTCAGAATCAATAGGAACTCTTCTACCTGGTGAAAGAAAGAAATCATTGAATGTTAATTCCAGATGATACTTGCAGTATGGTGGGCAGAAATTTGGCTAGGTGGGGGACAGTGGGAAAGCTTGAGTTTGTTCAGAGTGGGCAGAATGTGTTTCTTCTCTAAGGCAGTCTCTCAGTATCTGCATCAGTGTGGAGACATCTCCAGGCTAACACACTTCATTCCTCAGCATGGCTTCTTAGAATGGCTCACTGCTATATTAGCCCTGCTGTTCAGCTTCCAGTGAATTCAAAACTGTTGGCATAGGGACACCAAAATTTTCTGTATCACAGAACACAGACATGTTTGAAGACAGAAGGTTTGTTTCATTTAGGTCATCTAATTGTCATGAAAGTCTTCAGATTTTCAAAATGTAAAATTTTGCTACCATAATTACTAGTAAATTAACCACTCAACTGATAATGTTTTGAAATATGTCATGATTTATATCTGTGTGTACATAAGTTATAATATAATGACAGCGAGGTTTTGTTTTTATATGGTTGACATGCACCTGGTTCAGTTTATATATTGTTTGGTATTAGGAGTCTGTAGTATAATTGAAGCCCTTTTTTTATGAACTTAGAAACATCCATAAGTATCTTCTTCTTTAACAAAATGTTGATTATTCATAACATTTATTGCTTAAAATAGTTTTACTTCAGTATTGAAAAGGCAGACAGTTGACTGGACATAAAATATTTCCTTTAGGCGAAGGAGATGTGTGTTTGTTTGTTAGCTTTCCATATGAGTATTTGCCATTACCATTAGCATTTACCATTAAATTCATATTGCTAAAGAGCATGGAGAATGAAGTGAAAAGCCTGGAGCAAAAACTGTATGGGTAGCACTTCTGAACAGTAATGTTTTAAGCCAGTGGGTCATGGAAAGAACACTTAGTCACTAACTTGATAGCATTAAACGTTTTGCTTACTATTGGTATATATTGATACTATTGTTACCTATGAACATTACACTTTAGATTTCATTTTACAGTTTGCTCTTGATCCAGATATTTATCTGGAATGAAGAAAAAAGTGCAACTGGATTATAGTAATGGAACAGAGGCCTCATTATGCCAAAAGTGGTGCCTCATAACTCTTTGTTGCAGCTATAATTAATTATTTCCTGATATTATTTTTGTCTGTGCAAAGTTAAAAATAGAGCATTTAAGTCAATAGAGGTGGAATTTGTGCCAGTAGAAATGGAAGAAAATGATACCATGAATGCCAGCCTTCCCACCAAAATTATTTCTTAATTTTTTTTTATTTTCTAAGTATTTTTGTTAACCACATGAGGTATGTTGCTCCAAATTTCACATTTACAGTATGTTATCTTCTGCATGCAGTGTCAAGCAATGTGAACATATGCTATTTTGTAAGCAGGAAAGAGATTATACTCGAGAGGAGCTTATCAAATGTGATTTGATCTATCAATTTTCACAGAGATCCCGTGAGCATCAGAAAAAAAAAAGTTGACTCATTTACTTCATTCATTTTATACACAGTACTCAAACAGCTTCTCATACTTTCCTCCTCTTGTTAAAATCAGCAGGGGAAAAAAAAGTAAAACCCCTTTACACGGAGTATCTATATCTATTACTCATCTTGAAATTTAAAATAACTCCAGTTCTCAAGTCTGTGGCAGTTTGGTACTCTCAAAATATTGGAACTATACAGCTCTTTAGGTCAATAGAGTAGATATTTTCAGATGAAATCCCAAAAGAAAATAAATAATCCTGTTTTTTTAGATATTGTACTGGTGTCCTGTAATTTATTGACTTGTATTTTATTGACTTGCTTTTGTATTTAATTTACCTATTTTGGAAGTAGTATAATCTTTTTATTTCCCTTTTTGATTTCAACATGCCATGCAAAAATTATAGAAAAAGCAACAGTGAAAGAGGCACTTTAATGTGAGTGAATAGACCAAAGATAACCATCTGTGAAGTATCTGGAGTATGATGAAAGGGATGCTTCAGAAGTAGTTTAAGGCTGTCATTCCACCCCTGTCCTGTGTGAGAAAGAAAGGTAGAAGATCCCTTCTACAGCATCCTTTCTCTTTGTGGCATTCATGGAGCCCAGGACAGTGTAGGAATAATGAAATGTTAGATCTACATGATGATAATCCATGTGCTGCTCTCCCACTCCTAACAAAGGTCTGCATCATTTAAAGCAGAACTTACTGATCGGGAAGAGTTTACAAACTTGAGCTGGAAGAAAGACAGATGCAATAAAGGACAAGGAATGCTCTCTGAGATAGTAATATGGAAAAGTAACCATTTTTGTTACATATAATGAACTTCAACATTTCTTGGAGATAAGAGTGCTTGGAAGATCAATTTAGAATTTAGGAGCAAAAAGCAGAGGAACTGTATTTCATGCAAGTCATTACTTATCCTTCCTGCTCTTCTTTTAAAAACGGAGCAATATCACTAGCTTCAGAAGTCAACTGTGCTGGCAAGAAACTGTTTATTCAGGCATTTATGAGTCACAATCTCAAGAAACACTCGAAATAAAAAGGCTTCATTGCTTTTTTTACAAAAAGCAAAACCAAGTGCAGATCTGAACTCATTAATATAACTAGGAAATTAATTCCCTTTGAGGGGTCAGGGAAGTGGCTTGACCAGTGTTAACTCATTTACCCATATATTCACTCCAAGTCCTCGTCATTTCTAGGTGCTCTTCTCCCTAGAACTTGTCTGTCCATTCCTCCTTAGATCACACTGCTGAAGTCTGCAGGCATTCATCCAGACTACAGGTGTATTCTGTTTTATCTGCCACTCCTGTGGACGGTTATATATCTGAAATATGTATAAAACAAACCCTCTGAGTATGTATAATATGAATTTTGTATATTTTCAGTACATATACTCTTTTACTTAGGGAAATATTTTAACTCACCATTTCAAATAGATTGACATCCCCACAAATATGTAGATTTCTTAAAAAAAGATGAGGTAATGTATTTTAGATTTATTTGTACAAATTCTGTTTTAGAGCCTTAACCTTACTAACAGATGTTACTAAACAATTTGCTACAAAGTATAGAAAAGGGATAGTAAAAGTCATGTGAATAAAATCTAATAGGATTTAAAATAAAACACGAGTGTGATAAAAGAATAATCTGGTATTCAGTCTTATGATGTATAGAATTTTGATGAATCAGCCTTTTTTGTGTGACTGGACAGAAGGGAAATCAATATTTCAGTGGTGATGCATTTATAGCATAAGGATGTTTTTCTATAAAATACATCTTTATTTTTTTTTCTCCATCCTGCTCCACTTTACTGAAATCTTTTGCTGTGTTATGCATGCGCATTTACAAATGCTCTCCTCTGGAAGACACAGTAAGAATAAACTGCAGAAGTCACTGTGCAGTAAAGATCCTAGTTCAGCAACTTGTTTTAAAGAGGCCATGATACATACGATCCTGTCACATATACCTCCAATTCTTTGCAGACAGTTGTTGATGAGGTTCAGTTATTTTCTGGATTTTTCATTTTAAGGTAGATATAACAAATTCACCATATAAAGCTTTTGTAAATAAAGATTACAAGATGATTCTTAATATGGTGGAGGGAATGAAGAATTAGCCAAATTCTCCAAGGTGATAAAAATATAAAAGATAAACTGCACTTGTGTGTAGTGGTAAACTTCCTTTTTTAGCATTTGAAGTTCTGGGTTGCAGATTTCTGGTTGGCTCAGCATTTGCACCTTCAATTACTTCACCACTTTGCTCCTTTGGTTCTTTTATTGCAATCAATAAAAAAATAAAAATAAATAAATAATTTAAAAAAAAATAATTAAAAAAAGGCTTGTTTAGTAAGGCAGCATCAGCATACAAAGCTCTGGTGTAGAGTGTGTCAACCTGTCTATGGGATTAAAGTCCCATGGATGGTCTCTGAACTCAACATACTTCCACTTTTCAAGCTACTGTTTCAAGTATCTGGGAGACTGGGGTTTCACATTTAGTTTGTGTATTGTCTCAGATTACAGTTTTCAAAATAGCTCATGCCCCAAAGTTAAAGCACTTGTAACCAAATGCCAAGACAACAGCACTGTAAGAATAGTAATCTGGAATGGACTTTAGTTCTGATCCTTGGAAACTGGTATAACAGAAAAGTAAAATTAAACATGGAGTTTCCTAAGACAACCTGAAACTTGTTTGAATTCATGCCGTGATTCTCCTACACAATTAAAGAAGTAACAAATAATTTTGATCTGCCCGACTAGCATGGTGTCGTACTGATATCTCCACTAGGATCTCATTGCTGGGTTCTCAAAGGGTGTCTGCACTCATTGCCAGAGCTTTTGAACTCAGCTCATATAATGTGTGTTACGTTTCAGTTTAAAGATGCACTGTTTATTTTCACAAGTTCTTGATCATTTATATTCATGGTTTCTGTATAGATCTGTGTTTCTATTGCCTTACTGTTGATATTCTAAAGGGAAAAAACTTCTGAATAATTTCTTCACTGCCTTTTTTTTTTTTTTTTTTTTTATATATATATTTTAGGGAACTATGCTAGAAAAATCAATGAAAATCAGAGATAAGCTTCAGAAATGAAGGTGGCATGATGTACTGTGAGGAAGTGAACAGTTTTCCCTTCCACTTTGCTCAGTTAGTACATACTGACACCCAGAAATGTTCAACATTTGTACAGGACATTTAGATTAGGGATCTGGCATGAGGAGATCTTAATGAAGCACAGATAGCTGCAAGTACCAGTTCTTTACTTTGTAATTATATTCACAGTGTTCCTCAAGCCTGACGTTTTCATTTCACAATTCCTGCACTGACTGCAGAGTGTAGAGAACAAAATTGCTTTCCTCATGGTGACATTTGAGATTTTAAACATGAGACGTAGCTATCCCTGGGCTTGGGTCCTTTTTTTAACTTGTTTTTCCCCTAAGTGAATACTTTCTACTAGCACTGGAAAAAGCTCTTCCATGTGACATGCTTGGAGTTCTCACACCTGTTTTCCCCTCTGTCTTCTATGTGTGAAGCATTTTCTTTTCAGCATTCTTAATGCTCAAAGATATTACTGAGCCACAGGGAGGCAAATCTGCTTTGTTATATAACAAAAACATGTTACAGAAGTCTGAAAAAAAACCCAACCAAAATAAGCAAACAATAACCCCTCTTCTTTTTTGAGAAATACTTTTTTAAATATATGTATTACAAAAAGGCTAGGTTAACAGTGACAGATGCAGAAGAAAGAAAAAATTCTGAATGGTGGTAGTTCCCAACTCCAAATAAGAAAAGTTGAATTTACTTAGTATATTAACAGGGGCATTCTGAATCTTTTCTCGCACTACACTTCAGAGAATATTTCTGAATTTTGCTCTCCGCAATTACTTTAGTTTAGTTTAGTTTAGTTTAGTTTAGTTTAGTTTAGTTTAGTTTAGTTTGCTGACAGGAAAGGAGATGGGGAAGAGGTGAAAACCGTAAGAGAAGTCCCTGGAGAAGGTATTGTTCTTTGCTTACCTAGGCTTTTGCTAATGGAGACAAGGCATTGCCAAAGAATTGGCAACTGCTTGAGACATTAGTCCTTATGATGAAAAAAGAACCTGTTTTATAGCAACAAACACAAAAACTGTGAAATTCATTGGCTTATTTAGTTTTACTTTGTTTTTTCTGAAGTGCAGTTGTTATGAATAACCAAAGCGGAAAATGAGATTCAATATAAACTTTGTATAATCTACTCATAAAAAAATGCATTTTTAAAATCATTGATTCGACAGTAAAAAGGGTTTTAAAAGTTGCAGGAAAAGCTGAGTTTATCCAACAGAGAAGAACAGCAGATCAGTTAAATTATTAAAGGTGGGCTAGATTTGCAGTGTTCCTCTGTTCGTATCCTCTTACACAATCTAACAGGAGGCAGCAATGGTGAAACAGAGTGACAGCCAAAGTCCACTGATCAACTTGAATGAATTTTCTACTTTTAGAATGTAATGTTACAAACAAAAAAATAAGCTTCCACTTTGGGAAAGAAGTGATTGAATGCTAAAAGATTTATTATCAAATGAGAAAAGAAAAACTACAGGATAGGCTAATCTGTAAATAATTTAAGAGACAAACTAAAGTAAAACTCAGCAGGTCTGAGAAACATCCATGTCCTGCTGATAACACAGGAATGACTGACTTTTTTCTAAAGAGAATTTGGGAGCAATTCAGTTCATACTGGAGTATAAAGTAGAAAATTGTCTAGAGGAAAATATCGGAACAGGCAACCTTTATTTTCTCCTTTATTTGAGAAAAATAGAAGATAAATCCTTAAAAATAAATAAATATAAAACCTAGGAAGGATATCACTCTATCTGATAAAATTGTCCTCTGTAATGATATGATTGTTTTCTTTGGTTTGTTTGCTTTGTTGTTTAAATGGTTGGGGTTTTGATAAATATCAGGACAATTAATTAGTATTACTTCTTCTGAAAACTCACATTAAATTCAGAAGGAAGAAAATGTCTTCAGTATTATTTAAATTTACCATATATGGTAAATATATTTTGGTAAAAACCAATATGTGTCAGGGTTGTATATGTGACTTTGTTTATAGGATATTCACATAAAACTTGTTCTTTCTCTGCTTTTGTTGTGTTTTAACCCCAGCCAGCTTCTGAGCCCCATACAGCCATGCACTCATCTCCCCAGTGGGATGAGGAGAGGATCAGAAGAGGAAACATGAGAAAACTCCTGGGTTGAAATAAATACAATTCAATAGGTAAAGCAAAGCCTCGCACATCTCTGTGCTATTGTGGTGGTTTTTGCTGGGTTGGAGATCATTTTCTTCTCTTATGGGTAACTGGTATGGGGCTGTTTAGGATTTCTGTGGGAAGCTGTTGATAATGAAGAGAATTTCCAGCACAAATCCTAAACACCCACGTACTAGCTACCATGAAGAAAATTAACTCTGGCCTAAAGCAGCACAGCTCTCCATGAAGGTTTTTGGAAATTTTTGGTGCTTGTTGGTTTTTTTTTGGTTGGATGGTTTGTTGTTGTTATTGTTGTTGTTGTTTTTGGTTTTGTTTGTTTGTTTGTTTGTTTTTGCTTTTGTTTTTCTGCTGTTGTTATTTCTTTATTTACAGTAAGTGTGTATCTTTTTAACTTTCTAAAACAAGTATCTGGAAGTTGACTTTTTTGACTTATATTTACTTAAATATAACCCTAAAAACTTAAAAATGCACTCATTTTTTTCATGGGTAGTCAATGTGCTATAAAAATTATCAAAAAAAAAAAAAGGAAAATTAATTTTTAATTCAAGATTATATTTGCTATTGATATGAGCAGCAGAAAGAAGGTATGGAAATCTGAAGTCAGTTTCAATGGAACTAATTATGGATTCAGCAAAATAGAAATGAAATTATACTTGAGGACAATATCCTTCTTTTTCCCTTTTCTGTTAATTTAATGACATGTAGAAAATAAATGTTTAACGGACCTGAAGTACATATTTCTTAATATAATAATTTATTTACATATGATCCTAGTGTCATAGTGTCAGAATTTATCAGATAATTGAAATTAACAGATCATTCTTTTAGGTCATCAACTACTTATGTGTATGGTTACATCTGAAAGATTAGGGAAAAAGAAAAGAAAATGAACCAAAAGACCAGTCTTCCCCAGATGTTTCAGTGTTGGCTATCAGAAGTAAAACTAATGGATTAGCTGTACTGGAGAAAATGTTAAGTCAATTATACTCTTGCAAGATTTATAAGAACTAAAGTGAATTTAAACTTGAATTGTCAAAGGAAATTTTACATGCATTAACCACTCAGCTGCATCCATCCCATATATTTAATTATGTACTGGATTTTGAACCACCATCTCCAGAGCAGTGTCAAATAAGAGTTTTCCTACATTACTGTTCATAGGCATTGCTCTGAATTACATGTGCAAAAAACTCAGCTGATGTCATCAAGAAAAGAATGTTAATATACTTTCATTCCTCTACTGGAGTTGTATGTTATGGTAAATAGACTTTACCTCATTCCCTAGAATCTTCAGCCAGTCAAGTGTTTAATGTTACAAGATTGCTTATGCACATCCCAGCATATTTGATATTATTTTACTTACAAGACTATGCAGAAAAACATCATTTGGCAAAGAAGATTGAAATGATGGCATGCTCTGGAATGATGAAAGTACTTTTAATCTGCAATTAATAATCCCAATTTCAAGGCAATATTTTTTCAATGCTATCAATTATGAAACTTTAGTGCTGCAAAAATGTTATCCATTAGTAATGCAAAACAGCTTAAAGCACAGTAGAACTAAAATTTTAAACAAAAAATTTAGAAATGTAAAGACTTTTTGCATTTATTTTTAATGATCAAAGTTTTTGCTTCTTTGTTCAACCTTCTCACATGCTATTTCAGAGATATACGTTCCAAGAACTTTTCAGATCTTACTGAAGAGAGTTGAAGTGCAGTCTAAAGCAGATTTTTCAAATTCAGTCTGTATTATCTTCTCTTTTGCTTACTTTTGTAAACTCTGTGCACTAAGACCACAGTAAAATGGTAACTCTGTTAGTAGCATTCTGCTTTGAGTAAAATGACATTGATACAAACATTTCTTGGATTCAGGGAGTTATTGCAGGGTCGCATTTGCAGGATGTGCACTTATTTCTGTTTTAAATTAACACTCTGCAATACTGGATGAGAAAGAGTGAGGAAACAGCTGCAATGTAAATATGGAATAAGGAGCTTATGTTTTCTTAAAGCTTATATTATTGGTACAGAACTTGAAGACAAGCAGACTGAAGAGAAAATGGGAAATTGTTAAAAGATAATTTCAGTACAAACTGTGAGGCAATAGAATGCAAATTAAATTCACCTGAATCAGGATCTTTCATAAAAACACATATTTTAATGGAAATATTGATAATAAAATTCATAGTTCAATTCCTAGACAGAATTCCATGTTATTATAGGTGAAATTCACCCAGACTGAAATAATTTCCATGTCTGAGACAAGATGTAGATTTGAAACTCTACATTCCTACATCCCATGTTAAAAAAATTAAAAAGAGAAAAAAGAAAGAAAAATTTGGGACAGAAAGGAAACTGCTTGGCTTTCAAGACAGAACAACTTGGTTTGCCTGGAGTTCTTGGGACAGAATTTAAAAATTAACAGTAGAAATGTGTTGTACCCTTTCAATGTATGTTTCTTGGAGATTTAGCTAAGGAAATTGCTTTCATGTTTTTACTTGTTCTGTGCGCTCACCATTACCTACACATGATAAAATTAAGACAAGAATGATTTGGGTTTTTTCTACAGTAGACAAATGGTGTAGCAATAAAACTCCTGTGTCCAGTCCATCTCACTGATTACATTTCCTATTCCATTTCTCTCTTTTCCTTTAAATTAGCATTATTTGTGTATAAAAATGTATTACTTTGGATTCTATCTTCCAAAGCATTTTAAGTAGCTACTTACTATGCTTTAATTTGAGAGACGCCTGTGCCTAATAAGCTTTCCATTTAAAATCCGAGCTTTTAGCTTTATAAAAGCTACGTGGTCTACATGTAAACACTGTGTAAATAGCATCTGAATAAAAGGCAGGGGCACACATTAGGAGCTGCCAGAACTGTGTCTGTTGTGGCTGCCCTGGTCGCTGCCGCTTGAGCAGCTGAAGAACAAAAGTCCTGATTGACCGGTGCCAACTCAAGCAAAAAACACGCCAGCGAAGAGAAAAGTTAGAAACAAACGCAGAAATAGGTTATAGGAAGTGTGTATATTTGTTGGTAGAGGGACAAGAGAGAGCCATTTAAAATGTGGTTGTAGAGCATGTTTACTTGTGATTTTATTTAGTACTGGAATAGAGAATCCTGGTCTTAGATTTTATATCTGTCGGATGATACTACCCCACATGGTTTTAGAGAATCTGTTTGCAAAGTTGTCTGAGAAAGGGTTTTTTTTATGTTTATACAATCTAATGCTAAACATTATGACTAAAATGCAGATTATTTCATGTGCTATAATACAGCCGAAATGTGTTTGTGGCAGAGGGGCTGTTTTGTCTAGAAACTGATAAAAATGAATGCAAGACTAAAATGTTCAGTATACTGTCTGGAGAATATTTATTTATTTAAATGAGAAAAAAAAAGTTCTTAATTGCTAGGTTTGAATTGAAAGCTATCAATGGCTTTTGCCTTGCTGTCCAATTTTGCTATTTGCTGGAGAACTGCATTTATTTATTTGCTCTAAGCAGCAGATTATGTTTTACTCAGTGAAATTAAAAATAATCAAACATATGTTAATGTCTGCAGGTAAAAAAATAGTGTTTTATTTAAACAGGATATTCTAAAAGAAATTTAATTTAAATTCAAAATTTAAAGCTCAGTTAGATTTCTGGGTTTTTTTAATGAGGCAGGTATGCAAGTTTTATGTATATCATAGTGTCCAGATACCATGCCTTTCATAAATGAACCTCTATAGTAAATCTGTTATACTATGAGTATAGTAACAATGTAATAAAACTTTCAGATTAACCAGTGACTTTTTTTTCACTTGGTAGTGGAGAACGATGGTAGGGATTTAAGAGCTGTTAAAGTCTATTGTCTATCGTGTAAGCAGTTGTGGTAGCATGGTGTAGCTCAGAAACAACAAAGGAGTAAGAAAAATAGAAAAAATAATTTGTGCAAAGAAAAGTAGAAAAAAATATTTCAAGAAGGTTTGTATCATAAAATGGACCATTGAGACGTTGATTTTTCCCAAATGGGAGGAAAGTTTTGGTTTTAAGGGGAAAAAAAGTGTTCTAAACATCTTCAATTCTTTTGGAAATAAAACAGCAGCCAACAATGTAGTCTTTGTCTGTTTACAAATACTTTTTAAGGCCTGGAAAACTGCACTGAGGTCTCAAAATTACTTTCCAGATTATATCTTTCTATTAACCTAGGGAATTACATTACAACAGATTCTTTTTCAGCAATGATAATTTTTTTAGAAGAGCGGAGCCTCTTCATTACCTAAGAAAGTAAAAGAGGAAGGGGAAAGATACTGTAAAAGGTATATTTATATCATAAGCTAGGGGGTTTTGTATGTTTCTGGTACACATAGACAAAACAAGCTTGTCCAAGGAGGAAGACAAAGGGTAATTATAACAGTTCCCCAGAGATGTTTAATAAACTCAACATTTCTTGGAGCCTGAACTGTATCGTTTTCTAGAAGACATACTTTTTATCTTCTTTTCTGGGAGGGGGAAAAGCTTCAATTCATGCATTCAAGAAACTATCTGCAAGATAGTGGCATAGTGGCACCTTCTGGACAGAGAAACTGAGTCTAAGTATTTTTGCAACTATTCGCTTATTGGGTTTATTTGCATCAAATAAATACTGCCATTACAGTGCCTGCAAGTAATTGAATTGGTGATGCTTATGGAGGTTTAAATGTACATCCTGACTGATATCACTAAATTCTCTGACAAAATTTGAAGGGTTAAAGTATTACATTACTCCAGATGTAATTTGTCTAGCAGATTGATGGGAAACATTAAATGAATATCAGTTTAGTCAGATGTCTTCTAATGCTCCTGCAACTCATGCTCAATCACACTGGTGAGTGAGATGTTGACTATTGTTGGGAATCTAGTGATGTGCTGAAGAAAGTAGATGATGACTGGAACAGGGGAACAATTGCTTTTCATGAGCCATCACGACAGATGCAGATCCCTCAGAGCCTTTCAAAATGTCTAGCAAGCAGCAGGGTATTGGTTCACAAAAGAAGAAGTTGGCCAATCAAATGTTTTGCATTCATTGTGTTACTTTTAGATCATGTTAACAAATGAATGACAGCCCTTATTTGCTCATAGCTTTCACATCGTGGAAAAATATGCAAGAGTTTCATTTGTGCAATTATCGAAATAAGGGACTTGAAATTCAGCTAGAAACAAAGTGTCAAGTCTTCCTGCTCAAGCTGACAGATCTCTAATCAGTTGTCATCTCATATTTACTTTAAAAGACTTTATTGCAGAATATTGAATATTTTGCAAGGAGAGAAGATAGCTATGGACTTCGTTATTAATCTCTTGAGAACAAGGTGATAATAAGCAAAGTTTCAGTCTTTTGAGGGGCAAAGATTTTATTAATAAATTCAGATGAATTTTAACCACCTCTTTTTTTAGAAAAGTTATTGAAGGCATCATACCAGTTAATTAATTGAAATAAGTACTTGATATTGAGCCCTAGAGAAAATGTTGGTAATTATTGCAGCTCAAAATTTAGTATTTGCTTTAGAGTTTAATTAACAGCATTATGATTTGTGTCATAGAGCAGCTCTAGACCTTGCCATTTTCAAATTAAAAACCTTAGCAGTTTTGACAGCTTTGGTGCCAGACAAAGCCTTTTTGACTAGTTTGTTAAGGCAAATGGGAGAGTTCAAGATCATCTATTTTTGGCTCTAGCAGTGTGGTATAGGCAGATGTGCCTAAGAAGCAGTTTCACAAAGCTAATCTCTTGCATCTACCTTACTCTGTGTTTTGAATCACAAGCTCAGATTCAGTTACAAAACCATTTCATCTGGAAATCTGTGCTCTGGTGATATCCAGATGTCCGGCCAAAAAGAGCAGTTAAGTTTTAAATGCTCTCTTAACACACGAACCCGGGACACAGGTAAAAATCAGAGTTGAAGGCTCAGACACTTTCGGTTAAGCAGAGTTTTGGAAGTTGCAGGTACTATATTTTGTTTAAGGGGATTAATTTCTAGAACGTTTCTTGGTGGTAGCCATCATCCTTCTGTAGCTATGTGCTGCATAGCCTCTATTAGGAGCTATTGCAAGAGAGGGAAGCAAAGTGACATTCCCTCTGTGGTGTTTTAAGCATTTAACCAGGAACAGAAAAATGCTTTCTGAAATCTGCCCCCAGGTGCCTACTTCCTGTTCTAGCTGAGTCTAGCTTGTCATTCAACAAGGGACGTAGGGCGTATTCCTGATCTCTCCCATATTCGATAAGAGAATGCTTGTGTGACATTACCTGGGAGGAAATTCAGCTTTGAACAGGCATAATGACTTGAAATATCAGCTGTGTAAATAAGAAATAAAGTAAAAAAGCAATTCAGGTCTCTATTCAGAAATACGAGTTCTTTACCTAGATTAAACTAAGACACTGTATTTTGTTGGTGCAACTTTCCTCTAAGTAACTCTGGCTGACCATTGTAAATAAGATTATTTTCTATGCACTATTTCAATTTGTCTTGAATCTGGGACAATTGCATCAAAATCTTGCAGATGATCTGTACTGAAGGTCATGGCAGAGGGTATAATACAGAATTGTAATAATGTAAACTGTCATAGATGTTTTTGTTTCCTGAAATATGCTGACACATCTTTATGGAAATAAAAGGTTCTCTTTAACTTTGTTATGCGTAGCAGAGCTCAGAAGATGTACTTTCAGAACAAGTGAAATAGTTTCCAAAGTGAGGTACTTTAACTTTTTATAGAAAAAGCAGTAAGTCTGAAAATGTCTGTTTTGTTTGGCACTCTTTTGTCCCCATCTTAATATTTCCACACAAGTTATTTTCATATGGCATATGACAAAAAGAGTGTTGTTCTTTTTTACTTCTACTTATTTCTTTCTAACTATTTAAAATATCGGAAATTCAACATATGTCTCTTAGGCAGATATTAGAGAATGACACTTTTTCACAAATTTCATTTCATTTGGTCAATAAAAGATTATTTAAAATTTTAACATAAGATTGTGAAATTAATAATAGTGAGAAATTTATTTCAGAAGTTATTTTGAAAAGCTGTTTTCTAGAGACTCTTTACCTAGAAAAGAGTTGTCTACGTTCCTGTTGCAAGCTGTGAAGTGATAAGTTATTCTGCATTTCAGGATGTATGACACAGAATTCTTCTGATGTTTGCAGCCTTTAAAATAAACTGTTTCAGTTCTTTTAGAATTGCTTCCTGCAGAGAAGAACCTCATAATTAGAAACAGAGTAGGATAAAACTGCAGTGCAAGTCCTTTGATGTGTTGGTTATCTGATAGATTTTTTAGATAAGATGAACTATAGCTATTGATAATACTTCTATTTTTAAGCTAGACTTCTAGAACTACCTAGAGTTAGCTTGCTTTTAATTTTATTTGATGAACAACAGAATATTAAGCATGAAGCAGATAATTACAGTATTCAGGTTTACAGACTGGAATACCTATTCAAAACACTACAAAAATTTCATTATAATTGCTTATGTTCTGTTTGGGTTGAGTTCCTTTCAAATCTAATGATTTCTTCTTTTTTTCCTTTCCTTCACGTTTTGTTTTGTTTTTTTTTTTTTTTTTTTTTTTTTTTTTTTTTTTTGGTTTTTTTTTTTTTTTTGTTTTTTTTTTTTTTTGGTTTTTTTTGGTTTTTTTTTTGTTTTTTTTAAGGTATGCATACTTTATAAACAGAAATGCCTCTTCCATGTTCTTCTTAGCCTGCTTTTGCTGTCTTTTAAAAAAATCCCAAAAATACTACCCCTGAATAATACCTGAAAATATCTTGAAGATATGAAGAAGACCAGAAAAATGTTCAAAGAGAATAACATGTGTAGTAAACAGTTTGTATTTCAGTTTCATAACATGCAAACAAAATCGGTGAAAATTAGTCTTAAGTAATGAGAAGTTTTCCCATCTTGCAAAATTTAGTTTTGTTCTTTTCCATCTGCCATCCCATATTATACAGTGCTCTTCCAGAGCCTGTCTGTTGTGTTCCACCCACATGTAGGCATATATAACTTGCCATTGGTGTATTTCATAGTATGAAACGTATTATTGGTAAAATGGTAATGGTATATCATAGCAGACATCTGTCTTACAAACTAATTTTTCCTAAAAATTATATACTGAGCTCTGTGCAACATTGCTTTGTGACAAGTTTCTACTGCACTTATCCTTTTGAATCCTATATTGACAAATTAATCACTGCTGTTCTAAAGCAAAAGATTTTTTAGTAAGACCAGAATTGTGGGGTTTTTGTGGTTTGTGGGTTTTTTTTTTTTTTTGCTTGTTTGGTTTTTTGTTTTGGTTTCGTTTTGTTTTTGTTTTGGGGTGGTGGTGTTTGGTTGGTTGGTTGGTTGGTTGGTTGGTTGGTTTTGGGGGGTTTGGTTTGGTTTTATCACACTGTTTCTGGGCTACTGAACTTTTACAAATGTAACCCCTAGGAAAAGCTAAGCTGGTATGGCTCCATATGTAGCCTCAGTTTCATTTTTTAGTTCTATCTCTTTACAAATTCATATTGTTGATTTCATAAGATTCCTTTGTTTATATTTTTGTTTGATAACCTTTTTAGTTGAGTTGTCTTGGGTAAATAACACAGCAAGAGATGTCAAAATAATATTCTCTATAATCTTATTTTATTAGAACACTATGTAATAAGCTAACAAATGTTTTTTGTTGCTCTTAATAGTGAAAACAAAGATCTTATGAGATAGACAGAATATGAAAGTCTGAAATATGTATTTTGCTGCTTCTCTTTAATATCCTTTCCCCCCACATTATCTAGTCAAGCAACCTTCAGTAGATTCCTATGTGGAATAAAATCTACAGTCTCCTTGAAGTCTCATTCATTTATCACCTATAAATTTAGAGGCAGGGGCACAGATTCCCCTCTGAGCCATGGAAAATTCTCTCAGTTAAACAAGTTTAGTTACTCTTGAGAATCGAGCAATCTTTCATTTTCCTCAAAGGAGTTCCACTTAACCTAAAACTCTTCAGTCAGAAAAACACACGCTGCTGCTGAGCAGCTTTGCTCAGCAGCTTTACACTTTTGAGCTGAAAAATACATTACACAGTAATTATACGACAGACTACAAACACATTGTTAAATTGTATTTTTTATCACGGTGTTTTATTATCTCTGTTCATGTAAACTTAAGAGATGAGATGCAGTGAAATATAGTAAACATTTTGGTATCATCTTTAATGTATCTGTTATCTTTTTGGAGAAAAATTATCTATGCTTTGGATATGATGCTGATATGCTGTCAGTGTCTTAGAAGAGGGTTTAAAGTTGCATAAATCTTCATCTGTTTTATAATAAAGACACAAAACATGTAATCTTGAGAGACCTTATCTTCTCTTTCTCTTCCACTGAAATTTTCAGTTCCTATCCTTGGAACAGATCTGGATCATACCAGCTTTAGTTGTTTATTTTGCACTTCTCATTGATGACAGAAATAATTGATTCAAAGGATATCAGAGCAGTATGAAGTTAGTCTCTGAATAAACAAAATATTTATGCTTTTTAGAAGTTTAAATGAAGTTGGATTGACCAGACTTCTAAATCCTATGTACTAGTGATGTATTGAATCTTTGTGAAAACTATGCCTTAGGTATGAAAGACAGGGTAGGTAAAACTGAATCAGAGGCAAATGCTCATAGATGTTTATTGTTCCTTTGGCAAATTTGTATAGCTGAGATCTTTAAAACAATTTTAAATTTCCTAAGAGGGTTTTCAAAATACAGATTATTGTAGAAATCCATGTAAGTTTTGCTTTGCAGAACAAGAGATGCTTGCAGCTAGACAAATTTTCACGGACTGAAGCGTAATGAATGAATCTAACAAAAGAGAAATTAAATTATATTTTGTTTAGCAAGGAAAATTTATTCCAAATTTTCTCTTTCTTCCTTTTCCATCAGTTCTACCTCTTAAAATTTGAAATCTAAGATATGTCTGTAAATCTTAATTCAGATTAAGATCTCCCTATGAATAAAATTGTTGCAAGTTATCCAGAAGAATTGTTCTCTTAATAAATATCGTAACAAATTGCTATTTTGTTAATCCAGAAAAAATAATAATTGTATTCACATAGTTTCAATGTGAGGCAAGATATCTCTCTACTGATTTTCTAACAGATGTGGTATAAAATACATTAGGTCCATGGAATGATTTAGTGGCAGAAAAAAAAATGTTCTAATCTCTTGAAATTAAATTATATAGCAGCTATTCAATGACTTTTAATCTTGTGGGCTTGGAAGATGCTATCAGTCAAAGAAGCAAAGATACCTCCTTTTTTGATCTTTCCTTAAATATAGTGTTCAGCATTTTATGTGGAAGAAAGTCAGACAGATAAATCTGTTCCTTTAAATTAATTTGGTGCCGATTTACACATTTACTTATGGACTTAATTTTAAACAGAAAAAAGAGTTGGATACATGTGTTGTATCTAGTGACAATTATTTAGATGGTCCTTGCACTATGCTAATGTTATCTGTAGAGATATAAGGATATGTGTGATTGGGACAATAAATCCAGGGAAGGAAAAAGGCATTCATATTAAGTATAGAAGTTTGTCAAAGATAAGATAACAGATTTTGTTCAAGAATGATTGACATGAGAAATATAATTGTAGAAAATACAAGTAAAATTCAACCTATTAAGTCCAATTCCTTAAAGGAAAATAGGGAAGACCTGTCTCTCACAGACATTTTTTGAAGCATGAAAATTGTTTAAAGGGCATCCTAATTTATCCAGTTCACAAAGCTATCTGTGATGGCAGGAAAAGATTTTTTCTTGAAATGGATGCTTTATTCTCTTTCTCCCAGTAGCTGTTCAGAGCCTTGTCTATTTATATTCATTATTGTTGCTGTAAGAACAGTGCTGGTTTTCATTATTTCATTGGCATGAGAAGCCCTGATTCAGTTCTGCTGTCAATTTTGACCTCTTTCTGTATCTCCTCTACTTTTAGTGACTAAAAGCATCAGTCAATAGAAATAGAGAAAACTCCACAAAATACTTTTGCAGAAGAACCAAATAAATATAACAACACTCAAGATATATGCAATTGCAGTTCACATGTCTTGTAGGGTAAAGCATGCACTGAGGTTTGTTCAGTTGTTTATTGCGCTGTTACATATGTAGTTAGTTTTCACACACCTGGCAGGAAAGAAATTTGAGAGTATACATAAATAATCTAACAAAAAATAGAAGTCTCAAAATACCTTCACAGAAAGAGCAGAATAAAATCAATGTTAACTTTAATGATAAAGGTATTTTTTGTCAAAATATTTTGAGAACATACTGGTTTTTCCATTTGATTTCTATCTGTTACTTGAAAGTAAGATTATTTTCAAATTTAGCTAATTTTCAAATTTTCAAATTTAAATCATCTCTGATTTAAAACAGACTATGTATACAAATAAAGCAAATGCTTTACCAATCCATTTAAGTTAATTATCCTTAGTTTATTAAACTGTAAGTTTAATTAACTAATCACTGGTGTCCACCACTGTGGACTGTGGGTTTATCTGCTGTGCTTATTCTAGACCTAATTTAATGGATCACTATCAGAAATGCTTTATTTACAAAAGGGCATTAAATATGTTCATCAGCCCTCTCTGCTGCTCATTCCTGTACAAGGTCCATGAAATATCCAAGTGTGATGTGCAGTTACTGGTAGGACTTCATTCAACTCTGGTAGGAGCATGTCATACTCTTTGAATAATTCTGGAATAATTCCCTCATCTGACAATAAATATGGCTTAGGTGATTGATATTTCAGTACACATTTCTTTGCCTGAAGTTGCAGCTTCATAGTAGACACAAGTAGAAAACAATTGAACCAGCCAATATGGAATCTAATGCATGAATAAATTAGCTATACTTCAATGCACAATGCTTTACATTCACAAGAACCACAATCCCAACTGACACTTCTATTATGATCTCAGAAAGGAGCCAGAGACTAAAACACTGCAGAGAGAACAATTTTCTACTGAACATTTTTGTGTCAGGAAACCATATTCAGAATTACTTGAAAGGAAAATGCCTGTACAAAGTATGCACCATGTGGCCTAGCTATGAGACATCGTGAGGGCAATAGTGGGAAATGACCATCTAATAGAAGTAAATTGGCAGTTTATTAAAAAATTGTCTGAAATAATAATTGCCAAAATACTACATTAGTTTATTGGCTTTAACAATAGCTGTCCTTCAAGTAAGATGAAATCTTCAGATTTCGTATTTTTTTCATCTTCCACTTCTTTATGTTCTGTCCAGTTTCTATATTTGACCTTTTAACCACTGATGTTTTGTGTCTTCTTTGACTTTTCAAAGCAGCCCAACAGCTGCTAACTGATTATGACCAATTAATGTTGGGTCAATTAGTAGAGATTACTCTGTGGACTTAAACTGGGAATAATCAAGAGGATTATTTTTTTTATTTTCCTGACTTCTAGTCAATACATTTAAAACATTAACATTTAATTTTTTTGGTTGTATATGTACTCTTAAAAAGAAGATAATTTAACTTCCCTGTTAATATGTTTTGCTTGGCTAAGTTTTATGCTTTCCTAACAGACATAATTAAGGGGTTTTTTCTACCTATTGTCGAGAATGTAGTCATGCATTGCCAGTGAAGCAAGCTTAACATTGTCATGTTTACTGAAGTCTGAGTGAAAGTATAAACTAGTAATTTACAAAACTTCTTGGTATTCAAATGAATGGAACAAGCTGGAAAATATGTCCTTTATTCTGGAAAAAGTAGATGTTAACTCTGAAGCAGTAGCCCAAAGTATATATGCTGCACTTCTTAAGAAATCTGGAGATGTCACAAGCAGAGCAACAATGGAATATTTCCTAAGATTTACAATTTTATTGGTATTATAAATGCTTTGGCAACCAGGTTAAACAGAAGTACACTAATTTTAGTATTGTGCTGCACAACGTAACAGGAGACTAATTGCAACATTAAACGTTCTTTAACCAAAAATAGAATTGATTCACTAAAAATGTAATTCCATTGCAGTTACTTCTTACAAAAATTATTCCATTTTTACTTTGGGGCTGGGAAATATTTCATAAAATTTGGAGGAATGTCTCAAGAGATCTATTGCAGAGTATGCTCAACTCAACTAAATGACAGGAAATTTAAAGACACTGTTACCTAGTCAACTAAACCCCAGTATCTTCATCACAGGGATGAGAGATGACTCCTGACTAATGTGTTCAAGTCCAGTCTTGCCTTTAACATTCATCACAGTTCTATTTGTAAAGTGAAAGCTATACTTCTTTACCACCCATAACTGTTGAATGAGTGAAACAGTCAAATAAGTATGGTCAAATAGCTATGATAGACACTGTTAGATTGTACCTCTCACAAGGATCAACACTATTGTTTCCAACAAGCTTAGATCTTGCAAGTAACACTTGATTGTTTGTCCTCTGTTTTGTTTCATTCAAATTGCTTCTATACTTGTTATTGTTAGGAAAAAATTATCATTATACTGCTTCGTTCCATTCTGAGATAAGCACTGATATTCTAACCTCTTTTCATATAACATCCCCATGATTCATGTGTAGGATTACACTCTTTTGGCTATATACGCTCAAGAGGAATTAGTGCTGTGTTTAGTACTTAATTACTAATGGACTGGAACCCAGATGAATCTGTCATAAATATGGAAAAATTCTGAGCTGATGTTTGCAATTAATTCACTGTAATCTGCAGACACAGCTGAAAAATCAATAAAAAAATTAATGGAAAAAATCCCTTTGAGCAGGACATAAATCACACTGAGAGATTCATTATCTTTCTGTATTTGTCTATTTTTTTGAGGTGTAAAGCTTTTCCCACACACTATAAAAGTGACATCAACAGCAAAGAAAACAAACTCTCAAAACTCCCTCTTCCCTGCAAAATCTCACAAAAAAAGTTTCAGTACTTATAACAGAGGTACAAATTTAGGGGAATTAGTTGTGTAAGGTATTAAAAACACCTGTAAGATGATGCAATCATCAGTCACAGACAGCAAAGGTTCATGAGGGCAAAGTCCTGCTTATAAAACTTTATTTCCTTTTACAAAAATATTCCCCACCTAGTTGATCAAGGGAAGCCAGCTGATGTAATCTTTCTGGATTTCAGTAAAGTTTTCCATAGTGTCTCTCAAAGATCCTTCCAGACAAAAGTTTGAGTACACAGCTGGATAAACACATCATGATATGCTGGGTGAGCAGGTGGCTCATGGGTCAGGCACAAAGGGTTACAGTAAATGGGGTGACATCAGAGTGGTGACCTGTCACTAGTGGGGTTCCACAGGGCTCCATCCTCAGATCTAAGCTCCTCAGTATCATTGTAAAGGACTTGGACACAGGACTGGAAGAGACTAAGCAAGTTTGCAGATGATACAAAGTTGGGAGAAGCTGTTGACACCCTCAAAGGCAGGGTGGCCCTGCAGAGACACCTTGACAAATCAGAGAGCTGAGCAATCACCAACCACATGAAGTTCAGAAAGGGAAAGTTCTGGATTCTGCATCTGGGATGGAGCAGCCCTGTATAGACAGACTGGGGAATGAGATGCTGGAAAGCAATGCCATGGAAAGGGACTTGGAGGTCCTGGTCAGTGAAAAGTTGAATAAATGTCCTGGCAGTCAGGAAGGTCAAGTGTATCCTGGGGTGCATCAAGCACAGCATCACCAGCCAGGCAAGGGAGGGGATTGTCCTGCTCAGCTCTGGCTGGGGCAGCCTCACCTCGAGTGCTGAGGGCAGTTTTGGGTGCCACAGTATAAGAAAGATAGAAAGCTACAAGACATCATTTAAAATAGGGTTATGAAGATGGTGAAGGGTCTAGAGGTCTAGATGGTGAAGACACCATAAAACGAGCCACTGAGGTCACTTGGTCTGTTTGGCCTGGAGGAGACTGAGGGGAGACCTCAAAGCAGTCTACAACTTCCTGATGAAGGGAAGTGAAGGTGCAGGCACTGATCTCTTCTGTGATGACCAGTGATAGGACCTGAGGGAGTGACCTGAAGTCATGTCACAGAAGGTTTAGATTGGATATTAGAAAAAGTTCTTCACCCAAAGGGTGTTTGAGCACCGGAAAGGCTCCCCAGGGAAGTGGTCATGGTCTTTAACCTGCCAGAGTTCAAGAAATGTTTATACAATGCTCTCAGCACATAATGTGGTTGTTGATGCTGTCCTGAGCAGGGCCAGGAGTTGGACTACAATGATCCCTGTGGATTCCTTCCAACTCAGAATATTCTATTATCCTAATATTCTAAAATTCCAGGGTAGATTTCACTACTTCTCAGGAAAAACACAAGGTCCCAAAAAAATTCCTCTAACGAGGAAGCTCATGCCGCTGACATGGAATAAAAGACAAAACTCTGTAACTAGATAATCACTAAATCATTTTCTTTCCCAGGGACAAGCGGAAGTATTATCATTTATGGCTGAGTTGTATGATTTTATATTTCTGTTCTTCATAATTAATGAGGATGAGCAATATATTTTATAAAATTTAGCCCATTTCTTCTGAAGTTTACTTACACAGGCAGGAAAAATGTGATTTAATACAATAATGTTTTTTATTTCTGGTTTTAACATTCATTTCAGTCTTCTATCATGTAGAATTTCTGTTAAAGACGTGAAAATGTATTCTTTGTACTTTTCAATTCACTGCATTGAATTAAATTTGGTTCTGTATCCCAGATCTTCTAATATCATTAGTTGTATGTGCATTTGTGAGAGAAACATGTATGACATGAACAGATGAGTGTATATTTTATTCCATTGTTTGGGATAAGGTTACCTTCACAGGACACAAAAGGTTAAATTAACTCTTCACATGACTTCTCTATTTATTCTTACAATATGACTTTCTCATGACAGCTGCTAAAAAGACAAGTAGTCCGCAAGTTGTTTCTGCTTCATGCTGATCTCTATATTATTTAGGTGATCATTTGCATGTAGAGAATAGATAACTTTGTTCTTTCCCCCATCTGAAAACATAATTTAAATTAACAGAGCTCCAGCTTATTTTACACTTACAAGTTTAACCTTTGAGGGTCTATGACTTGTAACAAAATATGCTTTACATGAGTAACACCAAAAATCTCTGGAAACCCAAGTAATTCTCTTTTTATGAAAGCAGTACTACTATTTAATATAGGTTGCTCTATACTATTTTATTCTGTGTATGCAGGCATAAAATATGATCCAGAATCCAGCACTGTTTTGCTGCACAAAGTGGAACAATATGAAACATTTCATTTTCACAAATGCAATGGTACTATCAACATAATCAGTTCAAGTTACTATTTCATGTGTCAAGATAATTCTGTAAGAAAAAGTAACTCACTGAAAGATATGAAAGAACTCAGTATTTTCCCTTAAAGCCAGTTCTTTAATATAGAAGCCTCCAAACAGAAGCCTCCAAACAGAAGCCTTAGACTTTAGTTTGAGTTCTTGTTGACAAGCACAAGTGGTCCAGTTTTTCTGTTTGTTTATTGATTTTATTCCTGCCATTACTTGTGACAATTAACCAGCCATGTACTTAGTGGGGATTTATCTTTTTAATCAGTCATCATTTGAAGCTAAACCTTAGCCATATATAATGTACTTATATACTGCTTCAACAAATGTCAGTCTTACAAGAGCACTTGAAACTCCATGTCACTGACTCTTACTGTGTATTCAGCCTTTGTTATCAGTTCTGTATACCCTTGAAGATACTTGTGACGTATCCATGAGACCAAATGACACTGGACATGTTTTGGGCCCATATTTTTTAGTTTATAAATGGAAGCAATGCTGCATTCATTAGTATCCCTTAGAAAATATTGTTTGGAGTATCTCCAAAAATGTCTGTTGAATGAGATGAGCATAAATTGAAGGGAGATGAGGGGAAATCATGGTGTTTTTATCTTCTGTGGCAAGAACACTTGTTTTCCTACCTGTTGTCCATTCCCAATATGAAAATACATTATTAAATCCTTATCAACAGTAAATAAAATAAAAGGGAAAAACAGCTCAGGTGAGCTAATAATGGCTGCTAGCTACCTGATTCCCTTAGAGCTCCTGCAGTCCCATCACTTTGGCAGAATATCAAGGAAGTTATGGTGACTTTTGAGCCTCAATTCAGATTTTCTTAAGTTGCCTGTAGGAGAGCTGACATTCTAATTGCTCCATAAATTGTTTCAGCTCAGGGTTTGTTAAGCGCTGACACATTTTACTGAAAAAAATAAAGGTATGTAATTTGACACAGTGACAGATTAATACCTTAGCATTAGATTGGCAGAACAATTAGACGGCTTAAATGTTTCCTACATCTTAATGTCTATGCTACTTCAGGAAGCTACAGTAAGTCCTGCTTTTCTGAAGGATATGTTGCCATTTCAATGATAGAAGTAAATCAGGCTATCAAAGGATTTAACAGGATTACAAGAAGTCTTGCAGCAATTACATTTAAATCTAGAAAATTAAAATCTGGGGAATTTAGGTTCAGCATGGTGTATTTAGTATGGCACTCACCACTAGTACCCCATAAGCCGATATTTAGTTCTCATTATACATATACAATTGCTTTTGTGAAAGAAAGTGAAATAATTCAGTCTGAACTAAAGGATAAATATAATTTAAACAAGAGACAACTTTGTGTTTCTACTGGCCTTTCCTATTTTATAATATAATCAAACTAGTATTTGTCTAGAATTAGGCCTATTGAATTTGATTTCACTTAACTGTAATGTTGCAAAAATTTATGTTATTGTCCTCCACTGACAACCATCAATCAATATGATTTTGGCCCATAGGAGTACAAGTATGGTTTTTTTTAGTGTAAAAAACCTAAACCCCATAGATCTGTTTTTAATATAAATTGTCTTTAAGCTAGTTGTGAAATACTGGCGATTCCTTGAAGGACATAGATGCAATATTATTGAATTGGTATAATCACTAATTTGGGCAAGTTATTCCATGATTAGGGAAACAGTTAAAGAATATTATACTTTAAACTGCTGGAGGTAACTATGCTAGAATAACTATGACTATGTGGAATCTCAGTCAGAAATATTATTGCTTGGGTAATATTTCTTTATTACTTGGGTGATATTTCTTTGGTTACATGTCTGAGTCATTTTAAGTAGCTATACAGACTGGTGTAGTATGTTTAATAAGTGTGAAAAAAATCATAACTTTATACATTCATTATCATCTTTTACTGCTCCTCCCTAAAACACAGACAGATAATATTCAAGAGAAGCAAAACAAAAAATATCATATAAGACATAAGCACTTGTGAAATTTTGATTCTTACACCAGTTTCAGGTTTAATGGACTTAAATCTTAATGGACTTAACATTCAGAGGTGTGATATATTTTGCACTACTACAGTTAGAAGCAATATTTACTCTTTAACTTTGTGAAGAAACTAATTGTAAAATGGGACAGATGGTTTTTTCCTCAGGAAACAAGATTTTTAAATGGTAAATTATCTTGTTGGAACTTGAGAGTGGGTGGGGTGTTTTTATCATTACAAGCTTTATGTTTCTGTATTCTTTTGATTAACACCTGAATTAAGTGATCCAACTCTTTCTGGGTTTTGCTTGTAGTTTTATTACCATAAAATGTTAAGGATTCCAAAATGGGTTTTTGGTTGAGCTGAGGTCCAATGTCTGATGTTGATATATTACTGAATAAGTCAAGAGTCTCAACCCAGAAACAGTTAGGAATTGGACTGAGGCCAAAGTACATGAGAGTTGGCAATCACGTTAACAGAACTGTAGAGCTGAAGGGAAAGTTTTGAAGTCATTTAGTGCATCCTTTCTTTCCCAAGATATGATTAGTTACCTTTATGTTATCCAGGGATTTTTTTTTTTTTTTGTAGACATTTGTAAGACTCATTCCAGATTCTGTAACCTTCCATTACCACATTCATTCGCTCAAAGATTTTTTTTTTTTTTTTTTAAATTTCTAACCTGATTTGTCACTGTTGCAATCAAGACATTACTTCTGGTCTTTTTTCACTATGGGCATGCAAAACAGATTGTTTCCACTCTTGTTCTTTCTTTTTTTTTTTTTTTTTTTCCCTTGCCAGTTAGGTACATTAACAGGGCTCTTCCCTAACATATCTGCTTTCTCTTCTGACTAATTCACTTTCATTCATCTATCATGAATTTTTGTCAAATGTTGAAGAATCATTTAACTGTTTCTATTTTCCTATGACATTGCTTTCTTTGTTTGCTTTATTTTTATTAGTTTTAATTGTAAAAGACTATTTATCAGCACGTTTCCTTTAACATATCACTTTGGTCTCTCTTGAAACTGCTAAATATTAGGACTTTGGACATCACAACAGTGAGTCTTCCTGGTTTTAGGGATTATTTAAGTGGAGCTATTGTTTTCCACCATTTTCAAGTAAAGTATTGAAAATTCTCACTTTCATTCTATATTCTTCATTTTTTATTTCTATATTTCTTTCCCTTGCATTAAGAAATTGAATTTTCAGAATTCATTATTTTGTACGATTCTGCCATACCTTGTCTGACAATATTAATCATTCCATCATTATACATAAAACCTTTCTATGCTCTCAAGTATTTTCTTAAGCACTGAAAGGAATTTTAGAATTAGGCATGATATATATGAAATTATTCTAGTCCAAAAGCAATTAATATATTCATTACTTCAGTGTAGTTGGCATATCTCAAGCAGTGGATTTGTGTTTGACTTTATTCAGTAAGACTGTTTCAGAGATGGCATGCACTATCTCTGCAGTACATGATAATGCCACATTCAGAATGACAGCAGTCCAAGCCTTAGGGCGCTAAATGCTTCTTGAGATATGTTCAATTGCTGTTTAACTGTGTTTGGCCTAAGGTACAGAGAAAGAAATTGCTGATGCTTTCAAACATGTTTGAGTATTTTATAGTGTCTTGGCATGTCAGAATATGCCACAGCACAAACTGGCGTCCAGTTCCTGAATTACTGCAATTAGGAGGCAAAAATTTCAACAACAGTACTGTTGAAGCTGTATATCCTTGTAGACTAGCTTTCTTTTTTTCCCCTTAAACAGTGATTTTCTACAATATCTACTCTCTCAGCTGTTTTCTGCTCCCTGATCATGTAGTCAATACTTGTTATGCTTTAAGAGCTCTATTGTGTCCCTGATCCTACAGCTCATAAAACAGTCATGGCTTTTAATATAAAAGCCATGCAAATGGACTCCACTTTAATCATATAGTGGTATTTCACTAGCATTTTGGATGGTCTGAATGTAAAATATTTGCGTACAGAATGCAAAAAAATGGGGCTCATCCAAGCCACAGTCTCTTCTTTTCCTATATAGTTCCTATTCTTTTTTTTATTTACAGTAGCTGGAAATACTCCACGTGTTTTTTATAGGTCCTCAATAAGTAGAACCATGCAGGGATATTATGGGCCTGTCAATGTGGAAAACAAAATCTCCATGTAGTCATTGATTTATCATAGATACTATTTAGAACTCATCTGCCAATGACTCCTCAGATCCTGTGGACCAAGCTGCATGGTTTACAGAAGTACTGTTGCACTCCCGTAGTACTATATGGCTAATGTGGTTTTGTATTTTTCCAAGAAAAAGATCTACAGCTAGGAATGTTTTTTTGAAAATGTTCAAATTATTGTATCTAGATATAGTGGCACAATTGATTTGGGAGTTTTTCTGTCTCCAGGGACAAGTGGAACAGAACTTTTGCCAGGTTAAGTACCTCTCAAGTCTATTGTTACCATCAGCTTTGTGTGTGGTTTACAAAACTAAAAAAGTGAAAAGCTTTTTACTTTTTTCCCCAGTGTCTGTGCTAGAACCATGTCATGACTAGATGTGGGTCTATAAAATACATTGTACAGGAACAGCTGTTAAAACCATGTAGAGTGAAACCAGAGTGAGCATTCTTTACTATATTTCTGCAATATGTGTGTAAAATAAAAGCACATAACTTGTAGCATGTACAGGCATAGAATGGATATGGGTTGGAAGGGACCTTAAAAATCATCTAGTCCCAATCACCAGTGTGCTTGTTGACTACTGAGTGCATAATACTATTTATGTCTTTGATATTAACCTCTCCTCTTACTAGGAATAAGAGGAGAGAAAATAGTGGAAAACTGCTTGGTTGGAATACTTCCATTAGTTTCTTTGGCAATAACTGGAGATAGAATATCATCTTTCCCCTGTACAACCTGCAGTTGTAGGTGCCTTCCTTTTTTAAAGATAAGCGACCCTACTAACCCTACAGTCAGGTACAATTAGCAGAAACATTAGCATACATATAAATATCTCAAATCACTCACATTCTTTTGTACAAAGTTTTATGGAAAACATAAAGCATATCACTGTCTCAGAAAGAAGCTGCAAATGTTCAAGGAGTTGTTAGATGAGTAGTTAGCAAAGTTTAAAAAAATATCTAATTCTTATCAGATAACTTTTAAAAACTTGTGGTGGAAGCTTCTATCAGATAGAATGACAAAGCAGATTTTAAGGCCCTTTAAATTAATGTCTTCCAATTTTTTTCCCAATCTGAAGTCTGGCAAGTGAAATCTGTTTTAAAAGTATTCATTTTTGAAGTTTCCATTTAAATGCATACTCAATTGTTTTTTCTAAATATCTGCATTTTAGGGAATGGGTTTACAATGGTTATGCCAAGCAATACCTAGTTCTGATCTAGAGACACCCTAAGGAGATATACTTGAAAATAACTAAGAGGATACTTTCTGATGATGTCTTCTGATGATCCTTTAGTGTAGATAAAAGGTTGAATTTTACTAGGCTATATAAGCTCTTAGAACTTAATCTCAAATCTACAAATTTCTGTATAACAACAACTATCATATCTCTTTCTAATTAACATAGTGATTTTTTTTGTCGTTGTTAATAAGAGACATTTTAAGCACAAATATAACTTGATTTCCAGATATATAACTGCAGTAGGAATCTGTTGTGCTGCTCCTTGATGATTTGCCAATTCTGCTGACAAATTTTTGCTGTGTCATATTCCATTATACTTTTCAGCTCTCAGTGGGGTCACTACTGGAGTATTTAACTTTTAAACTGAGAAGCACTTAAAAAAGCATTTAGCTTAGAGATAGATATATTTCAATGCAAATTATAGTAGAGGACATGAGTAAGTTTATTTTTATATTTTCAAATTTGAAGATTTTTCAAAATTCCATGGTCTAGGCAATTAAAAATGCTGAGCATAGAGTGCCTACTCTGCAAAAGAGAGTTGATCTGTTTCAGTGAATTAAAAAAAATGCAGTTACTTATTCTGCAGCTAAAGTAGCATGGCAGTTTATCCAAATAAAAGGTTAAATCATTGTTATCAAGTGCAGTGTATAGAAAGCATTCCATTTTCCCTTAACTGACTAGTTTAGGTATGCCAATTTTTGAAACAGAAGAGCAATTAAAATGCAACAGGTTTCAAACCATGTTAGAATAAATCTGTACTCAAATGCTGTCCTGATTCAAGCTCTAAGAACAGATGCAAGAAAGCAATGGAGTAGAAGGCTGTATTAACTATAAGTGTCAAATCTTAACTGAAGGTATTTTAGAGAAAAATATATAGCACTGAGTTTGACAGCCTGAGGGAGAAGAGGCTGTTGCTGCTGTTCCATACCCCCAAGTCCAAACAGTAGCAAAGATGAAGATACAATCCCAGTAAGCACATATACAGAGGACACACATACACCAAATATATACGGAGTCGCCTACACAGATCAAAGACACCCAAAGCCCTTCCATGAACACATCAGGGGCCTCATTCTGATCTCTTCTGGGGATAGAGAGGACGAAAGACCACTAATGATAGTGGGCATGCCCATGTCTATGCACTCATAATAGAGAGACCATTTCCAGGAAAGAGTTACAAAGGAATTTAGTAAGAGGACAGGACAGATGGTGTTTGCCCAGCACAGTACAGACATAACCAGACAAACATTACCCAGCAAACCATTTACATGTGACTGTCTCTTTTATCCCCTTATACATCTATTTCTCCATTATTACCTAAATTCCTCACTTGTCTTCCCAATGGTTTCTCCCCTAAACATCATCTAAGTCCTTTCCTATCCCAAATTCCTTTTCCCCATATCTTATAATGTGCTCTACATACCTACACAGCAATCCCCAGCATTACAGAGAAAGATGATTTTTCCTCCTGAATCCTTGAGTTCCCATCTGCTACTATACGCCCCTGTGTTCCTCTGGGCCTGGACAGGTGGAGTTCTGAGTGTCTGATTGCCCTATGGTGAGCCTGAGTAGGTCTGTCAGGGTATTATTTGGGCTAGTACTGTTTTCCAGTGTGTCTCCGAGCTCTCCTGTGAGTGTGAAGATAAAGTTTATCACATAACCCAACAGGGCAACTCAACAACACACTAACATGGAGGTTTTTGCTTCTTAAAGCAGCAATATAAGGCTGAATAGTACATTAAGTCTTCATGCTTTACAATGAGGAATTCCAGTATTCGTCCAGAAGTAAATAGGAGAAGAACTACAATGCAAAATGTACATTTTCATGTGCATGATTCAAAGACCACCAACAAGGGAAGGATTTTTATGAACCTATGTAATGCTGACGCAAAATTTTTTTCATCTGAAAAGACTCTATTCAGATATAATGAGATGCTAATTGTTTCAATCTGAAAAAACCAAACAAACAACAAAAGAAAATCTTTTCAATAAACATATATTCTTATGTTTTAAGTAAATGTCAGACATATTGCCTTGATCAGCAGTTGCTAAAATTATGTCAGGGTAATAATTAAAATACTTGAAGCAAGCATAGTGTTTAGTGTCTGGGTTTTTTGGAAATAACATGCTGGTTCAAATAGTTTATGGAGATTTAAAGGAAATGACCCTGTTGTAAAAATGTGAAAAAGTCTGCTTAAAATCAAAGCACATCAGGGCAGCTAAGCAGTTAATTATGTTTCTTATCATTAGGGAGAGTCGGAATAATGCTGATTTAGCTGACAAACAGAGGATGTTGCTGTTACCATCCCCATACTCTGTGTATGTTTGCAGAACATAGTCTTCTGAAGACTGATAGGCTGATAAGTTTTTACAGTATTGCATTCTTCACTGGGGAAAAAAAAATGAGAATTGTTTCTAAGGGCAAAAAGACTTTAGAATAAATGGGGGGAAAAAATTTTAAAAACAAAAAAATCACTCCTCCCAGGCTTACACATCTTAGTTACAGGGCTACTCAGTTATCTAGACACCAGGGTTGTTTCCGCATTAAAGTCAGTGATATCTAATTGAAATATGAAATTTTATGCAGTATTCAGAATACATACAGTAGGTTCTATAAAATGTTGACACCCGTCAGTAGCAAATAGTGTGCATACTCTTTACAACGCTGCAATAAATTATTTATTAAATTAATGTTTAAATGCTTGAAAAAATCAGGAAAAGATGAAGTTAAATCTGAATTTCAAGAGCTTTTGCAATTCTATCAGGATTAAATCTGCAGACGTTGAAATGAAATAATGCTTTCTCTGCAAGTACCTGTAAATATTTTAAAGTAAAATGGTTTATTCTGGAAGAGTAAAAGATTTTTGGTTGTGGGATTTTGGTTATTTTTTGGGTTTGTTTTTGTTTGTTTGGTTGGTTTTTTATCTTCATCTTTTTATGTCTTGTCTTTTTAAACAATTTACAGCTGTAATTGTCATCATTTGAGAAGGTGCTCTATCAGCCAAAATCAAAGAAAAATAGGCAAAACAAAAGTAACAGAATGCAGGCTGAACAGGCTTTTGAAAGGGTTTTTATAAGGCACATGTTATTACAGGCAAAAATTACAAGAACTTTAGTGTTATAGTGGAAAGGTAGAATGATGCCACAGCCCATATGAAGCACTTGTCTATGTTTCCATGTTAAACTTCCTTGTTCCCTTCTAAAATAATTGATTTTTTTATAAAACAAACCTACATATTTCATCAAATAAGTCATATCATATGAAAGACATATCAAACACACTAGAAAAACTTATTTTTTGATTTATGTTCTTTGTCAACTTTGTTTGAATATCAAGTTGTTACTTTGTAGGCAGTTTCAGTTATTCCTTTAGATCATAAAGTACACTGAATTAAAAAAAAAAAAAAAGGTCTAAGAATCTTACCCATCCCTTCAAATAGTTGAGGTAGCTCTTAAATTCAGTTGTATGCAAGTATCAAAACACAAGTATTAAATATACCTGCATTGCAAAGAGGTTGGAGTGAATACTACAAGCCCCTGAACTCTGCTGGGTTTCAGTGAGAGCTCTTACAAGTACAGAAAACTTAGACATAGCGAAGAGGATCAGGACACCTTCTAACACAACAAGTCACGTATGAAATGTTTCTCTTTAGGCAGCACTCAGGTTCATCCCATGTCCTACCATGTACATATACACATAGAACTGCTTTATTTGTACTATTGATAATGTTTATAACCCATAGAAGAGGTTTTGTTCAATTGCTTCTGCAATTACTGATTGTACAACATGTGTAACATATTTTGGATTAACAACTCAAGTGCCCAATCCTCAGAAATACAAGCAGACATTTACATTACATGAAAAATCAGTCCCTTTGTCAATAATAGATCTGCTCATTTGCAGGGCATTAAGTATGTTTGCAAGCGTTTGCAGGGTGCAGAGTCTCAGGATAAATTCCGCATAAATTCAAAGTATTCTTTACAAAAAAAAATTCAAGGAAAGGTATTTTTAATAATTTCTAGAAAATTGGCAGTATGGAATCAAGTCTTCTTTGACTCTTTTAGCATCAAAATTAATTCAGTACCTAATGCCAAATGCTTCTGGAATTGATTTACAGGCACTGGAAGAGGATTAATAGGTTGAGAATAACTGTACAGATCTGCTTGTTTCCTCTGGGCACATGCAATGTGAAAAAAATTATTACCGAGGAATTTACTGCAACATTCCTACTAAGACCTTTAAAAATACCTTTTCTGAGTTTAAGGATTCTCAGTTTCAATGGAAGTCACTGTAATAATTATTTGTAAAGACAATTCTCTTTTATTTTCAGATTCACGGCCTCTACCAGATGTAGCCCTAACAGGGAAGTGCACCCGAGAATGTGATGAATATGGCCACTCAGACTCCTGCTGGATGCCAGTGCGCACTTCTCCAGAGAGAAAGCAGAAGAGCCAGCCAAAACTCTCCACTTTCATGCCTGTCGATGAACGGGGCAGTCAGGAAAAGCTGGCCAATGGAGAAGCCTCCCTCATGGGTGATCGCAACAGAAACCTCCTTAACAAAAAGTTGACCTCATCCTATGAGACCTTCAGCGCAGCTAGCTTCAGCAAAAATGAAGAAGGCAATCCAGAGGATATCCCCCTTACACAGACAGGGGAATACAAGCCATCTCCTGTCAATACTCTAACTAGAAGAGAAGTTTACCTGTAGGCTAACAAGCAGCAACAAAGTTCTTTCATAATATAAGAAAGAAATGGGGCAAAAGTCTTAAAATCACAACAATTTTAAGAAAAAAATGTGAAACAAAAGAGGGGGCCACCAAAGAGACAAAAGATCTGCCTGCCACTTCTGCCTCCATAGCAGGCATGTAATTATACTGTCTGCCTGACTTTACTGTACAATGTAGAAAACATTGTTGTTACTTGCATGTCTAATTCCCCCTCCCTGATTTTTATTTTCCTAGATCTATGGTTGCAAATTACTCCCATAGTAGCAAGCTTGATTAAAAAGAACACAACATACTGTTGTTTCCCCTCTGCAGAAGCATGAACTAAGCTACTCATTTTGTTTGTCATCTGGCTTGTTGAGGATAACAGGTCAGGGAAAATGTATTCAAAACATACCATCTGAATATTGCTGATCCCCATCAGGGACAATCCTTCAGAAACCATAAAGATATAAGATAAATATAAAGGAATAATCATTAATAGGCACTTTGTGAAGACCACAGCTTTAATATTATCACCTCTCATCTGAGGCTGGAAGCAACAGAAATACATTCAGCCTGAGACTTCAGTCAAAAACATGGCATACTTTCCTGTGATTCATGAACTCTGGTTCTGTTTAATCCATTGAACAAAGGTGTCCTTCTCTGTCTCTGTTTCTCTTTCTCTCTTGTTCTCTGTAATGATTATTTCAACGTAAACACAATTACTAACTCTTTTACCATAGGATAGCAATGATAAAATGCTGAAATCATTATTTTGGGCAAGACTAACATTTAGCTGGGAAGATTGTAATAACAAAAAGGCCAAAGATCACACAATGGATCAGGGGAATTGCTAAGTATTGGGGCTTGACTTAGAAAATAAATGTATTCACAGAAAAACACATGTACTCATAACACAGCTTCAGCTACATTCTACGCAGCAGCACAGTTCACAAGCCCAGATGACAATTTTTTTTCCAGTGTGGTTCAGTTGAATGCCCAAAGGAACCGATGCTTTTTTTTGTAATGACATGATATATTGCAGCACATGCTGCATATGATATGCTGCATATGGTAGTTCCAGGGAATTTTTAAGATCAAAATTAAAAACTAATAGTAGAAGAGAAGGCTGTGTTAGTGGGAATGCTTGATGGGAGGGAAAAAGGTGGACAATGGGATAATACAGTAACAAGAGAACATTACAACTTGGATACAAAAGATTCTTTTCAGATTGCAAAGCATGGTTGCTAAGTCTGGTCATCACTGTTGCAGCTTATTAACTGCTTCAATTATGTCAAATATGAGGATAATGAAAGCTTTCTTGAAACCAAGTGCATTAATACCAAGTGCAATACTAAATGATATCAAGACTCAAAACATTTAGCATTAGTAACAAATGGTCTGATAAGGAGTGATATGATACCTAGGAGGTCAAAATGATTTAGAGTCCAAGCTACTGTGATATGCAAGAGCTGTAACAATTATCATGGTGAGTGCTTCTTGAAAGGAAGAGGAAATTAAACAGGGTTTTGTGCAATAAAAGCAACAAAACATGCAGAACATCAACCAATTGCTCTGTAGTTGATGTTGTAGTAATAATCACAGACCGAGCTCAGACATTCAGACAAAAGTGACAATCAAACAACACAGCAAGGACAGACAGCTCAAGGACGGGGAAAGCATTCAGATCCCTGGCTGTTGAACTGGCAGGAAGGCATGGCTAGATGACACTCTAGTAACTGTAGTCATAATATAGCTTTGGGTAGTTTCTTGCTTTGAAGAATTGCATAGAAATAACCTTAAACAGCCTAAGGTAGAGGTTGGTAAATCAAAACAACTCATCACATTTTCTTTTGAATTCACTTCTCCATATAGTGGGTTGTGCCATTACTGGCCTTTTCATTCTCCTCTCTAAAGTTTACTTTCTTCAAGTAACATTAGTTTGTGTATAGCAGTTATGATGAATGGGCACATTTTAGAAAGAAAATATTAAAATCAAAGATATTAATGATTGAACATTTTTATGTTTAATTATTTAAGTAATATGAAGAGATGCAAGCTAGTACTTTGTTATGAGACTGCATATAGCAGTTACTACTTTGTATAATCTGTAAGTACCTGTTTAAAAATGCTTCTAAAAATGCTTATGTAATGTAAACACATTTTTCTTGCACGTTTCAACAGAATACACAATTGCATAACACAAATGTTCAACAGAATTTCCTTTAATAAGATTTTATTTAATATTACAGACAAGAAAATAAATTAGGTAGCTGGGTTCTGTATATTCTTAGACACTTTTTCTACAAGGCTAATAATACAGGTCATAGTAGACCTTCAGATTAAATGGATCAGCAGTCACTCACCAATTTTTGCACCACATAAGACAGTCATGAAATAATTTTCTTGTGTGCGTCTCCTTAGATCTAAAATGCGTGTGAAAGAATTTTTTAAAAATTCTATCTACTGTAAGTATTCACAGCAATTCTTGTGGAACTAGCCACTATTAATATGCTGATTACTCTTCTGACCTGGCATGACATACAAATATATTTTGTGTTTGTATTTTTCCTCTTTATTTGAAATAGGTTAAATCTGGTGCCACTCCATAAATAGAGTGCTTTTGTATAAAAAAAAATAACAAATAAAGCTATAAAAATAATTAGGGTGAATGCAAAATATGCAACTGTGCCTTTTATACCTATTATTATGGTAAAGTGGTAGTTGGGTTTGGACACTGAGGGGTAAGGGGCTATTCCCAACTTTTTTGAACCTGTATATTTACCTGTGTTTATTTTCTGAAAAATTATAAATGATATATTTAAAAACAAGCCTTTTGCCAAACTCGGTTAATGGACCAGTCTTAAGCGTTATTAACACAAGGCTGTGGTTTAAGTAGGTCTTGAGAAATTTTTTTATTACTATTTGTGTGGGGTTTGGGGTTCTTTTAATTTGTTTTTAATTCTGCTGCCTGGAAAAGTATGATGAGTCTATATGATAGTTATTTAGCAAGGTGTCACCAGTTCATGTTGTCAGGAAAATTGACAATTTTTTAATTGCTTTTAGCCTTCATCACATTTTAGTTGTACAGTATAGAAATCATCTTTTTCTTTCCTTCCATGGGAAACTCAAATGAGCTTTGCATGTATTTTACATTAGGGAACCTTTATAGATTGATGCGTTAATATATAACTTTATATGTATTAGAAAGTTTAATAGCTTTGGTCTAAAATCTAAGGCTTATTCCAGATCTCAGACCCACTATGTTTATTGAATATAGTTTCTGACTGGCCTGCTGCCTGAGTTTCAGGAAAAAAGAAAAGTTAAATATTATTTTTATGTGGGGGAAGAACTTAAATGGGATTGAAATGATTGGCTGAAAGGCTACCCTAGAAGTTGTCAAGCAGAAAAATCATGAATATGGATAAAGATTTTGCCATAAATCCAGTCATCACCAAACACTTGTAAGGAAGTTGAAGAACTAAATATTTTTCCTTCTGTTTCATTGATGATAAATATAGAGTTTCCTTAAGAAAAGAAGCAGATGAAAAAGCAATAGAAACTAAAGCCCATCAGTTAAGTTGAATCACTGACTGGAAGAGTGTAAGCATGAGGAAGAAGACAACATCCACCAGCTACCTGGGGTATGCTTTCAGACAACTTTTCCTAAATTTTAAAGCACTTGCATTCAATGTGGTACGATCTGTTTGTAATAATAATCATTGACTATTGTTCTGCAACTTGGATGTTGATAGTGAAGCAGAGAACAATTTATCATTGTTTATTATGAGTCACTATGCACGCAACTATGCTAAACATGGCAAAATGTATTAAACGCTAGTCCACCTCTATTTATGAAATATTTACATAATTTAATTTGCTTTTGTACAGTTTTATGTAAATAAATTGCTTGTCATTTTTGTCTCTGCAAATTAAAATATAACATGTTCAACTGGTTGCCCATTTGCCAGTTTACTTTCTTGGACAGTCTATTCCAATTTTACTAGATTAAATCACATGCTAGTTTCAATATTAAATGGTATTTTGAATGGCAAAAAGATGATACTGCCTTAGTAACTGGCCACAGATTCAGCCACAGAGGTTGTGGTTTTACCTGTCTTCAGAGTGAAATTTGATAGAGGCGAGGCTATTGCCACTCAGGACAGCACACAGCTACTCTCATAGTAGACATAGAGCACTTGTTACCTGAACAGTGGTTTCTGATTACTGTTCAAAAGGGTTTATTTTTAAGATGTGTTCTAAACCTTCTTATTAAGTAGAAAAATAAATCCTTAGTAAAAGTCCATGTGTTTCCATTATGGAATGACAATTTTCTTATTATCCACAAGGCTGTTATATTTTCCAAGAAGTTTAGAACGATTAACAAATCCTAAAATATCAGTGAAGCATCTATACTGAGAAAAACAACACAATTACTGCAGAATTTCAGGAAAAAAAAAAAGGGAAATAAAAGCCTCCAGTTGTCTCTGGCTGTGAATCAAATTATCCATCTCAGCATAACTGCAGATCAAGAACAAATCCTCCTCAAGAAGGAACATCTAAGAAGAAAGAGTTTATTCCTTAGCTATCTGGATCACATATAGCTTTTTTGTCTTTGTTTGTTTGCTTGTTTGTTTTAAAAAGGCAGGTTCCAAAGCAGCCATTAAATTAGGATTTGCACCAGCTATAATACATGAAAAATGTGTTTGTGGGGAGAGGGATCAAAGGTCAAAACTCCTCTCACCCCGCCTCTGTGTTATGCAAAATACAGAATTACTACAAAAACCTTGCAAACCGTTGAATACGATTTCCCAGCAAACATCACAGAAAGGGCTGTTTATACCCTTTCACCATAGTTACAGATCAGACTTTGATTTTTGTTAATACAACTGGCCAGAACATTTTTTAAAATAAACTTTACATTGCAAATTTCTTTCTCTGAATGTCCTTTAAATTAACACTTCCTAATCTTCCCTAATGAATGTGTCAAAGAAGATTCTTCTTTCCACAAGCAGAGGTCTGAATCTAAAAGCCTATGGAGAAAGTTTAGTTTGCCACTTGACCCCAGATTTCTCACACTGCAGTTGAATGAACTACCCCTCCATGTTGTTCAGCAGTAACAGTATTTTAATGTGTAACTTCAATCAAGCTCTCAAGTTTATTTTATACTAATTGTAGTATACAAGGCATGACCATATGTTTGTTTATTTTGTCTTTTATCTGCATTTTCTTGTTTTCCCACTGCATCCAGGAAAGTGATTACAGGAAAATAAGATAAATTTCGTGAAGCACTAAGAGTGGTAAAGAGAGGATGCTATAAACTAGCAAAAGCGAACAATTTATGCTCCCCTTTAACCCCAGCTTCATTTCTCCCTCCTGCGTTGCGGTAAATCGTAAATCTTATGCAGAGACTGAAATTAATAAATGTGACCTCGGCAGAAATAATTTCATGTCTTTATTGAGCCTCCTGAGGGGAGTGTATGGAAGATGCTTAATAGTTCATAAATATGCAAATCATCTAGCCTTTGCTAAAAAAGAAAGCAGTGCTAGCGTTAGATGAGTGTACTCCTCAGTAAAATCGTAAGATTCTAGTCAGTTCATACAGATCTTTCTTCTAAAGCAAGTACATCTGGTTTAAAGACTGAGATACACTTACCAAGAAACTGGGGTGGGGACAGGAAATGCAAAATACCTATTCTGTACTTGTGTGGAATAACCTCTGGGGAAAAAGGGGAACAAAGAATAGCAAATAGGTATAATGTAATTGGTGCAGAATTGAGAGAAATATATCCCTTTAGTACTTTCAAACCCATGTAAGGTTTCTAAAATAGGGAGATACTAATGCATAATTTGTAGCTATCTATGGTATGGTACTGTAATTTATAAAAAGGGATTCTTTCTAATTACAAGGTATGTGATTCTATTTAAGATGATACTTCTAAAGATTTAGGTAATGGTTAAAATATTTTTATATCTTAGTATTCCTTTTTTGTAAGCTTACTAAAGCAAATTTCAGCAGGCTTCTACAGTATTCACTGTAGGAGAAGAAAGTTTTGGAACAACCAAATAGGCAAGACATAGTTTTCATATTTCTATACTATTTTCAGTATAAAAACCAACTTTTTCATGTTTGTGGTTTAATAACCAATAAAAAAAACCAAACAAAAGCAAACAAAAACAAAAACAAAAACAAAACAAAACAAAACAAAAACAAAACAAAACAAACAACAACAACAACAAAAACAACCCACCCAACACTTTTCAGCTGTGCTTTCAAGGATATATACTGAGGGAACAAAGAAGCCAAAGTAGTATAAAAGCAGGTTTATACCATGTTTACTACTCCTTTGGTAAATTCACACTGAGCAAACTGTAGTGTCATGAAGAGAGCAACTTAAATAACAATGAACCACTTAAGTTTTTCCCAATCCTGTCGGCAATCAGAGAAGGAAGGAAAGACTAGAACAAAAGGACAAAAAATTGCTGTTTCTTTTTACTACCTATCTCTCAAGGATTTACAGCATATAAAGAATTCCCCAAATAGTAATACTGGATTCTACTTTTTCCCCACAAATGTGTACACTTTTACTTGTTGCAAAGGTACTTGCAGGTTTTATAACTTGTAGTAAGTCTAGTTGGGGAAAATCATCTTCCTGACTCCATTTCTTCTTATGTAGTAACTGTGTTACATGATTCCATAAAATGAAGCTAACTGTGACAAGGTTATGGTGTTAGTAGTTTGTTAAAAGTTAGTTGAAAATATATTTGATAAGACAAGTAGAAGTGAAGAAATCAGAATAAGATATTAGTCTGAAAAGATTCACAAACTGCTGCACATGCTGTAATGGTTCATTATTTAGGCCTGATCAAAAGAGGCGAGGCAGAAAAATTCACAAGCAACAGTGGAAGAATGATTAAAAAAAGTAACGGAAGGACAACTTGGATAAGTATGTGTTTGTATGTAAATGTATGTACACCTCTTGCTTTTGAAGTCGATTTTAAGATTCCAGAAAATTCTTTGTCACTATTCAATGAATCCAATCCAGAATACTGGACAATAAAGACCTTCAGTAGGAGGTTCTGTATTTATTCTAAGGTTTACTGAGAGAGAACATAATACATAAATTAGCATCTACCAAGTAGTGTGGCAGCGTATAGTGACTACAGAGTTAGACAACTGGATAATTATTAAACCTGCTTCAGCTTTTCTCTAGTTTCCTATCTCATCTAAGCTGCTAGAACAAAAGTCAGAGCATTGTTTTTAATCTTCATCTCCTCTTGCTGACAGTACCCAGAATCAGTTTGGCACCTACTTGGCTTTTCTCCACCTTGTGCTGAACTAGAAGAGAGCCCTGGAACAACAGGTGATTTCATATTCTTTTTCTGTCTGACCTCTGAGCATCTGGCAGGCATCATGTTGCCACCCTTATCTTTAGGAGCATAAAATTATGGTAGACTCACACATAACTTCATGTTTGAATATTGAAAGGTGGCAGAGCAAGAAGTATGCCTTGAATTTAGAATATTCTGGTGCTATGCTGATAAAAAAAATTCCAGAGAGGATTGAAAAGCTGCTCTGTGTGATAAAGAGCCAACCACATGGTAGGTGGTACCCTACAACCCTGGTAGGTACAACTCTACAATAAGAAGCTGTATGTTTCTACTTTAATTTGTGCCTTATGTAGAGACACAAGGAAAATGCACAAATGCTCTAGTTCCCTCTGAAGTACAGTGCTTCATATATGCAAGAAAGAAGGAATCATCTTTTGCCCAACCCTAGTATGTTAAGCCTGTTTCCAATCAGTTTGGATCCCCTGAAGAATATTTTGATTATGCGTCATCAGTGATATGATGATGGCTAATTAATGATACATCTGGTGTGACATGCTCATTTAGGAGGGCATAGAATTATTAGAGGGGATATGATGCAAAAGTGCTGGCTGGAGGAAAAGGTTTTTGCACTGTAACTTTTATAGTGTGCTATAATGTATTGGCTACAAAAAGTTAAACATCACATTTCCGTTCCAAAGTAAATTCAACTCATCAAAATGAGCATTCAGTAAGAATTAAGGGTGAGAATTTGGCTTGTCATGGACTGGGGTCACATCTGAAAGTTACAAAATATTGTTTTCTGTACTGAGTGACTACAGATAAAATAAATTTAGCAACACTTAGAAAAAAATACATCTTGCCTCTTCTTACACAGTTATGGGGTTCCAGAAGTTTACTGTTCAGTGTCACTCAAAAAGGAAAATAACAAAACAAAACAGAATGAAGGTTTAGAATTAAGGAAGTGTTGCTAACAGAATAAATTCTTCTGCTTGAATAAAGATACATGTGCATCATTAAGATTTTTCACAGTTCTGACCTTTCCCCTCTAAATAGATAAGAATAGAAACACTAGAAGATATACTGATTAGGGTAATCAAATAAATAAGGTAGGATTCTTTAGCCTGGAGAACTGAGAGGTCTGACGGTGATATATATGAAGTCATGAAACTATTAGCTTGGCTTAATAAATCAGCTATGAGTCATCATAAGAAATTATGATGCACTGCATTCATGATATATGGAAGTGTGTTTCCCCATACAGAATCAAACAAATTTTTTTTGTCAGAGATCAAATTTTGGGATGCACCTATGAATTTAGCTCACATATATAATAAAATAAAACCCACAGTATTTCTAGCTTCATTCTTTTTATGAAGGGTATAAGTAAAAATAACATAATAATATACCTCTGTTTCTCCCACTCTATTACCAAAACAAATATACTAACAACTGCTGAAAACAGAATATTGTGTTGAAAGTCCCCTTCTCTCTCTAAAAACTCTCAACCAAACACACACCAAAACAAAATTAACAAAAACCCCAGCCCTCAACACCATTATTTTCTTAGCTAAGAAAGTAAAAAGCTTTGCTGCAGGAAATGATTTCTGCTAGTCAACGCTTTTAATGCTGTTTCTCCAAGAGAATGATGAAAAATAATTTATGCGTAACCACAATTACTCCTTGTATATCTACTGCTGCAAGTCTTCTACTGAGAAAACTTTCAACAGGAAAAAAATAGAAAATGGGGGAGAAAAAGTTAGATTTTTCTAATCCAGATCGCAATAAATTTACCAATTAAACTCCAGAACTCAGTGTCTCAAGAAACACATGGCTGAACTTGCAGAATTATGTAGGTTACAAGCACTAGAACAGACTGTTATGGGACTTATTTGGACATGTGAACAGACACAGGGTTTAGAGGGAGTCATTTATTCAACTCAGTGACAGGTGTTTACCTTGTGCACTCCTGATTGCGGAGGTTCATATAGACAAAATGGCTGGCAAAGCAACCAAAAGCATTTGCAAACAATTTTCCAAGAGTGTCTGTTATTTCAAACTTTATACTTGTGAATAGCAGTACAAATAGAAGATAGCAGCTGAAGTACACAGTAATATGTGAGGTCTCACCAGATGATGTTTGTGATGTTTGGAGTTTATAGATATGTCTGTTTTATCAATTATGACACCTAAAATATTTAGCATCAGTAATGTAATAAGAACCGCTGTATCTTCTGATATTAATGACAAGACACAACACTTCCCCCAAAGACATTAAAAACATTTTTAATTTTTAAAATTTTATTTAAAACCTGGATGATACTCATGAAGCTAACATGCATAAAAATATTTCACTGAGTACAAGTTAGTATTATTTTAGTTTAAAGAACACAGAATCCTACAGCAGTTTTTCAAAATCATTCTCATACAATATGGCAGGAAATGACAAGATTATTGTGTGAAGGTAGATTTGTTTAATTTACAATTATACTCTTTTAAGAATTATTCAGAATATCAGTGGTGTTCATCATGTATATAAAGGTCATTCTTTGACAGCAATGGTACTGCAACTTCTTCAAACTCCAGAACTCTCAAAACTCTGGCTTACAGAACTCCTTACATCCCATGCAGCAGCAGGAGTTACAAACCTGGGAAGAGCATACTGTTTTACCTTAGGAAAAAATAAATGAATAAAAGATAGATTATACAGAGTTTCATTAGTCTTAAGCAAAGTGCATCCTGGATACTGAAAGTTGAGAAACTGGACATTTTGATTTGGCTTAATTAAATACATAGTTGAAAGGCTATAAATACAGAAAAGCAGTTATTTAGGTGATCAAAGTGAATTAATACTTAGCTCTCAAAAGGAGACAAATATAATTTTATTATTTTTCTTATTTTGCTTTTCCTAAATATGGTGACAATTCTTGGTAAAAGAAAACGACTACAGAAGTTTACCTATGGATGAAAGAAAAAAAGGTTTGGTTGGGTTTTTTTTGTTGTTGGGGTGGTTTTTTTGGTTGTTGTTTTTTTGTTTGTTTGTTTGTTTTTGTTTGGGTTTTTTTCCCCAACCAGATCCCTCAAATCTCTCTGTGTTTGAAGTTTCTCGTGCATTATCAGTAATGTCATGAAGTGCCAAATCTGCACTTAATGTCTTAAATCTGACATATCTGTTGAGAGTTAAGTTCTGGTAATTTTCTCCACAGGGAAACAAGAAGGTTGCCATCTATCTTGAAGGATATTGCTACTGTAAAAAAAGCAGCTCAGTGCAGAGATGATAACGACATTATCCTACATGTGACTGCTATGTTACTAAAATAATTCAGAACTAGATCCTTTATTTTCATATAGCTTAATAAAAGGTTGGTTTGCAATACATGAAGCAGGGCTCTGGATTCTGGTGCATTCTACACAAGATTAGACAGGAGAATCTAACTCTTAACTCTCTAAACCAGGAACTTACAATATACTGTCTGACATGGAGAAGACATACTCCAACTCCAAAGATGTATTACCACCTTTGTGAGAGTATTGATTTTCTGTAGAAAAATTTAGGATCAGATATCATGCCTCAATGAGAGATCTCTGCCTCTGAGCACCAGAAAGCAGTCATTGCTTTCATTGCAGTCAAGTTCTTACAGCTTCTGTCCTTTGTTTTCACACTAGAACTGTGGAAAGGAATCAGATATGGCTAAAGATGTTTATTTGTAATCCTTAAATCTGGCTGCCACTTATTTTTGAATAAAATTTTTCAATTTTATTTTGAATAAAGTTTTTCAATAAGGAAATGTCTGTTAATATATGAAAAGTTATACAGTTTTCATGCCCTACTCCTGAGAAAACTGAATTATCTTTTAGTTGTAGAAAAAAAAAAATCTTGCCTCTGCATCACTGCAGCAGAATATATGTACAGAAAAATAACTACTGAAATACTGTTTCAGTTTACCCATGCAACAGGAATTAATCTGCATAGGGACAAATCTGAACAGAATTTGTTCCAGTATACTCAAATTCCAATCAGGAAAACAAGGCAGTCTTCTTAATATTTTTAATTTTTTTTTCTGTAAATTCCATCCCCTACTGGATATCCAGATTCTAGTGAACTCTAATATAGACTTGGTTGGAATGCTAAAAATTTAAAATGTCTCAAATCTCTCTTGAAGAAGAAATCTCTTAAGATTGAATTGCACTTCAGCATTTCAGAGCTGTAAAGGATCTGCCCAAATGCATGATTTTATTGTAATTTTGACATATAGGTGTGTATTATGTCAGTGTTTATTGATATACAACATTGTTTCCCCAATTACACTAAATACCTCCCCGAATACATTTGCCCAAGAGGCAACAGAAAGCAGTCTTCCTTTGACAGGATTTTGTTCATTTTCTCCTCTTCAGACTTTCCCAGAAACTTCTATTTTTTTCTTGTTGACCTAAAAGTCATTACAGAACATTTACCCTCTTGCTCTCAATAGTACTTAAAGACATAAAAAAAGTTTTTCCTGGGGAGAAAAAGGAGCAGTCAGTGTTGGATTAACACAGTAAAGGTTGAACATACATGACAGCAGCATCTCAAGCCTCCCCTTGCTCCGCCTTTCCAATCCATAAGAAAGAAATATAGTGACCCAAGAGCAGCAGCAATTTAGTTCAAAGAGAAAGTACAGTGAGATTTAAAATCTCTCCTGGGAAATTATAATATCTTCCAGTGCCTATTGCAATGAAGAATGCTTATAGAGATGCTATTTGAAGATTATAAAATCATATATTTTTAATCTAACAGGAGCAACATGGAGGTTTGTTGACCAAATCCTCAGCTACAATATATCAGCATATAATCTATAAGGGAGAAAACCATTCTCCTAAGTGTTCTTTTTGGTTTAGATGATAATATTGTCATAGCTTGTGTTCAACAGCTGGTTCATCACAAAAATTGGCAAACTATAAGGTATGACCCCAGTTATTTTAGAAAATTGATTAGAGGCTTATGTAGCTCATGTCTTCAACAGCAATTTTGGACTTAGACCACAGGACCCTCCTTTGGAGACCTGAAGACAAAACTCTTGAGAGAGCTTTTCCAGCAGACTGGTCAACCTGGTGAGTAGAGCTCTAACCTAGGAAATGGTGTGGAAGGAAATTACAACCCACAGCCAAGCAAAAGTAGTGAGCAGGTGGCAGATACAGGAGAGAACTTCAGAGTAAGAAGACAGGTGAAAGGAGGTCTATCTCAAGCATATTATATGAACAGAAATGCACACAGCCAGGGAAACAAGCAGCAAAGACTGCAACTGTGCATGTGTTTACATATCTGCATATCTTACATAATTTCGATTACTCAGCTGTAGTGAGACAGCTTATACAAAAAGGTTATTGCAATGCATAGTTATTGCAAGAATATGTGGATATACATTCTTCAGTGAAGACATCAAGAAGAAGAGAAAGAGGGTAAGGGAAAGGGGAAGGAGTAGCTCAGAAGTATGCAAGCCCTTCTGTGAGACAGACGGCAATTTGCCTGAGAGTTCACAACGCAGGATCAAAGGAGATCAGGTCAGTAAGGGAGACCCAGTGGTAGGAGTTTTTTACAGTTCACCTGATCAGGGTGAGGATATGAATGAAACTATTTTGAAATAAGGAATTCTGGATGACAGACCCCAGTTCTAATGGGGGAACACTTTGGCATTTTCTGGTAGGTCACTATGACAGGATTTCTGTCAGGGGTAACTTCTTGATGCAAATAGTGATACCAACCACGGGCTAGGTACAGCTGGATAAGCTGCTCAGAAACAAGGAAGAACTGGTTGAGGACATATTATTCAGTGTCTTTGAGTAATGTCAAAGGTAACTTTGACTGGAATAACCATGAATTAGTGGAGTTCAAGATCCTGAGGAGAATGAAGGAGATAAGCAGAGTCTATAGTCTGTACTTAAAGTGAGCAGCTTTCAGCTCATTCAGGGAACAGGTATGTAGGATCATGTAGGAGGAGGCATTTTAAAGGTCAAAGATGCTCAAGAAGGTCATGAATAACTCCAGCCAAACACAAAAATAGTCCATCTGACTCCCAGGAAAACAAGCAAGTGTCTCAGGTGGCCAGTCTGACTAAACAGAGAGCTCGTGATGGAATTCAAATGAAAAAAAACAAAGGACAAGAAGGGTGAGAAGAGGCTACTAAAGAGACATTTAGAAGTATTGTTCAGCCATGCAGGGATGTTGTTAAGAGAGCTGCAGCTCTCTTGGAAACCTGTTAGGGATGACAAGGGCAACAAGAATTTCTTCTAGCACTGTAGTAGTCTGTAAGTACTTGTTGGAAGGGACTGGTGATTTAGTGACAACAGATGTGTAAGGATGAAGTGCTCAATACCACCTTTGTCTCAGTCTTTTCTGAGAATGTCTCCCAGGCACCTGTGCTTAGTGAAAGGATTCAGAAAAGAAAATACTGGATGAGAATAAAGATAGTGTTTACTTCAGACAACTCAATCCATGAAAATCCAAGTGATCAGATGAGCTGCGTCCAAGGGTACCAAAAGAGATGGGTGATGTTTTTGAATGGCTGATATCAGTCATTTTTGACAGATTTCATGGAAATCTGAGAACTGGAGAAAGGAAAATATTGCAGTCATATTCAAAAAGGCCAGTGTGTCAACTTCAGAAAACGACAGACCAATGAGATTAATTTTTTTTCCCTTGAAAAATCAAGGAGGAAGTCCTCCTGAAACATAATTCTGGGCATATGAACTACAAAGTCCTTGGGAAGAGTCAATACTTACCAAGTGTAAACAATTCTTGAGAAACCTCTTTGCCTGCTTTGATAAAACAAATGATTTCATTAATGAGGTTAAACTAGTGGAAGTAGTTTACCTTGATTTTAATCACTGTTTTCAACACTGTCTCCTGCCGTATTCTTATATCCAGGTTACAATATTATAGTCTGGATGGATGAATAAAAATTAAAAAAAAAAAATCTAACTGGATAAAAAACACCCTAAATCTGATAGAAAACAGAAGGTGATCTTTAAAGTGTCTTCCCCTACCTAGAGGCCAGTGACAAGGGGAGGAGTTTATTCTACAACCTGTCCTGTTTGAAAATTTTGCCATCTTTCTGCCTAGCTGGTTTGCCAGCAAACCAGCCTTCTGCCTCTATGTCTCTACTTCCTATTTTGTTTTCTGTAATCTTGAAAAAAGATCATAGTCCTTTGCATCCAAACTGTCCAATGTAATTCTGAGCTGAGATACAAATAAGCAGAATAGGGCTGCTGTGCAGATGGGGCTAAAGGCCATTGTTGCAATGTTGTCAAGACTCAGGAGTACCTCTGCACACCACCACACTGCCCTTTGTCAGAAATCCACTCTTCTCATGGTCAATGTTTTAGTGTCTATTCTGTTTGAGGGAAAAAAACCTCAAAACTACTGCTTTTCCGTCAAACATTGAATTGTGCCAGCTTAATATAATCAAGCCTTAAACTAAAGATACAATCAAATGCTTAAGGGCAAGATTAACTTTAGTTGAAAAACGTGATACTAAAGAGCAGTGTATAACTGCTCTCTGCTGATCTACAGATTGGCTATTATTCTCTCATGTTAAACTCTTAAATCCAGGTTGCATACATACTTAGCATTACTCTGGCATCCACAGGTGCTGAGTTACGGTGTGTCACTAGCTTTGAAAAAAAGCTGAATTGTCATTCATTAATCAACATTGTGATAGGCAATTTGCATGCATGCAGAGACAGATCATGCATGTAAATATCTCTATACACCATCAAATGTTCAGTAAGCAGATATACATGCAAATGGATAGCCGAGGAATTATACATCAAAATCAGGTTTTGAAGGAGCTATAAGGGTGAGCTACTCCAGGAGCATCAACTTTCAGTACCGTTATGTTGCACGGCGCTTGAAGTATTGCAGCCACACCCTCTTAATCATATTCCGTGCTTACACACTGTATTAAAGTCTTAAAATTCTCTGGTCCTGGAATTGGTTTTGAATTACCCTCACTGTTTGTTTGATAGGACTTTCTTTTGATCATAATTATTGATTTTTATTTGTTTGTTATCAGCACACTGTGTAGGATATTTTGGATTTTTCAGTTAGTCATGTGTTAGAATAGTTTCTCCCTCAGACCACCAGTGATGTATTTATGGATATTCCAGATCATCCATGAAACAAATATAACCACAAATTCACCTCTACACAACTGCAAAATAAAATTGCATTCAAGAAACTTATTCTCTAACCTTCTCCGGATTTATTTTTCAAGGTCATATTTACATTTCTCAAGAGTTACCAGTTTTTATACACCCTTTCCCTACCACTTTTCCAGTGAACTATTTTTAGTTTACAAATTTAAATCAAGTGAGACTGTCTTACTCTGTGACATATCAAAATACAATTACACATTCTGGTAGTCAGCTGAACCTTGTCCCTAATTTGCATCCTATCTTTAGCAATTTATTTTCCCACTTGTCATGAAACTTATGACTTGAGCTGATCTTTTATAGATTGCTTGGCAAAAGCGAATAATTAGAAATATAGTTCCATCTGCATTAGAAGAGTTTTGGTCCAAATTTTAGATTTAAGCATGCTATATGCCTCCTAAAACTCCCCAAAAGGAGTACAACAGATAAAACATTAAAGTAAATACAATGAATTGCCATCTTGGAAATTAGTGAACATTATACCTTCTAATGTATTCTCATTTAAGACTGATTTTGATGATTATTCTCACTGGAAGTGTATGAATTTTTCTAGCTTTAAGGAAATTTCATTTATTCCTATCGTCATGCACAAAACATTATATTCTTTGAGGAGAGGGTCTGGGATTCTGTTTTTATTTTAAACTGTATTTAATAAAATGGGTTTGAGAAAATACATCACGTACTTGTCAAGCATAGCAAACCTGCTGTGTTAAAGTAACATTTACAAGCCACTTACTGATTCAGTAAAGCAGATATTAGAACTCTGTACACACAGCTATGTTTGTCCTAAATTCCAGGAGCACAGCAGTGTTCAGGATATTCTAAGAGTTTCAGAAATGTGATCAATTATGTAACAAGATACGCCAAGAAACTTCATAACTAAAAATCAGGGCATATAAGGCATAATTAAAATGCAGATCTTCAACAACATATTTTTAAAAAATTCTCAGTAAACTGTACAAAAAATTAAATACCATAAGGTTGCCAGAGACTTGATTTTCTTGTGTGTATAATGAGAAGGGAATATGATCTTGCTCAGCTCAATCTGTGCAACAATGACAATTGACTACCTTTTTTAAAACAAGTGCACCTTCTCCAGGTCAAAATATGGCTTGATCAACACTGCAGGGTGGTAAAGGGAATGGCTGCAAAGTGAGAAATTCACAAAAATAAAGCTAGCCCAAGTGTCACTCACTCCACATTCTTTGAATTTTTTTATGGAGTTAGAAAAACTCAGAGCATCCTTTGAGCTGAACCAGAGGAGTTTGTTTTCCTGCTTGTAAAAGATTACATAGGTGATGGTGATTGTCCCAGTACAGTTCTGTTGGGTTTAGAAAGGACTAGGAATAGCACATCTCTGTTATAAACCTACCAATGCTCAAATGCCTCAAACCTACACTTCCTTGCTGCTTTTGTTTTTTGGTGTTCCTACTAGACTACAGAACATTTCTTATTTGGAAAGACAAGGACAGAGTGGTCTAAATTACAAACTGAGTTCTGGTAATGAATACAGAAGAGGTTCTGAATCCCCATGTTATTTACAGAGTTTTATGTCTCTCCTGCCAACCCCATAAATTCTATAGCTTTATATTTACAAGAATTTGATGAGAATGAAAAGATATTATCATAGTTGTACCTCAAGAATCAAGAGGGAAATTATTTTTCCCTTGATATAATTTTGAATTAGAAATAGTAGTACAAAGCAGGTGAGAAGATAAGACTGGAACAGGTCTGAGACTGGGGCCCCTAGGAGTGTTTGAACTACTGGGGAACTTGGTGACAGATAGCTGTCATTACCATTAGCAATGGTAAAGGGCCTCATTTATTTCTGATGATCACCACTTACAGTGATCATCAGATCAATGCTTTTTCTTTGTATTGCTGTTTACAACCCTCTGAGCTCAATGATCCAGGCTTGCACCTTATTATCTATTTGCTAAGTGCACCAACTATATTCAACTTGGATTTCAGAATGCTGTAAGGAATTAAGTAAAAAGCCTTACTAAAAAATAAGTATACAGCATCTCCTGTGATCTCCTTTTCCATTCAAGCAGTCATTTCATCACAGAACATTTCCCTATCTTCCTCCACAACACAGAAATAGCTTCTGGTCATCTCATATAAGTGAAAGGGGCCCAGAAGACCTGGGATCATACCTGTGAAGTGAAAGCTGGAGGATGGGAAGAGGAAGAAGGGGAGACGGGTGGGAAAACAAGTGGGAGAAGGACTCTCAGGCCCTCAGTCTTTTCTTTGTACTTCAACACCAACCACCTCACCTGCCCCACTAAACAGCTGTACCTCATTTTCCCTACAGCTCCTTTTGCTGCTGAGCTAGCTACAGAAACTCTTAATACCTTTCACTTGCTTCTTAGTTTCAGTTTCAGGTAAACTTTGGCTTTCCTAGACCTATTCCTGCATGCTCAGGCAAAATCTTTACTTTTTTTGTAGGCAGCCCACTACCACTTTCACTTCCTCTGCACTTCCCTTTCATGACCTAACCCAGAGATCGTGAATGATTGCATCACTTTTGATCCCGCAGTGAGTACATAATTAGAATGCCAATATTTCTTAAACTTGTACATACATAAAAATAGGCTGAGTAATAAATTAAGGAGATCATACCAAAAGAAAGAACTCAGGGCAATCTGTTTTCCAGCTTAATTATTGATTAAATATCTGTCCTTGAAATTTCACCTTCTCACATACATAAAAATTATTCTGGTTCTTTGTTCACTAAAATCAATTTACAAGAGTGAAATATTAACATAGACACAGAAAGTATTTGAACATGGATTTGAAATAAGAAAGTATGAGGATAGAGTAAAAGGAAGCAAAAGATTTTCAAGTGATATATAAAAAAGAAAATTGCCTAAAAGGCAGATTCCATTCCAAAGAGAAAAAAAATGAAAGCTGCTGTTTCTTGTTTCTGTTATTATGGTTGTAATTATTTATAACGATAAAACCCAGAGGCACCTTACAGCAACTATTGTGCAAAAGCACAGTTCTGTAAGATGAATCCAAAGAGCCTGAAAGTACATTAGTGCAAAGGGATGTTGAGGGCTACACTCCATGATGGGTTATTATTCCTTTATTTATATCCTTGTTTTCTAGTGGTTGGTAATATAGTGTTTATAGTTCAGGAACTGTTGTCTTACATTAGAAGATGGACAGTTAAGGACTGAGACTTTATTGCTGAGGGTTATGTATACTTTCAAATCTGGACTTTTCTCAGAGAATATAATGTAAAATTGATACCCCTTACAGCTTTAAATCTACTTGTCAGAAATTCAGTCCCATCATCCCTCTTTCCCTTTCCACTGTCTTTCATTAGACCCTTTCAAATGTACTAGATAAGTTAAATCATGCACACAGATACAAAAGATACATAACCAAAAACAAAAGCCCGAAAACTGAACTAACCCCCCCAAAACATTCCACTCCAAACAAGTGAACAAAGAACCTTCCAAAAACCACAAAACACATCACACTAGAAAATAAAAAAAATCAAGTCAAATGAACAAAAAAAAAAAACCCAAACGAAATCCAAAGCTAACCAAAAAACACAACCAAACAAACAAGAAAACCCAAAAAACTCCCCAAAAAGACCGCAAAAAAACCCCAAAAAACAAACAAACAAACAAAAAAACCAAAACACCAAAACCAAACTACCAAAACCAAAAGAGTCAACAACAGATTGGCAAAACTAACTTACTGTAAGAAAAGACAAACAGAGCCAGTAGATACAGTAGGAATAAAATATTTCTTTCAAAATACTTGGGGCATGAGTTCAACTCAAACTGTGTCATATAATACCAATCTGGCTAAGTTTTAAAAAGTCTGTAGACAACTGAAATAAGATATATCCTTCAAAGATTTAGGCTTGTGTTTGAGTTTAGTGTGCATGCCAATTATTGTTGTGCTAGCCAGAAAAATTAGAACTGAGAAAGTAAGCATAGTACACTCTCATCAGACATCTTACATGCATGCACACTTGCACTACATGCTGGCCACAGTACACAAAATTATATTATCTCAAGACAACAAAGACGCTGCTGGTTTGGTTTTTTTCATAGTATCTGTCAAGGAGCTGAATAAGCAGGGCAAGAGATATGCTATACTTGTAAATTTACCGCAGACTGTTCTCTGGGAATAACCAAAGCCTCTCCACTATGTTTATTTACTTCACATTATTCTGGTAAAATTTATTTGGGTATTTTGAATAAAATAAAACACAGCTGAAATTAAAGGTACATAGGCTCATAATCATGGGCACCATAAATCACAGGGAAGAAATCGAGTAAGTGTACCTCTGGTAATGAGAAAAAAAATTAAAAACACCCCACATGCATGAATGTAACTGCAGAAAGCAAATCCCCAAGCATCTAGCCTTTCAACATCTGAAGGCATAGCTGCTTCTATGTGTTATTTTCCCTGCTTCTAACACATCTGGAAGATGACCTTAAAAATTAGTTATGCATATTTGATATCAACCTGTGGAAAAAACTGTGTACTAAAACACACCTCATGCTGTGTTGATGCAAGCCACAGGCAATTGTTGTTATTTAGAGGGCCTGGAAGAATAGAATTTGAAAGTGGTTAACTATACAAAAAGAGCCCACGCATCCATGTACAGCTTGAATATAGGATATATGGTGTCATTCTGTCATTTAAGCTGTCTGCACAGATCTGGAGGGTCCTTTGTCACTAAACTTCAATATTTCACTAAGACAGATGGGATCTCTGTGCAGCCCGAGCTCAAGCTCCTCTTGTAGCAACATGCTAGCATATAAACTAGAAGCACTATATCTTTATAGAGAAACACTAATAGTTTTCCCTTGGTAAAACAACCTGGGTAACAATATATGATAAGATAGGAATGTGCATGTAAACAGTGTATGTAACAATGTAACATGAGTGGAATATTCAAATATGTTTGAGAGGATACTTCCAAAAATGCCCAAATAAAAAAAAAAAATCAAACAAACAAACAAAAATCCCCAAACCAACCCAACCAAGTGATGACAACAATGATTAATATCTGTTGGAATAAGCAATCATCTGTAAATGACCATGAAAAATTTGGGTAAGAAAACCAGACAAAAAAGATGAGTCATCTCTAAGCGCAATATGAAAGAATCATTAAAATTTGAAAAAGTGAGAAGAGAGAAATGCACCTAAAATGGTACGGTGCTGTCAAAGGGTGTAATGGCCTTTGCTAGGCTGGAAAGAGCAGCTCCTAGTTTTACAGTGTGAGGTACAGTACACGGGGACCCACACCTTTGGGGGCTGAGGTGGGGCTTGGCTTTCTGGGCATCTACATCACCTGTGTGTACACTGGTAAGTTGAAAGAAGTGGGCTGTGTGGGTGCAATAAAGCTGGAGCACCCACTTCTCCAATACAGGTGTGTGGATGTAGGGTGGCCAATAGTGCCCTATGAGACATGGGTTCTGGTCTAGTTGTAACTCTTTTAATGTATCTATGTCATTAAGAATTTGGAGGACGTGTCAAGAGAAATTGTTGACAAATTTTTTGGTAATTTCTCAAAATTTTATGTGTTCAGCTATTGCTGTGTCTGCTATTTTGCTGACATTGATCCTCTATGTACAATTTCCTAATCACTCATTAATCATTCATTATAAAAAAAAATAAAATGCTCATATCTTTCGTCTCATGTGCTATTATTTTTTGTAGTTACCTAAATTCTCTGAGCAAGACAGAATTACTTTGAAGAAGCAGTGAAACACATATATAGTTGTAGTTTATTTTTTAAGTTTTCTAAAGTTACTAGGAGCATGACCTTGCCGTTAAACAAGACACTGACAAATGAGTATTACCCCTGCTTACATCTCTTCAATTGGACTAATATCACTAAGGTTGTATCAGTGAGCAGAAGGAAAAGCAAAAACAACTGACCCTTTATTATTTAGACCACAGATTTAATGTAATTTGACTGGATAAAAAAACAAAACTATCTAATGTAACAAGCTGGGAGAATACTTACTGCCAGCAAGCTAGCTGCAATTTCTGCAGCGACCTCAAAGCTAATTAATCTCAAGTATTAATTACCAAGAATAAGAAACAAATGGCTAATTTAGACTTCAGTGAATTGAGACATTTGTATAAAGTTATGAAACACCATTGCTAAGTCACCCCTAGAGGCACCTAACTGCCTACACTTCAACAGCATCTTCCTAGGTTGTGATGAGAAGTGATTATCTTTCAGGAGATTAATCTCCATGTATTAACTGAGTAATTCTCTGTTATGCCCTATTCTCATATCTGTGTTGTTGAAAAATAGTCGTGCTTTTGTTGTTGTCACTCATACCTTTAACAAATCTCTTTTGCAAACCTCTCAGAATTCAATGTTATGCACATTACTTACAACATTATTGGCTAACTTGATAATGTGATTTTTGCCATCTGGGTTCACTAAACTAAAAGATTCCAGACTAAAGTCAAGGTCTCATGTTGCATATTTTTAAAGAACTTACATGCAACTACATGTACACACACACTCTCATATCTATTTATACATACATACATGTGTACATGCAAGCAAGAAGGGAGAAATCAATCAAGCACTGTGAAACAAACCTACAGTCACATATAGAAGGACACCTCATTGCTATTGAGAGACCTTTTATTGTGGGAATAAGTTTTTATAAGCTTATAAACCTTCTGAAATAAAAAATAAATACTTCTATTAATACAACTTCAGGAAACTTCAGCAACTCTGGGTGAGGGCTTCTTAGTCATATTTTAAGTGCTTAAGTATCTCTGTTGATTAGAGAAACTATTCTGATTAGAATCATTGCTATACTAAAAAACAAGGCAGCAGCATTAATAAAAATCAAAGTGAAAAAGGAGGGAGGTTTATTTGACAAATTTTAGCTTGTGAGCAACTGTTACGAACATGTTCCCACAAACTCATGTAAGATATTTAAGGAGAATGCTGACGCAGCTGAAAAAAAAATTACAGTAAAAATCAGTTTTCCGTTATGCAGTTTAAATATGACAGACTGAGTCAATAGAAGCATTTAGCTCACCAGACACAAGTTGAATTTTAATAGGGAAATAAAAATTCTTTGGAACAGATTTTCCATATATCATCTAGGATCATTATAGTAGCTTTCATTTCCTTCAAGGCAAGTGCTAAGGCACACTCCCATCTATTAGAGCAGACATCCAATAAGCAGCACCTGTTCTGCATCTTAAATACTATTTTTCTTCACACCTATCCAGTCACAAACTGTTCTGCAGTGAGGTACTCTGACTTAGTCCATTGAAACTTGCAAAATTGAATATTCATCAGGAGAGATAAACAGTCTTTCTTTCTTTACTTGACTGTCCTACCCAATGGAATAGTATCAATCTCCTGTCTCCTTTTACATAAAGGACAGGAGAGAAAATTAATTTCTTTGGAAAAAAAAAAAAAAGGAAAATACTTTCTGTGGTGTCCTATAGCTTGATGCATGTACTTTGTTACAAACTAGCAAATGACTAATAAAATATGGTCACTAAGGATCAAATAGAATTACAGATACTAGCTCCTGTGGAAGTGCTCATATGAATGATTCTTTGAATGTTCCACTCTGATTCAGGCTTCCCAGGATGCTGTAACTGGGTGGAACAGAACCAATCTACTCAAATCAGAACATGACAGAGAAAAACAAAAGACTATAAAACTATTCAAAAACTCTCAGGTTAGCCCAGAATATTTTTTTTTTTTTTAATGGGTGGGCTGGGGGCAAAGAATAGGGAAAAGAAAAATTAGTTTTAAGCAGTTAGGTGACGACTTTCTCCCAGCTTGACTAAACAGGAAGAAATCAATAGTGAAAACAGACTATCAAAAGCACCACATAATTACCTTTTGGGCTGTTATGCCAATTCAGTAAGCACAAGGACACAGGAGTCCTTTCCAGGTACATAAAAATAACAGTAACATTCAGTTTCTTTACCAGACTTTGCTTCATGTGCATTGTTTGTCACCTTTGCCTCCTTCCTTTGAGCTAAATACACCTACTGCCAGGTAGCCTAGCTGCTTTACCACCATACAATTTAATAAACTTGGGCAAATTTGCCTTCTAGATTAAGGCTAAAACACATCAGTAAACTCATCTTTTTGTCTGCAAAAGGAAACTCGCCTTTAATTCCTAGACCACATGGTTCCTTAGGAAACAACTAACTTAGGAAGCACCATCTTGTTAAAAAAACCTTTTGCAGTCTATGAAGCCTGCCAGGTGGTAGAGAGACACAGAAATGAGTCCCCCCTTTCTGGTTTTTTTTTTTTTTTCTCCTCAGAATGGAATCAGCAGCTCGTCTAGGCCTTCTAGGGCTTAAAGAGACCCTATGCATGTTATTTATAGTCTGCATATCAGTTTTAAAGTAAATTTTGGTTGGGCAATCATTTGACAAAATATCCAAAGAAAAACACAATAAAAAAATGAGAACAGAACAACCAACCAGCCAAAAAACAGACCTAGAAGTGAGATAAGTGTCTGGAATAGGGTTAACAAAAATATAACTGTCTTTTTAAACTGACCTGCAGTCACTAAAATTAAAAACTACACTGCTATATGAATTCAAGTTATGTGTTTTGTTGGAAAGCTGGTTTCTCCAGCTTTTCTCTGAGAATTCTTAGGTTGGACAAAAACTCATTAGCTAAAAACATGTTAGTAAGAAATCTACTAGAGTATCTTGAATGTTAAAAATTATCTGAAGTAAGGAAGTAGAATGTTAAGAGACAATGAAAGCATACAGTAATTATTTAAGATCTCTTGGGGAAAAAATAGAGAAAAATCTGACATTTTCTGTAAAATTAAAGCGAAAGGTTTAGTCTATTTTCAATGACAGATTCTTAACCTATTTAGGTATTTTATTTAGGAAATTCTATACAGGTGCCCAAATGGCATACTTGAATTTATTTGAAAATATGACATTAAATCATTTATGTATCCCACAGGATTATGATTTTACATTTCTGTCATTTGGCTCCACAATTAAAATGTGCCTTGATGTATAATAACTTATATACCTCTTAATAGAAATAACAGAGAAGACTTACCTAATTTATAAGACCATAGAGAATAGAGGGAAAATTAAAACTGAAAATTAATGACTGATTTAATTATAAAGAGCTTTCAGATTGAAACAGTTTCCTTTCTGACTAGCAGCAAAAGAAAAAAAAAAAAAAAGAAGCACAGATAATTACTGGGGAAAAAAATCCTCCAAACAATAAAATATTAAAAAAAAAACCCTTTCAATTGACTACAGTTGTTCAAGATTTGCATTACTTTTTCTGGCATTCATCTTCAAATTTTAATTCCATTTAGTAGAATCTTTGAACATCATTATTTGCCCTTTATTGAGCTGTGTTTTCTGCTCTGTAAAAGCAAAGCAGAAGGGTACGTTGAAGAAACAGAACAAATGAGAAGAATGTGATGTAATTTTTGATAGTATTTTTGATAGTAGATTTGCTGTATTTCTTGTTCGTTATGCCGCAAAAAGATTTAACATCACTACATAGGAAAGAATCTAAATTATTGGGCTCATGATACAACACTGGAAAGAGACAAAGAATCTATATAACTCATAATCTAATAATCTTGCAGAGTTCTCACATCTGTCAGCAAAAAAACCTATCTGAAGTCAGTGATGATGAGAGCAGGGCTGGATTTTGGCTCCCATTTAGTGAAAGAATGCTTTATTCTCCTGCTGTGTGTTAACTCCAATAGGTAGCCAAACACCAGAAAGCTGCTTGCTCACTTCTCCCACTCTGCCAGGGGAATGGAGGAAGAGTAAATGAAGGATAAAATAAAAAAAAAAAAAGAAAACTTATATACCAAAACAAAGAACAATGGTAATAATAATAAATGCTTAATAATTGTAGGGTAGATAGAGGAGGGAAGAAAACAAAACAAACCAAGTGATATGAAGACAACCACTCCCCACGTTCCATGGGTAGAATATTGTCCAGATAGTTTCTGATCTAAAGATGGCTCCTAAATGGCCCTCTTTTCCCTTTTATTTACAAGTGTGGTGTTACATGTCATGGAATATCTCTTTTATTAGGTCAGGTTAGCTCCCTGGTTGTGTGTCTTTGTATGATCTACTATAAAGAAAATAAACTCTATCCAAGACCAAACTAGTGCACCTTTGAAGTGTTTCATTAAAAAGTAGATGACAGAAAGCTTGCTTTTCTCCTCATTAAAGTTTAAAAGTAAGGTCACTCTTAAATCCTTTGAATAACTGAACGTAAACAACAAACACGTATTGTCTTGATCAAATCGAGTTTGCAAAACTGGGTGGAAAAAAGGCTGTGACATTCCTTTTTTTCCTGATTCAGTTGCATAAGAGTATTCCTAATCTATGTTTTCAATTACCTCTCGTTGATAATAATCTGAGCTATGGTACATTGGCTTACAAGTCAAATTTGAATTCTTGGCTAAGGAATGTTTGCCTGCACTAGGCCTATTTCTGGTGCAAGAGTTGGCAGTAGCAGTCCAAAATGCAGTGAAAAAGGAGCAGTTTCTTTGACAGTCTGTACCTGACTGTGTTGTGTTTCTATTCCCTTTGCTGGGCAAAATCCAATGAACTAGTCTACAAGGTCTTAGGTGATTTCAACTAATGTGGCAGAGTTTGCACTTAAATAGAACAGAAACTTAGCCACCGACCAATCTCACATGAGATCTGTGACTGCAGCTGACAGGGCTAAGAACATGTTTTCTATTCTGCCTCTGCTCTGTCAGTAGCAGGAATAGATTCTTCATCTACCTTATTTTCATTCATATGGCAAATGTTTGCCCACATTCCCAGGAAATCTTAACTGTGGTATCTCTTTGAGCTGTCTTAAATTAGAGCATTTACTGTGTAGCTAGTCAGCTTGTAACAGACATCACAGTACTGAACAACGACAACAGGTCATGAGAGCTTAGGACAGGTGGGATACCAGTGTTGTGTAGTATGACCCACTTCAAATTAATCTTCTGGGGAAATTATTATTATTTGGGTAATTATTATCAGTTATAACGTTAGGTATATTTTGAAGGTAGTACTTTTAAGTTACCTTACTTTCATTTCATAGAGGAACCTATGTACCCAACAAAGGGTTTTAGGCAAAGCAATGCCTAAAAGGTAAATAATATTCTACTTTTCTATTATTTTTACTGCAGTGATAACAAGGTTTTGACATTTGAAAGGAAAAGAAAAGAAACCAAAAAGATGATGTATGGCTGTTAAATCATGACCAAATTTCCCTTCCATGGCCTCACATGAATATCATGCTTCTGATGACCTCAGCATGAAAAGGAAAATATTCTGCTTCCTTAGCATGCTTGAGTAAATCCTTAATATTGTTTATCTTCCCCATTCATTAGCAAAATCTCAATTACTAAATTCAGGGTGAAAAGGCAGTAATTTTTTTTCAGTATAAAAAGAACAATTTCCTTGCATTCTTTTTTATTATATAGTAGTCATTAGTTTTGCTTAAAAGCTTTCATAACTGAGATCAGTGTGAAAAGGAACACGCTATTACGAAGGCTTCATACTCAGTGACTGAAGAGAGCTCATGTAGCATCAAAGGCTTATAAATACAGTACTTTTAATACAGTTCATATGCATGTTCATGTATTTGCTTCCTTTTCAAATTAAATAATTCCTTTACTTAAAATCTTCTTTTCAATATATGGCATAAATGACATTGGGATACTTTTTTTAATTTGGGAGGTTTTCTTCATTATATTTTTAAATGTTTTTTTTTAAGGTGAAGGCTTTACATGAAGTACATAGAACTGCTGACATTATTTAGAAGCCAAGTTTGTACCAGTTACAGTTTGTTATGCTTGTCAACTAGACAATTAGTGAGAGGAATAAGTTGCAAGAACAAGAAGGAAAGTAGAAATTGTAGAGCACTGCCAAGTCTGATAGCTCAAAGGAGCTGAGGTTGCTGAAGCTCTGTGTTCCCATGTCCAGCCAGCAAGTTTGAGTGGCAGCAGGCAGACACATGTACACACATGCACATAACAAGCCACAAGGACCAACACCGAAATTAATTTTCCATTTCTGATTGCGCACATGTGTATCAGAAGAGTATCTGTGTTTATGTAAATGAGTTAAAATAATTCTAGGGGAGTTTCTTTACACATAAAAAAACCTCTATTCTAGGAATAAATTTGAGTTATATACTCTTCATATGATTGAAACACTTGATACCTATATACCTATACACCTGATGCCTAAACACGGGGATATATTCTTCCAGAATGTTCACAGCCGAAGGAAACATTGCAATTACAATATAAAATAGGGGTTAAAGAAACATCTCTGCTTGCTAGAATGTGTGTGGGAAACAAACTATTAGAAAGACTATCAATGGCAAGTGATGTTTCCATATGTAAAGAATTTTAAGCATATATATTGATGACAGAATCATTGGGAGGGAATTAACAATTCTGTAAGAATACCTTTGGGCTTAAATTATCCTGGAAATGATTAAGCCAAAACATCAGGATCTTACCTTCTACATCTTAAACCAGATCAAGAAGTACTGATTCATTGTGTTCAAAGATGTTTCTAGATAGCCAAAGGTTGCAGTTCCCAGTGTGACTTGTTTCTGTCATTTACAAATGAAAAGCCTTTTCAAACCTTTCTTGCCTCTGTCATGTTGAATAGTCTGGCTGTCACTCTTGGACTGGATTACATTGTTGAAAGCAAATCTGTGTCACTGACCTTTCCAGTGAGGCTGAAGATGCCATGGAATGTCATCCCAGGGGACAACATTTAGAAGCTCTCCATGAGACTTCTTGTCACTGACACTACAACTATGAGCTACCATTGTCAGAATTAATGAATGTTGAAATTCATTTCAAGAGAAATTTTGTACTGAGGTCTGCGAAGAGGGTTAACACATAATTAATCCAATTGATGCTATTGCTTGTATATAATACATGAAATATAGTTTAGAAAGGAGATGGAATGTTTCTGACTTTTCATTTGGAAAGTTCATTTCCAGTATCTAGCAACTTCAGTGAAAACTATTCAGTGAATGCCCAGTACTTATGAAAAGTAGGCCATTAATATACAAAGCTAAGCAAGGTTCTAGGATTCTCCCTTGTTCTCTTATTGTCATAATTATTATTAACTTCACAGAAAAATTTCATATTTTTTAAAGTTTTGAATCAGAAACATTTGTAACAAGGAGTTTACTGCATGCAACCAAATCAGCATTGACGTCTGAAGAAGAATTTCTAGAGAGAACAGAACATTAAGATTTTTATCTGTGGTGCTGCAGAGGTAGAGACATAAAATTGGGTCTAAATTGTATAAAGTCTTGAAGAAGATTAAGATCCCATATCTAATGCACTATGGAAGGGGCATCAATGCCTGGACTCTTCATTGATATGTTACAGAAGAAATGAGAGATGAGGAAGATAACTATAGTGGCTGTGATTTTAGTAGATTAAAGAGCTAAGATTAGCATCACACGACAGTAGAAGTTGCAATAATCATGGTAAAAATTTAACCTGACATTCATGTAACTAGCAATGGTATATGGGACTAAATAATTCAGTGAATTTTTCAGCATTTAGATTTTCAGTATGAAGCATTTACTTTACAGGTTATCTTTAAGGACATTCATCCACTGTCATCACTTCAATTATGATTCTTGGAGAAATGCATTTAAGTATATCAACATATAATTGATTTCATTTGTGGTTATATTGTAATGGGGAAATGAGCACCAGTAAAACTAGAATTCGCCAAATGATGCCACAGCAGGCCAAACTTAAAAAATGAGAGTGTTTCCATATGACAAAATGACTGTGTGATTACAGTGCACTTTAATCTACAAGTACCACCTTGATTTCATTCATGTAAACACCATAACTATCACTGCAGATGTCAGCTTAATTTCCTGCTAGCAACCCTAGCAGAAAGTTGCCCGACCAGGAAGACCTCCCTACTGTATTCATGTTGTCCTTTTACTTGTTCATGTAAGCTCATGTAAGTTTCTTACAATCTTTTGAAGTTGTGCTAAAGAAATGCTCAGTACATTTAACTGAATTATATTCCTTTCAGTCAAAGAATCACTGGCTGGGGTCACAGCCTCTTTGTATCACTGGCAAGTGCAGAGAGTGCACTGTGATACCACCCTGACCTAAGGTGCTGAAAGACCCTGGCCAAAGGGATGGCCCTTCTTGCACGTCTGCATGGCAGCTGAACTCAGTGTCTCTGTCCAGCCTCTCGTCCTTGTGTGGCTGGAAGAGGCTTGAATAAAAGGTCTGGTTTGTTAAATCCTTTCAGATCAAGGTAATGCCACTATCTAGCAGCAGTTTTAACACAGTTACAAAATGAACATATCTATAGCTAATGGATTTATACTACACTCAGTTCTAACAAAATCTTTTTGTTCAGTGTGTCACAAATACTTATGATTTCACACTACAGATCACAAACACAGTTTTCTCTTTTTAAGTTGTTTTCTTAACAAAATAGAGGTTAGGTTAATCCCTGAAAAATGTTTTCCTCTTTTTAAAGGCACCTCAAGCTGAACAGTTGCTACTTACATTCTGGAAGGTCTGGAGTTTATTAGGAGGCAGGATTAACAATACTTACAGTTTGCTTCCTAACATCCTCACAATTAAAAATTTGCTCTAGCACTTAATAGAAGGTAAATAAAAATGTCTTCTTATATAATGCTTTCACTACACTTTTCTTTTAGTTAGAAAATTTGTTTAGAAAGTACATTTAGAACCTGAGATCTGATGCAGTATCAAAGGTTTTACTGGCAGCATGATACTAACATGGGTGAAAAAGCACACTTTGTACGATTCTAGGTCTTTTTATCATTCAGCTCAAATAGAACTAAAGAAGCTTTATAATTGGTGTCTGAAAAGCCTCTTCACTTGTGAACAAAACTATGACAATCAGGAATCACATCTCTTGCCCCTCTTAACTGCCTAAAGCTATAAACAGACACCTCTGCAGGTGCTGATATAGCAACATCAATCTCTCTCTTTTTCACTGGCTGGAGCTTACCCCCTTTCACAGCTCAGCTGGTAAAGTGTTTCTGGCAAATTCTGTCTAATCCACATTCAGAGCAAAGCCAGTGAAATTTCTAAATGATACAGAAAAACACACTAGGCTGTTTATAACAGAGATTAACACAGGATCTGCTACCAACAGCTTAACAAGTGGGCTTAAACTGTGCATACACAGATCTGCCTGTCTTAGAAGTAGTCCCGAGATAGCTACTCCTTCGTTGGACACCCTGAGTGGCATAGTCTCCAGCACAGAGACAACTAGGAACAATAGCTATCAGCACAGCTAGATGTGAAAGAGGATATCTGTCCTGAGCCTCAAGCCAACCATTTAAACTGCTTGTGTTTACCTGGCTGCTTTTGCCTGGAGAGGAAGAGGGATCAATCACAGGAACCACTCTGCTGGAGGTGACTGCCCTCCCAGTTCTGCTGGCAAAAGGGTAATAATGAGCAGCTGGAGGGCATAACTGTAACAAGGGTCTTCCACCTGCATGCCAGCTAGAGAGATTGCTGTCTACAATCTGCTTGACTGATCTAAGTCTGCTAGCTTTAGAGTGTAATATAAACCTAGGTTAATTAAAGTTGCTTTCCAAATTGCTCTGTGTGTAAATCCTTAAATTTCTGTGATTTAATCTCTATTTTTATTTAGCTATATTTTATGGGTGAATGTTCCCTTGTATTAGTTTATATTATTAATAAATAATATCATATATTTTGTCTCTTTGCAGCACAAAACTTTTAGATAAAAGCATAGTATGGTGACTTTTTTCCTAAGCTTAATGCTTCTTTTCCATTTCTTCTGGTTCACCTTTTGGAGTAAAGGTTGGGGCGGGGGGGCGGTGATGCTTACAGGAGTGTGGGACTTGTGATTGGATGCAGGAGAGGGACTTTTGGGGATTGTACAAGACAATGAGATGTTCAGAGAAAGATGAAAGGAGAGGAAAGAGTGCCTGAAAATGTTTTGGGTAGTAGCTCAAGAAATCATTTAGGCTGGAAAAACCTAACACTTCCAAGTCCATCACTATGCCATGTCCCTAACCATAATACCTACATGCCTTTTAAAACACTTCCAGGATGTCAACTCAGCTTCCCTAGGAAGTTTGTTCCAATGTTGGATAACCCTTCTAGGGAAGGACTTTTTCTTTATGTCCAAACGAAACCTTCCCTGTCAGTTCTAGGATGTTTCCTCTTGTCCTGTCACTTTTTTACTTGGGAGAAGAGGCGGATCCCCACATTACTACAACCTTCTTTCAGGTAGGTGTAGAGAGCAATCAAGCGTCCTTTGAGGCTAAGCACCCCCAGCTCCTGCAGCTGTTCCTCATAAGGCTGGTTCTCCAGAGGTGTACGAAATAGGAGAGGATGGTTACTTGCTGGTCAGTGCTCTTGTCTGACTGTGCCATATACTTCATCACCACAGTCTGTCTTGTTTTCTCATTAAATTCTAACTAATTTCTTGGGTGAGGGTCTCTTTTCATGTGCAGATGTATGTGTATGGGAAGTCTAAGAGCCAGTGACTAGAGTGCCAGAGGGTCTGTGTGTCTGTGTCACCAGCAGGAATGATGCGTGTTTGTACGCAAGTCAGTGTGTGATCACAAATGAACATCAAGTCAGACTCACTGGTGAGTAGGTGGGACCGGATACACACGAGTGGGCTCTGGAGACTGTGGCTGTGTGACCTCCTTGTGCATATGAATATCTTAGTGAAGGGTAATGGGGGAGCAGGAGGGTCCAGGACTGGTATATCTAATACCCCTTTATTTGAAGGAATACATGTATGTATGTGTGTGAGTGCAGGTCTGAAGACCTGCAGCTAGAGTAGGGCTATGGCCCTCAGGGTGGTACGGCCAGATGCTACCAAGTGGGAATCCTGGCGTCAGGGGCAGCAGATCCCAGACACTGGAAGAGTGAACATTAAATACTTGTATCTGTTCCCACTATTGGATCTTTATCCTGGTCAGCCAGAGAGGGGAATGGGATGTAGCTGTTGGTGTTGTTTGTGCATGTGTAAGTGCTGCATGTGCCTGCATATGTTGACCATGTGGCTGGCTCTGCATACAAGGTAGCGTGTACTGTACAGTACATTTATGTGTGTGCCTACTGAGAATACATGCTACTGGTTGTCTTGATCACTTGAGGTTAGATTTGGCAACTCTCTTTCAGTAAATGTACAAAATGGCATACAAAGTCCTCAAGCTTTAGATATGCTAAAAAAAATTTTTCTACACAAGTTGTAGGCATGATATATTGAATGTATGTATTAATTTTTTAAGAGAATATATAAATTATTTTTCTCCATGAAATTATTTTATTCTGTATTTGTTCTAAAATATTTCTTACACAGAGTGCTCTTAAGTACATGGTTAAGTTACATAAGTTCTTAAAGCAATATGTATCACTATTCCAGAGACATAGGCCCAGACATGAGATATTTTACTGGCAGTAATAAGGTGCTCTCAGCAAATGTCATGAAGATGGATAATGGAGAAAGGACTGACAGCCAAGGTGGGGATTGTATCACCTAAAGTACTACCTGTCTTACTTGCCACTACAAAACTATCCTGATATTAAGTAGCAACAGCCCCTGGAAGAATGCCTGTCTTCAGAATTTTCATCACTACAAATGACAATGCCACAGGAAATTAAGGTACACTGGAAATCATGCAAGGAATTGAAGCAGTTTTACTGGATTCTAGATCCAAGTCCCTTTGGCCAGTAACCAAACAAGATGAAATCTAATTAGGTGTTCTGCATACATGTGAGAGAACATAGCAATATTTCTATGAAATATCAAATGATAAATATAAATTGATTAAAGACTATAATTTCCCCTTGAACAGGTGGGAAATATTTTTAATTCAAAGAGCATTGCTATTCTTCTATCACAAAGTAATTGAACAGTTCTCTGAGTCTTCTCAATTATGAGCAATAATTATAATATTTTAAGGTCAGTTTTAGTGTTAAAATATTTTAACCTGGCTTAGAGATAAGTATGTAACTATGAGTTTATTATGTTTTAAGAGGTTTTTCATGTTTCTTAAGAACCAGCTTTTTAAGGAAGACCAAACCTTGAAATATTTAAATGTGATTAAATTGATTTAATATATCATAGTCCCACCTGTATGTGATTTCTGATGTACAGCTGCCACACACAAAATTTAAAGATAAGTAACTTGATTACAATCAGATTAGTGAGTCTCCACAAGTAAATGAGATTGTAAATCTATTTGAGTGAAAACTGCACTTCCTAGCGACACCACTTTGCATATCATTAGCTCTAAATGAATTTTCAACACTTATATAAGATACTGACTGGCAAATCCAACCTTTTTAGTACCATTTCACGAGTCCAGAAAACCTTCTTTCCTCTGGGACACAGGCTACTAACTATTTCCTGCTGAAACTTTTTATGTGATATTTAGTTTAGAATGGAGTCATTCATGTAGATTGATCATTGGTGAATTGGAGGAAGCAGGAGTTTAGGGCACAGAGAATTTTTGTTTTCATTGTGTCTGGGCACCAGGATAAACAGAAGCTTCATCATTGTTTTGAAGAAGTACCACGTATATAGTCAAATAAAATTTCACATGTTCAAAAGAGTATGCAGATGCATGGGGGTACAGTAAAAAGGATAGTAAAGTATGTGTGTGTGTGTATATATATGCATATATAGATATAAAATTATGCTTCTCCATTAAAAAACTCCAGAAGCCAAAGTAGTGCATTCAGTTTGCAGTCCTTGAGAAGAGACTGCTTTAAACCTCAGAGAACTTGCTTTTCAAGTATGGGCTTTTGATTGGCTTCAGTATTAATTCCAGAACTTTCATGAATCTGCACATGTAACAGTTTTAGATATCACAGTTGGGTTTAGTTTATATGTTTCATAAAAATGAGTCTAGTTGTGCTCCAGTGACACAGAACTTTGACACTAACAACAAAAATACATAACTAGACAGAGCCTGAAACTCTGACAAAACTGACAAAAAATTCCTGGGGATTTCAAAATGGAGTTAAACTGAATTGTATCCTAAGTTCTAGTAAGGAGCAGCAAAAAGGAAATAATATTTAAGTTTGGTATTTAACACCTACTCTTTCAAGCTCAATGAAATCTCCTGAAATTTGACTGGTTAACACTTATTGCAGACTAAGTTGCTTTCAATAGGCTTTATTATTATTGCAAATAAAATGTGTTAAAAATAATGGCATTTAAACAAAGGCTTCTTCATCCCTCAAAATCTTTATATCAATTTTATTGAATGATATGCTGGAGGTCATCAAATATTGAAGGTTTGACAGAGAGATTATAATGGAAGGAATTTCTCCTGAATGTCTTGATGAAATCATTCTGCTTTAGGTTGTGAATTCTAGAAAACACATTCAATTTACTTGGGGTGGTCAAATTATCAAATCTCAGGAATGTTTTGGTATACCTAATGTAAGAAGACTTGTTTTTTTTTCAAGTACTTATCTGTTGAGGACACCATATATTCACTGTATATTATGATAGTTTTACAAATTCCACATAGCATGAGCATTTAAAAGCAACTATACACATAAGTGGACTAGAAGTGACCACCATTCTGAGCTTTAATGGATTAATTTGGATGGTTTTATCTTTCTTACTGCAAAAGAATAATTATTTTCAGGCTTAAAGGAATATCACATTATTAGCAAGCATTTTATGAATACTTCCCTATTATATTATTTTCTTTCAAAAAATTCAAATCTATTCAAAATGCGGACAAGCAATAACATAAATCTGCTTCAAAAGCAAATTCTTTCACAAAAAGTAGATCTTTTAAGTGTATTAATATGTAAGGAAGATATAGAAAGTAGCCGTTTATATATTCCATACAACTAGACATTCAGGAGAAATATGAATCAAAATGTGTTTTGCTACTTTTAGAAATCACATTGTAAGGATTCCTGTGTCCTTAACGTAATTAAGGTTTTTGATCAGAAGAGAGTTTGAATATTTTATGGGAAATGTAAATTTATGAAAGTAGGATAGAAGAGAAGCTTAAGAACGTAGTCCCTGCCAAAATCAGGAAAGACAGAATGAAAAATCTCATAGGTATTAAAACTAAAGGTAGGTTATGTATCTTCAGAGATATTTGTTTTTGTAAATATTATAAAGCTACAACAGTTTAGATGGGCATATACTTTTATTTATTTAGATTTGTATAAGTAAAATCTATGGCTACTCAAGTATTGCACTAGTTTTTTTTGTCAGAGAACATAAACAAACATATAAATGTCTCTAATATCAACAACCCAAAATATCTTAGATATGAGGCTTTCTAAAGGCTACTTCTAACAGGGAAAAAATGTTTACTTGTTAAATCGAATTCAGCAATGATGTCTCTCAAGTGCTTTACCAGAAGGTTTTCCCACTCGGAAATGTATATCAGGACACTCAGAGCAATTTATTTTACTATGTTTCAAGATCAAAATATTCATACCATTTTATTCCACTTCACAAAGTCAAGAGAATAAAAATTTGAATAAATACATTAAATACAATGTAAAACCATCCAACTCCTATATTAGCAGAATGCTCAGGATAGTGTTACTACTTCAGGGTCATACAAGCAGGATTTGATTGCAGCAGATATTTTATATTTGAGGTTTAAATTATTTACCTTACATTTAAGGTAATTTATAATTAGTAGGGTCACAAAAATCAGTCAAGCTAGGCTAAGAATTACTTAATTTTTGCTTCTAGTATATGAAGACTGACAAAGTTTTGCTTGTCACCAAGAGTGAAATATAAAACAAAGAATTTTTTTTGTGAATCAGTGGTGCTTTTTAATAAGAGATCAAGAAATATTTAAAATAAAATTATAAGGTAAGAGAATAGTTTAAAAAGTCTGACACAACTTTTCAGATGAAGCATCTTCATTTTCAGATGCGAAAATCATGAGAAAAACACCTAAAAATCATTACAGGTCTGTCTGATAGAGGAAAAACAAAGGGAAGAATGATAGTATGCAGAGGAAAATTATTATAATTTCAAAAGCTTACACGAATTATTTTCTTAAAAAAGATCTCTACTACCTTCCTACATTGTGTATGTCAATGACAAACTCCTCTTTTTATTTTTAGTCTCATAGCATTTTATTCAGAATTTCTTATTTGCTAAAGCATAGGAATTAAGGGCAAGTTTTTTAGATGTCCTGTCACATCCAATGATTCTGCATCATAACTTACAGAGTTTAAGGATTTATAAATAATTCCAGACCATATTAGTAGAAAATTGATGATATTATAAAAATCACTCAAATTATATTCACTGGGATATGGGTCAAGGTTAAATAAGAAAATGTCACTTGTACAGGTGTGACAGCTTGTAGCAGTTCCAATAGGGAAAACCCTTAGGCAAGTAGAATTTAAATTGGACACAGACACCTACCTGAAAAAAACCCCATTGAAGTTACTGGGCTACAATATGATGTACAAACACTGGAACACAGGATGTCAAGCAGAGTTCATCGCTTGATGATAAATTGCCTGGAGCATCTCAGAAAGAAAGAAAGGAAGTAAAGTTTAAATGAAGTTTTCCAGAGTTTGTAGGAAAGAACAGTAAGATGTTGTAAAATGTTAAGATTTGGTGGCATTAAAAGATAAAAAATAAGGCACTGAGTGTAGCATGACTTTCAGAAGTTGCAGAAAACACTGAAAGATAATAGTACTGTGGAAATAGCAGCAAGACAGCTTCAGAAACTTGGTAAAGTTCTTCAATTTAACAGCTAACATCTTATTTCTTTCCCTTTCCGTGTTGTTTCACATACTCAGACGTGAGCTTCAATTGACAGCTATCTCTGCATATTGAACATATGGAATCACATTAGGCTGTTCTGGTTCCATAACTTTATTCTAGATAGTTTCCTTTTAAGTATAAGAGCTTGGTTCTATGCAAAACCAGAATTAGCATGAAAAGATATCTATATCTTTCCTGTGACTCACTGAATAGTGAGCAGTATGGGGGATGAGAGAAGCGTGAGTTGTTAAAAGAGAAGTTACGTCACATCTAAAAGGTAAAACCCAAATCACTAAAAATAATTTTGACACGAACATTAATGAAGGACTAGTAGATGGCAAAATTCCTGGCCTCTCTGAAAGTTAGCCTCTAGGACTGCTGAGTCCATGTAAGAGCCACTGGGTGTCCAAGGTTCAGCATAGTAAGATTCACACACTGGGTCTCACCCTCCTGAAGGAGATATTTCCCATGTCTGCACCTACTCATCACCACATGTTTTTAGCTATAAAAACCTTATTCAGAGAGTTTACTGTAATAATTGTACTATTCTTGATTGCTTTGGCTTTTTTTTTTTTTTTTTTTTACTGATGAAGATCTGTCTTAAAACTGACTTCCTCTGAGGCTTCTTTCACTCCCTGTATAAGATTAATGTAGGGCCAGGAGGTTTCTTATTTTGCTTGGATTAATTTCCAGACTATTCCTTTTATTTCTAGAGAATGCTGTCTTCACAGACCTTTGTGATTCTGTAGTTTGCCTCTTAAAAGCCCAGCTGCAGTATACACTCTGGTTTTACTTCTTAAATGTTCTTAAAAAGTTTTTTCTACTTATAGATTACTTCTCCCCTTGTTCTGTCTGGAGTATGATTCATCAGAAAAAAATTTAAAGAATAAATTTCTTGTGTGAATGGTATTCTTTATCTGTTTATTGAAGTAATTTTTAACTCCGTTTTTATTTGGTCTTGGCCTTGTACTTCTGTTCTCTCAATATCCTCATTCTTTATGTGTTTAAATAATTAAATCTTGTATTATACTGTTTTGCAGAAGTTAGATTTCTGTTTCTAAGGAAAAATAATGTGCTCATTGTTAATTGAACTATTCAGTTCAATTAATACAGTTGATTTGGTAATTAAGATAATAAAATCTGTTATCCAGCTAACACTTAAAATGAGTCAGTTTTCAACTCCATTTTGGTTGCGCTTTAGAGGGCCCCTCCCTATATCTGTGCAACTAGCAATAACAAAGTTCTTACAGCCAGTCAGAACTCAGACTTTTCTCCTTGTGACTTCTTTGTGGGTCTCACTCATTACCTCATGCAATTTCTTGCAGCATGCTTACTTAGCGTGTCTGAGAAATGCCTGAGAAAAACCTGTATAGCAATTGTTTTCTCCATATACTTTTTATATCTACCTTGCTTTTCTCACCAAAGAGAACAAAGCCAGAATTAATTTCTTCACCAGTCATGTTAAAATGTGCTATCTTTAGAAAAGAATTTTTTAAAGATTGTGTTAGAGAAGAAACCAGTGGTTCAGTAGTACATGAAAACAAACAAATTCAAATTATTTGGCTTGATATAAGTACATAAATTCTATATTGCCCAAATAAGAAGATTATCTCCTTTTATTGAGCTATGAATTGCAATAGGAAAGATCAGAACCAAAACTAATCATGTAGCCTGACTCTGAAAGTAGACTGGAGTTTGCTAGCTGATACTTTAGGAAGTGTATAGAATAAAGGCAATCTTATATGATGCTTCCTAGATAGCTATCTAGCCTCTAGGAATGAAAGCTCATGGATCTAGTACTTGAGACAAAAACATAGTACATGGTTTTATATCACATGTACTATGAAAATTGCTATGAATTGTAATAGGAAAGATCTTGGTGATTCTTATTTCTCTACTATGTCTCTTGTAAAAAACCTCATATATGATGTAAAATTAAACTAAATTAGTTCACCTTGGGAATGCAAGATCTAAGTGTCTTGTTACTTAGTGAGATAATTTTGCATCCAGGTCTAATGCTCCTTACAGTTCACCTGAATTATTTAAATCTATATATTAGTCAAAGAGTATTGACTTGTATTCTGTGGAAAAAACCTCTTAGAATTAGGGATTTGGGGACATATATCCTTTATGATTTTTGCTTTAGGATACAGTTACAGTCTCTGTTATGAGCCACTAAGTGTTCCCAACTTTGAATGTTATCTTCAGCTATTGCCATTCTATTCACAGTGAATATTAAAGTTACCTTCATTCAAAAGATGTCCTTGCAGTTCTTTCTCTTTCATTTGCCTGAAGCTGTCTTGGAGCAATAACACTGCACTGCTTTTGTTTTGATTGGTTTTCTTTTTTAGTAAATTTCCCCATTATATCAATGTATTTAAAACAATTGTGGCCTGTTATAGTATTTAATCTTACTTCCTATATGACCTGTAGTGAGCTAATTGTTTATAGTTTTTGATATCTTGTGGTTGAATCAAAACACACCTTCAGGGTTTTTTTTTTCAATGATTTGATCAAAATTATTGACATAATAGGAACTAAAAGCTTTGCATGAACAGTAACTTCTGACTGTTGTCTTTCAGATCAATTATACAAAGTACTTATCACTGTCTCCAAAGAGATATATCTGATATTTTAGAAAACTAAAAATTCAGTGTATACCCTACACTTGCATTAACTCCAATTTCAAATAGTTTAAGTTTGAATAAGGGTTTGTTCTACTTGTATTTCCAGATCTATATTCAGTCCTTCTGCAGGGTACATTGTATAAATTAAGACATGGATTATTTTTGGTGCATTCTTACATAGAAAAGAATGGAGGAGGTGAACTTTCTATTCCTTAAATAAAATTTGTTTCTCAATTTAGTATTAATTTGAGTCCTAGCTTGTAAAGAAACATTAATTGTAAATGTCTGACCTCTAAATCACACAAGTCAGGGATTAGTAACTGGGTTATTCTGCATGAATAAAAATATAAAAAATTATCTCTCAGATTCCAGCTGTGATATTAGATTTACTAGAGAAGGTTGTTTTCAATCAAATCAAGCCTTTAAAATGTAACAAGTAACATTGGACAGAACATGACCTCTTAGCCCAGCTTGTCTTTTTCTTTCCCAGATGCTACAAAAGAAAAAAATAAACCTCATCAAGTCTGCATTAGATGTACAATTTTCTTCCTTGCTGTCAGGAAAGTGGTAGCACTAAGGACAGAGTTCTCCAACCAGAATTGTGACTTAATAATCCCCTTTCAAGTGTAATGAGCTAAAAGGACATTATGAATTCCAGAATTCATACTTGATTTGTTTTTCTCTTTATGCTCATGAATTAGGAAATGAATAAAGTCTAGTAAAGTAGTAGATGTGAGCAAAACAAATTTTCTTATCAAAGTCCTGATTGTTCTGCAGCTAACAAGAAAGACAAAACATGAGGTTTGCTGTAAACCAGAAATTACGGGATTGCCACAAATCCTCAGACCACAACTGTTCTACATTTCCCTATGAACCCTGATGTCAACAAACCATCTTTTCCTTGGGTCTCAGCTACCACAGCCCAATAATTTCAGAGAAGGCTATATATGTGTGCATGTGAACAAAGCTTGTGTCTTAGAGCTTCAGCTGCCAAGGCAGCATCTTCTTACACATTTTTATTTTATATGTTGTTGAGTGTACACTTATGAAGAAGGACAGAACCCCTTTGTGCATGCACAATTTATATATAGCTTTGTTCTTTCAGCTAGGCTGGTCAAAACTTGTCTGTGAACATTCAAAGGAGGCATTGTAATATATAAAATAACCTCAGAGGGAGAGAATAAATGCTGTTTAAGATATTGAATTGTTGGAACAGAGCCAATAATGCAATTCTTATTTGGTTACATTTTCAGATGACTCATCAGATCTACTAATCCATGCTTTGAGTCTTGAGGAGTATGATCTTTAAAATTTCCTGAACACAAGAAAAGAAATAATTTTTAAAAAACACAATACTATTGAGGAACCCACCATTTGAATCTGTTTCTAATGTGATGCAGTACCTTGTACCAATGATAAATCTGGAAATATGACTAAACACTCTAATCCTATTTCTTATTTTACCATGAAAAATGAAATAGAAACAGAAAAACTTCTGCTGTTCTGTAACAGTGATAAGAAAAATGGACCTTGGAACTAATTTAAATAAATTATGTTTGGGAAATGAAAGTTTAGCTATAGAAAGAATTTATTAAAAATAAAAGGCACTATATAACTTAATTTTTTGCAAAGCTTGTGCTTTTACTTGTGGCTTTTATTTTCCTACCGACTGCTGTTCCATGGCTCTACATCTTTTTGTGTGCTCCTCCATTGTCTTTCAACCCAGAGCTGCAAATTAAATACCGTCTTATCAAACACTAAGCTAAAGAGACCTGCCTTTGCCAGTCATTGTCAGCAATATTGTCACTTCTGTGCCAACAAATTTATCCATTAATGATATAAGTGATAAAATTGCTCTCTCTTTATTACTTTTCTCTTTCATCTTTTATTTAATCATTTATTTATTTATCTATTTTAAGGCAGCCAACAGTATAAACAAACTGTTACATTGCATTAGACTTGACAGAGGAAGAAATCAGTCTAATCCATTAGTGTTATACATTTTACAATAAAATGAACAAAAGGAAATGGGCTTCATTAGTACAAAAAGAAACAACACCACAAAAACCACAATAGTGAAGAACACTAATGGCCTCCATGGAAACAGTGTGGATATTATTTTTTTAATTGCTTATATTTCCACCTTAACAACAGCAATGTACAATGTGAAAAGCAATGTGAGCCTGAGAATGCATGATGGCAAAGGCCAAGATGGAAAATATCCCTAGGGAAATTTTCCATTACTTTTGACATATTAAATGGTTTCTGCTTTTATTCGTGAGTAGTAGAATAAAAGGAAACTGCTGATTCTTCTCTACAAAATGAAAATTATTGGTTCTTTTTAGCTGCTGGGTCAAGGGGTGGGAAGGAAACCCTTGTTCAACTGTGCAGATGTTACAGTAAACCTTTTATGTAGATTTTCATTGGTAAACTGAGTTTAATTCACCTCTTCAATTAGGAATTAGTTGGAACAGTAGTTAAAGCAGTAATAGAACTAATAGGAAGTAACTAGGATGTTGGGTTTTTCGGTTTTTAACCTATACCTGCACTGACTCCCTCCATAAAGCTAGAACTTCAACCATAATGCTGATGAATTAATAGAATGATTTGGGTTGGAAGGGACTTTATGTATCATTTAGTTTCAACATCCTTGTCACTGACAGGGATACCTTCCTGTACAGTTTGCTCAAAGTCTCATCCAGTCTGAACTTCAACACTTCCAGGGATGGGACATCTACAGTTCCTCTGGGCAACAAGTTCCAGTGCCTCCCCACACTCTAAGTAAAGAATTTCTTCCTTTTATCTAGTCTAAATTCATCAGCTTTCAGTTTAAATCCTTTCTTCCTTCTCCTATCAGCTTTCTTGTAGGTCCTCTTAAGGTACTAGAAGGCTCCCATAAGGTCTCTCTGGAGATCTCTCCAGGCTGAACAACCCCAGCTCTTTCAGACTGTCTTTGTGAGAGGTTTTTCTGTCCCTTGATCTCTTTGTGGCCCTTCATGGCCTGGACTCCGTCGATGGTCCATGTCCTTGTTGTGCATCCAGAAAAGATGCAGTACTCCAGGTGGGATCTCATGAGGGAAGAATAGAGGGGAAGAATCAGCTCCCATGACCTGCTTGTCACACTTTTTTAGATGCAGCACAGGATATATTAGGCTTTCTGGGCTGTATGTCCACATCACCAGCTCATGTCTAATTTTTCACCTGCCACTATCCCCACGGTCTTCCTCCACAGGGATTCTCTCAGTTCATCCCTCACTCTATGCTGCTGCTGGGGGTTGCCATGACCCATTTTGGAGGACCTTGCACTTAGCTTTGCTTTACTTCATGAGGTTCACAGTGTTCTACTTCTCCAGTCTGTCAAGATCCCTCTCGATGACATACATTCTCTTTAGCATATCAACTGCATCACTTTGCTTTGGGTTATCCAAAAAACTTGCTGAGGCAGCACTCAATCTCACTATTTCATTAATAAAGATGCTGGCCAGCACCAGTCCCAATACAGACCCCAGCACTTGTTACTGATCTCTATTTGGGCATTGAGACCTTAACCGAAACATTTTGAATGCAGTCACGGAGCCAACTTCTTACCAATCAAAGCATCCATCCATCAAACCCACATCTCTCCACTTTAGAGACAAATATGCTGTATTAATCCTTGCAGAAGTCAAGGTAGATGATATCAGCTGCCATTCTTATCTACTAAAGCAGTCACTCCATGTAGAAGGCCACAAGATTAGCCAGGCATGATTTGCCCTTTTTGAAACTGTGTTAGCTATCAGTAATCACCTCCTTGTCATCCACGTGCCTTGACCTAGCCTCCAGTGATAATTAACTGCTAATTCAAATTAATTCTTCTTTTTCTATTCTTTGACACAATTCACAGAATTATATTGTGGCAAAAAAAATCTACATCATCAATTAAGATATATATATGTAAATTATTTTTTCTCAGAATCATATCTTTACAAATGCATTATTCACCTGTACTTGAAAAAGGTGGGAATTTGCTGTTACTCCAGTTTTTCAGTTGAGAAGTCATAGCTTACTGTATATTCTAGCAAAGATTACTTCATCTTTCCAGTGCATTTGTTTCTTATACTGATCAATGTCTGTCAGCACACACAAAAAATAAAGAACCTTATAAATATCACATTGGATTGAGAATTCATAATTTACTCATCTGCTCCTAGTGTCACCCATGAATCATATGGTCACAAAAGAATGATGATTTAAGTATATGGACAAATGTAAACCAGTGCAGTAACAACGTTTTTCTCCCAACACACAGTGATTCTAAAAGAATTGTTTCAAAAAAAGAAGTATATTACACACAGATTTTAGCAGACAGATCTAGATCAAACCAGGACTACAGCAGGCTATAATTCAGAAGTGACTGCCTTCCCATCCCAATGAAAACCTGTAAAAGAGATAGTGTGCTATTTCTACACAGAGAACTACAAAAGACTAGAGAAATTACTGGAGGTTGATTGAAGGGAATAATTGATGACGACAAGTATTTCTAGAGTAGAAAAAATATTGTCTGTGTTTGACACTATCAATTTTTGTTGTCAATTAGTATTGCTTTTAGTACTCATTATTGAAAAATAGGGGTGTAACTGTTATTAAATGAACTTTCAGTTAATAGTCTATTATCCATTTCTATTAATTTTTCTTTTATAGCTCTATTAGATGGATTATAGTATACTTCAACCAAGTTTTTTGCTTTGTAAAATATTTGATCTTTCTTCCTTGTAGAAGTAGATAATATTAATTAAATTAATATTAAAATTGCCCCATAATTGATTTAGTTCTTAATATGAATGAGGGCCTATTTTTCCCAAATTTAGCTGAGGTAAGTTACTATACCTATATAGACATATTGCACTGAGACAGTTAAGAAAGACTGTTAGATTAAGTTTAAGAAATGTGGCCAGCAATTTTGGCCCTGCTTTACAACTTTAAAGTTTTATGTTTATTTCTTGGCTTTCTCACAGTTTTGCAAAGATTTTGAAAAAAGAAATGTATAGCATAGATGTAAAGAATAAAATTGGCTGATACACGTATTACAGACTATTAAAAACATATTTCAATATCCCCCAGGAATAGGATTTATGTGCAAGTTAGCACATAAACACCTTACAGAGCAAACAAAGGCTGTTAATGTTTCTTACCTGCCCAGTAACATTTGGAAGCTGCACAACTTTTGAGCACTTTCTTCTGGCAAAGCAGCTGGATTTTATATGTGTTGAAAAAGCACAAAGAAAGCGTTTTCAGAAAGGCAGTATGAAAAACATCCTACATAGAATTAATATGTTCTACTAGTTAATAATTGACAATAGTAAATATTTCAGTTATGAGAGTATATACTAAGCCCTAAAATTATATAAACCTTGTTACAGGCTTCAATGCTTATATTCTTTATTTCTCACCCCTTCAAAATTCACATGTTAAACCACTTCTATTTCCATAAAATCTACACTTTCTGTTTATGTGCATATACGTATGATTCCACTAGTATACTTCATAAAATATGAGGCAAGCTGAAATTTTTCATGAAGAGATTCTCCTAATTCTCATTTCAGTAGTTTAATTGTAACTGTGGGCAGCTGTTGTTTATAATGTACCCTGTGGTGCAGAAAACACTACTGGCCATAGTCCCTGCAGACATATTTTAAAAAATGTATAAAAAATTATAAGCAAGTCATGAATACCTGCTGAAGTTATTATTGTTCAGATTTCAGATATACTTTTATATAAAGCAAGAAAAAATAGTCAATAATTAGCATACAGTCCTTTTAGAACATGGCTGTGGCGGAAATAGTATAACTATGCTTAGAAGCAGGACAGAAAAGGGCAGAATTCCTGGTGCTTGTAATAACCTGTTTTTACTGAAAAAATCTCAACAAACCATATTTTCCTGTGTATGGTGTTGCCTCAGAGAATTCCTTACACTAAAGTATGTGCTCACTGCTATCAGTGCTTACGCCAGCTACCAGCTTTGGGTTACAATAAAATCTGGTTGGTTTTTTTTTTTTAAATGAAATTAAAAAACAAACACATACAAAGCTCTTCAAGTTATTTTAAATGATTGTGAGGTTGATCTAGACAGTACATTTGTCTGAGTTAACGGGATTGAATTCAGTTTGTTATATAACAGCCCATATTTAAAGGATTTTATTATACTTTTCAGAAATTATTCTGTATCATTGTTTTGTTTTGAATCCTCCTGTGAAGATTAAGATGTTTCCCACTTTATCCTGTGTTACTTATTCTTCTGGCACATTTTCACTGAAGAGTTAGCCCTGGCATGTAATACCCGTACCATTCCTCCACTCCAGACACAGAGCTCTTAGATCTAATTTGGGTAATAGTTTGTCACTTAGAAAGCTACAATAGAGTTAGTGTTGTCCAGCAGCCAGTTACCCACTCAGCAATTCTCCCACTCACTCTCCTCTTCAGGATGGTGGGTAAAAATAGGATGAGAAGGCTCATGGGTTTAGATAAAGTGAGATTAACTACCCAGTACGGTCATGGGCAAAATAGACTTGAGAAGGGAAAACATTTTATTTAAATTGTATACAATAAAATTGTATTTATTGCCAAAGCATATTCAGGTACTGAAGACCAAAATATAAAAAAGCCCACCAACCAAACAAAAAACAAAACAACAACAACAACAAAAAAACCCCCAAAACACAACAACAAAAACAAAAAACCCCAAAACACAACAACAACAACAAAACCCCCACAAACAAAACAAACAAACAAAAAACCAAACCTATAAAAATTTTACCTCTCCCACACATCTGTCTTACCTGGACTCAGCTGGTTTCCTTCTCAGTGTGATACTTCTGACTACTCTTCCTACCTTTGGCAGCATGGGGGAATGGAGTACTGAAGGCAATGGTCAGTATGTTACTGTTCCTCTTTGCTGGTCCTTTCTCATACTTTTCCCCTGGTTCAGCATGCAGTCCCTCCTATGGGATACCATATTGCAGGATAAGACTGCTTCTGTTTGGACTTCCTCAGGCTGAAGATTCCTCAGGAAACACCTGCCTGTTCCACCATGGGGTAGTTCATGGCCTGCAGCATGGATTCTGCTCCTCTCTGTGGACTACAGGGAAGCACTTACTCTGGCATCTCCAGTACCTTTTCCACTTCCTTTTTTGATCTTTGTGTTCATCATTCCTCACCATATTCTTTTCCCTCCTCCTCTGCCTGGGTGGGTTTTTTGTCTTTCTTAAATACATTCACAGAAGTGCTGCCAGGCTGATGTGTCTGCTGTTATGGGTCTGTTGTAGAACTCACTGGAAATGGCTGGAATTGTCTGTGTCTGGCAGGGAGCAGACCCAACCTGTCTTCACAAAAGCCATCTCTGAGGCCCAGCACCACCAGTACCTTGGCTGCCCAGTACAAAAGCTCCTCTTGCAGTTTGATTAGCTGCAGGTTTCTTTTTCTCTTTAACCACAAATAAAATAATGTGAGTTTGCAAGAAATGTTTTATAAGCTTTAGTTATGAATATGGTATAGGTTTTTTTATATTGTAAGTTTAGTATAGTTTAAACACCTTGAAAGGGCCTCTCGTCCTAGAATGTATTCTTAGCGTAGTTTGATAAGGGTTTCTAGGACAACTGGAGTCTCTGCCTGGAGACTCTTCTTTATTGGTTCCTTCTTCTTTCATCTTTGTGTTATGCATAATTTTCCCTTTGTCCATCATGGAATTCTTATCTTTAAGGTCCAAGAGCTTTGGCCACTAGTTGGCAAGACTCTCCTGAGACCACTCCCAAACCTGTATTGGATTTGTTAGAATTTAGGTAACTTAGTTGGCATGTAGTGTTTGGATTGTTTTATTGGTTTGTATAATTTTGTACCCACCTCCCAGATTGTGTTGTACAAACCCCCCCTGCAGCCCAGGCCTGGGGTCTCTCTGAGGCACCCACCTGGGGCTGGAGGATCCCCTGACCCCTCCCCCCCAAATAAAGCCTCTGTTTTCTGAAAGCCTCTGTAGAGTCCCCTCTTTTTACCACAGCCATGACAGTGTGAGCCAACTGCCTGTGAGCCAAGACCCCACAAAAGTGTATTGCTGTAGCGTATCGGAGCAGCCGGGAGCCCAAGCTGAACACCAAGCTGTGCCAGAACCAGGTACGCACTTCAGCAAAATATAAATGATGCTTTCATTGAAGTACAACATGTGTTTCATTTTGGCACTTGGGTTTTTTTATTTTAATCCCAAGGGACTAGAACTGTGGTGCTGCAGCATTTTGCCATGTGCCTAGAATACAAAATTTCTCCAGCAAGTTTCTAAGAAGCAGTCATATTGGATTACTAATTTCATAGAACTACAGAATAAACTGACTTGGAAAGAACTCATCATGATCATTAAGTTCAACTGCTTGCTCTGTTCAGGATACCTCCAGAATCACACCGTGTGCCCAGGGGTATTGTCCAAACACTTCTTGAATTCAGACAGGCTTTGTAGTGTGACCACTTCTCTGGGGAGCCTGTTGCACTGTTCCTTGGCTCCTGCCACTGATCATCACGGAGATCAGTGTCTGCCCCTCCTCTTCTCATGAGAAAGTTGTAGACTGCAATGAGGTCTCCTCTAAGTCTCCTCCAGGCTGAACAAACCAAGTGATTTCATCTGGTTCTCACAAGGCTTTGATTTGATATCAAATATTTGGGACTGGGTCAAAGTTTCAAGATTGTCTTTTTTGTTTTTGATGCATGCATTAGTGTGGAAACATTTCAGGAGTGGTACTTTATAGCCAGCTTCTCATGGTGCAGGTTGAGGGATCCCATTAGTGCTCACTTCTTCAAGTTTTCACATACCACCCCATTGTTCATCATTTGCAAGCCTGATATTTTCTTTTTTCCCTCTTCCAAGTTAATTTAAAGCTCTGTCAACAATTGTCCTGTGCTAGAAATATTCTTCCCCTCTAGAGAAGCTCTTCTTCCCCTCTAGATCCCACCAGCTGTCAGTAGACCAGGTATTGAATAGATTATCCCATAGTCAAAAAACCCAGACTTTTTCTGCTTACACCAGCCTCAGAGCCACACACTGACCTGACAGATCTGCCTTTTCCTATCAGTGTTATTCCTTGTTACTGGAAGGATTGAGAAAACCACTAGCTATCTCCTGATTATTCAACCAAATGTCCCAAGGCCTGGAAGTCTCTTTTGACTGACCTTGGACTTCTCTTTGTTATTTTGTCACCCCCAGCTTGAACAACCAGTAACAGTAATTACTAACTACTTAGCTAGTAATCAGGGGGCCTTACAAGTCTGGAGAGTTTTCCAGTAATGACCCTTATCCAAGCCCCTGGGAGAGGCTTTCCTGAGTTGAGTCCAGTTTGCATACTGAGGCCACCATTCCCCTTAGAAGGGAGTCTCCTGTTACAGTTTGAGGTGCGGGGTGCAGATAGTGCTGCTTTTGAAGACCTCTCTCTCCCAGAAGGACATTTGCATTATTTCTATAGCACAAAACACTGTCATGAGGCACTGGTGCATACCAGGCACTCATGAGAATTTCAGGTTTACAAAGAGGCTTACATCTGAAGGTCAGTTTAACTATTCAATGGAAATGTAGGTTATGAGGGGATATAGGCTTCTTCCAGCTTCACAAGCAAAAATAATTTAAATCAAAGTAATCTCATTGAGTCAATAGGACTTTATCAAGGCAAATTTTGGCATCCAATTTTCCTGTGCTCAAATTTAAAAAGGAAAAGAAATTATGTTCTTTACTGCCTTTGGTAAAACTTACAACATAAATGGTTGTCTACTGATACAGAATCAGATGTTTCCGTAGCCTGGAGTTTAGAGTGCATAGTTGTGAAAAGCAAGTCCTGGATTCTCACACTAGAAATTGTAAGGTTTTTCAGAGCACCTGTACAGGCTCAAATCCACACATGAGGTAGGAAAATGGTCAGGTTTTTTCCTGTGAATGATACTGCTATATAGTTTGTTGGCATTGATCTGCTTTGCATTTTTGAGATTAGAGAAATTCTGTATGCTCCCAATGTCATTGTTCATGGTAGCATTTTTAGATACCTTGGGAATTTAGGCTTCTCTATGGATCTTTTATTTGTTTGCAGATCTAATTTTGACTCTATATCTTAGTGTCTTATTTCTCAATTGAATACTTCATATTTATTTTCCACATTGAAAACCTTGTCATATAGTCATTCAAAATAGAAGATTAAAGATTTCATAGTAGTTCCTGCAAACATATAATAACCAGACTTGATAATAAAACTCTTGGACAGTGCATCCTCTTAATATCTCCTCTCATATTAGGTGATATTTATTCATACAGAAGTAAGTTTTATTTTTTTATTTGGTAAGTCAGTACTGCAGGAATTATATCTCCCTACTATTGATATTTAGTATTTTTCCTGCAAGCTAATCAAGACCTAACTAAGTCTGATGGCTATCTTCACTATATGTGAGTACTTCCATGAAGAACAAAAACTCTGAGAGAAAAACAAACAAACAAACAAACAAAAAACACCAACCAACCAAACAAAAAGAAACCCACCCCCAAACCCACAATCTCTGAATACTCAGTATAGTTTTTCAAACTTGCTGTAAAATTTGGGTCAATAGGAGCTTCAAATGATCTCACTGGTCATCCTTCTGCAAGTGGAACTTATATCAACACAAGATTAAGAAATGTGCCTGAGGGCATGACTGGGTGAACCTAAACAACAGAGTCCCAAAAGGAGACAGCTAATACAAGTCATCAGAGACACCTTTGTAGCTGCACAAGAAGAGACTACTTCTCAGAACCTTTCAAAAAGCTTTTCAGATACTGATGACTATCCAAAAGCAATGCTACATCTACATGGAGACTTAACTCTAATTGATCTAAGTTTTTTTCTGCATAATTTAATCTTGAACAGATTTAAAGTATTTAGGTATTAGAAAGTGTCTGTCAGTTAAAAGGTACTTGATCTGTTGTTGTTGTTAAAAGAGCCAAATTGATGCATAATACTCTATTTATCACCTTAAATGTAATAACCTATTAGGTTTTTTACACTTTTTCAGACTAGATCAAATAATTCCTGATAGTAGCATGAAAAGTGTTAATACATTCCTGCATGCCACACATGTGTTCCAGAAGACATAGCAGAGAAAATAGTGTTTTACATACACATAGATGCAAATTCCCTAAAATACTTTCAGAAAAGGTGCTTAGAAAATGTAAGATTGAAGTTTGGTTTAAAACATAATTTTATTTATTTTGGTCTGTTAAGAACATGCCATTTTACCCTCAATAAAATTGCTGCATGTCTTCAATTATTTCATCCAAATATTACCAGAAAAGAATATTGCTAGACAATGTACAAGGTGAGAAAGACAATCTCTCTATTTCCTCTTAGATAGGAACACAAAGTCTCTGTGTACTCATGATGATCCCTGCTTCATGCTGACTGCCAGTTCTCTCATATGGATTAGAGACTGGCTTTATCTGTAAATCCTTAACTGGAAGTACACTTTATGCTATATTATGAAAAGTTATGAAGAAATATCCTAATTTACTGCTTCATGCAATGCTGGATTTCCTTTCTGGTTTTATGTTCAGATCTCAACTTTGCTAGTAAATAGGCTTGAGAAACAGAAAGTATTAATGAATTGTTTGGCTGAAAATACCATTTTTTGCCATCATTCCCTTACTCATCTAATGTGTTACTTTGTTGCTGTACAAAGGATGGTCTATTTTTTGGAATGTTAGTCTAGCATGCTGTCATAACCTTGTACATAAAAGCACAATCGCAAAAGCACTAGAAGTACCCGAGTAGTATTTATTTATTCACATTTTCCTAGACAACAGAATTAACAAAAACTTTGTTTAATCTAGCAGAAGATATAACTATAAACAATGTACTCACTGAGAGAGTTCTGCTCTTTTCAAATAGCAGAATTTTATTACTTTTTTTTTTTTTGGTCCCAGTTATTTTCCACTTTTCAATTCAGCATTATCTTTAGGGAGTTCCTCCTGAGGCTTGTTAGCTCACTGAAGTCCTAAATTCAGTGATATCATTCAGATGTCTTTTTAATTACCTCTAGTTACTTGGCCAGATTTTAAATCTATTAATGTTTGTCAACTTACTTGACATTACAGGAAGCTTAAAAAAAAGATGGCATCTTCATGTCAGGACCAGATTGATATCTAGTATTCCTGAGAGCTGTTAAATAACTGTTATACTCGCTTGGAAAATGAATTTACTTAATGCAGCAAAAGTATCCTCTGTAAAATATTTTGATAAAATCATACTTATGGAACTTGATTTGCCATTTAGCTATGCAGTGTTTATATTATAATCATTAGTCAAAGAAGATGAAGCAGCATGAAATAAAAGTAAATAGAGAATCATGCCTTATATCTTGTTACTATAGAATCTATGGTAAAATTGTAGTGAAAATAAAAGAAATAGAGACAAAGTATTTTTTTTATACAGTTTTTGTAGCCACATTCATTGTTTACTCAAAATACTGTGATTTTAAATGTTTCATTGCAGAAAAAGTAGCATATGAAAATTTTGAAAAAGCTTTCCTTGGCTTGTTACCTGTGTTGGCATGTGAGATATGTTACCTGTTATAGGCTAAAAACTGATCCTTCAGTCAGGCATGAGCACACATAGATACATAGAATCTTACTCTTTGTAAAGATATATGGAGAAGATTATTTTTAAAAAAATTTCCCCACGTCCTTGTAATTAGACTGTTAAGACTAGTAAAATACAATGTGGAAATATGTGTTGAAATTAACAGAAATGTCCTGGATTTTAAAATTAATTTACTAATATATCATTGCTCAAGAAAAAACATCTTTATTTTTAAGTGGCATTTTCTTTGCAGGTATTTGTGTACACATGCCTATAATGGTTCCTGGCATTCATAAAAAATGACCTTTCATATACAGGTCTGGCTACTGAACACTCTAAATCCAGAGAGGAACAAATGCTGAAAGAATGTCTCAGTAGGAGACTATTGTATAACTGCTACAAAAAAAAAACCCCTTAGTGACAGCAGATATAATAAAAGTCCTATGAAAACACTATCTCAGCGACAGCTCCCAAAGTAAGGTGCTACATTAATTTTATTACTCTTAGTATACATATGTTAAGAGATGTTACCAAGTTACAATAAATAAAACACTAAATTTTACATTCAATGCAATGACATTTCAATGGGTGGTAAAAATTAAGCAATTACCAGTGAAGTAATAAAACATTAAAACAAGACAACTAAAGGCAAGGTATTCTTTGACTACCAAGAATCTACAAATACTTCTATACACAATGGAAAATATAAATCACCAACTGTAGGATGTTCAAATGCAACAGTCTGTCCAGGGAAGTGGTCACATCACCAAGCCTGGCAGAGTTCAAGAAGTGTTTGGACAAAACTCTTAGGCACATGGTGTGACTCCTATAGATTAATCCTATAGATTATATATCTATATAATTTTATCTCTAGTGAAAATTTTAAGAATGAAAAAATATTCTTCCTGTCAGTTGATCCTTCATCTCTTGCGACTCTCAGTAATATTACCAGAAACCAGTGGAAATGAAGACATGCTCCAAGAGTAGTTACCAAATACTCCTTAAAATAAAGAAGAAAAATATGTTTATATCATAATAACAAAATAACAATACTCATACTGACTTCAAAAATTTACTTAGTAGATATAGAAGTAAAGCTATTTTATGTATATGAAAAATTGCTCTGTTTGAGATTCTTCCATAAAAACTTACCAGGTTTAGGAAAGATTGTCACTGATTTGTTCCAGTGAAATTTTCACTCACTCTGCTGTCAATCTACTGTTTATACTGATAAACATACTGTTTTCCAAGTGCTGAATCATTCATTAATATCAACTCCTTTTCCAAGAGAAACTATTTTACAGGTTTCAATGTTTTATTGTTATTATTGGTGCCAGATATAATGGAATCTTAAAAAGAAATATAAATCGTTTACACAAGGCAGCTTAAATCAAGTGTTAGAAATTGTGAAATGCTTATTTTCACACTGCCTGTTTGCTAAACTTTCCATGCTCACTTCTAAAACTATTCCCTTAGGATGTATTGAATTGCAAAATCCATGAACTTGTAAGTTGTTTGCGGTTTATTTCAGTAGCTTTCTTGGTAGCATTATCATTTGTAACTTCATTGCTATCCTTACATCCACTGTTTCCAAATCCCAGGTGCATAGTAAATGCACTGACTTTTGCAAGGTTCTTATGATCCCAGTAATCATGCCATAGCATTTTTTTCCTCTTCTTACACTTTCATGTTTATTTAATTATTTATTGATTTCTTTACCAACACCTTAAGCTTTAGCTTGGTTAGATATTCAACCTCAAAAGTAAAACTTCCTTCCCAAAAGTTATAGGTTATATTTATCTTTTGACAACTGTGCAAATCTGAAAAAATTGATTGAAACCAATTACATGTAATTACTACAGAGATCAGAATCACTTGCACGGTTTGGGGCATGATGCTGCACAATCATTTAAATTTAATGTAAACCACTCAGTTTTACTCCCAAGTTTCCTGTCATTTATCCTTTCTGTTTCACTGATGGACCCATATATTTTGAATTTTTCCTAGTGTAATTATAATTTGGTTGTTCATCATTTCAGCAGATATAAGTCTTCCAATCTATCAATACATAATTCTGTCCCTGATAAATTTAATGTTTTATGTTTTAGCAGTAATAGCTCCCAATGTATTTGGAGTCCCACCTATGAAACCACATGTGATATTTTCCAAACTAACCAACAGTGTGACATTCCTTCTCTTCTCCCAACACACACTCTTTTTGACTCAACTACTTTTGTACTCCATATAACCATCTTTCAATATCAAATGAGACAGGAGTTAAACTTTTTTAAATAATTGTTTTATTGGATTATATTTTTTCCTTTTAGCTTTAACAGTTATGACTTCTTTTGGTGGTTTGTTTGTTTGTTTGTTTGTTTGGGTTTTTTTGGTTTTTTTTTTTTGGTAGTAACTCCAAATAGAGTCATATTCATGGTTTGAGAAACCAAATCATAAAACCTTGGGAAGTGGACAGATACCATGGTAAGTGGATAAGAAATTGTTTTTCAGTTTTGTTAAGAAATTGCGTATGGTTTTTTTTTTTCATATTTTTACAACACATTTTGAAAGCCAGACTGTGGCCAGGCATACAAGAACTGAGAAGTTCAGAGGGTCCTGTCTCCATATATCCTTCTTTATTCCCATCCCCTTTGAGCTAACCATGTGAGTGCACTTACTCTTGTTCTAATAGAATCCCAGTAGTGCCACAATGTGAAAGGAAAAGAAGACAGAAATCTTTCCCATCCATACCAATTGAGTTGATTTGGGAGGATGTAGAACTGCTTTTTCCTAAAGGAAACTTTCCCTTTTCCTGGAACTCCATACAAATCTCATGTAAAAGTAGAGTCTGTACCTTTACATTAATTAACTTTGGCTCAGCTCTGCAACCACATTCTGTATATACCATCCAGATGGCAAGAGGATGTAGATAGAAATCAAAACAGCCTAATAATTGCCAGCAAAGTAATGTTTGGTGTCAAAAACTAGCATTTCAGAAATAACCTTATACCAACTCAACATCATTTTTACCAGAATTATGTTTCCAAAGATTTAACTTTCTGTAAAATTTTGGTTCTATATCATTTGAAATATGGTCTTCTTTTTTTTTTTTCTAAAGTTAACAATGAAAAGTAACAGCATACCTGAAGTGATTCATCTTGCAAGCCTTTCTCACATTAATCATCCCCATTACGTGCATAGTTTCAATGGTTTCTGTGAAACTAGCTAAATAAACAAAATTAGCAGGATCTATTTCCCCTGACAGTATTCATATTATTTCTTATTGAGGAGTAATTGATATTGTCTTCTTGAGATGGTTTGATTTCATGAATTCTCAAACATTAAAAAATAAAATTAAATCAGATAATTTTCTAAATTAACCACTTCCATTTTTATCGAGTATTAATTGTTTACCTGAAAAAGTAGAATAAGGCATATAATTTTCCTGCAGTTCAGTAAGTGAATGATGTTTGCACCATTTGTGTTATACAGAATTTTATGTAGCTTGATATTCATATTGAGAGCTGGTGGACAAAAATTGCCTAAAAGAGAATCCAAAACAATTAAAATAGTTTCCGTGGAAAACTGCAGTCTTCTCAGGTATTTAAACTCACAATATAATGCCTTGGGAGGTGAGAGGTAAGAACTACACTGGCACCCCTCTATGGTCCATGCATTCAAGAGCTGGACTCAATGATCCTTTGGGTCCCTTTCCACCCAGAATATTCTGTAATTCTGTGGTGGAGGTTGCTACTTCACTTGTTTAAGAATGGCTTTGGTGACACTTAACCTCATGCTTAGTTGCACTGATTCATTTCTCTATGCTACTGAAGAACACGTTCACTGTAGCCAAAGAAGAATGTTAAAACACACATTAAAAGACACCAAGTATTTTTTTCAGTCTCATACTTTCTGCTTTAATGTAACTGGAATTATGCAGAAAAGTAATAAATTGGATTACAAAATATTCCAAAATATTTTTATTTTTCCTAAAATAATACTAAACTTTACTGGGCTTTTTCTGTTGATGCATTGGTGAAATTCAAAAAGTCATTCTTGCTTAAAATTCTGAAAAGCCAATGCTGTTAAAACTTCTGAGTTCTGGAGAGCCTTCTCTTCCTAGTTACAGACTTCTGTATTTGGCCTGAGCACTGCATGATTTTCCACCCTGGGTTTACCTATATTTACTTAGAATAACAGTGTAGAATAGACTAAATAGAGTAGATTAGACTAGACTAGAATAGAAATTTCAGGTGGAAAGAATCTACAGTGATCATCTAGTCCAACTACCTGACCACTCAGTATTACTGTCCTCCAACACAGTACTGTAGTCTGCTCTGAGATGCACATACCAAACACTTCTATATCAATCTGGAATCTTTCCATTCTGTTCATATGTAAGAGGTATGTCATTAAGCTGCCAAGGAACTCTAGACAAACCTGGATGTAAGATCAGAACAATCCCTCTGTGTGTAGTACTTCATAACAAAAGAATGTCCTTTTGTCAAGGAACTATCACCTTTCTATACAAAAATATCTGAGTAAGTTACTACAGAGGAGGCTTAGTCCAAAAATCTATAATAACAGCGGCTGTGCAACTAATGAGAATAAATAGAGCAAATGGCATTGTGAAGTGGAGATATAAAATACATGAAAAAATATTTCAAGTAGTGTAAAATAGCTGAGTTACTGAGAAGCCAAAATAGGCTCTACTGTCACAAGTGAGGTGGGTGTTTTTGGCCAGGCTTTGGGATTTTAATCTAAAGACAGTTGGCAGCCTATTTTCTAGTATATTACTCTATATTTACATCAATCTTATTGGTTTAAACAAAACATAAAACTGAGTTGACAAAGTAGAATTACTAAGTAACTTCCAGAAAGAATGCAAGACTAGTTTGTAATAATATTTCTAGGTCATTTAATTTTCCTTTTTTTCTTACATCCTCCCTAGCCATTCTAAAATTTTATTATTAAAAGAGGCATTTAAGCATTTAGTAACAGTGCCTACTTCTTCAGACAACTGGCATGAGTCACATAAGTTCTCTCATAGAGTCAGTATGTCTGCTGCTGCTGAGCAATTAGGTTGTTCTCTCTGATCCATGCTCACTCACAACAAAGGAATCCCACTAGAATTCAGTGAACATGCCCATTTAAGAACAAGGCCTTCGGTGTCAGCTGGTGAGTTGCTATCACATTAATGAGTTAAAACTCAGCCACATTCTCAGTAATAGCCAAAGGGCATGCAGTGCCAGCTGAAAGGTGGAGAAGTAAGTGATTGCACACAAGAGACATAAAGCTCAACTTTGTCATTGCCTAATTCTAGGACACTGGGATATCTTCCAAGGGCTAAAATGACTTTTTGAATTAATCCACATAATGGCCTCTTAGTTGTCTTTGCCTCTCCTTGGGCTGTACCTACTAAGCTGTCCATTTCCTGAAAATACTAGAGAAGTGTTTAACCTGCTCTCATGTACCTAGAAAACAGGTATAATAGCTGCATAATTTGTAAAGAATAAGAATATTTTGTGGATTTTGTCAGAAAAATATGTATATTTGAATAAACCACATGACTTTGAAAAAATTACTAGGTTAGCATTTTGACCCCTGCTGCATTATTTTTTTTCTTAAACTAGAAACGTTATCAGAATGACTAAAGGACATATGACTTAAATTTGTGTATTATACACAATTCCACACAATAGAAATTCACAAAAAAAATACTTTTTTTCTCATAGGTAACTAAGATACCAAATTTTTTTCACTGAGAAAATGACTCAGAACAGCTCATAAAAACATGACTTAAATGCAGAAAAGAAACAGAAGGAATTGTATGATACCCTCACATGCATGAAATTCAACAAACGTGTCTTGAAATCAAGGTAGACAAAGATAACATTTTAAGTAAAATGTATTTTTACAAATATTTAGTAAGTGTTTTTTTCCTGAAGAATAGTTGTGGTGTGAAAATAGAGAACTTGATGTTGCAGTGTGATGTAATGAAGACATAAAATAGAAGAGAAAATACAAGAAAAATTACATCTTTCTATGGTCATTAGGTACGAGAAAACAAAGTAGATATCAAAATATGATCCTCAAAATATAGGCAATAATCTTTCTACACGAAAAAACATATGTTGTAATAACATTTGTATGATATGATATAATATACATTTGTTGTTCCAGCTTTTGTGTATTTGCAGTATGTTGAATGTCGTCATAAGAGGGAGGAAGAGATACATATCTGCATAGAAACACTTAGTCAAAATGTCTTGAAGGTAAAACCACACAACAAAAATGATCAAATTGTGCCTGTATTGAGGTGATGAAAGAAGAACACAGGCAGGTAAATAGGTATGTTTTCAGAAGGTAAATTTGTTGAATACAATAATTCTGAAAAGATAGGAGTATTTGAGTCTTGTGTACTAATCCAGAAGTATTGCCCTGTGCAGCATACACTGTTAAAACAATACCATATTTCATTGGAGAGATGATGGCTAAATAAATACACTGGTTACATTCACTATCCATCTGAATAGTTCAGTGTTTTGTGTTTGAGAAAATGAGTCTGTGTGTCAATTTATTTCTCCTTCACTCCTCCAACTGCTTTTGGGATCAGTGCATTATTTTGAAGTTAATGATGAGGATCCAGAGTTAAACAAGTTATTGGAAGGTGGAGCATGTCAGAATTGTACAGTATAAAAAGGAAGAATTATTAATTTTTCTGTCAAGTTCTAAAGACTAAAAGCAAGCATATTTTATGATTCAACACATAACAGAAAAAAGCTAGAAAATATGTCTCTTGTGTTGGACAGATACATTAATTGTTGCAAATTTTCTTGCCTACCATTATTATCACAATTATTCCTTCTGGGTTTGATATAGGGGGACAAAAAGAGGGGTTGCAAAACCAAACACTTTCAGTATGAACTTGAGACGGAATGTTGTGCATGTATGGAATGTGAAAGTTGCATAACTTCTGAAAATCCCCAGCCACACACAGAGCATCATGCAGTGCCATAATAATACTTACTCAAGCAAGGAGAGGGAGAGGAGTTTGCAGCATCTGAATGAATAAAGATATTAATTCATCCTGTCTGTTTTTAATGACAACAGAAACTAGTTGCTCTATATAGTTTCACACTACAGACTTAATCATATGAACTATGTGCATAGAAGTAGAATACTGCTTAACAAAACTTACCACAAACTGTGTATAACAAGTGAATGCTTCTCAACTGAAAACTAATAAATATCTCCAGGCAAATGCACTGTTCATATAGCAGCAATTAAGCTCACCATAGGAATAATAACCAAGTAGAAAACAAGCAGAAATTTTAATTAAGCAGTTGAATAAAGCTTAGAGTAAATGTGGTGTTCTCAAAACACTGGCCAAATTCTCTTCCTGTTACAAATAAAGAAAATTTACCACTGTCTTCAGCAAAGGTAGAATTAGGGCATTATTACTTTTGGGAGATCCACCTCTAAATGACTACTGCTTCTCCTACTAATAGTTTAGGTATCATTGCAACTCAAAGAAGAAAAATATTTGATACATGATTTGAATTCTGTTTACATTAAACTATAACATTCTGCATTGTATCACTCCCAGTATAGATTAAGTATTTTTATGTGAAATCCTCAGCATTTACTGTACATTAATTCATGACTAATCAATCCAAATACCAAGGTATCTGAAGAATAAAACTGTCCAGAGGATAGAGATATTAAATATAGAGCCATAAAACATGTGATGTTTAACTCAGGATCTGCTGCCAGAATTTCTGTTTTATGATCAGTCTGGAAATGGAGGTCTGTATTACTGTTGTTTGTTGTAGTTACTGTTTGCTGGTCCTGTCGTTGTCATCTAAGGAGCAAGTCACTCATAAGGAATTATTTAAATACCAGGTAGTAAAAATACTGATAGGGGTTTGGGGAAACTAATATATCTGTGCAACTCTTCTAATTCTCTTGTCACTGGGCAGATAATATTAATATGAAGACTTTCCCATTTCTTCACATGATAAATATTATTCACCAATATAAGAAATAAAATAATAAAGATATATTAATTATTTATTTAGTAATAATCTCTGATAAAATTTTATATAAAAGCACCCGAAAAGAAAATGAAAAAAACACTTTTCAAAGACCGATTTGTGTGTTTGCTACTCAGAATGTTTCTTACAGCAGAGCTGCCACTCTGACATGTAAAAAGCAACAAGAATTTTCTATAAATGGTTCTGTCTTCTGAATCTGTCTGCTAAAATTTGTTACAAAAGATCTCTCTTAGAAAGACCATTAACATTTTCTCTTAGTCTGGAAAGAGCTGCCTGTCTACTTGCCTTGTTTCACATCAAAATAGCAATTAGCACTAAGAAAAGGTACACATGAGGGATGGATTCTGTTTGAAATATCACAAAATTAGGCACTACTGAGATACTGGATATAGAGTCAAGATGAAAGATGTTATAAAAATGTAAGTTATTTGTTACCATCATTTGTTTGAATTATTTTGTCCTATAATTTGTGTATCATAACCCTCTAGAGGAAATTATCTGAAGAATTAGAAGCTGTGAGCTGAGAACTTATCTTCAGGAAATTCATCAAGGGAATAAAATCTGACATAGTATTAAACATAAAGTTTGCATAACTATAGTATAAATTAATTGATTCATAATTGATAAACATCCATCCTATCCACGACTATCTTCCAAAACCTAGGCAATATAACCTATTAGATTGTAGAGAGATAATAATGATGACAGATTAACAGATCAAGGTAATCTCCCTTAATAACTTTTCAGGCTCCAGTAAAACCTTTATATTCTCCAAATGGCCACCATTAGTAATTATGAATTTCACTCATTATACTGAACTAGGAAAATTTCAATCCCTAAACTGTAATATATTTGAAAAAAGTAATACATTAATAAAAATTTTAAAGGAGTTTTCCCCTCTAAATCTAACCAATACATATATAAAGACTGAAAAACCACTAGTATTTCCATGATGTTTCCAAAGATGGCTGTTATGTTTCTATCTCTCAAAATCAAAATAAATTACTTAGAAGTCCTAATTTTCTTAAACGTTCCTAAGCTCTCAAGCTATCTGTATTGTGATGCTTTTAGATTCCTGTGAAGGATTGTGCATATAAGGAATTCAGGTAGGTTGTTCATCCTGGAGAAGATTTCAAGATGATGTTACAGTAGTCTTCTAGTAACTCAGGGTGGCTGGCAAGAAAGTTGTGAAGGGATTTTTTACAAGGGTATAGGATAGGACACAGGGGAATAGATTCAAACTGAAAGAAGGAGTTTAGATGAGATATTAGGAAGAAATTCTTTATTGTCATGGTGGTGGGACACTGGAACAGGCTCCTCAGAGAAACTGTGGATGTCCCATCCCTGGACTGTGCAAGGCCAGGTTGCATGGGGCTTTGAGCAACCCAGTCTAATGGAAAGTAGGAACTAGACAATTGTTAAGGTCTCTTCCAACCCATTTATTATGTTGTGATAACAAGGGAAAAAATAATTTAGATGTCTTCCCTTACTAGTTTTTGGTTGGTTGGTTGGTTGGTTGGTTGGGTTTTTTTTAATATATTTTTTGCTGTCTTTTCTATTTCTCAAAGGCTCAATCCTTCCTAGAAAAAATATATTACTATGAATCACCAAGAATCATGGCTTTTATTTGGAAATGGACATCTAGGTGGCTTTTTAGTTCTGTTTCATGTTTTGCCTTTATGTAACTGGGAATTGAGTCATTGTTTTTATCAGAGGGAGAAAAGATGCCTAGAATAGACATTAATGCGTACCTACAGTGTGTAGGAACAATGTGTACACAGAGCACCTCTGCAATCATTAGGAAGATGATTTACAGTTAACTTCCTAGATTCCATTGCAATATATGAAAATTAATGTCTATTCTCATCATAATTATAACTTGTTATGAATCACAGGGAACTTTTGGGGGGTTTTTTGTATTTTTTTTAATTTTAACTGCTTTTTGAGGCAATTATTAGACTAAAATTAATAGCCTTCACAATCAGAGTTAAAGTACCTGAATGAATGCATAAAAGCTCTATATGTAACAAAAAAATACCTTTTTTTATATCTGCCTCTAAAAGAAGTCCCCAAATAGTAAGAGACATTCCTTTTCTACCACACACAGTAAGAAGAAAAGAAAACCAAACCAAAAGACCCCAGCTATTCCCCCTACTCACTCATATATTCATATACTACAAATTAGACTTCATCTCCCCAAACATTTCATATTGATTAGCTCATTCTTTCCTTTGAATCTGTTACTATTGGTCCAGACATGGATAATTGTATTAGGCTTGCATGGCAGGGTTTTTGTAGACATAGGGGCAAGAGAATGTTTTCTGTGAGAAGCTGCCAGAAGCTCTCCCTACATCTGTCAAAGATAATATCAGCCGGCTCCAAGATGGGCCCAAGGCTGGGGCCATCACCAGTGGTGGTAGCACTCTGGGATATCAGAGGTGGTATCCCTCTGGGATAATGGATTTAAGAAGAGGGAGAGAAATCCCTGTGCAGTTGCAGCTGGAGTGAGCACATTTAAGAAACAGCTCACCAACCAGGGTTGGTGAATAAGGAGCAGGAGGGGAAGCAGGCGTCTACCTGTAGTCTACCTGTTTGCCTGTAGAAGACCCAATTCAGAGCAGGTAGATGCCCAAAGCTGGTTGTGACCCTGTGGGAAGCTCATGCTGGAGCAGGCTCTTGGCAGGTTCTGCAGCCTTGTGGAGACAGGACCCAACAGTGGATTTGGATTTTATTTTGCATTATTCCTCTCTAATACGACTGATTACAAATTAAATCCAATACCCCAAGTTTAGTCTCTTTTGCCCATGACAATAATTGTTGAGTGATCTCTCCTGTCCCAAATCTTGACCCATGAACCTTTTGTTATAATGTCTCCTCTGCCCAGCTGAGTAGGGCAGTGATTGGGCAGACCTCAGGCCTTGGAAGCAGCCCTGCCCCTGGGCCTGCAGGGGCAGGCCTGGTCCATGCTTGAGATGTTTTGCCATGTACAAGGCTCTAGCTCTGTCCTAGCTCTGCATGTGGCTGGCTAGGGACCTTTTTGGTCTGATCTTTGACCTACAGACTAATTTTTGGCCTGGCCTCAGTCTTGCTCCATCATTGTAGACATGCCTGGCAATTGTCACATTATTTCTGTTACCATTTACAGCTGCTGGACTTAAACCTGAAATGTGTCTTGACCTCATGGCTTGACCCAGACCTGCATCATCATTACAAATATGTATGGTGATCTGAACTCTGGCCTGACTCCATCTGCCACTCCTCGAGCTGCCCAGCTTACCTCACCCAGGTACAGTGGCATAAAGTCATTGTGGTTTGGGTCGTGACCCTTCTGGCCTTGTGCCTGTGCTCAGTTCCCGGTCTGTTTCCAAACACAGATACATTGCCATTAGCTAGAGAGAAGTGATTATTCCTTTCAATTTACTCCTTAGAAGATCACACTTAGAGCACGGGGACCAGATCACCGAAGAAACTGCAGCAAAAGACTGAGCAGACAAAGGAGTTTCTGTGACTCCACATCCCTAAATTATTATTTTTTACTCTGACACATCTTAGGAGATTCTGCTTATAACAAACACCCCTTATGAAAATGTAAACTTGCCACATAAATAATAAGACTACTGTCTTGTTTTCCATAGCATGACACCCACAGTGTGGGCTGCATGCATCTCAACTATTGCTTGTGGAGGCATACTGTGATATGATATGATATATGCCAGAATAATGTTGAAGGATTGTTGTGAACAGAGAGAATGAAACCTTATCCATTCTTAAGATTTACAGGAAGAAGATTCTGAAGCCAGCTATCCTTTCAGTTCATTTTCTTGGGAGGAGTAATTTTATTTTATTCAGATGAGGCCTTAGGATCCAAGGAGAACAGAGACAGTGTGGATACACCTGGAGAAAAACAGGAAATGAGCCAAACTATTGTTGTGGGAGAAGTAGTGAGACACTGCTTCAAAATATAACATTTATGCAGAACAAGACATTATAAATTGGAAAACAAAGAGCAAAGGACCACTAGACATTAATTTCTTGAGCCAGGTGGCAGATGCATGAATGACAGGTCTTCTGCATTGTTAGTATAATGTAATGACTCAGGTGGATCATTACAATGATACATGATAACATGATAATATTTTGCTTTTAAAATAGTGGGGTGTATGTGGTGGGACTGTTTTCTTAAAAAGAAACTGAAAAGATTCTGTGACTTGCTGGCCTCCCTTTCTCTGCACCTGTTTCTTATCCTCTGTGTTAGCTACAAGTAAGGATTTATTCCATTTTACCTCAATACGTTTGCCCACTTCCTATCCTCACACTACACATCCAAATTACCCCAAATTTATCTAGCAATATACCAATTTTTGTTACAGAATCATGGCTGTCAAATTTAACAGGGACGGTCTTTTCACTTACACATGACTAAAAGAAAAGATTCAAGAGCTGACATATGACAAGGTTTGTTGCAAGCATTAAGCAGCATCTTGACAATAACTATAATTAAAGTTGCCACAGATTTGACCTGATTAAACACTGAACAATACAGCTGCCACTCTTTGACTACCTTAGGCCGGTAGAGTATCTGATGATACATAATATCTTTTGGCAGCCAAGTTAATTATAACATAGTTGACTGCATTTCTTTGGAGGAAAAATATTTAAGGAAATTAGTGGGACAGTAACTGTAATGAAAGCTGTCAGAGTAATTCTAAGTACTGCTAACAAGTATACCTGATATCTCTGAAGTATCAACTTTTTTGTATATTATTATGTATTTTATGTATTTTTAACCTTTTAATCAGGTTATATAAGATCTTTACTTCCCATGTACGAACGTTTAAGCATACTCAAGTTTGCAGTGTCAAAGCTTATAAGCTGTTTCCTGAAAGATTCATGGGAGGTGAAAGCTGAGATAGTCAGGCATTCAGGGAACTTGGATGCTAATTAATGGGAACGGAACATTCAAACCTCCTAGGTGGCATGGGGAATTATAACAAATGTGTTTGTTTTAGCCCTCTGTACCAAGATGCTGACATTGGTGTTCCAAATCCATTTCTAACGCTGATATATGAATAGCTGCATGGATGAGGTACGTACAAAGCAATTTTACGCAAGTAGCACTAATAACTATCATTGTGTCTGCCACTTTTGCTGAAACACTGAGAACTTACAAAACATACATCACACCTTAGTATGCCTAGCAAAGGTTTTTAATACATGCTGATGAGAAGCAGATTAAGAAGGATCTCCTCCTTGTCACTGCATCTATAAGAGATAAACAAGTGGAGTACTTTGTGAAATATAAAATATCTTCCATACAGCTTTCATAAGCAAGAGCTTAACCTACAGCTTCAAATGTACTTAATGGAAAGTGCCCTGTGGCATAGTCTCAATCACTTTGTCTCTTAAATTGTTACTACAGGGAACATTAGTGAGGTATGCATAATTTTTACTAACACACTTTAATTCGTATTGCTGCTCCTGATTAAATTTTTAGAATATCTCAGACTGGGATCAAAAATCTTTGCAACAAATATCTCTACCATCTTTCTTGAAAAGCAAGAAATCCTTTTAGAAGTGATTTATAAGTTGTCTCAAAATTCTCACACAGGTCATTCAAATCTTTTCTATAATCATAGTTTTGTGCATACTAAGACCAAAAAGTGCTACTTTGTACTTGGAATAGGTGAGCCTTTTGGTATGATCACACTCTACATTTTCTTTGTACAGGTATAAGTGATAGCCCAAAGAGGCAGCCAATGGAGGTTCAAGATTTTTATAGAAAATGCTCCTTTGTTTTGTAAAGTTGATGCACATTTTTTATAATGTTTATGCTTTGTAGCTCTCAGCTTGTTAAGCTGAAGTGAAACTGAAAAAAAATAGTTATTTTTGTCTTTTCCTTCTTGGACATACAAATTTTAAGAAAAAAAATGATTTATTTAAAACTTATATGCAATGAAAGGACTTAATGTGTCAAAAACTGTGCACTTTTGGGCTATATTTCAGCATAACATGTTAACCACAAAGTTCTTTGGCTTTTATAGCAACTTTAGTTCAAAGAGGATATTCATTCTGTAGAGTTATTTGTTATTTCTCCATCATGACACACCATTCTATTCAACTGGTCATTTTTATATTTCTTTAAATTACATGTGAAATAAGTATTTCTGTCTTCCTCCTGAAGCCCTGATTAAGAGCAAACATACAATGATCACAGTCATATGGTGTTACATCATATAACATTAATACATTATATGTTACACAGAAAATTTACTCTATACCAATATCTTAAAACTATACATCAGCTTTGAGATCTGTGTCTTCTGCAACTGATTTTATTTCAGTGCCATTATGATACTAAAGCATACATGGTCTTCCATTTCCTCTCATCTCACAACCTTGTTTCCGTAGAAGCTGAAAACAGGATTGATGGGGCAGAGTCTTCCCCAGAACTTGTTACATGTTTCATAACAGTGTACATCTATGCTTGGAGTATAACATTGGAAAAATTATTTCAATATCCAAATTGTTATTTGTGATTCCTCCCTTTTGTAATTAATGCCATCTAGACAGTTTAAGTTCAAATTTGTAAGAAATATGGACCACATAAATCCTCCCAGATATTCAATACATTGCAAGTGTTGTAGCCTCAGTGATGCATAGGAATTGAGCACAGAAAGACACATAGATGATGCCAATAGGTAGAGCAATATGTTAATATAGGAAACTCAATATCCAGACAACTTTTGTCTGTCTGACATGGAAGCAAAATCCTAACTCATCCTAACACTCTGTGGTAGAGCAACTCAAACAATGGGCTAGGTATAGACAATAAATTATGAATACATTTTACTTGTATCTCTCTGAAGTTGTAGTCATGAGACCTGTTTGATTCACATCTTATAAAAGTCTTACATATACTATTAATACAACAGACTGAAGAACTGCTGCACTGTCACTGCCATAGGCTTGCAAAGAGTAGCTGTGCCACACCTTGCTGGCTATCAGAACTAGAGCAGATCACCAGTTTCCTACCGAGCAGATCTAAATAAAATTAATGAAGTTCTATAAAATTAATAATCCAGCAGATTTTATTAACAGTTAACTAAGGAATTTGGATCATTCAAGACTAAAAATTGATTGCAAAATCATAAGAATGATGGCTATTTTTAGAAAAAATGCCTCAGTTATGATCACCTGAGGCTGCAGTCTGATGAAAGCAAGAAGAGATGACAGACATTTCTTAAATTAAACTTTACTGCACTTTCTTATTGTGTCTGCCTCTAACAAAGCTGACATCCTGAAACCTCTTTAGAAGATATAACAATACATATTGAGGTGCAATGAAAGAAATTTAGAGTAGCTGGCAATAGTAAGACATTTACTTCTGATATCTAATGGAACCACAACAATGACAGAATAATTATAAATCTGAAAGTAATACCTAGGTTCTGTTCCTTTTGGAGTGAACCCTGAAGTCTGATATTGTTGTGGATTTCACTGGATTTTGGTTACTTCTAGCAAGAGGGAACTAGAAGTGGCAGTGTAATCTAGAAGAAAATAAGGAACAACATAATAGAATTTTTACTGGTTTATTTTTGAATATATTGATGGTTTTTTAATGGCACTGTTTGCAAAATTTATCATAGTGTATTTCTTTCAAATTTATATGACATTAATTTTCCCACTTGGATAAAGTGATAAATGCTATTTATCAAAATCACAGATTTTTCCTATTGTCAGTTTTTAAGAAATAGAAATATTCTGCTACGACAAATAAATTACTGTCTTGGTTTGAAAGACAGGTGTCTGCTAAGGAAGGCAGGAGCCTTCCTTGGAATGGAAAGTGTAAACCCCTTTCCACCAAATTATTATAATTTTCAAAATAAGGGGCTCTCAGGCAATGACACGAGAATAGGAACAACAGTTCTTTACTAGTAGGTATAAATGAAATTTTAAAAAAACCAACAAAAAACCAAACAAAACCGCAAACAATCAAAAAAACCCAAACTACAACTTAATAGGAAAATTAAAATAGAATGCAGCAGCACAGAAGCACAGCCAGAGTCAGAATACAACCTGACACCCTGTCAGTCAGGGTGTTGTAGCAGTATGAATAAATGGTGGCTGCAATCCTCCTGGAGTGACAGATGTGGTTCTGTTGTAGCAGTGATCCTGTAGAAGGGTGTAGTTTTCCTCTGAATGTCCAGTGATGGCATAGAAGGGTCTGGTCTTCCTCTGGGAATCCAGTGGAAAAAGACTGCCTGTGGTGTTCCAAACCTCAGATTTTATCCAGGTAGGAATGCTTGGCTCCTCCCACTGGATGGAGCATCGCACAATGGGATGATGTAATTTTATCAGTCATGCAGTGACACTCAATGGCCCATTAACAGAAGTTATCCCCTGGAGGGAGGATGGGTCCTGGAAGAGATAAAGAAACACTGCCCTGTTTTAATAGATGGCAATAGGATACATACTTTTAGTTATATCTTGCATTGCAACCAAAGACAAATACTCATACAGCTTTTACAATTTCATTTAAAATGTAAAGGAACATTACGTGAAAAAAAAATGTACAAGATAGGAATAGGAGTTTTCTGCCTTGCCTTCTATTTCTTCCAAATTTTGTTTGAAAAGGAAAAATCTGTGATTTTGATAAATAGCATTTATCACTTTATCCAAGTGGGAAAATTAATGTCATATAAATTTGAAAGAAATACACTATGATAAATTTTGCAAACAGTGCCATTAGAATTTTTTTGCCATTAATTTTTTCTTTCTTAAAAATTACCTTTCTTAGAAATTATTTGCTTTTGTTTGAAAAACTGTGAAGTTCCTCCAAAATCTATCTTTCCATAATGATCTTCCAAAACTACTTCCTCAGGCCATGAAGCAAGACTATGAGCTACACTGAAGACTGCAACAAGGTCAATTATTAAAGTGCTTTGTTTTTACAGAGGAAATGGGTATTACAAGATATTCAGATTCAGTGTCATGTGAGTTTGCATTGGGTTATCTTCTAAAACTGTTAGCTTTGTTAGTATCTCTTAGGTAGCATCTCTTGATATGGTTTTTGCACACACATCTTGGTTACTATACAAAAAAGCATGACATTGAAAAGAGGACTAATCATAAAAATAATCTACAGATAGGAAGTGAGAGGGATTTTGTCTTTAACAGTTGCAGAAAGAGGATCAGAATTGCTGGCTGTCTACAGCACTTTTCTAGATTAAATTTTTTGAGTGCAATAGCTTTTAAAACATGACTGACCATTGCAGTCACTATTTACTTCATTGCCAGTCTAATGGTGGCGTTATCAAGTTTTTTTTCCTTTTGAAATTACAATGGAAATCAAAATAAGGAAGTCTTATGTAGATAGCAAAATACTTTTTTTTAAAAAAATTATTTTCTACAGAAACACTATGAACTCTGGACATTTATTTGCTGTTGAAAATATATGGGTCCTAATTTTAGGGATATCTGTACTCAAATATCTTTTCAAGCTCAATAGACCCATGTCAAATGAAGTTATATCTCAAAAAAAGTGGGAAAAAATATTGCATTTTATGTGTCATTGAAACATATATTTAGAAATAATTTTTTTTTGTGAATAAGACATTGCTTATTTTGGTGCTAAATTGTCAGAAATTAAATAACTCTAGAAAACAGATTCTTTAAATATGAATTTAATAAAAACAATCAACCTAACAGTATTCTAGAACAGTTTTCTAGTCTTCTTGAGAAAGTAAATAACAGTAAATGGAAAAAGCCCAGAATTGTATCTGTAGATTTAAAACAATGAACAAAAATGTAAACTATTATAAGTTTCATATATGGGACATTTTACAATATGATATCAGTCTGAGTAACTTGCCTTATGCTACCAGTTACGTGTATTTATATGTAGGCTTTTATCTTTCCTAAATTCAAACTGTTAGTTTCAACTATACACCATATTCATCAGAGTCTTAAGATTCCTGGAGTTTGCTAGAAATGAATAATTTCATACAAATTCCTCCATAGAGGAATAAAGCTAAAATAGAGTACATTTATAGATACATTCTCATGTTTATTTTGTAGCTTTCAATCATACCTAGAAGAATGAAAAAACCCAACTTTTAAAGTCCTATAGCTCTCATGCATGATCATGGTTTGAGGACTATCCATGATAATAATTAAACATCAAAGTAGACCAAGAAAGATGTTTAAGGAAGGGAAAGATGTTTTAGAAAGAAACTGAAGACGGCTTTATTCACTTGAAGAAGTTACAATAATTGCTGATACTCAGAGGACTAATAACTGTCTTTGCCGTTCTGATTTTACCTCATGACCCTCCTCCTTCAACCATATGAGATAGTGCTTCATCAAAACAACCTATTAGATAAATTAAAGTGGAAGAAATTAGTGTTCTCTATGTGGTAGTAACCCATCACATTGATGTGTCATCTTATATTTTTCTTACAACAATTCCCTTTTGTGAGATTTGCAGTCTCCTTTACCCACAGATACTGCATTTGATTCAGTATTACACAGTAATTCAATTTTTTACTATATTTTGTAGTTGTTCTATATCAATGCAAATTAAGCCTTGAGTGCTTCTGGGATATTTGAATTTCTTTACTGTCCTGGTTAGCAATAACACCAGAAGAGGTCAACTTCATTAGCAAGAGAGTAATTCAGCTTATCATGACATTAATGCATTCAGTAAAACATTGCTCCTGTACAGTCACATTGCCATGGGCTCTTATTGTCAGGTCCTATAAATGAAGATTGGGTTGCCAAGTAGCTGGATTAATGAATTCAGAGGAAAAAAAAAAAAAAAAAGAAAAAAAAATGACAGAACATGAATACTTTGTTTTGGTTTGGACTTCATATTATTAAAATTTGAATTTTCAAGGCTTTTGTTTATTGTTTATTGTCTTCTACTGGCTTTCTGATTAAAACCTCCTAAGTTAATTCTTTTGATTTAATAAAAATAAAGAAAATGGTATTAATACTTATTCTAGTAATTTCTTTTTATGGAAGAAAGAACATTTGAAAATAATGTTTGAATAATTAAAATCTTCCTGTGGGTTAGAAGAAGAAGAATATACCATTTTGAAGTAAAATGGTGATTAAAACGAGAATTCAGGAGAACAGCTAGATAAAATATCTGTGGAAAGGAGGTTATACTAGCTTCTGTCTTGATCGTTTCTTGTCTACAGTTTATATTTTCAACAAATGAAAAGAGATAACCATAAAGAAGATGAAATAATCTGACCATATACAAAGGATATGGCTCCTATCAAAGTCCATTTCCTTAATTTTGAAGCGAGATTAACATTTCTACAAGGGAGCAGCTGAAAAGCACACATTTTGTACTGGTGGAATAGGCAGGTGGCCATTATGTGCCAGCTGGGTTGAAAGAGCTGAAGAAATTAGTTTATAAACCAGTTCATGCCTTTCACTACCCTATCTGGGCTTATTAACCTTTATTTTGAGAAACTTCATCAGGTGTACAAAATAAACACAAGACATGGAAGCATTTAGTATTGGATCATGTTTCTCATTATGGTAGCTTTTCCTTATGTTTAGAAAATAGTGGTAGGTAAAATTTCACAAGCATCTTCAAATTAATAGAAGAAGCATATTTGCTTGTAAAAAACCCAGCATCTGACCTTTTGTTTTTTTCACATAATGAATGTTCCCAGCATGGTGCATACTCAGTAATAATCTTCCAAAAGTTTTATCTATATCTCCAGGGAAATAAGAGGTTATTTATTTATTTATTTAAGTAAACAACTTAGCGTAAGATATTTGCATTAGTTCTTATACTATGATATTGTTTGACTTATACTATTTGTTGCTCATGATTTGCAAAGAAAAAATAGGGCTTTTTTTCCATTTTCATTGTGTATTTGTTAATCCATTTCAAAAAGTATTATGCTAATTATAACAGTGTGCTTCACATTTAGCATCTCAATGGCTCGTTTTCAAGGTTTTTTTTTAAATTGTAATCTGTTAATTACTTGTTTAATGGAGTGTGTAATTACCTACTTTAAGTTAGAAAACTGCTTCCATTTCAAAGCAAGGAGCCCTTTCTAGAAATGAAAGTATGTAAATGCATTCCTTGCAGATATAGCATATAACTCTTTTGCTTCAATAATTGTTTCATTTGTGTTTGAAAATAAATTGTTTCCTACCCTCTGATTGTAATAATTATTGACAGTGTGTTCAAGGTTCCTAATATAAAAAAGAAGCATTTGTGAATATGTGGTGGATAAATACCAAAACATGTATTATTTTAACTAAAAATGAGCAATAAATAATTTTCTAATCCTAAGAGATTAGCTGTCATGAAAAGAAAAGAAAAAGAACAATTTACCATTATTTGAGCATTATTTTTTTTAAACCCAAACTGAGATTGAATCATAGTTTCTAAACTAATAGTTAAATATTTGAACAAAAAGTATTAAAAAGTTAAAAGTTATTTTGAAATAAAAATTACAAGTGTAGTTTAAAGATCCCACTACACTTGATACTTGCTTAATTGTCACCTGGCTTTGGATGAACCAGTCCTCTTCCAAAAGCATATACAATTTTTTTTAATACTTTTTTTTCATTCTTAAAATTACTGAATTCTTTCACTGTTGAGAAGGAAGCCACTCAATTGAAGGGTCAAAATTTGTGATTCCTTCCATTCACTTCCCTTCCAGAGTTGTGTGCCTACTGTCAATCTTAGAATATCCTGTGAATTATGGTTGGTAATCATTCATCACCTCAGTGTTCACAAGTTTGGAAACTTGAAACACTCATCAGAGAATTGACAGATCCAGTATGAAGACATTGCAATTTAAATTTTTCTGGACATTACTGAAAAAATTTCCACTGTGTAGGAAAATCTACAGTGATTTTTTTATGAGTCTTTGCCAGTAAAAGTATTTCTGTTCCCATTCCATAGTAAGGAATTATTTGAAGTAAAGTAATACAGGTAGAAAATCTTACAGACTCACTAGACAAAAATTCAGAGAGCAGATTAAATTTCTTCTCATATAACGGCATCTAAGATAAATTTTAAAGGACTAATGGAGGGCACATCTCCCTTCTTCAATGAAATAACATGATGACTATTTCCTGAAGTCTTTCTCCCCATTATTGGGTGCTCTATTCAAAATACAGCAGTCTGGTATGATAGAGCAGTTATTCTTTTCAACTCACTGGAAGACTTCACTGTAAAATAGAAGATATTTAACCAGTTTCTCAGAATTTCTTATTTTTGATTTGCATCCTGAAATAGTTATTTATATTGTGATTACTGAGTTACTTATTAAATCCTTTTAATTCTTACTTCTAGTGGAAGAAAAATTCTTGGAAAAAGAGAAAGGAGACAATCCTTTTCAATTTGTATTCATTAATTTAGGTGACTCCCTGCTGAAGATTCAAATTTTTTGGTTTTGTATCTCATACCTGTGTTTAATATGCGCTTCTACATATATGAAGAAAATTTAGAATCTATGGATTCTCCCAGCCATCTGGGAAACAGCTAAATTCTCTTTAAAGAATGAATGCACTCCAGACTCAAATACAATTTTGCACACAAGTAAACTTTTATGTGTTTAAAGAGCCAAGAAATATTCTCAGGAGAAAAATATCGTCCCTGGATCTGTAAGTCCAACTTCAGTGTTGTGCCTAAAATTATCTATTGTTCACCATTTCTGAATATAAGTTCCTCTCTGGATTTTGCTTTATCTTTGCCTCAGAAAATGGAACATGTAAGTTGCTTACTCTAAACTATTAGGTAAAATAAAGAATTGATGACAATAAATGAAAATCTGCATTTATTTTTCTTGTTTGTTTTCTTGTATGTTGTAAACTGTTTCATAAAAGCCAAAGTGCCTCAATAAGGGTAATTGGCAAAGCTTTTGGGGGAAAACAGTTTAGTTCAGAATGTCTTTTCAAACATATTGTACTTAGAAGAAAATGTGTTACTACATGTGTCAGAGGTAGACTTCACTACAAAAAATGTTTTAAAAGCACAGTGATTTTATATTTTGCCTTGATTATATATATACCTGCTACTATTTTGTTAAGTTTTTTGATCTTACCACAGGCACAGATAAAACATTTTAATGCTTTTTGGTTTTGCTGAAGTTATTAAGAACATTTGAGTATTTCTTATTGAAGGCAAAATCATATCTATGTAAATATTTATGATCTTTTGTCTCTCTGGTTTTGTTTTTGGGGTTTTTTTTCCTGTTTTGTTTTGGTAGGCTGTTAAGTTCTTGTGTTCTTGTGTTTCAGGAATTTTTCTGAGTTTCCTTCTTAAAATTATGATGTTTAAGCCTCAATATCATGTCTCTTTCCCAGTGAAAGAAGATTTGAGAAATAAAGTTTAGAACTTAGTATGGAAAGTTGTTTTCTGAATTACCACAAAACCATGAAGAATGCTGAGTTTGAAGGCTTGAATGGGGCCAAGTGTATTCCCTCTGGTTTGGTGGTAGCAATATAAGAGGGCTGAGATAGTTTGTTTGCAAAATATCTTCTAAAAATATAGTTGAAAGAAACTACCAGATAAATGAACTAGATTTTCACATTGAAGTCCTATATTCCAACCCTGTTAAATTTATAAATGAGTGAGTTTGGTGGTCTCTGTCTCATTCTCTGTGAACATCTGTCTGTGTCACTAAGCTGTTCACATGGTTTAGCATGATTGGCAGCTCTGTCCAGGAGGGATTCAGAGTATGACAGCTTGAGCACTGCAGATCAGGCTGAAGGTGCATTGAAGGTGTATGGAACTCACGAGTGATTTATCAGTACCTTGATGTGCTGCATAAAATCAAAAACATGGGAACGTCCAGGAAGATACCTTTCGCTATAGGTGACCATACACATATTTTTTTTTTCCAAGGACAAATGTTTTAGAAAGAATACCTAACGGAAGGTTGATGTTAGAATATTAAATAATCCCCCAATCATTTTCTGAATATTTTATAAATCCCTACATTTGTCTGAAGCAATTCGTCTGTGTGGATATTTTTGTTGTCAACCACACAACTCAGTCTCCTGTACTGAATGTTTTGATGCAGCAGCAATCATTTTATTTTAATACTTAAAATTTTTTAAGATCCAAATTTATAAGAACCGCAATGGAGAAAAAAAAAAACCAAGTAAATGCAAATTTCAGTTTTAAAGTTATTATCAAGATATCTAATATCTGTCAAAAGTAAATGAACATGTACAAAATTGTGAAGACCCTGTGTTTTCTTCATTCTCTTTTCCAGGGGAAGAAAGCAAAGGGATCTTTGGGGATTTCACTCTTTTTTTTGGCCTTCACAAAGATGGATGTTACTCTATATAACTAACCAAGTAACTTGGCAAAAACAGTGTAATAAAGCTATATTTAAACAATGCTATTTTCAAGTACAGACACCACAACCACTTTTCTCTTCATACTTAAAACTGCCTGCTAAAGACAGTTTTTTGACCTAAATGTTACATTTTGAAGTAACTTACTTTACAACAACAGGAATTTTGCTAGTTGTTTAGACTTTGCCATCTTTATAAGAATTTATTCCCTTGTGTTGATAAAACTTGAGTGTTTTAAATTAGAGACCTCTTGGGAAATGTCATTCTTTATTGTGCAAAAAAACCTAATTTTGTTATTTTAAATAATATCTGCAAACTGTTTTTTGTGTCAGCTAAATAGCAGAATATAAAAAACTATTTTTTTAGTGTCCTCGTGGACCTAGGGAGCATATAGCCACCAGTTTTACAAATGCACTTAACTGAATTAAGAGCTTAACTCCTGCTGACCTTCAAAATACCACACATATTTATGATTTGTTACATTCTAATATTTTGTAGCACATAGATCTTGTATGTTTTTGTTGTTGTTTTTGTTTGTTTGTTTATAAAGAACATTTTTCACAACTGCTTTTCTGAACTCGGACTATACATTGATTTATTCCTGCAGCCACTTGTGGACAGAGAGAGCAACAAATATTTTGCAATTTTATCTTTAAAAATGTTTAAATTATTTAAAAGAATAATATTTCTAGAAAACTTTAAAACCCACAAAACCAAGAATACTTCAAAATTAACATAAATGTTTTAATTTAAACAACTGCTAGTGACCAGAAATTCAGCTATCTCCACTTTACAGCAAACTAGATTAAGCTTTTTTTTTATATTCAAAAATCAAATGTAATAATTTGATGTTCATCAAGAAAACAGTCTTTTATATATCTATGTTCTTTATACTCTTGTTCTAAGGACTCCTAAAGCAGTTTTAATTCAAGGAGGTTTGCCACTTTACTTAAAACATTCCAAAGTAAAATTAGTTGCTACAGTGAGATTTAAAAAGGCCAAGATTCTTGGTATTTTGTATGTATTTATAAACTTTCGAGTTTTCTGAATCCTGACATAAAATTTGAGAAATTACTTGTTATTTTGCTGCACTGATAAATAATTTTGCAAAGTGTTCTTATTACAAAATTCCTTAAAACTCTATAAAATATATCTTCTGACATTTGCTATGTAACGTTAAGCCATTTCCAGTCTCTTACATTCTCTGATTTGTGACTGAACTACTGAATAGCACTCCAAAAATATTAAATTGAAGTAGGGTGATCTTTGCCACTCTCTTTTCACTGTTTGCCTCTTAAAAGAGCAGATTAAAACAGAAGACCACACTTTCTGATTTTCCTTTATGGTAGAAGAATTAAACATAAAAAGTGAAAGGGTTCGTAGGACAATTATGTAAGAAAAAAAGAAACACTTTTTTCTTTATATTAGTTTTGTAAGCTTCCTAGAAGCATAGCTACCAGAAGGACAAAGATTAGAGCTTTTATAAAGAAGCTGCTAAAAAAAAGAGGAACTTATTCTACTATGCACTTGGTTGCAAAATTTAATTCTTGTATATGTGTTATTAATAAATGAGTTTAGGTTTGCATTTTTTTCTTTTCTCTTTCATTGGAAGAGAGGAGGCTTATTAGAGAAAAAGCATCTAAAATTTCCATTCTAGAGCAACCTAAACTGACAGGCAAAGGTAAATAGCTCTGAAAAAGGTCATAAAAGAGTAGAGTGTCAGGAGGAAAATGTAAGGAATAGACAGTAGAGTGTTGAATAAGATGATAAAGTTAAAGGCTGGGGAAGCACCCTTGGTAAGCTGTAAAGGTTGACATTCTTGAAGAGTATGGTAAAGTTTGAAAATTGATATGCAGGTCTCCAGGTAGCAACTGTACAGAGTCACAGACCCTTTGACATATTCCAAATAATGTTTTGGCCAATGACTAAAACAGAACTATCTGGCTATTTTGGATGTATGAGGATAGGGAGCAGATATGTCTTTATTTTTTTTAAATGTTGTATATGTCCCCAAGTGTTGATTTTTATTTTTATTTTTTACTTTGCATAAATGAATTACATTAACAAAACTCATGGGTCAGATCTGTACAAGAAAAATGCTTAAAGAAACGACAGAAAATTCAAATCAAATTATTACTATGGTAATAAGAGCTTTGGTAATGTAAAAATAAGATACAGAGACCTCTTTATTGAGAGTTGTGCAAAGAAATTGGAAAGAAACTAATTAAAAGCATTTATTTGTAATGTGAAACTGTAAAGTCAAGGTCTCAGTAACTGGATTATCTCTCACTTTTTTTCAGTTTAATAACTAACTTTTTATTAATTCATTGCTATTTTTTTGAATCTTCCTTTGTGTATTAAATAATTCTTTGCATATTTTTATGTAATTGGATGTATTCCATTATTTTAAGCTTTTTTAAAATTTCATTTCATGTTACAACAGGTATTTTCTTCTCTTCTTTTTGTATCTGTGTAATTATTAATGTTTTTCTCATTATTTTACTCCACTATGCTTTTGTATTGTACACAAAACATGTCATTGAGATTTAGTGAGGGAGAATGCAAAATGAGTTATTTATGAACTAAGCTGCCCTTCATCATATCTTTGGATACAAAAAAAAACAACACAAAAAACAAAAAGTGCATTAATGTAGCACAACAAAAGAAAGAATTTACAGTTTCTTACATCTCAGTCCTGTCTGTAAAGCAGAGCTGTAGATGTAGCAGAGGAGATTTTCCAAAACAATTTAGAATTCTATTTCATTTAAGATTGTGAATCTAAAAAGACATGTCTGTTTTCACATAATTTCAAGACATATTTCAATATTCTTTTTTGGGTTTAATACAAAGTTATTGCACTTTTAAAAAAGACCTACCATACTTTATGTCCTGAAGAATCAAATCCTTATCTCTACTTCTTTTTGCATTATAGGAAATGGAAGGCACATATAACATTTACAAGTGTACTACAGAGCTGGTGTCCTCTCAAGTAAAAGAACTTGCATGTTCACCAAGGTATCTATTTTTACAATAATGTTCTTCAAAATCTTCTTTGAAAATATATCCCTGAAAATAAAGTTGTTTTGCTAAAGGATTAAAAAAATATTAGTTTTTAATTAGATTCAGACTGCAACAGAGTTCTGATTCCTACAGAAGCTTCCTGCTGTTATACTGCATGCAGGCAAATTAACCAAAATCAAATAATTTAAATTTAGATTTTATATTGTAGCAACTGAACATAGCTAAGATTCTGTATTAGCTTTATTTGATTTCTTAGATTACTGAAGCATAACCAGAAGCTTTAAACACAAGTTCTGCATAATTGTTTTCCTGGTTTAAACATTCCTAGGAGCTCATGAGGTTAGCAGACAGAAATAATATTGAGTAATCAGAGAAGGTCAAGATCTTCCTAAACGCATGCCATTAAGAATAGATTCTATGGTATCATGTTTTATATCCAGGTATGTTTGATATTGGAGATTGTAAGGACATTAGAGGTCCTATAAATCCATATGCAGCCATGGTAGACACTGTAAACTTTCCAGGGCATTGCAATGACATTGTTAATTTTACTTACTTACACAAGTAGAAACATACATGGCTGTGCGATCTCTTTGTCTGTGATACATCCCTGATTATCCCATGCCTGTACTCCTCTATGTCACATCCTTTGTCCTCATTTCTCAAAGCCTCTGTTACGGTACCAGGTCTGCATTTCTCTACTGCATTGTGTTAGACTTGAAATATTTCATTCTATACAGAAAAACTGCTTGTTAGTCTCCCTATAACCATGCTTTCACCACACAAAAATAAACAAAAGTAAAATTATTTAGCCATAAATATCTGGCCAAATAAAAAAATTATTTTCAAAGTGAAACAAATTTGAAAGTTCAATTAAAGTTCAGACAGACCAAGTCTGACAAGTCTCAATCCTGATGTTTAGCAATTTCTGTACAAAGTTGTGGCCTGTTAATAGCCATGACAATACTTATTATTTGGCTATATGGTCGCAGCTTGTTATGCTTGCAATCAGCTAGTCATATAGTGAAAATCCTCACTGTTATTCAAACCACACTCTAGCAAAAGCTGGTGTGCTAGTTTTACTTGGAAGCACTGCCTTTTTATTCGTCTATTTTTTCACAAAGTGTTGCCTAAGCCAAATTTTCTTAATCTATAAATATTATTTATTTTATAAATATATTTTATAGTAGTAGTAGTTGTAGTAGTAGTATACCTATATAGTCTCTACAGAGACCTAACAGAGTGATCTGTGACATTTAAGCAATAATAGCAAAATCTTTAGAAATGGTGTGCTATACATCATACATTACAGAAAACCAGATCTGAGATACTAAACTTTAGGGTATTTTACAACAGTAAAGAAGTAATTCAGGCCTAAACCACACCTTCACTCCTTCACTAAACTTTTAAGGTATAAAAATCAATAGAAATAAAATGCTTTGGAAAAAACTCACTGAGCTCTGCAGCAGAGGGATGCTGCAGGAGAGATTTATTTGCTGAGTATCTGGTGATCACAGGTAAAAAAAAAATATGGACATTTTTAGCCAGTGTAAAAGGATTTGCTTGCTAGAATTCCTATCTCTTGAGAACAACTCAAAGCAGCTCAATATTCTTTGGCTGCCAGTTGTTGCTGATGGCTATTTTCTCTGTCACAGTGAATGTCAGAAGGTGCCTTTAAGAAAGATTTATTTGGTAAAAAGGGCAGGGTGTTTTTCAATACACAGGGATGTGGGATCTGCTTTCTATTTCTTTCTCTCTTTCTTAGCTAAGACTTTTCTCTCTGAATGCAGTTTGAACTAATATAAGTGATAGATACATCCTATCAAGCTGTATTTGTTAACTCATTTAATGTTAAATTCATTTAAAGAAATGCCCTATAAAGGGGTGCATATTGTGCCTTTGACACCAGTTTATATTTTATTTGATTTGTATTTATTTTAACACCTATTAAATATGTAATTGTTCTCTTTTTTAATTTAATAATGTAATTTTAATAAATGGATACCTATCCTCCCTTCCACAAAAAAGTCTACATCTATGAAACTGGGCACTGAAAATGGCTTCTTACATGAGACTCTGTAGCAAATATATCACTTTACTGAGGTCATTCAAGCCTTCAGATCAAAATGTTCCTTCAAAAAAGGATGTTTGCTCAAGGTCTGTCACTTTGTGCAAAGGTGAACTCAATATCAAGCTCCTGAGTAATGGTGCAGGTCGCTTCTACTCATTCTTGGTGAAGCTTCACGACTTATTTAAGGGTGAAGTAGTCAGAAAACCAGAAACTGATTATGACAGTCTAATCTCATTAGGTGCTTGGCAGTCTGTATCAAAAGTTTCTGTTTCAAGAAATCTTATTTATTATAAATAAGTTATTAGTTAAAAAAAAAAAAAATCATCTGAGTATTCCACAGCTGAAAAGGGAGAAGATAATGAGGATGTCTACCTTAGGGTGTTGTCATAGCAGCCTGTGGAACAATGTCATGGAAAACACTGCTTGGGACAGGCACCTTGCGGCCCACCCGAGCCACAGATTGCTCTCTTGGATACTGCAGGAGCAAGGTCACAGGCCTGTGTCTCTGTTCCTCCTCTCCAGAGTGCCCTGCTGCTTGTTGTTGACATTTTTGTTTGCCACTTACATGGAATTTGGAGCACACCTGTAAGACTAAGAGAAACAAAGCAACAACTGTTCTATGGGGCCGTGTAAGATGGTAAAAATACACAGTGAGCATTCAATATCCCTGTGCTGGAAAGAGATATTTGATGATCTCAGTGTTAAATTGTTAGATGGAGAGACCTAAAGTGGTACTTCAGGGCTTTATTTTCTTTGATAAAACAAAACAAATAAACAAACAAAAAAACACACCACACTTTTCATTCTAGGAAGAGAACTAGCAACTAAAGCAACTAAATCCTTTCAGGAACTGGGTTTCTATGTACGTGAATAATTGCCACAGAAAATGTTCAGAACCACTGCTATCTGTTGTTTTGCATTTAATTTAACTTGGAAAAGACAAAGAAACCCCAGTAGAATTATTTGAAATCAGAAGCTGGAACTTCTCACATATGTAGTCTCCAGAAATCCCTTATTCTACATAAGTTAGTTGCCAGAATCCTGAAAATCAATTCCGCTGATGTAGAAAAGCTACTTATCAGAATAAAGATAAACAGGGCTGCTTTTGTGAAATTGTATGTGTGAACCAATTTTCCATCTTTCTGTGATAATGGGCACAAATCCTAGATTTTTTTTTCAGTAGTTAAGTGGCCATACTCCTTTTCTTCTGCATTTTATTTGTTCATCTTCTGACATCTTTAGTCTATGTGAATTTTCTTTCCTCCACTTATTTCAAAATAGGTCCTTCCCCTTGTACATCTCCAGTTTCTACATAATCTTACATCCTTAAATTCAGATCCAGATGGCAAGCAGAGTATTAAGAAAAAGATGTACAAAACAAAACAACATCCTTTCACATGAAGTCAACAGCTTATAATTGTTAGCAGATTTTTTCCAGATGAGCAGATAAGAATTTACAATTAATGAAAGTATGAAAACACTTTGTGAATTATTATTTTTTTAAATAAGTTAAGATGTAGAATAGTTTATTTCTTCCTGTTGTGTCAAGAAAAACAGTATAAGAAAAAATTGGAAAGGTCACGAGAAAAGGATGATGCTGTTGCTAGTATGCTGCATCTAATCAGAAACTGGTGAGTGATTCTGAAATTAGGAAATTTCTATTTAATAGCAGCATGAAAAATAAAGAATCAGCCTGCAATATTTAGAGTTCCAAAGATGCCTCAATATCTATTCCTCAGCATTTTTGCTTTAGAAGTGTATGTTTTTATGGCCAAAATAATGGTTACCAATTTTATTATTAGCAGTATTATCAATATAAGTATTATTAGTTTTATTATATTAAAATGGGAGAAAAAACAACAATCTCAATAATATGAGGAAGCATTTCAAAAAATAAAATGTGCCATTTTGTTTTGAAATTTGATATAGTTTAGCTCCATTTTTCTACTTAAAAAGAGATTAATTTACCTAGTTTAGTTCCATCTATGTTCCCCGTCAAATACTTGAAATGAAACTGTCCATAATAAAAATGACCAGCAGATATTTTGTAATTAGTTCTTGCTATTTTTCTTACTCATTTGCCTTGATACCAATCAAACTGCAATTGCAAGTCCATGAGAGTTTACCATTTATTTCACCTAATGTCTCATAATAAAATTTAGTCATTTACAGTAAGTCTACAAGTCATTAATATGAATTAGTGGGGCTCTTTTGGATTGCAACAAAAGTAATGAGCTTATGCCTCAGAGTATTTACAGTTTACTAAACAACTCTTCCTTTTTGTACCTTGCATATTAAACAACATTTCCCTCTCTGAATGGTCTTTATTTTATCCATTTAACATAACAATGAAAGACATAATTACATCTAGCCATCTGAATTATTGGATATGTGTTGAATTTCAATTAATTAGAATAAGACTGGTCAATTCCCTTTCCTTGTGATGATGGGAAAAAGAATCATTCTAAGAGAATGTTCCATGACTACATTCTAGCATAACCTCACTGTCTTGACAAAATTTCCATTTAATGTCACTGCTATCTGCCTAATCACTTCTCTTTCTCTTCATAGAATGGCTTGCCTTTGAAGGGACCAGAAAGAATTTCTTTATGTAGAGGGTTATTAAGCATTGGGATGGACTACCCAGGGAGGTAGAGTCACCAACCCTGGAGATGCTCAAGAAGCAATTAGACATGGCACTAAGTGTTATGGTCTAGTTGACAAGGCAGTGATTGGTTAAACATTGAATGTGAAGACTTTTTTTTCCAACTGCAATGATTTTAACTCTGTGATCTTAAAGATCGTCTAGTTCCAATGTCCCTGTCATGAGCAGGGACAGCTTGCACTAGACCAGTTTGCTCAAAGCTCTGTCTAACCTGGTCCTGAATACTTCTAGGGATGAAACCTCCACAGCTTCTCTGGGCAACCTGTTCCATTGTCTCCCTGTCCTCAAAGTAAAGCATTTCTTTCTAATATTTAATCTAAACTTAGTCTCTTCAGTTTAAAAACATTCCTCCTTGTTCCATCACTGCATGTCCTTGTAAAAACTCTCTATAGCTCTTTTCTAGGCCTCCCTTTAGGTGCTGGAAGGCAGTTATAAGATTTCCCTTGGCCACCTCCTCTTCATGGAAGATTCTCTTCTCCAGGCTGAACAACCCCAATGCTGTCAGCCTTTCTTCATAAGGAGAGGTGTTTCATCCCTTTGATTATGGGGGTTTCATTCTGCTCCCCTATTCTGTCTTTCAGCTTGTGGGCTGGACAGCCTTAGGATAACTGACCTCACTATTAAAGACTGAGGCAAAGAAAGAACCAAGTATCTCATTCTTTTCTGTAATTTCTGTCATTACATTTCCCCTTGTATGCAATAAAGGATGGACGTAAATTTTCCTTAGCCATCCTTTTGTTGATGATGCACTTGTAATAATATTTTTGCTGTCTTTTACAAAAGTAGACACTTTTGTATGAGATCACTAGATCAGCATCACTGATTACTAGATCAGCCTTAAAATTATTTTCATAGTAGAAAAAAAAATCATAGGCTTTCTGTCTATAAAGCAGTTCAAAAACAGTAGCGCAGAAAACAACATATAGGGGTTGGAAAGGCCTTCTTAACTGTTTCAAATCGTAGGGAGTTGCTATTTCAAATAAAGTAGTGGGCCACATTTCCTTCCAGAAAAGGACTGCAGAGTTATTCCCAGAACTTAGATATTCCTTCATTTCCATGTACTTTCTAGCTGTCTAGTAACACTCCTACTCTAACTGTCACAATGCAAAATAAAGAATAAAATAAAAGACAGTGCTAAAACAAAAGCAAATTTAAGTTCTGTTTATTGCATTTGAATTATTAATCATTCAATGATGCAGGAATTAATTTTAGTGTAACTATATTTTATTGTCTAATTTTAGTAAGACTGTTTAATAAATATGCTTAATAGGGACCTAAAATACTTGTTCACAGATAAATCCTTAACCACTTGCATCAATGCAGTTAATATCAGGGGTAGATGAAAGCCAGAAGGAAAAATATTTTCTCTTCTCGGCTCTGCTCTGCTCTCACTTTTCTATTTCCATCTCTGCAATGTTATCATGACCTTTAATAAGAACATTTCTGCTCAATCATATCACCTCTTTGACATCTGGTGTTGCAGGAGTGTGGTTCAATGAGGTGGCCAACAATAGAGTCCAGAGCCCAGAAAGAATCTCTTGACACATACCTTAATTTATTTTCTTTTGCATCTCTCTTGATGACATTATGCCATTCACCTTACCAGGTTTGACTCTTTTAAGAGCATCTCTTTATTTATCTTACTCCTATTTGCAAACCAATGAGCTTTCTTGTATCATCTATACAATACTTTTAACCTGTCAAAATTTTCAGAAAGCAAAAAACTAAACACAAAAAACTAAAACACTAAAGCAAAAAACTAAACAGTGACTTACAACATAGAAAAATTCAATAATTTAATCAGGCTAGCAGCTTTTTCCTGCAAGTTTTTTTGAGTGTAAACAGGCATCTAAACATGGAATTATTTTTAGCAATTTCTATTTATTGCACACACACAGACAAAACAAAGCAGAAAAACCCACCCAACCAAAATCCAAGCAATCTGCTCACCATAAGTTTCAGATAACATGAGTTAACTGTCTGAAAAATCTGGAGACAAGAAACTTGTAATCTTACGTATAGCAGACTTACTAGAAAGTAATTCGTTTTTATAAGACATTGACTTTAATTGAACAAGCATTTCATTTATAGCAGACATGTTAAAAATAAAATCAAGTATTTCTAAACAGTTCTGTCTTGTCCCTCAGCTTGTCATAAAATTTGCCTGTTATACCTGGATTTTCCAGACACATTCTCACAAAGAACTGTGCTTTTGGAAACAAGTAATACTACACAAGCAGCCAGAGTTACATTAAAGGAAGCACAGAAGTGTAACATTCATAAGGGCATAAAGAATCATTGAGAAACTATACCTTGAAAAGATGGCATAGGAAGTTCATTAATGGACTCACTTTTGTTCAGGGACACATTTTTGTTCAACAAAATGGATTGCCAAGAAGTTTGACACTCCTAAAAAGGGATGTGCTAGTATTGAAGTAATACATAAACACCATAATGGTTCTTTCTCAGAGCTGAGAGTCTGCAAACCTTCCAGCTGAATGTAATGACGAGCCCACTGACAAGATGACATTCATCTGAGCAGCAGGCAGTAATAGATGGATAGATAAGTCAGATACTTTCAGCTGACACAGGCTAAATATGCAGTCGTAATCAGTGTTTCAGAACAGTATCTCTAATTTGACACTGATGCAGAGAGGTTTCTATGCAGCTTTCTAAAAATGGACTTTGTTGTCACATTGGCATGCGTGTGTGTAAAACATGCTGTCACTCTCACAACCTCTAGTCCTGACTCTTGATGGAGCTACACTTATTTTCAAGGCATTTATGAATAGAAGAGAGAACCACACTTACAGATTTGTCCTGAAGTGAAGTGTCAAATTCAATGTGTGTTGGACTCTCTTTTTCAGGAGCATGAACAAGACAAAGAAACCAGCAAAAGAAACTCCAACCTTTCTGATACTGGCAAGGAAAAGAAAGAATCTTTTGCTGCAGGGGTTTCGGCACCTCATTCTCTGAAGTTCAGGGTTAAAGGGTTAAGGGGGGAAAGGAATTTTACTCTTGTCAGTCTAAAGAACCTATGAGCATTTATAATGGAGGTATAGTCCATGTTTTTCTTTACCAAAAAAACAGCTACAGTTGTCAATTTTTTTTTGCCTTAATAGACAACATTTTGATGAGTTCTAGTACCAGATAATTAGAAGGACAACAACCTTTTAAATGTGAAACATAAATATTTCTTAAGAGAACAAGGAGTATTAAAATTAGAGATTACTATGTTAGAAATTAAAAGCAACAGATAAGCTTTTTAAAAAATATTTATTTTTATGGTATTTTCAATTACTTTGTTCATATTAATGTACTAACAAGAACATTAAATCTCAAGCACACAGTTTAGCAAAGAATTGGATCCAAGTGTTTCTAGACAGTCATAGAAAAATTGTGGAATCTATGACCTCAACAGCTGCATCAAAAAACTGATTGCAGCAGTGATACTTTAAAAAATGTATCCTATTATTCATATGTTCAATTAAAAAAACATTAATTTAATAAATTAAATTCTTAGAACTTGTCACAAATAATGCTAGTTTCAGTCTCAGAATTAGATCTTTTAAATACTGAATATCATAGCAGAAGTTCCTCAACCTCAACTCATCTGAAAGTTTGGGTTTCAAGAAAGAATTGTAGCTAAAATGGAGACCACTTGTGAATTTCAGGTATAACAGTAGTGTTCTTGTGATCATCCTATGACAAATGATGATGACATAAGAGAAGACAGTAAGAAAAAAACCAAGAATTTATGGAGAGAGAAACTGTTGAAGCAAATTCTGTTTGCAAATGTGTTTGATTCCATGAAAGATTTTTTTTATCATCAAAATAAAAATAAATAAAAACTATGTGAGATAATTTTTATTTCTAAAGTCATGAAAAAAAACCAAACATAAACCAGCAAGCTATCTTCTGTGGCTGTAGATTTTCAGCAAATGTGAAAGTATCATTAATAAAAGGCCAGACTTGACACTTTTAAATGAGTTATTTTTATTGGAGGTAAAATCCAGTTAACAATCTGTTTCTACACTAATAACACATAGGTTCTTCCTGTCCTTTCTTTGCAAGACAACAAAACAGACAAATCAGTGTTACATCTATATTTCTCTGGTGCAAACACATGCTACAATTAATAGATTTTTCTAGTGGATTCTTAATAGGTTAACACTAAGCAGTAGTCTGTCACATATAGCATGGTAATATGATGCTTAACAGTTTTATGTACAAAGCTGTTAGGACTTTCTAAAGAAAGGCTAAAGGTGCAGTGAAACTATCATTAAAACAAAGATGCCACTTTCTGCCCAAAAAGAGTTTTGGGGTTGTTTGGTTGTTTTTCTTAAACTGAGGACACCAGAACCAGTCAAACTGTTTTAAGCTGCAAACAATTAGGCAAAAATTTTAATCAAAAGGTTTCAAACTGAGAAACACAGAATGTTAGGGAGCTTTGGGGAAATAGGGAAACTAATTTTAAAGAAATTTGTGCATATATCTGCCCTTTGGACACTGAGTCTATTCACTGAGTCCTATTCCCTGGTACTGTCCTCAGTTCAGCAATATTTTATCTCCTCTGGGCTGGAAAAAACTTCATCCAGCTTCTGGCCACTCCTGGAAAAATTGGCTTCTGTTACTCTGAAAATATGTGCACTTGTATGCCTTCTTGCTATGATTGTCTCCTTTCTACCTGCCTGAACACTACACCCCTGAAAATACCTTCACTTAAGCATTCTAATTTGATTTTTCTAAGAAATCGTATTCTCTGTATTCCTAAGTGACCAAGAAAAGAAGATAATTTTATAAATATATATGAAACCCTTTTAAAAGATGAAATAGGAAATATGTTAATCTGATTTTTAAGAAATGGGATACAAACAACTTAGAGAAGACAGGCTTATAATTTCAGGAAAACAAAGGCACAAATACAGATGCTCGAAGTCACTGTATATAGGAATGTGTTATGTTCCCTTTGCTTCAGGATCATTAATTGAAATTGGAAATGTTGATTTACAGTGAAGCTTACAAGTATATCAAAAATATTCATGAAGCCTTAAATACCAATACATTTTTAAATATCTTTTAAACAGAGTTGGTATTTGATCTTGTTTAATCAAAATACGGAATTTGGGCCAAATTTATTAGTAAGCTTGACTGCTTTGGATTTCTTTGTTTTTGCTAAGGTTCTGTAGTTTGTCAATGACTCAGAATTGTACCAGAGTTTCTTCTCCTATGATTCCTGACGCAGAGTTACTGCCTCTTCAGTTTTCATTATGTGAACTAAATTTTACAGAGCAAAACCTTTCAACCCAGTTTTCAAGTCTGAATTCAACACAATTTGTGTTCTCAAGGCAGATTCTCAGGTGAAACAATAGAATCCCTCTTCATCCAGTCCCTCAGTGGTTCCGACTAGCAGCTGAGAATCTGAAGTTTCAGCTGAAAGAGGCTCAGAAGTATTTATAAAAAGTCTCAGTGTTAACAGTGATAAATTGCTGTAGCAATTATAGCATGCTTGCTGATAACAATGCAGTTGCTTTAGCATATTTTAAAGTACTACGAACTTTATCAACTCCATAGTTTTTGGGTTTGTATGTAAGAAATATTTATGGGTATAGAAAAAAAAGAAGTGGCAATCTTCTTTATGGAATTTGTAACCTAATTGTGCCATTGGTACTTATATGAGGATTTCAAAAGTGAAAAGAAAATAAAAATGAATGTTGTGCCATAATGCTAGTGTGCAAAGACAAGAGAACATTAGAAGGAATTTTTATTTTGATACCATCTTTATCTGAAGACAGCCTTCTTCCTTTATTGTGGAATGATAAATACTTGAAACAGAAATTAAAAGCCTAGTACTCTTAAATTGGGGTGGAATTCTCATTATCTGAGTGAATACCTCTGTATCTTTTCTTGAAACTGGGTGTAGTTAAATAAAATTGGAAGAATAGAATACAATTGTCCAGATCATAAAAAGGTCCTATCTTCTACTGATTGATACCAAAGCAATTTGTACTTCTGAATAGCTCTTTTAGTGTCCTAAAAAGCCAGGGGAAAATGAAGACAAAATTAATTCAAGTATTTTTCTCAAATTTAGGGTAGCATTGTAAGTCTGACCTGATGGATGCAATTAGATTCTCTCTGGAGCAAACTCAGTGGCAAATTTTTAAGCTGCACCTGTCAATATCCTGTATGAATTATGATTACTAACTGACTAATTACTTTGGTGTGAACTGTTCATTGTTATATAGTGATTTTTTTTTCTGTAATGTCTTAAAAAACATACATTTTCTACAGGGAGAATGCAGATTTTCAGAAATGCAGTTAACCTTTTTCAGATAACAGAGAAGAAAAATCCTTGCTTCCATTGCTTCTGAATCTCACAATTTTATGTGACATGCAGTACCTCCTTTAAAATCAAATTGATTGTCATTAATGATATTTTTAGTGTCTACTTCTTTATTAATGAAGTCTTCAATTTGGATTCTATTACTTTTTTTCAAGAATGAATATCTAGTCTGTCATTTTTGGATCACCATTCTAAAATGCCAGAAATTAGAAAATCTTATGCTGTATTCTTGTACATTTTTTGTATGAATAAATAAAAAAATATTTAAAAATATTAATTAAAATTTAAAAAAACTAAAATGAAAATGAAAACCATAAAATTAGATTTTCAGTTGTTACTTCCTACGCTCAGTGCACTTCAGTATACATACCTAGTAATCTAGAGCATTGTCATTTAGAAGAGATTTATTCTTCAACCCTTCATAGCCAACATTTTGAATTCTTAATGTATCCTCTTCATTAGTTCAATCTCAGATAAAGAACATTTTTTTATCTATTAAATATCAGCATTTGATTCTTGTTCTGCTGTTTCAAAAGTCTTTCTGTTTTAGTACATTTTACCTTCCTAATTTTGGATCTATCAGACCCTTTTTCAGTCTTATCTGTCAGCCTTTTTTTTTTTTTTTAATTCTGATCTTTTTTGGACTTGTCTTTCATCAGTACATCTCCGAGAGTTAACAAGTTTTAGTCTGTATAAATTAAACAGTTCTGTTTATCATGTCTTCTAAAGTGCTTTAAAACCCCTCTACTCATGCTGAAACTTTAGGAAGTTTTTTATCTTTACCACCTCCATGGAAAATGTGCACAAGAATCTCAAAATAAAAACTGGTTCATCAGCAGGTCTCAAAACACTGATGCTAATTAACCTTTTTTATTAGAATTCTAGTACTCAAGATATTCCAAAGATTATTTTTTAAACTGGTTTAATTATTTAAAATACCAAAATCCAAGGCCAACTTAAAATCTAATAAAGTTTAGTGGGATTCTAAATAATGAGTAGGACAAGTTACTGTTACAAAACACCTCAATTGGCTAGTAAGGTTGCTAGTAATTCAGTAAAGTATAGCACTTTATAAAGTATATAAAGCACTTTATGAAGCACTTTAAACCAAAGTCAAAATTTATGTCTCCATTTCACAGACTCATTTGACAGACAATTTCAGAAAAGAATAAGAACTTAGGAATTACAAAAAAAATCTTCAATGGATAATGTCAATATTAAAACTAATGAAAAGGATAGATGAAAATGCTGAGGAAGGAGAGAGAAGGCTGTATGTGTAATAGTTTCAGGAGATCCTGGACCTCCAACAACTTCATTCACATTTGGAAGAGGTGAAAACATAAGTTCTCTAAATAACAGCATTTCATCAGCTTAAGTATTTTAGCCTTAGTTGGGGCTAGAGTACAGCAAATAAATCATCTTATTGAAAAGAAAGTTGGGAAACAATTTGGTCCATATGTATAGGTACAAATACCTAGAAAATTGTAATGGGAGGCTTTTCAGCTCTTTTGACTGAGGATAGAAAGATCAAAAGTCCATTCCTGGCACTGAGGGTTGTCTGCCACTACAATAATATGTCAGGTGAAAAAATTACCAGTGCTCTAAATCTTCTAAAAAGAATTAGCTAACCTTTCAAAAGATGTTCTCTAACGCAGTTGTGTGAAAAGTTCATCAGCATTTTTGCACAATGGTCATTTCTGGCACTGGAGGTTGGGAGCTCTGGAATTAGCATCTTAATTCTTTTTCTGCATGCCTCAATGAACAGAATTGAATGTGTGTGCTACATGCTTATGACAGTTGCAGCTCATAGTTGAAACAAAAATTCATACTTCAGCAGATCAGCTACTATCCTCTGAGTTATATATAATTTCTGTCTATGAATCACAATCAGGTTGTTGTCATCTATTCTCCCATTGGATACTGGCCATGATAAAGTCAAGAAAAGAGAACAGTAATCACAGACTGTTCAAAGAATGCTTTTCATGTTGATAACTGACTGATGTTTCTTGCTCACCTCCTCAGAGACATACTGACAGCTAAATTTCAATCTGAGCAGTTTCTTCCCACCGCTTCTAAGAAATTTTGAATAAATTCTCTTCTGAACTTGTTCTCTCTGTATTCCTCATTCCCTTTTTCCTCTTCACAGTGCATACATGCTCTACAGCTCCTAGAATTACCCAGGTCTGTTCTATCCAAATTATCCCCTGCTATTACAAAACCTTTAGATCTTTCATCCTTACCTATTTTTTGGAATATTGCACAGGGATAAGTTTTTTAAGAATGGATATACTTGGGTTTTCAGGTTTTACACTTGGTAGAAAATACTCTAACTCTCAAAGGAAAGACAGGGGTTTTTTAAATTATATAATTTATTGGGTAAGCAATACATTCTGATAACATGTATTCTATCCTCATGGACATTTTATTTGGACATCTTTTATTTGCACATCCAAATCCTCATGATTTGGATGTCAAATAAGAAGGAAAAAAGCTATGATGCCACATAGAAACATAGTGGCATATATTCATAAGAATTATTTTTTACAGAGAAAATATCATTGATTTCTAATATACTGGTATATTTTGTACACAGAAATAACCTCCTTCCTATTGGCTTAATTCTTATGAGGCAAAATGATAGCCATGCAGACCTTCTGGACTTCCAGGCAAAGCAAAACTCACATTGTCCATTGTGAAGCAAGGAATTTTCTTCAAATCAGTTTTGAGGCTTCAAGAAAGAGACATCATTCAAAGTCTTTAAATAAAGATATCAAACCAAAACAATGAGGATAAATAAGAAAAAAAATATACATCAGGAGTTATCCTGTATAATAATATTAAACTGTCAGCTTTGTGTACTACTAAGTCTGTAAAACTACTCAATTATACTTGCAGTGAAATCCTTTTCTACAGATATGGTATGATTCAGATAAGCATGGTGCTATTAAATTCCCTTTTCCTCTGTGTATGGAGAATATTAGAAGAAAATGAATGAAAGTTTCAGTAAACATATATGACATTTAAGTCATTCAACAGCTACAGTAAGAGAATAGCAAGAGAAGGGGAATAATTTGTTTACAAAAAGTACAATGATGATTTTTTTTTCTATGATTTCAAAGGACAGGTTTTTCTTATTAAGGCTTGGTGCATTTAATTAAAAACCTAGATGCTGAATTGAAGACGAGAGCTGGCTGATAGAATCATATCAAAATAGTCTTTCCAAAGAAATAAGCTTCATGGTGTACTATAAATGGAGCTGTCCTATGTAGCAACTCAAAACTGGGAGGTCAGAAAAGAAGCTGACCTATTGCAGAGAACAACAGTGACTTGGGAAAGTTGGTAATACTCGATGACTGATCTGTAAGATGTGACTTTTAGTTTGTTGACGACAAAATACAATTAGGAAAAAGTACCAGAAGTGATAAAGAAAAACAGTGAGATAAAGCTGCAGGCGCCATTGAGACTAGCAGATATGCAAGAGTATCCTGGAAAAGAATTCTCAAATTGAAAAATAAAAATTATGATAACTAATACCGAAAATCTCTCTTTTTTTTTCTTTTTCTTTTTCTTTTTCTTTTTTTTTTTTTTTTTTTTTTTTTTTTTTTTTTTTTTTATGTTGGTTGATGTTCCTTTTCCTCGGGCACTCTCTTGTCAAATACTTAACATTGATGTTATGAATATCTTTGGATACTTCATTGTTTTTGACTTTTCATTCTCTTATATATGGAGATGAGAAAATGTGTTTCTCTAAGCAAAACACCATCTCACAAGAATGGTTTTGTTTCAAATGTTTTAAAATCTAGTAACTTGTTTTGAGTCTTATTGGGTTTTTTCCTCAATCTATTCACAACTTCCAGAAAAGTCTTCTAATCTATAATATTAACTATTACCTCAAAAGAACAAATTCAAGGTGTCTATATTTATTAAGAACAAGTAATGCAAGTCACTAAAACCAGCTTCCTTATATTTCAGAAAGTGGAAAAAATCCATACTCTCACAGGAAAATTCCTGAAACATATTAATAGACAAAGAAATTGAAAAAAAAATCTTTAAGGAAAATATCAAACTACAGCTGTTCTGTCTTGAAATTTGCATCTAGCAACACAAAACCAGTTAAAAACAAAGCTTCACAAACATTACATAGCTACCTCTTCAAGTAATTTATAAATCTTTACTATTCCATTATTTTTTTCTGTTTGACCAAGTATTCTGAAAATGTTTGATTTTGCAGAATGTGATGAGAATACTGTAAAAAGAGAAAATACTGTAAAAAGAGAGATAGAACGTGCTAGTCTATGCTAAATAAAAATGACAAAAGGCCTTTTTCTTACTAAACAAACCTAATCAGTGTAGTTTATAAATACAACTAGAAGTACATCCTCTGATTTCAGCTATCAATTTACTTTTAGGCATTTTTTGCTTTATTAAATCAAACTGGGAGATTTTTCAAGCTATATAATCTATATGTAAATTAAATTGTAAAGAAACATAAAAAATATTTATCAGATTTTTTCTATATCATCTATCTACAACAGTCTTTATTCAAAAAGAGAAGAGGAAAAACACACTGGATGATATATATTTTAATTGTATTTTTCCTTTCCAGAGCATTGCTATCATTAACATTATAACGGCAAGCCAGTAAATTGCTATTTTCTTTTTGAGACAAGAGGTTAATACTTATTATGGGATACAAGCATTTTAATGGGAAAAGATGATTTGATGTGAATGATAAACAGATCATTTAGTACTGCTAATGCTTCACATTATGTGCTTCATTAATTGAATGTCCTATGCAGCTTACATTTAAGTATACGCAATTACGTCAAGCTCATTTATTTAGCTATATGTGCTGGCACAGTATATGGCTAATATATTTCTAATCTAAAACCTGAATACCATTTACCATACTCTTCCCCTTTCAATTTATATTCAATTAGAATAGTAACTGTATACGGGATTAATAAAAAAATTAAAAAAAAAAAAAAGAAAAAAAAAGAAAAAAAAAGAGCAGTTACATGACATTTATGACATTTTATCAAGGAAGTTCAAGAACAATTCATTAGAGTTTATTTCAAGAACTATTGAAGGTTAGTGATGAACACAATATATGAACTTTTGATCTAACACACACAATCTCAGGATTGTGTGGATAATTATGGGAAATTAATTTAATAACTTGTTTGCAGTCCTTTGGCTATGTAGTACATTTTCCTAAATAATGATATTCTTTTTAAAAAAACTATTATAGCTTCATTTAAAAGCAGTAATTTAAAGTAGTATTAATCAATTATTCAGAATTTAAGGTATATTTCTTTCATGGACTGTTTTGCAGACTTGATCTTGAAACATTGTTTTCTTGTTTACATTATATATCTTTGATGTTAAAAATTTTACTTATTTTGCAGCTGTGAAACCTTGTATAGGAAAAAGAAGTTAAGTTTTCAAGAAACCAGCAGATGACACTTAATTCTTTACTTAGAGGTAATGGGCATTAAAATACTATAATTTTATGCAAAGAATTCTATATCTAAGATTCTCCGTAATTCAGAAATGCAGCCTCTTAAAAGTACTCAAAGAATAGGAAAATATTTTTACCTTGTGCAAGTGATTATGATGGAAAGCTAACAAGAACTTCTGATCTTTCTGTTCTTAGGGAAGAGCTGGGATGAAAAGTTTCTCTTCATATTATCTTTAGGAGGTTTGGAGGCCCAGTGACTTCACCAAGTGTTCTTACAGGCCTAGCTATCAGCATTATGATGCTGATAGAAATCAGAAAGGCATTTTAAATCCTGATAAGAATCTGGTGAACCATGAAGGTTTTTTACTATCTGTTGAGGAGACTGAATATAACTAGTAAATGATCCTTTTTAATTTCCTTGAAATATAAAAATAGAAATTATTTGGTTGCCAAAACTCTGATGGAGTTCATGAATATGGAGAACAGATGAATGTGAAATAAATAGACTCACTTCTTTCCTTGTGTTTGTGGGTAGGAATAGGAAGAGGGAATAAAAAGGAGCCAAACATTTCCATTCTGAACATCTGAAAATCAGGTTAAAGTTGCCTTCACCTAAACTATAGCAATTTTTTCTTTGGTCTCAAAGAAAATTTTTTCTTTGGTCTTCAAATAATATATTCAAGCGTTCAAACAGGGTCACTATTTCTGAAACATCGACTCAGAATCAAAAAGGTTATTTCCTCTATGATCTCTTGAAATACACAATACAGTGTATTTTCTTACTGACATTGTGAAGACTGTATTCACTTGTGCAATAGCCATATATTTACTTGATTTGGCTCACTCCATATTTGTTTTTCCCTATGATCTTTTCACTGTTTGATTTCTTCTTTTTTTTTTTTTTTCTATCATTATAGTAAACAAAAATTTATTCAGACAAGCTTGAAATTAAGGCAGAGAAGCATACTCATCCAAATAAAGACACTTGTGTGTTAAATGTTTATGAATTTAGTGTTGTAGTTTATTAACTGGGACACATATCAAACCAAGAATACTGCAGGTGATTATTCACTGACCATGCCAGAGAAGGAGTAAGGCATTTATCTGACTTAAAATGGACCTTCTTATGCCATATTAGTCTTCTCTGCCATGAATGGTTTTCCCCTGAAATATTGTACTTTTTTTTTCATCCTACATCTGTTTCTGCCTCATAATGTTAGAGACAGAATCAAGATTATACAAATTTGAGCAGCTTCTATTATATCATCTAGGATTGTTTCTTTTTTCTAAAGACGTGATCAAATATTTCAAAGTGCTTGGTATCTAATTCTGTGTTAAAAAATCCATTAATATGAAGAGATATCAAAATTTTCTGAAAGAGCACTTTCTAATAACCTGACAGTTTATATACTTGAGATTAATCTTGAGTAAGTTATCTCAAACTAACTATATAAAACAGTTAATCAAAAATAAATGTTAAAGAAATTATTTGTCTTTCTTGTATGCTTTAACAAGTCTTTAAAATGAATGAATGTAATTCAGTATCCAGAAAAAAAAAAATAAAAACAAACAAACAAAACCACCAAAAAAACCAACCAACCAACCAACCAACCCACCAAACCCCAACAAAACACAAACTCATTTTGATATTTTATATCAATAGGTATGACAAATTCCTTTCAATTTGTTTGTCATTTTTTAATATTCATTGCTTTTGAAATGTCTGGAAAACACTGGAAAAATATCTTTATTCAAAATCACTTTTGAGTAAATCTGTGAGTGCTTTGCAGATGTAGAGAACATGTATTACTGCAGCTTTTGTATACCATAGCCCTAAGGACCTTTCAGGTTTTTCAGTTAGTTGTCAGTAAAAGTAATTTCATTTCAAAGAAATGATGCTGCAACATGGAAATTCAAAGACTTAAGTATGTTGAAAGTTGATATAACATAAACAATAAAAATTACACATTATTTAAGCAAAGAAAGACATATTGCTTATCAAAATAAGCTATTTTTAAATTAAAAAGGTAAGTTCAAACAGCATGAGTTATTAATGAAGTCTATTTTCACACTATTACTTCCAATATTTACTTATTTTTGAAACTATTTGCACCACATAGATGAAATTCTGAATGCTGTTTTTTGTATTTAAAACTCAAAGTAAAGGTAAGTGAATAAAGACCACTTTTCTTCACCTTCTTGTCTGAATGTGTATTTGTGTGGCGGATTAATTGAAATATGTTTACAGCTGACATACCTTAGCTTTCTCCTTTTTTCTCTCAGCCCTTTTCAACTGTTTGGCTGGCACAAAACTTATCCACATTATGTTCTAAGAACGGATCATATAATTGTTTTCTTCACACATTTTCTTTCACCATTACTAGTCTACACAACTAGTAATTGTATTAATTTTCTTTTTTAATATACTGACCAGGATTTTCTGATAGGCAAGTTCCTATTCATTTTGTATTTTGGCTTTTCTTTTAAACTGGTCTATCTTGGTGACTTCAAGACTATCACAGAGCAGCAAATTCATCAGCATCCTTTAAACCTTTTGTTTAAACTCAGATTTTCAATTTTGGATAGCACCGACCTCTACTTCTCTTCCCAGAAGAGTACACCTTGGAAACATGTCCTTATCTGTGAAGATTTCAAAATCAAAGCTGAGAAAAAAGGAGACACACCAACTGCTTTCAGAACACCTGTTTTTCAGCCCCATGCATCTCCAATCCCTTCTGCAACTGATTATACCACCTCACTCATTTATTAGTTTAGTAATACCAAAAAAATACCATTTAATAACTTAAAAATCAATAAGCCAAACATTCTCAACACCAGAAAAGTTTGTTGCTTATCAGAGCATAGAGTTATTTTATGAAGTCTTCTGTTGAAGACTTGAACTATGTTGATAGCAGTTTCACCATAAAGAGATAAAGAACGTATGATAGTAAAACACTATTTGCTTGCTTGTGAAGACTAAGCCCCAAAGTCCAATCATGGGATCTGTTCAGAATCAGTTATTCAAATTACTGTCATTGAGGTGATATGTCATTTTGTGTTAAGGGAGGGCAAAATATCATCATAGTTAGGCCTTGCCCTATTTTAAATGCAATTCAAGTTCTAGTTTTGCACTAAACAGCTCAAGCCCCTGAAATGGGACAGGTGGTAGAATGTCTTTTTCTTTTCCCAAGAGCATTTGCATGGTGAATTACTGATCGCTTTTCAAATTGAAGCAGAAAATTAGTGAATGTAGGTGCCTGTGAAACTTAATGACCTCTGGTGTTTAGTGCTTGCTGAATAGGAGTTTTAAAGGTTTACATTTTGAATATTTTGCTTAAATAGAACTGTCTTCCTAAACACCTCTTTGTGTACAGCTCCACTGCTTTCTGAAAATGAATGCAATTCCCAGAGCTGGAAAAAATATATTAGCAATTATTAGACTCTCATGTACTACAGAGATGGAGCCTAATACAGATAATTACAGTTTATGTGAGGCTTGCACTATTAATCAGCCCCTGTCCTTTTCCTCTTCCATTGATAAAGCATTTTATTTCTAGGGAAAATAAAAATAGAATTTATTGGCTGTAGAGAATGACAACTTTTGTTGGTTTGGTTTGTTGGGTGGGTTTTTTTAAACACAATATATTTCTTGAACTACCACAAATTCCATAAACTGCCATAAATTTATTTGCCTCCTGCTCTTCTTCTTAGAAATTTGGGTCAAATAAATATTGGTATCTTCCTATAAATACACCCAGGTTACCTAACCTAAGTACAGATTGCTTGGAACAAGCAACCTGAAACCATTGTTCATGTCTTTGTTACGTCAAGGAATTGGATACTGTATGAACAATTGCTCTAAGCACGAAATTGTGCCCAAATCTTTCAGGAATCTTTGAGGAGAAATTTCACCAGGAAAAAAAATCAAAAAACCCCTTCCAACCAAGTAACCAAACGCCCCTCCCAAAACCAACCAAGAAACAAACAACCCCAAAACAAAAACACACATACACAAAAAAAAAAGAACAAAAAACATACAAACAAACAAAAAAGCACAACATAAAATAAGCAAAAAATACCTGTAAAATTTGGAAGTTGTTAGGTATTAATGTCATTTTTTCTCAGCAAAGCTTTTTAAAATATAGAAAAATGTGCACATAAGAATTAATATATTTGCTTAATTTTATCATCAGACATAACAATATAGAAAATATTCTTATTATTTTTATAGGTTAGTTCTTTGTTGGTTTTAGTATCAAATAAATTTGCTTTCTATAATTGATGCATATACTTTTCTTTCTATTTTCTTTTCTATTTTATCTCAACTTTTAGAATAAGCTAGTGGATACATTTTTCTCCTTTGTTGTTTTGTATGGTGACTTAGCTTTAATATTTTTTGCAAGTTCCATGATTGGGAACGCAACAAAGTTTTATGGAAATTTGGTTTAATATTTTGAAAATGATGAGACTTTATTCAAGTCAAACAACTTCTATGAAAGTACAAGAAAAGGGATCTGAATAGGATTTGTTTCTCTCCATGTAATAACAACTACAAGACAATACAAGGATATTTAAAGGTGGAAAATCTATCCAGAATTTTCCAAAGTTAGATAAAAGGAGAAAGGCATTAATTCAATAAAGTCAAATTATTACATAGGTATTTTGTAGGCAGTCCCTTTAAGAGTGTACCTTAGCTATTAAAAATAGAAATGTTTGGATTTTAATTACATAAGATGCCACAGAAAATTCAGTCTGGGAAACACAAGTTTTTCAAACCAGACAAAATGAGATAATGAAGTAATAAACTCCTAAAACACTCCCTGGCACTGTTTGAATTTATATACTACTTTGCTTACTGCAGATCAGTAGAAATCAAAACAACACAGAATACCAATAGCTTTTACTTTACTTCTTTCTTTTCTTTATTTTAGACACTTTTCAGCATAAGCAGTGTTGTCATCCATACATGTAATTTTCAATGTATGACAAATTATTTCTAATTAGGTTATATAATTTCCCTAATAAATGACACATTGGCAATTCTTTTTATAATATTTTTTGCCAGTTTTAAAAATGATAATATGTACATCAATTTTAATTTAGAATTAAAATAAATGTCCTATAAATTCCTTAGACCAAGTGTAGTAATAACCTGCCTGCAGAATGAGGAAGTTTAACATAAGACTTAAAGTTTCAGATCAGAACTTTGCCAGATTCAACTGACGTTACTGCATATATGCTCCCATCAGCTGAAAAGGCATATCTACACTCATATATAAATATCATATGAATACCTTTGTATATCATACAGATCCAGATATAGACCTACATGACCATGTTTATCTGCCATAGTTTATTTCTTTAACTCATTTCAGTTATAGCACAATTTAAAGAGAAATAGTTCACTTAACAAGATTTTTTTCCCAAATCTTGCATTTGAATCCTTAATATTGCATTAAAAGGGGGTAGGCTTTCTCAATATCTTTTTCACAAACCTTTTTCAGGTAGCCAAAGCTAATTTTAAATTATTTGCTTGGTTATTTTTAGTCAAATGTATGAATCTGATTACTTCTAATTGTGAAGTTCTTATTGTTACTGCTGTTTGGTGTTTGTTTCGGCTTGGTTTTTTGTTTTGGGTTTTTTTTCTCCTCTGGGTTGTTTTTGTTTTTGTTTTTTTTTTGACACTCAGCTGAAAATCCAGAATGAAGTGGTCATTTATCTAAATATAGCTCCAGAAAGTTATTTCACAAGTTTTTACATGCTTAGCATTAGGTACAAGAGGAAATAAAACAATTTTTAATAAAATACTTCGGTCTTTATTCAACACCCCAAACGAAGTGAAGTGCCTCAATTAGGGGTACAGCTAGATTAGTTAGATTAGAAAAACTTATTACTGATCAACTCCATTGCCTCCATTTTTATGATTTTGATATTGAATGTTTGCAGTCTTTGTCAAGAGATGCTGCTTTGTCAAGAAATCCTACTGTGCATGCTCTACTTTCTTGATGTGAAGGTTGAGCACCACAGTTGAACTGCGTAGCAAAGAGAGATCTCTGTACAGTAAATAAGTCAGGGAGGCATCACCAGGTCCAATAACACCCCATTTGTGGGCTGTTTGTAAAGAGAAAAATGAACTTTTAAGGATTTACCACACTTTAGGAATAGCCAAGTCAGAGATGTCCCTGTGCTTAGGGCACTACTTTGTAAGACATCCCCTGGTAAAATTGATCTAGAGCTGTTGTATTCTGACCAAAAAGGACACAAGTTTTTTTGTCAGTCAAATAGTTGTAGTAGTAGTACTATGTCAAAGACACTATAATCCTCTAGAATATCACTGAGGGAATGATTCTGGTTTGCATCAGACTTAAATGTCCTAATGGCTTTGGCTGTCTCAGAGGACATGCTGAGAAACCCTGTATCTGATAGCAATGTAAAATGTCAGCTAAAAATGGTCACATTCTGAAACTTTTTGATAGTGAGGCTATAGTACATGATATTATATGATAAAGTACTTCATCATAGGTCAATGTGGAAGCATTAAGTAATGCTGCTTTTCTGTAAGGATTATATTTAATATAGATATGTAAGGCAAAAATACCTTACTGTTCTTCAACTGCTGATGAGACTTCTTTCTCAGTGTACACTGAACAGGCCAAATAATTATTAGCTGTATTGTTTTATATACTTATTTCTAACGAGTAAGCCTATAGTTAGGATTAATAGAATTTCTTTCATGAAGTTCAGAGCTTAGCATACACACATTAGGGTTCCTAGGCACTTATGGAACAGCAATCACATTCTACAAGTAATGAGAACACCTCTTAATTCAGCTGAAGTCAAAGCCACAAGTGAGTAATAAATGTATTTGTTCTCCAGTTAAATCGATTCCATGCAGTGCTGCAAGTGCTTATTATGTATTCTGTTTATTCCACAAGGAGGAAAATAATAGTTCTTTTCCTATTCTGCTAAAATACCACAGTACAAGGCATCTTATTTGGTTTCATTTTAACTATACCAATTTCACTTCTAATCAGCTTCTGTGTAAAGCTTACAGTGATCTCAAAGCTGCTGCTGGATTATGGATTTCTATTAGGAAAAATGAAAGAAGCGTTAGTTTTCGTGTCATGAACACTATTCTGTTACACAGAACAGCTGGGTTTTTTGGGTTTTGTTTTTTGGTTTTGTTTTTTTTTATTATGTTGTTTGGTTGGTTTTTGGGTTTTTGTTTGTTTTTTTATTTGTTTTTCCAGAAAGGATCAGAATATGCATTTCTTACAAGCATATATATTACTTAGTTTGTGATGTGTCTCACTGAGACAAGATTCAGGATCTTACATAGTTTGGTTTTTTGGGGTTTTTTTTTCGGGTTTTTTTTCCTCAGTGTGGTTCTCAGCTGATAATGTCCAAAGATAGCATATGCTTCTACCAGAAAGTATATTAATAGGCTTTACATTTGCTTGGAGAGTCTATATTGTAGTTCTGTTAGACACTAGAATAACTTATCTAAAAAAACCCCACATTTGTATGCTGCTTCCTCAGAAGCAGATGAGAGAAGTAGAACTGATGATAAATTTACTGTGCTGTGCTGTATAATCCTGATTCACAGAAACTTTATGGGGATATTTTGCAAATGGACTATTGGTTGTAAAGATGCATATGCTGGTTATAATGCAAAACACACCAAAAGCAAGCAGTGTAGTAGTACTTATTCCTCCTTTCCTTCACATTTTACAAATCCTTATCAACTAATTAATGACTCAAATAAAAGTTGTGAGAGGAAAGAAAAGAGAAAAAGAAGGTATAAATTTTAATTTTAAAATGAAGAACCTCAAGTGGATCTGAATAGGCTTAGGGTTATCAAGAATCTTTGATAGAAACACAGCAAAATATTGGAAAACAAAATTAAGAATTGGATTGTAGATTCTAAAACAAACTACATTTTAAAAATCTAGTGCAGACCACTTTACCTAGACATCCTTCCCATCATTATTTCCTATTTAAAACACTTTGAAAATTATAAACAAATTTCTAATGTTGCAAAATGTTGAAATTAAAGTAATCAATCACTTTCAATAGTTTTCTGCCAAAGGGTTCTTTATCACCTATGATGTCTGTCATACCAGATGCTTGGCTGGAGCACTCAGAATATTTGACCAGCAATTAAAAAAAAAAATATAGTTCTGGAAAAAAACATCAAGTTTATGAGGAAGATTGAATTGCCCTTATAACCTCCTCCAGACACATTGAGATTTCCTTTGCCAGAATTTCAATTCACTTACTGAGAAGGAAGATGTTTCTTTTCAACTTAGACTTCAGACGTTATATTCAATATCTTTCTCCTATTATTTACAATTGTTTCAGAAACTGCACATGCTATTATACACAGCACAATTAAATGACTGACTCTTTATACCCTCATATATAGCACGCAGAAATTGCCTGAGTACCTTTAGTGATAGCAAAATAAAATAACCTGGCATAGTCAGTCAAAGTAAGGTGCAGAAACAGAATCTTTGAGAGGATAAATATGACATTTTATATTGTGATTAATAGATTAAATAGATTTACATACAATTTCTGAAAGAAAGATTCATAATATAAAGTTATATTTTACTGTGAATGTGAATAATCCTACAGAACACTGCAGTGCAGAGAAGGGAAAAAAAAGAGCGTAAGATTAGTTCTTTGCTCTCCTGCTTTTCAGAAAAGAAAAGAAGTTATGTATCCAGATTTACAAGAGCATCTGACTTTTGACATCGCTTGAATGAATCCCATTAACATAGTTTACATGTAGGCTTTTACACATTTTTTTCAACTAGAATTTATGTTCAGCAATATCCTTAATATAGTTATGCTTTGCTATTTGTTAACTCATATGAACTCCAAATCATTCTTGGGAAAGTCTTCATTCACTAAACATACTTTTCAATAAAGTTCTATAAAAATATAGAACTTCAGTGTAGATAGAAAATAAAATACATTTTTAATATAAAAATACTAAAAATACTAATTAAAGGTAAGTTAGTCACCTACTTCTAAGTTTGTCAATCCTTTTGTATGTATTAACATGGGTATCTTTGCATAGTTATACTCTCAGCTGTTACAGAGCTGTGCAATTTAATGGAATCTATTTGAAATCAGGACAATTTACAATGAACAATGATTTGGTCCAGAAGAGGTAACAAAACTAATATACAATTCACATTGGTGGCTACTGGAATACAATAATCATTCTTAAGCACTTACTCACCTTTTAATCTCACTCTTTCCCAGAGTGTTATGCATTGTCATAATTTTACTATTTAATGTGGCTTATTATGATAAAAAAATAGTAGCACCAAAATAATTTTGGCAATTCAATTAGACTAGTTTAAGCTCTAGGAAAGCTGAGGAAGAAAGAAGAAATAAAGAGAAATAAAATATCTTAAGATGAAGATCTAATGTTAAAAAGAAGAAAACAAACCCACAGAAATAAAAAATAAAAAAAAAAAGTTTATACAAGCTTGATATGGATTTTAAAATTTCTATTAGTTTTCTGCTTAGTTTCCCAGCAGCTAGTCTCAGTGTCTTTCTGTATGGGAGAAGACTGGCCAAGTCTACTTTTTCTGATTCTCTTCTTGCCTTTCAAGATTGCTTTGCTTCCTTTCTTTAGAAGTTTTAATGTCTTTTTTTACTTTTTAGTTTAACGTCTTCCAATAAAAGACCATTCAGGATTTCATTTGTATAGATCACTATTTTGAGTATAAAACAACAAGAAAACAAAGATTCACTGGAAGGTACAAATAAAGATAGGAGGAAAAGGAAGCAAGTAATGGAGAAAAAGGGAGGTGAAGTGAGAAATTTCATGCGTGAATGTGCCTGTAATTTAGTGTCAGAAGCATTTGCTTGGATAACATGAGGAAACTTGCATTACAAATCCTGTTCATATTAGTACAAATTAGATAGATATTGACTGGAATAGTAACAGCATTTTCCTCCTATAAGTTGTCTTGCCATACTAGCATTTTCCTCATTCAGGAGGGAGCATAAATAAAGGGAAAAATCAGACTGCACCATTATTATTGTTGCAGCAGCCCTCTTGTTAGAGAGTAGAAATGAGCCAAGACACAGACTTCTTGTTTATTACAGCATGAAAAGGGTCCTGGTTTATTCCTCTTTACAGATCAGCTCTCCTGACTCCAAATATTCACTGACTCTGGCTGAAGCAAGCTCCTACTGTAGATTTCCCTTGCAGCCTCTGACTGCTGGTTACGTCCTGCTAAACTATGACTGCATGTATCACTTTGCAGGCTCTGAATGCAGCTTTTACCCAGCTAGACTGTGACTGCAGGTTCCAACAACAGGCTCTTACTGCACACTCAGACTGACCTCACAGCAGTGATTCTCTCTCCCTGGGATCCTCCTTCTTCATCGTTCTCTCATTCCCTTTTCCTCAAGGTTCCTCCTCTTTCATGATTCTCCCTTCTTAACCAACCCACTCCATTATATCATACTTATCTTTACTGGATATTGCTGTGATTCATCAGGGGCAAGGCTATATTTGGGTAATTAACACAGCTGATACTTATCAGGGACAAGGTCACCTGTATTGTCTCCTATTGTTATTATTATTATTATTATTATTATTATTATTATTATTATTATTACTTGTAGCTACTGACTTCAATAGTGCTCTTCAGCTTGGGGAGTAAGAGATAACTTCTCATTTCTATTGGTTAAGTAAAACAAGATAAATACCACAAAGTGTATCACAAGAAAAAAAACATTCTCAGCTTTATGCTTATATCTTCATAAATCTTGTCTCCTTGTTTAGATCTTATTACTGAGCAAAAGAGATAATAACCTCTGGGAGGTTTTAAGAGCGTTTCTCCACTAGTCCACCTAATTTAAATGAGCAATGTGTGAGCAAATCTCTTCTGTTAAACTCTACACTGTAAACTGCAGTACGTGATCAAAACAGTAAAATAATCAGGTCACTATCTGAAGAGTCAGCACTCACTGCTGTGTTTGAAAGACATCATTTTAAACAAGAAATAACCCCATCAGCTATGTGGCAGCCAATGATATTTAAATGATGACCACTGCAACTAAATCACTGACCACTAAAATACTTTAAACAAAATCTTCAAAAATGACTACTGACTACACACTTCATTTTAATGAATGTCGTAATCATCCTGTAAGTTGAAACTCTTTTTAAGCAGAAGTATTTTATGATGTCATATTCATGAAATAGAAATTTGATGGTGCCATGAAATGCAAACATTTCTCTGACTCATGAAAGCCACATTCATTAAATTCCCACCTTACTCCAGACAACTAATATCAGATATTAGGAGTGAAGATACTATCAAGACAGATAGAGTCAGTAGCTCTGTATACACTACCAAGTAGTGTACATGACTGGAAATAAGCTAAAGACCTGAAGGGCATACTGTATATATTGTAGGAGCTTCTGACTTTGAATTATCTGTAGGAGGGTCCCATAGACAAAATCTCTGTTTAAATCTAGAATGCATTAATTTTGCACTTTTACTTTTATCTGAAAGGGATCCAGCTCATGTACACTGAAACTGCACCACAGTACAAAGGTAAGTATTGAGGGCTTCTGGGAGATTTGCTTTAAAGTGTGTGGCTGGCTTTCATTTAATTATCTATGTAGATGCATCTGTAATGGCTACTTCCATGCTTCTGAGCAATATTTATTTACTTTAAGTATTACTTCATGTAAAGATCTGTCTGCACCTCTCAACTATTTACCCTTTGTAACAATAGGTTTGTTCCCTTATTTTTTGCCTCTCATGATATCTTTACATCTGAACAGACTCAATCTAAACAAAAAAATGCTGAATGCTGAAATACTGCTTGGTCACAATGAAGGCAATCTATTTTTTGCAGCTATTTTGCCTTAGTTTTTTACTCCTAAAAGCAAGTGGTAGTGGAAACTCCAACCACAGTCTGTTAGTACAGACTTTGTTTCCTCCATAACTGAGAGCCTTGGTGAAAAACTGCCCTTAGCAGGGCACTCTCCCTAAGAGAATAAAAGAATATGTCAAAGTTGCAAGACTGAGTTTTTCGTCTTAAGTATGTATCAGTTTTGTTGACTGTTCAAAGTACATCAACCTAATCTTCAAAAGTTACTCTTTAAATGCCTTTAATAGTCTATGAGGACAGGGTGAGTCATACATTGCAAAAACTGCCTCATAATAACTTCTTTTCTTTTTCTTAAGCAGATGTGATGTTACATAAAGGGTGACAAGTTCATTCCATCCCATTAGAATATTAAAAAATCCCAAAGCTCACAAAAACTGTCTCCAAGTATTTAATTTCTGCTTCTCAGAATCTGTCAGTTACAGTTCAAGTTTCTCTTTTTCTTTTTTTTTTTAAATAATTTTCAATATAGACTACACTTTCATATGTTGTTGAGAATTTTATTAAATCCTTATTGTTTACAGGAAAGACACCAACAGAACTTTGGAGATGTATGTTTCAATTGAAGCACTATACAGTGTATGTTTTATTGATGATTGAGTGTAGAAGTTAAGAATAGTCAAAAATGTGATGAATAAGGCATCAAATGCAGGAACAGATGCATAATGGAAAGAGATTTTTACCTCAAAGTCTATGTAGAAATCACAATTAAAAACCAGAGCAGGTTGATATAACATAAAATTTACAATATCTAAAAACAAACATAAATCTCTAAAATTATGTGATGTAAGAACTACCCAGAAATGCCAGAACTCATTAAGGGTAAAAAGAACAAAACAAAGGAAATGATAGATCTGATAATCTATAACAAAAAAGAAGGATTTTTTCTTTTGTGATTTCTGTAGCCAAACACATGTTTAAAGGAAAAGTACATAATAAAACTAACTTTGTTTTTTACTGCTCAGAAAGAAAAAATGGATGACTTGAACTGGGCACCAAATTATCTTAGACTTGATATCTTGCTTGAAAGAATTTGCAGGGATTTTCAGTCATTCTACAAAAAATAATTAATCTCTTTTTACTTGCTGATTAGTTTTATTTGAGAGGAAGACAGTGTATAAGAAATACAGTGGTGAGAAAAACATTTTTAGAGGGGTATTTTCAGAGCATCACCATATTTTAAAAAGATCATGACATCACTATGACATCACAAGGTATGGTCAAATTTTTTATAGGACAAATGTGCATATATGCCAAAAATGTATACATATGCATAATTTTTCCCTGTACTACCATTATTCCTGATTAAAAGTATCACAATAAACAAAATTCAAAGCTATTTCTATTTCTATAGTATAGAATGTATGAAAATTATTAATTATAATTTAATTTAGTGGGATAATCTGGATATAATTCATATCAGCTTGTCTCCATATCAAATACTGCAATCAAGAAGAGTCTTACTTTTATTTTCTAATACTGTATTTGCTCATCTAAGAATATTACATATGACTGTGAGCAATATGGTCAGGAGAGGCAAAGGTATGTTTAGCTGTGTCTAGGAATCATATGAGTACCATAACATGAAAGAATACATACATACATACATATACACATCTCTGTGCATGACACATGTTCAGTCACAATGCTGGTGCAAAAGCATATTAACCAGGATAATATTTAGAGCAGCTATTTAATATCAAAGACTTCTAGCCCTCTTGATCTAGATTCCTTGAAAATGTACAGCTGATGTTAACAGGTTCAGAATAATATTCTTTTGTAAAAAGACGTAATATTTTCAGTCAAATGGTATCATAAAGTAAGTGTACAACAGCATGTAGAACAAATTAATAAAGGACAGTATGGTGGGAATCTGTCCTGGAAAAAAAAAATGCTGTGGGCAGAATAATAAAAAAAAAATTAAATTCAAACATTGCTGGGAAACAGAAACATTACCTTTCCATCAGCTGCTATTAGGTAAGTACCTAGGAGCTGGCATCTATCTATTTAGTTGACAAAAGTGGAAGCAAGGCAGGAGAACTGAATGAAACCACATTCAGTATTCAGGCCCTCATCTGAGAAAGCTTCTGAACTCATGTGTGTTATTCTGACTGAATTCTAGTGTGAGTTTAAAATTAAGCTCCAATTTAATTCCCAATGACTTCATTTTTTAAATGGTAGTTTGTTGCAATGAGACCCAAGTCTCAAGTGAGCAGTGAAATAAAGGCATATACATGGAAACTAAATGCTCAGAAGGCAAAAACTGAAATAATGAGCTGAGTCTGTGGTATGAAAAAGTGTGTACAGAAAATGAACGGTTATTGTCATTAAATATAGCATAATTTCTTGCATCTGATGATTTATATATTATATGATTCTCACATGTCAAGCTTGTTTAAATTGTTACTGTAAGCCAAAGATAAAATATAAAGAACCTATGGGACAGCATAAAATATCTCTGATTGTTGCACCTTTCAGGAGTTACCACCCACAAACCACGGTAGCTAGGGCACATAAACTTTTGCATTGCCTTTCCTAGCTTTATTGTTTGTTTGTTTGTTTTCCCCACTAGTAGTTTGGGATTTCATTGTTCTTCAGGAATGACTTCCTTCTTTTCAAAAATCTTGTCTTGCTCCTGGCCTAAAGTATATATATGCAACACATTTCACAAAACATAATTAGATCGTAAACATGATCACTTCCACAGTGTGATTCAGAATGCTTTGGTTGTTCTGAAAAATTACATAATTTTTAATGGATGCTAATTGTATTTTCTCATGCAAGGGACCACTTAGACATACTGTTGTCCTTTGCCTGTGTAGAATTTCACTTACATTTATATTCTGAAGAGCTACTTATACAGCTTAACATATAATTGTGAACATCTGTTGCTCACTGATGGAGACTTTGAAACAGAATATTTTCATATTGTGAATTTTTCCCAAATTAAATTATGAATCAAATAAAGTTCATGTTGCATATATTTACTAAGTGAAAGCAATTTCAATTCTTTCTTAATCCTATCTATCCTCCCTGTGTTTTGTGAAAAACTCTGATGCTTTGATTCTGCAGTCTTTCAGTCTATAAATTTATGATTTCATTAGAACAGGACATGTCTTCTTGTTTTTCTTTAAATGTATTTTGTGACTGTCTCCTTTTTATTTAATCTCTGGTAAACTAACAGATTTATTTACCATAGCATTTAACAAGAAACTCAGTTGATTTTTCACCTATAAATATATGTACAAGAGCTTTAAAAATAATTTATTGCCTTTCACATAGCAGTAGGCCCCATCTACACATACTTTAAAATGAACTGATTACCATCATGAGCTGAAAAATTGGTTATTCTAACATGGCATGTCTACTTCCTTTTTTGCCCTCACTTGTCTTTTTCTCTATAAGCTTCAGCTCAACAAAAATTTATTAACTCTTCTACTTTAATCTTATTTAAAATACACATAATGAAATTATAACAGAACAATAATCATTGGAACCTTACTGGAAATCCTATAAGTATTTAATTTTGGTAACCTCATGTCCTCTTTTTATTCTTTTTTCAGAAAAATAGAACAACAGCTATGTACTGGAATTTTAATTTGCTTCTCCATTCTAAAGGTTAGCAAAGGATCCTTTTTGGCTCCTCCATTCCTGCAATGTACTCATACTTTTTAAAATGTATTTCATTCTTATTTTGATCACTGAAGCTAATGTATGCACAAGCTCACAAGCTGGGAGGCTTAGAGGGACTGAACTCTTTGTCCTCAATACAGACAAAAAGCCACGTCCAGGCAGTCTCATTTACATTAATTATTATGTTGTTCCACCATAGTTTCAATTACTGTTTTTTACTGCTTCAGCTGGTTTTAGTGGATTGCTTATACCCTTATTATATTTGTTATTGGTCAAGGACATATGGGATAGAAATTCCTCACCTAGCTAAGAAGGTCATTAGAATCCTGTCACTCACAAAACGCAGAGTAGCTCTGTCACCACCAGCAGCAAATCCTAGTTATCATCTAACAGTCTTCCCAATATCTGGTGTAGATTCCAACAACACAGTATAGAATGGGACAGATAACTGAGCAGGACTCAGAAAGATCTTTATAGTCTCTGTCACAGATGAGCAAAATTTTACCTAAGTGGGTGTTTCCATGCAAAACGCATTCTCAACTCCACAAGACAGGTGATTAGTAACTCACTGGTTAGTTAGTTATATTCCTAACATGAAATTAATGGATTTTGTTTGCCTAGTTGAAAGTTAACACCATTACACTATAGTTTTAAATTTTGGACATTTTTTTTATCCCAGAGAAGCTATATGTTACTTTGTATTTTGGAAGACACCATAATTTTTGAGTTTATTGATGGGGACCAGAAAAAATCTGGTTAATGGAAACCTGTGGCTTTTTTTTTTAAATAATGTTAAATAAATAATCAAGATATAGTAGTAGTAGTAATAATAATAATAGCAATAATAATAACAATAATAATAACTGCTATTATTATTATATGTTGTTATTTTTATTGTTGTTATTGATTACTAAAATGTGGAATTTCATTGTCCATACCACCTTCTCCACCTTCTTTCAAACAATTTTGATAGACAGGGTTTGCATGGCCAGGCTTTGGTAAGGGGGAGAAAACTTCTTCCATGTTCACCAGAGCAAATCACTGGTGGTTCCAAAAATGGGTGTGGGACAATGATTGGCCAATCAGAAATAGTGTTAAGGTCCCTGGTTAAACATATTGAAGAAGAAAGAAGAAAGAAGAAAGAAGAAAGAAGAAAGAAGAAAGAAGAAAGAAGAAAGAAGAAAGAAGAAAGAAGAAAGAAGAAAGAAGAAAGAAGAAGAAGAAAGAAAAAAAATATTATTTTGTAGATATAGTTATGGCCAGAGAAAATGAGGGGTAGGAATGTATGTGAGGAACAACTCTGCAGACACTCAGGTCAGGGCAGAAGGAGGGGCAGGAGATGTTCCAGGCACTGGAGCTGAGATTCCCTTGCAGCTCATGGTGCAGCCCATGGAGGAACACAGTAATGCTGAGATCTACCTGCAGCCCTTGGAGGAGATGCACACCAGAGCAGGTGGATGCCTGAAAGGAGGCTGTGAACCCCTGGGAAACCTGTCCAGGAGCAGGGTCCTGTCAGGGACATGCAGACCCATGGAGAGAGGAGCCCATATTGGAGCAGGTTTGCTAGTAGGACTTGTGACCCTGTGAGAGACCCAGACTGGAACAGTCAATTCTTGAAGGACTGCACCCTATGGAAGAGTGACCCACACTGCAGCAGTTTGTTGCCTGTGGAATGGAATACTGTTAGGCAAGCTGATGGAGGACTGTCTCCTGTGAGAGGTTTCCCATGCTGGACCAGGGGAAGACTGCTGTCCCTGAGCAGCAGCAGCAGATAAGATGTGTGACGAGCTGATCACAACCCCCATTCCCTGTCTCCTGTACTGCTGGGAGAGGAAGTAGAGCTGGGAAGGAGGGAGAGGTGAGTGGAAGGTCTTTTTAGGTTTTGGATTTGGGGTTTTTTTTTCCCATTATCCTGACCTGATTTTGCTTGTAATAAATTCAGTTAATAACTCTAATTCTAGCCTGTTTTGCCCATCATGGTATTCAGTGAGTGATCTCTCTCTGTCCTTATCTCAACTCATGAACCCTCTGTTATATTTTCTCTTCCCTCTCCAGCTGAAGAGGAGAGTAAGAGAGAAGCTTTGGTGGGTGCCTGGAATCCAGCCAGGGTCAACCCACTACAACAGTAAAGAGATTATTTCATCCACGACAAAGGCAAAAGCAAGGATGGCGAAGAATAAGGATTTTGGCAGGATATTATTTTGGCATATCAAGGATGCAAGAAGAATGTAGAAGACCAGATGGCTCTTCTCTTTAAGGAGTCCAAGTGCAGAGGCTGGCAGTCAGTTCAGGGATCTGATTCGTAGCTGGCATAACCAAAAGATCTTCAAGACATGAAAGAAGAAAAATGGATAGATGTTTTGAGAGCAATGTTTCAAAAGACATAGACTGTCTTTTGCCCTAAGAAGGACAAAAGAACATAGGAGGTTTCTCTCTGAATCTTTTTTTGCCATTAAATGCAAAGGATATGGTTTTTTGTTCATTGAACTGAAAGTAAAACTGCTTAAAAAATATACATAAGGATTTTTTGCTGTATCTTGTGGTTTCAGCCATAGCCACATGCAAACTTGGGCAATGAAGGAATGATGGAGAAGAAACAGAGACTCATGTAAATAAGTATATTTCTAAACCAAAGAGTTTGAATTAACACTGCTTGGTAGATTGCATATTAGATATGACTTTTTTGTTTTCCAGCAGAAGAACCATATACTGAGAAGTGAGAAATGGGTGCCATTCCAGTGTATACAGACACTTCAGGAAAATCAAATTATTTGATCTACTGTCATCTTTTAGAATTGCATTTTTAAATGTTGTCTATATCTATATTTGGAAGCCTTGAAATTATTAAGATGAGTAAAACATTGAAAGGGTCGTAAATGTAGGTAAGTCAGCACAAAATCTTATTCACAAAAGCATGTGGAATAACTTCTAAACTGCCCTTGGCAAACTCTTGACTCAAGAAAGAACACCTCTAAAGCTTGTAGTAATTGTGTAATTGTAATTAGTGTCAGACATGCTAAATTATGTAAAATTAAGCATTTTGTATGAAATTAAATATAAGTTTAAGTTCTTATCTCATTCAAGTGCAAAAAGAGCAGGTGTTCTTTCCTGTCAGTGTTGATCTGGATTTCATGCAGTTCATCTTGGATGGCTGTTGATTTTGTCATGTTTACACTATAACATGTTCCACGATTTCTGCATAGTCATCAAAACTTTATCTATTTCCTGTACAAATGTATAATCTAAGTAAATTAAATTTCTGTATTTTATTACTAACTTTCACACTTATCCTGAATAGACAGATTATATCATATTTTTTATTTTATTTTCCACACTATTTACATGATAAAAGCTATTTAATAGATTTTATGAGGACAGAGAACAGTATGACAACCATTTAGTTTGATCCTGAATAAGAAAGGCTACGGGATTTAGTGAGGTTACACACTTAAATAAGTAATCTTGTGCTACCACATCTTTTTCACAGGGCTTTCAGAAATTTAAGTGATAAAGGACAATAATCTTGTATGCGGTTCCTATGATTAGTTCAATAATTAAAACTAAAACAAAACCAAAACCAAAACCAAACCAAAACAAACAAAAAAACCAACAAAACAAAACAAAACCAACAAAAAAAAAAGAAAAAAAATTGGAATTAAAAAAAAAATACACAGCATGTAATCTGAACTTCAATAGAATTTTATATATTAGTCAACATATGTAATAAAATGAGAAATGTCTTTCCATTTAGATAATGGTCAAGGTCCTTCTAGTTTGACAAACAAATACTATCTTTCTTTGTCTCAAATAATAAGGCAACGGCCGTCAGAGAGCAGCAGTAGTGGGGCTGGTGCTGAGGGCTGGGAGGGTGGCCCGGGGCAGGCAGGGCTGTGCCACCCTGAGAGAGAAGCAGAGCAGAGCAGCATGGCCACAGCAGTGCATCCTGCCAAGCACCACCAGTACCAGGCAAAGGGGAGCTGATGAGTGAGGATCAGTCTGGGGAGTAGAGTCAGCACAAGAGGATGAGCAGGAGCAAGACTGAGCTGCCATGGGGGACATCCATGGCAAACCTCAGGCAGGGATGTGACATTCAGATCTGAGCTTAACTTGAGCCCCTGAACACAAAGAATGGGGGTTGTGTGTAGACGTGCAAGTGTGTGGTTAGGGTGGTGTTCAGAGAATGCTAAATAGGGCTAATACCTTTCCCTGAATATTAAGGCCCATCTGTGCACTCAGGGCCCTGATTTCTCAGAATATTTTTGTGGGTGTCTTCTAAACTCAGATTTTTGGTATCTTTTACAAAATGTAAACATTAAAACTGGATACTGTATTCCAATGTTATCCCATTAATTCCACATTAGCTTAAGTTATCCCTTTATCAATATAGGAAAAATATTCAGCCTCAAAGCTATTATGAAAGGTTTTTCTTCGTGTTCAGTATCTATGTATGAATTTCTAATATTTTTCTGATGCATAGAATTAAGGCTGCAGGTTGCATCCTCTAGGTGTGAAATTTGTGTTCCTGATTGTATCATTCTTTAAAAACTTTGCTAAAATACATGTGACCCTTTTATTTATATAAACCTTTTTCATCTAACATAATCTTTGCAAACACTTACATATTTACAAACATTATATATGGCCTGTGGTTTATTTATCAGAGAATTTTAATATGCCTTGAGTTTTTTCAGGGATTCATACATAGCATTGCATTTATTTGGTACAAGAAGTAAGACAAATCATGCTAGTTTTATGACTTGCTGGTACCCTAAGATAAGGAGAGCTTTTATACTTATCTGATCTGCAAACAGTTCTTTTTCCACTGGCAAAGACAGTCTACCTGCTGGAAGATAAAGTTGATGGAGTTTGTGTCCTCAATTCAGCTCTAAGACTTAAAATCAATTCAGTTGGGGAAGAGTGATAAAGTCATTCTAGTAAAGGTAAGATACCATGGATTTCCACATATATTTGATCAAGTCCCTAGCTGCTACTCCTTCACAAGGATCTACCACATGCATATCTTCCATAAATACATGCAAATATCATTGACTATTAGCTACCTCTTCTGTAAGAAAAGTATGTTTACAACATGTAGATTTGTGCATTTCTTTTGCTTCTCCTAAACAATGCTTAAACAAACGCTTAACAATGAATTACCAAAAACCTCCACAAACATAACACAAAACTAATGGGTAGTACATTGATTTTCCAAATAAAATATCAGTACAGAAGATGCACAGGTTATATATAACCATGAAAAGCTGTATGAAAATGACAAAAAAAAAGCAAATATTTGACAAAAGCAAAGTTCATAGTAACCTCATTTCAATCTTTTTAGTGTATCTTTGTATGTGTCATGAGCATCAATTTTTAGTTCAAAGCTATGAACAACACAAAAATACTTTTTTGCCTTTCCACATACATTAATTGAAATAGGTTTTTTGAAGCCAACATAAGCAAATAATAAATATGTGTAATATGTCATACACTTATAATGTGAGATACATGTATCACATACATAGTACATAATATATAATATATTAACCTCAATAAACTAGTTGCTAGTTGGTTTGCAATTTCTGATTTTTCCACAAACCTTACCTGGAATCATAGAATGCTTTAAGTAGAAAAGGAGATTTGAAGTTCAATCCCCCTGCAAAGAGGAGGGACATCAACTAGATCAGGCTGCTCACAGCCCCGCCCAACATGTTGTTGGGCACTGTCAGAGATGGGGCATGAACCACCTCTGTGGGCAACCTGTTCCAGAGTTTCACTGGAAAAAGCTCTTCCTTATAACTCATCTCAATCTCTCCTTTTCTGAGGTATGACTAAAGTTATTCACCGTTAGTAAAAACGAAGGTGATCATAAATGTATATGCGTATAGTGTGAAGAGAGAGAATGAGGAAAAAGAAGAATGGGACCAGTGAAAATAAAAGTGGAAAGTAAAAGTAGTAGGAGAAATAATAGAGAAATTACATAGGAGAAAAAAGATGATGCAAGCTTGAAAACAGGAGGGAAAAGTCTAGAAGTGATCATTGCAAGAAGGAATGTCTCTTTATTTGATGCTTAGTAACTATTTTTTTTTTGTCTTTTTAACAAAGGAAGATATAGAAGTGAAAGCAAGAGATATTTTCATGAGAGACAAGCATTTTTTTACGTGTTCTTAGTGAAGTCAGAGTTAGGAAGACTTACATCAACTGTTCTGCTTCTGTCTAGGGACAGTATTTCCCTCACCTTTGTCCCATGCAACAGTGTTTAGTTTTACCAGTTTCTGCAAGACATCCTTTTAACAAAAGCCTAATTAGAATGAACTTGCCAAAAAATCAGGTACATTTAGACTCAGTACCTCTAACACTTTCAGAATAATAAATAATTATATGTTTCCAGACCAATTATTCCAAGTGAGTACAACATTACCTAATTATCAGACATCAAACATATATGCTTGCTACTTGATTTTTTCAAGGGCACTCAAGCATGACAACAGCAACATACATAGAAGAGTTCAGTGGACTAATTAGCAATTGGTAATGAAAAGAAAATATTGTCAAGGACTCTTTCGTACACAAGCTCATTTGTTGATGAGTGGAAGGACACTCTGTTTCTATTATAATATCAGTTTCTCTTCAAGAAAGGACAATAATGCAATTGAAAATAATTAAGAATGCAGTTTAGAGTGCCAACAAACCCCTTGCTAGATTTGCCAAATTTCTTAATGCAATAAATATGCACTGCTTCTGAATTTTATAGATTTTGCCAGATTGAAAACAAAAAGAACAAGAAAGAATGAGAATCCTGAAGTAATATGATAACTAGGGCTGGTGAAATATGTAAACAATGTTATGTTTAGCAAGATTTTACTTTATTTTTAGAAGAAAGATTATGAACTTATTTTATACTTCTCTTCCATAATATGCACATAATATGAAATGAAGGTTGAGATGTAATTTATTTTTATAAAATTTGATTTGTTGGTAATATGTTATTGCCATATGATTTCTACACAACACCAATTTTCTGACAACTCTAAAACTTCTTAATAAGGTCTTGTGCCTCTGCTGGAAAATCTTCCTTTTATTCTTTTCTCCTATAGCAATGATATGTTAGCAAGAACCAAGTTCAAAAGTCAGTAGTCTCAGCTTTTACTTTTCATAAAACAGGTTTCATTTGAAAATATTATCTTACTATCTCAACTGTACATTTAGAAACTCATATCTAGTCAAGTTGCTTTAATAACATTGATACAAATGATACAACTTGGTTCTGCTTCATAATAATTTTCTGAACAAACTGAAATTCCACTGTCCATAAACTCTAAAGTATAGAAAAATATTTTTATTTTCATATTTGTGTTGGTACATATTTTATCTCCATGCACACCTTAGAGATATTTTGTTTTTATAAATTTATTCCTTACTAAACAAAAGAAAATACAAAAATGCTGCTGACAACTGCACAGAATTGTAAAAGGAACGTGAAGGTGCATTGTACCTTTCCAACAAGACAAACTGTAGTTAAGGTTTGTGAGGAACAAACCTGCAACAGACAAAAGTTTGTGTGTCAAACTGTATGTATAAGGAATGTATAGCCACAGGCAAGTCAGTGTCAGCAATGGCACCTGGGGACAACAATGCATCACAAAGAATGGAATCTGAAAACACACTAAGGCCCAAATTGTGTACTTGTGGCTTAGAGGCAGCAGTCAGCCAACAGGAGTGTTTAATTCCTTTTCACATGGGGCAGAAGAAGATGAAAGACTCCACAACCACTTTCTCTTTCTGAAAGAATCCCTGATAACAGAGAGAACAAGCAAGAGGAAAAAAAGAACGGTATCTTTCTATCACGCTCAATAAATTTGTGTTATGCACGGTCACCGGGATACTGGTGGTCAGGTTTTTAGAATGTAAATCTTGTAAACAGAATGTAAGCAAACAGTCCCCCTTAAAAATAAAAATCTACAAAAGCAGAATAGTTCTAAATTTCACTAGTTGCCAGCATGTTACCAGTCATTTACCACATGCCCCTCTTCTAGTGGCAAGTTCTAAAAAGAATTTGTCAAAATTAAAAATTGTCTGAGGCCATCCTTCATATATGATATGTGCATACTTGCATTTCTGTTTTCATAATAGCCAGAGGTTTGGAGAAACCAAAACCAGTTGGTTTGGTTTTAGTCATTGTTTTAGTGGGCTTGGCTCACTATTGATGAGAGCAGCTGTACGGGTGGCTTGGTTAGAAGGTGAAAGTTACTGAGCAAAAGAACATGACTGTTGAAAAATAGTGATGAAAAAGGACTGACAGAGAAAGGACTCCCAGGCTGAAACTGTCAGCCTGGGAACTAGGCCTAGGAATGATAAACTTTCTTGAAGTACAGCTTGATACACAGAGACCTACCCTGAGATACCACAAGCACAAAAACAAGGTACGGTAACAGCAGCTTATTGTCTGAAAAGGTAGAAAACTGTCTGGAAAAATAAAATTACTCTGAAAGAGCAGAAAATTACTCTGAAAGAACAGAAATACAGAAAATACAGAAAAAATGTTATATCTCTGTAACAAGGCATTTATTTTCATCTAAAATTGAGCTTTTCTCTCTGAGAACTCCCCAGACTACTCCTCCTTTTCCTTTCTTAAACAGACTGAATTCTCCACATTAACTTTTTATGAAATCTTGGACTTCCACTGGGAAGTTCTGTCTGACTTCAGACTCAGACAGCTCATCATTGAAGTGAGATTCTGTTACCTTGTTGTACCCTGTTTTTGGGGTTCATTTGGTTTGCCCTCTTGGATGGTTGGATCCCCAACTCAAATGAGTTTGCCCTCCCCTTTGGGATTGTTTTTCCTCTTCTGAAATCTGTCTAATTGACTTGATAGTGATGAGATATTTATGTCCCCAATTAGTACTCTACTGTACCTGTTGTTAAATCATTGATAAGTTGCTTCAGTCATGATAAGTTTATGTAAGAGCATATGTCTACTTGTGAGAAATACTAAAGGTAAGAAGACCTTCAGAAAGCTGTGAAAGCAGGCCCCAGAAACAGAAAGAACAGAAGAACTTGGAATTAGCTGCAGCTGCAAAGCTTGAAAGTAGGGAAAGTTACAATTGCCCAGCAAGCAAGGACATGAAACAATAGTTTGAGTTTTAGGTTTGGCTAGGATAGACCTTAAGACTGCGGAAAAATATGTCTAGCAAGATAGGAGAAGATTTTAAGGTTAATAATAGAGTATTCTGTATTCTGTATATTCTGTTAATAGAAAACACACAAGCAAGCATTGTTTGAAGCAGGTGTGCCTATGTTTTTAGCGATTGGCTAGAACAATTGTCTGTAAGCTTTAGCAATATGCTATTGGCTGGAAAGTTTTTAAAATGCCCTGTAACAAAGAACTCTTTGGCTGCTGGCGAGACATGAGCTATTGCCATCTTTCAGTTGTCTCAACTTGTTATGAGGCTGATGCTGCAATAAAGCTCAAGGAATATCTTCCAGGGGTCCTGCCCCATTTGTGAAAAATGCCAACATATCTACTTGGCTGTTGCTGTTATTGCTTGTTGCTACATGATTGATTACTATTATTATTGATTGTTGACATACTTTTGATTGATTCTGTATCAATGAATGATGATTAAATTTGTAATAGTTTCAGATACATATACTCAGTTTGTTAATCATAGGTATACTTGTTAGTGGTAAGTTTTGTGATAGTTTGTATGGTAATGGTGATTCACGTTGTATTTGTAGTAACCTATAATATAGCAGAGAAATTTAAAGTCTCCCTGTCCTTGTGTATTACAAAATCCTACTAACCCTTTGTTGTGATCTTTATACATCTGAAGAGCAGTAAGATTTTAGATTTTGACAATCATTAAACTCAGTGGATACAAGCTTCTTTCTCAAAAGTACAGACTAAAGTGAAATGAATGATTGTTTAGACAGCATCACTTCAAATATTCACAAGTAACTATTCAAATAGAGATGTGTTTTCTTTTTCTATGAGTTGTCAAAAATTTGAGGGTGTATCAACAGTTCCATAATATCAATAAATATAAGTAATTTGAATACAATGTTTGGGTTTTCAAAGACAGGAGGAGGGAGAGGGGATGTTAATGAAATAAATACTGGAAAGGATTAACCATGGATAGGATGGAAAGAAGATTAGCTATTATCCTATGTAGACATCAACATCTAATGTAGTAAAAGGCAGGATACACAAGTCAGCATGGAAAAAGGATGCTTTTCCTCAGTGTCAAGTTGAAAACTAAGTCAAAATTTATTACAGCCTGTAGCAAAGTAAATCACATATTACATAAGCTCTCAAAGGAGAAGTCAAAAAATATTTCTTACAATATAAGATTTCAGAAAACAAGGTTAATATAATTTTTAAAGACATTTAAAACATGTTGTTGAGGTCAATTTTTCTGGGTTACCTAGACTGTGATACTTATGCCTGAAAAGAGTAAGTTTCATTAACTCCTAATGATTTAAAAGAAATAAAAGTGACATAATCAATTCAATTGTGCGGCAAAGAAGACATCGTAGACTACTACCAGCGCTGCGACAATGTCCCATGTGTACATTAATGTAACCAAAAATTATCTACATCATGAACTCAAGGAGGAAAAAAAATTCTGATTGATATTTACAGCAAACTTTAACTTATATATCTACATATATGTGTTTGATTATATTTCTGATTAAATCTGTGGATTTTATGGTTTTGCTCTTCTTACAGAGTTTTTTACTGTAACTACATGTGTGGCTTGATAACACAGTACTCTCTAAAAGGTTTCTGTAATTCTTTCCTGTTTACAAGAGGGTTTCAAAGGACTTCTTGCATTTCTCTTCATATAAGTTTGTGATCTTCTACAGATCATACACTATTTATCTGACACTACCTCCACTTCAATAAAACCAAATAGATGAGACAAAACAAAAAAATCACAAGAATCAATGATAAGGTTAACCATGAGTGGGTGAAGGAAAAGGGGTGGTTGTAGCCTTTCTGGATTTTAATAAAACTTTTAATGCTGTCCCTCTGTACAGGCTTGGACTGGGATAGAATTTTTTTTTTTTTTTCATAACAGCTACTATGGGGATATGTTTTGTATTTGTGCAGAAACATTGTTGATAACACAGGGATGCTACAGCAATCCCTGAGCAGTGCTTGCAATGATTCAACACCTTTTCTGTGTCTCATCCCATCCCACAAGAAATAGGCTGCGGGTGCACAAGTGGTTAGGAGGGGGCACAGCTCACAGTTGGGGACCTCAACTGACCCAAGGGGTATTCCATATCATATGACACCATGCTGAGCAATAAGTCTAATAGAGAGGTTAGCAGGGTGAACACGTTTCAGTGACTGGCTCTGCATTGGTCAATTGGTGGTGAGAAAGTGTTTTCATTTACATCATGAAACACATGACCAATGAGCAGGCTACTGGAGGGAACACTTTCCAACTATGTCTCAGAGGTGAGGGAAAGCAAAAGTGGAGAATATCTCAGAGTTCACTATGACTTCATTTCAATGCTGCAACCAACAATATTAATTAGTTGAATGACATAAGTACAAGGGGCCTTTTGGGTTTCATCCCAAAGTACTGAATGACCTAGTCAGTGTTATGGCAGGTCTCTTTATCATTTACCTATAGTCTTAGGAGACTGGGAACATCCCCACTGATTGAAAACTAGTCAGCGTTGTTCCAATTTACGTGGAAGGCACAAGGAAATAGAAGAGAGTTAGAATAGAATGGAATAGAATAGAAAAAAATCACAAGAATATTTCTTGATCTTGGCTTTGGCTAGGCTTTGACACAGTCTCACCCAAAATCGTTGTTATTGTTTTGATGGATGGACTTCTTAATGAGTGGAACTGGCTAAATGCCTGCATCCACCAATGTCACAGTTCCTGTCTCTATGTCCAAATGGAGATCAATAGCAAGTGCTGTCCCTCAGGGTTTTGTGTCAGGACTGATACTTTTGAATATATTCATCAATGATATAAAGGGATTAAATACAGCCTCAGCAAGTTTTTGGGTGACACTGAGTGATGCAGTTGATATGGTAGAAGGAAGGGATGCAATCCAGAGGGAACCTTGACAGGCTCGAGGATTGGTATAACGTGAACCTCATGAAGTTCAACAAGGCAAAGTGCAAGACCCTCTTTCTGGATTGAGCAAATCCCCAATATCACAACAGACTGGGAGATTGGTGGATTAGGGGCAGCCACGATGAGAAGAAGCTAGGGATATGGAGAGATGAAAAGTTATATATCAGCTGACAAGGTACACTTGCAGCAAAGAAAGCCAATCATATCCTTAGCTCATGAAAAGAATTGTGGCAGCCAGTTGAGGGAGGAAATTCTTTCCCTATACTCTGCTCTGGTGAGACCCCACCTCAAGTGCTGCATCCAACTTTGGGGCGCCCAGGACATAAAAACATGGGTCTGTTAAAGTGGACTCATAGTAAGGCCATGAAAATAATGAGAAGGGTGGAGGAAAGGCTGAGAGGTTTGGGGTTGCTTAACATGGAGCAGAGAAGGTGGGGGGAGACCTTATTTTGGTCTTTCAAAATTTAAAGGTGAATACTAGAAATATGATTTTATTTTTTCTTTTAATGATGGCTACCTGTAATAGGACAAAAGCTAACAGATTAAAACTAAAAGGTTTGTAAGGCACTGGAAAAGGTTGCCTAGAGAAGCTGTGAATTCCCCATCATTAGAAATGTTCCAGGCCAAGCAGGATGGGGCTTTCAGAAATTTGATCTAGTGGAAGGTTTCCCTGACCATGCGAGGAGTTTGGAACTATATGGTTTTTAAGGGTCCTTTTCAACCCAAACCATTTTATGATTCTACAATTCTAAGACCTAAAAATGAGAAGTTCATTCTTTTTGCCCTTTCCACATTATAATAGATTCCATTTCCATTCTCTTTTCCTGTGTTGTAAAACGCAGTATAAAATACAAGTTAGAGCTATAAATTTCACTGGGCAAACCTTCTAATGCTACCTTCTGTGAATTTAATTTTGGTGTCAATGGTTCATGTTAGCAATTTAACTATGCAGTGTGTTTGTTACCACTTCACGTAATGTTTCAAGTACAGTTGAAAAGATTACACTAGAATACTCCAGAACTGCCACTTTGGCTGGTACTTGGAGCATTACTGTACTACAGTTTTTACAAATACTATTATTGATGCATTAGTACCTGAAATACCTATTCTTCTCATAATGTGTCGTAAGAACACATAACAAAGCTTTGCTTCTGTCTAAGAAGAAATTTCAGGGTAAGATGCTAGCTGAAAGCCACTGTATCAATCAAACCCTGAGAGGGAAAAAATTGAAAAAAACACACCAAGGTAAAATGTAGAGTCTCTTTAACTCTAGTGTATATTATATTAAATTTCTAAACCTCACTTGCATTAGCTGAAATATCCATTATAATCTATTTACAGTTAAAAAATTATTTCAAAGATATACATACAGAAATGTTCAAAATAATTCAAGTTTAATACATAATTTAACTTTTCTGAGCCATGTTTACTGCAGAAATACAATTCAGCTTCCTAGTCTGCCAGGAAGCTCATAGAAATAGCCATTATTCTTGAAGACATCAAATCCTTAAAAGGAATTTCAACAATGTTATGCAATTAATTTTACACGACATTTCAAATACAAATCTAGTATTATTTTATAATCTAGATTAATGAATTATTTCATTATTTTGTGGTATCGAAAATTAGCATGTAGTAACTACAGAAGGTTAATAAATTATTTTATGAGATTGGGCTTGAAATACAATGAATTTTATTCATTGCAGATTGTATGGGGCTATGTTTCTGCTTTGTGAGAGTGTTGATAAGACAGTGGTGATAACACACTGGTGTTTTAGTTGTTGTTGAACACTGCTTATTTTAATTCAAGAACTTTTCATCCAGTCATTCTGCCCAGCCAGAGAGTAGTATGGGGGTGCATGAGAAGCTGAGAGGAGACATAGCTGGAACAGCTGACCTAAATTGACCTAAGAGGTACCCCATACCATATTATGTCATTCTCAGCAATAAAAGTTAGGGGGGAAAAAGAAGGAAGAAGGTGATGTTCTGAATTACAACATCTGATTGCCCAAACCTGTTTGTCCCTGCTACATGTGGTGAGCTCTGCTTTCCTTGACATGGCTGATCATCTGCCTGGCTATGGTAAGCTGCGAACGAATTCCGTATTTTGGTTTGCTTTCATGCACAGTTTTTGCTTAATCCTTTAAACTGTCCTTATCTCAACCTTCATCATTCTGATTCTTTTCCCCATTGCATTGTGAGAGAAGTGAGCAAGTGGCTGTGTGGTGCTGAGCTGCCTACTGGGGTTAAGCTACAACAGTCCTTTATGGAACCCAGTGTGAGTCTTGAAGGGTTTGTGCTAAGGACAGATTTCAGTGTGATAGACTGAATTTATAGCTGCTGTAACTGTTCAGATATTAACTGCCAGTCTCCTGTGCTTGCCATGGGGCTTGCTTGCCTTATTGTATATAAAAGTCTAGTGCTTGTCAGTGGCTGCTTTCGCTGTTTCCTGTATTGCTTATCATCTATGCCTGGGAACAGTTTGATAACTGCAACAACAATCTGCCTTGGTTAGCAGACAGAGAAGGTATTTTTGCTCTTCCTGTGCTGCTGTACTGGACAGGCTGGAACTTGAATGAGAACTCCATTTAAAGGGACTATGACCTGTGGATAATTCCTCATGGAATTTGGCTATATATATATCTTTTCCACAAATAGGCTTTGATTTTCTTGATTTTTTCACCTTATGAGAAATCAATACAGCAATTGTCATAGGTGAATTAAAAATTCAAATGTTGTGCCATGTTTATTTTTAAAAACCTACAAATCTCACCTTCGCTGTTATGACTGCTACCCCAATTATTCACAAATACTGAGGAAACCCAGTGTTTGGTCAGATCCTATTACAGTACATATTCTATAAATATAACTTTTAAAAATAGTCTCTTCCTGAAGTAGCTAATAAACTTCTAGAACTGTTTTATAGTGGCAAATGTCTACAGAGCTCTTGCCTGTGCAACTGATCTGTTTTGTTCAAAGTGCTTTGCAAACAGAGAACTTGAATTATGGTTGGGTTACTCAGGCTACTTCCCTACAGCTGTACTTAGCTTGTGTATATTGTTTGTCTTAACTCCTAATTTTTCACTTTTGAGATAATACTGACTCAAAATAGCTCAATGCTATTTTGACATGGGTTCCTGAAAACTAAATGTGCTTTCTGTGGTTACTGATATGCTTCACTCTGGTAGAATGCAAATCATTTACCTGCTGTTTTGAACATTTGTTCTAGGCTCTGGTTCCCAATATGACATTAACTAGGGATTTTTCTATTTAAAAGGTTCTCCTCTCATTTAGGCATCATGAAAGAAGCAAAAAACTGGTCCTTATGGGAGTTTAGTTATTTTTCACTGAAAATTTGTTTTATTTTTCTATTAGTTATTTCCCTTTTTTAAAATTTTTACTTGTGTCTTCACAGTTTTCTTATTTGTCTTTTCTTTCTACCATTCTTGTTTATTACTTTGGCATTAATATTTTTTTTACATTTAAAATTAAAGTATTGACCGAAAAGGAGGAAAACCTTATTATCTGAAAAACTACTATATCGTGTCCTCCTAAAATAAACATTTTTTTCAAGTCTTACAGATTAATTAAAAAATTAAAAAAAAATAAGGGAAAGAAAACAACTTGGACATTTGGATATGCCTGGATATGCTTAATATATGATTTCTATGATCCTTTTTGGCTATCCACATGTGTGTGTTAGAAAAGATGATCCCATTAGGAGATAATGTCATCTCTTTGACTGTTGTCTTCAGAGGAATGTAAATTCAAGCTACTAAAAGTTCAGATTCTACTTATTGATCATTTCTTAGGTGTCACAGAAACGAAACCACCACTGTGTCTGTTCCATATAGAGCAACCTAGTCTAGTGAGAGGTATCCCTGCCCATTGCAGGGGGCTTGGAACTCAATGCTTTTAAAGGTCCCTTTCGACTTAAACTATTATATGATTCTATGTGCTGTCGCTAACTCTTTCATTTTTGTTTTGCTGATTTTATTTTTTATTCCAGAAAGCCAGGTGGAGTGCACAAAGAAAGTGAACAGTACTCACTGAAGTTCATTATAAATACCTGATAATATGTGTCAAGAGGGGCTTAATAACCAGTAAATGTAAAACATTTGTTTTCCAAGAAGTTATAACGGCATCGGAAAAAGGAATCAATGGAGAGTTTGAGCAGATCTCACTGAAAGGGTAATACTAAGAAAAACAGAATGCTGAAAATCATCATCATTGATCATCATCATTGACACCTCCAGAATTTGGGGAAACCCCACAAGGGAGGATGTGTATATGTGTTCCCTCTTTCTCATAACTGCTTTTACCACTTCCTGTGGGCATTTTCCCCCTTAACTGCTTTCTATCTCCTTTAGTTACTCTAAGGTAACCTTCATAATTATAGTTCAGGTATGCCAGCAGCTACACATTCTGCTAATAAATATTCATATATATTAACCTGTCTTAATATTCTTTCTGCAAAACGCATATATTTAGTGAGAAAGTCACAATAATTTTGTGAACTAAAGGAGAAGACAGAAAGTTGTGGTAGGTATTGTTACTAATTTCTCATCAGCCTTTTAATAAAGTTCAAAAATGGGCACACACTAGTTCTAGCTTTTTCAAGTAACTAGGCATTTTAGTTCAGTTTCATGCCTTTAATTTTGTAAGAACAATTTTGTCTATTGCACCCCTGAAGCAATAAATCATCCAGCTTCCTTAATTGCCCTTCCTGTCATTTGAGAATTTCAAGAGAAATATAAGAAACACCCACCTCTTTTGATCAGATCAAAGGTTCCTTTAAAAGCTTGTGTACCGATTTATCACCAGGGAAAGAGACATTTCCCCTCTGTATTTTATAAATTATTTGGTTATTTAGCTTTTACGCATTTTTAGAAGGCCTTTTCCCTATTTTAATATCTAATAAGGTCATACCTTGTTGAAGTGGAAAAAAAAGTTCTTAAAATAAAGCTTATATATCTAATCTATTGACTTGAAAGGAATTTTTACAGTAATTTATACAGGTATACTTATATATTAGCTTAAAAATATAATTCAATCTTTGATTTATATGATGAAAAAAGTTGAATAAGAAAATAAAGATGTTCTGATTCTTAGGGAAAGATTCAATTCCAGGCTTATCACTATTAATTAGTACAGGATATGTACTATACCATCACTTTAGAACATGCATAATTTTTCAATTAGTTTATAAATGTTTTAAATATTTGTGGAATATTTTTTCTCTTTTTCTTCTCCCCTCCCCTAACTTTTATCTGCATTTTGTATGAGACCTCTTGTTATGACTAAATAGTATTCTAAAGCTGCAAAAATAAAATGCAGCAGTGTTCCTAACTGATCTACAGAAATACATATGGAAAAGTTACTTTCTAATACAGTTTTGTGGTACCTTAAAATTTGTACACTAAGATAATCCAACTAAACAAAACAAAACATTATGTAAAATTACCTGGACTCCTTTGGAAGCAAGGTACCATATGTAGTGGTTTTAGTACTATATTTATGTATATGGTTATGAGATACTACAATAGTTAAAAAATGCTAAGGTGTATCTCTTTCTTTTTAGGTATCCACTAGAAAGATGTAAGGACAACATATGAATCATAAGGACATAATATGGAAATGAAAGTCTGTCAAAATAAGGGGACTAGGACACTGTGTCATTTATCTTGTACAGGTGAAGCCCATCCTTTTGGATGGACTACCATCCTATCTGAAGGTAGTTAATAACTGGAGAAAAAGAAAGAATTCCCTCTACCACTCTCTGGAAGCACTTGGAGCAGATGAATAAGCAGAATAAAGGAATGTCTGAGTATGTCTTGGTGAAACACTATCAAGACTTTGGTCAAAATTAGCTTGAACATTTACTCTATGCATTTGAAAATTCATGTTGAGTAGAGAGGAATCAATAATAACTACAGGGAATGTCACACCGAGATGTATTTCTTGGGTTTCTACAATTCCATTCTATAATAGATTTATTGCCTTCAAACTTGGAGAGCTACCAGCTGCCTGTTTTCAAGACAAACAGACCAGGCTTCCCACAAGCTGACAGTGCAATTTACCAACAGTATGGCTATAATCTTCAGAAAAAGACTAAGCATTATAACACTTACTTCAGGACATGTTTGAGTTGTTTTCTCTCTTTTATTATTTTTTTTTCCTCCAGACCCATTTTTTTATTTTATGTTTTTGTTTCCAGAGGTCCAATGTTAGACAAAATAGAAACATAAAAGATAAAACACAAACCCCTTACAATTTCTTTTTCGTTAAATGAATTATTGTCATTTAAAAACCAAGAAATAATCTGCAATGGCACTGAGTCATCAATAATCATTTGTTTCTTCACTTGCTCTTAAGAGCACTTGCTCTCCATTTCCCACTGAAGTTAATCATTAAGCTGCAGCTATTTTCAATGAAAATAAAAGCAGGTGTCTTTAGTGTCCAAGTTGTCATATGTATTGAAAATGTGAAATAAAAAAGGCTATTTCAATCAGAAAAAAAATCTAGTCATAAATATCATCCAAAAAATAAATTGGACATCTATCTATCTATCAAAAAACAAATAAACAAAAACCAATCAAAAAAACCAAAACAAAACAAAACAACAAACATCCAAACCCCCCAAAAAACCCAAAACCCCAAAACAAAATCACCCACTATGATAATTTTTGTCCTTTCTTAGCTCCAATAGAGCTTTTCCTATTTCCTTTGTTTCTGCTAATCAATAAAGAGATAGATATTAAGTGATAATTATTCCTACTAAAAGAGTCTTGACTTTTTTTTAAGACTCTAAGTATTTTGAATTTTGTCAGATAAAAACTTATATTGAAATACACCAAGGATTAATAGGAAGTGGCACACTTGCAACAAAACTCAGATGTTTTATTTACTTTCTTCACATTTATAACTATTTTGCAAAAGAGATACCATAGATATTACATATCTATGATATATCTATATTTATTGAATATTTATGAATAAATATACTACTGTATATTATTATATATAAAATACAGTTATTTATTTTATAGCTAGTATTGAATATAGTAGTTCAAATTAAGCAATAATTAAGCTTGACAGGAGCATAAGCATAGTAAATATTTTGATTCACTTGTCATTTGCCTGAATGAATGTTCAGAATAACTTTTCCATTACAAAGTTTCAGTATGCTTAATAAATAACTTGTTATAATAAATAAAAAAAAATAATATGAAAGTGCAAGAAATTGCCTCTTTCATGTATCTCAGAAATGTTAAAATAGTTCATTTTGGGATTCTTATTTTTTACGTTGCTGAATATGTATATTAGGAAAATATTTTAGCAAGCATCAGATCAAATAATTTACGTCAAATATCTTCTTAATTTACTTCCAATATCTTCTATTGTTAGACAGTGCAAAGCACTAAAAAAAAATCATGTAAAGGCAGTCAATATGCATTGCAATAAAATAACAGAAATATATCTTCTTTCAAATCTTTACAAATTACTTAATTTTTTTTCAAGGCATATGATTTAAAAAAAAAAAAAAAAATGAACGGTGAATCCTTTCATTTGGAAAAAACAGGGTGCACCTAGAAGCTGAAGTGAAAGAATCCAAGATTGTTAGAAGGAATAAAAACAGAATATGCATGTGAGAAATGAAGGATACAGATGAGTTCTGGTAACTCTCCTAGTTGAATGTAATGGTAGTCGTTTCCCCCACAGCATTTTAATCATGTACTCTTATTTATGAAGATCTATAGCAATAGTGCTCTGTCAGGCAGTTCTATTTTCCATTACTGCAGTCTCTCATGGACATTTTATGATCATCTGTGAAATCAGTTGTGTCTGAAAGAAAGTTGTCTGCAGTAAATTTATTTATTGAAAGGTCTCTTTCAAAAAAGAAGGATCAATTCAAGAAAAAAAAAAAAAAAGCGCGCCTCCTAAACCAACAGCCACTACCAGTCTTCTTGCTGCTTTTAGACATAAAACTCAAATCTTTCTTTCAACAGACTAACAAAAATAAAACTTGCAGGTTTTCCAGGCATTGCCACTGACTTGTTTGACTGACTTCTTCTGATGCTGTGGAAAGTAATCTGCAGTTTCCAAGTAACCTGCAGTTTCCTTCAGCTATACAAACCAAAAAATACTTGCTACGTTTACTCAATTTAGAAGACCTAGACTCCTTCAGGACTACGTATGGAGAAGAAAACAACCTGCATTTCCTATCTCAGCCCATTCCTGTGAACAAAGGCTACAGCATAGCATATCAAAACACTTTGAAATACTGATATATTTTTTTTTTCCCCTCTAGATGTTATCATTTTTCTAAGACAGTGAGAGGGACCAATCTGACTTTTCTTTATGCCCAACCCGTGTTCCACATGCGGTGAGGGATGGCTCCAGGGGCTGTGCCCGTGCTGGAGCGCTGTCCCCGGGGAGGCTTCGCCGGCAGCCGAGCAGGGCAGAGAAAGCTGCCGCCACCGGGCTGCCAGCGGCGCCCCTTGCCGGCGGGGCAGATCCCCCGGGCCCGGGACAAAAATGCCCAGGAAATCGGGCTGTGGGACGGGCTTTAGAGCATAAAGCCAGCGAACTGCACCGCCACCACCCGGGGTGGTTTTATTTGGGTTTCCTGCAGGGAGCGGGGGCTCTCCGCAGGTTCAGCTCGGTCCCCTCCTTCCCCCCCTCGCCTTTTTCTCCCTGCGGTCCTGCTTCTTCCCCGGCCGCCTTCCCTGCCCGCCCCTGTCCTGCCCTGCTCGGCCGCCTCCCCGAGGCAGCTCGACCCCCCGGCACCCCAGGGCTCCGCGGTGTCCCCACGGAGCCGCCGCCGCCGCCCGAGAGCCGCAGCTGCTGCAGGAGCGCGCCCGTGGCCACGGCAGCCTGTTCTCGGCCCACAGAAGGGACACGCAGCCGGCTGCTGCTTGGAAATGGCGCCTAACCTACCACAGGAGCGGATGTACAGGACTATAGACTCAAATATGAAAATTAATGAATTTCAAATATCTGTGTTAGTCAATCAGTCCCTTATAGAATCATGCAATCATTTAGGTCAAGACAGTCATGTCCAACCTGTACCCTAGGACCTCAAAATCTACTGCTAAGCCATGTCTCTCAACATGACTTTTAAATACTTCTAGGGCTTGTGACTCAACCACATCCCTGAGAAAATCTTCCAGTGTTGACAGCCTTTTCAGGGAAGACATTTTTCCTGATATCTATTCTAAACCTACCTAGGAGCAACTTGAGGCCATTTCCTCTCATCCTATTACTCCTTACATGAGAGAAGAGACTGACTCCACCTCACTAGCACTTCCTTGCAGCGGGTGCATATGCTTTTTATTTGTAGGGTTTTTTGACCTTTTTTTCTTTAGCTTTTCTCAGACATTTCAGTCTATTATTTGCCTTTGACCAAGTTATAACCCCTCTGTTCTATATCACTACAATCCATTTGTCTTTAAAATTTCTTTGTATTAAGAACTTGCATAGGACTGAGGACTTTGAACTGCCATAGAAAATGGTTCAAAGGATTATATGTGAAAGAAAGGCCAATACTGGTGTGATAAGTTAGGAGAGAAATGCTCATCAGTTAGAGACAGATTGTACGAGAGAGATTGAAATAAGGATAACAAATTTCATATGCAGAAAAAGATGCTCCCCTTACACGAAACCAAAAATCCTTAAAATACCTTTTTTTTTTTTTTTTTTCCCTTTGGTAGGCTCAGCATTTTGTGTCTGAGAAATTAGTTTGACAAGGCATTTGAGTTTACATATGCCAGATGATGCTAAGTGGGCAATGAATGTTATTTCTGTCTTGGTTCATGTATTTTTAAAATATACTTTATTAAACACATCTACCTTAAATGGGAAATACATAATTTATAAATGTATGTACTTATAATAGGAGAGTAGTAGAGCAGTCTTTAACAAATGAGAAATATTTATTCTGTCTACAACACAAAATTACACTTCTCCATGGAGGGCTCTTCCCTTGCAGGCACATACCATTGGCTGTCAGGACCGGTGCTTGGGTAGGATATAGAGAGTTCCTGTTACGGAGGGTCTGACAGTCTGACATTTACATTTTCTATACTGATACTGACCATGCACCTAATGATAGATGCTTGGTAGACATGGATGCGTGATAGACAACACCTCCTCACTCCAGGAAGATAATGCCCTCCCTGCAAGCACTCCACCCACACACTTCTGGTAAATATCTGGCTTCAGTTTAGAAGAAGGAAAAGACAGTATAATGACCTATTAATCTCGTCATCAACAAAATATTTTGTTTTCTTAATATTTCATCAGTCCAATTTATGTCATTAAAAAAAAAAAAGTGTTATTTATTACTTTCTTTAAAATGTTACACTGAAGAACCTTCCTGCTGAAGGTGAAAACAGACTCAAATATATCCATCAAAAGGATGAGGGGCAAAAACCGCAGTTCTAACAGGGTTTCTGATTAGACCTTAAACAAAAAATGCCTACCACAATTAGAATTGTCAAACACAGGCTGCCCAGCACCGCTGTGGAAACTGTGGTCTTGGGGTGATGGACAGCCTGACCTAAACTAGTCCCCTTTTTGAGTGGTGGATTGGACAAGATGACCTTTAGTATCTTTGACAACAGATCTCATTCATTCTCTGAACATATTCATACTGTGGTCATTGCCAAAGCATCTGAGTGCAAAAAGCATTAGCATTTCACCGATAACATGTAAATGTTATTCGAGTATACTTATATTTTACAACATGACATAGTCTAAACAAGGGATAATAAGATACAAGACATATTCAAATATATTTTTATAACAGAAGGATTTCTTTCAACCAGTAAAACTTAGTTTCTTGTTTCACAGTCCTGCTTTTTCGACAGAGATCTCGATCTTTCCTAAATGCATGTTCTCAAAAAATAATTCAAATCAGCTTAAAACTAACTCCTTCAATAATATACATAATGCTAAGAAAATCTTGATCTCTTTAAAATAATTATACTTTTATTCTAGTAATGTAAACTGTCTGGGCTGATAAATTCATTTTACAACATGAGCAGCTTTGAAAGCCTTTAGATCCAGGTTTGAACTTCATCTAGTTTTTTGTGTCACACATACAGAAAGCATATTTCTGAATCCTGGTAGCTTTGGAAAACCTTAGAATATAGGAAATAGGAAATACTGATTTCTTTAAAGCAATTATTCCTAAGACTTTACAGTGACTATGCTGACAAATATTTGAGGATCATAAAAGGAAAAGAAAGGAGACACTGAATTCTAATCAACACATAATCTACTTCTTTCAAGAATTACTCTTTGTGTATTTTTAAGAAAGAAAAATACAGAGATGATGACACTAGAAAAAGATGTCTATTTATTAAAATTCACTGTTGTATATCTAATTTGTAAAGACATTATCACTACACTTCACTTTCTGAATTTTTTTGGTTAGACGCTGAAATTTGTACTTGTGCAAATAACACCTAATGTAGAATTCACTCTGTTACCACATGAAGAAGTTCAAATAATCTTTCCCTTAGGAGTGCAAGAACTCCCTGAGGAAAATGTAATGCACTTCACCAGGTTGAGAAGTGCACCCATGTGAACCCCATAAGGTTCAACAAAGCCAAGTGTGAGGTCCTTCACCTGGTTCATGGCAATGATATTAATGCTGGCTGGAGGATGAGGGGATTGCTAGCAGAGCTCTGCCAAGAAGGAATTGGGGGTGCTGGTGGGGGAAAGGCTGAGCAGACAATGTGCACTTGCAGCTCAGAAAGACGACTGCATCCTGGTCTGCATCAAAAGAAGCCTGGCCAGCAGGGTGAGGGAGGTGATTCTTCCAGACTACTCTGTTCTGCTGAGACTCCACCCAGAGTGCTGAATCCATCTCTGGATGTCTTAGTCCACAAAAGACATGGGCCTGTTAAGGAAGAGGGCTTCTGGGTGGGACCATTAGAGCCTGAAGAAGAGAAGGCTCTGGGGAGATGTTATTTTAACATTTCAGTACCTGAAGGAGGCTAGTAAGAGCAGTTTAAGAGTGTAGATTTAGATTAGTTATAAGGAAGGCTTTTCTTTTTTTTTTTTTTTACTGTGAAGGAGGTAAAACACTGGAACCAGTTTCAGAGAGGTGGCAGGTGCTATATCGCTGGAAATGTTCTTTTTCAGGTTGGATGAGGTTTTGAGAATGTAATAGGTGCTCCAGAAATGAGACAACATTGAAAGGAAAAAGCATTTTTCAACTCCTCTGGCAACAGTCTCCAAAAAGGTACACAACAACTCCCTCCCCTTAAGAAGAAATTACAGAGCATGAAGTGGGGAAAAAAAAAAAAAAAAAAAAGGCAAAAAAACCCCACCAAAACCAAAACCAAAACCAACCAAACAAAAAAACAAAACCAAAACAAACAAACAAACAAACAAACCCACCACACACCACACCTGAAGGCAATTAGGCCTCTCTGTTGGCCAAGTGGAAGCTTATTAAGTGGTCATGGTAGCCCATACATTTTAGTTAAAAATCATCATGAAAGTATTTTAGGTTTCAGTGTTTTAAATGGATGTATCTGCCAAATGCTTTGTGGTCCTTAGGTTCAGACATCGATCCCAGCCTTGGTAGGAACTTGGAATCTACAATGTGTGTACTAATGACTGTAGCCAATGCACTCCCTCATTTAAAAATTAATAATGATTTCTGCTGTGGCACAAAATGGAATTTCTGAAGTCATGACTGGGAAACAAATAATCTCCAGAATTCACTCCGCATATAATTCAGCTGTCTGGCCAGTGGGGAAAGCAGACAGGAGGTGATATTTAGCAATTGATTATTAGTATCTGAGTGCTAATACAGCCATGCTAACAGCTGCTGTAGCAAGTACTGCAAATTTCAAACTGCTACTTTGAAAGCAGCTGCACACCCATTGATGGTGGTGCTAGATATAAAAAATATGTTCTTTATGGTTCCCTTGAAGGAGGAGGATAAAGAGAAGCTTCCTTTCACTTGGGAGAGAATACAATACACCTTTAGCAGACTCCCACAGAGATATAAATATTCACCTTCATGCCGCACTTGCTGAACTTTTGCAGAGAGACTCACTCCCTCAAGATGTGAAACTGTAACAAAATATATGGATGATATTCGAACTGGAGAAACTTCCCCTGAAAAGGTGGGGGAACAGGCAGCAGCAATATGTCAAGCAGTAAATAAAGCAAAAATTTAAATTCCATCTGGAAAATATCTGGGACCACGTAAAGAAGGGAAAACCCTGAGTCCAGAAATGGAGCAGTAAAAATTTTAACTGAAGAATTAAAAAAAATATCAGTCACTGGGACCAGTACACTCACCTACCCCTATTACAGCTGAATGGGTTTCTATGTTTTATTATAGCATATATAATAATTGAAATTACTGTTTCCTCTTCATATGTGTAGAAATTACCTTAATTTTTATGATAATAAATTTGACTTAAATGAAAAAATATGTTTTTCCTCTTAAACTGGAAAAAAAATTAATTTAACAGAAATCTGACAAATGTTTAACCTCGAGTGAGTATGTTTGTTTGTGTAGAATTATTTGCTTCTCCTCACCCTTTTATTTTCTTAAACCTGAACTCAGGTAAGGGTAAGATTTCCAAATAGGTGAATATTTACAAGAATAAGTCTGGATTTTGCTTCACTTAAGGGATTTGTACTTCTGCATTTCTTATTTCTTGTCCAGGATTTTATTCTAGAATTATATTACATACATAAGACACAAATTATAGTTATAATAATCTACTGAGTAATGTATGGAAGGTCAACAGCAGCTTGTATTTTTACCCTTTCCATTTTGCTAATTGATCTATTTGAACAATATGCCCTTTTTTCCTATATGAAACTTTTTCCAAATCTCAGATAACCAAACTGGAATAATAATTAACGGTGTACCTAGGTGCTTCTGTATAACCTATATTGTGATTCAGATTTTATCTAGAATTTTGCATTCACTGCATGAGGCTTTTATGCCTGTTTAAAGTACCCATTGCTCTTCTTTTGGATCCATTTCACTTCTTAATGGACTATGCCTTAAACAGAGCATTTCTATTGAAATGACAAAAAGGCTTAGCTTTGGCACTTAACAAACTATAATTAAAGTGACACAGTATAGTGAATAACTCCTAACTTGCATAGAATTAGATTTGGAACTGAGAAAAATATGGACGATATAAGCAGTATGATCTAATTAATGCCTAAGAGTCCTATCTAAAAACAAAATAAAAACCTCACAAAAAGTTCTTACAGAATAAATCATTACACCCTATCTATAAATGTCTTCTGAAAACATGTTTTACAGTAGTTTAATATCATGAGTCATACTGTAGCCCCATTAATTGTGCTGTGAAGCAGTGAAAGGGTGAAAAACCTGTATTGGTCTGGTCTGACAGAATTTACATTTTTAATAGTTACATAGAAGATAAAATGTGGTAGAAGAAGTCCTCACTGTTTTCTAGTGTCCTACAAGGGCCTGTAGTTTAAAAAAAAAATTCCAAAGTATGAATTCAGAAAACCCACACTACGTATGAAGACCTCATCCAGACTTGCATTTTTTATTAATTGTGTGTGAGTGTAATTTGGCAATCCAAGACATCTGGCAACCCAACAGACATGTACAAATCCCATCTGCAGGTAGAAATGCTTCTGTGCTTACAAATGACAATATACACCAAACTGTGGTATAAACACACAATTATATATATTCTTTGCCTTGTATGTGAGTGAGTACAAAGAATAAACTTCACCCTATTTCTTATTCCTTTTCTGCAAAATCAGTTCTTAAATCCTCAGAACACCAAGTGGTGGGACTTGAGAAAGCACTTGAGAAAGGAATGATATGCTTTATTTTTACTCTATGTTCCATTTTCTTTGGTGTTTTCATTATCATTTGAGAGTATTCAGTATCACCAAAACTCAGGTCAAACATTAAGAAAAAAAAAAAGTATGCATGAAATCCAGATTGCAAAATGGTCTGGCACCAGAAGATTTGGATTGGAACTGGATTTTCTGCATAGGAAAACCACCAGACTTAACCTAACATAAATATTTGTTTCTGCTCCTAAGGAAACTGAGTGTATTTAATATAAATAATAAATGATGTTGAATAAGTTATAATTTATATTTACTATATGTAACATTTCTCATTTCAAAAGACCTTGAAGCTCAACACAATGATATGCAGTAAACACAGAATACACTCATATCACTTAGGCTGTGACAAAACAAAAATTCAGTGGGAGTGCACCATGCCTCATAATGATAGAACCATGATACAGCCTTAGGTACATGATCATTTGCATGTTATTTCCCATTCTGTAAAGTGAGTGAATAAAACATAGTGTAAAATATTTTTGAGGCAAAAAGAAATTGCAAAGTTTCTGGACTGCATATGAAGGAAGCCACTCTGCTTTCAAAGACAGAAACCTATGCAAACATAATTATATTTGCACCTCTAAAGGAAAGGGGAACATTCTCTCCTTGATATAGAACCTAATAGTTTGGCATCATGCTCCAGTGTCAGTTTCTATGTACACTGAAAAGCATTTAGTATATTATCATTACATTCTACAATCCTTTAGGCCATAATACAAGAACTTCAGTAGAGAATATAATTTTAATGTACTTTTCTTTCTGTGTCTATTTAGTCAGTCTTATACATCCTCATCTGGAAAACAAGTATATGCAAAATATTTTTTTTGTCTCCAAGCAATTCTGTTCTTTGTGGATCATGACTGAAATGCAGCTAGAAAACTATTTGTAGGCAGACAGGTCTATGGACAGCACTGGTGGTGTCACTTTTGAAATCTGTCCTTTAAGTCAATGTCCTTCAGAGGATATTCTTTAGAAATAACGCTTTAGTAAAAACATAGATTTCAAACTCATGGAGCTGAAGAGCATCTGTTCAATATACTGCTGGGCAATACTCACTTCCATATTGTATTTTTACCTGTTTACAACAAGTAATTGTAGTAAGCTGGAGAAATATTAAAACATTCCTTTTCCTGTTCAAAAATTAGGCCTGCACCTGGCACATTCAGTCACCTTGTATCCTCTGGGTGCAGCTGAGAATCAGTGCCTGTGCACACATTCAGGATCAACTATAATTTTCTGCTACTTAAATAAAAAGCTAAACCATTTTTTATTGGCTGGCATGCCATACCACAGGAAAAAGAGATAAGGAGCTCAGTTCTATTTTCTTGTAATCAAAAGCTTTGGCAGAAAACAAGCTGCAGCAGCATATTGGGCATAGACAACTGAGAGCCTCTCTTGACTTTCATCTCTTGCTAGTGAAAACAGTAGGAAAAAAAAGGAACAATACATATGCATTGTCAGACCTCAGACTAAGTTTGCAGAACTGCAAGTGAAAATTCCCTTATCTTTGTGTTTATAATCATTATGTTTGATTTGGAAATAATTTTGAATTGATAAATATAGCCACATATTTATTCAGTATTTCGCAGTATAATTTTTGGAAGTGAAACTTCTTTAAAGAAGTATCTCTGGGGAAAAAATTATACTTAAAACAAACAGATTATTCTGTTTATTTACCTAATTTTGCAGCATTTATTTACAGTTCAATACTACTTGGAGACTGTGGGCAAATCTATATAAATATGTGAGATATTAAGGAGGAAAAAAATCAGTCTCATCCTAAATTTTTGAAGTCAGATAGAGTTCCTTGACATCAGACTCATTATTCAGAAATTTATCCAGAAGTATGATGGTATGAATTTGGCCAGGAGCTGACTTCAGTGCAAATGGGCTAAGTATGGTGAACCAGAATGTACAGTGGTGTGTTTTTCTTTATGCATATTTTTGTAAACCCTTTTAAATGGTTTGTTCCTGTTTTCCCCTGATATGTTTGGTTTTATCCCAAGTTTTCTCCTCCCTTGTCCAGCTGTCATTCACCCCCTAGACCCACCTGTTACCTCATTCACATAATGTCAATCTTCCCTAAATCCCTGCCCTTAGTTCCAGAGAATTCCCTATCAATCCTTGCTGTCCATACCCTCCTGCCTGAACCCCTCCCTGGAATTCCCCTAATCCTCAATGCCACATTTGCCCATCTGACCCTTTCCACTCCCCTTGCCCTCCCTATAGGTTCTCATATTTTGAGTCCCTCCTCAATCCCCTCCCAGTTTTACCCCTGATTGGTTGAAGAATTGTATCCTCCCCCTGTTCCTCCCCTTTTAAAAGACTGTGCAAGCGCGGGCTTTTTGGTTTTCTCACTGCTGCACCCCTTGGGGAATAAATCCTTTGAGAAGCACATGAGAGACCCTCTCTCCTTGTTCTTTGCCCTGATCCTTGGCACATCACAACCGAGAGCCATTTGAGAGCAGCTGCACTGCTGCCAGGTTCAGCAGCTCTGCTCCACCGCCACGCGAGCCCAATTTGGCGCGGGAGCGGCCACTCAGCACAAGCCGGGGAGAGTGAGCCAGCTGGGGTTTCTCCAGCGTCAAGGGTGAACAGGCAAATGCAAACAAGAGCAGAGAATAAGGTGCCTTTGTGTGAACCACAGGTCAAGAACTAACTGAATAGTTAAAACTGAAGCTGCTGGAAAGGTAGATCACAAAATCATTATGAACCAGCCTGGTTGGTGGCATAGGCTGACACCTGATTTGAAAGACCTGAGAAAGAGGTTGAAGGAGCATGGTTATGTGGGCATGGAACATGGCATGAGGAAGGTGCTCAAGGCAGACCCATTGGGTGTCCAAGCCAGGCGGCTGCCAGAGGCAGATATGGAGCCTGATCAGAGCATGCCCTCACAGTCGCTGGGAAGGAATTGGCAGATAGTGCATTTCCAGGTGGGGCAGGAGTTGATGGGGGAAGCTTTTTACTGGTACAGACCCTATTGCCTACTTGTCTGCTTAGTAACATTCATACTATTTAATGTTCAGATTTTCAACTCTGGCTCAGACAAAATTAAATCTAGTTCATATAAGTAATTTAAAATAGCCTGGCTAATTTTTTTCCCCATTCTTTGTGGTTTTTGGATCCTTGTCAAATGAGAAGCAGAAATTACGAAATGCTTTGGTATGCAGTATTTTTGTGTTGCTGATATTGTACGGCAATGAGATTCCTTCACAATCAGAAAATTACTTTCAGATTAAAAATACAATAGTTAGCAGTTCTTAAATTGCTCTTTTTTAAAAGAAATTGAAATCTCCTTGAAGGTTTTAGAGAACTGTATCTTGCATCAGTGAAGAAAACCAAAATTTTATTATAAGCATTTCCAGAATCAGACTGAATTTTTTATATCCTCAAATGAAGTAGCTTACTTTTGCTAAACTTGCAATATTGGAATATCATACAAAGTATAAACATCCTTGTCACAGCATCAGGACATTTTGATCCGGATACACTGCATTTTTCCTTGATTTTGAAAGAAAAATAACATCTGCTGCTACATCCTCAGAAGGGTTTTCTGGAAATTTCCATGTTAGCTTAAAACATTTTGGTTTCAATTAATTCATATTTCCTAGTTTAAAACAAGAACAAACCTCTTTTGTATGTCATATAATTGAATGCTGTGTGACTACACAAATTTCAACTATGCACTTGTGTAAGTGCTGCTTGAAAAACAGGTATGCTAGAAAATACAAGTCCTCTGAAAGAAGTTTTTCTTACAGCATTAAAACCTATCATAGGTTTCAGAAAAAAATGTTAAGATAATTTCACATCCATCACTGTGGCTGTGGCTGCTTTTTGCTTTTTTTCAGGTGATTAGTGTCTACCAGATGAATCTTATGGGTCCACCAGCCTGTTTTGAATAGCGGCAGTAGGATATTTTGTTTAGAAGAAGACAGGATTCTTGATACTTACACAAGGTCAATAGCACTTACACCTATCTGGCATTCACAGTAGTTGAATTAGAACACTATGCAGTGAATTCTGTGAATTCCATTGCATTTTCATTTACAAATAATTTAGTTTACCTCAGTTTCAGTGATATTTGAACACACAGGATTTTTAGTTCTGAGCCATATTTATTTCTAAAACTTAGATTACAAACTTTCATTCATTTATTTTGTGCATACACAAAAGTACTTGATCTGTGGTAGCATTTCCTGTGTCTTTTCCAGTGACAACTTGCAGTACTCTGATTTTGTCTTCAGCTGTCAACATTTCTATACAACATAAAATTTACATGGAAATTCAAAGTGTGGTCCATGAAAATATTTGGCTCTTGTTAAGGATTATTAGAGTGTAGAATTAATGTTTAATGTATTGTTAGAAAGCCTTATATATAAATATGCTTTACAGTCTTTGCTTTATCTTATGAAGCCATATTTTGTTTCTGGTTAGAACTACCTTTTCAGCAGTTCTTGTTTGCAGACACACAGCCCACCTGACATACATTTGTGCCTTTTGCATTGGGCTGTTTCTCTTCTCTGATGATGAAGAAATGTGAAATCTTTCTTTTTGTGCTGGAGCCAGTACAAGAGATCAGTTTTTCATCATTTGCTTGATGTTATCTTTTCTCATTCTTCTTATCTTTTTCAGTTTCATTATGTTAGCAAGAGAAATATAGTTATATGTAGTTATTTTAGAAAAGAAAGCTAAATCGTATTTTAGTTGACCTTGTTTATTTGACAAGGGGGGGAAACCTTTTTGGTTTTATTTGTTTGTTTTTTCCTTTCTGCTGAATGAAGTTGTGCTGGTTTCAGCTATGGTAGAGGTAATTTCCTTCACAGCAGCTGGTATGGTTCATTGTTTTGGATTACTGCTGAACACAGTGTTGATAATATGGAGATGTTTTTGTTATTGCTGAGCAGGGCTTACACAGAGCCAAGGCCTTTTCTGCTTTTTGTACTGCTGTGCTGGTGAGAAGGCTGGGGGTGCCTGGGAGGTTGGCAGGAGACACAGACGGAATGGGTGACCCAAACTGAACCAGGGGATATTCCAGACCATGTGAGATCATGCTCAGTATGTCAAGTGGGGGGAAGAAGGGACAGTTAGTGATGGTGTTGGCCTTCCCAAGTCACAGCTACCTGTAATGGTGCCCCACTCTTTGGGGATGGCTGAACTCCTGCCTGCCCATGGGAAGTAATGAATGAATTTTTTATTTTGTTTTGCTTGTGTGTGCGGCTTTTGTTTTTCCTATTAAACTGTCCATATCTCAACCCACAAGTTATTTATCTTTTACCCCCCTGATTCTCTCCCTAATCCCACCAGGGGGGTAGCAAACAAGTGGCTGAATGTGAGTTTAACATAAACATGAAATCTTTGTTAATAGATTTCTTTCTCTCTAAGAAAAACTGTCAATCATATATATAACTGATGATCTTAGAATGGGCAAACTAATATGCAATAGTCTGCAATCTCCTGGTCTATAGTAGGACGTCCCACAAAACAAATAAAAGTTGGTAACTAAACCAGCAATAAAACCCTTAAAAAATCTGTGTTTTTTTCTGTAATTGTAAGAATGAAGAAAACAAGAAATAACACACAGTTCTACAGATATTTTTTCAAATCAGCATGACTATACAGTTCCCTTGGACAAAACCCTCATTTTACAGAAATAGTCATGGTTAACATCTTACATAGGCATACACACACACACACATATATATACATACATATATATACACATAAATACACATAGGAAACTCTGTGTGATGCATAAGGTATATATGTCTTGAAATTGCATAGAATAGAATGTATATTCAGCATAAAAGTATGATATGTAAATATAATTTAAAATCAATGAAAAATTTTCACAATGGAGGATAACAGAGCTGGATCTAAGCCAAACTGATGAAAATTATGTGTGTGCATGAGAAAGATTTGAAATTTTTTTTTAAAAAAAATTAGCTTTTAGAAATGTTAAACAGTAAGTCAGATATATAGCAATGATTGTGATTGAAATACGATCTTTCTAATATTTCACTGGGTGGATGCAAACAGTACCAAAACCTAACACTTTATCAGACATACAATTGAAAACCATTGGTTGATGAGATTTTTTTTTATTAATTCTCTTATAGTCCTTATTTACACTTTATTTTTCCATATGTGTGAACTAAGAATTACTTAGAATAACTAAGAATAGTAATTTTTAAGATCCTGTTTGCGCCTCTGAAATGTTTACACATTTATTAGCTTTCTTTTTCATTACTGTCACATTTAAACCAATTTTAGGGTTTGGATACAAAGTTAAAATAATGTTTTCCAGAAATTTCCAGAGGAACTGTAAATGGTTGAGAAGCTGGACAAAACTCTACATAGTGCATAACCTATGTTAGGTATAGTTCTTAAGAAAGTATAAACAAATATGTATATGTATACACATTGCAATAAGATGGATTTTTTTTATTCAGGGTATTCTGTTTTTCTATTTATATATAAATATTTAGACATTAAAAAATTGTAACATACTAATTATCCTTAAAAATATTAATTATCTTAACCACGGAACATGCTTTTAGAGTGATAGAATTTTTAATATAGAAGATATATAAAAGACACTTGAAGGATTTTGGTGAGTTTATTAGTTACTTCAAAGACTGCTTTGACGTATATGAGTCTACCCCAATGCTCTAGAAATAACCTTCTCCACTTTCACTAATTTTTGCTACTAGAAAGAGAAGAGAAACACCAAATAATTGAAAGTCAATGAAGGGAAAGGATATATAGGCAAGATTGTGCTAAGAAAAAAAAGTGGGAAAATTAATGTGAATAAATTCCAAGACTGAAAAGGAATAAAGTACCTAGATCTTCACCTTGCTCTAAAGGAAGGAAGAAAGCCTCCTTGCTAGTGATGTCACAACTTTTCTGGAAAGATTTCAGGATTGTGCAGCAAAACCTTCTTAACCTTGCCCAACAAACACAGTCTCAGGAGTTGCATATGGACAGTGTTTGCATAACACCACCCAGCAGTGCAGCAGATACTAGGAAAGCCTTTGTGCAATATTTTAAAATGGTTTATTGAGACTCGTCTGTCTTGGTTTGGATTGTAAATATACAATACCAGTAACTATACAAATAAGTCAGACTATAAAGCTGTTAAAACTTTAATTGGACTAACTAACTACTGTTGGTTTCATATGAGGCATTTTCCAGTTTGTTTGTAGCAGGACTTTGGAGTTTAATATTTTACATAAACAGAAGGACATAATTATTGTCTTCCAATTACATAGTAAATATGTTCAATTGAGGCACATTATAAAGTAAAAATAGTATACTTTATTCTGCTGCTGTTTTTCAAAGATATGTATTGAATTTTAGCTACTCCTTGCCATTTACAAGGATTGCTCCATAAAACTTACTAACTCTGCCTAGATGTGTTTGTGGGTTGGGTGAGTCTTTTAATGCTATTTGAGCACCTTCAGGAAATGCACCAGTGTATGAATGCATAGAAGCAAAGAAATGTCATTTAATAAGTTTTGGAAAAATTAAATACCAAGAATTTCATTAAGCAGGCGAAGGATCCCAGAGGAACAGAAATCCATTTGTTTAAACAAAACTAGAAGGTGGACTGCCAGATTTGCCAGCTAAGCATTTGCACCTGGCTGACAATATGTTGATACAGATGGTATCTAATGCAACATTTGGCCATGTTCTACATAGGCTGGAATAAAATATTTTTCTTTGGGACATCAAGTTAATATTTTAGCTTAATTATATCTAGGATAAAACCCACAATGTTAAATAAATAAATTGACATAAAGGATACATCTATGCACGTCTTGCCTTTACTGGTGAGGACAAAGAATCCATCCAGTCATGAAAATGCAGATATTTTACAAAGGTTATCAAGAATGACTATTTTACATATGAGGAAAGCCTATGTTTTCCATTATATTTATTTATTTAATTATTATAAAATAGAAAAATCAGACCTCTTTGTTTGGATTTTTTTTTAAATTTTCTAAGTCTGTCTGGGATAGAGTTAATTTTCTTCATAGCATCCTGTGTAGTGCTGTGTTTATGGAAATGGTGTTGATAACAAACACGGTGTTTTATCCATTGCTGAACTGTTTCTACAGCAGAAAGTGTTTCTGCTTCTTACTTTGCCTTGCCTTCTTCCCTTACCCCTCTCCAATGAGTAGGCTGAGGGGGCAAGAAACTGTTAGGGACACAGCTGTGAAAACTTGAGCCCACTTGACCAAAGGGATAATTAACATCATATGACTCCACACTGAGGATACTGATTTTCCTAGATAACCTTTGCTCAGACACCGGCTGGGCATCAGTCTGTGGGTAGCAGGTGGTAAGTGGTTGACTTTTTTTCTTTTTTTTCTTTTTTTTTTTTTTTTTCCTTTACTTATAAAACTGTCTTAATCTCAATCCATTTTTCTTTCTTGACTTTTTCCCTTTTTGCACCACAAGGTGTGCTTGTGTGTGACAAACATCTGAAAAATGGGCTAATAATATTTGCTCATTTTCTTGATAGTTCATTTCTTCTTGATTTTTCTTCTGATTTTCATTAACATGGCAAGTTTGGATTCATTCACTGGGACAAAGAGGTTCTTTGGGAACTAAAAACATTTTTTCAATGGTTGAAAATATTGATAAGGTCTACATACTGAGGTTTCCCCTGTAAATGTATGTGTAAATCACATCTCCTATATCAATCACCCTCTTCTATACTGCTGCTGTATTCCTGCAGTTTCCATCTGCAAGACTATTTTTTGAAGCTTATTGTATTTTAAAGTTATGAAATATACTATCAAAATTAATCAGATACTTCTCTGCATCATTCAGAAAACCGGGTGAGGAGTAAGAAGAGACATAAACTACCCCCTTTAGATGTATCAAGTGCTATCACTATGGAACTAATGAGCTAACTAAATATGTTAGTCATTACAAGTCTGAAGAAAAACCTTGAAGACATATTCCATATTTATACTTATTTCAGGAGCTGACAAACAGTTGTGTTACAATTGGAAAGAAAATTGGCAGAAAGCTGGGAGCACTTCAAAGAACTTCTGCACTCAAGCTATAGCAGGAAGAATTAAAGTTTTGTTTGCAGTCAGTACAGCAGCTGGTTCAGGAATCATCCTTCTATTTCAGTGCATGCATTTTTGGAATGTCTGGGTTAGCTACTACCTTTGAAATAAACCAAGTATGGTTTTAACTAGTTTTGGAGCCATGGCCAGACTGGAAAGAAATTGAGTTCTCTACTCACTCCTCCTCTCCTCAGTTAACAGTAGAAAACCATTTACCTTCTGTTTCTAAGTCTCTGCATAGTCCAGTCCTTTTACACAAACTACAGTTTCTCATGCTGTCAGGGGTAAAACATGTTTACCTGAAAAACAAACTGAATCTCTTAGGTTTGGACACATGATATAAAGCTCTCTTACCTTTCAATAACTATTTCAAAGGTTCCATGAGACCTGATAAAGAGAGACCAAGATGAGGTTAATTGCAAAGGAAAAATTTCTGTGCTAGTACAAATTTGAACATGTACAAAGATTTCCATGGAGTTGAATTCTCCACTGAAATTTTATACATGGCAAGACTCCACAGAATAGATATTGATGTCTAAGCTAAATCTGCACACAAGAGGATTTAAACAACTCAGAAAAAGGAAAACATGGATTTAGTAGCATTTGATTCTCAACATGGCTCAGGCTAGAGACTTCCCAAGGCAGGTCCTTTGTGATAATCTTGTTTTAGAGGGTAAGAGAATTCAAGAGTATGGATAAGGCCTATCCTTTGCTCTTTATTTTTCTAGATGGATTTTTTCTTAAGTCTGAGTAGAGTTTTTATTGTTCACCCATAATGAAAATTAAGCCTCTCTAGCCTTGTGGTTCATTGCGAGTTTCGCATGATCAGCTGGAGTCCCAGTTTTTATTATGATTTTGCTAAGATCTTTGGATCTTAAAGATTTCTTAACTGTGCCATTAATTGCAGATTTCAATGGGTGTTTAGAATATAGCCTTAGATTTTTGGTGTGATCTATAAAACACAGAATGGATTTCTGGTTTTTTTTTATTAAGATGATTGTTACAGAGTATACTGCCTTGTTGTTCCTCTGATACAAAATTTATCTCTTTAACACACTCTAATATTAACTTTATTCTTTCCATGTTTAATATTGCCCATGTCCATTTCCATAGTAAAAATCATTCTTAAACTTTCGTGCAAATTTGCCATAGTCATTCAAAATGTTCCTGACTAAAAGGGCTTATTAAGAATAAAACAGTTCTTGTTTTTATTGTAAAAACAAAACCAAAAAAATAAAGAGCAATATAAAGCAACCTGACTTGAACATCTGCTGAAAAACACTCTATGTAAAGTTTAAAGACCAGTTAACTTAGATTAACCAGTTGACTTAGATCTGTTACAGGCATCCTGCACAAGCATTTGGCACATAAACTTAATGCATATGATGTCTAGAACTCACCTAGTCTTGTAGATATGAGAATATGTCATGGGAAACATTCCTAGTTTGAGAATTTTTCCCTATTTTTTGAATGGTAAATCAACAAGATTTGGCAAGAAACTAACAAATTAATGGTAATTAGGAAAAAAGAAGAAAATTGAATAGGAAAAAGAAAGGCAAAAAGGGCCAATTGTGTCCTGGAGTGCATAAGAAGAGCACTGCCAGCTGGTCAAGGGAGGTGATTGTTCCACTCTACACTGCAGTGGTACTGCCCAAGCCAAGTTCTGTGTGCAGTTTTAAGTACTTTGCTATAAGAAGGACTTATTAGAAGCTATCGAAGTGTGTCTAGAGAAGGATGACTGAAATGGTAAAAGGTCTCAAGGGCAAGACCTAGAAGGAGTGGCTGAGGTCACTTCACTTGCTCATCATAGAGAAGAGAAAGCTGAGGGATGGCTTCATTGCAATCTATATCTTCTTTAGGGCATCAGCAGAGGGTAGGCATTGATCTCCTCCCTCTGGCAAGCAGCAACAGGACACAGCTAAATGGAATCCAGCTGCATAAAGGAAATTTCACACCAGCCATTAGGAAAAGCTTCCTCACTGAGAGAATAGTCAGTCAGTGGAATATATCACCCAGTGAAGCAGTCATATTACCCAGCCTGTCAGGGTTCGGGGGGCATCCAGACAATGCTCTCAGTCATGTGCTTTAATTTTAGGTAGTCCTGCCACCTAATTTCTGCATTTGATTCCATCAGAACTCAAGAACTTATAATTGCATACACTTTTATGTAGCCATGTATGATATGGATATCTATGCTAATGAAGTGTTACTTATATTTTACTGAAAAGAATAATGAAAAAAATAAAAAAGAGTTTGATTATAACATACTTGGACTTCAGCCCCTTCCTTTGTTTGCTAAATCTATTTGAAGTATACTAGAAGTACAGCACTTTCACATAAGTGCATTCAGGCATGAAATAGAATCATGCATTTTTAAGTCAATTGCTTTCTAACAAATTTATTTCAGAATATGCACATAATTAGAGTCGCAGCTCTGCATAGTAGTCAGTCAGTACTATATCACTATTTGCCAACCACTACTTTGTAAACAAGATATGCCATCCCAGGATGTGCACTCCATTTCAAATTTTTACTGGTGCTTTCAGAGATAACAGGTATTTCAAACTGAGACAATTTATTGACTAACCTGACGTCAGACTTTCATCAAAGAATCATGTTGACAGTAGGAAGTTTTATTTCCGTGTAGCCTGGTTAAAATAATAACATTTTAGAAACAATTGGAATTGTGTCATTGCATATCAGATAAGAAGCTGCATTTGTCTTGTTATTGTGATGTGAACTTATCAAGACTTCAGTGTATTTTTTTTTCTGAAGATCTGTTACACAGCAGATGGGATGTCTAACATCTTTTTCTATTTGAAACATGCAAGCTCTAATAAACAAGAGAGTTTAGAATGTTAAACCAGCCAGCCATACGAAATATGTCACACAGTTTGCTGTCAACCTAATTAATTAGATAGCATTATTTGTTGTCCCCAATGAACTCTGATGAGCTCAATGACTGATAATAGCCTCATTCTTTTGAGGGATTTTGTTTTAATTTTATCCACTTTGATTTAAGAAAGCATGTTTAAAGAGGGGAAAAAAATCCTACCACTATGAAGGGTTATTCAGAAATACATACTTGTGACTTATTAATATGAGCAAACATTTGGCCTCTAACTAAGGTCATTTTAATTTTAAATCTTCCAGAGTAATGTTTCTTGAATAATTATTATTTCAGTAATTATCTTGCACTTTCATAACATATTTCTGGACATGTTTTGTAATAGAGTTCTTGCCCTTCAGACTGTAGAAAGACTCAATAAAATTATGTGAACGCTACTTATAATACAGGATAAACAAAATCTTACGGTTAACATAACATATGGGTTTATCAGTCTTAAATAGAAAAGGCTCTTTTCAGTAAGGAAAACACAATTATTTGCTTTTCTTGTAATTTCCATGTTCGGATTTGCACTAGAACAACTTATTCAATGAACTTTTAAAAGTTCCACCTCCCTGCAGCACCTCCCTGCTCCACAGTTCCATTTTCAACCATGCCACTGTTTCCTTGGGCACAGATAGTTGATGGCCAAGATAACATTTTGGATTACCGAGGACACTATGAAGAAAATTAAAAGCTGGTCAATAGAAAAATGTATAGATAGTGAATGCAATAATTGGACTTTATCACTGCAAATGACAGTTTTGCTATTGTTTCTGATAAATATATTTCAGTGAAGTATTAAATTCCTCAGTGGAAGAAGAGACATAGAATTAAATTGGCTGATCCTGGGAAAGTACATGTCCACAAATGAAGATAATTCCTATGAAATACATATGCTGTCTCTGAATTTCTAGGTGCTTAGTCTTTATTGTTTGGGTTATGTGTTATTTTTGTCTGCACTCCTGCCATATCACTATTTTATTAGTTTTGTATTGAGATTTTTTTTTTTTTTAATGTGCAGCTAAATTAAATTGTACAAGTTTGCATGGCTTTTAACTAACTAATGTACATGCTGGTGCAGTTCTGAATGTTGACATGCAAATAGTGTTGCATAAACAACCAAATACTCTCAAAAAGGTAAAACTAGTTGGTATCCTCTTTGGTAATATTGTTTACATTGGCAGCAGTAAATACAAAGAAAGAGTGCAAGGACACATAGCTTTCTGAAGGAGGCAGCATTTAGTTATGCTTCATAGGCTTTAATGATTCATTCCTCTGTACAGAGTTCAGTCTTTACACATAACATGTTCTATTAAGCATCCATGAAGAAAAGTTTTCTCAACTTTAACATGATTGATAGTTTCATTGGGTCTTGCTGGTAAGAGAAATGCTTTTTTCTGCAGGAGTTATGTAACTGGTATTTCGGTTTTCTCTCTCTCTCTCTCTCTTTTTTTTTTTTTCTTTTTTTTTTTTTTTTTTTTTTTTTTTCCAGAATGAAGAAGCACAGGGGTCTTTTTGCCTATTCTACAGGAGGCATTTCATTCCCTAGACACAGTTATCTTTCTAGGTGCACTTATTCATCTCTGTATATTTATGGGATCACCTAGCAAAAACTTTATAAAGGGTTCAATCTTAACATATATACACCGTTAACAAAGTTCTCCTCAAACTCTTTTCTGTTTGGATAACTTTTTTTGAAAGCTCGTTTTTGTGTTAGAATTAATGACCTGATTATCTCCTTCTTTTTCCTTTGGTTAGACTGTTTTTTGAAGAATGATTTAAAGTTCACAACTTTTACTTTGTGTTCTTATGGTCTCCCTGATTTTTTTGGGACAGTTGATAGTCTGTCACCATGTTCAGTGAAAATATAATTCCAAAAGCACATGTTTCCTGTCTGACAATAGTCAAAAAAGCTATAAAGATTTTAAAGTACTAATAATACAATTAACTTTGTTGATTCAATGTATTTCTAAACCTATAACACTATGTGTTCATTGGTCTAATAAAACTTGGATATAATTTCAGTGGCAATTTGTGTACTTTTATTCTAGCCTTTTTTCACAGTATTTTCTACAAAGTGTGTGCCTAAATTACATGTAATTCTAAATTATGTACTCTTCTGCACCTTCTGTTTTTTCCCCTTTTTCATCTTATTTTTCCTACTTTGAGCAAATTTACCTTGGGTGCTACTTCTTTTTAAATGTATAGCTGCTTGTTCAGAGAGTAAAATGCACCTGTGGCCTTTATTAACTAACTTATTGAATGATTAGGCCATGCTTAAGAGCTATAGAATAAGATTAAATGCATTTCACTCTGTATAATTCCTCCTTTGTGTCAGACAGGCATGATGCTGTTGTTAATTTCTTAATTTCATGAAGAATCACACAGCTTTTCTGGACTTTAAGCATTACAAAAATGTTAGAATAAAATAATCAGTACTTAAATATGTGTTTTGTTTTTTTTTTTAAAGAATAATTGTACAGCCAGGGTACAGTTTAAATCTTGGCTTAAGAGTTATGAGATATACTTTAAAATAAAAGAAACTCCTCAGATATTTTTTTGTGAAAAGTCTAAAGAAGCATTGGTTTGATGGAGGGGTTCTCTCCAGCATAAATCTTCATTAATTCATAATTCACTGGGGAAGCTCTCAAAAAAAAGTTTTAAAAATACAAGAAAAAATGTTCTATATTTTTCCACAAAAGAATCACCAATGTAGGTAAACTAAAGTATTTTATAACTTCATTGAAATATCTAGCTCATCCACTAGCAATAACAGCAAAGGAATGGTAGTTTAAGCAGCTCAGGGCACATTTTCTCAGAGGTGTTGGCACAGCTGTCTGTTACAGGGCAGAGGCTTCGACCCAAACAAATCTTCAGATGATAGATACAAACCAGCAAGTTGCAGTCTGAAGGTGAGGCCTGGGACCTCTCCCTCAGGCTGGGAGAGGTAAATGAAGAAAACTGTTACTGTTAAAATCTAAAAGCAAACACACTCCCTGTTAGGGAATACCGCGGCAGTGCCGGCAGCTCCGTGAGCGGCTGCAGTGGGAGCAGCACTGGGGCTCTGCCTGGCGGGATCCCACCCAAAGAGGCCTTGAGATGCTGACCCTTTGTACAGCAAAGGGCACGGGGACCTGTGGCCCAGCCAGAACACTCAGAGATACGGCAGGAGACGAGCATTCAGGAGGAAGAGCCAAGACTTTTGTGTGCTTGGACTGTGAGAGTATAAAAACCCAGAGGTTCCTTTAGTGGGGATCCTTCCTGGGTGGCAGGAGCTCCAGCTGCTTCTGTTTCTGTGCCTTAGGAAAACCCGGGGCCAAACAAGTAAGGAACCTTGGTCTGACTGTGAGAGGGCTGCTGTAGGGCATCAAGAGTGGCACCTGTCTGGTCAGGTGCCAGCAGCTGTGAAGGGGCTTCAGTCTCAGCAGTGAAAGCCTCTGGTGGTAGGAGTGTGGGTGCCAGAGTGGCTCCTCACTGGTCAGAGGAGGAATATATATAATACATCTTAAAATATATTATATATATTCCTCTTAATATATAAAATAATGTATCTTAAAAAATACATCTTACTCTGTATATTATAGTCTATAATATACACATACTATATACTACTATACTATGTATTATATAGTAGTATAATATATACTACTATATAATATATACTACAATATATAGTATATAATATTATATACTATATACTATTATATACTATAATATATATACTATAATATACAGAGAGTAAGATGTATTTTTTTTATTTGATTAAGGTTTTATTTTTGACCTTTCCATCCTGAATGAAAGGGATGTTGCAAAAATACTGTAAGTATTTTAGCTGTCTAAAAAATCAACTCATGTACAATGTAAAGTTTTTATTTACTTTAAAACTTCTTTATATGAACATTTTTGGATTGCAAGCAAACGTTTGCTATGAACTAGAATGGAGAAATATGTAAATGTTTTTCTTCACAAATAAAAGATAGTCTACCTTGGAAATCTCTAGTGACATTCTCTGATGAGTGTTTTTGGATTGATGCTTGTAATTTTGGATACAGGACTGAAGCTATTTATTCAGTTCCTTTGTATTTCTAATTTACCTAAATCTTAAGTATGGACTTATGTTAAAGTAATGACCAGATGCTAGGTAGCAAGATACAACAAAAAACACATTGCAGAGAGGGACAGGATCAAGGAGAAACACTTGAAGTGATCTTTCCAATTCTGGCTACCAGCAGTAACCTGGAAGAAGAGTTATGATCAGCCTAGTCAGACTCCTCTGACCTCCACACATCATATCTCTCAATCACATTTTTACTGTAAACAGAGAAAAAAAATACAAAAATCACATAATATGGGTGAGTACATAAAAAATACACCTCTTTTTCTGTAACCAATATCTTAAGGTAAGTTAAAGATTACTTTTTTGATACTTCAATTACCTCTACCTCTCATAAAATCAGGGGGGGGTTTAATGAAAATAATAATGTTTTAATGTTTTTTGAGGGGTAGGATTCCAGGCATGAACATGTGAGATTTTATGTGGTAGCTCATTTTTCCTAAATGGTTCTGTTCTCCTCCAAAATGTATGGTTCATTACCGAGTTGTTGTAAACCAACCTCCTAAGTTGCCATTCATTGTAACCCAATTGTTACCTCCTCCCCTCAGTATCCCCTTGGTCTGAGCCTTGGGTCTGCTCCTCTCTGGAAAGCCCTTTTAAGTTGAGGACACGAGGCAGAAAGTCTCTTGCCTGCTCTTGCTTGCTCCCCCTCCCTTCCCCCTCTCTCCTCTGGGAGCCACGATGCTCCCCTCGGGTGTGGGACCCCCAAATAAGCCCTGTCAAATCAACACCCTGAGAAGCCGTGCAGTGCCTTGCCTGCCTGTGTGCTGCTATTAGCTGCTACATGCTGCCGAGAGAATCCTCCTGGAAAGCTCTGGTAAGGCTCCTGTACCTCACCTCCCTTCCTAGACCCAGAAAGCCTTGTTCTGTTCTTGCCAGTTCTCCTGCAGCTGCTAGCCAGGCAGGAGGAAAAGCAGGAGAAAGCAACAATTTTATATGTTATAAGGCTTGGGTTTTGTTTTTTTTTTTGTTTGTTTGTTTTGGTTTTGTGGGTTTTTTGGTTGTTTTGTTTGTTTGTTTTGGTTTGTTTTGTTTTGTTTTTGTTTTTTTGGTTTTTTGGGTGGGGGGGGTGTTTGGTTTTTTTTTTCCCCTTTTCTTTAAATGAAAGAGCTCAGTCTCTTTTTCAAGTAACAAGTGATAAGAGGATATGGTCTCACGTAGTGCCAGGGGAGGTTTAGACTGGATATTAGGAAAAGTGTCTTTCCTGAGAGGGTTGTTAAGGATGGGAAGGATTTTCCAGGGAAGTGTTTGAGTCACTGTCCTTGGAAGTATTAAAAAGACAAGTAGCTGTAACACTTAGGTATGGTTTAGTGGTGGATTTGGCAATGCCATGTTTATGATTTGACTTGATTATCTTGGAGGTCTTTTCCAACATAAATGAATCTATGATTCTGTTAACCTTGAATTCTTGGTAGAAATTCAGCAAGGACAGTGGTTTGCACTTAATCTAATCAGCAGCAGAGAGTACATGTTAGCCGTATTTAAAAATCTTTGAAGTTCTGAGGGAACTGGATGCTATTTCTTCAGTAGATACTCTGTAAAATGCAGGATATGAGAACCTGAAAGTGGCAGGGACTGCTGTATTTTAGGGTGAGTTCAATAGTTGGTGTTTGATAGGCAGGCTTCATATACCAGATGCATCTTTGGAAACTAGAATAACAGGGGACCGAGTTTGTGTGACTTCTCTTTGACATAAATGCTGAATCCAAGTAGAAAAAATTTGAATTCATGGATATTAATTGTAAACATCCAACAAGAATGGAGTCTGATGTTCAGGATTAAGTCAAGATGGAGACAAATTCCAAGCTTAAAAATGTTCTGCAATCCAGTTTGTGAAAAACACAAAGTTTTTCTAAATTAAAAACCATCACAAATAAACCACCAACCCCTTTCTCCCCATAACTAACTGAAACCAAAAAGAAAACCAGAACAAAATTTCTAGCTTGTATTTCTCTCTCTTAGTTTTTTCTATTATCACCATCTCATACATTTCATGAAACTTTTAAGGTGCTCTCTAGGAGTTTGGAATGCATCTTTCAGTCATTGCAGCAACATTTGAAATAGTGCTTTATAACTGGGTTTTCTTTGTGTGTGTGTGTTGTTTGTTTTGTTTTGGTTTTGTTTGTTTTGTTTTTTTGTAAATACTAGACACACAGCTAAATCTCTTTCTAAATCCAGGAAGGAAAAAAAAAAAAAAAAAGAATATATTTTTTTCTGCTGTCTTTGAAAATTCAAGTCAAAGTTTCCTGACACATAGATTTTCTTGAAGGATATACAGTTAAGATCAATATAGAGTCATTAAAAAAAATACATTTCTGCTGAGTCATCTGAAAGAAGCTTAGGAGTCTTTGTTTTTAGCAAACACAATTATAGAGTCTGGATATACTCAGTGATCTGTGAAGGTTAATATCTGTCCATAAAAGTGATGTGCTGGGTTTCTTTTGTCTATTCGCCTTCATGTTAACAGGATTTTTCAAATATAATTGAATTTTTCACCTTATACTAATACTGACTATAAACTTTTACTTGTGGGTCAATGGGAGGGTACCTTATGATTTTTATAAGCTACTTCAGCTTTCTTTGGATGTTCTTATGACAGAAATCTTCACAGCTGAATCCCTTCAGGGACAGTTTTCAAAACTGTTTTATTTTTCTTAACAGTTATGACAACATGTTTGTAAATGGCTACATACTAGCTGTCTGTCTGGATTCAGATAATACCACCTTATTTAACCAGAGCAGAAAAATTCGAAATATACATATATACATACATACATACATACATACATATGTATAAAAATGCATACACACACTTGTACATACATATGTGTACATATATATGTATGCGTGTGTAATAAAATATATTTTGTATCTATTAGGCAATAACATATGTACAATTATTATTGTTTTCAAGGATCAGTTCCTCTCCTGATTTGTCTAGATGCTTCTACCTGTATGACCTAGAAATGAAATCCAAGAAAAAACCCATCGAAACCAACACTACCACACCTGCCTCTCTCCCCTGAAAGAAAATCAAACCCACATCAAAATAAAAGTGCCTAAACTCTTCTCCTTGGAATTAATATACATTACATGAACAAATAATTATTATTTCAGGTATCTGAAAACTTCCTATAGTCAATTGATGCTTTCCCCCCCCCTCTGACTGAAGAGTGCATTATGTGAAAAAACATGGCTTTTAATAACCAAAAACTGTTGTTATTAGAATTGAGATGATGTGGGAAAATAGCTGTTCTAAAGAATTCTTGGAGGAACACTACCATTGCTATTGATAAATACATGGCTTATAACATGTTATGAACAATTTATTAATTAATTTACCTCCCTTTTAGAGATATTAAAGCTGACATACTAGCATTATCATAATTAGAAAAAGAGATTCCCTGCACAAAACTGAAAAGTGCTGCTGGAAAAATATTTCTTCAGGCTGCATGAAGTAATTGCGGCTCTGCTACTATGAAAGAAAGGGAATGAAAAAAAGAAATAACCCCCCAAAATTCATAAACTTTGTAGAAAGAAAAAAGATTCAAAGATTCTGGCTACATGAGAAAAACTTGTAAAAAAAATAAGGACAAAATCAGTGTGAAGAGAAGTATATTTTATACATACACTACTCGAATTTAATTATTTTGCAACTTTTAGTACAATTTAATAGAATTAGCTTTGTTCTTATACCACTGTAAGGCCATTATCATTGATTGGAAGGAAAACATGTTTCTTTTGTCATTAAATATATGTAATGCAAATAAGAAGTTATCCTCTTATTTTAGTATTGACTTTTTAGTTAGGCTGTAGAGTGGCTATCATATCCCAAATGGCATTATTTGATGTGAAGTCCATTAATCTTTATTAAGTAGAAACCATCATCAGTCTTGGGTCATTTTTGAATGTTTGCATGAAAACATGTTGGGTAGGACAAGAGAGACCTATCCCCAACACTAGAATGTTTTTCGGCGGGAGGACCCATTTACTATTCCAGCAATCAAGGAAAGTATTTTTTTAAATGTGTGATTTGATACAGTGAGTAAGAGGAAATAATCACATAGCAGACTAAACTGATGGTGAATTCTTGGTCGTTTTTATATCAAGGAGACTCTTGGCACTAAGTTTAGCATTTCAGTCTTTTTCAAATCTGGAGGAAAGGTTCAATAGTCAGAGATAGTACCATTAAAGTAAGAGAATAAAACATTTGGGTTCTACATAAAATCTAATACAAACTCCAAGGAATAACTGAGCTGAAGAATACTCTCTCAATAGAAAGTGAAACATTCATGACCTGGGTTTTTAAAATCTAGGCTTGATTGGTTATATTTATTGTACAGATAGTGACTCATATTGGCAAGGACAGAGACAGATGACTTATATAGATCCTGTTCAGCTTTAATATCTATTAAAGCATGGATGCATTCCAGGAATGAACTGACTAGGTTCAGGGAAGTTCAGTAGCTCCCAACATGGAAGCACCTGCCTGCCTTGCTGCCTCAGTTCGAACTAATTTGCAAATCTGTTCTTCACATGGCTGCTAATTAAATGAGGTAAGTCATTTTATATATATATCTATCTATCTATATATATATGTATCTGCACACACCTTTTCTTCTGAAAAAAAGAAGTCTGATAAAAACAATGTGAAAAAATAGGTGCAGAGGCACATAATGAAATTAAAGTATTAGGAGTACTGCAGTGCTAGCATGTTTTCCATCTGCTCCTCATGTGCACGTGCAGCTTTTTGCTAATACAGTTACTAGAATGAAGGGAGACTGTATATTAAAATAGAACCCTTTTTTTATCAAACAAATTGTTAATGAGATTTCCAACCAGGTTTTTTAAGGCTTGTATGTTTTCATTTGTTAAAAGCAGTTCTGGAACAAGCATGCTAGCATTAGTGGATATTAGTCTACAATACTTAGTAAAATGGGCTGAGTTAAAATGAATGAACAAGTCTTGGAGACTGTCCCAAAGACCTTTTACCTTTAAAAGGCTGAATAAGGAGGAAAATCAGGCATCAAATAAATTCTAGGTAAGCAAAATCTAGGTAAAGTTAGAGGACGGCCTACTTTTTATTAAAGATCTTTTAGATAGTAGTAAAAGAGATTATAGAAGGGTGTAAATGAAAATAGTCTGATTTGTTTAGGTAAATTCTGGAAGTGTTTTTCCTTCCATAAGAAGTTAAATAGGAGGAGATCCCTGTGATTCCCCCTCTACTCAGCTTTCATGAAATCCCACCTGGAATACTGCATACAGTTCTGGTGTTCTAGCATAAAAAGGGCACAGAACTGTTGGAGCAAGTCCAGAAGGGAACCATGAGTTTGAGAAGGGAAGTAGAGCACCTCCCCTATGAAGGCAGGCTGAAAAAGTTCAGGCTGCTCAATCTGGGGAAGAGCAGTGGATACCTCATAAGAACATTCCAGTATCTGAAGGGAGCCTATGGGGAAGCTGGAGAGCAACTCTTCATCAGGAACTGTAGTGATAGGTCAAGGAGTAATGGGTTCAAACTGAAAGAGAGGAAATTCAGTTTAGATGTATGGCAGAAATTATTTACTGAGAGTGGGGAAACACTGTAATAGGTTGCCCAGAGAAGTTATGGATGCCCCATCCCTGACAGTGTTCAAGGCCAGGTTGGATGGGGCTTTGAGCAATTTGGTGTAGTGGAAGGTGCCCCTGCCCACAGTGAAGTGGTTAGAAATAGATGATTTTCAAGGTCCTTTTCAACCCAAACCATTCTATGGTTCTGTGATTTTATATTGTAAGTGTATTGGGAAAAGTTCCTTGTACAGCTTTCCAAAATTTAAACTTGTATTTTTTTTTGTAAAGACCTGCCTTTCCACTTTGCTTTTTAATATTGGGAGCTTCTTCAAACAGAATGATAGATATTTTTTTAAAAAAGAATATTTTTTGTAACAAGAAAACCAATATATTATTTCTTTGGTCTTCCTCAGTGAAAAAACTCAGTGCTCCATTTAATGAATACTTCCTTTAAATTGTGCTCCTTATTTAAACAGACTGAAAAGTACTGATTATATTAATTGCTTCAAAAAGTAGGACAATACTATAGTTAAAATTACATTGACTGATACATTTTAAATGGTGATCACCTGCATGCATAGTTAGATCACAAACTGTCAAAAGGAAGATCACACCAGTTGAAAAGAATAATAAAAAGCACAGGAAATATCAGTGTTACACAATCATAAATATGGGTGATTTTCAGGTTTTTAAATTATAAACACTTGCATTCATAATTAAACCAGACACTGATGAGGAAGGTGTTAAAACACCTGTCAATACTGTCCAGAGCACTCCTTATAATAGACTACAGAATTCTGCATACAGTTTTGAATCTGAGCCCCCATTGACCAAGCCAGTAAAAACTGTACATCTTCATCTTTCAGTAGTCTCTGCTTCAGTTATCGGTGTGAGTTCTGGTGTATGTACTGTTCCAGGACGTCTACAAAATCATGCCATCTATTTTTGATCAATTACAGTATCCAGTAATACTTATAGTTATGTATATTTTATATTTATATTTATGTATGTTGTTGAAGAATAACACTTATTATACTTACTATTGTCACTTTTATTCTAGTCCACCAAGTGGGAATTTTACTGATGACATGAGTGGGGCTAAATGATTTGATGTAGTGAAAAAACAGCTCTTTTTTAACAAGCTGCCAGACCAGAGCAGAGCAATGTTACCTGATTATTTTTGTGCTGTTTTCTCTATTTTACTTTACAATAGGTATGCTTAGTGACTTTCACAGACAGCTAAGGAAGGTGACTTCCTACATTTCAGAAAAAGAATAATGTTTTTTTAACAATTTGTTGATCATACTGCAGGTGACACAGAAAAGAATAGACGGTTTGCTTGCTTAGGATCACCATAGAAAAGAAAAAGTTTCATTTCTGACACAATATAATTTTACAGAGACAGTAAAGTATAGGTCTGACAGTGAAATAAAAATAAAAGATGAGTTTAAATCTTTGATCTGATAGAAGTGTTAACAGAATTGAGAAATCTAGGGCTTCTAAATCTGCTAACAGGTTTATACTTGCCTGCATGTTATCAGCACCATATTGAGGTAGTTCCTTGAAGAGCCAAGAGAAAAGGTAGTCTTGACTCCGTTCAGTCCTGAAAAATTCAGCACTGAGGATTAGTACATCAGACAGTCAACCAAAAAGCCTGGACTGGAACAAAAATAGAGGAGGAATCAAACAGCTAGGCTTTCATGATTTTGTTTTTCTTTGATTTCCATAATGGATATCAGCTTTTGGCTTTACCATCTGTGAGTTATCTTGCTGACTGCTGTCACACAGCTTTTGAGAAAGTAATTTTTTTAATGGGATAAAAAAACCCCCAAAACCAGTTAGCTCTGGCCTCTTCCAGGAAAATGAGAACTCCAAAGTTAGTGTAGAGGTCAGTAACTTCTGGTAGCAGGAACAGAGAACAACACAGCAAGTAATAATTTGGACAGTAAGATATCTTTCTTTTCATGACTCTTTACAAAGGAAAGATGACAGACTTTAATCTCAATCTGAGGTGGTTTTTTTTGTTGTTGTTTACATTGATATTGGTAAAATTAACAGCAGATTTTGGGAAGAAGGGATTAAAGTAATTGAGGTAAACACAACCAAAACTGTGCAAAATCCCATTTTAGCATTCTTACAAAATCATAAATTAATAGTGACTGCTGTGATCAGTTCCAAACATGAAAATCAAAATACAAATGAAAACATGACTTATGCCATTACACAGATATAAACCTATCATTAAAGTTGTAGATCATAGTAAGTAGCAAGAGTATACTTGCTATCAGTACAAGAAAAAAATCAGAAGCATGGAAGAAATAGTAAAAAATACCTTACACAATTATCAGATACAGCCTTAGTGTACTTCTAGTTACTGGAGCTGAATGCATTATATGGTTTTTTTTTCCCCACCATATGACAAAAGTTCTGCTTGGAACATACTTTCTTTGTTGCACTTTTCACCTCTAGATAACCTCCCCAGCCCCCTACTTTAACAGTATCTTTCTTCAAAGATTCTTCACACTGCTTATGCCACCATCAGAATTTTAATGTGAATTTCTGAGTATATGGAGTGTTATGAAGCATTAACACTTAAACCCACTGCTAATCCCCACATGGCTTGCTTTATTCTTTTAGATCTGTATATTGTATGAGCTACAGAGAACAATAAAACTGAGTAAGTACCTTGGAGAGAGAGCAAGAGCCTATGTGTGAAACAGGCTAAGTAACTGTAGTGGTACTATTTGAAGAATGATAGTCAAGGTGTTTTCAATATAGAATATTTTCGATCAGATCATTAGCCATAGTTAAAAACTAGTTTGCTGTCAAAGTTTGTCTTGAGGCCTTCTGATACCCAGGGGTCAATTTGGATACAAAATGAATATCAAGTTTGCTTCAAGAAGCAAAAATATGAGGTTTTCAACACATTCACATACAATTTTGAATAAGTAACACAGTAAAAAGGGTTTTAATAGCAAATGCTGCTTGCCAATCTTGTAACTCCAATCCAGCCTCGTGTTTACTCAATGAAATAGAAAAAAAAAATTATAAGCTGTTCATTCCTAATACACATGGAAACTTAATATTGCTTTTCTAAAATGAAAAACAAATATATTAATAATTCAAATCTAATGTGGGAAATCAAAGTGCAGTCTGTTGAGGTTATTTACACAGAAATAGCATATTTCTCTCTTTTTTATTTGTTCTATTCTTTCTGTTCTGACGTGCATATCTTTGGGTTTTGTGATATCTTCAGGCTTTGTGATACAACCAGAAAATGGCATAACAGATTTTCATACACCTTTTGTCTTAAAGTCATCATGTTTTTTAACATTGTGGCTACAGATCACATCAATAAGAATAAATAAACAGCTGCATGACATATAAATGCATTAAGAGCAAAACAAAACAGAATCCTTCTCCCATTATTGTCTGATTCTGAGTTTACATTATAATTTAGATAAATCCAAATCCAGTGATACAAATGTAGCTGAAGTTCTTCAGAGTAAAGTGTGAAAAATGTGTATTTATATAACTTTTGGTACCAATGTTAGGACACATTGTGCATATAAATGTATATCCTGATGTGTTTCATAATGCACTTTTAAGATTTTCAATGCTGTTGAATGATGGGGGGTTAGCTTGCTTGAATGAAAAAGCACAATTGATTTGGCTTTGTGCAAAAGAAGTACTTGCAGAAATACATATAAAAACTGTACAAACAAATAGGCATTACCTTCAAAAAACAGTGTACCTTAATAGTGGACTGTTGGAAGTCGGTTGAAGGATGAGAGGCAGCTGGGAGTAAGGAGAGGGTCAGCTGGAAATGAGGCTGGAGGGGTGTGTGGAGAGAATAGGAGTGTCCATCTGTCTTATTATCTTAGCTTTCACTTGACCTTGAAAAGAAACAAAATACTGTACATAAGTCTTGTAATTCTTGGAAGAAGGAGCTCCTTGGTTTAATGATGGTAAGCCGAATCTGAATAAAACACAAAGCAAACAACAACAAAGCCACACAAAATTTAGTCAGTAAAGTAAAAAGGACATTTACAGATAAGAAGCACTTTTAAATGGATAATCATAGCAATGGGGAACAAACCCACACAGACCTCCTTATGCATCCAAAGGAGATCAGTTTATTATAGAAATCTCACCCTTTATATACCTTTATTCTCTACCTGGCATAACTGAAACCAAACCGAGACTTAACAGAACTCAACAGAAGGAAGACTCCCATTGGCTGGCCCAGCAGCCGTGCTGCTGTCCACGCGTTCCACCATCCAATCACATTTCTGCTCATATTCTCTCCCTGGTCTGTCCTAGGGTGACTGTATAATCTTTGTATCCCCAGCCATCTGTTGTGTTTGTGCTGTATATTAAGTTCTGAACCTTTAAAACTGGTTCTGAGAGCGAAGGGGGAGAAAGAAGCAACGCACAGTTTGTTTTGAGAAAGCTGCCTGACTCACACACGGCCTTGCTCTGGCGTTCGTCTGAGGCATGGACAGCGGTGGAGCAGAGATCTCCTGTGCTTTTAGTTAGTTTTAGTGAACTGAGGCAGAGAAGTTCCCTGGACTGTTTTTTTTTTTTTTTTTTTTCTTTTTCTTGTGACTGTTTAAATCTGCTCTGGACTGACAAACCCAGAGGAGCAGCGAGGGCTGGCACCTGCGGCCGCCGGGCCTGGCCCTGCGGAGGGAGCGGGGCTGGTGAGAGCCTGAGGGAGCTGAGCTGCACTCACGGCAGGGACTGCCTCAGTTTGCCATCGCTCTTCGGAGCGGCCAGAGGTTTTATTGTTTCATATTATTCATTCTTTATGCTTGTGGGCATTTTGTTTGTTAAATAAACAGTTTTTTCCACTTTTCTCCGAGGAAATTTTTTTTCCCGGACTGGCTGGGGGGAGGGACCGTTTGAATTCGCTTTCCAGAGGAACCCCTTCAGAGGTTTCCTCCCAAAATTTGCCCTGAACCAGGACAGCGTCCCTCCAGCCTCATTTCCAACTGACCTTCTCCTTACTCCCAGCTGCCTCTCATCCTTCAGCCGACTTCCAACCATCCAGCCTGCAGCTGTGCCTTTCCCATAGGGCCTTCCAGTGAGAACAAACCTTAAACACTTTTACAATTATAAGTCAAACCCTACAGATAACCAAAGGAAATTTGAAAGAAAACACATAACCTCGAAAAGCTAACTTTATTGCAGTCTGTTAGATATTTTTCCTTCTACGTTTCCTAGTGCTTGATAAGTAACCAAGACAAATTAGTTCTATTTAAAATGGTTTTGTTGCAGAGAGAAGCAGATTGTTTTAAATATGGACACGTACACTTCAGACCAGAAATATAAGGACCAACATAAACTGTAAAAGACCTCTTAACAACATATGTCTTAAAAAAAATGCAGAGAACAGATGAGACCAAGAAAAACAAATTAATGTGGATATAACTTCCTTGTAGATCAGTACTGAGTATACAGGCTCACAGTGAGCGCTCTCTTTTGAGAATAAAGTGTAACAAATAAGTGGAGAAAAAAGCTCTAAGCAAATTATATATAAATAATATACAAGAAATAAAACTAAAGGAAGATGAAGTTGACTTACAGTAAGGTCATAGAATCCCAGACAAGAAGTTAGATAACATAAGATATTCCCCTGCCACCAATGAGAGATATAACTTGTTACAAGTATTTTTAAAGGATGGTAAACCATAAGAGATTAGTTAAGTTAAACCCAAGGCCAGAAATTAAGAAGGAAAAATCCTATTTAAAAAGGATTTTTTTATGTATCTTAAGCTCTTACACTTGAGATTTAGTGTACTACCTGTTATACACAGAATAACACACGATCTTGTTTATGTAATATTTCTAAACAAAAAGTCATTTTGCAGACTACAGGAAAAGAAATTGAAACTTCCAACCTGAAGAATGGGTTATTTTAAAAAATGAAATGTTGAAGATGGAAAAACATCAAGTCATATTTAAGTTAAAGGTTTAAAAGTTTTAACAAAAGTTAAAAACAATTATATAATCTCTTGTATACAAGCTAGTTTATTCTATACTAGGTTATTTTAAAAGTTATTTTAATCTTAATTTCATAAACTTCCACAGAGACTATCGAAGTCTTTCAGGGGTCTAGGTAGTTTGGCTTTTTCCACAGACACTTTACTTGAATTTTAAACACCAACTCAGAATTTTGGTTTAGTTCCTTAATAAGTCCCTACAAGCCTGTTTTTCTAAGGAAAAGTAAAGAGAGTTCCCATCTCCCTATAATGTCTTTCCTTTGACAGGAAACTGTTTGCTATGAGTCAAAAATCTCTAGTCCACATCCACATGTTTTAGCACTAGCATGCCTCATCCATATTATGGGATTAGATCCTGCATATCTATAAAAAACCAAATACATATGCTGTCTTCTATAGAATTGCTTCTGCAACAACTCATAAATAGGTAATTTTTATTCCACAGAATTTCCTTTTCTGCCATTGCAAATACTTGCAGGAACACAAATGCCACCTTCCCTTCCGTAACAGGACTCCCTTATGCACAGCTGATAAGCAGTTACCTAGTTGCTGTTTCAACTCATGTACCTTCCTTTTCTTCCTCCTCCTTCCAAGACACAACCGCCAACATCAGAAAATTACTTAGCCACTGGCTTATCTTAAGGAAGTGTGAGAACTCTCTCTAAGTTTTCACCTGGAATCCCACTGGGATCCAGTGGGTGAAGCTCTTTAACTTTGCGTGCAACACAGTACTGCTGATTGCAGTTAAGTGGTTCAGTGTAGAATTACAAAAAAAATTACAAAAAAGCCTAGTTTCAAACTTCTCTGCTGCTGTCCTCTTCCTACAGACTCATATTTCCTTGCAATTCACAGTCACATGTAAGCATTAATGTCCCTGGTTGAATCTCAAGTCTTTAATTGGGCTGTTGAAGTCCAGACAGCTCAAGCCTCAAGTGACTATTTCTTTTGTAATTTTGGCATCTGTTGTAGAGATATTTGTCTGCAAAGAATGTTAAAGGACATCCTGACAGGATCTGTGTATAGGTCATTCACTCAATCACAGTTATCTTCTCTTTTATAACTGTAATTATTTTTGTTCATTAGATGATTTTTTTAAAAAGCAGGTGAAATTTTGTAAACTTGAAATGAGTTTCAACTTGTGATTTGGAATTTGGGTCCATGTTCTCAATTTAAAAGTCATAAAGTGTACAACAAAAAATGACACAATATACAAACTCTTGTAAAAAATGAAGAGTTTTCCAGCTTTCCTACTTTCCAGAAATATAAGAAAGAAGAAATCACCTACTTGTGAAGGGATACTTTTTTGATAACTCCCATATTTAATTACTCTTGTTTTCTATCTGACTATATCTTCCTAGAAATGTCTATAGAATGGATAACTAATTAAGAACATGGTTTCAGAAGTTATTAAATACTTGCTAGATCAGGATCTGACTTACCTTACTTAACTGAAGCATGCTTATTCTAACTGATTGATGTATCTCTTAATCTTGGAAGTACCTGATATTTTACTGTCATGTTATCCAACTGAATCTAGAGCTAATGGCAGAAGTTCCAACTGTAGGAGAAGAAAACAATTGCAGATAAGTCTGCATTCCTGTTAATTATGCATGTTTTCTGTAAAGTCTTTCTGAAAATACATGCTGACAATCATGTTATCAGTCAAAAAAATTCCTACTTATTCTTAAATGTGTTCCAAAAAGAAGGTGAAGCTCTGATTATTACCCAGAATGTGTGAACTAAGAAAGTTGTTGGGTTTTTTTTTCTCAGCTAGTAGTGGTCTTTGTAAAGCAAAAAAATTATTATATTTTCACTTTCTCCCTGGTAGGATCTGATAAACTTAGATGACTTTAGATATCCACCTTCTAAATTACTATTTATAAGAGTACTCCTGAACATCTGCCACATCCTGAATATCTCACAATATGCTTCATTTTTTTCATCTGAAAGCTCACAGCACTTCAGCACTTTCTGGATTGTTCTAGCTTATCCTGATCAACAAGACATCTGGTTCCCAAATTCCATAGGTGTTCAAAAGAAAGACTTAGAAATGCTTTAAACCACTTCAGCTAACACATCTTAGAGAAACTGTCCCATCACAAAATAAATTTATGACTGAGGAAGGTCTGCAGCACTGAAAAAAAAAAACAAAAAAAAAAAAAAAGAAAAAAAAAAGAGCTGATTACAGCCAGTATTACTTCTTAGTCTCTTTTCTCTAATTACATTTAACAGCGCACCCATTTAGTGTAAGGAGTAAAGATTTCCAGTTCTCAAATGCACACTAATGTTAGTTATGTTTTAGTTTGATATAATTCCTGTTGTCTTTCTGTCAAAATGGACAAAAACTCATTCAAAAACTCTCTTGAAAGCATTACAAGGTCCTCCACCATAAATAGCTTGTGACTTACTTTTCAGGAAACGTATATGAAACTTGAGGGTAGAGTTCTTTACTCTAGAAAGTGAGTATTTTTTCTCTTTTCCACGTGCAAGTGAATGCCGCATTGATGGTAGTCAGTAAGATAACCTTAGTAATGGTGATATTTCTGAAACTGTGCATGGACTTTCCTTTGGCCATTATTCTGTGTACTGTATATACCGCAAAACTCAGATCCATATGCTTAGTGTTTCCTGACCTGATTTATGCAAATTTATTGTATTCTATAGATCAGGTTTCTAAGGCACGCTGTGGGCTGCTCCTGAAACGTATACACTTATCTGACATTTTTAAAATTTTCTTGGTGGCTAGAGACTTGGGATTTAGGTAGGTGTTTCACCTACTATATCTTAAATTAGATTTAGCTTTTAGTTTATATTAATTTTTACCAGTTGGTTCACTTGTAATTTACAGTTCTTTAATTTTTGCCTTTGTGCATTCCCCAGGCAACATAGAACTCAATAAAGCTATTTGTTGCTATAGGCAACAGAATTGTTTTTCAATATATTGTCAGACTGATGGTATCATTTGAATTTTGATACTTTGCTGCAATACTGTTTATGATTGTTGTCATGGAGGGAGATAAAATTATTTTGATTGGTTGGCACACTGTACACGTGAGCTATCACTGTTTCTTGTACTGCTTTTTAAGATGACTGTGATAAATAAAGGACTAGTCCCATATGAGACTGATCCCTGGGGAGAGATAATTCTTCAATTTGATAAAAAATGGCCCTGTTTGGAACAATTTCCTGAGAATTTAAAATGCCAATATATTAGCAGTCACACTGTATTTTATAACATGAGTGCATGTAAACAATATCATATTTCATTGATTTAAATATTAGAATACAGAGTAAAAATCTAGGATTTGTTTTTTAAAGTTATTTTCGTGTAAGGTTATCACCAGAAATATCTGTCTGAGTATTGTTAATAAATATCTGGGTTATTGGAGAGAATAAATATGTGAAAATATGTCATAAAATTAAAAGGGGTGTTACTGATGTAAAAACTTTACTGATTTTGTGAAACAAATCAGTAAAACAAATATTTGTTTTCTCAAATTGTAGGATCAATGACAGGTATGATCACTGATAAAACCCTAAAACTATCCCCTCATGGAAATCCTTTTCCCCTTGAGTAGAATTGTTTGTTTAGTCATCTTCACATGCATTTTATCTTTCTTTTATTTCCCCCCTGAGATGTAAATTAATGTTGCCCAATGGTTGCTGTTGCTAACTGTAGAATAGAAAGTAATCATAGTACAGAAAGTTAACTTGAATGTTAAATAAGTATCTCTCCTGCTGCATCAATTTAGTGAAGTGCAGAGCATTAACAGTATCTCTAAAACTAGCTTGTTGGGGAAGATGAAGTCCGAGAATTGTTAAGGCTGGAAGACTGTAAGATTGGGTAGTACTGATCTGATAGCCTAGTACTGCTATGTTCACCACTAAACCAAGTGTCACATCCACATGCCCTTTGAACACTTCTGAGACAAAGGTTTGAAAATTCTAGCTAATCTTAAGTAAACTTAAGAGCATACATTATATTTTAGAATGTATAGTACATTTTAGAAAGCTTTAGTGAATATCGAGCACTGGGCCTGCTACCCTTTTCATATTTTAAGACAGTACAAGCATCTAGGGCCCCTCATTAATAAGAAAAATGACTAACCTAAACACAACACTATAATATGGCTAAGAATGCAGAAAAAGAGAAAAACAGACTCTCACCCAGCAGAAACTGTTTTCTTGCCTTAAAAAAATCCCAAAAGAACCAAAGCACACATGAAAGAGATAAAGGTAAAGAGTTCACTGAAGAAGACTCCATTTCCCTCATCTTCTAGAGACCCACAGAGACCACCACGATGAACTGAGTATGCCCAGAAAGGCGTAGAGTTAATTATCGTACGAGGCGAGGACAGGCGGGGCCAGGGAATAAATATATATGAGGATTGTGCAATGCCATGCATATGTAAGACCTCAGGGTGAGCTCACTGGTATTCATGCATGTCTTTGGTGAAGTTATTCCCCACGCATCTCAATGTCAAATGAAAATACATACTGCTCTAACAACTAATATTAGTTGTAGAGTTCTTTTCTGCCCTGTTTCATGTCCAGGGATGATTCTACCACTTCCCTGGGCAGCCTATTCCAATGTCTTTTCAGTGAAGACATTTTTCCTTATGTCCTTCTCTGAGCTAACTTGAGGCCATGTCCTCTTGTTCTGTCACTTGTTTCTTGTGAGAAGAGAGCAACCCAACCTGGCTACAATCTCATCTCCTGTGAGCTCCTCTTTTCTGGGCTGAAAAATCCCAGCTCCTCATAAGACTTGTGCTCCAAGACTCTTCACCAGCTTTGTTGATTTTCTCTGGACATGCTCCAATGGAGGGTGAAAAAGGACTAGCAGGATGCCACAGGAACCTTGTGGTGGTGATATCTTTCTACTTAAGCGCTCTCTCTCTCTCTCTTCCCTTCTCTCCTCCTTTCTCTCTCTTTACATCACATTAACTGTTTAATAAAATCCATAGTATTGACTTTGGCATAAGGTCTCATTTGCAACTCAATTCAGGCAGAGTTATCTCTTATAATCCATCAGAAGCATCAAATGTTTTCTCAGTCTTGTGTCAGGAATTTTGTCCTCAGCTAACAAGGATTTGTTGATCAGATTTTTGTCATCAGTGTTTATTGGAACCAAAACAGGTTCCATGTTTATGGTATATTATGCCAGAACATGGAAAGAAGGTGAGATAGAACTGAATTTACTAAACACATCTATCTTAAGTATAATGACAAGATTGGCTGATTTAACTCTTATTTTAGACCTTGTTAATGTCTTAATTCATAAATGTGAATGATTTGCTGGCTATGGTGAAACTGGGCCACCAAATGCCTGAAGAAATCAAAGCCTTCATTAAAAAATAAAACAGACCAAAGAAAACTTGTTTTTTTTCCTTGCAGATATTAATGATAATATTTTTAAAATATTCATTAAAAGGAAGCCTGCAAATAACCAACCAAAACTGAAACAACCAAAATGGTCCGTTTGTAAACTATGCTGTGTTAAAGAAGAAGGAATTAAAAGAAGGTTCAAACAGCTGCATTATTTTTAAATGCTTTTTTTCTCTAGTTTGAGCAGACAATGAAGGAGAGAATTAGTATTTTAGGAATTTCTCAGTGGATTGTGAAGCTCAATAACATGGTGTTTGGCAGATGTTACAATCGGGGAATGGAAAGGCTAAAACAAAAGATGTCATTCCAGCTTCTTAAAGTTGAAGATGTTAATCCAGGATTTCCCACTGAAAAGTCTGGGTTTATAATGAGTTTTGTTATAGATTGTTGCATGTAGAAAACATAAATTATCTTTATACACTATTTTTTAGGTTTGGGATGAGAAGATAACAGTAGTTTCAAGAAGTCAGCAAAAATGGACTTTCCCCGTGAACTACCCACCTGCATTCAAAAATGTCAGAGAATTATAAAGTACTCTGAATAACAAAATTTACTTCTGTGTGTGACCAGCATAAGAATATCTTGGAATATAACAAATATCTTGAAAGAAATATCTTTTTTCACCTCTTTATATCATCTATGGAAAGTCACAAAGAGTAGATAATGCTCAACTGCAAGAATAGTAATTGTGTTTGTTCACAAAATAAGAATAGTCTCTATGTATTCTCCTTGAGCATCTGTTCAAGAAAGGCCAGAAGCAATTCTTTCATTAATCACTGAATGTCATGTGCAATAAATCTACCTCAACTCAGCATGATATAGTTTTTGCAAGTAGTCAGTTCATTTGTAAATGTTATGTGTATGTCAGTTCAACGTGGGTTAGCCCTTTCCTTCATCATGCTGCTTAAGAGTTTATTCAGACAGAGTTGCCAGGACACTACCAAGACATTGTTAGCAAGCTAATTAGTGATGACTGTCCTATGCTTACATAACAGTAACTATTTTGTAGATATACAAAATGCAATATACAAACTGTAATCTGCCATCTACAACTTGGCATTTGTAAGAAAAGATTGTAATTTGCATTTTTCTTCACACTTTTTTTATTCATTTCTAGATACAATTAGAAAGAATATGTAACAGTTAATGGAATAGTTTATACTGAGTGTCACCACTTACAGGATGGCCAGGGTATCAGACCCAGCCAGCAGGGGTTTAGGAGGGGTAGGTCATGTTTGACCAACCTGATCTCCTTTTATGACCAAGCGACCCACCTGGTGAATGCAGGGAAGGCTGTGGATGTTGTCTATTTGGACTTCAGCAAGGCCTTTGACACCGTCTCCCACAGCACACTCCTGGAGAAGCTGGCAGCTCAAGGCTTGGACAGGAGCACTCTTTGCTGGGTTAGGAACTGGCTGGATGGCCGAGCCCAGAGTGTGGTGGTGAACAGTGCTGCATTCAGCTGGTGGCCAGTCACCAGTGGTGTTCTTCAGGAGTCTGTGCTGGGGCCAGTTCTGTTCAATATTTTTTATTGATGACATGGCTGATATTGAATCTTTTATTAGTAAATTTGCAGATGACACTAAGCTGGGAGCATGTATCCATGGGTTGGAAGGTAGGAGGGCTCTGCAGAGAGACCTGGAATGGTTGGATGGATGGGCAGAGTCCAGTAAGATGAAGTTTGATAAGTCCAAGTACCAAGTCCTACATTTTGGCCATAAAAAAAACCCTGCAGTGTTATAGGCTGGGGATGGTGTGGCTGGACAGTGCCCAGGCAGAAAGGGACCTGAGGGTACTGGTGACAGCAGCTGAACATGAGCCAGCAGTGTGCCTGGTGGCCAAGAAGGCAAATGGTACCTGGACAGCAGGAGCAGGGAGGTCATTCTTCTCCTGTACTGGGCGCTGGTGAGGCCACACCTTGAATGCTGTGACCAGCTCTGGCCCCTCAGTTTAGGAAGGACATTGAGATGCTTGAATGTGTCCAGAGGATGGCAACGAGGCTGGTGAGGGGCTTGGAACACAAACCCTGTGAGGAATGACTGAGAGAGCTGGGGTTGTTTAGCCTGGAGAAAAGGAGACTGTGAGGTGACCTTAGAAATCTTTACAACTTCCTGTAAGGTGGTTGTAGCCAGGTGGGGGTTGGTCTCTTTCTCCAGGCAGCAATTGATAGAATGGGAGGACACAGTCTCAAGCTGTGCCAAGGAAAATATAGGTTGTATATTAGGAAAAAGTTTTTTATAGAAAGGGTGATAAAGTACTGGAATGGTTTGCCTGGGGAGGTGGTAGAGTCACCATCTCTGGATGTGTTTAAGAAAAAGACTGGATGTGTCACTTGGTGCCAGGGTTTAGTTGAGGTGTTAAGGCTGGGTTGGACTTGATGATCTTGAAGGTCTCTTCCAGCCTAGTGATTCTGTGATTTTGTAAGTATCTTGTATTTTGAGCAGAAGATCTGTGGAAAGTACAAAGGAATTGTCATGTTTTCCAGAATGGTAGGTGCAACAGACAAATAACTGAAATGAGCAGGGCAGCATAGGACAATAATTTCTCCTTCATTCCTGATTTTCAACTTCCCTGTGCTAAATTCAGTGAATAATTACCGAGTGTTGAACTTCATGTTACCAAACCACAACAAAAAGAAATAAAGCAGTCTGGGAGTTATGATAAATTTTAAAGGACAGAGCTTCAAATACATACTTCAGATTTTCAATGTAGGCCTTTATTAACCCAGTCACAGCATATACAGCAAACAATTTGATCAAGTTACAGGGTGTCATATAACTGCCATACAATATCCAAATACAGGAAAAAGGTATGATCAGTGGGTTCCTGTCTTATTCTTTTCCACAACTAAAGAGGGAGGCCTTGTACTGCCAAATCCCTAAGAACCATACATGAGGTTTTTCTGACCATAAACTAAAGATTCCCAGGGGCCAGCCTTGACCCCTGGAAAATCTGCACTGTAATACAGCTGAGCTCAGGAAGTTACCCCTGATTACTACAGGTTACCTAACCAACTGGATTTAGAAATTTTATGATAATACAATAAAGAAAAATTAGTAATTCTGATCAGATTTAGTCTATTTACAATGCAGACTTTGTTTCCTGATAAAAAAAATATATATATAATGCATTTTTTGGAGTTCTACTAGGGGTTTTCTGAGACATGCATAATAATGGAAATAAATGAAGCACAGATCCTCACGAAATAGGAAATAATAGAACTGGGATCAACTGTTCTGAGTTTTACAGATGTCCCTGTAATGATAGGGTGTATCTGTGAGGTGTACTGAGAAATTTTGATAACTTCAGTGATTTATCAGCATTTAAGGAAGCAGAAGATCTTTTTAATCTGGGTGACAGGGGACTAGTTTGATAAGAACCTCTGTCCCTTCTCTTGGTAAGTTCAACTTCATTTTTTCATGAGAAAATCTGAAGAAATTTTAGTAGTCATTTCATGACCTGCAAATACTCTATTTAAATAAAAGCACTCAGGCAAAAAAAAAAAAAAAGGAAATCTGGGGGTAAGAAAAAACCCACAAAGATCTTGTAAGAAAAAATTCTAGTAATCTTTGCCAAGTGTAAGGAAAATTCCACTTTTGTCAAAAAGATATTGAATTATATACTTTTATATTCTAATATATTCATTGAATATAATGAGTGGGGACTGAAAACTTTGTTGCAATAATTTCTACTGTGTGCTACCTTCTTTGCAATTAGAATTTCCATAAATTTGGTACAATAAAGTTTATTTTGTAGATGTCAAGTGTGTTGCATTAATCCCTAGGAAAATTAATTAGAATATATTTAGTAACTGTTAAAGAAAATGAAGAATAAATATTCTCAGAATAGTTTGAGTTTAATTTTGTATTCAAATATTGAAGTATTTTTTTAAATGCTGGGTTATGTTTGCTTATCATTGCATACAAAAAATGAGCTCCTTCAGCTCTCTACATCTGATTTGAAACTTAATAATCTACACTTCCCACTAATATGAAAAGGGAAAAAAGAGATTTAAAAAAGTATGGATTAAGAAAAAAATATTAAAACTTAATATTATGGATATTACTTAATCTTGAACTATTAGTTTGGAACTTGATGTTCCAGCACCATGCCTACCTTTTATTTGTAAAAGCTGTTGATGGTCAGAAAAATATAATGAGAAAATTTATTTGCATTTGGTTTGGCTTTAACTTAGATAACTTCCCTCATCTGAAAATTCGGAGGGATTTTTTTTGCTGTTGTTCTCTTTTTTTAATTCACAGGCTATTAGAGAATTAGGTAGTGTGTCATATCATAAAACATTACCATACTTACTAAAATACATCAATAACTTAAATATTTTCATAATTTTACTTGGTGTTTAGAGTAAATAAAAGTTTTCCTACAAAATTTACTCCTTGGCCAATCCTTGGGAAAAGAAAGGAATTTGAATTTCAAAAGGGATTTTAATTTTTCTATTAAGTTTTTTCATCTCCTGAGCTATTAGAATTCTCCCACTTGCCTAGAGATATAGATATTTGTACTGTCCTTGTCCCTTTTAACTTTGGTCAGCATTAGCTAGAGTCAAGCACAAATTATATTATGTTCTGTGTTCAATAAAATCTTATATAAAATCTCTCTAATTGTAAACTGAGCTTTTTCTTAGTTATCCTCTAAGTCTCATATCCATTCTGATATTTCTGATATTCTAAAAACTATATGGATTATTTTTGTTTGCTTAAACAATTACAACTCAGCTACTGCATATTGTATTGAAATATAACTGTAAAAGTCACAAAAACATTTGCTGAGAAAAATAAAATGCTTGTTGTGTTTAAACAGTTTGGTAAAAATCTGTCTTTAGCATGCATCTTGATTTGTAAAGTAGTCAATCTAATATCTGAAACCTTGGCAGTGAGTTAAATCTGTTCATATATTTAAAAAAAAAAATGTTGCTCTACCAAAAAGGAGTGCATCTGCTTTCTACCCCAATAAATCACAGTGGGGGAAGACATTTTTAGAAAATTAACAGTCTCACTATGCATATTAATACCTACTGCCACTGGACTTGTGCTGCTCATACCTGCAACAGTCTTATTTTCATATTCCCTGCTAACAGTAAAATGTTAAGATTTACACAGATACTGGAATTTACCCAATTTTTTAAATTACCAAAAAAATAACATCAGCATAGAACATAAATTAGAAGTGAAGAAATAACCTTCTCTCTTTGAGAAATGTAAGCACACACATCTTGCCTGCACTCCCAGTATAATGTTATCACTATTAACATTGCAGAAATAATAACTTCTCCAGATTTCACTATCTCTAATTAACAACTAATGATTAAAAAATATGTTTGTTTTTATTTTATTTAACTGGACCCTTAAAACATATTAAGTAATAATTTTAATCCATTGAAACTTTTATCAGTAAGCAAACTGAAAGAGTTTTAGTCATGGATAATAAATACTAATTATTAAATGCTATTTAAGAGGTTTTTTAATTTTATCTTTTTTATTTATTTTGATAAGTCTGAAATTTAAGGGTATTACTTTAGAGAGAAAGTGACAGCATAAGAAGAACAAATTCAAATGCAATTTAAGAAATATAGAAAGATTTTTCTTATCACTGTCAAAGTAGACTTATACAATAAAAAATGTCTCCTCCTATTCTTCAAAAGCTCCATTCCCAAATTACTAGCTTGGGTTTTTTCCTTGAGAAAGAGTAACCAATTTGAAATTGTATGTGTCTAATTTTTTTCTCTACTGAGAGAGAGTTTTCTTTACTGATAGGTGAGATTTCAAAACATTGAGATCAAGACAATCATATTTGTCTGGTGGCCACAGGCAATGATACAGCCCTATGTATACAGTATTCCTTAGCAACAAAGAACCCCACAAACAAACATAAAAATTTGTTTGTTTTTGCACTGTGAAGATCCTTAACTTTTCAATAAATGTGCACTATACAAAATCTTATACTTCTAATAAAATGCACATTATATTTTGGTGATTATTAGAATTTTTTTAAATCTATCTCTTCATATCTATGCCCATGGCTTGGTCATCTTTTAGTCTATATGCATATGTTTTGCATCATGTCTACTCAAATATGACATGATTGCAAATAATTTATAATCCGATATCTGAATCTGTATTCAACCCTTGCTTTATGGCTTAGATTGTAGCCTCTACTCTATGCTTCTGGAAACAGCTTTCACAGTTATTAACAAACCAACTGATAGATAAATTTTCAGCCTACTGTGGTTATTGAAAAGAAAGAAAGAAAGCCATAAAAGAAATAGAGAAAAATTGCTTACCCTGTTTAATTGACCTCATTCCCTTCCAGAGTGTCTCATATCCATACCTGGCGGTATGCATAGCTAAATTGTTTTGTCCGATTAAATTTCTCTATGGTAGGTAAAAAACTTTATCTTTGAACTTATGTCAGAGACAGGAAGATATTTTCTGAATAAGCTCAGAACTCCATTGAAGGCAAAAATGAACCACTAAAATGGCACTGTTTTATGGCAGAAAGGTAAAATAAAAGGCTGGTGATGGGAAAGGTGGCTTAGACTGAAAATATTCTCTTACCTATAGCTTTCAATTGATTCATCTTGATCTCATTATTGGTAGAAACCTAATGACAAAAGTCCTATCTTTTCCATGCTTCAAACTCCCCAAAAAGTAAGAAATAAATTATAATAAAACATTACTGATACCTCCAGAAACTATTTTATAAGAAGACATTTATTGGAAGAAAAAAATGAACTGGTGACAAAGTATAGGGAAAAAAGATAAAATATAATGAGAATATGACCTTATCAAAATATTTAACTCATCTTTTTTTAACCTTCCTATTAATTTTAGCGAGTTTTTGTTTTGAAATAGTTAGTAGCACCAATGTCTATATTACATTTTTTAGTGGTTGGGTGTTTTTTTGTTTGTTTGTTTTAATTATGTATCATTCATACTGAGCCATGACACTGTTTATAAATTTGAAGTGTAGAAGTATTTTATTTGCATGATTATTTATTTTTCAGTTTCCTTATGGCTCCTGAATCATTCCTCTTCACTTTCTTTGTGTCTTCAAGCTCTTTATAAGAACTAGAAACACACTTTCTTGTGAAAGCTGAGATTCTGATACTGCTGGTTTTTTTCTAAACACCGGACTCTGTGACAAATATCCAATATTACTATATTTGTGAACAATGGCAAGAGTCAAAACCAGCAGAATCTTGCAAGTAGGTTTTCTTCTATTTTGTCAGATAAATGTATGAATAAAAAAACAAAACCAAAACAAAACAAAAAAATCTTAGGTCTGGCTGGCATGCCCTTCCTGAAGCAAGAAGATATATGAAATATTTGAGGAACATGAGATCAAATTTCTCTAGACTTGAAAATACTTTTAGGAGGACCCTGACAAGTGCCGGAGGGCTGCTGAGTAGTTAGATGTAGTTAGCATGGACTCCAAAGGCATTCTTGCTGCTTCACTACAGAGTTATGTAGGCTGTTTACTTTTTGTAGAAGCAAAGTAAAGGAACACGCAGGATGTGTTGCACTGCAGCAGTTAGGCTGCATGTAGCACTAAAACGCATTTAGACTATCCCATGATTTGTTACATTAGATTATAACTGTATGCGAGACTCCACTATATCTCCTATTCCACACAAGGGGAAAAATAGTATAAAGACAGTATTTTGGGTGTGCCTCGAATATCACTCAGAAGTACACTAGAGATTCAGAGCATGTAAGTGGGAAGCTGTTATGAAACATAGTGAATACAATGGTGTACAGGAAAATGAAGTGACGGAGTTTGCATCTTTCTTAAATAGGAGAGGGGAAAATGAAATTCTTTAGCAATGTTTAAATTAAAATGGATTCATTTTTTTTCTTTCACATCTTGAAAGAGTTCCCAAGACATTTGACCTTCCATCAACATCTTACAGATACCATTTTATGCCAACCTGGTGGCCTGTTTCTTATGACAAGGCACAGTCTGAGTATTTGTGAAGGAGAATGTGAATGGCTCTATACTTGTCTTCGTAGTTTGGAAATTATTCCCAGACACAGCTTTTTCTGCCTCAGAATCCTTCCTGATGCCTGCAGGTGAATCCAGATTCTTCTGTTTCAGAAAATCCTACCTGATATCCTGCCTGATTTTTTTGTGTTTCTGTTCTGAACTATTAAATGCACATAGAAATTGCAAAACAGATGAATAGATGTTATCTGTATTAAAAATTCAGGATTGATTCCTCAGAGACCTTGAAAAAAATAGAATAAAATTGCTGCACTTTTTGTTCTTTTCATTCATGTTTTCATTTTTAAACCTTAATTTGGTACACTCACTAATATAGGGTTCTCTCCTCTTGATATCCTGTAACTGTAAGGCATACATTTTGTACAAGGTTTATCTACACAGTTCTACAATAGTAAAATATTTAAAACATTTTGTACAATAGGCATTTGGTTTGATTCATTGCTTGGTATAATGCGAGTTAAAACATTTTTGTCTGAATGTGTCCCAAATTACCTGGCAACAGATATGTCCTTCTTGATTAAAACATGCTAATCATTCCCACTAATAAATACTCTGTTTTCTTCACATTGCTATTGTCATTTAGACTGACATTTTAAATATGCCTTATATGGCTTGTACCTTAATAAAATTATTTAATTGGTTCCATTTTAATAGATTCAATTATTATAAACTCACTAAAGTTTTAATACTTTTTTTTTTTAATTAGTTCAGGGAAATTGCATAGAAAGTAGAAGCCAGTAAATATAACAAAGGAAATCTTCATTTAGAACTGCCCAGTATTATTTTCCATTACTTGTTATTGCCATAATTTTTATTATTAATTAACCTTTAAACTGCATAAAAATAATGTCACACAAGAGGCAACTAATTTCTTTCTGTTCATTGCTAAACAGCTAAACAATTTGGTATTTTTCGTCAACTTAAATTTTATAGGTTAATTCAAACTTCCTCTAAATGATCACTAAGCACAAAACATTGATAATAAGAAATATTTCCCCACATTTTTATGCATCTATTTTATATCAGCATAAGTTGGATTACAGAAGTGAATTTTAGTATAAACAAGAATATTTTTTTGATTTCATTTTGAGTTTGTTTTGATAGAGTGGAAAATGCACTTAAAAAGTAAACCTATTAAAATGAAGATAGACCTTAAATATGGCATCAAAAAGTATATAATGGGTGACATCTTTCAGTGTAGTAAATCTGTGAATTGAGACATTATCTGCAGAATGGCTTCAGTCTCTTCATTTCATTTTAATTTGTACCTTATCTCCCAGACAACACTGGATTGTTCCTTCAGGCAATAGCCACAGGAAATCACAATTGCATTTTCAGTACAGGAATACCAAATAAGTGTCATTGAAAAGATATTTTAAATATCTACATTTGTTTTTGTCATCCTTAGTATCAGACCTGTAGTGTGAACTATTACTTATTCTCCAGAGGAAGTGATTCTATATTCTCCAGATAGTCCAAATTGTGAATTTAAGATGCAATTGTGTGTACTATATAGCTTTAAACATGAATGAGAGGAAGAAGAGCATGAGTTCAAGCAATTCAGTGATTCACATACATCTGTATGTGAAGCACTTAAGAAAATGTAGATATCTAACAGGGAATGCAATATCAGTGTTTGAGCATATTGTGTTTCAAATTAAGTTACAAGTAATTATCCAAAGTCAACAAATTAATTAGGGTTGAGATTAAAAAAAAAATATTACTGAAAAATCACATAACTTGCTCTTTTTTTTTTCCTCATTCATCACTTGTAAAATGTTCTGAACTGTAGCTTTTCCAAGCCTCACATTTGAGAGGAAACATTCTCTGCTTACACATCAGGGTATTACCAAGTCTGACTATCCTTAGTCAGCCTCCCCAGGGCTTTCCCCAGCCATGCCCACAGCCTAGAATCCCATTGCATCCCCATACTCTCCACTCCAGTCATGCCATAGGAGTGCCCCATTCCTGAGCTGTTATCTTGGATTCCTCAACCTCTTATCTTGCTTTTACCTGATGAACACTGGACTCTTAACAGGAGCTGTTTCTCTTCTCAGCAGCTCTGTGCTGTCCTGTTTCATGCCTGCCCTCTCTTCCCACATCCCCAGGGAGTAGTCCAGCTCACTGTTCCCTGACACTCTGTGTAAAAACACAGATTTACCTACAAATCCCAGGTGCATTCCTCCTCCCTGCTGCCAGCTCGCCTTTAAATCTGGGTCTGCTTTCTCTCAGTTCAGTTCTCTGAAGTGATGCAATGGAGGTCAAGCTAATGGCATGGCTAATAGCAAGCAGGAAGAGCGTTCTTTGGAAATATGAGAAAGAAGGAGAACCAGAACTACTACTGGCAGCTAACCCCTAAGACTGGTTTATGAAAGTTTTATTCACATTGTTATTTTCTTACTCAGAAAATTGGAGATAATGACCTATCTAGTGATTACTATGACTGACAGTTATGTGTGCATCTTAAAAACGAACAAAAAAGAATAACAAAAAAAATTCCCTACCCTTCTGCCCCAAAACGGGAATGATGAACATATAGTAAATGGCTAATAGTAGATGGCTTGATTTTTCTTCAACAGATTGATTTTACCAGTCTAGGAAGACAATTTTTAGATCACTTTAAAAGCATTTTCACTCCACAGAAACCATAGTGTATCATAGCTAGCTCCAGGAGATGCAATTCTAACAATAGGAGAATACTACAGATCACACTTAAAATGATACATAAAGCTCATGCCTGCCTTAAAAATATACACATTCCATCAACATGGATAAATATACTTTATTCTCTACATTGTCCTTGTTCATAGGTATTTCTAAGTTTTAGGGACTTGGTACCCCTGCTGAAAGCTGCAAAGCACCACTCTCTGTAAAGCCCTAGTTCTCACTTGGCGAGCTTATTTAAAAGAGGCTTAAGCTACTACTTTTCCCTGAGGTAGGGACATAGAAGCATATGACATTGTTCTCAGGAGATTAAAAAACAAATTTGTAAACTTTAGAAGAACAGTGTATTGGCACAGAATTTTCTCATAGCAGCCCTCACAGTGCTGTTCAGTGCACTGGTAGCTGGAAAGGTGTTGATAACACAGCAGTGTTTTGGGTACTGCTGGGCAGGGCTGGCACAGCAGCAGTGCTGTCTCTCAACATTCCCCCCCTGTCTCAGGGCTGGGAGCAGGCAAGGTCCTGGGAGGGGACACAACCAGGCCAGCTGACCCAAACTGACCAAAGGGATATTCCATACCATGTGACACCAGTTCAGATATAAAAGCCAAGAGAAGGAAAAACAATGGAAGAGGGGCATTCATTATTTACAGTGTTTGCCTTCCAAAGCAACTGCTACACATATGTTGAATCTCTGCTTCCCGAGAAGTGGTTGAACATCACTTGAGAATGGGAAGCTGAGAAAAAGTCTTTTTTTCTCTTTACGTATACATGCACAGATTTGAACATTTCCTTCGGTAAACTGCCTTGTCTTAACCTAAGAGTTTGTTTCCATCTTATCTTCCTTCCACTGTCCAGCTAGGAAGGGGAGTTGTACAGCAGCTTAGCAGGCAGGCACCTAGTGTCCAGTAAAGATCAACTCACCACAGTCAGGAACTCGGCAAAATCTAAAGCAGTTAATCAATCAAAATAAAAATTTCAAAAACCACTAACTTAGCAAATTCTAACTCATCCAACTATAAATTTCCCAGATTTCAAGATGAGGAAATTAGAAGTAAAAACTGAGAGAATAAGAGAGAGAGAGCAAAATAGAGCTACTACCTCTTAGATCCAGTGTGGTCTCACCTGCCTTGAAAGCCAAGGACAATAGAGACAAAACAAGATGCATCTATGCACAACGATCTCTCTCAGGCCTCCTGTGGCCACTCCCTCCTTGGTGGGGCTTCTGGTTTTATCAGCACTCTAGATGGGGGCTCAAGGGGCAGGTGTGGGGTATTGCTTCAGGTGTGCCAGTGACTGACAACCATTCTGGGCTGGGCTAGGGGCTCCAGGGGGGTGGGGTGTGGAGCAATGCACCTCTCACTTCTCACAGAACTTGCTTAGCTGCCCTGCCCCCTGTATTGTTTTTACCCTGTAATAATTTTCTCCAGTCTCTCTCTCCTTCTCTTTCATAATCCATCCTCTGCCCTTGAGATGTTTGGTCAGCGTAGTTCCAAATCCATTTCAATTCTTCTGTGATGGTTTCATTGACATCAGTTAGCATATAAGCAAGCAAACATATTTCAGACCAATGGTGCAGAGCAGTGGAGCCTGCACACTTTAAAAACAGAGTAGGGGCTGAGCATCATGACACCTGTTTACTTAACATAACTTTCTAATTGTTGTCAGATATGTGGAAAATCACTAAAGACTCCATTTTCTATGAGGACCTTTTTCTTTCTCTAAACTTTATTTTTACTCTTCTGGCTGATTTGAAAAAAAAAAAATTGACAAAACCAGGCATTTCCAAGGATTTTTCTCTGCTTGTATTCACATTTCCTCAGATCACCGTGGCTTTACTGTGAAATGACAGGGTGCATTCTAAAGCTGAAAACTAGAGGAAATATAAAACAGGACATACAGATGGGCCTGGGAACTAGCTGAGATAATGCATACTGTTATATTTGAACTTTACATTTGGCTCCTGCTTCTTTTTCTCTGAACTACACTGTTCAGCTGAAATGTTCTTTGGCACCAAGACAATCTTTTTTGTTCGTTGTTTGTGATCCCTAGCACGGTGGGGTGTTGGCTTGTGACACTGCCTGTTAGGCAGCCCACACACAATAAAAATGATAAAGCTAATTTAGTATTGCTTCTAATTCAGTATGTAGACAGAAATGGCACATTCTTTGTGCTTAGTTATGAATATTAGGAGGCAAGGATCTTTGCTTCTTTAAAATAAAATATGTTGCTCTCAATATTTTTAATATAAAATCCTGAGGAGGAATTCAGATTTTAAGGACAAACAAGAACTGTAACCTACCCTTCCCCCCTCTCTCTACATTTGTTCAGCATTGCCAAAGTAGAAGTATTCATTTCATTTCACTTCCTTTAAAAATCTGTGCTGTTAACACAAGCAGAAGAGAACAGCAGGTAGAGTTAGAGCTGCCTCTGCCACTGGTCATGAGTCCAAATACCTAAGCCATCAACACTGGGAATTTTAGGATGCCCTAAATTAGAGCATATGATTGGTCATCTCTTCCTAAAATTAAAGAAGAGCCTAGTAGAAACCTTTCTAGAGACACACAATGGTTTTTATGTTTGGGTTTTTTTCTTAGTAGTATGGTATTTTTCCAATGCTTTTATAAACAAGCATTTGTGCCACACATATGCAGAATTATATAATAGTTCTGTATTATGCATAATAGTACACACCTTTGTATTGTACAAGTACAATGACAATGTTGTTTCTTTTAAATAGGGTGGCGGTGATGCAGGCAACAGAATCACATCAGCTAAGGAGAGCTCCAGCACTCAATTCTAATCATGCCTAATGCCTCTGGTCTGCTCTGGGGGTTGCACATGGTAATTAATTGCAGAGCACTTTACTGTAGGGACATAGTTTGGGAGCCAAGGACTAACATCACTATGGAAGCATTTGGCTCAATTTTTCTATCGACTGTTTGGAAGTATTGCTTCTAAAAACTAGTTCATCAGAGGAAAAAGCTTTTCTGATTAAGCTGTTGCAACACCAGATTTAAACAGTTTTCAGAGCTAATGTATTTTCATTTCACAGAAATGAAAACAAAAAGGGTCAAATTGATCTGTGCTTCTTCACCTCTTAAATGTGCAATGGCAGGGGTTGTAGATCAGAACATGCCCCTAACAAAGCACGAAGTATGCCATAAGAATGAAAATGTCTCCAAAAAAACATTCTTTGACCTCACTTGCAGGTAGTATTTATTTATATTTTTTGTTCTGTCTGTAATTTCAGTATCACAGTAGTGTCCAATAGTGTCCTACAAATAGTGTTCTACAAATACTTCCTAATCTGGTGAGTTACCTTTAGTGTCACGTTCATATTGCCTTGTCCAATCCAGTTGCTTTTTTTTCTATCACTCAGTCCTCTGACCTAGCACAAGCTATTTCATGACCTTGGTTCATTTATCTTTTATACTACCCTTCTCAGTTCACTTTTCCCCTTTTTGTTAGAATAGCACACAATCTAAAGTTCTGCAAATTTATATTAATATTGCCAAAATTCTACAGTGTCTGGACTCAGTAATATTTGGAAGACTAGATAATAAGGACCTGTCCCCCTTTATTTAAAAGATAATTTTGTGATATGTACCCTTTTATATAATCTTAGAGTTCCTGGATGTGGGGTGAAAGAAGAAGAAATAAAAAGTCCATTTACTCACTGTCCAATTGCACTAAGCTTTTGACACTTTGTAGAAGCATGAGTTCAGAACATGTGGTGTGGAGTGATTATTAAAGGCTACTCTTATAATTTAAAAGGGTATTTCAAGTCTTCAGTACCTTTCAGAAGACAGTGACACTTTTCAAGTTTCCAGCACTATACTGAAATAGTCTATCCTCAAATTTTAGCTCTTTGCACTTGTTCATGGTTCAAGACAGCACGTCTTCACTTTTGTATGTCTTCCACAATGCCAACATATTAATTCACTATGACTAGACATCTAAGAAAGTGACTTCTATACATTTTAAGATACTGTAAAACAACACCAATCAAACAGCAGCCAATAGAATGATTTGTCCTACTCCTTCCCCGCTCTGTCATTTGTGTTTTTGCAAATTTGCAAAGAGATGAGGAAAAGCTGCCAATGAAACTACCATAGATGGAAAAAATATTTATGATTTGTTTCCTACTCTGAGGAAAAACAATGGATAGAGTATAAATGGAGTACAGGGAGTAAAGACCTGCATCTCTTAGTGGGAGGGCTTTCTTTAAGTGTGTATGGAATTATGAATTCCTTTTGAAAGATCAGTTTTGTAAGCAAGTAAGAAAAAACAGTTTTGCACTACCATGAACTTATGATATTCAACAGAGCTGTTTTTCTTTTGTGTTTATCTCTAACATCTAAGATTTTATTTTTATTTTATAGCATATTAAAATAGCAGTAATAGGCAAAGTAAAACAGTAAAATAATGTACATGCCTCAGTAAAAAAAAAATAACATTGGTTTATATCCATTTGACTAAAACTAGGAATGTATCTGCAATTATGTATTTCATTTGCTAAAATACTGCTGCAATTTGAAGTTGGAAAAGGACTTTCAGAAAAGCTAGAACTCTTTCCCATGTGATCAAATTAATACATATAAATATATTTTTAAAAATATTATACACACACTCTTAGACATAGGCCATTTTAGAATTCTCAAGGCATTTAAAAATCAGGAAACATTCTTGTTTCAGACCAGTGTTAAAAATTACATAAGGCACAGACTTCATAGGAAAACTGGGTGAGGGAAAGATTTTGATGAAGTATTGTATCATGTTCTACTGAGAAACAGACTGAATGCTCTGGTGAAAGCCTCTCTTTTGCCCCTTATCAAACACACCTGCAGACAATAAAGGAAGACTGCCACTGTTTTCCACTCATGTGATCTCTTCATCATCATCTTAAGTAGACAACACTGAGATAACACTGTGACAACAAATTTTTTGGTAATTTCAGTTAACTGATGACATTGGTTTAGTTTATTTCAGCATCCTCTCCCCCTCTGTTCAAAGTGTTATTTCTGAAATTTTACTAACATCTATAGCTTCTTGGGTTTCTATAGACCACATTACTTGGAGAATTGTTTTTGGTTTGTAAAATATAACTGAAATTGTTCTCCCTGTATGAAGCCATTTACTTTGAGTACACCTGCTATATTTCTTGTATTGAGAAATATTTTCTGGTGTGATATAATTTAGAAAAATATCATACCTTGTCACAAGATTCTATAGCATTTGGTCTGTTCTGCTGTAACTTTCATGTATCTGGAGTTAGCTATTTTCTTTGGAGGTGGGGTTGCTTTTCCCTGCAATGAAAAATTTTGTTTCTTTGCTTCTTCTATTCTCCACACAAAAGCCATGGAGATTTATACAGAGGAACTTTTAGATGGCATGAGATGAGACTTCAGGTCAAATCCAGGGATTATTTACACCAAAACAGTAAAATTAATTGCATTTTATAGTGGTTTAAGACTGGATCACAATATTGAAGCTATTAGGAAACCCGCTGTCATCACTGCACTACTAGAGATCCAGTCTTCCATTGTATTAGTTGTACAGACAAATCCTCCTGCAATGGGCTGAATATTTCCTTTTAACATTTGTGTGATGTTCAATAGACCATTTACAGGTTCATTTTATTTGAGCAAATGTATCATCATTTATCTTATCCCATGCAAGTCCTGCATGTCTTATGACAGTTTTCATTTACGTGGTTATTATTCACTTCTTTTCTATTCTTTGCAGTGCTGTCTGGTGATGGAATTTCTCCCTTTAGTCATTCTTTTCTGTTTTGTAGGGATTCCATTCCTCTGCATGATTGAATTTATCCTGTTTATATACAAACTAATCCTGGCAGGTTAACTCTTTCATTACTTACATCTGCAGACACCCAAAGCACACTTTTGCTTCTTGTCAGTTTCAAAAAAAAAAAAAAAAAATTATAGGGTATGTGCATTTTATTTTGGACAATTATAGCTCAAAGTCACAGAACATTAAAACAGATGAGCCTCTTTGTTAGTTTTGGAAATATAATGACTATTTGTTTGACAGTGGCTTTTCTTTTGAGATACAGCACTAGTTCCTTTATATGTTTGTGTTGCATGTAAATTATTGAGCTTCACATAACCCCTACAGTTTTTGCTTTTATGTGTAGATAGTAAGTAATGTAATTAAAATATACACCTCTGAAATAAGATGCATTATAGTATTTTACATTTGATTCAAATTTTGAGCCTTAATTCGTGGTTTTATTTGTTTGCTTCAAGTTCCTAGCTAAGGTTTTTTAATGTAGCCTAAGATATGCTTACTCTTTTCCATAGACCATTAAAAGCACAGCAAGCCTTAGTTTTCTCTGTGAATTCACTTGATGTTATACCAATACCAGTTTCAAAATGCTGCTGGTATTATTTTTCTTGTGTGATTTCATCCATGTGGTAAGTGGTTAGAATAGGATCTCTGTAAAGTTTGGATCACTTGTTTGACCTGCAAGGTAAACTGTGAGCAAGTTGGTAAACAGAGAAAAGTGAGTCCTCTTTGGCTCTGCAAAGAGACTGGATAAATCCATACAGGGGTGCCATGGATGTATGAAAGCAGGGGATGAGATTCACCATGTTCTCCTCCTTGTTTCTATTTCACAAAATTAATTTTTCCTCACCCCTCTCACATTTATCCCTGCAAAATAACCCATTAGTTAAATTCTGTTATGAATAGCTCTAATCTTATTGATCAAAATGTTTGGTCTTCTTACCTAAGCTTTTTGTTGTCTTACTTAGCAGTTATGTAGGTTGCTACTTCTCTCTTTGCTAAGGATACTTGGCCTGGTTGCTAAGTGTCAGAGGAAGATCAGGACCTAAATCTCATCTTTGCTTTACTGTATTTCCCTTTTCTGCTTCCTCATAGTTTTGGGATGAAACAAAGCAAGAAGTTCTTTAATGAAAAATCTCTCCTATTCTTCTGAGTACTTGCATTCCATTCCTTACATCTCTCATCTGGCATATGAATTTATTAGCTGTTGCACATTTAGCACTTCCCAATCTGTTCCCAACTGTCCAGATGTTATTAATTAGATCTGGAAAATATGATGCAAAACCCTCTCTCTGAATATTAGCTGGAATTTAAATATGAATGAGGATCCCTACTTGACCTTGCTGAGGCAAAGAGTGTTAGTAATTCTGCTGGGATAACTTACAGCTGAATTTAAGGACTCTTCTGCTAACTGATCTTGTGCTAATTTTTTGAAGGAAAACTTTCTAATTGCATACATTTTTTTAAATGAAAAAAAATAGTATTATTTCAGTGAAGAATTAAAGTATCATGATATTTTTTTGAAAAGGGAGAAGTATATTTGGGAAAACTAACATAAGGCTTTATGGAAGGTATAATTTGTTCAGTTTTGCCTTAATTATTGCAAGAATATTTTTAAAGGAAAAGTCTGAGAACAAGGACATAACTTTCAGGTTTGTGTTTTTTGGTTTGCCTTTTGTTGTTGTTGTTGTTGTTTTGTTTTGTTGTTTGGGGCTTTTTGTGGGTGTTTGTTTTGGGTTGTTTTTTTTTTTGTTCTGTTTGATTTGGTGTTCTTAAAACAAGAAATTTAATTGTGGGGAGTTGAAAAGTATGGAACAATTCAGGTTAGGCTTCTTTTCATGATGCTTAATGTTCTGCTAAAAACATATCAGTATAATATGCAGAGTACTTTTTGATGAATGATCTAATATATGTCTATTTAATGGAAAATATAACATGTACATTAATATACATATCTATTGAGTCATTGGGAGAAATATTATTTGCTAAGGTAGACTAGATGTGGAAGCTGATTTGGTGATCTCAAAAGCATGAATGGGACTTTCCCTGACAGTTTTTAAAACTACAAAAGCCCCTAGCTCCCAAAATTTTCTGTGGTTCAGTTTGCAGCTATCAGTTTGGGTATGATTTTGCAAACTTTATTGAATATACCAGATATACATGCATTTGATGTGTTTTTTCCCCTGCCTCAGAATAATTCAATGATAGACATCCTCCTACTTTTTATTGTCTTCATTTTATGTGAGATCTGGGAGTACTCAAATGCTTATGATTAATAAGAATGTAAAATTTTCATTAATAGTTCTGTTACTTATTTAGTACTGGGACACATTTCTTGTCACACCCTCTGGGTGTCACTTCGAATATTTCAGGTAGTGATGTTAGAGTAAGCAACTTGGTTGGCATCTAGTTGTTTTCAGGGTTTTCATGATTTAAGCTAATATATTAGCAATGCAACACAAGCACTATTATTTAGAAAATTTGATTACTTTGATTATGTGAAAATGTATTATTTTTAGGCTCAGAAATATGTTAATCTAGAAATCATCAATAGAAAATGCCTTAAATCCAGAGAAGACATGAAATTGGTATTTTTGTCATTCCATTGTACATTATAATCCTAAACTTATTACAAATCAGTTCAATACTTCAGCATAATGTTAGTGTCCTGTTTAAAAGTACTGTTATCTGAGTTTCAAGACGGCACATTTTTAATATCCTTCTTACTGTATCAGTGTTAGAATCTTGCCCTGTTCTTTTCTTTATATTCTCTGATTGTCCTTTTTGCCTGTATGTGCATTAAGTCTTAATCACATAGTATCGAAGACTGCTGTGACTATATATAGACTTTAATATTTTCAATATCAATAGTGGCTATCTGCAAACATAAGGATTGAGATTTCTCTCTTTTATCCATGTATTTATTTTGGTAAAATAATTAGTGTATACACATGTATATGTAACTGTACATATGCTTCAGGATAATTCTTTCCTCTCTTGTCAGGTTCAGAACACATAACTCAGAATTTCAACTACATTATTGTCTTAGGGTGACTTCATGGTGCTTGTATCCCCAGTTGTCTGTTCTGTTTGTGCTGTATATTGAGTTCCATACCTTCAAGACTGGTTCTGAGAGCAAAGTGGGGAAAGAAGCAGCTCACAGTTTGTTTCAAGAAAACTGCCTGACTCCTACACATTCCTTCTCTGTACTGTGTATTCGTCTGAGGCACGACAGCAGGACAGAGAATCTCTTTGCTTTTAGTTAGTTTTACCTAGCTGAGGCAGAGAAGCTCCGTGGACTGTTGGGTTTTTTTGGTGTGTTGGTTTTTTGTTTTGTTTTTTGGGGGGGGGGGGGATTGTTTAAATCTGCTCTGGACCGAAAACCCCAGAGGAGCAGCGAAGGCTGGCACCTGCGGCCGCCGGGCCTGGCCCTGCGGAGGGAGTGGGGCTGGTGAGAGCCTGAGGGAGCTGAGCTGCACCCACAGCAAGGACTGCCTCAGTTTGCCATCGCTCTGCGGAGCGGCCAGAGGTTTTATTGTTTCATATTATTCATTCTTTATGCTTGTGGGCATCTTGTTTGTTAAATAAACAGTTTTTCCCACTTTGCTCCAAGGAAGTTTTTTTCCCGGACCGGTTGGAGGGCCGTTTGGGTGTGCTTTCCAGGGTTACCCCCTTCAGAGGTTTCCTCCCAAATTTGCCCTAAACCAGGACAATACATTTTGCCTGTTTGTGCATTAAGTCTTAATCACATAGTACTTGTAGGAGTCCAGGGTATTCCTCTGGAAACCCTGGACAAGCAGAAACCTGTACAGGGGGGTTTAAAACCTGTACAGGGGGGTCGGAGATATGTGCAGGGGGATTGCAGACCCTGGCATGGACCCCAGACAGGCAGGGGTCTCGACTATAGCCCATGGGAAAAATTACCAACACTATGGGAAGAATTGCAAGGCCTTGAAAGTAGTAGAAAGTAATAATATTTTCACATTAGGGGTTTTAAATAAGAAGGACTAGAGACAAGATGGAGGATTCTGGGTGTTACCCTAGAGTCTTCTCCTTCTTCTTTGTTTCCATCTTGCACAGTGGTGACGACATGAAGTAGGTTTAGAGGGATTGGGTTAAAGTAGAAAATACCTGTCTAGTGTTAAGTGTATGTATTGGATCACAATTGTAAATAATATGCACGTAATTATCTGTATATAAGATGACGACCTGTGGGCAGGCGGGCAGTCGTCGCCTGTTGCCCGTGCTGTCCAGACCTTGGCAGAGCTCAGAGAGAATTGTAAAGATAAGATAAAATAAACAAGGAGGAAAACCCAGAAAAAGAACATCTGAAGACTCCTCGTCTTTTCTGTGGGCGGCTCGGGGCTTCCCGAAGGACCAGGGGCAGTGCCCATCCATCATTCTCGGGAAAACAGAGACCCCGAGATCTGGCGTCCCTGAGGTGGGCACCGAGACCATCGCACAGAGACCCCGAGAAGTACTGAAGACTGCTGTAGCTATACATAGACTTTCATATTTACAATATCAATAGTGGCTGTCAATAGTGGCTAATAAGGATTGAGATTTCTCTCTTTTATCCTGGTATTTATTTTGGTAAAATAATTAGTGTGTGTATATATATATGTAACTGTACATATACTCACGCTTCATGATAATTCTTTCCTCTTTTGTCTGTTCAGATCTGGTTGCAACTAGAAAATAGTTTTAGGTTGCTCTTCTACAGCATGAAAGTCCCTCAGGAATTTGTACTCATTGGAACAGTCCTGGTGATACAAAGTTTATTGAATTAATTAGTTGATCAGGTATGATTTAGTTGATCAAGTATGATTTAGTATATCAAATAGGATTAAATGAAAATATTGTAGGTTTTGGATTATTCTTGTGAGATTTCATTGTTCTGTTGTAGTTGGTTGACTGTTGTTGCTTTTTGTTTTATTGTATTAAACCCAAATATTTAGGCTTTGCTTTTTACCTCTTTTGGCTCTGAGTGTCATCAAGACACTAGTAGACCTTAATGACTTCAACAAGGAACCTGCAGATGTGTCTATCTCTACCCTGGCCCTTTGTGCCCAGGATGCCCATCTGAGTTCAGTCCTGGGCAGCCAGTTCTTGGTGAGCTGTGCCCAAGTGTGCCTGTCCCAGCCTTGTCTCTCCTTGCTGTGTGACTTAATGTCCAGCATGCAGGCACCTTGTCTCCTAAGGCATGCTGTGACTTGGTTCCAAGCTTGTCTTTGGGCCTTGCTGCTCTTGACTGGACGCCTTGACTGGACCCCATGAATTGGACTTCGGATCTACTTTTCCCTAGTCTGGAGTTGTTGCTGAACCCAATTTTCAGCAGCTGGCTTTAGTCAGAACCTGTGGGGCAGGGCCTGTTCTGGGGCCACTAGCTCATGGCTAACCTCTTAGGGAACGACTTCACTTCTCTTGTCTATGCCAGCAGGGTAAAAGTCTACACTAAACTAATCTTCAAGAGATGTTCTTATCATCTTTTTGGACAATTTTTAATTTTATTTGGTCTTTTGCACTTTTATTATCCAAATAATTTTCCATTTACAATAATTGGTATTTCTCCTTTATCTGTAAGGGCTTACTGAACACAACACAGTACAATATAAAATAATGAGGCTGATTTCTCTGAAGGAAACTGTCTTGCTACATAAAGTCTATTTTTCCATAATCCTCATTGCTTTAAAGACAGCAATAATGAAAACAAATTATCATTAAAAATAATAATAAAAAAATCTTTTTTCCTATATCTCCACATAGAAGACAAGAAGGTGCCTTGTTATCACCTCAGCTAAAACAGAATGAGTATACAGTTGGTATAAAGGGGCATGTTTGATTTTATTGCATTTTATATCCACTTGCATTTTGCACTGGTAGAGAAAGACACAAACAGAAAGCCAAGACTGAACTGAGACTCATATATCAAAACAAATTTAGTTGAAGCTTAGAGAAACTTCATCTATGGTTCTTGGAGTATTCTAAAAAACTTCAAATCCCTATTCCTCTGTCTTTTATGCACTTCATTTGAAAAACAGATTGCTTTGTATTATGAAGACTGTATGAAAGTAATATTGCAATTTCTCTTCTTTCTTATCTGAAATAAGGGAATTTTAAGTTTCTTTTTCCATGTGCATTATAAAAAAAAACACAGCATAAGAAGAAGTGAATCTCTTTTCCCATCTTATTGAATCTGTTCCTATTTTTCTTTGCACTGAGGGTTATGTGACGGGGTTAGAGAACAGACCTATTTTTGAGAAGTAAACTCTAACTAGGTCAACAGGAAAGAGTGATTTGTTCTCTGAAGCAACCCCTCCTCCCTGGTTTACCCTGTATTAATCTCAAAGGACTCGTTATCTTCTCACAAACTAACAGAGAGCAACAATGGAATTTGTAAAGAGTATTTCAAGTCCTTTCCATTATAAATATTTACTGATCTTTCTAGATATTGCTTTATGAAATGTTATAGCATTTGTTATAGCAGTATTTATAGTAACTTTCTTATTTATGAGTAATTGTAATAACAGTGTTAAGTCTATTTTTTTAATTTATCCTTACAAATGGTTTTAATAACTGAATCCAAGTGTTATGAATTAATTTTCTCAACTTTCTATTAGACATCTTGGCAGTCTTTGTTATCTCTAACACCTTATTACCTGATAGTGATTTTAGTGGTTATTCTCTTGTTATCTAGTACAGCTGCTGTACTGTTTATTTGGGAGGCATCTGAGCTTTGTGTTACTGTAAAGTTGATTTATGTAAAGCATTAAAATATTCATCCTGAAGGTCAGAAGGAACACTTAAAGATAACAGATAAATAGAAATACAAATGTTTTGGATGGGGGAGTTAGTTGTTGTTTTTGGTGGTTGTGTTTTTGTTTGGTTGTTTGGGGTCTTTTTTGTTTATTTGTGGGGGGGATGTGGTTTTGTTGGTGGTGGTTCTGGTTTTTTTGGGGGGGAGGTTTTTTGGGTTTTTTTTGTGTTTGTTTTTTTGTTTGTTTGTTTTTGGTTTTTGGTTTTGTTTATTTTGTTTGGTGTTTTGTTTGTTTTGGTTTTTTGTGGTTTTTTTTTTTTTTGGTTGGTTGGTTGTTTTGGTTTGGTTTGGTTTGGTTTGGTTTGGGTTTTTTTGTTTTTTTTTTGTCTTTTTCTCCTTTTTAAAAAAGCTGTCCAGAAGAATTGTTCTATTTTTAGGACACATTTTTTAAAAGAAATTCTCAATATGGTTATAACATTTGTTTTAAAACAGGGCTCTCCTCTCCAGCCACTAGGCTAGGAAAATGGAGACCTAGCTATTACGTCCCTTAGCTAATCAAAGACACTTAGAACCCTTGTTTTGCCAAATATTTCAGAATGAGGGAGATAGAAGGATACTGCCATATTCCTGATTATCTGTAGCTGATGACCAAAATGTTTGGGATGAGGAATTCGTGGGTTTTTTTGTTTGTTTGTTTGTTTTTTTGTTTTGTTTTGTTTAATAGTGATATTTACCTCTCTGAAAGTGAGTGTAAAATAAGGTATGTTTCTTGAGCTTCACCATTGAGAGGATTTGAAGTGTTATTTCAAGGCAGGGAAAAGTGCCATGGCTTGTAACAAGATGTAAGGTAGAAACAAATTACGTGCTCTCGTTACTGTAGTTTTTCCTGTACTTGGCATGCCAGACAAATTATGCAAGTTTCCTGGCAACTCTATTTTGTTTTCAGTTATAAAAGGTCATTATAAAAACACCTCATCACATTGTTGCTAAATACTTGCTTTTTAAAAACAAAGTATCTTTTCACCCAGTGTGAATACTAGCTTATCATTCCACATTGCATGTTATTTGTGTGAATACTGGTCAGGATATTATTGCAGATGGCAATTGATGTCAGGTAAGAGAGAAATTCTGGAGAGGAATTGGTGTTCATAAAACAACCAACCAAACAAAACAGCCACATTGTGCTTACATGACAAATGAGTATCATGGATTACTGAAAAGTAGGTTGCCCTTGTTCTTTGCAAATTGGTGAGATTTGCCTCTTGCCATGCTATTGTCAGTTCTTTCTGGTTGTGTTTGCTTGTTGTGCTCCTGTGCAATGTTCAGAAAAACTGAGGTTGTCTGGGAATATGGTGCTCCCCTGAATGCTGGCACTAACACTAACAAAAACACAAGTGTGTTGCTTAGTCATTTTCCTGCAAGCAGACTAAGCTTGAATGAGTATATTACCTGCTGTATATATCTGTTATTCAAAAGAGAAAAGAAACAATGCAACTATGTCTTGGTTCCTGACTTCTGCTTTCAGCCTGTTTCATCTATCCCAGCTCTATGTGCCTTTGCATCTAATGTTTTCAGACCCTGCAACCATTACAAGCCCAGCACAGAAGTCTTTTCTGCTCTGCTTTGCAACCTTGTCAGCCCAGGCCTTGCAGGCTTTTTATATCCTGGCTTTTCAAGCTGTGACAGTCTGAGTTCTTTAGCCTTTTTTTTTTTTTTTTTTTTTTTTTTTTTTTTTTTTTTTTTTATTGTAGACATACAGGTCTTGGCAGCTAAATTTCCTACACATTTAGAGATCGCAACCAAAGAAATAAGTTTCAACTCACACAGTATGCAAACAGAAAAGTGAAAAGAGTTATTGAAAGTAGAGTACAGAGGGATAAAAAAAAAGAAAACAAACCACAAGTAGAGGAGGGGGACCAGAGTAGCTGGCAGAGTTGCTATGCTGGATTAGGTCCCAACAGAGGTTGATAAACTGTTCCTACATCTTCTTGCAAGTTGTTCTCCCTGTCTAGCCAGCAGAGTAGGAGGGCTGGATGGCCTGTTTCCCAGACCTTACACAGAGATATCAAATAGGAAGCTGCTAGTGCCAAGCAAAGGAATAATTGAAGGGTGCCTCTCCTGGGTCCTGCATCTCAGTTGAGGAAATGCTAGTTGGACAACAACTATCCTGAACTTCCTGGGAGGCAAAGACTGCATGAGCTGCAGCAGGACTCAGGGAGATACTAGATGTAGAAGTCAGTGAAAGAACAGGGCTCTACTGGTGATGCATTTGATTCCTCCCAAGTATCTGCACCCCAGCTGAGACAGACTAAATCAGGAATATACAGTTTTAGTCCCTAAATGAATCCTAATAATTTTAAGTGTGCATCAAGAGAGCAAAAATAAGGACTATTTAGTCCACTTCTAATGCATAAATCCACATATAGTTCTCTATTAAGAAATAGATTTTTATTTTGTATCTCTACAGCATTCTAAGTTAATCAAAATTCTATGCAGACCAGAAAACATAGATGTATTCACAAAATGTTTTGTTACAGATAAAATGAGGTAGATAGATCAGAATATTACCAGCCTGGTAATGTGTTTTATCTTAATGAGTTTGAGCATTTTTACTATTTTATATTTTTTAGGAATACTGCATGAAAATGCAGAAAGTCATTCAACAACGTGAAAAAAAATATATTTTTCCTGTGTGGGAATTGGCTGGTAAGCCTTCTAAGTCACTGATTAATCAATCTTATATTTCAGATTTCATTTTTCTTTGTTTTGGACTGACTTTGATGGATACCACGTATTTTCACAATCCTTTCCACAGACCAAGTGATTGTTCAGCAGGACACCTTATAGAAAATTCTAAAACAGTTCTCCAAAGATCTCAAGTAACACATATGATTTGGCTATCAATTTGATTGAAGAAAAAATTTGTAAGGTACATCTAGAATAGAAAATATCTTTTAATTATTTTAATTATTTAAAATTTCATGACTTTCAAATGTTATTTACTTTGTTTTGAGGGGTTTGGTTTGTGTTTGTTTTTGTGGTTTTTTTTTTTTTTTTATTGTTGTTTTTTTTTGTTTTTCTGTGTGTATGTAGTTTGGTGGGGGGTTCTGTTGTTTGTTGGGGCATTTTGTTGGTTGCTTTAATTATAGATGTCTGGAACTGAGCAATATAGAAAAATATTGTATTTATTTTTAAAATTTAAATTCATTTTCCTTCAGATAATTAGTATGTTTCTTTAAAAGGAAGGGTCATTTTTAGCCACTAACTATATATTGTATTTTCTGCTCTTGTTTGTTTGTTTGTTCTTTGTTTGGAAGGCATTTATACAACTTGAAACAAGTTTCATTAGTTCAGAACTAGATTCTTAAATTTAGTACATAGCTACCTAAAACAGGTTTATTTTGGATGTGAATGGTCACTGAGATCTTAAAAATAAAACCCCCAAAACACCATCCTTCCAGCTGTCATTGAGCCTCAGAACATGCAGGCTACCTAGATAATGTCCACTTCAGTTTTAGGTTCTCAAGTAAGCTACTCTTGTGACTGTGCACATATCCAGACTTTCAGAGTCCAATTAGTCGATTGAACTAATTGGACAAATTGGACTAATTGGACAAAATCAATCCAGAAATAAAATTCCTCTAGACACAGAAATTAGTCATCCTTTCACCAAAGCCTCTTGAAAGAGTAGAGCTCAGACACAGACTATTCCTGAGGACATAGGTATTGGGTTTTAGCATAAATTCTCTGCTCAGCTGGAAAAGCCCATAAGTGATGATCTAATTGTTAGAATTTTGTATTACTATTTTGACCATGAGCTCTTTTCACTAAGTTTAAACATACACAGAAGAACACTGTACATAATAAGAGTATGACAATTACATTCTCAAAATTCCAGTGAAATATTTTAAGTTTACAAAGGAGAGAATTCTGCATCCCATGCTATCCTCAAGGATTTTTTACTAGCTAACTCTTCTTAGCAGCCAAGTTTCCTTGGTCTCATCCTGATATAAGATGCTGATTATGTTCATATAACTGGTAGCTGGTCCAGGTCCTTGATGCCTTTCTGAGAACATAAATATATAAAACTTTCTGATATTAGTTACCCATTTTCTGTTTTCCCTACCTTGGACATTGAAATAAGTGGAACATTAGGTATGATATAATTAAAGACTAATAATAAAGCAAATATATTAATACATTATTTCATAACAAAATAGAGGAATATGATTCCCTTAAAGCTATAATTTCTGTCTATCTAAAGAAATACTTTTTCTTTTTTTAAGCAGTTCCTCATAAGATCTTAAAGGCATATCTTTTAAAAACTCATTTCAGAAATCATCTCAAACCCTTTTTACACTTTAAATTAAAGACAAACATACCAGGTTGTATTTGCATCACACAGAGATAAATAATAAAACTCTTGCTGCAGATAAAATAAATTAAAATGCAAATTATTTCTCCTGTTTGTTTCTTTCCTAAGTTCTTAATAGAAGCCACACAACCATTCACATATGAAAATAAACAGAAATGAGCCGACATTTGGTTTTGAAAAAGGAATGTCATATGGCCTAAATTACATCTGAGTTCCTTTGAAGAACATTTTACATTTCATGACCAAACAATTTTTCTAAAGATAACTAGTAAGAAATATCAGGGATAAGTATTTAAGTGGCATACAATGCCTTTGACCATAGTTCTCCGTGTATGTTTGTCTCTTTGGGGTTTTGTCCTTTGTTTAAATGTGATTGTTTGCTTTCTAAAAGCTATTGACAGATGAAAGGATTTTTCTGACACAAATTTGTAAATGCACATACTCCTCCACCCCTCACCAACAATTTTATGTAATTCCCTTGTCTGATGGATCATGTTGAAAACTGTAAGGTCGTTAACTTTGTATCTCATCTATAACCACAATGAATAGGATATATGACATCAATAGACAATGAACAGATCTATAGCAATAGGTACTTCACAGCATAAGAGATTGAAATTTCTGTTAAAGTGAAAAGGGAAAAATTGAACAATTTTGTTCACTCTGTAATAGCAGATTTGTAACTGTAATTCAAGTGTCCCTTTATAGCACCTTTTTTTTTCCAGAAAACCATGTTACAGTCATGTAAGTTTTTATTCATGTGTTCCATAAAAGCCAAATTTTGAGCTGACACAGCTCTTTTAAAGGACTTACTCCAAATTCAAGTACAAGATTTTACAGCTTAGTAAACTCTGATCAATATCTTGTTCCAATCTCACAAGAGTCCTTAATTTTTCTTGCCTTACCACAACAAGAATGATAAATGTCAGTTGTAGATGGCACTGAAGCATCAAGTGTCTTCTTGTTTCACCTTCCTGCTCACAGATATTTTTAGATATCCAGAATTCAGATGTTTAAAACTGGTGTTCTTTTCACCACTCCTTCTGCTTTAGTTATTCAAAGAAAGATTGTCAAATAACTGATAGAATGGTGTTTACTCTATACAGAAGAAATAGAGTAGAATATAGTAGAATATGCAAAATTCTTTTTAATTTAGACTGAAAGAATAGTGTTGGATTAAAAGGTGAATTATCTTCAGTTGTTTTAAATAAAGAGGAAGTAGATATAATACTCATTCATTTCTTTCCAAACTAGTACATATCTCCAAAAAATGTATTTTCCTAGATGTATAGCAAAATCTGTAAATATTCTAGCTCTAACACCACCAACCAGGTTTATGTAAAACTACATTTAATTAAATTTATTTTTATTACTAAGTATCTTTACACTATATTTCTTTATTGATCTTTATTATTTTATATTTTATGAGAAGAAATTCAAAAGTTGTGAAGTTTTGTTTTGATGTAGTTTGAATGCATATTTGAATTTTCTACTCCTTCACTAAATAGAGTTAATGAAGAATATTCTAAAGTGCTGTTATGCTCTGCATCATATAGATTAAATTTTCATTTCCTAATGAAAAATATAGTAAAGATACACAGTGTAACCTGTACCATATGAGAAGGCAGCAAAGAATAAAAATTTCCAAGGTCAAAAGTCATGACAAATAGCAAATAATGTAGTATTAACACTGAATATTATTTGGAATTTGGACAGACTTTTTCCAAGGCCAAGACAAACAAGATTAGTTTTGAAATAGGATGTCAAAGAAGAGTGAGTGCCATTGTGTACAAAGGGATGAGAAACATATTTAAACAAGTGGAAGAATCATGAAGAAGTAGGGCATAGAGGTGATATTTTTCCATTTGTCTGTATTTTGCTGTGAGTGTCTCTGACTAGTGTAGTAGATCTTCACAAAGATGTGCATGACTATCGTGTTTGAATAGTGGTAAAATACCAAGTCCTTCCAACTTCAAAGAAGATTAAACATATGTCTAGTTTTTTCAATATCTCAAGAGAGTTTAGGTTATGTATCTTACTATAGCACTTACTGTTGCTTGTAATGTGGTAGCTCAGTTTAAGTACCTAAAGAACAGTGATAATTTGAGAATTTATTAACCAAGTGAGGGTTAAGCACCTCTCAGGAATGAGCTTTTCCAGATCCTTGTTCTGTACATAGGCAACTGACCTTCAAGTTACAGATTCCATAACAAATGTGTATAACATGTATGCTGGCACATCCTTAAAGATGTGACCAAAAATCTAAATCAAGTAGTATTGATGTACAGTGGAAGATCTGCATGCAGTAGAAAATTCTGGAGGTTTCAACTGAGATGTACATTTCTTTTAGGAATGGACCTGTTCATGAGAGAATATTCCTTTTAATTGTAAGATAATGGAGGTATAGCATCATAGTAAAAAATTGGTCTATAAAACATTGTTCTTAATATTTTCATCCCTTGTAGTATTCTTGTGTTTTCTAATGTAACTAATAAAGCCCCCAGAAGATAAGCATACATTGTTGCTTTTGTTGATTTTTTTTCTTTCTTTTTGTTTCCTTCCCACTCAAGAAATATGTAGTTTTCCAAAGCAAAACCTGGTAACATTCCAGTGAGCACATTGATAGATTTCTTAGAAGGTGAATATTGGAGAACTGCAGGAAAGAAATCTAGAAATGTTTAGTTAAGAAAGAGAAAGGGAAAAGAGTGGAAAGAAGGGAGAGAAAGACAGATACAGAAACAGAGAGATTCTGAAAGTCTTAATAGAAATTACTGTGACTGAGAGAACTTGTTTCTCATCCTGAGCATGTAATCACACAATCTTGACGAAAATCAATGAACAAAATGATAAAAGAAATTGGCAGGAAAGGGTACTCATATGTGTGTGCAACAAACCAGAAAATGTGTGCATGCAGTAAAGCAGAAAGTGCTGGCTTTCCTGGGCATGTGAAAGAATTATCATTACTCCCTTTTTCTTCTCAGAGGAGCCAAGGTGCTGCTGCATACCAGCAAGCTGAGCTTGATTCTGAATGAGCAAGTCTTGAGATAGGTTTAAAGCATCTATTTTTCCTTGATTGTCTGGTTTCACTCCCAGTTTAAACAACTCAGCTTCTCCCTCTTTATATTTTAAAACAGTAAGTTTCAAATCCTCTTATTCATCTTAAGTACAGCAGTTGAATGGAAACTACTAAGCCATTTCCAACTATTCTGGAAAAAATTAAGTTTTGTTCCCCAATAAACTGCTTCTATTGCTCCGGTTTTTACATTATGAGTAGCAATGTTGTTTGCTGGCTGATAAAAGGTTTATCTTGCATTCTTGAACATAATGAGAAGAATATGAAGCTGAAAACCCTAATAAAGATTCTGTATCACTCAGTTTTACACTTAAAAATTCTGAATTAATTAATACACTGCCTGTAAAGTGATGAGATGTTAAACTTTATTACAGTTGTAAAGGTGATTAAACAACTTCTTACCTTTTATTTCTATGATTAAGAAAATAATTTACAGTAGCTTCAAAATATCTGATTTGAAAGCAAAACTCAACAAATGTTAAAAGCAAAATTTACATCTTTAAAATGGAAAATCAATAAAATCAGTTAATGATATGGTGCAACTATCAACCATTTCTGTACTAAACAGATGTTTTTTGGGGTTTTTTTTGCAGAGAGTAAAACATGGTGATTATTGACAGTGTCACAATGACACTCTGGATGTGTATCTGTAAATATTAAAACATAGAAACTATTTATTTTGTTATTAAATAAATATTTTTGTGAAAAACCACAGTAATGTTGCTCTACTTATTGTAGTGAATTGTATAAAATATTTGTAATTTCATAGCCAGCATAACTGATTTTTATTGCTACTATTTTTTAAGAAATCAATTATAATAGGTTTTTTTAAGATCTTTGATCAGACCCAATAACTCAAATCTGTGAAAAAAAATACTATTAGTTGCTATTTAATAAAATATCTCTTATATGAGCTGATTATTTGCAAACTTGCTGACCTTGAATATAATACATGCAAATGAGATACTGCTTTTTTTTAATAAGTAAATTATATATATATGAGGGGACAACCATAATGAATTCAACTGCTGACATTTTTGATATTGCCAGGCCTTGCCTCAGATAGATTTAGAATTCCAGCAGACTGAATCAATAACATACATGAGTACTTGGAAGAAATAGAAATATGCTATTTACTATTCTATTATGAAAGACTTCCACTTTAGGCTGGCTCCTTTATTTGCTTTGGCAATGATGAAATGTAATTTACTTTAGGCCTCTCACACTATTGTGCATGAAGAAAACCAGCCAAAATTGTATTCTTGGTATCTTGTGACAAAGCCTTTTTACATGCCCAGCAAGTGGCCAAGGAAGAGGTTAGTGCTCAATGCCTTTTTATTTGTGATATCTTGTATATTGCTTTACAAAGGGAGAGGAATTGATGTTTGCAAGATAATTGATTTCACTCAGCTGTGTTTCAAACCAATTGTACTTTTGGAGTGAAAAACATTAATATCTCTGTCCCATGTAAATACTAAGCTAGTTAATTCTCATCAACATGCAAATGTCACTAGTTTTCACTAAAACAGAATGCTCTATAAAGGTGATTAGAACCCATTTTGTCACTGAAGAGAAAAACAATATGTCTTGGCATGTATTTTGACCTTTTAATTAAGTTCATCATCACTTGTAAGTCACATGTAACATCATGATCGTGGGTGTAGCAGAAAGTAGAAACACGGAAGGCAGGCACAGTACAGACGTGGGGCAGATCTGTTCGCTATGGTTAGCTTAACTTCAGCTTGGATAGCATAAACCTGTGAAGCATGAATGAAAAAATGCATAGTAAATAAGCTGTTGTTGCTTTTGAAAGCTTTTGAGCTGGATACTAGCTAAGCATTAGGAAGAATAACACTTATTCCTTTCTAAAATGGTGTTCTTTATTTCCTGTCTCATGGACTCATTTTCTAGTTTCAGCCTGGCTTGAACTTTTTTACAGAATATTATTTTATGCCATATTTTCAAGAAAAAATGTCTAAGCAATGTCTTCTTTAATTCCTTCTTTAAATCCTTTTGTGGTGAAATACAAATACAGAGCAGAATGTTGTAATTTTAAAAATACTCTACCCTGATATTTTATCCCGGCCCTCCGCCCTCCTCGTATGCCCCAACTGCTAGCTCAGATTCTGGAGGGCTTTGGGCTAGGATTATATCAGGAAAGGGGAAGAGACCCAAAAGAGGCTCCTTACCTAGGATTGTTCCAAGGCTTTATTCTTGAAGGGATTCCAGGGGCAAAGAGCCAAGGAGGTAAAAGAGGACGAACAAGGAAGAACAGGGGTTTATGTAGACTCTCTGTCCCAGGACAGATAACTGGCACTGAGCCAATTGGTCAGAGATAGCAGGGGAAGGTAGGGTCACATCACACAGTTACAGCTTTGGGGCTCCTTTTGGGGTAAACCATCCCCAGAGGGATACAACACTAACCCCCTGCAGAATAACGAACAATAGTCTTACTAAAAAGCAAGACACAACTTGCAAAAATACTCTTTGATTTTAATATGATCTTACTTCTGCAAGGATGATGGTGTGGAAAACTTTAATTTTTATGGGATATTTATGTTACAGAACAGTCCTGACACAAAATGGAAGAGGCCCTGTTCATGTTACTTTAAACAGAAGATCCTACATGAGAGATTTTACCAGAGACCATAAAGTAGAACTGTCAAAGCACATTTTCTTTTTCTTCAGAAATGAAGTATCCCTTCAAATAAAATTTTAAAAAAATGTAATTAAATTAATTTATGTTGTTTTAATCAAAATTTAAAGGCTTTCAACCATTAACTGAAAGATTAACATCTAAAAAATGCTTTATGGAAAATATTGGCTATTTCAGCATGACTCAGGTTTCCTTGATCATTTCCTAAATTAAGATGAATAGAAATCTTCTCATGAATAAATTTCAGTGTAAAGAACTGTCTAGTTGAGTACAAAGCATTCTATTCCAGATATCTTAATTTTGACATTTTCTGAGTGTAAGGCAGAATTGTCTCTCATTTTCAGCTGAGTTTTTTACAGAAATCAGGCAGTTGTATGTGTTTTTGAGAAACCTGGCCTAGTGGAAGACATTTCTTCTCATGATGAAGGGGTTGGAGATAGGTGATGTTACCTTCCAACACAAGCCATTCTATAATTCTGTGTAGAAGCAAGGATGCTAAATGATTTGAAAGTGGTGACAATAAAGCAGAGTATTCAGGTCAGAGAACCCTAATAATAACCCTAATTGCACACTCATAGGGATTTGGAAGCCTGCTAAATTCCCACTAATACTTAGTCCTTAAGGGAATTAGATTCTGTTCAGTATGAGAATTGATTACAACTGATTAGCAATATAGGAACAAAACTATGATAATATTTCTAATAATAAATGAAGGACTTACTACAACTTAAAGACACTTTTAAGGATGTAGATAATTATAAAAGTTTATCTTGCAAACTTTGCAAACCTTGTAGAGAACAGAAGTCTGGACTATTTTAAAAGCAAATTTCATGATCTATCAGATAAAAATGAAGAAATACTTCTTTTGAAGTCATAAAAGAAAGAATTCACACTTTAAAATATTTAGGAAACTTTCAGCCACAATAATAAAACTAGTACAGAAAATTGTGATGCTACTCTTTATTGATATTAATGAACTGAAACCATTCAAAGACAGCTCATGATGATACTGAACTAGCAAGAAGGTAACAGCAACATTTAAAATATATTGTCTTCAGATAAAGGGTTTCAATGAAGTTTGAGGAAATAAGATGATAACTTTTTGAAATGTAAATGCCACGTATTTTACTAACAATCTCACAGCTCTCCTTGGCTTCTCAGTTTTGCTCTTTGCTTCTCTACTTGTCTTACTCAATTTTAGCAAGCCTGTATCAACAGTGTCTTGAACCACATTTCACTCCTACCCTAAGCACTGCTGTTTCTTACAGTTGTCACTTCTGTACCTCTTTACATGAACCTTCAGCTTCTTCTGGCTGTTGAGCTTGGACTTGCTATGCCCTGCTCCACCAGGCATTGCTGGCTGCTCCCCATCTGTCAGTAATGAATGGACTGCATTACCTTTCATTAGCTTATGAAAGTACCAGTGATAAATGCTGCACAATTAACTGTTGTATTTGCATATGAAAGATAAAGAGAACACTCACTTTTTCTGTTGTGTATGAATAAAATACTTTAGGCTTCACTGATTTTAGAGCAAATCTCAAAGATATATTTCTCAAAAGGTCTCCAAAGAGGAATATAAAGAAAAGATTGTAATTGAAGGAGTAATTGTTTTTAAATATGTTCTGTTCTACACATTATATTTGTTTTAATAATAAAATAATTATTATTGATAGGTCTGATTTTACCTTTTTTATTTGGGGGTGAATGGAGGAGAGGCTGTGCGGAAGGTATTGCCTTTACATGTTGCATCCTATGAAAGATGAAGAATAAATCTTCTGTGAGGAGACAGAATTTTTAGTAAAAGAAAGGAGTTATCTTCAAATTCAGTTTTTCCATAGCAGGACCCCAGTTTTTTGGTTGATATCACCAGCACCTGTCACACACGAACACTCCCCCTTGCCTGACCCTTCAGTCTTAGTGGTGAGAAAAAATTCTAATAATGCCTTATTATGCAGAGAAGATGACAAGTTTTAATGTAAATTATCTGATCACATCTCTTGTCTGCATCAGTCCATGTCATTTTCTATCATCATTTATTCAGTATCAATATTCAGTTGTCTCCTATTCCTACTGCAAATTCTTCACACTTCCAAACCGTTCTCTGGAATGCCTGCAGAATTTGAATTAACTGAACAGGTAAACCTTTAATAGATTTATTATGCAATAGAACTTGACATATGCCTAATGTCAAGTACACACCACAGCTGATTTTCTCCTTTACTGTTCCTTTGCTTTATGACTAAGCTGTTCTTTACAACCAGAAATAGGCATCAAGACATTCAGTCCAAGTTTTAAAGTAAACAGCTTCATAAGATGCCAATACAACCATTCTTGTATTTGATCTGCACCATTTCTAATTGCAGCAAATTATCTTGGTGTGTCACAGATTCTGTGTTGTTGAATTATAGTTATTCATTTATAAGAAGAAAGAATCACCTTTTTTCAAATTTCTTAAATATCAAAATAATGCTGCTTAGTTTTGGGGTTATTTGTTTGTTTGTTTGTTTGTTTGTTTTGGTTTTTTGTTTGTTTGGTTGGTTTTTTTAAATCTGATAAGCTAAGAGAAATAGATTCCCTTAAGTTAAAAAAAAAGAGATAAAACCAATGACATGTAAAAAATACAGTATATGGGTGCAAGTCAAGTCAGATATTTATAACTGGCACACCTCAAGTTCATTGCTAAAGTCATCTCCAGCTAGAATCTAGGTCTCTATATATATTTAATGAACATTTTGCCCAGTCTTGAATGTAATAAATATTTTATTCTCTTTGAACTTCCCATGGAAATGGTGTTAAGAGGTAGTCTTTGCCTACAAAATGGCACTGCTTTACCATTACAAGAGCTGCTCAAAACAACACTATTTATGGAAGAAACACAAGTTCCAGGCATTTAAAGGTCTTTTATGTTTCAGAGAATATTCAGAAGTGGGGAAAGAAGCAGATGGTTATGCTACTAAATATGGTGTGCAACAGTGTGATCTGATGACAGAAAAGAATTAAAATAGACACACACCTACCCCAACTTCATCCCCTGCTCTCAGTTTTAAGTTCCTTTCCTCATGAGACAAGAATTTAATCTAATTAAAAAATGGTCTAGGAAGTAGAAAAATCCAGTAAACATTCTTTTGCTTCCTTTTTTTTTCCCACATATGGAAAAAAAAATAGTATGAAGAAACATGATGGTGTAGAATAAAATCTTACAAGAATGTTAAAGCAATGTCAGAAAGAATGAGGACAGATATGTGCTCAGAGGAAGTTATGTAGTGCAAATGCACTGATCAAAGTGGTTTCAACATCTGCTGTAGCACACTTCATGTTCCTCAGCAATCCACACTCTGGATGATAAGAGGGGAGAGATTAAAGATTAATGTGACGTCATGGAGAATGTAAAGAAAAGTTTTTATTTGCCCAGTATTTTATTAAGTGTAAAATATAAGTTTATGGAAAAAGCAAGAGACACACAAACAGCTCAGAAAAATTATTAAAGAATTTAAAGAAAGTAATTTGCACATTAGAAAATTAGGAATAAAATGTAACAAAATATAAAGAATAAATCAATTGTGCTCTATAGGGTGTCTTCTCAGATATATATATTTTTCCTAGTACTTTCTGAAATGTATTTTTCTGTGTAGATCTTCCACTTTCTGATTGTGTGGCACTGCTCCTCACTCAGCAGCAGGATATGAGAAGAATCTTTTCTCTCTGCTACTTCCAAGGAGCAATGGCTCTTCTGTGGCATTTTACCACTGCAAACTTCTGTTGCAGTTTACCACTTATATAGGCACCATGGCCAAGAAGATTCTTCTTATGTTCTTGTAGCTGTAGCTTATGGATCTGAAAGGAGTCACATGCAAATTGACACTTTTTTTTTTCCAAGATTTTATAAATAGAATTAACTTTCTGGGTCCAGTGAATTAATAGGACCACACAAAGTTATATCTTTTAAATGCTAAGGATAACAGACAGCCAACACAGTTTAATGAAAAAAAAAAATCAGATTAATGGTTCTATAGATAAGGAAAGAAAAAACCCAAAATAGTAAACAAAGGGGAAAATATACTGCATACTGACCACAAAAAATTGTTTGGGAGCTGTTGCTCCCAAATCACACAGTTTCATACCTGGGGATCCTCAGGCTTCATGCCTGATGTTCAGACATGAAAGAAATAACCATGATCCTGGGTCAGAAGAGACTATAAATAAAACATTATATTTATTTATTATCATTACAAGGTAACACTGAGTAGGTGTAACACACAGCACTGTACCATTGACAAGGATTAACCTCTCAGACTTGATTTGCTCTGTTGAGCCTAAATACTGCAGGATCCTCCAGACTCTGAAGTTATGTCACCTTCTGTCTGTTGTGTGTGTCCAGATTCCTGCATGTGCCAGACATCATCCCACAGCCTGTTTCTTTGCAGGGTTAACCTTCTGGATCTTGATCTCAAAAGGAAGTGTTAGTCTGTAAGGTATAAGCTTGCAGGTTATTTCTTATCAACATTTTAATTATTATGCCTTATTCATCTAAAGTCTTGGATTTCATCATGCTACATTATTATAACATTAGGAGGGACAGAAGAGATATGCAGCCTTTAGAATAGGTAGAAGGTGAAGTTTGCATCCTGTTCAAGCCTTGCAGAAGGCAAGTATGTGTAATTTTGAATAAATATTGAAAATTTATGTGTTAAGTGTTCATAAAAAGAGGAAATTATGCTGGTAGAAGGGAATGAGGAAAATCACAAGAGAAAAAATAGGAGGGCCATACTAAATATAGACTTTAGAATTATGAAGAATAGAGTGAAAAGCAAAGGAGTGAAAGCTGAAAGAAAGTATTATTATTAATTCTACAATGGAAAGGATCCCCATTATAATTATATTGGATCCCTGATAAAAGTAAATAATAATTATTTTGTTTTAATCCATTCTAGAGTAAATTTCAAAAGTAGGCATTGTATAAAGCTGTTACTTCATTCATTCTTCACACCTTGTCTTGTTACTACATGCCCTTGTAAACAGTCTCTCTCCTTTCTTTTATGACCCCCTTAGGTACTGGAAGGCTGCCTCTGCAGAACTTTTTTTTCTTCAGGCTAAACAATCCCAGCTCTCTTAGCTTGTCTTCACAGGAGAGGTGCTCCAAGGCTCCATCAGAGCCCTCTGATGACCTTCATAGCCCCCCTCTGTATTTGCTCCAATAAGTCAATGTCTCTCCCTCCTGTGCTAGATGCAGAACTCCAGGTGAGGCCCCATGAAAGTGCATCAGAGCAGCAGAATCACCTACTTAGAATTGGCTTACTGGGCTGGAAATGCACTTTGTCACCTCTAGTGACACAGGGGGTGCCCCAACCCAGGTACAGCATCTTGCACTTGGCTTTGTGAACTTCATGAGGTTCCCATAGGTGCCCTTCTTCAGTTTGTCCAGGTTCCTCTGGATGACACCACATCCTTCAGAAATATGTTACCTATCCCAACAGTAAAGAAAGCATGTTAAAATGCTGTGTAAAGGGTCATAGAAGAAACAACTTCTCTTTTAACAGAGTGGGACTAAACTGTGCAATTACATAGCAAGCACAGTAGGAAGGGAGGAAGTGCTGCAGCAACACCATGGTGCTCTACTAACCCAAGAAGAAGGAAACAACAAAATAAAAAAGATGAGTGGGCAAGTGATGACTTTGGACACAAACTCTGAATGCAACCCTGACAGACTACAGAGTTTATATATGACTTACAGGTCACAGTGTTTTGATGTAAATTCTTATGGGTACTGTCAGCTAGCTATTTAAACTGAAATAAACTACTGAAAACACGGAAAATAGGAAAAAAGCCTATCCTGAGTAAGACACTTGAGATAGCAAAGTTTAGCATGAAACTGATTCTCTTTCTTGGTATACGTTTCTTTATATAAGCAGCATACAGCCAGAACAATCTCTTTTCAACAGCAATGAAAAATTGCTGCCTGGAAATTGCTGCCTAGTAACAGGAGGGAAACTTAAAGGACAAAAAAACCCTCAAAAATCCAAAACCAAACACTAAACCATGAAAGACCCCAAAACCTTACATTTGAGAGGGACGGTGAACTAAAATACAATTTTGTTGTTTCTGTTGTTTACTGATTTTTTCCAAGAAATTAAGTAACATTTTGAGTTAAATTATTAAATGCTTGTCAACAGATCATATAAACATGCTTAAAATATTACAAATACTATATTACAACTGATGCCTCAGGTTTTGGGGTTTTGTGTCTTGTTCTGGTGGGTAGTTTTGCTTTAATATTAAGTGGTGCTGGGACTTGATCACAGGACGATGGGGGCAGGGTATTTTGGTTCTAGCAAGGGACTCACGTCTTCAAGGACACTCTCTCCGAGCTCCAAGCCCCAAAGATAAACAACGTGGAAGAGGGCGGGCAAGCAGGAAGGATGTAACACCGTCATTTGGAGTTGTTGATTGGACAATGATTGGGGCATATGCAAATGGACTGAGACCTGTAAAGAGGGGGGAATCTTGTGACTCTTCCTCCTTTTGCTTGCATCTTAGAGCGATCCAGGCAGCCACTGCTGTGGCTGCTGGGGTTGGCCTTGAAGGCCTAAATAAAATTCACTTTAATTTTCAACCCTGTCCGGCCTCTTCCTCAGTCTTAAGGCATCACAACCATTAATATTGTCTTGGTTTGAAAGACAGGTGTCTGCTAGGGAGGGGCAGGGTCTCTATTGGAATGGAGAATTCAAATCTCCTCTCTCCAAATTATTATAATTTAGGAAACTAAAGGGGCTTTCAGGCAGAGGTATAGGAATAACAGTTCTTTACTAGTATGTATAACAGGGCAAACAAATAACTACAACATTAATAATAAACAAAACCAGGAACCTCGAGGGGCTTTGTGAAACAAAGTCCAGGACAGTTTGATTTCTTGGGATTCCAAGAACACCAAGTCGGAACAGTGGAAAGTTCTGGGCTGGTGGCTGGGATGGCAGGATGTCCCCGGCAGGCAAGGGTCAGATGTCCCGGCAGAGCAGGGCAGTGCAGGGCTACAGGGTAGAAAAAAAAGAAAAAAACCCTAAGAAACCAGTGCCAAAGAAGGCACAATGGCACAAGGGCCGACCCAGCAAGGGCAGGCAGAGGAGCTCAGAACTGCTGGGCACAAGAGCAGATGGTGGTAGATTTCCCACGACCGGAGCCGGTGGGACAGTAAATTCCTCCTGCAGCAAGCAACAACCGGGCCGTCCTCTCTCCAATGCCGAGAGCTAGAGAGAGAAGCTGCCCCCACCCCTGTCCTTTACCTGCCCCAAAACTCACCTTATCTCCCTCTCCTGACTTCTGGCCACCTTTTTGTTTTGGTCAAGCACCCATAAGCACCCAGTACTTAACTCTCCTAGCAACTTATGTGGAAAAATTCTCTAAGTAAAAAGGAACAAACCTAACCCCCAACAAATATATTCCACATAACTCTGTCCAAGGTGTTGAACCTTATGATCTACTGTATTGGGTTTGAATGGCCAAACTTTGCTAGTGGGGGGGATACAGGGATGGCTTCTGTGAGAAGCTGCCAGAAGCTTCCTCCATGTACACCAGAGGGATTGCCTGGCAGCTTCAAAGACAGATGTGCTGTTGGCCAAGGCTGGACCAAACAGAAATAACATATATTGAGGAAGGAAGAAGGAGGAAGGAGGAAGGAGAAAGGAAGAAGGAAGAAGGAAGAAGGAAGAAGAGGGGGAGGAGGAGGAGGAGGAGGAGAAGGAGAAGGAGAAGGAGAAAAGAAAGTTGTTATACAGATTTAATTGCAGTCAGAAAAGACCTAGATGAGATGGACACACGTTGGAGAAGTTCATGCAGAACTCTGTGAAAGAGACCACAATGCTGGAACAGGGGAAGGACTTCTCTCCCTGAGCAGGTAGAAAACTTGTGATGAACAGACCATAAGCCTTGTTCCCTGTCTCCCTGTGCCACTGTGGAGGGGAGGTAGAGCTGTGAAGGAGGGAGGGATGAGGGAATATGTCTTAAGGTTTTATTTTACTTCTCATTATCCTGTTCTGATTTTATTAGTTATAAATTCAATTAATGTCTTTAATTCAAGTCTATTCTGCCCATGACAGTATTTGGTGAGTGATCTCTCCCAGTCCTTATCTCAACTCATGAACTCTTTGTTATATTTTCTCTCCTTTTTCCAGCTGTGGAGGGAAGTGATAGAGCAGCTTTGGTGGGAGCCTGGAAGCCAGCAAGGCTCAATCCACTACAACTACTTATCTAAACTACATATTACACTATTACACTTGTTAACTGCCATGAAATATCCATGACTTTTGGATGGCTAATTTTTATGTTATTTATATTGGCATTCCCATAAAAATATTTTTTAATTTTTTTTTTAACATTAACCAAACCTATATGGCAAATGAGCATTCATTACAGAAATCATATTGGAACAAAATTCCATTAGAACATAATTTTCCTAAAATTATTTTCCATTCTCATGACATCAATTCATTCTCTTAATTAAATTTTGTACTTATTCTCAACTGTTAACAAAAAAAGCATCAGTTTCATGTGTGATAATGAATTTATTTTTTTTAGTATGATGGAAAAAGCTGATGCTATATATGTTATTCAGTTAGACAAAATTAATATACAACACACAGGTCTTAAAAGTGGAACTAAGTTCTTATGATAGAATGGAAAACAAATAAAAAACCCAAACAAAAACAACAAAGCAAACAAACCTAACCAGTACAGTTTTTTTTCTAGTTTTAGATAAATTACTATGGCTGTAATTGAAATTCATGGATTCTGAAAGATACACACCAGAATAATTATGTTTTTATTTCTTTGTACAGGGTGATCCTGAGATAAATTTCTTTGCATCATAAATTTAGTCTATGGGACACCTATACATTTCTGGTGCAAATACAAGTTTGTAGTTTGTTGAAAGAATATCCTGAGGGTTGTTCATGAGAACAAAATGTCTTCAGGGCTGGCAGGAACATCTAGTTACGCACTTTTTACTATTACTGCCAATGGCATTCTAACAAACAGCTTGTCTTATCAGCAACCTTTTCTTTATTATAACAATAAATGGTACCATACAAGGCATCATTCTTCTCTGCAATAAGCATTAGAATAATATATTCCTTTTGTTCAGAATCTGCAGGGAGAAGGAATTCTTTTCTTCTTTTATGTTTCAGTCTAGGGTTGTTGACTACACATAGAGAGCTGTAACAGCATTTAATGAAATCTTCCTTGGAAAACAGAAAGAATCCCATAAATTCTAAAGCAGAGCTATGCCAGAAGCAGAACACCTGCCACTGACTCCTTCCCATGGATAACTGTAAAAGACTCACTGCTTGTAGGTAACAACCCACTGGCGGTAAGTATGTTCTAAAGCTGTTCAAAAACAGCTTTAGAATTTGATAGCTTTGTGCAAACAGCCAGTTGTATGTGCTACATTGTACTACCAGTTAAAGAAATTAGATGTTTTGGGTTTTTGTTTGTTTGTTTTCATTTCACATACTCAAGGATGTTGTTTCCTGAATAATAAATTAAGCTTATTCTGATACCCACTTTTTAAATAAGAATTTTGGCCTGATGGATCATCGATTTAAAGATCTAATAATATTATTTAAAAGCCCCAAATCAGTTCCAGAAGAATGAATGCTTGATACAGGCCAAACACTTTTCTGTACTATCTTGAATTATTTACCTAGTAAATTTCCCAGCTTATTCCATCATACCTGCTTCTTACAATGTTTTCCTTACATTTATGTTCTGAATCTTTCCAATTCACAGCCGTATTTTCCAGTGTAGTTCTACAATGTACCTAATGTCTGAAAGATAATCACTGAAATGTTACAGACATAAACCTACTGCATCAGCATACATAATGAGACTTTTCAATTCTTGCTTTTTAAAGTGATCAAGTACATTCAAACCCGATCTCATAAATTCTTTTCAAATTTTATTTTCTTCTCTATCCATACATATACATATACACACCTTGTTAAAAAAGTAAGAAAAGACTAATTACCACAGAGCTTAGGGACCTATGGAAAGGAAGGTAGAGGCTTCTTTTGCCAATTAAAACTATGTGACTGGATAAATCATTAACATAGATACATCTTAAGCAAATTGTGAAGCACAGAATTATAAAGAGATATTAGGTTGGTAGGTGTTTCAAAAACACGAAACAGAAACCAGAGAACCTACAGTTTGGAGATCTCTTTGTGACTGGATCACTTTATATTATTTTCTTTTTCCCATTAGTTGTTGTAGTGGTTTCACATGCACCAATTTTGGTTTCCTAGGGGGCGCATAATTCGTGTAGTGGTTTGAGTGTCTTTTCTGCTATGAGATAGGATGAGGAGAAAAGCAAAGCAGGCTCAAACTTGAAGGGTATAAAGATAGATTTATTAACACATTAAAAGAAGAATGAGAATCAAAATGAAACCTTCAAAGCCACTTCTCCCTTCCCACAAACTGTTCACTTTCCCATTGACAACATAAAGAGACAAAACCTGTGATTTTCAGTCAGTTTCACCATTTTAAAATAGTCTTTCATCAGTTCTTAGGGAGAGGAGTCTGTCTTGGAAATCCTGTGGAGACATCGCCACAAGAAACAGTTTTCTGGTGGCTCCCATGTCACAAATCTGCAGCCTCCTGGGGGAAATTCTGCAAACTATGAAGTCCCTCCCACTGCCAGTTTTCCCCACGACTGCATGTGGGCTATATCAGCTTATTTTAGGGTACTGTTTAGGGATACTCTTCATCTATCTCCAAAATCATCTTTATCTCAAGAAACAGAGGTCTCTTTTTTTTTTTCCCCCCTGGGAGCAAAGGGCTTCATATAACTTTGTCTTCCTCTGTTCAAAATTCTCCATTACATCAGTCCACAGGTATGACTAGAACTCTGCATCCCCCTAAAATGCATTCTATATGTTACAGGGAAATTTTAGTCCATTCTTCATGGCCTCATAGGAGAACTCCAGCCCAAATATGCAACTCCTCAGTCTTCCTCCAACTTAGGACTTTTACTCTATCTTTATTGACTTCAATTTCATGCTGTGCCTCCTTACAGTTCAATCATTCTGCCTGTTCTCAATCAGAGAAGGGCCAGTGCTTCTGTAAGTCTCCTCTGTCAAGGAAAGTGTTAACATCTCCCAGGTCTGCAGAGGGCATGATGGTTCTTCCAGGGAAGCGGCTGAAGATGGTAGGGCCAGGCCGCACTAAAGTTGGGCCGGGATCTCAGGGCCCTGGCCGCTGCGAAGCCCCTTGCCCGGCTGTGGAGATGTTTTTTGGTCTCAGCTGCATGATTTCTCAGGTGGCTGGGCTTCTCCCCCCACTTTTCCTCTGCCTGGGAGTCACTCAGCCTGGGGGGCCAAGGGGCTAGACTCCCCCAGCTTAGCAGCATGATGTTTCAACAGCTGCTGGAAACCCGATCTGGGCCTGGACAGGGCATATTCTCCTCCCCTGCCCCTGCCTGGGAGTCACCTAGGCAGTCACTTCAGCGGGCTCCCCCTGAAAGGCCTGGCACAGGCAGGCTGGGCTGTCCCGGTGCCCCCACCAAGGAGGAAGCCAGGCTGCCTTCTTACCTCCTCCAAGGCCTGAAGAAAAAAGAATTTTCCCAGGCTTCTCCTGATTTTTAGGCACTTGTAGCCCAGAGGTGTATCCCTATATTTAATTGGTTAATCGGGCTGTCAATTTGAAAGCCAGTCACTAATTGGTTTTTACTATCCGTGCTAAACTAGCACAGTTGTATAGCATAGATAAAATTGCCATTTGGAGCCATGACCAATACAGTCCTCTTTCACAACTCCAATGCTTAACCTTTACAGTCTTTTTTCTCAGCTATGAGTTTTTTTATATACTTCCTCTTTTGATCATCTGACGTCAAACTTTCAAAATATTTTGTATTTTTTTATCTTCTTCATTATTGATTTTTCTTTCTTATCTGTTGGTCCTAGCTACTGCATCTCCAGTGATTTTTCTTCCCCCTTAAAAAAAATAAAAGTATTGGCATAGATTTGACTGTTTCATGCACGGAGTGCAGCAGCTTTGCTCTTGATCCTAACATCACCTACAGACATATTAAAATATTTATTTATTTAATTCAGCTCCCTTAAATAAGTGTCTTTATTTAATTCAGCTCCCTTAAACATCTCCACTTGTAACTAGCAAGTTACAAGATGTCAAAAGATGTCATGACAGCAAACTTTCAATCCTGTTACTTGTAGTCTGAGAACATTGTCCCAGGTTATGTCAGGGACATTAGCTGATATAACAGAAGAGTAAAATTCTACTCTATTATCTGTTAATTACCTGATTAACCAGTAATTAACTGTTTAATTGTTTGCTGGTACACTTCACAATGGAAGTAAATTTGATCTTAGTGTCTCAGTGTTTTCATTTTTGTAACTTTCCAATGTACAGTGTAACATATTTTAGGAGATTGATTACAAGCATGACTAAAAAACTTCTTGAAAGTGTCCCCTTGTTTGAAGAAAGAAAAAAAATTGAGAAAAGTCTATAGGTTACTGTAGTCGAAATACTTATGTTTTCATTATCTGCTGATCTGATCTCTAAATGAATGAACAGTCTATGGTTGCTCTGTGTTGTTGTTTTTATTCCCCTACTATAGCTAGGATAACTTTTTCCTTTCCCCCTGACCTCCACTGTTGAGAGAGATGTAACAGGAATGAGATTTCCCTCCCACAAAGGTGAGCATTTCAACAGGCATAAGGTTATGAAATTAAAAACTTTATACCCGCGACTGTGATTCTTGGAAATCTGTTTTTATAAATTGTGAATATAAATTAAGTTGTTAATTATGCATATTCCTTTCTACTGGGAACTTGATAAATTTGAGCCTCATAGCGAGAACATTACAAGAGTGTCAAGATAAAATGGATTTTCAGAGTTACAGGACCTCAGCACCAAAGCCAGCAGAATCATGGACAGTGGAACAACCTAAAAATTGAGTTTGTTTTTTTATTGTTTGGTTGGGGTTTTTTTCCTTTTTTTTTTTTTTTTTTTTTTTTTGTTTTGTTTTGTTTTGTTTTGTTTTGTTTTGTTTGGTTTTGTTTGGTTTTGGTTTTGGTTTTTTTGTGTTTCTTTTTTTCGTTTGTTTGTTTTGTTTTGTTTTGTTTTAATTTTATTTAGTATTCTTAGGTGTAGGATGACCACAAAACATGCTGAAATAAATTATTTAATTGTTATGATATAACTACCTGGTAAAATAAAATACATTTATTTTAACTTTAGTGGAAAGATTGAGAAAAATATTTTTTAACAAAATTCTGTAGTCAGTTTGTGTCTGCCTGTGTAGTTCAACTATATACAACATCTTAAATGACAATAAAAAATTATGCATTCGTTCTAATTTGCTAGCTTTTTAAGTTTTGTGGTGGTGCGTAAATCCTGTTGGAGTAAGTGTATCAATAATTATTGTTAATGTGATTATTTAAACACTCAGGTATGGGTCCCTTTGTGAGAGCTATACAGTGTTTCCTCACTGAACTCCAACACTTTGTGATTTCCCATCTGTGCTTTCAGAAGCTCCCTGATATGGCTAGCAGATCGCTAAGAAAATTAATGTGTAAGTGGGCGCATAGAAAGTGTAGAAAGTGAATTTCTTCATCACAGAGATTTGAGACTCAGAAACTGACAGAGCATCTTCAGAAATTACTGTACAAAATTCTTTTTCCATATGGTTCACTTTGATTTTATCCATTTAGGGAATCTTGCCAAACCATTGCCGAAATTCTCACACAAACTGCCTGTTTGATTTTTCACAAATTCCCCTGTGCTGAGCGTTTTCTATATACAAAGTAGTCTTCCTCACTAGCTGTATTTCCCATTTTTCAAGAATTACTATTTACTATTCTTGACTAGCAAGGACTCAGATTCAAACACATCTTTCTGTTGTGTAAAATGGCAGCAAGACCAATTATTAATAACAATCCAAAAAGTCATAATTACTGTCAAAATTTACCTCGGAAAATATTTTACTGTTTCTAATAAATGTAAAGATACTAATTTTTTCTTTTATAACAGCTATTTCTTAGGGATTAAAAATGAGTGATTGAAAAGTTTTTATAGGAATTTGGTGTACTAGTCACACTCGGTTTTCTTGTTGAAATGTTCCTTGGAGCTTTTGGAGTCATCCAAATAAATCATAAATACACATAAAGTTTAAGAATTTATTGCTGTAAGGATGCTTTCTGTCCAGCTAATTTATATGTATATTTTGTGAACTGAATTTCATACAGAAGAACTAGGCATCCAAGAAAATATAAAAGTGTCCTACTCTGCAAACTAGGCACATATATATCTCTGAGTACAGGTATCTGAAGCTAAGACAAAAAAGGGAACTGTGCAGCAGTTAAGGTCAAACAAACTGAAGAGATTGATTCAAATACTTCTGGTTTTAACAGTCTCAGAGAAACTGCTGTTTCTGATAGAAGTGAGCACACAGTCAAAATGTTAGAATCGCCGTTCCAGGAGCTAAATGGCAGTTTCATTAAAGCTTTTTTCAAGCTACTCTGGGCTATATTTTTATCAGAATTTTGTTCCTTAGTAGGAAACGTTATCAACAATTTCTTGCATTTGCTATCAGAATATTGAATTTTGCCTATTCAGGCATACAGAATATTGATGCATGAGCATATTTGAAAATATGAGGATGTTACTTGTTTAAAATTTACTTTAAAATACAATAGTTTAGTAATTTTCCCTTTCTTTGGAAAGGTGTCTTTTTTTGTCTCTGTTTTTAAATAATAACAATTATCATGATGAGAGGGTTTTTTTTTTATTTTCCCATCTTTTTTTATATTATTTTGCAACATGAGGCTTAAAACTCAATAAAACTGTAGATTATATCTGCCTTGGTCTATAGAAGTCAGAGATTTTACCATGAAGGAAAGGTCACGTAAAACAATCCAAATAATAGTGACCAGAGATGTTATATTTTCAGAAGGTATAATATTAAAGAAAATTCTGGGCAGCCTTACTGCTGCATGAGATAGCTCAGGGTATCTTTGCCAGTGCCCAGAGATAAGATGAATCATAGCCAAATTCCATCTCCCAGAGTCCATCAGTGTTAGAAGCACTTTCTGTTGGAGGCACATTCTGACTGCTTTTGCAATGTGTTTCTGAGAACCTTCAGATGGATCACAGCTCTTTCCTTTTTCTAAGACACTGTCAGGTTTTAATATCCTAATAATTTATGCATGAAGGTTGGCCCAAACCATAACCATAAATTGGTGCAAATCTGGGGAAAAAAATAAACAACTTTCTAATTAATTTGAGAAATCCAGTTAATAATGATGAATTGAATGAATGAATGAATGAATGAGTAGCATGTGGGGACTTGAGACAAGTAGGCACAAAAGAGGGAATTCGTGTGTGTGTGTTTGGTTTGGTTTTTTGTTTGTTTTCTTCTAGAATTACAGATTCTCCTTTATAAAGAGATTGGGACAGGCACTTCAAGACTCTGAGACAGAATTTTCCACTACTGATAAATCAGGAATAGATAGGTTTTAAACAAGTTGTAAGGAAAGTGATGTTAGCATTGATACCAGAAAAGTGAAAGAAACTGCATTAACAAGCAAACTCCCCAAATACAATGAGAAAATATTTTGTTTCTCTCACAAATGAATGCAGTATTTCTACACTACTGCACTGTAAAGTTTTCTATGTTTCATGCACAGCACTTTATTTCACACTCTCTACTTGCAAGTGAGGATGAATTGAGTATTGAAGATATCCAAAGAAGGTATTTATTTTTAGACATCTCAAGAAAATCTGATGTGAGGCTAAAGTTAATGGTATTTAATTTGAAGAAGGACTTACAGCTTTTGAACTTTGCTCTTATTACTGCAGATAATAGATAACAGATTAGATGATTAAATAATAGCAAGGAAACCTCTTTTCATTCTAGGTAGCAGCTATAATTCCTCCAGAGGTTTGGATTAGGCATGAATGGAGGACTATTTCTTGCAATTCAGCTCTACATAATCAAAAATTTATACAACAGCTATTCCACTATGACTTAAATGATGAACAATATTTAAAAAGGAATATTAAAACAAGTTATTCAGAGACCTTATATATGAGATCCTCAAGATGAATATTTTATATGGATTTATTTTTTTTATCAAAAATATGTACCAAAAAGATTTTCAGCTATTTTAATAAAAATTTTTGAGGAAATTTACCTGAAACTGCAACAAAATATGGAAATTGGTAACATAGTAATGCTGCTTTAATTTTATGAAACAATCACTTCCTTTCATAAGATATGTAGGCAAGTTTCCAGTGCAGACTGCACAATTACTCAGCTTTTAATTTTTTTTAGATGCTGCTGTTTTCAAATGAAGGCATTCTATGTCAAATTCCAGGACCTTTTCTTTCTGTCACTATGTAGTAATTAGTTGGATGCCTGTGTTGCTGATCTGACACAATGCAAGAAATTATAAATCCATGTGCAATTCTAAAGAAAAATAAACAATTTTCTTGAATTCAATTCAATAAACTTTCATTCAAGACTTAATAACAGAACTCAGGGCCAAGCAGCTGCTCAGTGGGAGAACAGGACACAATACCTCAATCTGGAAGCAGCTCAAAATGTTTTATGTTTTGTATAGCAATTCTGCTATGTCTTAATTGAAAGTAAATATTGATTGAATTGAAAGTAAAATATTACGAGTTCCCTATAACAGAAAGGCATTTTTCTTTCAATTTCTTTAGTATAATGTTAAGTATTAGCATAATTATAATAATTTAATATATATAGGAAAATATTTATTGTAAGTATTTTCAGGAACTTTTCTTGAAATAGTAGTTTTGTTGGCAACTTCATGCATACTATATAGGTATGTTCATTTTTTCTCTGTTTTATCTGATGAAGCCTTTATTCACAGTCTATTTGGCTTCACCTCATTATGACAATTACAAAGATAAAATTAGGATAAAAACAAAAAGAAGATAGGCAAGTTTCTGCATATAGGTTGAAATGGTCTGGCACAATTTTATGTTATGCCCGTGTGTTTCCAAAGGACTGTCATTTTCCCAGAATGGCTGTTTCTCATGCTTGACAAAAATGGTTTCCCACAGTCTTACATCGTCTTTCTTACATTGAGACTTATTCTGGTAACCTAAGTCCAGCCTTATCTCCATATCTGCTTTGGAAGAAAAATTGTTTGTTTGCTTGCTTGTTTTATTATTCAGGGTGTGCTACTCTTGAGATGGTTCTTTCAGAGCTAAAGCCAGATCAACTGTAGCTGATCTGAGGTGGGTTTTCTCTTTGTTTGGTTAGGATTTGGTGGTGGTTGGGGAGGTTGTTGGTTCTTTACTGCAAGAAAGGTATATTCCATACTGGATACTTCTCACTAAAATTTATATATCTCACAGCAATAGAAATGGTCATTTTCCCATAAACTCAGTTATCTCTAGCAGTGCCTTTCCAAAGTATAAGGAACAGATTTAAAAAAAAAAAAAAAAAAAAGCTTTCATCATTCAAAAAATAGAGGGAAGTGAATTATGAGTGAATATTTCAAAATTCATTCAAATTAACATAAAGCAAGTAGTATTTTGTTTTTGTAACAACCTTTAGGCTAAAAGGAATTGTAACATATTGGCAATATTTGAAAGCTGATATTTAAGGAGACCTCTTTTTAGCCTTGCATAGGGGTGCCTGTATTTAGAAATATTTGGATAGAGATTGTGAAAAAGAAAGAGTATAGCTTGATACACTCCTAGTTCTTTTTTTTTTTTAAGTTATTTTTATTAACTCAGAAGTAGAATGATGATGTCCAAAACCCATTCTATTTTCTGTGCTATGTTTTTCACCTGTACAATCATGCAGGTTTTTTCTGGCTTCTCAGCACTGAATATATTTGCTAGCTAACATTACCATATCAAATTCAGAGAAGTGTTTTCCTGAGGTGGTGGCCCTTTTATACATAACTTCACAATCAGTACTATAGGATATAGGTAATAACACTGTGTATTTCTGTCATGCCTCAGTCTTTACAAGTGCACAAGTATTAAAAAAATGTTAGCATTGATTTTGCATGCACTTGTAGCAGAATTTACTAAAGTACATCTCGGTATTAAAACCACAAAGACACCGAGCTCCCTGTCATATACATGGCTGGCAGGACTCCTCTTAAGAATCACTTTCCCAACAGAAGATCATGGTAATAATACAAACTTCTCTAAGTTTACTTGTTTTGTGGAACACTGAAATTGAAATAGGATTTCTTCTTTTCACTTTAGTAAATCTAGAATCATACTCAAAGAATTAATCCTGTTTTTTCAGGAATTTATAACAGGAATGCAAGCAAAAAACTTTAGTTGTCAGAAATGCAGTAGCTACTGTGAAATAACCATCAACAGAGCAAATAAAACCTGGACTAAGAGCATGTTATTCTTCCCAGAGGACCCTCTGAAAGCCATGTTACTATGAAAAGCCCTGTGCTGTGAGCTCATTACTGTACCTGGGCAGCCTGTTATCACTGACACAACAATCTTTACTATACCTGAGATATTTATTGAGAGAAAGAAGCACTGTGCAACAAATGACCTGAAGACCTTGAGAGAAAAGAATTATAAAGACCATTTCTTACTGTTTTTTAAATAAAAATGTGCCTGTATGCTGGTGAACATCTACTCAATGTTATGGTGACTATATGAAACATATAGTTCAGAAATCTGTTAAAATAAGTCAGTAGTCATTAATAAAATTGTAAAGGTAAAAAGTGTTTACCCTGCATTCTTTAGTGATTGGTAGCAGGGACAACTTTCAGAAAATAGCAGTGGAAGTCCTATATGTGCCTTATAATTCCACCTGCAGAGTCCTCTTACTGTATCATGCTGTTAATCTAGATTACCTTAATTAGAAGTTTGAAAGCTGATTTTGTTAAAGGGTATAAATATCTTCCTGAGAAAGAAAGACTTAAAAAGAGCAGGGTTGAATTGCTACCTCCAGTATGACCTGATCTGCTCTCCACTGCTTCTCCATGAAACAATTTACCATCTTTCAAGTAAACAATATAGATGTGATTATGATCACAGATAGCCTAATTTTAGCCAGTAGTAACAAAACAGTGTGGTTATCTGAACCCCACAGAAGACAAGGCTTCCCTGGAAGCAGACAGAAATAATATATTATTATATAGTATAGTACTATATAATAGAATAATATTATAACTAATATTACTAATATATTAAGCATCCGTGCTGAAGCACTCTCTTCTGAATGCCAGGACATTTTTCAAAAAGATTGCCCTGTTTATGTCCTTTAGCAAAATGACTTGTAGTATCTTTAGCCCTGATTGTAAATTATCTAATAGATTCCTTTTCCCATTCCATCATTATTTTTTACCACTTTTAATTATTTTGCCACTTTCATCAGATAAACAGTAAGAGAAAAAAAGATTTGTAAAACCCTATAAAGGAACTGAATTCAGTATCATGTCAATCTTTTTAGGCTAACAGCACATTCACTGTATCTTCCATAAATCACAAACTACCTCAAGCCTTCAAGATCTGCAAGTGCTGCTGTCTTGTGTCCATGGTCCCATAACCTTCATGTAGTATTCTTAATGGCAAATTTTGGTTTATCTTACACTATGTATGTTACTAACCTATCTGACCCTCCCCCCAAACAAACAAAAAAAAAACAAACAAAAAACCCCTTTTAATAAATCTATTAATATCTGTAGTCTCCAGCTAATTCTCTTGTTTCCAGACAGGTGGTTATTCTTGGATTGTAAGAAACAACTGTTTCTCCTTGGATCCACTTAAGGATGACAAAAATGTTCTGGTGGGGTAGATGTTTTTATATCAACTGACATACCCTGGCTTTTTCTGATGTTTATTGGGGATAAATCACAGATAAGAATACAGCTGTGAGACTGCTATGAAATAAAGCTGGGCAGATTGATTTCTCTGCAAATGGAGTTTCTGTTGATATCATGATATAATCAAGTGATTGGTGGGGTTGTCTGACAACTGCAGGTCTTCTTTTCCATCTTTTATTCCCCCTGTAGTATTTCATTTACTTTGTTATAGTTCATTATTGTATTTTCCTATAGCTCATATTTATTTCAGTATTATCTTTCTTTTTATGGCAATTACAACACCATAGATACAATTTTATTATGCAGTCTTTTTTCTTGCTACTTCGCCTGAGGACATACTATGCTCTCAGATAAAAATGACAGCTGTTATCAGTTATGCTAAGGAAATAAAATGGTGGAATAGGTCATGTCCTTTCCTAGAAATCCTTCTTTTTTCAATTGTAAATTTTTAGCAACAATAAATCTGACTACTGCAACTTGAATCCTATTTCTATGGTAATGAAAACACATGGGAAATGTTCATATTTGGAAATATTTGCCTGGTTCAAATCCCTTCTGCATCTGCTACTACCTATACACATGAAGGAGAACTTGTAACAGCCATTCTAAAAAGTGTATACTACAAGAGATAATGTATTTAAAAACTTGTTGCAATATAACATGACAATAAAGGCATACTTTATATTTGCAACTAATAGCATAGTAGACATAATTTGGTGCTAGATTCTTGAAAGAAAAATTGGTGAGACTTTGTGTACAATAGCAAGCCAGATTAACTTAGTTTCTCATCTTCTTCTAAATAGAAGATGTCAAAACACATCATTCCAGAGGTTTCCAGTTTCTGTATTCACCTAGGATATGATTGCTGGGTGTCTGCAATAGTGAGCATTCTTTGAAAAATAACTTTTGAAATTCTTAGTAAGTTCCCAGTTCACTTCAGTGTCCTCTGTATATAATTACCTAAGTCATTGCATTCTTAATGTAAATTTAAATGCACTAATACTGCAGCAACAAATTGCATAAGTGATTGCATGTATAATTGGTTAATGTACGATGATATAGCACAAATATGTAAATGTCACCTAACGAAAAATTCCTAAAGACTTGAATGGATTTAAACTAATGTTTCTTTGAAAATTTTATAGTGTCAAAAGAAGGAAAACATTCAAAGTCTGACTTAATTCTACCTTCCCTAGAAACGGTTATCATATTTCATTATTTCTATGTGAGATTCAGAGTATGAAGGAAACATCAACTACTATAATAATTCAAATAAGCTTTTGGCAAATAAAGTCATGAAAATTTTCATAGATTTTGCCACATATTAACTTTATTTATTCCACTGTGTGTGTTTACATTGATTACCTTGACCTTGATTGATTATATAGATGTTGAATATGAATTAATGAATATGTGAGTTGAATATATGAAGGATTTGGAATATTAAATGATTGCATAACTGCTAAGTATTATGACGTAAATAAGTTGTAAGTCACTCACTAAATGCTGCAAATTAATTCCATTTGATTGTGTACATATATATGCATATATATATGTATATATGAGAAAAATTAATGTTTAATGAAATTTATGCAATGCAATTTGAAATATTAATACAGATCAAAGGCAATATATCAGTAACATACTGTCTGAATAATAGTTAGAGGAGCAGAGAAAGGGCAACCACTTCCATGTGACCAGCTGGGATTCTGGCCTTTAAAAATATATTATATCCACATCAATTTTTTTGGGCTGCCTGATTCTAGCACCATCTGTCTGGATGGCAGAATGCCCATTCAGAAGTTGGTGGAGCTTTTTCCATTAGGCAGAGATGCCAGGTATCAATAGGACTGAGGTAGGAAGACCTGCAGAACACTGCAAAGGACATCTGTTCTCCAGGAAAAGAAGAAAGAAGTCCATCTTCTGTGACAGCCCCACTACACTGACACCACATGCTTGCTTGCACCTATTGACACCTGTTCATAGTTATATGCCAAAATAATAAGAAAAAAATGAGCCATATCTGAACAATGGAAAATGGGTAGTATGGGCTGTTAAAGACCTCTGTGGCTGCCAGGGAAAATAGGTTTCACTGTGGTAAGCATTTGGGAAACCAAGGAAGACCATATGGGACATCAGAATCAAAGTCCAGGCATTTTGTATACCAACAAGCCCCTGGCAAACAATATTTCTTGGAAACAACCAAAATTAAAAAAAAAAACCACCAAAAAAACAACAGTAAATGAGGATGATCTAGACATCGCTTTTTGCACTTTTTATTAGAAGTGCAAATTAAGGATAGTAGCAAATCAGTAGAGGTGTGTGTTATTCCTCTGAGTGCCTTATAAAGAAACAGTATAGTTTCTAACCTTCTGAGTTCATGAAAATTGTGGGTTACATATTATAAAATAAGTAACTGCAGGGTAACTTGCTGTTTTGTCTTGTCACCCTGTCAGATAAATGACCAAATTAATCTTTCTTCCAAATGAAATAGCTATATGACACTTACATAGAGACATTGAGATTTTTGTACCAACCTGTACATTATTGTTATGGTATGAGACTTTTATATATCATCTCCAGTTTTAAAGATTAAGTATATTAAAATTTATTAGCAATTTGTCAGGGAGAGCACAAAGTCTTTGAGACAAAGCTGTGGGTACTGCATATGTATATATAAAAACTGTCATTCAAATGCATGAAAAAGGAACTTTTAGTCCAATATACCAACCTTGACAGTTGTCAATAAAAATACTTTAAGGTGAGTCTGAGAACTAGTGCTGCTTCTACAAAGTGATGTGTGTAAAGCAAAAATGTGTTTGATTTAGAGATATTTAATATACATCCAGCTGAAAACTATTACTTATCTGAGAGCTTAAAAACCAATTAAAAAATTTAATATATTCAAGAACTTCCTTAGCTTGTGTTTTCCCTTGAAAATGAAATATACCTTCATTTTAAAATTTAGGCACTAAATAGTTGATATGTGTTTTGCAGAATTAGTTGTTTTCTCACTGAATAATGGAATATTGTATATTTAGGATGTATTTCTGAGTCACAGGGAACAATTAATACAAAGCCATCAGCTGAAGATAATAGAATCATTTATTTTTATGACTCCAGGATATAAATCTACATCTTACTGTAATGAGTTACATGGAGCTGTCTTGGGCGGTATTGAGTCAATTGAGAGCTTATGGGTTAAAATTAGAGGGCAGACATACACTGGCACTGTTGCAAGTGTGTGTTTGCTACAGACCTGATGATTAGGAATAAGAAAAAGAGGAGCTTTTCTTCACGCAGTTGAAGGAAACTGCGAAGTCTTTGTCCTCACCATGATTTTAAGCACCCTGGTTTCTGTTGGAAGCATAATATAGCAGTGCTCAAGACATAGAAGAGATTTCTTGACTTACAACAGGATAACAGCCCTAGATTTCAACGACTTCAGATATTTGTTTGAAAGAATCATATTGGGTTAAACCCTGGAGAGAAGAGGGGTCCAGAAGAACTAGTTAATATTAAAGGTAGCCTCCACCAAGCTCAAGAATGGTTCAGTCTAAAAAGTAGGAAATTGAAAAAAGATGGCAAGAATCTGTATGGATGACCAAGGACCTCTTGTCTGAATTGAGATGTAAAGGAGGCGTACAACAGATAGAAATAGGGGGAGTGGACTCAGACAGAGCTTAGACTTTTTTGCGAATCACATGGATATATATGGAGTTTAAAAAAGTCAGAACCTGGAGGAGAATTTGCCAAGGCTTGTATTCTACAAGTGAAAAAAGAATGAGGGAAGGCTATGGAAGACAAGAGCCCTGGACTGAATGAGGTAGGGAGTCTGGTGACAAGGAACTCCAGAAAATGCTGAGGTCACTAATAACCTGAATGATGGGACAAAGTGCACTCTCAGCAAGTTTGCAGATGATAGAAAACTGGGAATAATGGCTGATACATCAGACTGAGCTGATTTCAGAGGGATACAAAAAGCCTGGGGAAATGACTACAGAGGGCCCACATACATCTAAACAACAAAGGGAGAACCAAGTCCTGAATCTGGGGAGGAGCAATCCCATGCACCTATATATGGTGGTGTCTCACCAGCTAGAAAAGAGCTCTGCAAGAAAGAACAGCAAGGTGACCATAAGCCAGCAACTTGTCTTTGTGTGACAAGGAAGCTTAGCAGCCTGGGCTGCACTGGGGGAGTGTTGACAGCAGGTCAATGGACATGATCCTTAACTTCTACTCAGCACTGATAAAACCACACCTAAAGTGTGTGCCCAATTCTGGGCACAAAGGAGATACAGACTTACTGAAGTGAGTCTGGCACAGGGCCACAGGGAGGATTGAGGGGCTGGAGCATCTTTTGTCTGAGGAGAGGTGGAGAAAGCTAGGACTCTTTAGTCTGGAGAAGAGAAGGGTCAGGGAGAATCTTATCAATATGACCAAATTGGCTGAAGGAAGGGTGTAAAGAAGCTGGAACCAGGCTGTTTTCAGTGGGACACACTGGAATGAAAAGAGCCAATGAACACAAATACAAGCGCTTGCAATTCCACCTGAATACAAGAAAATGCTTTCCTACTAATGCTTTTCTACTAAAGCTTTTCTAGAGGGTAGTGAAACTCTGAAACATTTTTCCAAGAGAGGCAGAGTCCCCAGTCTGGAGATATTTAAAAGGAAAACTTGTTCTAGCTGACCATGAGTGAGCAGATGGTTTGGGAGAGATGATCTCAAGACACTCTTTCAAATCAAAAAATTTATGTGAATCTTGTGATTCTGTGGATATTAAATTTTGTGAATAGAACAAATGGTTAACAGATGTGTTTGACAAAAAGGACTAATCATCTGAGTTTCATTCCATAATTTTTAATTGCATTTTTAATGTTTCTAATACATTTAATATAATCATTTTAAACTTATCTTAAAAGTTCCACAATCTTAATTCTGATTATTCTCTAGACATATTTATAAATAGGACACTAATATTAATTATTAATAATAATTATTAAAATTAGATATTATTAAATATTATTTTCCCTTCATTTGTACAAAGAAGAGAGATTTTTAATTGGTTAACTGAAGCATCTTAAAAAGGAAGCCATTGAAAACATATGGTATTCTGAGAGAGATTTCCACATGAATTTTACTTTGTGTTATTGTTTTCAAAATAATATGAAAAAGAATAGCTTGAACTCCGTATCCCTCATTTGTGAACAAAAAATAACATTGTTTTTTCTGGAATACACAAAATCAAAATTTTCCAGAAAATGTTAATATTAAGTACTATATGAATTGTTAACATGTATTGCAATGAAGTATTAATGTTTATATTTAACTATATATACCATGAAAGGAACTATTTTTAAGGTTATAGAAATGTTTTTCTAATAAAAGTGTGAAAATTTCTACAGAATTGCTGCAATGACTACTAACGTTAGTAGTGATCAAGTTGTCAAGCAGAGTTTAAATCTTGCGTGCATGTGGGTTTATGCTCCAATGAGTCTTTCTGACTTTATCAGATTAGACAAACTTCCACATTTCAGAAAAACATGGCTTCTTGTGTGACTGTCAGTAGGATTCATGAGAAGTTCTTTGCATAATTTCTGGTCTTTTCCTCACATTATATTTCAGACATACAAAGATGGTTTCATGACTTCTAGATCTTTACACATTTATTACCTGGAAATGAATTCAAATAACAGTTGTGTGTTCAGCTGTTCATGGTAATAGCCAATATGGTTTAACAGGTCTCTCTTGATTCCAATTTCTTATCTCAGGAACAAAAAACCTCCCAAGGATACTTGTAAGAGATTCAAGATGACAGGCAATGTAGTAACGACATTTTTAACTGGCTGAAAAGCAGGCATATTTCTCTTTCCAGGGAATTTCTAGATAGAACTTGAATCTCCCAACTGAAAGGCTAAATTTGGTATATAGTGCATCTCTATTAAGTTTTTATATTATATTCCACATAGTTCATGTGAAAAGATAAGTTTTTAAGTCCTATTAAGATCACTCTTGTAAGTAATGTAGATTTTTTGCTGTTAATGACAATAATATCTGCAATGCAAATACTAAGGAAGTCTATTGCAAGTGAAAGTCCATTTTATTAAATAGAAAAGCTTTTACTTTCATGTAATAAGCCCCTAAATTAATATTTTTCCCTGCATATTACATAATTTACTAGAATTGGTTAGAAAATATTGATAGTTCAACAAAGGTTTTTTGTTCTGAAACTAAACTGCATCTTGGAAAAATTCAAAATTGGGTATGTGTAGTAATAAAGAATTATTATCTCTTCTACACTCAACATTGTGTAAATTGCAGGTCATTTTATTTCATTCTTTACACTAGGAACTCAGTGCTACATGCAAGAAATATTTCCACTGAAACATATACAGAGAGAATTAAAAATCTTTAAGGAAGTTCTGCTTTGAAAAATCAAGCTGTTCATAAGAACAAGTGACATCTCCATATTTTTAGAAATAAAAATAAAGCTGGCTGAGAAAGCTTCTTGTTTAGTGCTCCTTCATTCTGACTCAAGTGTTACTTTATATATGTGTGGAATTTTTAAATTATTCTTTCACAAAAGAAAGACTATACAAAACTATTTAACATAATAATTAATATTGTTTTCATAAATACAATGTACAGGAAAGAATATAAAGTAGAAAAGTACATGTTTCTAAATTGCTCAAATGAGCTAAGCACAGAATATTCACCTTTTGCATTACACAGCTGATATGTAGGTTCAACATACTATTAGCAACCAATTATATTTAGACCTGTTCAGTGAAACAGAGAAAATATAGAGTTTAAGTTATGTGACAAATTCCTGTCAGAATATTAAAAAATGTTTCATATTTTTCCCTAACACATTTATAACAAAATTCAAAATTATATATTATGTTTACATCAAAATTTTGCCATATATTTTAAACTACATTTAATTCAATATATAAATTTAATTATAAAGATGCAAGGTAAGATTACCTCATCTGGTAATCTTAGTTGGTTATCTACTGTTTTTCCATGGTAGATCAAAAAAGTAGATCAAAATTAATTTGGGCCAGAGAGCAGCATAACACACACAGTATGTACCAACTAGTAGGAATTTTTGCAAATGGATAAATTAAACAAAACCCACATGGGATTTTGATTTCTACCAAATGCCTACACCTCTCATTTGCCACTTCTTGGTTGCTTTGGATGCAGAGATGACCTGGAACACTGAAAATATTCCTTCTGTAAGTAATACTTCTGTGGAGTTAGATTTATATCTTTAGCAAGTAGCAGGTTAGGGAAAGGGACTTTGAAATGTGACCTCCATAGCTGATTCCTCACATATTCCTCCCTTGAAATTCTATCTTGGAGGACAAGGAGTCAGATGTCAGTAATTTAACTGACGTCCTCCTGAATAACATGCAGTTTTTCTCTGACTTGGACTTACAGATAGCTACTTCCTTGGCATATGTATTATTAGTATATGTGAACATGGTTATTGCACATAAAGGAATTCTTCTAGAATTAATTTTTCATCATAATAAAAAGAAAAATTATAGATTTTTTTTTTCCTGTGGATTGTTTTAAAACTTACTACCTTCTTTAAATAAAGATGTTTGGCCAAGATGATATCTACTGGTTTTTCATCAAATTTCTAATTAAATGGCATTTGTTTTCCTTTGTTCGCAGATTCAGAGCTACCACTAGAAAATATTTTGTTTTAAGGTCAAAGCTTGGGCTTTGTTTTAGAATGGCATTAATTTTAATTACAATGGTAGATTTAAAACTCTAGGTACTGGTTTAAGATAACGAATTCTTAAAATATGTATTTTTAGTTGCTGTTTTTAAAATATGCATTTTTTTTTAATTACTTTTGCTCTTCCTTTGAGTGTAACATACTTATATGAAATTACGGACAATCAAAGATAAACACAAGTCTCAAACTTCTGAACTATATCACCTATGCTCTGGAAAATAATCTTTCTGTAATTGAAACTATTAACAGAGCAAAAATTAAGAATAATGTGGCTACAAGCTGGGTTTACTGCATAAAACATTAATGTGATACTATATTAAATTCATTGGGCTTCTTTTTGGCCTTTTTATGGTCAACAAATAATGAACACAGGTAAGCCAGACCAAAGAAGAAGGTAAAGATTAGTCTGACTTAACAAAATTCCAGGGAGGAAAAAAAATTAATTCTTGTGCTTTTGGAGAATTTCAGTACTATTCAATACTTAAAAACAGTAAGATATTTCTTAGAAGCAATGTTGTATTGATCTTAAATATTGAAGAATAAATTAAAGTTCTTATTTAAAGATATGTTTGTTGAAGTTAGTACCACAGTTTGAATAGCTCTTCAGATAGTCCTTGAAGAAAAAAAAATGTATTTCCATCAGGGAAATATTCATTTTCCCCTTTTGATTGTTTAGGGAATTTAGAACAGCTTTTCTCCTGTTTGAGACATAACAGGTGCCAAATATTTGATAAAGAAATCCAGACATCAATGACATTTTATGTAAATCAGAAATTACAATTTCTGTTTTCAGGAAACAAATGGTCTTCTATTCTTCGTGGTAAAGCAGGGTGATTGTTTCCTCAGCAAAATAAATTTAAAAGACAGTATGATTAGTAGAATAAACATGTATTTTTATTATAAAATGACTAATGAATATCTTATTTAGTCACACATTCTTAAATATCTCTGGAACAGTTTTGTAGAAAGAAAAAAATTTTTAGGAAAGAAAAATGGGGTGGCTATTAAATCTTCATATCATCTGATGAGTACTTGTCAGTGTTATGAATGATGGAGAAGATGGTATAGTAGGAAAAAACAAATAGATTTGACAGAGAGTAGCAAAGCACAGAAATCAAAGTCTTCTAAAAACTGTTGCAAGAAATCTCCATTCTGAGAAAATCGCTTGCATATTGAAAAAAACAAAATGTCAATTAATAGAATGTTTTCTTCATTATGTCCCCAGACACAGTAAGAAAATGGTAGATTAAGCCTTGGGGAACAAAATTTATTATGAGCATGAAAAATATTACAGTTCTAATGCAGTTTTTAAATGACAGCATAATATGTTATGGATCATTTGATTTTTTGTATGAAAACACTACTCAGCGCCCAAAAAGGCATATGCTGCTAACGGCATGTATTGCAGTCCTTTCCTTATGACAGCTGGCAACTACCAAATGCCAGTCAAAATACAAAATGTCAAGCAGAAATTTTTCTCAATAAATGTGTTCATTTAGATAATAATACCTAAGTAAACTTTGGAAAAATGTTTGTATTATTTTTGGATGCGTCATGCAAGAGATTAACTACATTAACCCTTCAATAATATACAAAAATATGTAATTAAAAAGCTGAAAAAATATTTACCTCCCTTTACAGGAATTGTTATTGTTTCCATTATTATCATTTTTAAACAAACACAACTTGAACTTTCCCAGTCAAAATATTTCAGGTGACAGGAGAACATTGCTTTTCTTTACATAATAATAATAAAAAAGTCTAATTTCAGAAAAGATTATGACTTCAGAATAGATTATTGCTACCAAAATTTTTGCTTTTTTGAATGTAGTCAATGATGAGATATTTAGTTTAACAACAGTTTGTACAGAAATCACCATTTGTCTCCTTCAGAAGTGGCAAACTACTCATTCTGATTGGTTTCCTACAAGGTAACTTGTCACAGCAAAAACCATTGTTTAGGAAATTACTTTTCCCCCCCCCCTATAGTTTTCTAATTTTTTTTTCATCGTAAGCAACATTTCAGTGTTCTCTTTTTATTCTGCTGCATGATATAGTTCCCTTGTCATTTAAGGTCTGTATGTTTTTAAATAAGGATTATTATTTTTTTTTAATTTATTGGGGTAGAAGGAAACAGGAAATTTCATTAAAACAAGAAAAAGAATGGTCATCTTTTAGGAGAATTACACATCAAATAATTTGATTGAAATTTCATGTGATTTTCAAAAAAGACAGAGAGAAAGGCTGACTACTAAAGAGCAAATTATGTAGAATGCAATCAACTTAATTTAAATATTGTTTGTGGACATATATACTTCACTTTCAGCTTCCTGGCTTATGCTGGCTAAAATTTTCTGAATTGAACCCTGTTCAGAACTGAGCAATTGTTTCAGTGATATTTTTTATCTAGTTTCAATTCAAACTGAATAGTGTGTTTTCAAAGTCTATGAGAATTTTGTGTCAAAGATATCTAAAGTAACTATGAAAGAATTACAATAATAGACTTAAATGAATGATTTGGCTTCAAACCTTAGCAGCAGAAATATTTTCCAAGATGAATACAAGAATTAATAATTACGTTAATAATTGCATAGAAGTCAAATTTATACATTCAAAAGAGTAGAAAATTATATAGGAATACACAGTCATCATTACATAGATAAGCTAGCCTGGAGCACAGTGAGCCAGACTCACGTAATTGTGGTCGATTAATCCCTGTAGGTAGCTAAACCCCATACAGCCTGTCATTCACTCTCTCCTCCACAGCAGAATTAATAAAAGGCAGCTAAATTATTTTACAGGAAATTTTCTGAATTTTATTTTTAAAATAAAAATTCAAATGTGAGATTTCTGAATAATATTTAAAAGTATAAAGCGTTTCAGAAGTGTGTTTGCTATATGACATGCCAGTAATAACTAAAACTAACTTATTTACAAACATGCTTTACTTCAATGCAGCAGTAATTTTTAAAATTGGGCTGCTTGACTTTTGAAAGCAAGATTTTTTTCTCTAGAAAAGAGTTACAAAGTTTGTGAAGGGTCCGGAGTACAAGTCTTATGAGAACTGACTCAGGGAGCAAAATTTTAGCTTGGAGAAAAGAAGGCTCAGGGGAGTCTCATTGCCCTCGACAACTACCTGAAAGGAGGCTGTAGTCAGGTGGGGGTCGGCCTCCTCTTTCAGGTAACAAATGACACAGTGAGAGGAAATGGCATTGTGTTTCACCATGGGAGTTTAGGTTAGATATTAGACAAAATTTCTTCATGGAAAGGGTTATAAAGCATTGGAACAGCTGCTCAGGGAAGTGGTTGAGTCACTGATGCTGTGCTGGAGTCTTTTAGTTAGCTCAGCCACTTGTCTCCTGAGTGGGTGATGAGAGACGCGGCTTAGAGCGCTTTGCTCTTCGGCACAAAGGTCTTTAGATCATTGCAGGTTGGGAACAAGGAATGAGAAGAAGATCTTCTGTTTGTAATCCAGAAGGGTTTATTCTTCTCAATGGTCAGTGACAGAAAGGACCCAGAATACAGCCTGCACCAGCTTATAAACTGAGGAGGTCCCAGGGTTGGGTACCAAATTCTAACCAACAGGGAGAGGATGTGGGAGGAGAACAAGGAGGAATTTCATACTTCAGGAACCAATGGGAGAACACCAGGAGGAGAACAGGTCACTTGAACCAATGGGGTGTTGAGGATTAGGGGAATCCCCAGGACGGATTTGGACAAGGGTTGGTCCAAGTGAAGGATTGACTTAGAACATTCAGTAAAAAGGGGTTGGGTTAGGTGCAACTGATGGCTCAGGGGGTGGAAACAACTTTCAGGACAAAACCATTAATTCAGGGAAACGGGGATGCAAAACAGTCCATTAACCATGGAGTTTAAGCAAGTCACCATCTCTGAAAGTTTTCAGTGGATATGACACCTGAGGACATGCCACAACTTGGTTTAGTGTAGAACATGGTGGTGGTCCTATATTGCCTCTTGGACTTGGTGATTTTAAAAATCTTTTCCAACCTTAAAAATTCTATGATTCTATGGTTTAATCTATGAACTCACTGATTGGAAACGAATTACTAATGCCTAAGGTAGGAATAAATGTAAAAGTATATTTAAATGTTTAAATACATAAAATATGTTTAAAAGATTTTATTTTGTGACAGTTGGAAAATCTTTTTTTCCTAACTATTATTAGGTCATTCTTTCTGAGTTTCAAGTGGCTGCAGTTTTCTTGGTTTTTTTGTGAAGCATAATTTACATACTGCAATTATTAGAAAAATCGTGGCTTAAAATTTCAAATTTTTCTATGTAAAGTTGTATGATATGTAATGGTTACTCCTTTTTGAGTTATAATTATGTAATTTTGCCTGATACCAATTGATTTGCACCTGCTTAGTGTAGCCAAATATCAGTCAATCCTTGGAAAATCTAAAATATACCTAAAAACCCCAAATCCAACAAAAACAGTTGGTTCCTAATATAATAGTGTCCTGATTTCATCTGGGATAGAATTAATTTCTCTTCAGTATCTTGTACCAGGCTGTGTTCTAGATTCAGTATGATAATAACATCGATACCACAGTGATGTCTCAGTTCAAGGGTATTTTTGTGTCCCATGCTCTGCCAGTGAGGAGGTGCAAAAAAGCCCTGGAAGCCAGAAAAAGTGATCTGAAATGATCAGAGGGGTATTCCACACCCTAGGACATGGTATAAAAAGGGGAGAGTTACCAGGAAGAGGGAATGATTGGTGGGTGGGGACAAGGTCTAGCATCAGTCAGTGGGTGGTGAGCAACTGAATTGTGCATCACTTGTTTTTCATTGAGTTTTCCTGGGTTTCAAGTTTTTCCTTTTATTACCATCATGATTATTATTTACTATTATTTTAGCGCTTTTTTTTCGATTATTAAGCTGTTTTTATCTCAACATCAACTTTTACTTTTGATTCTCCTCCGCATTCCACCATGGTAGAGGGGGTGAGCAAGCAGCTGTGTGGTGTTTAGTTTCCAGCTGAGCTTAAACAATGACAAAGAGATATTACAAACAATAAAAAAGTGTAAAGCAATATTCATACCTGAACCTTAGTTCACTCTTCCTCTGCACTAGTGTTTAAGGTTTGGTTCCCTTGAAAGATCTCTAGAAGTATTTTTTTCTTTTTCTATTTTTGCTAATTTCCCCATTTCAGTGTAGTACAAGGAACATCTGCAGAGACAAAAATGATTGCACTCAGTTTAAGAAATGAGTGAAATATCCAAGAAGAAAGAAGAAAATTTCTAATTTCTCTTTTAGCATCTGTTGGAGAAGTAACACCTAAAAAAATCCTGCATATTTACTACCTCAACAGTCCTAACTAAACTGTGACTTGAAAGGTAGAACTAGTTGCATCTTAAATTTCAGCATTTGGTTTCTAAACATACACAAGTTTGTAGGAGATTAAATTTTAGGAAATGGGAGAATGGGAATACTCCAGACTATGAATGGGTAGAGATTTACGGAATCAAGTCATAAGAGCAAAGGCACAGGGAGAGTCTACTGGCATACAGATGTCCAGGTGCCCAGTAGCCTTTACATTATCAGATGGTTGAAGTGAAAAACTGAATGTCTTTAATTGTGTTTAAAGACAATCACCGAGTCGCCTATCTTTTAAAAATATCAAGTCCTGCAGGTTGTAAAAAGAAAATATTATCTTAAATGACATAGTTAATGATGACACTCCAAAAGGGGTCTTCAAGTGTTTTAATGAATTTACAGAACTGATCCAGGCAGTAAAAAGAAAAGCCTTGAAAGCTCTTATCCCTGCATTGGTAAAGCCATTAGGCACTTACATTAATTTGATGCTCACACATTAGTATTTAGAGAGGAAGGATGCCCAGTCATGTAGGATAGGAACCAATATATGAGCAAGTTTTGTAATATTCCAAAAGAAAGGCTGAACAGTGGAAAACTTCTGATTGTAAATGAGAAAAGGTCTCTGATGATATATTGAAATGAAAACACTAACAACTGTTTAATAAAAAGCTCACATTAAAAAATAATTTAAATTAATTAATTAAAAATAATTAATTAATGTATCTATTAAGACACAAAAAAGGTATCTTTGAGATAGAGAACATGTATCTGTCAGGTAACACAAGTTAAAATAAAGGACTCGTAAGGCAGTGTTTCTCCTATCCAATGTTTCTTTGTGTTTTGGGTAGTTCATTCAGACTTCTTCACCATCAATAAACTTTGAGTCACTGTTGCATTGGAATTAACTTGACACAATTCTCACAAAGTTCCAAGAGAAATCTTTAAAATAGTCTAAAGATCTGAATAATAAAAGAATATGTGCTCCATTCAAGTCACCAACATGGATCTCTGTAACAATTTCTGTGCATTAGCAGTGTGAACTAACTTAATCATGAGTTAAAATAACCACCATACAGAATGAAATTATACCCTGATTATGCTGAAACCTGCCCTTACTGTTCACTACATTTGTGGCTGCCACATTCAGTCTTTCAACAGAAATGCATGAGTGGGGCATTTTGGTTTCTAGATATGTTAGTTTCACTAACTGCTGTGTCTTCTTACTGGCTGCCCTTCTCACAGTATAAATATTTCCCTAACTGAACATGCTCATTTACTTTTAGGGAAAATCTCCTCCTCCTGCATTATTACAATACAGTGCATTACTGCTGTAAGAAAACAAGCAGCCTTCAATTCATACAGTGAGTTAGTCACAAAACAGGTAACATCTCTCATAGAATGCTGGAGCATGCTTAACACATGTCAGCATCCCTGCTACAATATAAATCACAACCATAACCACTCTTCCTCTGAAAATGTAGATGAAGAAATGGAAAATATTTCTTTAGTATTGAATCTGACCATTAGACTATGTTCTTCAGTAGTGAGTAGGAAACTTTTAATCTAGGTCCCTGCAAACTAAGGATAACAAGGGGACTTGACTTGTGATATCAGCTGTTAAGGTATTGTCTTGGGTTATGGAACCAAAAATGTGTGTTCTATTTCATTTGCTGAAAGCAGCTGAGAAGATGTTCCTCTTTATCCCTTGTTATTCGGGGGGGAGGGGGGGCAGGTGCCTTCTGATAATGGGCCAACTGTTAAAACCAGGTGGGGCAGTGTTTCTTATCTCTTTCACAATGGACCTTTAAGACTCCCCAAGAGGTTCTCCCCAAGCTATTCTTCTTCCCAAGCTGTTCTCCCCAAGCTTGTCACAAGTTGTTCCATTGTGAGATGCTCCACCCAGTGGGGGGAGCCAACCATTCCTACCAAAATAAAAACTGAGATGCAGGAACATGAAGGTATCTAGCTTCACTCAATTCCTGGAGGAAGACTGGATCCTTCTCACCCACTGGACCCTTTTCTACAGGATCATCTCTACTCCAACAGTACCACATCTGGCACTCCAGGAGGACTCACTTCTGGACTGCTTTCAACACCCAGACCAACAGGGTGTCAGGTTGTAGCTCTGACTTTGTCAGGGTTTCCCAGGATTCCTTTTTGGTTGGTTGGTTGGTTGGTTGGGTGGGTGGTTTTGTTCTCTACTACATTTGTATTGTTAATATTCCTATTAAAGAACTGTTATTCCTATTCCCAAATCTTTGCCTGAGAGCCCTTAATTGCAAAATTATAATTTGGAGGGGGTGATGGGTTTACATTCTCCATTCTAAGAGAAACTCCAGCTTTCCCTGTCAGATACCTGTCTTTCCAAACCAAGACAGGTATCAGAACTGTATTATAGCAAAGCTGGCATCATAGAAGAGATTATGTTTGATTTTAACTTATCAGTCAATTTTGGAACATTAAGGGATCAAATCATTAAAATGAGTAGATGACATGAAGCAGAAAACTCTGTAAGAGATTACAGAAATTGATCTGTGATGAAGCACATCAAATTTCCTAAGCAGAGGTCATCAGATCCAGAGAGAATCTAATGAAAAAGAAAAAATAATGTGACGCATAGAACAGGACCGAGAATGAAGAGCTGAGGAATAAAGGCAAGGGAACTAAAAAATCCTTCGGATCATGTACAAAATGCTTTGCACATTATGTTAGGAAGTAGATTATCTGTAATACATAGAAAAAGCTGTGAGAATGTAATTAATTAAATAATATTTATTGTAAGAAGCTCCAAAAAACAACTGAATGTGATGATGCTCCTTCTAGTCATGCTATAAATTGAAGTTTCTGATTGGTTGATTCTTAGATGGCTTCCACATCCTTAGTTTCATATGGTTTCAGCACACAGTCTCAGAGTACAGGGAGCTAGTTTACTTTGTCTTGAATGGATTACTGCTCGAAGAATGCTGTTTAAAATGATATTATGATATTTCATGTCTTGTTTACCTGAAGGTTGAATATCAAAATTTTTGGCCCTAAGCCAAGCATGATCAATAGTATCCTCAAAGTGTCTTTATGGGGAGATGTGCTGTATTCTTTTCTATATCCTATTTAATCATATAAGAATTATTTGAGCATTTATCTGTCACTTATGTTAGCTATGTACCCAGCCCATCACAGTGGGGCATTCAGTATTAACACCTAGATAAACATATAGTCAAAAGATCTTAAGAGCTGCCAAACTTGCCACTTCATCTCATAGAGAACAGCACATCAGAATGTATATAAAATTTATAAAGGTGAATTATTTGTTGGAGAGACATGAATATAGTACTTTCATAAAAACAAATTGAGCAAAAGAAATAAACTTGAACTCCTATGCACAGAAATGTATTGTCAGAAATACTGAAAACCCACAGATTAGTGAAGGTAAATAGCCAAATCTTGGGGACAGTATTGATGCACTTTTCTCCTTGCTAAAGAAATCTAGCTGCTTGAGAAAATAATCTGTGCATATTACTATGCAAAATATCACACTGATGAACAGGTGGGTTTAGGAAAATGGAAATGGAGAGTCCAATCCAGAGACTGTAGAGGTAACACAGAAGTTACTTTATCCTAATGTCTTCAAGAAACAGATTCTTCCTCAAAAATGACCAAAGATTTGGACATTCAGAAAAACTGAATGTGTATATGTTTATAAAAATATTAAATAAAGCCAAGTGCTATTACCTTATGAAACACATCACAAATATGTCATCAAAGGGATAGGTAAAAGACATAGCTCCATTCCTGAAAATGTGTCTTTATGACCTGATTTAAAATGAAAATGTGGAAAAATGGTTATTTTTACAGCTTTGTATATAGCATAAGCTACAGATATAAAGACATAAACTGAGGAAAATCTCTGGCCAGCTCCTTACCCTAGAATAATTAGTGAAGCACTTGTTTTGCATAATTTAAGTGGTGTCATTTGCATTAATTTAGACTACAGAAGGCATAATCAAACTTACTTAGCATATATAAAGTATGCCCTATTCCTTCAAAATCATTAAATCGTGGAGTGCTTTGGGCTGGAAGGGATCTTAAAGATCACTCAGTTTAAACACCTCTGCCGTGGGCAGGGACATGTTCCACTAGACCTGATTGCTCAGAACCCTATCCAATCTGGCCATGAACCGCTCCAGGAAATGCGCATCCAACAGCTTCTCTGGGAAACCTATTGCAGTGCTTCTCCACTCCTACAGTAACAAATTTCTTCCCAATATCTAGTCTAAACCTAATCTTAATTTGATTCATTACCCTTTTTCTTGTCCCTAAATGTTCATGTAAAAATTCCCTCTCCACCTTTCTTGTAGGCTCATTTAAGGTACTGGAGAGCCACAAATAGGTCATTCTGAAGGCTTCTCTTTTCCAGGCTGAACAAACTCTTTTCTCTAAGCCTTTCCTCTTAGGAGAGATGCTCTATCCATCTAATCATCTTGGCTGCCCTTCTCTGGACTCGCTTCAACATGTCTTTTTTGTGATGAGAATCCCAGAACCAGAGACAACACTCCAGGTGGGGTGTCATCAGAATGGAGCAGAAGGGCAGAATCCCCTCCCACAACCTGCTCACCACTCTGCTTTTGATGCTCAGTGGTTGGCTTTTGGGACTGCAAGAGTACATTATTGGCTCATATTCATCTTCTCATCCACCAGCACCAAGTCCCCAGCAGGGCTGCTCTTGATCTGGTCATCCTCAATCTGTACTGATACTGGGGGTTGCTCTGATCCAGGTGCAGCACCTTGCAATAAAGAGCAGTGGGTATCATCCTAGTCAGTGTCCTTTAATTGTACATACTGTCAGGTACAGGCTTCTCAAGGAATGGTAAACCAGCAGCCAAGAGTGCCAAGGCGAGAAAGGGGCCTTGCCTGCAAGGAGACAGGATGCTGAGCCAGTAAGTCAGGGTCATGATCAAGTCCAGGAAAAAGTAACAAAGGTCAGCTGTGGCCCAGTAGCCATCCAACAGGCTGTTAATTACAAACAGTTAATTATCAGCAGTTAGTTATGAGCATTTCTAATTGATGTTGAAGCAGGTTCAAGATCAATTAGAAAGTCACATCAACAGCGCAGGGTCAGTCATACACGAGGTTGCATGCAGACACAACTGCAGTGACTGTGACAATTGCCAAAGCTGGCTGAAACATGTCAGTGGGTCATATGAAAGGCTTGGACTTCCAAAATTATCCTTTTAAAAAACATTATTGAATATTATAACTGTTAATGTACAAAGAAGGTGCAAAAGTTGAACACACTGGTGCTAGAAAGCAAATGTTGCATCAACACAGAACAGTATTATTAGGTTTCTTCTTTGAGAACTGAATAACCACAAAGATAAATTAGTAGAAGTGGCAGTAAGTTAGACATTGATAAGATAAAAAACTGATGAAAACACAACAACAAAGTAGCAAAATGAAGTCTAAAAATATGTTGAAAACTAATTGGGAAGAGAAGGTGAGAAAAGAACTATTTCTTTTGAAGAATTTTGTGGGTACAAAAGCGAATGAGTGAAATTATCTGAAATTATCTGAGTGAAATTTACCCTAAAAAAATAAGTTGTCTCTAAATGTCAGAGGAAGAAATTCCAATAGCAGTAGCAGGTGAAACAAGACTAATTATTTTTAAAATAGATTTTGAAAGGTAACATTTCCTAATCTTCAAGAACAAGAGGGTCACAAAATAATTTCCATTCCTACACAATTATTATTTATGTATAAATAAGTAATACATAGGACACAAATGCATATACGTTAGAACATTTTTCTGCAAATATTTACTCTTATTAAATATCTCCTAGATGGCAACTTTTCATATAACTGCTGATCATATTTAATGATTTCATATCTTGCTAGGATTGCTATTACATTTAAAGTCTGATTTTTTTTCATAGCTTGCAAACATAGCATTTGTGGGTGTTTTTCTATGGAAGTTAGACATTTTCTATTGATTTAAGTGAGGTCTGGATTTTATGGTAGTTTTGATCTGTGTAAGTTATAGTTAGAAGACTTATGCAATAAGTTACTGTGAATACAAACTCAAGTTTTACATGCAGAGATGGAATTCTAAATGTGTCATACATACTGTGGTATGAAACAGTGTTTTTGATAAATTATACAATGCAAAAAAAAAATCTTGCCTTTAATTTCATCAGTCCAGAAAAGAGGAAACATACTTTACATATTGTCACTATATTTGTATATTTCCAGAGTCCTATATTTCTTCTTATTTTATTTTATTTTATTTTATTTTATTTTATTTTATTTTATTTTATTTTATTTTATTTTATTTTATTTTATTTTATTCTGAACCCAAATTGAGTTTTACCATCCTCACAGAAATGAAACCACAGTATTAAATCAATTTTGACCCCTATCCTGGGCAGACTATTAGAATCTTCTGCTATTAATTCATAACCTTGAGTTTTTTCCAAAACACGTTTTTTCCATTTTAATTGAAAGTAATTGCATAAAAGGTTGACCAGTTTTTGGAAACAAGAAGCAGTTTGCAACAGAAGAAAAAACCTATTCAGTATGTCTGAATCCTATTCAGTTGTGTATGGTCACAAAGCATGTCTCCTTTATATCCTTCAGTGAATTGTTTTTCTGTAAGTCATGTAAGAAAAGGATAAAGGTTTCAGAATCTTTGTCAATTCTCTTGTGAATCAATATTGTTCTGTTTCTTGTATTATTTATCCAGCCTTTATTTGGCTTCAACTCCCTAGACAGCAAGGTCCTGTGATAAACTACGTAAAATATCTGGGTTATATCTTTCCTCTCCACCACCCCCTTCCTGTTATTAATAGTTTTGAAGATTTATGGGTAGAATATCTGTCAGAATGCAGTCAATGTTTGAGCTCCTGCATTAGTCAAAATTTGCATTTTTTCCATTGTGAGACTGACACTGTATTGCTACATCCTTTTAAAAACACTAAAAAGGTAACTACTTATATAAAAGAAGTGATGCAGTGTAATGCTCCTGCAAGCTACTTAACAGCAGGAAACCTCATTTTTGAACCAGTTACTAAAGAGAGAGACGTCTTATTTACTGTTATTATTTTTCCATCCAATAAAAGAGTTTAGATCTTTCTGCATTTACTTGACATGCCCCAAAGTCTTTAAACAAAAATATAAAAAATATTTAATTGTGTTGGCTGACTCTTAGGAATTGTAACATCTAAAATAGGCAAAAAAAAAGGAAAAGAAAAAAGACTTGTATTATTTTTGCATAATGCTCAAGCATAGATTATTCTGTAAGTAGCATTATCCTGTTGTATTACATCATGTCATGTTGCTTTTATTTGATTTGCCCCATCTTTAGCTTCTCCAATGTTGGCATTATTTGTTAGTATGCATAGCAGTTCTTAAAATTCTGTGCCAAAATTCTAGTTGAATATGCAAATGAACTGTATGTCTGCCATAACATTTTCCTCTAGGGTACCTTTGAATGAAACAAGCCAAAAATATCTTGTTCATTTTTGCTAGGAAAAAAATGAAAACAAAAGGAAGAGTTTCTATGTGCATTTCCACAGCTTAAAGAAAGAAAATAGAAGGCATGCAGTCCAATACCTGGTTTTGGGTATACACCATGGGGAAATATCTTTTAAATTCTGTAAAATGCCTCCTTTAGTTATTTTGCAATACAGGGTTTGTTTTGATCTAAGGCATGTAATACTTACCATGATACATGCCATTCTTGTTGTAATGATGCTAAATTTTGTTAGAATTTTTAATCAGTCTTTGGTATGTTATGATATCTCCTAATACTTTTTCTCTAGGGTTACGGTGTTATGAAAGTGTAATATTTTCCAATTCTTGACAAAACAAGTCATTACAAATACTGAGTTTGTTTCTTTAGTGTATTATATTCCCAAATACAAAACTAAAACAAGAAATACATGCAGTTATTATTATTCATTATTATTATTATTATTATTATTATTATTATACTCTGCCAACACACAGGCTCTAATGACCAATAATATTTCTAATGTTGTATTTCCATATTTATTCTCTGAGGTATACCATACTCAGTTATTGAACTGGACAGTCAGTTGCTCCCCCTGTTTGTCCAAGATTGCCAACAGGCTGACATAAAAAGTACTGCAGTGAGAGAGAGGCTGGTGAAATGTTAGAAGAGATCCAGCAGACTGGGGAAAAGGAAGGAAAATAATTAATTTAGAAAATTCAACCCTTTTTGAAAGATAAGAAAATAAATAATCTGTTTAACATGAGTATGAAGCCATATCCCCTAAGGACATAGTGCTATAATGTGACACATACAGTACAATAAAGGCCAAACAAGATATTAGTCTTGACTTTTTCTGCATCAAGTCCAAACTCAATCTTTCAGCACCACGGCAAGAAATCTATATGACAAACAGCACCAGAGGTAACTGTAAATTGTCTAAGCTCTTGATGGAGAAACAGAAAGTTCGGGTACATTTTGCTCAGGAAAAAAAATTTTAAAAAGTCTCCCCCACAAAAAAAACCAAACAAAACAAACAAAAAATGCCGAACCTTTTTGGTGAGCACTGTATGTCATTATTTATCTTCATTAAGAGCAGCCAGGTGTAGAAAGTTTTGTGGGGACACATATCCTCTGAGGAGCCCTGGCTGGCAATGAATATGTGATGGGAGGTTGTAGACTAATTAACCTCTATTGTTCATTGTACACAGGAAAAAAATCATATTCATACAGAAGACCTTAGAAAGAAAACAGCTGGAGAAAGAATATTGGAATGACAAGCTTCTGACTTGTCAATGTATCACAGGGCATTCAGAGCATTTAGATAGACATAAAAAGGCTTTTGAATGCAGATATTGGTTCCCTTTGCCCTCACTCCAGCTTGACCTGAACTCCCAGCAGAACAGAGTAACGGCTGTCTTATCACAATACATAATGCAAGCTACTGTACTTGTCTCTCATCAGGGATTACCAGATTCATGTATGATAACACACTGAGGAGAGCTATGCAGCTCTCCATCCAGCAAGAACAAGGCAGAATAAGCTTTATTTGCCTTTCAGAAAACCACATGAACATACACAACATATATATTAAAAAAAAAAAAAAAGGAAATCTCAAGAAAGGGATCTGAGTAATTTTTGAAATTTCCAGCTTAAATGATACATACATATTTTTTTACCATGGTAATCTACCGTTAAGTTTTGGCAATTACAGGTCACTGCTTTCATACAAAGGTCAAGACTGATATCAAATATCTCAGCTTATTTGGTTTAAAATGAGCTGGATGCATTAATAAAGATTTGCTAAGTGGTTTTAGGACTTCCTTATAGGGTTTTAAAACCATATTTGACTCTATTTCTCATCAGTAATTTAAACACTAGTATTAGTACCACATTCTTTAATTTCTTAGTGTTTTAGAATATAGTTTAAAAGTTCTGTATATTTTTTTGGTCATCTATCAGGTATTTTTGAGGTTGAGAATGCTGGATTGTAGGTTTCAGTGTTAGTTATTTGGATTGCTCTTACTTCTTCCTTTATATTGTTGGTGGTTTATAACAGGGAAGTGACTTTTTGATTCACTACTATTATTATTATTATTGTTGTTGTTGTTATTGTTATTATTGTTATTAAATAGGACTCTAAAATTTACATATTTGTACTATTTAATTAAATAACGAAAAGAAAACGTGAGAGTAGAGGATTGATGCTTTGTAGAAATGGAAGTAAATTAATATACTCAATAAAAGTCAACATAGAGGAAAAGGTTGCAAGGCTGATTTTGTTAGTTCAAACTAGATTATATCTTGTCATCATTTAAACAAAAATTATCTGATGGAAACCAAGATAAAGCAAAAATTCAGGAAAGACTTGTAAGAAAGTCTCTACTGAAAGGAAAGTATTCAGTCAAGGAGTTTGCTATAATTCTGGCTCCTTCCCTGTTTTTATACAAGAGCTGAATAGTTGTAATGACTATTTCCATTAAATGGAAGACAATAAGGAAGGACAGCATGTGTTTTATGCAAACTTCCTGTGCACATCCGTGCACATCACACACACAGATGAACTGGACCACTCTAATCCTACCTTCAATCAAGAAGGGAATGATCTGATTCTTATCCAAAGTCTATAAAAATAAAACTCCACGCACTAATGAACAGAGGTGCTATGAGATGTCTGTGTTTAGCACGTGCCTCCTAAGCTTTATGTGCTCAGTCTCCAGTGGCCTGAGGAATGTTCCTTGCATGCACAGGTCACCTCCTCCACAGAAAACTGTATTAATATGCAGAAACTCTGCCAAGGGGATGGCTCTTCTCCTTTATTAATTTAAACATTTTAATATACTCTATATGCAAAATATAATTAGAATTAATGGACTTTAGCACTAATGCAATGCCTGAAGCTAGCTAGAGCATCTATCTTGCACATATGATAAACATGAATTCAAATATCTTACCACCAGCAAGGCTGGAAGCTCAGCTCAGTCTGCTGATGTAGTTTGTGTCCACATAAAGATCATATCAACTGACAGACAGAGGAAATTATCATCCTTTTGATGAGATAAGCAATTGGTCCTCCAGGGAGGAAGTAAACCATGACTGAGTTGCACTGATTGTTAAACAAGAACTCATTATAAATCTATAAAGACAGTGTAGCTGGGTTACAGTAGCATACGTCAGACAGAGAATAAATGTCAGATTTTAGTCTGTTGAGCCCAAACTGTTTATAGATTCCTTGCAAAAAATCATAAACTCCACATGTGACAGAATAAAAAATAGAATTTACATTCTGTCTGGTATTTCACATTCACTTAAGAAACAAAAACTTATTGAGGAAAATATCAGAATATTTGATTTAAAAGTGAGCATGAGAAAATGTGGCAAACAGAAGCAGAAATTCAAGATGTGCTGGATACAAATCCTGAGAAATTATATTGACTATTATTTAAAAGCCAAAACAACTCATGTGTAGGTTCATATTTACAGGAAAATGGACATGTATTAAACAAATCAGCCTAATTTTTTGGAACTAAAAAACAAGGTCATCTTTGTGAATAAATAACCTGATGTTGCAAGAAAGAAGAAGCAGAAAAGTTGTTGACAGACATAGGGGTGTCAACCTGAGTAAAATTATGCTTACGGAATCAACCAATTGGGTTAAGAAAAAGATGTGTGTTTGGCTCATGGACAAGATAGAGCCACCAATCAATAGAAGAATGGACAAAGCAAAGCTACCAATCAAATAATGTGTAACTGTGTAAACTAAGATAAGTAGCAAATATAGACAATGTTTAGAAGTACAATATACGTCTTTTGCTAGATTCATACTGAATCATAAAGAGTCTTTTGTCTTCTCTCCTCACTCATCCACTGTTTTTATTGTTTTCTCTGAACTGAAAACAACAATAAAATATAAGATTTTTTTTTTGCGAGTAGTACAGCCTGAGAAAGAAAGAAAGAGTCTTCCATCTCTCATGGTTATTTGCTCTCCCAAATATACCCTGCTATGGGATTAGCAGGGAAAAAAATCCACCAAAGCAACGGTCTGAATTCAAGAGCTACACATAAATACCTACTGCAAGTCTTCCTTTACTGACGTGGTTTAACCCTAGCAGGAAGCTTATCCAAACAGAACTGCTCATTCATTCATCCTCAGTGATATGGGGAAGAGTATTTAAATGGTAAATGTGTGAAAACTCATGGGTTGAGATAGACAATTAATTATGTAAAGCGAAAGCTGTATGCATTAAGCAAAACAAAGTAAGCATTCACTGCTTACCATCACTAGGCAACAGTTCAGCCATTTGCAGAAAAGCAGACCTCCATAATGCATAACAGTTGCTTGGGAAGACAGGTGCTCTAATTCCAAAAGTCTTTGTTCAACAGTCCTCTTTCCTCTTCCTCTTCCTTTTCCCCAGATTTTGTTGCTGATCCTGGCTTCATATAATATGGAATATCTCTTTGGTCAGTTTGTGTCAGCTCTGCTAGCTGTGTCCCTTCCCAACACTCCCAATCTGCCCAGTAGCTGGATAGTGTGAGAAAGAGAGATCAGCTTGACATTGAGCACTCACTGTTCAGGAAGAACCAAAATGTTGGTGTGTTATCAACACTGTTTTGGTCACAAATCCAAATGATAACACCATAACAGGTGCTATGAATAAAATTAACTCTATCCCAACAGAGTTAGTTTTAATAACTTCAATAGATTTAATAGCCAACCCCAATAACCATTTTTGTTATGACCTGCCATAAGAGACCTGGCCTCTGTTTCTTGTGTTGTTATCATACAGGTTTAAGTGAATTGCTGGTTTATTACCATTTCCCCCATCTGACATGGTATTTGAAGGACAACTCTACAAAATACTTTGTGTATTTTATCTCTTTTTATGCTTTTATCTCTTTATTGTAGTAATATGCTAGATAATCCGTGAATTACATTCTTTCTCTGTACATGTTTCCAAAAACACCCAATTTCTTTCTATAATTAAAGTTTTGGCAGTCCAGTCACTGTTCTTTCTATATGTCCTTGTCCTCAAATCTTTAATGAGTACACTCATGAATTTATTTTATGTCAATATTAAACACCTAGGTTGATATTTCTCCAACTAAATGCAAGCTAAAAACGTGTTCAATATAACAGCAATTTTAAGTAAAACCAGTATTTTTCCTCTAAATTTTTTAGGTAGTGAAATATGAATTCTCACAAATTATAGAAAACACATTTTGTTCAAACCTTTTAAATAACTATCAGTGGGTGCAGATAGATATGTAGAGCAGCATGAGGAAATAATACTGCTGATTAGAAACTTATGTGTACCTGATAAGCTTGATAGACTATAAAGAAAATGAGGCGAGTGAAAAGGATTTATCAGTAAGGTAGAATTTCTGTTCTGGTTGGGGTTCATGCTAGGAACTTGGTGCTTATCTCTGTGAGGTCTCAAAGTTGCATGTCTCAAAGCACTGTCAAAGCCACAGAAAGAGCTTCCTGTAAGATAAGCCACCAGACAAATCTCCACTGAGATAAGCACAGATGGCGAAAACAGCAAGATATTAGTTCCAGGTGTGGTGAGACACATCTGGGTAACCTATCCAGAAAAATATTTGCGCAGTGACAAGGTGTGGCAAAGGAAGCAACAGCTTGTAAGCATGGCCTCCTAGGCTGTGGGAATGACATCTATGCTGTATGGATAGTGTTTCTGGTATCTCCAAAAAAAGCCTCTAGGACCCCCACCACTGAAAAGACAGGGAGAAGAAGACCACCAGGATTCTGTGGAATCCATGTGGTGATGGTATCATTCTACTTAATATTTCTCTTGCTCTCTGTTTCTTCCCCCGTCCCTCTTTCTTTCTCTCTGCCCCACATTTGCTGTTAAATAAGATCTGTATTATTGACTTCAGCATATGGTGTCTTATAATCGAATCCTAACAGTCTCCAACTCACATTGTTAAAAAAAAAAAGTATTATGATCCTGGTAAAAAACAAGAACTCCAAATTTGAATAAGGAGCCAGGATCCCTGCTGCAAAAGCTGTTTACTCTTTCTTCTCATTAAAGAAACCTGTCAATCTCCTGTAGTTGTGCTGCCATTGTCAATTCTAGAACTACAGTTGTCTCAAGTATCAATCCTTGTTTGATACATGATAATAACCCTGTGAATTAAAAATATGACAGAATAACCATGATACATGTGTTGTGAATGAGTTGCTTGGCTATTAAAAGAAACAAAGATGATGTCAAAGATTATGAATTTGTGAAAATGTGACCTTCCAGATTTGATGGCAAGGTCCTCTCTATTACTAATACACAGGTTAAAACATACAAAAGAAGATAAAACTAGAAACAACTTGGAATCATATACACAGAAGCCAGGAATGCCAAAGAGAGCAAGAGTGCAAAGCATAAGTATACAAGATAAGTGTGCAAAAGGGTTTAGCAGCATTTAGTCATTGAATACTTTAACATTTACAGAGTGTTTGAATAGGGTTTACTAAAATTATAAGAATGATTTAACTATAGATTTGACATGGTAACATTCATATCATAGGGAAGTCACACACACATGTAAGACAATGTATACACCTATTTCTTGTGTGTAAGGATACCTATCAAAATTCCCTTTGGGTTCAATGAAATACAACAAATCTTTCTGTGCTTCCCAACAGGCAAGGGCTGCATCTCAAGGAATGTGAGCTGCAGGGAGGGTGTATCAGCCTAGACTTCTCAGGATGGGGCTGCAGTGGGCAGAGAGGGTTGTAACCCTCCAACCTGTAAGTCTAATAGAAAAGAAAAGAAAAAAACAGAAGAGAAGAAAGAGAAAGAGAAAGAGAAAGAGAAAGAGAAAGAGAAAGAGAAAGAGAAAGAGAAAGAGAAAGAAGAAAATACTACAAAAGTAATAATAAATGTTGTCTTAGAGATTGGAAGAGTGGCAAGACCTTACACACCTATCAGATTGAAAATTATCTACCAATATTTGATATAGTACACATTAGTATTAATTACTCAGTCATGCAGTTAGTTTGTGAGGGCTGTCCAACAGTTTTTTCTTTCCTTTTCTTCCAAACTCATTTTTACTGGTAGCCCATCACTTTGCCCAAATAGAAGAGGTTTGTGTTCCTGCCAGTTGGAAAGCTTTGATCTGTTTTCTTGTTTCTCAGTGTCTATAGATAATATTTTCAATGACAATTCACTTTTGAGCTTTGCCCAGGCTTGTGCTCATTCTCACAGGATGAAATCTTTCCCAAAACATCTGCTCCCAAAAAGAACAATCTACATTAACTTGGATACTTGCCAGCTTCCCAGAAAGTTATCTGTTGGGCTGTCTGAAATATTATATTTCCCACTTGAGTAAGAGAAAAAGCTTCATTACTCAGTAAAATAATTTTGTGGATAATTAGTAACTCTCCCAATTCCTATAACTCATTCTTCTCCTTGCATTGTTAATGTTGCCAGCTATAACATCTACTGCAGTAGATTAGAATCTTAAGGACAGATTTTGGATCTGATTTAAGTTTTCTGTACCCTGATGATTAAGTGAACCCTTTTACAAGACTGATTAGTTTTCAGGTAGAAATATGAGTGGGCTTATGTGGATCTTTCCCTGTTTTGAATTCAATTCTCTTCAATAACCACACTCAGCTTTAAACCTTGAAAGCTGTTTTCCCAGAGCACCAATTCAGATCCATTTTAGCTCTGATGATAGTTCTTGCTCACAATGATGACTGCTCAACATTAAGTTGCACAAGCTTTGAAACCAGTCTGATCTGGGTTTATTCCAATGCCACAACACTGTCTGTATATCAGCAACTGTTTTCTTTTCCTCTGCTACTTATGACAGTGAAGGAAAGGCTAACAGCTTCCTTCCAAAAATTAAGATTGTAAGCTATGCTTCCAGCAAGAACATGCAAATTTAGTCAAATTGCATCATCATCCATCTTGAATGAATTCCCATTTAGAACATCAGAAATGCCTCAGAAATACAAATTCTGTGACATTGTCATGTTTGACTCTGAGATAGTATCATATGTTGAGGTTTTGACTAGGAAGAAATACTGAGATATAGACAAGGAACTGCAAGAGTAGGTGACTGTTGTTTTGTCTGGAAAACATTCTGCAAAACCATCTTTTATATATATATATGGGTGTTTTTTTGTTGCCTTTGAAATTCAGAGATCTCAAGACTATTTTTTTTACTTTGCATGACAGACCACTAAATTTCAAAAGCCTACCTAAATAATCTCCTTCTACAATTAGTAATCCAGTGAATAGATCTTATCTTCTCAATAATAACTGACACATAGATTTTGGCATCAAAGTATAAGAGTTTCATTTCTTGTTTCACATACAGCTGTCTAACTCTCTCTGCCCATTCAGATTTATTTCAATACAGTAACTCTTTTGGATATCTCCTCTTACCGTTCATCTTTATTTCTTCAAGTAGTATCCACCACGGAGACAGGAAAGATCTTCACAGTTTAAGTCTTATCTCTTTTGATCCTGTAAGCCTGCATGATCCCCAGTGCATGTCTGTCAATCACCAAGTCTGAATCTAGTACCCCATCTTTTCCATTGAATGAAAGGCTATTGCACTAACTGAAGATTTGCACAGTACTCAGCATCACTTTTTGGTTCTAATGAGATTTTGATAATAAATTGAAGAAGGAACCAGATTGATAGCTGGGGAAATATCCACTCTGATGGTACCATTCCTGTAGGAGTCCAGGGTATTCCTCTGGAAACCTTGGACGAGCAGAAACCTGTACAGGGGGGTTTAAAACCTGTACAGGAGGGTCTGAGATATGTGCAGGGGGGTTACAAACCCTGGCATGGACCCCAGACAGGCAGGGGTCTTGATTATAGCCCATGGGAAAAATTACCAACACTATGGAAAGAATTGCAAGGCCTTGAAAGTAGTAGAAATTATTAATATTTTCACATTAGGGGTTTTAAATAAGAAGGACTAGAGACAAGATGGAGGATTCTGGGTGTTACCCTAGAGTCTTCTCCTTCTTCTTTGTCTCCATTTTGTGCAGTGGTGATGACATGAAGTAGATTTAGAGGGATTGGGTCAAAGTAGAAAACACCTGTTTAGTGTCAAGTGCATGCACTGGGTCACCATTGTAAATAATGTACGCGCAATTATCTGTATATAAGATGACGAGCTGTGGGCAGCGGAGCAGTCGTCGCCTGTTGTCCGTGCTGTCCAGACCTTGGCAGAGCTCAGAGAAAATTGTAGAGATAAGATAAAATAAACAAGGAAGAAAACCCAGAAAAAGAACATCTGAAGACTCCTCGTCTTTTCTGTGGGCGGCTCGGGGCTTCCCAAAGGACCAGGGGCAGTGCCCATCCATCATTCTCGAGCAGCAGAGACAGCGAGACATTCCAGCTATGAAATTGAAGATTTTGAAATTCATGAAAAAGTATCAGTTCTCCAGCTTTTCTCTAATGAGCTGTCTAATTGGTTAATAGTTCTGCTGCTTTATTGACAGTAACCTGCAATCTAATATTTTGTTTAGGCATTTCAGACAAAAAAGGGTCTGATTTTTTCAGCAGTGGGTAACACTTCCAAATTGCTACCCTACCCGCAACAAATAGTCCTATTCTTCTGAATACATCTGTGCTGCACATCAAATTGTATCCTAGTGCCGTATTTCCTGAAAAGACAAAGTTAATAAAGTAGTTAATATTAACAAGGATATTCAAAATGCTGAAATGCACAATGGATGATGCTTAATATTTTCTATTATTGTAGGAAAAACTCTGCCCTTAAGCTTGGAAGCAGTATTTCCTTAAGCTGTTCAAAACTCATTTTTGCCAGCAGTGTCTACATGTCCTTAGAATATTAGGGAAGAAATGATAGGCTTTTAAAGAAGTGATATTATACAATTTAAATTCATTATGTGATAGGAGATATTTTTAGCAGTAAATGGCCATACTTGGAGAGCCTTTTATGATGAGTTCCAATTTCTTTGCTAGTGCTTTGAATTGTTCAAATTATTTATTTTAAATGGAGATAACTGATCTTTAGAAAACTTATTTACTTCTGCTAGTTTTGAAGGTCAAAAGCCAGAATGATAGATAACCATAAAATACAAGACTTTTTTTTCCTTAGCATTGAAGAGCACTGTTTTTATCAACGGCCTCATCAACCTTGGTCCATAATGACTGTGACTCATTATAATCAATAGAGATTGAAAAAGACTTAATGATTTTTACAACAAAATATAAGTGGCTATATGGTTTTAGAATATTCTGTTGAAACTAATTTTCATGCATTCAAAAAAAATTTCATTTCCTATTTCTTAACTTTACAGAACAGTTCCTTAATTCTTTATGTATATGTTTTTATTTAAATAGTATACAAGCACACTCTCTCTTCCAAAAGTGCAGCATAAAGTATGGTTTTCCATGTTACCCCACTTCTTGCCTTCTCTATTTATTGAATTCTTCACAAAATCTACAGCACATGATATTCATTGTTTCAGAGACCACTTGCCATTTTTTTGGTTTTTACATCTCCATTTTCTGGTTTTTCTCAATGGTATACAAACAGGATTAGATATTCTTCTGAGTGTAAATATAATATATCCTCTTAATTATTCTGAAAGTAATTGTACATATTGATCTTTCAAAGTTATATGAGAAAAAAAATTATTTGTTCAATTATTTAAACAATAATAATTTTGGAGCTTTTTTTACATACAATAAATAAGGGAGCTTCTACACAGACTAGATCATATGTGCATCTACAACTAAAATGTCACATAAATATATATGGATTTGTTAAGGTAAGGCTACTTGTTAAGAAACAATAGTAAGTGTTATTCAGAGAAGATTTTTCATAAGCTCTAAAATCTGATTTTATATATGGTGGAAAAAAAAATATATATCCATGTATTCAGGTTCAAAAGAGTCAAAAGAAATAATAATTTAAGAAATAACTGGAGAACTTTTTCAAGTGCAGAACATGAGTAATATAATCAATATAGTTTGATTAATCTAATGGGGAACTTATTTTTTATTTCATATATTTCTTGCAAAAAAATTTTAAGAAATATCCAATACCCATATTAATTCTCTAATTATGGAAAAAGGCACTGACTACAAAAAAGTCTTTCCAAGACTTCCTACAAACACAGGCTGTCAGATGTTGGAGTTTTTTTAATAGTGTTAGTGTATTTAAAAACAAACAAACAAACAAAATAAACCCCACAAGAAAACCCCCAATAGATTATCTGTGATCAAAGTTGTTCTCAAAATTATAGGAAAAATATTAATGCATGTGTTACAGCCACTGTTTCACATGAATCATTTGTTTGGTGTATAGCATTATTAAATTACTATCATATTAATATAATATAGAATTATCTTTAATAATCTTTCTGCAGGTTACAATAGGTACTTAGAGAATGAAGTAGAGAGTTGTCAGAAACATTTTTAGTTCATTATAACCCAATCCTCTCCTTCCCCCCAACACGATTAATTTTGCTGTTCTCATTTATGAGAACTTATATTTGTATGTTCTCATTTATGAAACAACTGCTCTTCTGTAGTTTGTATGTACTTATTTCTGTTTTGTCTTTTTGGGTATTTTTTTAAATCTGTTTTCTTTTGCTGTTTCATAATATAGGCTTATATTTCAATTATATTTATAATTATATATTTAAATTATATATTTCATAATATATAGCAACTAATAAATGACAATCAGTCTCAGTAAACATTGCAGTACTTCTTTTAAATATCTATTTAAAATATTTAGAAGAGATGTTTCTTCTTCTAAATATTGTTTGTAACATCTCCGTGTAAATTATTAATTGTTTTGGAAAAGATTATGATGGAGTTGTAAAAACTGGAATATTTCTTTGAGTGGCAGGTGATACAATTCCAAATGGATGTTTGTCTTATTTTTTGAATGTCAACACCAACATATAAAATTATGGATTTTTTAAGAAATTTAATTTATTGCACCTTAAAATATCCATATTGGAGATATTTTGGACATTATTTTTCACCATTCTTCATTTTTATGCAGTTTTGCTACCTGCAAAATATTCAGATATAATCAAATTATATCACAATCTAAGACTCTTGATTTTGAGTTTTCCTATGAGGTTTTGGAATGACCTACATGTAAATTGGCATAGACCTATTCATTCCTACATTTCATTTTGGTAAGGGTCAAACCTTATTTAATTTGCTTCTTTGAACCACATAATTGATTTCACAAACTAACAGGAATACATATGAATAAATGTGAATATTACAGATCTAAGCAGTTTTAAAATTATATAATTAGATTATAGTTTATTACAGATGGGCAATAATACATCAAAACAATTATTTAATTTCTTCACTTGTTAGTGAAGAATTCCCAAATGGCAATGGAAACAAGTATTCTACAAACAAGCCCATTGTTCCATCCTCCCCTGATCACTTAAAACACTATTGATTAAAGAAGTTGGTTTAGAAATCATCTTAGTAAAATTTTAGTTAAGATTAGTAAACATTTAGGTAACATTAGTAAAATTTAAACATCAATTTGAAAATCATTACAATAAATGGAAGAGCTAATTCTAAACAGCCACAGTCCTATTGTAATTGCAAGACAGAGGTGAGGATATATTGCAGGTATCTTTAGACGAGTAGGACCATGTACATGCACATACACACAAAATTATTTATAAGGATATTTAACCTTAAAAAGCATGATAGTAGCTGTAGGATATAGCTGATAGATGGAAATTTAAAATCAACTGTTATATATTGCAGGAATCACCTATAATTCTTCAGCACTCTTGTATGGCACAAATTGCTTTGGTGTTATTTGGATGAAAAATTCCAAAGATAATGAAGTGAAAGATGCCTAAAAATAGTGTTGTAATCACCTGGATGGATTTGGGATGTTATGGCAGAATTCATTGGATGTTTCCTTCTGATTCTTTGGAAGGCAGGTTATCTGGTGACTTTTTGAAGGAGGATGCTACAGACCTTACATACACTGTTGACTGATGACAGTCTAAGCAGGCTCGAACTTTTTTGGGTTTTGTTGCAGTATTCAAAATAGCTCTTTAATAATTACGTTCTTTTCCCCATAAGATAGCTTTTCATCCATCCAGAGATTGTTCAGTGGTTTTTTTTTTCTCCTTCTCCTCAATCAGGCCACTTTAGTAGCTGAAGAAAATGTATTTAAATTTTTTTCAATTATTAGACATAAACTTGCCTAGTAAAAAAAATCAAGTGCTTACAGTAGATCTTCCCAGGTAATATAATTTGATTTTGCCTTTTCAACTGATTCTAACCCTTATACTTCAAAACTTCTCAATAGCCAAATCAAAATTGCTAATATATTCCTATTAAAATTTCACATCTATCACAGACATGAGAAAATATGTTGATAGGATGACTTATTTTTACATACCAAACTTTCATGCACCTTTTTTCATACACTCTTTCACCTACACATATAGAAGCAATGAAAAATAATAGCATTTCTACATCAGCCAATTATTGCTTTTATTTGAAAAGATTTTTATGGTATTATACTAGGTAAAAAAGGGATGACAAAAATAATGAATTTGGTTTTATTGCTGGTTTTTATCTATGAAACAATTACTTGAAGCATCTGATATACCGTGTTACCACGTAATAGCTGTTTCTACATTCCACATTTAAGTCTCAGTTTTTTAAAAAAATAAGTTATCGTAATATGAATGTAGGAAAAGAAGAAGAAAAAAATAGGATGCTAATGACCTAGTGTATTGATGACATCATCTAAAATGGAGGAAATACTTGTGAAAAGACAGCCAGACTTCTGTGATATTGCCATTATTTTAGATAGGTTTGTTTCCATTGCATCTGAACAGAAGAATTCTTTGAAGTGTGAAGTTGTTCTTTTTAATACATTGCTTCAGTCTATTGGTTTTGACTGTGGCAGGGTCTTCTGAAGTAATTTTAAAGATACCAGGTGGGGGAATAAGCAGGGAACTCTATATCTGCCTAAATAGGTCAAATGAGAAAAGGAACAGATGAAGAGGTATCATATAATTTCTAAAACGAGCTCTGTAGCTTAAAATATCAGTTTTTCTCTGTACATTTAAGGACACACTAACAAATAATGCCCTGACTCCTCTCTCTTTCAATGCAAAGATGTGAATAAAATTACAGTTTATAAAAAAGCAGAGAAAATTTGTCTTTTCATTCTGCCACCTTTTTTTTCTCCTTACCCAAAACCCTCAGAGGCTACATTTGAGCATAATAACACTTCAATAACACTGCAAGTGCATATTTTAAACTAAGGTGTAATTTATGGTAAGTTTCAAAGAACAGCTACTGGGACTTGGGCACAGTTCCAGTGCTGACACCAGTGCAATTGAAAGACACTGAGCTATCACACACGTTGTTTCTTTTTGAGTAGTGATTATCAGAAGATCATCTGAATTCCAGGGAACTTTTTGGAGTGAGGTGTCCTAATAAAATTTTCTTCTTTAAAAAAACAGATTGCACTCTTTCAAGGTATGGCTGAGGTATTGTTGAGTATTTAATGACTAACATTTGGCAATATATTTGCATTCAAAACTGTACCTAATTCATTGCTTTGGGAAGCTTGAAAGTTTCTTTAGGTTTATGGCAAAACAAAACTTATAACTGTCTATAACATATCTTAATCTTTCACAATTAGACATTTTAAGTCAGTATGAATCTATGTTTATTTCATTGTGTATGCGAAACATCATATCAGTTAAGAAAAAAAGAACAGGATGAAAATACATAGTTTATTGGATGAATGTCACTGATAGCTATGTAGAAAACAATCCAAGATTAAAAGTTATAAAAGCAAGTATCAAAACTGACAGGAATCATCATAGGTTTCCTTTTCTCTTTACTGTACCTTGGATGTTTTACTGTATGTGATAAACTTAACACTTTCTTAATAATTGCAGAAGAACTTGTATAGATATACAGAGCAATTTATATATGATTCACTGAAATTATGCTATTAATATTCCTTACTATTTAGACAATACCATAATTCATTGATAGTTTCAACAGTCTCTAATACGTTTAATAGAAGAATGTAAATATTCAAAAAAAAATCACAATCTTCCATAACTGGGAATATATTTTCCAACATATAAAAGTCTTATTGTCCCACCTGGCTCCATGCTGTGATAATCTGTTAAAGGAAGATTATTACCTGTTTTTATTACAGAGCCATAGCATCAGTGCCTTTGCCAAAAGCGGCACCCACAGAGATGGGGTTGGCATCAGCATCCCCACAAGGTGTCAAGGAGGCCCTCTCATGGCCACCAGCCAGAGAGGGCTGCCCTTTACCATGCTGGCATTTGGCACTTGCCCAGCTCTGACAGCCAAACTCTCGTGGGTGTACACTTAGGAGCCTTTCAATAAGATTGAAGGGTTCACCCTGCACATTTCCTGTTCTATTCTATTCTACTGTAAAACTTCACTGGTCATTTTCTCGCATCCTATCACTTGTTATTAGGGAAAACAGACACCCACCTCACTACAGGCTCCTTTCAGGTAGTCATAGAGAGTGGTAAGGTCTACCTTCAACCTCCTTAGTGTTCTTCCACAGCCTTTGCCAGCTTCCTTGCTTTTCTTTGGACACACCCACATACAATTAAATGTACATTTTTGAAAATTACATCATTTGTTTGCTCCCTTGAATCATTCATGTACTTCAGAATTGTATAATCAAATTCAATTGTCTAACGAGAATACATTAAGGCATTATATCAGTGAAAATTTAAAATTATCTCACAGCTTTTTGCTCCTCAAGGTAAAAGTTTTTTCCATTTATTGTAAAATCATAGGATGGTTTGGGTTGAAAAAGGCATTATAAAGATCATCTGGTCCAAGCCTAGACCAGATCTAGTATGAAAGATACTAGATCAAGTTGCTGAACACCCTATCCAGTGTGGCCCTGAACACTTCCAGGTGTGGATCATCCACAACTCCTCTGGGCAACCTCTTCCAATGTCTCACCACAATCATTGTAAAAAACTTCTTCCTTACCTTTAATCTAAACCTGCCCTCTTCAAATTTAATACCATGACCCTTTGTTCTGTCACTACAAGTTTTTGTTATAAGTCTCTATCTTTCTAATAGGTGCCCATTAAAAGCTGAAAGACACAATAAGATCTGTCTCCTCTAGCTGGCTGAGACAACCCCAATTGTCTCAACCTTTATTCACAGCACGGGTTTCCATCCCTCTGATTATTTTTATGGCCTTCCTCTGAACCTGCTCAAGCAGGTCCGTGTCTTGCCTCTACTGAGAAATCCAGAGCTGGATGTAGTAACCCACGTTGGGTTTCACTAGAGCAGAACAAAGGAAAATCACAGAATCTTGAGGGTAGGAAGGGACCTCTAGAGATCGTCCAATTCAACACCCCTAGGTGTCAAGGCATGGTCACCTGGAGCAGGTTGCATGTCCAGGAGGGTTTTGAATATTTTCAGACAGGGAGACTCTATGTCTTCCTGGGGCAGCCTGTTCTAGTGTTCTGCCAACCTCAAAGTAAAGCATGTTAAGATGGAACTTCTTGTGTTTTAGTTTATGACCATTGCTCCTTGTCCTGTTGCTGGGCACCACTGAAATAGTTTGGCACCATCCTCTTGATATCAAATTTTAAAATATTTTTATGAATTGATGAGATCCCCTTTTAGTCTTCTATTTTCTAGATTAAACAGGCCCAGTTCCCACAGTCTATCCTCATAGGAGAAATGCTCCAAACTCCTCATCATCTTTGTGGCTTTCTCTGGACCCTCTCCAGTAGCAAATGGTCTTTCTCAAACTGTGGATACCACAATTAAACACAATACTCCAGATGTCACCAGTAGGGTAGAGCAAAAAGGTGAGGATCATCACCCTAGACTTGCTGGCCACATTCTTCATGATGCACCCCAGGATATTAATGGCTCTCCTGACTGCAGCAGCGTTGCCAGCTCATGGTGACCTTGTCATCCACCAAGACTCTTGGATTCTTCTCTGCAGAGCTGCTCCTTAGTAGATGGCCCCTAACCTGTGCTGGCACTTGAGGTTATTCATCCCCAGGTTCAGGACCCTACGCTTGCTTTTGTTGCTCTTCATTTAGTTTTTCTCTGCCCAACTATCCAGCCTTTAAAGGTCCTGCTGAAGAGCTGCACAGCCTTCAAGTGTATCAGCTACTCCCCCCAGTTTTGAATTGTCAGCAAACTTGCTTAGGCTGCACTCTATCTGTCCAGATTGCTGATGAACAAGTTGAACAAGACTGCACACAGTACTGATCCCTGGGGAACACAACAAACTATAGGCCTCCAATTCTACTCCACTGGTTGATCCACCTCCCTGTCTATTCATCTAACCCACAGGTCTTGAGCTTACCTATGAGGATGTTATGGGAGATAGTAAAAAAGGCCTTGCTGAAATCAAGGTAGATGACATCCCCTCATCAACCCATACTGCCATGCCATCATAGAAAGATGTCATATCAGTAAGGTTTTTTCTGGGTAAATCCATGCCAACTACTCCCAATGGTCTTCTTCTTTTTTACATGGTTGATACTTACCTCCAGAATGATCTGTTCCATTACCTTTTCGGGGATGGAGGTCAGATTGACTGATGAGTAGCTTCCCAGGCCCTCCTCTTTTTCCTTTTTAAAGATGGGCATAAAATTTTCTTTCCTCCAGTCATCAAGCATTGCTCATCATGTTCTCCATTATTTTTCAAAGATTATGGAGAGTGGCTTAGCAACATGTGTCAGATCCTTCAGACCCATGTGTGCATCTGGTCAGGGCCCAAGGATATATGGATCTCCCTAGCCTATCTCAAAACACCAAGAAGTCTTCATTTCTTCAGTCTTCCTCTCTTAGCCTCAATGTCCGTGATTCCTGAAGGCCAGCCTCAGCAGCAAAGACTGAAGCAAATAAGGCATTCAGTAATTGCACCTTCTCATTGTCTTCCATCACCACTTCCTTGACTTTCTGGGGTTAAAACACATATTGCTGTCTCATAGCCAGCTTTTCATCCACAAGAAGGACAAATCCTTCTTGGCAGGTGCCTTTCAATCTGTTCATCCCCCAATCTGTATTAATATTGAGGATTGCCTCAATCTAAAAGCAAGATTTTAGCTGATGTTGAAATTCTTGAGATTAAAAGAAATTTACAAAGGACAAGCAAAATTAGGGAGTTTATTTGTTACTTTTCTAGTTATGTTTTGCATTTTAAAAACAAACCCTATGTAGATCATAGGCATTACTGACACTTGCATACCTTAAGACTTTATAACACCAAACAATCACTTTAATCCACCTGGTCATGATGCATAATTTCCTAATACAAAGCTCTAGAGAGATATTTGAATTGCATGTTTTTCTAAGGTCAATAAATAGCTGTCTAACAGCTCCATTGTTGCTGCTATGGTCAGTCAGTAGCATCATTAAAAAGCAAGAATCAGACTGCTGGAAATACTCCAACAAAATATTGTTGGATGGTTTCCAAGAAGACTCTTCCAAAAGACATTAGTTACTCCATCTCCGCCTGGACTGGCGGTTATCCAGATAATGTCCTGTACTCTGTATGTTGTTACCTGGTGACTTCACTGTGTATTATCCATGCCCTACTGCTTCATGGATTGTCCTTCATATCTGACAGCAATCAACTGGAAATCTCATAATGATTTTGTTACAGATTCTTGTGCCTTTTTTTTGTCTTCAGCTACTTGAGAGGGTTTGCTTAAGATTGTATTTTTATCACGGGTAGCTTCAAACAGGGATTCCATGTCTCACAATATGTTCTGCAGGTCATGATTTGGGTAATGAAAGAGTTGGCTCAAGATTTAAAATTATAATACATCAATCACTCACCACCTGAATAACAAGAAAAAATATCAGAAAGTTTTAAAGAGAAGAGGTGAAGATAACTTTGAAGAAGATTAAATTAGTCCCAGTTGTATTCAAGAAATGAGGTAGAGTTTGATTGACTGTTTGCAGGAAAGTACTGAAATCCTGAACCAATTCTTATTTTAAGAATTTTATGAGCTTTATTGTACATCCTTTTCCTGGATGATTTAAGAGAACAATTGGCAGGTAGAACTTCAAATAATTTTTTTTCATTTATTTAGGGCATTTTTTGTCATAGAAAATGAGTATTTTTGCCTAAGTGATGACTCAGGAATAAAAGTTATATATTTAAACTGATGAACTTTATGCCAATCAGCATAATAGCTCTTTTACTGGAACTGCATCAGAAGTAAATGGCTCTCATGATTCTCTCTGAACTAAATCCAAGAACAAATTCATTTTCTGTTGTGTTCCAAAAAATCCGTCCCTCTGCAGAGTAGAGTACAGTGTGTAAAATTGCATAGTGGGGTTTTGCACATTTATTTTAATTCATACTGTGATTTAGAAAATTGATTTTTTTTCTTTCTTCATTCCCTCTTCTTATCTCCTATGTTGACTTTAATTTCTCAAGTTGTACTTTCTCTGTTTGTTTTTTTTTTTTTTTTTAATTACAGATCAAAGGATTCTGTGATCATTGGAAAGAGCAACATATTTAACAGACTTTCATAATTTTCTTGTTTTTATAGGTGGTATATACTTTTCCTAAGTACCATTTTCACCACTGCAGTGAAATAACCTGCAATTATTTTAAAGAACAAGACTTACTGTATAGGTAATACCTATTTTTATTTTTTTTAAATTGAAAGCATAAAAATGTTTAAATATATTATAAATTAGTACAATGCATTTTGATGAAAGAAAAGGTAATATTATTATGATCTCCTGCAGTGTATGAATCAAAATTTAGGTAAAACAAACTCACCAGCCAGCTTAGAAAATGGAAAAAGAATCAACTAAAGTTCCAGATGACAAGGAATCCAATCCTTTATATGCAATCCTTTGACATATATCTTCTTGACTTTCATTTCAAGACACAGGTAGTTTTTTACATCTGCACTTGTGGCTACACAAATATATAAATAAGGTCTACAAACATATTTTTAAACAACCTGGCTGTGACAGAATCAAAATACTTATTTTAGAGCTCTATGCTTTGTTAATCAATCTGACTATATAAACAAAAATATAGTTGTTTAGCTCTTAGCACAGGTATGTAGTTGGACTGAAATATCTAAAAGCATAGGTGAGAGGTATTAGCAAAGCCATGCAATAGCTAAGGTAATTATTACTGTGATACTTCTATGACTCCTCATGGTGATCACAGTGATGAGACTCATTTAACAATTGTGTTTGGTTGTTTTACTTTATAAATTGCAAGAATGAGCATTTCACTTGGTTCAAGAAAAACAGACTCATAAAATCTTTGACTCATTTTTTTGCATTAATTAAAAGGGGTAATTTTAGTCTTTGAATAAAATGAAGCCTATGTTAGCAGCTGAGGTAAACTGCAAGCTGAATTCAGATCATCTTTTCTTTTAATCAGAAAGTGTTTTCAGCAATAAAAGATAATTTAGTACTTGGATCAAATCAATTTGGTGTTGATTTTGCACAGACACTCTTTTGCAAAATTTATGGCCAAAAAAGTGTACTGAGGGGAAAGTGCTTTCTCTTGCCTTTTTTTCTTTTTCATCATATTAAAAAAATCTCATCCATGTTCATGGAATATGAAAATTTAATAATACCACAAATTTGCTTTACATCTATTTTAGCTTGCTTTGCTTATATACAAATGCAGAATTTCTATGATTTCATGCACAATCTTCATACCAAGTCATGTCTGCTTGAAAACATGGAATAAAGATTGTTGTAGTTACACAGTTTTAGTCAAGATTTTTTTTTTCTTAATATTTAATAAGCTGTGAAAGTAGAATTCTTCCCTGAAGATTCTGCTGTTTTCTAGACAGGAAAAAAATTACTGCTTGTCCTGAGTGTTGAGCACTGTACTTACTTCCCTGGCTCTAGCAAGGTTGTCTCTTCATTTACACATTTGCCTGTTGAACTATCCATTTTATGGTATTTAGAGAAACTTGCACAAAGATAATTTCAGTCCCTGGATAAAAAATATGGAAGATCTTAGCAGTATCTGAAGGACTAGCAAGTGTCTGAAAATACATCATGGTAAATTGTGTTTGACCAACCTGATACTTTCCTATGAAGCAGCAATTTATAACATAAAAACGTGAAACAGTAGAGCTGTGGATGTCATCTACATCATCTTGATTTTAGCAAGGTGTTAAACTGATAAGATACAGACTGACAATAGGTGAAAAATTGGCTCAACTGGCAGACTCAAAAAAGGGCTATTTTGAGTTAGAAGGAGAAAAATTATGGAAGGAAAAGAATTCTCAAATGTGTCATAAGCTGAAAAAGATGTTCACATTCAGGAGGCTCAGGGGAAAAAGAAAACCCACTGTGACTGTCAAATTCATAGGACTGTGTAAGAATTCTGCACATAAAAGAAGGAAAAAATTTGGTGAGATTAGTTAATAGAATTTAGCATCACTATTCATCTGAGGGTTCTGTCTGACGCAGGAAAAATACATACTAGGTTTTGTTGCTACTATTACAATTTCACTATAAGGAAACATGAACAGCACAAAATATCTGTTCAGCTACTTAAAACACTTTTTTAGTGCTTTAGGTAATAAGTGAATTTTATTTTTACTGCTATAATTGCATAGTTTCAAAATTAAGATTATTAGATCAGCTATACTTCCTGATGAAAATGTGTAGAAGACTACCTTTGGCCAGATACATTAACAAGCTGTGCATTTTTTTTTAGTTTTTAAGTCAAATTTGTAGCTGAAACAAGAACATAATGGATTTTAGTTTTATTGTGCCTGGAAATTGCACCAATGTGGTTATAGAATCATAGAATAATTTATGTTGGAAAAAGTCTGTAAGATTGTTGAGCTGTAAACTAGCTGTAAACTAGCACTGCCAAGATCAGTACTAGAATATTTTTATGGCACCTGGGGACGTGTGCTTGTCTTTTAAATGCCTCTGGGGATGGTGACTCAATCACTTCCCTAGGCAGTCTGTTTTGATGCTTGGCAACATCTGTGGTGAAGAATTGTTTTCCTAGTATCCCGTCTAAATTTCCTTTGGTGCAACTTGAGGTCATCTCCTCTTGTCCTTTTGCATGTTACAAAGTAGAACTGTCCCACCCCATGTAGCTTTAGAGAGCAGTAAGGTGGCCCCTGAACCCCCTTTTCTCCAGTCCAGACAGTCCCAGCCCCCTCAGCTTCTTCTCACAGGACTTGTACTTTAGCTTTTTCATCAGAGTCATTGCTGTTATACCAGTCTTTTGGATTTTGGTACATCTTAAGCTATTTATAATACTGTTTCAGGATATGTGCTAAACTTTCTGAGATCTGAGAATTTTATTTATGAAAACACTGCTCCAGTGTTCTCAGTGTGTTAGGGAAAGAATTCACTTAGATTACTGTTACCAACATGCATTTTTGACTCTTAAATACTTTATTGTTTCTAAAGCCCGTAAACAGCATAAAAACTAGGCCTTCTGTCAGTCACTGAAACCACTGTGTCTCACTGCTTTCAAATTCCTTTTACTTATATCTAGACCTGATGTGCCGATTAATTGACAGTACTTGGTCTAACATGCATTTTCCACTTTGATTATGAAAGGGAGATTGAAAGATGTTCAAGGTACTATTACTCTAAGCAATAAATGATATAGTAGCTGGAAAATTTCCTTGCAAATCTTTAGTATATTTAGAAAGTGTCTTATTGTTTTGAAGATTCCCAGTCATCTAGTAGCAAGGAAAGTAATAGTTTTATGGGTATAAAGCCTTTTGCTTTCCAACATCTCCAAATACTTCATGTATTAAAAGCATAAAGCAAAATTGTGACAAAAATGCTGAGGTATCTAGATGACAAGACTTCCAGATACTGTCACACTGTATATGTGAAAGAGGCATTTGGTGAAGGGCAAACATCCATGTTAGAAACAATACTATGGAAGAGGTGCTGTCAATTCAGCTAGAGATATTGTTAGTTCAACCAACATGAGGTCTTGGATTTTAAAGCTATATCTAATACTGAATCTGAAATATTCTCAGCGACTGGTTAATTTTTTTTTTTAATATTTTAATTTTTATTCTTCCTTTTTTATTTCTTTCACTTTTCCCAGTGAAATCTCTTCCCTTTGTTCTTTTCATCAAAGATTCATTTAAATGACCCTTTTCCCCATGTCTGGGTAATTTAATTCTACTTGATTATCATAGGTATATGATTTTCACAATGAACTGCTTCAGGTATACCTTGAGAACGGCAGATTCTAACCTTTGAGGCTTTCTAGTCAGGATATTACAAACTTACCTAAAATTACTTATTTTCAGTGACAGTGAGTGGTGTCATTCAATTCATTAGATATCTTGCCTTTCTGTGGAGCAGGCAAAACTTACTCAGAACTCGAAGATTTAAATGAAGAAAAAGAAGTAGTGGCAAGAACAGCAACTATATATATTCTTGCAAATGACTTATCTATTTTTCAAGTGGCTAAAAATAGTTTCAAATATGGTAAACAATATTTTAATGCACTTGAGAACATTCCTCTACATGCTGCAGTTAACATTGTAGTTTCTTGGTTTTCAAGTCATTTTTTCTGAGACTGTTGAAATACTGCTTTTAAAGTTTTGGAAAAAAATCTGATAACATATAATGGTGTCCCTTTAATTCTTTTTGATATGATTGAAATATCAGCATTTACAAGGAATGACTGAATATTAAAACATGCACTATAATTAAAGGCCATATTTACACTTTTATAAGGCTAGAATTCTGGAAAACAGCATACCTACAATAATGAAAACATTTACATGTAGTCATAAAGTATGCCATAAAAGATTTTATTTACTATTTTACAAAAACGGTGAGTGTTGGCATACTAACACTGCCATGGTGAGTACACTACAGTCATGTAATATGAGATGGTAATCAGTAATATAGTCAAATTACTTCCCAGCTGAAGAAGCTGAAGATACTTGCTCTAGAAAATTCATTCTTATGAACAAATAATAACATTTCTAGAAGGCTAATGCGAAATAGTCTTTGAGTTTTCCTTCAAGAGAATGTTCTGGTAGAATTCATCCTATGGTACAGGATATAGCAGCTTATAACTAAATCAACAAAACAGACAAACAAAACCCCAATTAAACAAAAAAAACAAAAAAAAAAAAAAAAAAAAAACAAAAAAAAAACAAAAAAAAAAAAACACACAAAAAAAACCAAAAAACACACCACTGAAAAACCAGACCTCCCCACAAACTATTTTACCGCTGATGTATCTTTTTTATTGAAATCTCTGAAGGAGTTTGGGCATGAGTTTATTTTTCTAAGGTGGGACACATTTAGGTTAATCAAAGCACCAGCCTTTCTTGCATGGGAAATACATTTTTACTAAAAGAAAAATGTTGAAATGAGATTTTAAACAAGGAAACTAAAAAATATCAGCTTTACTTAACTTTTAAACAGTTCTGATGGTATATTCACAGTTTTATCTAGTCCTTTGTGATTTTTTGCAGTGTCTCTCCCAGCTCAGAAGTTAGAAAGAATGTAGTTAAAAGCAATATCTTTAGAAGGAAAATTGGTTTTGAAATGATGTCTATCATCTGTAAATCTGCTTGAATAATTATGCTTTTTTTCTTAAATCAGAAGAGAAGCTATTTTGAAGTCCTTGCTGAACCAGAATCAGAAACCAACATAACACCGTTGTCCAGTTACTGATTCAACTAAAAACTGACATCTCCTGGCAAGATCTGAATCAGCATGAAGTCTCTGTGTTTACTACAGCCTGCAGGGCAGCCTCATGTTCCACCTGCCTTTTCATCCAATCATCATTCTCTCAATTTTACTGTCAGATTTGCCATCATGTGCAGTGTGATCCTTCTCTTTCTTCACCTTACCCTGGTATTGTATTGGTTTTGTTTCTAAGAAGATATTTAAGTTAAATATTCCAAGTGAGTTGTTATTCTTCCTCAGTGGACAGTTTCTGTGCTGTTTCTAGCAGAAGATCCTGCAAATGTGTGATCAATCCAAGGTCTGTCCTGGATCTCACAGCATGAACATCACTGTGTGTGTATGCACACATTGCCAAATTCATGAGCTGTGCAAATTGCAGAGTGTGAAAAGACATTTGCCTCCTCACCCCCAAAGCCCCCCAGTTTTCTTGATCACCACTCTGTTATTAATAGACATAGCACTACAGTTCAGAGTTGTTTATATCCCAAAATACTGTGTGCTGGATTTAGGAAACTGGAAAGATGTTGAACCATTGTTTTGAGAAATATTGAGCTCTTGTACTCTAGCACTGATGACCCTCACATAGGCTTGCCAAAGCAATTAAACTATATTGATGTGAATTAGAACTCAGCCAGGACAAATTAGAATTACCTTAAAGCAGCACTGAGATGAAAACAAATCTCTAAAATTCAGAAAAATGTGGGAGGAAGTCTCTTGGAGAAAATCACTTTTGATAGAAGTCTCTTGTTTGTATTAGTGAGCCAGCCAGGTACCTGCTATCAGATGTTTAGGGCATACTAGAAAATACTAACTGGTTATTGTTCACTTAATAAGGATGTAAACATCTGAACCTAATTTCAAGTCCAAAGATAGATATCAGTTTTATTTTTTCCAAATTCTCAACTTCCAAATTTATTAGGTAGTTCTCCTAGATTTCTAGTTTCCAAGGTTACTATGTGCCATGTGTTTCCTGAGTAGCTTCTTCTTCAGACTAGATTTATATTACAACTCAGGTTTAGACAGACAGCTGCCTAAATTCTATCACAAAGAAAAAGAAAAAGAAAAAAAAGCAAATGAGCAAACACAAATCCCACTGGAAAACCAACAAACAAATTAGAAAATTTTGTAAGTATATTTTTAGTTTTTAAATTAGGTGTTTATTATAGTTTTGATTAAAATGCAAGCATAAAGTTAAGCAAATAGCTAGGTGCAAAGAAGACATCATTAACATATATATCCACTCCAGGGTTTTTTTTACTTGTCTGCCAACATTAAACCTACCTTCTAAACAAGGATATGAATCTTTATTTGTATTTGGTATAACAAGTGCAGATAAATAGAAGATGTTTGTCTTCACGGTTAAGTCTACAACTTTTGGACACTGTACTGACATATGCCTGGTGCTGTGCCATTGGCCTGGTTGGTATAGGCTGGCAAAGCTACTTTGAATGTAATTTTTTTATATTATCTATTCCCTTTATTCCTCTTCCTTTTCCTCCTTTAGGTTACCTCATTCCATTCCAGCTGTGAAATTTCATTTGTTACCTTTTAAATGCACATTGTATTAAATTACTTATGGCAGGTAACCATAAAAAAGAAAACATAATTTTTACAGTGAGTTTGAACATAATTTTTTGGGTGACTCATTATACATATAAGAACAAAAAAGAGTGCAAGAAAATTTGTTTAGCTCAACAGCTATTTTTATTGGAAAATTTCTTTTAATTTGACTGTCTTTTCTTTTGATTATCCTGATCATCTTTGACTTCTTTTTTTAAATTTTCTTTTAAGCTCTTATAATTCACTTTCATAACTGCTAAATTTTATGTACAAATCAAGGACATTTATTTTTAACACGGCTGTCTAAAAGGGTGACAAAGATATTTTAAGGTAATATAAGGTTGGGATACCATGAGGATTAAAGCCAATTATTATATCATTTTTTAAATAACTGGATCTTTACCAAAAGAAACAGAAGACTGAAAACCACCACTATTAAAAGAAAACTAAAAAAACTGCAAAAATGGATTTCACTGAAATCATTAAAACGCAGGAATAATTTCCTGCATAACCTGAGTTTTTGTTGAAAAACAAATAGTAGCACCACATGAAAACCTGTTATGAAATTTGTAGGCTGATATAACCAATGGCAAACCTAGGATCACTCAACTAAGTTAGGAACTTGAGTCCTCAGAAGACAATCCTTATGGTGTGAGATCTCTCTGAAGGGAAATGTAAGAAATAACAAAAGAAACCAGAAAACAAGAACATTACTTTTATTACACATATACTTTTTGCTGTCTCCAATCTCTTTCTCACACAACTGTGTAAAAATAGTAAAGATTTGTCCACACTCTAAGCAAACACATTGACAAAGTCTACAGGAAATGACTTTTTACAGAGGTTTATTCTCATCAGGAAAATGAGTGTGTCTTCCAAGAGTTTGATGATAATTATTGCAGTATGTCTCTTGCATTTTTTTAGATTAAGAAGCATGACAACAACAAAAACAGGAGAAAAAAGCTCAGAGCCTGATTATCAGAGCCTGGAGCACTCAGCAGTTACAAATACTACATAACTTATTGTTGTGAGCAGTGTTGAAAATCTGCCCTGAGGAATTTGCAATTCCAGGTCACTAAAGACCAGTTCAAACTCAGGTGAAGTGCCACCCACTCATTCAAAAAATCAAATTACTTGTGATATTGAGCCTGATGAAAAGGAAATTTGAGAATGGCTCCAGAAATTAAAACCTACAATAAACACCATCAAAAAACAATCAATAAAATCTCATCATGGTCTTCTTTTTCCATAATAATAATAATAACAATAATAATAAAATTTACAAGTTAAGTTTAGGAAGTGGCATATAATATAAATTGTTCTTTCACTGTGTAGTTTTTACTGGCTACTATGGTATTTAAATTATTTCTTTTCTTGTAATATCTCTTGATTTTCTTCCTTCTTTCTAACTCAGTAAATTAAGACCCACTCCTTTTCCTCCTATTATTCCTTTAGTAGTTGTTTTGCTTATAGGCACAAAAGGGCCTAAATGGATGTCTGACTTAGGACTACAAAAGGACTTTTGCCATCCAACATCTTATTCTATCCTTTTGGTAATTATTATCTACATTGCCTGTTCTCTTTATTCTTACTGAAGCCCAGGGACTTGGGCTGGAGTCCAGTGACATGAAAAATCTTATTAATTCCAATGTTTTTTAATTAAACTCTGATTACTGTATCTTTGTGGACTCGACACCTTTCTTGTCCTAATTTAATCATTTCCCTCTACACCTTTATTGCCACATTGCTATATGTGACTATTTCAGTGAAGTTGTTGTCCACTGTGGAATATTTTCCTCAAGAGGTGATCAATTTCCCTCAAGAGGGAATTAATTTTTTTTCCTAAAAATATATGCTGAAGCTTTTTTAATACTCCAAGTAAAAAAATCCTATTTCAGAAGTGAAGTTTGGTGTTAAACCAGATACACTTTTCAGCTGAAGCAAGGGTTCTTCAAAGGTGTGGTTTTACTGGTAAAATTAAATTTGCCACCTCCCAGTATCCCATGTGTGCTCATGGGATACTGGTTTATCCAGTTTGTCTATGTAGAAAGATCATGCCTAATTAAATTGATCATATGCTAAGTAATATCAATCAAAGGTCAGATGCATGTTGACATTTATTATCATGAGAAAGTCAATCAAAATAATGTACTTTCTCATTTCTTTTCTAGGAAAATAAGGAAGCAGAAGTTTATAAAGTAAGTGAATGGCAAATGCAGGATTTAATTTAATTTAGTCTGTGAAATAAATAGCAAATTTCCTTTTCTGCTTTCATCTTCTGAGTACTTAACCAGTTCCTATACAATAGTCCTGGGTTCTGAAAACACGTTACCACCTCAGTGGTTGGTCCTTGTTAGCTTATATCACTCAATTAGTGTGGCTAACATATAAGATTTCCAGAGACCTGCCAATATTTTCACTTGTTTTCTGATGGGACTTAGAGCAATTCCTGCACATTTACATTGCCACCTCCTAGTATCTAAAGACTTCTACTAATTTCATCCCTTTTAAACTCTGTAGAGTTTTACCAATAGGATAAAAAGTGTCTTGTGTTCCAATGTTCTGAACACCAAAATACTACTAGTGATTAGTTTTATTTTTGACAGTGGTTTAAAGTAAACTTTTGGATGGATCATTAACCTAAGAATCTTATTAATGTGTCTATCCCAGACAGGCAAAATGAACATTTCCTAATGACATAGGCAATTTTTTCTAATAATAAAGAAAAAAACAGTTCTACTAAATATTACCACTCAAAGAAGTAAATAAAGATGATTTTGTAAGTTTAGGTTCCTACTTCTCCCACAAAGTTACAGAAATTAGTCACCTCTCACAGTTTCTAAGTGTATCTGAAGACAGTATCTAGATGGATTCTGAAAATATCTGGGGATGGACTAAAAAGGGGCCAGAAGCTAGAATTATTAAACATGATCATTGTACAAGTGCAATGGTTAAAACTTTGCATCACAAAAAATTCATATTCATTAATCCTGTCTATGATGAAAAAACCTGCCTTATTTCTGCTTTAATATATTAATTAAAATACAATTGCTTTCTTTTTGCTTTTAAATTTTATTTAGAAGCAAATAAGCCTGATTTCATTCAATACGTTATTTTATCTTCCCTAAAACTGAAGGATTTTGCAGGTTACAAATAAAAAATGAAATTATGAATATTTTTTGTTATCTCCTGCTGAGTACCATTTCCTGTGTTACTGCACTTCTGAATATATGAGTGATACTCTACTGCTACACAGGAAATCTGCTGTCGCAATTATCTTGGACTGAGTTTCAGCAACTGGTTTCTAATTTTGTTAAAATAACCAATGTAATTGTTAATCCTTTGGCATCTTCTCAAATGATCTGTGTGATTTTGTCCAAAAATCCACTCTATTTAAGCTTGTTACATTGCTCAGAATGTTCATTTTAAGTATTCTATCTTGGTATTATTAAACTGCTATAAAAGTTTTCTCAGGAAAAGACCAGGAAGATACTATTAGGACTCTAATTACATAAAGAATATTAAGGATTAAAACAAAACTTTTTTGTATTACTGGGCTTGCTATAAATATTCCATGAATACCCAATATAGGAGTACTACCCATTCCGGCTTCTCCCAGGGAAAGTGTAAGAGTTCACTGCATGGATGAATTAAAGAAATAACCAATATTAATAAGAGTCCAACACAATGTAATTCCTAAGGAGCTTTTTTTTCAAGAAACTACCTCTCCCAAGTTGTGGTTAGTACCTGAATCCTCAGGAATGGTAGACTTTCTTAAATATTTCTAACTAACATTAGGAACTGTTTCACAATATATCCATGCAGAAATAAGAAAATAATCTACTTCTAAGAAATGAAAAGTTCTATATTTTATTTAAAAAACCCAGAAAATAGAGAAAATTAATTATGTTATGATTACCTTTATTTTATGTCTAGAGTACTTTGAAGACAATTGATTAGTAAGAGTAATGTTCTGGTGACATTGGTGATAGAAATGAAGGGGTTAATTCAAAAGCACATATAAACACACTTGAAAAATTCATTTTGATACCTATGTAAGTGATTCTCTGGACATGTTTCCAGAATTAACATTATCAATTTTTTCAGAATCTTAGGGCAATTTCAATGAAATACTACATTTCAAACCTATTTCTATTTTCATTTCTGCTTCTAGGCATTTTAGGCACATTTTAATTCTATTCCTTAGAAAATTCCATTGAAAAGTTACCTGTAAGAACTACTATCTTCTTATTCAGCATTTCTCTGCTCAGAAAAGGACTGACAGAGAGCTAATACAATCTCAAAATCCACTTTCTATAGAGAAATTTAACTTTCAGCATGTGTATTGAACATTTATGTCATCCTCCAACAATTTTCCAGGAAGTCTATTGATACTCACCAAAGATAGCTTTAGTATTTTATATTCTAAAATTCCCTTTGTCTAGTAATCTTGAGATTTGAGTACAAAGATTTTTGGACAAAATACTTTTTCTGATTCTAAGGAGAATATATTTAGTTCTAGTGATTTCTTTTTCAAATTCATTGTGTTAGCTGAGAGACAACCCATCATAAATGGCTCCCACTCTGCTTGACCAGACTCAGGTAAAGTGAAAAATGTCTCAGACAATATTGGGTTTGAGGCATATAGGTACCAGTGGGAGTTTAGTCATGCAATTTTTAAAAAAGAGCTGATTTAAAATATTCACCAAGTCTAATTTGGGATGCAGAATTTATTCTAATCTTGTTTCAGTGCAATTATTGCATATGCTTCAAATCAACAGCATATCTTTGCTTCTACCCCATGCTGATTATCCATTTCTGCATTTGTTTTCTCACTGGGCTGTAAAACTTGTTTGATTGTTGCCCCATTAATCCAAGCATTTTTAAAGCCTGAAACTTTTGAATGTCTGCCAAATTGAAGCTCTATTCTCCTGATGCCTTTTGCCAGCAGAAGAAAGAAAAGATCTAATCTTTCTCAAAGCTGGATTGAGAATGTAGGCTTTCAAAAATTAAAGATGACAAACCAGAAGGGGGTTTTGTCTGAACAGCATTGATGAGACCCATGGTACAGGACTCAGAAGGTGAATCACTCTATTCTCTTGTTTAATAAAACAAGCCAATTCATAATATATATTGTATGTTATACAGTACAAACTCATGTCATCCTCCCATTTGGATTTGATACTATTTGTTCTCATTTGTTCTCATCTACATTCACCAATCAGCAACACATACTTGTACACATATATGTTTTACCTATGCATGTATGTCTTTCCCCAATTACTAGAACTAAGAAAAAATCAAAATTTAACTGACTGCTGAACTGAATGTACCATGCTAAAAAGAGTGAACATCTATAACATAGGGAGAAAAACAAAGTCAACTGAAAAAATGTTGTAGGATTCTACTTGCTGAATAACTAATATTTAAGAGCAAATTGCTATGAAACACAAAGATGTTGAGTCTCTTGTGAGAATTTGAGATTTTTTTATTTCTCCTTTCAGAAACTGTGGATTTTTTTTTCTGCTTGTTGATTTAGTAATTTCCTCTAAACCACTACATGAAATTTTCGCAAAGTTTTACAATGTGGAAACTGAAAAGAGTCAATTACACCTTCCAATTATTCTAAACTATACCCAAAGTAATAATAATATAACTAAGAGCAGAAGTCAGTCATAAAATCCCATGGCTGTGAGTAATACATTCTTATTTTTTTATGCAATTGAATAGATTTTAGCTTACATATTCTGAAAATACTACTTTTAAAAACAGGTGCAAGATGGTCATTAGAAGTCCATATCAACAAAAACCAGTATATATTATTATTACCAAGTATTACTTAATGATAGGTGGTCCTACAAATAAAAGTGCATGCTGTAAAACATTAGAATAGGATAAATGAAATCAGCATGCTCTTTGTGTTTTGTGTTTTTTTCTTTGAATCATTAGCCAAACATTGCTATTAACTTCCCTGACTGAAAGTGTTCATGACAAAAAGCTTGGATTTTCTGCTTCTGAGCTACACAGGTAAGTAAGTTTAAATGCCCAAAAGTTCCTTTATATAAAGATAGAATTTTATTTTACTTTTACCATGAATGGATCAGAGCTGCAATTACAGACTGGAAGATTCAAAGGCATGGATTCAAAAATCAAACCTCAGGGCAATCAGTAACCTTTCATTGTCATAAAACTAAGAGACAGGTTATCAGAAGAGAAAAGAAAAATGTTAAGAATGGAAACAAAATAAACAAAAAGTTTTAAATATTTTTCCTTATATGCATAAGTAAACAAGAAGATATTTGTTTGTATGAGTTCTGGGAAGAAACTTCTTGTATCCATTATTTTAGTGCAATAATAAATGCTGCAGGATCTCAACGATAGTATAGGTTTTAAAACTTGGTCTTGGAAACTTTTTACATTAATTTTATTTTTTTCAAGAATAAGAACAGATCTACTACCAGAATGTTCTATCTTTAGATGTTCTCAGAAGTATACAACAATAAATGTTTAGAGGGTGTAGGTTTAGCTTTGTGGGGACCAAATAATCAGTGATCATAAAAGGTATAGAGTGATCCACTTTAGGAAGGCTCTTACTTCTGTGACGCTACTGACTGTATATCAATATTTTTATATCTGTTTTGATATTTCATAATAAATTATGTCAAGTTATCTGCACAACTAAACTATCTAATTTATTACATAGAATTAAGAACATCGCTTTTTAAAAACATAACTGTAAAATGATAAAGACAAAATTTCACAGCATATTAATTTAGTGAATATTGAAATACTTCTAACTTTAACCCAATCCTTTTGTCAGGCACTGAAGTAATCCTTAGATTGAGACTTTCAAAAGAAATTATCCCACTGAATTTAGTTGATACAGTAGTTCCACAGGGGCCAGAAGCTAAATGCCAGTGTATCAGGATTGATCCTACTGCAGGGAACTGGGGTCAGTCACAGCCTGGGATGTCCAAGCTGGATTGTGGAGATAAGGATGGGCTGGGACATCTGTCCAGAAGTCACTTTACTTGCTCTTAAACACGTCTGAAATGCAACCATCCCTTGTGGGGCTTTGTAATTTCTGTGAGATTGTACTATATTTCTTATGCTCAGAGGTCTCTCTTATCATCTGCAGGACTTTCTCGGAGTCTCTTCCATTAGCTAAACCTCAGACAAGAATATAAACATAATGGTATATTGTCTTATGTTAGTATGGTGTATTTGTCTAATAACTATTTTGGAAATGTAGGCTTCAAAGTTTGCCTTCTCAAGCTCTAAAAATACCTCTGTCTTATTTTATATTTCATATAGAATTTCTATTTGGAAATGCATCTGAGCTGGTTGTTTTCTCATACTTATACCAAGTCCCAATATTTTGCAAAACCTCTATGGTGCCTTTTGAAATATGGCAAATATAGGGATAATGTACCATGAACAAAGATACGTTTATGCTTGCCTTAATATGTATTTCACTAGCTGAAACAATGCCACCTATTTTAAGTAATTCAGTAAAGGTGCCTATGTTATGATTCTACAGATCAATGCTTTTTGCTTTGTTTGCTACACAGAAAAAAACCGAAACATGCAATCTGTGGAGCAGCTCCTCCCAGCTGCTGCCCACATCCTAAGCAATGAAAGGAATTCCATGTGTCAAATGTCTGCTTTGGCTACAGATACCTCTGCCCCCTCTATTTCTTCACAGACTCAACACAAAAGGGCATTTTGAAACTACAGCAGAATGGAATTGTTCCCTTCCAACAAGGATGACAATATAAGTCCTTTAAGGTCAAAATAAGATTATTTTGCAGTATTTAGAATCTTGGAATTGACTGAGCCTGCCAAGATTTATTGCATTTATTTTCTGTTTGATTACTAAGTGCAAAGAGACATTAAACCCCTAGATCCAAGCAGAGTAATATTTTCTGGCAAATGGATGAAAACAAGTGTTTTTATGTGCATTATTTCATAAAATGGGGACAGGCCTCAAGGTGCAGAGGACATTTAAACTACAAGTCCTCAGTAGACAAACTTTGGATTTCCCAGAGAGTATGAAAAAAAAAATTATACAGAAAAGAGTCTACTTAAATTTAAACAATTTCTGCTAGAATATCAAAAGTAGGACAGAATGAGATAGGTGAAAATGTCTGCACAATGTGCATTCTTTACTGTTCTTCCAAGAAGAAAAGCATAGACTTCTTGTTTAGATTGTCATAGATACAAAGTAATAGCATATTACTTTTCTTTTTAACACTGAAGGATGATAAAGGTTCCATAGTTTTAATGTCTGGGATGGTTTATGCTCCTGAATGCTCTTAGGAATATAGTGATCCCCTAAGAACATGTAAAAAATGAGTTTTTATGATTTTCAACTATAGTCAAATAAGAATGATGGAAAATTTGAGTTTTATCAATAAAGCATTGGTTAACAGTTTAGTGTTAGCATGGGTGCTGGTAGCAATTCCACCTACATACAATTTCAAACATACTCTTTCCCTTTAATTTCATTTTCAGTTAGGAACTGGATTGTTTTATATCTAGGAACTTCTAGTCTGAATTGCCTAAAAGGAGGTAAATTTCTACCTGTGACCAAAAGTGTGATTATAAAACAAAATATATTAAAAAAATACTAACAATCTTGGACAAAGATAAATGGGCTACTGACTGTTCTCTTCCTGATTTGAGTACTTGGAAGGAGACATTACCAACTTTTGGGTATGCCAAAAATTGCCTTGACCTGAAAAATAATGAATTTATATCAGCCCTCTATTGTCAGCTCACTTTTCACCCTGCTATGTATGCTAAGATGGGTACTGCTCTTCTGAGAGTAGGCAGTAGTTGAGAATCATATCAATTCTGGTTTAAAATGCAATTCCCTATATTTACAGAATTGATCTTTAAGGTTCATCTTTGATACTATCTTGACAAAGGCTGGGGTTTGTGGAATTTATTTTATTTCTTCTTTTCAATTTCATTTGACCAAAAGCCCATAAAATAGTAGAAGAGATGAAAATGTGGAAAGATTATTGATATGTCCACATTCCACACACACAAAGAATCCAATGTAAGGACTGTAGAACCATAAATCTCAAAAATTCCCTAACTGCACTTATCAAGCCATGTTAGAAATTTATCTTGGAAGAAGATCCTTTCTAGCAGTGGGTTGTTGCAAATTTTGCCATACAATTTGGCAAGAAACAAACTAAAAGTTTACAAAATATATTGGTTTATGGTAATATGCAGAACAACTCAAGATGTTAAGTCAGAAATACCTGAAAATTGTTAATATTTGTATTTTACGAGGAGCCAAATTTCTGTAAGCCATTTAGTCATGTAGTTCTACACAGAAAAAGTGTAAGTGCATACACACGTACACCCTCACACATATAATAGAAAATCTGCTGAATTTCAGTGACATTTTGTAAACTGTTTCTACATAGAAATTATAACTCCATAATTTTTCATTTATTTTTCCATAGTTACCATGTTTATACATTTCTAAAATATAAGAAGTGGAAATTTAAACCAGTTCTGTTTATCAAATGATAAAATAAGTGGGGAAAAAAATCACAATTTATTTATCACTGTAACAATATGGAGTTTATACATAAAGCCCCATTTATTCACCTCTTTCGCAAAAACATAATCAGAATTTGTCTTTATCTTTTCCATTTCAGAACAAGGCATGAGATTGTATAAAACCACAGCAGGTTTTCTACTCTTTCCTTACAGTGACTTTAAGTTTTAGCACATGATTAGATCTTTGGAAGAAACTAAGGGAGCATACTGAAGCCACTGAAAGAGAGATTAAGTAATTCATTAACTGTGGTTTCAAAAAGGGGATGTCTATTTTTGTAATCTTCTTAAATATAAAGAGACAGAAGTCCAGTTTCTGTAATGCTGTCTTTCTTTGCAAATAGGCATTCTGTCTTATGTTATGACTTCTTGATGTACATCTGCTTAACAAGTAAGGCAGAACTCATTACCACAAAGCAGCAAAGAAAATATTCAAACATTCAAACATTTGAAATCTTTTCTTGGTTTACCGGGATGGGAGGGGGGGGGTGTGTTTGAAATTTCAGTCTCAAACATTATATTTACTGAGATTTATTGGTAGCAGAAGAACAGTGTGAAACAAAATGCTCTTGGCTTTATTTTATTCAAAAAAATTGTAACTTTTTCCAGAAGAAAAATCCTATAATATCGAGAATTAATGATTTTATCTCAATAAGAGGTTTCTGTTAAAAAATTGGCTCAAATATATCAATATTTTTATTAAAAACTTATACTAATAATTAAAGCATGTAAAGGACTAGATGTACTATAACTTTCCCAGTAGAAGCATAGGTTTAACATCTATGGCTGATATATACCAGCATAGAAATTAGTCATATATAAATCTGTTAAAGTGCAAAATTTCTTCCCACACCTGTTTTAACATCAACCTTTCATACCTATTATGCTATGGAAATGTCATACATTCAAGTGTCCAAGTGCTTTTGTAGGTGTAATTTTTCCAAATTCTCAAATAGGTGAGCCTTTATGTATTCCTCGCACTAGCAGTTTGTACTATTCTGATGGAATCCACTTTCAATTCAGAATTATGGATATTTTGTTACAAATTTTTTGTGTTCCTTTGCTTTATTTGTTAATCTGCTATTCATACACTATACACCTTATATATAGATGCCATGTACTTTGTTATCATTGATCAGACCACACAAGGTGCAAGACAGTGGAGTCTTCAAAACTATCAGAACATAATTGTCAGACAGGTTATCTATACTGTGAAAAAATCCTGAGTTTGATATTTCAGCCTTCACACACATAAGCAACTCTGCATACTGAGAAGATAATTAAAAGTGCAAAACTAAACTTGTCCAGAAAGCACTAGATGTGCGATTTTTATGGTTTATTTATTTTCAAAGCTCAGGAGAGATAGGACAGCCTATCAGTCTAGGACACAGAAACACAATTTTTGGGTTTTCAGCTGCAGCTTAACACCTCATATTGTTAGAGAAATCAGGAAAAGGCTTTGATCTTCCATTTTCTTCTCTAAGTTTAGTGTGGAAAAGTTTGTATTTGACCAAAGCTACAGAGTTAAATTCAGTTCTTCAAAAAATTTAAGATTTTGTGAAAAAAATAAAATGTTTCGTGAAATTTATGTTTGAAAAGCTCAATAAACATCCTATACTACTTCTTATTTGCTCAACAACTAAAATTGTACCACTTTTGAAAAGTATATGGAATGACAGTGTAATAACCTTAAGATAAATTTCAATGTAATTAAAATTGGTATCTATTGTCATGAACTGTACTGCTGATTCTGAGAAAAGTTCTCTACCTTTCTGGTGATGCACTTTAAATTTCTTTTAAGTATCCAACTGAATCAAGGAACGAAGGGTACTTCCTGAGGTGTTTGCTGAAGTAAACCTATCAAATTCACACAATAACCCTACACTTGAAGACAATGGTGAATTCTTACACATTACAAATTGATATTACTACTTACACAAAACTGTCTTTGGCATCCATGTTATAAATTAGATGTGAATATGTAATGCCTGCCATGAAACAAGCAAAATAGTGGTAGCTAGAGTCCTGGATGGGCCTGGAAATCAAGGCCCAGATGACCAGGCTTGAGTGCTCCTTGAAAGAAAACCAAGCTGGGCTTGTCTTCTTTTTTCTCACATTTTCTTCATTTAATTCTGATGCTTAATGCTTCCCTGTCCCTAAGCAGTGTTTTTTGATTCCAGAAAAGCTTTTTGGTGTGCATAGCTACATCCTACCTCTTTGTGGTATCTTGTGTTTACATTGCATTTGTCTGGCAATTTTTTATCACTTCATTGCTATCTTGAGCAACCACACACAAATATTTTCCTTTCATGGCCACATTACTCTCATGTTTATGTAAAATGCTAATGTATTTTGTTTGGCTGTTCTGTGAACATATTATTAAATTTTGTTATTAATTGCAACATTTTGGCCATACTTGGATTTAAGGAAAGCTGATATTAGCAAATCTAATTAAATAAGTAATTCACATTTTAATTGGGATATCTTAAAACACTCAGGTGTTAGAAGGCCCTGCTTTGACTACATTGTCCAAACGGGAAATTACATTCGGTGGTTTCTAAAAGAAAGATATTTTATTGTGATGTTAGAAGTAAATTAAATATATTTATTAACACTAGCAGAAATGTTTTTAGTTTTCATTATTTTCCATTGTAGACCTACAGTAGATTGTTCAATGTCCTGCTGAGTTAACAGAATTCTTTGTCCGTTGTGGGACTGCAGGTTTCATGCTCCAGTTTCTATCACTAAGGTTTCTGTGTGATGCCTTGATCCAAAAACACACATAATTAAAAGGAGTTACCCACCCCTGTCACATATGCCATGTTGAATTTCATAATTCTACAGTGCCCTTAGGCACACAGCAGGGCTTACTCTTCAAAACCCCATGTCCTCTGTGTTATTACTTATCTAATAAGTAACATCAGTGCTGAATTCTGCTCCAGGGTGCTTTACATCAGAAAGCTACCATTTCAACACAATGGCAGTGGCATATCCTGAGTTAACAATAATAGCTCCTAAGTAAGGTAGCTATTTCCTTCATCTCTTCTCATGCAAACAACAGCAGGCATGATGTGATGGTGCTGTTATTACTGTTCTTTGTGCTGTAAAAATATGTAGATACTGAGAAAAAAATATTAAAATACAAGTAATAATAAAATAGTACATTTTTTTACTTTTAAAACGAGAACTTGAATCCCTCTTCTGGAGGGTTAACGGTGCAGGTTTCAGAACAAAATGCTGGACTAAATTCTGAAATATACAAAAAGGTTAGAGAAACTAAATAGACAATTCCCTTATTTATCACAGCTCTCCTTTAAACAAACATTAGGCCTATGACTTTATAGGTTTCTAGGAATCCAAAGAGTTTTGCAAAATCATCTAGGATTAGAGCTACCCGAACGTGCAGTTTCCAGGTCCAAATTCCCTGAAAATATTTTTGCTTACTTCTAAGACAGAAACTGGACTAATACTAATTTAACACAACCCTGAAATGATTTGAGGATTTCTGGAAACCTAGAATTCAACTCTGGGCCATGGATATAATTCTAAAGTCTTTGACAACTAGATGACCAAAACCAAATGAAGTCTCTAATGTGTAAACACCTTGATCATGCCTGGGTTGCAGTTAATTTACATACAAATCTGCTGACTCCTCTCTTAATGTGTTTTACAAACTGAGTGTTACTTGAGTGGTAAAAAAGGCACAAAGTAGCCAGCCTTTTCCATGACCCATATCATTAGATCCCTTGCCCCACTGCACAACAGGTCTATCCATTCTTCTCCTGATAACACACTTAGAGAAAGCTGTTTTAATACCCTTCACCTCCCTTGCCAGTTTCAACTCAAACTGAGTTTTGGCTTTACTCCATCCATTCCTACAAGAAGGGAAATGCCTTTGCATTCCTCCCATGTAGCCTGTCCCCACTTTTGTCATCTGTGCACTTCCTTTTTGTAGTTGAGCTCAGTCAGGACCTCAGTCTTCATCTATGTTGACCTTTTCACAGACTTGCCTGACAAGAACAGACTATTCTTGTGCCCTGAGGAGGTTGTCTTTGAAGATCAAACAGCACCTGTATCCAGCAAATGTTCATCTTAAAAATACAAAATGTTTGACTTAAAATAGCAACTTTAACATAATTTTTTCTCTAACAGTTGTCTGGTTTTTGGGTTTGTTTGGTTTTGGTTAGTTTTATTTTTGCTGGAATCTTGATACCTTGCCATCTAATTTAATTTTCCAAGATGCCAGTAAATATCTAAATATTTGTATATCTTGAAACATTGTCCTCAGCTTTTTCTTCTATATTCCTGCTTTCCCAGCTGGGGAGAATGGTAATCTTTTTTTCAGTAATGAAGTACATGTAAATCCTAAGAATGGTGGATAGATTATGCTACTACTTGTGTGTAGCTTTAGTCTCATACTCTAAAATCCAGTTGTGAACTGTAAACTGTCTCCAGTTATCCCGTAAATGTATGACCAATTGTTGTTCAAACTAAAACATTTAAATGTTAAATTGTTTCTAGATCCCAACTATACATTTCCTTTTTTTTTTTCTTATTAGATAATTGAGCTTCAAAAATCCATCCTCCCAATGGAGAAAGAAAAGGCAATTGTAAAAACCTGAAAAACTTACCTAGGATTAAAAGCCAATTACAGCTTCTTGTCCTTCTTACATTATGAGAAAGTTATGGACAGATTTAGAAGCACAGCACAGCAGCAAGCTGTGAATGATATATAAAATGAAACAGTCCTGCTGATTATACTGCTGTGCTGTTTGCTATGACCCATAGACATTCAGGTGCACAATATTCATATTGTGGACAGAAGAACAGCCATGCAATGCAATGCTTTTTTAAAGTGTGTGTGTGAGAGAGATTTAAATGTTTGATGTATACTCTGTTTTCCTCTTCACATTCTTTCCTTTAAATACCCTGTTTCCATACTAAAGCCCATGAAGAAAAAATAAGAGCTTATTCTCCAAAAGAAGCTACTTAGCACAGTAAAACTCAGTACAGGTTAAAATTTTCCCCTTTCTCATCCCTAGGCAAGACATAAAATTTTGGTTTATGTATGAAGGTGAATAGAAACAGCTTGCAAATGGAAAGGAAAATAGTTTACAAGTGGTTTGAATTTGAAAGCTTTTATCATAGAGACCTTATGGATATTATCAAATACTCACAGGTTTGTCTTGTGTTATCCAATGGGCTGGACTTTTGTTCTATGCTAAGTGAAACATAAGGAGTTATCTCCTGATTGTGCAGTATCAGTTAAGGAAGAATCAAGCTTACAGATATGCAATGCTCATCACTGAACAAATAATCTCATACCAGAATTTACCAAATGTGTGCTAATTTTACTTATGATATATATATATCAATAGTGTAGTGCGAATTTTAAACGTTTTGCTTAATAAATAACTTCTTTCTAATTATTTTAAAATTTCCATCCCTCCAGGTAAGGATTTTCAGATAGCACAGACATATTGTTAGGTAGCAAATGTGTATCTCTCAATCTCTGGATCCACTCAATTGCTGCATTGCAACAGCAGTATTCCTTTTACTGGAAAGATAATTTGTGGGGGTTTTCCTGGTTTAAGTTTGTCTAAAAAATTAGAAGTAGATTTTCCAGCTTGTTTAGACCTTTTATTTTTTTGCCAAAATATGCATGGGTTCAGAAAGCAGTGTCATGACACAGCCACCCTGACAGAGCCCAGAGTGCCCTGTTGACAAGGATGAGACATGGAAACTGTAGTTATTGGATGAGTAGCCAGTAGAGATTACTGATGCTATGTCTAGTACAGTGCAAATTTGTGGATTTTCAGTTGGGGTAAACTTCTAAATTGTGTGTGAAAAGAGAGAAGTCAATTCAGAAAAATGTTTTACAAAATATAATACGCTTTAAAACTGTACTTTAATATGACCTCTTTAGTATTTTCTTTAGTAAAAGCTTGGGATATGCATAATTCATCTGCTGCTTGATAATGTCTTCATAGAGATTTCAATGTTCTCCCATCCCAGAGATTTCTGAAGTAGATTATTTAGTAATCTTTCTGACAGGTATTACAGGTAGCAATTGCTGGAAGATTAGAGAGGCTTTATCACTGAGGAAGCCTATGGTTAAGTTTACACTCGTCTTTCAGGCACTTCCAAATCCTTCACATTGATAGTAAAGAATCTGACCTCCCCTTTAACTAAAATTATGGAACAGGTCTTTATGCTTACACTTTTTTTGCACACGAGTCAATTAATGGGTATATATGTAATGGCAGAAATCATAGGGGAGCAATGGCATATCATTCCCAATGCTAGGGCACGGTGGGAGCTGTGGCTCCCCAGGTACCAGATGTGGGCAGTGATGGGCAATCCACCAGAGCAGACAGGGCATTGCCTCACAGCAAGAGCCCACCCTGACATTGCAGTCAGGGAGCAGGGTGGGCCTGGGGCAGCCTTGGGCACTATGGAGCACTTACCAGGGATGGGCTGGAGCTGGGGCACAGCTAAAGCTGGGTCAGGACATCACCCTGTGAGTGAGGATCAGAGTTAGACCTGGGGAGGGGAACCAGGGACAAACACAGCCTTGAGGTAGCCAGGAGCTTCTACATTAGTGTTTCAGCTTTGTTTTATTGGGAAGTGTGCTTTTGAATTGACTTTTTGCTTCTGCTCTGATTTCCATTATGCTCTGAAATCACTATTGCTTGGTTCCTTTGAAATCACTATTACTTGGTTCCTTTCTTTTGAATTAAATTATTGAGAAAGATTCTCTCCAGAATCACACTGAATGTTCTCTGATTGACATTGGTTATCATGCGCAAGTTATCAAAGTAGAATTAGTTCAAAGTTAAATTTCCTGTCTTCTCAACACTGTTCCATGGCATGGAGACTTAAATAAATTTTGCTATTTTTCACTACATGTATATAGACCTAGGCTAGCTTTGATTTCTGGGAAGATGGGTGTCCTTCAATGAACATAGAATGCATGCAGCAATCTGAGTCAAGCATATTTTCACATCACTAGTTTTACTATTAAATTCCTTTTTACAGCATTGAGAAAGCAAAAAAAGCTGGTTAATTCTTTAGTAGTTACTAAAAAATGACTACTACTAATTTAGTAGTTTAGCAGTTACTACTGCTATTAGACTTAGTATTGTGGCCTGTTTGTAGTGCTTTCTGACAAATACTTTTTAGGGAATCTAAGGAAAACAATCAATTACCATACGAGTACTCATCTGTCTAATGGCCGATACTCTAAGATGTGAAGGATCCAAAGGTCTCACATGCTTTTACCTAAAACCTCACACAACTTAATTCAAATTACATCTTAACTCTGATCTCTACTTTTCGGGGAAGTGTTTCAGCTCCTATGAAGTAAACAGGTCATGATAGAGACAGACTGTTGCTATTCAATGAGTGTAGCATGATGTCATACCTGAGATTTCAAATCCTTCCTCACTTCGTTGATCGTACTTTTTTTCCATAGTTGGCTTAGTCATAGCTTCTATTCTCTTTGCTGGTCTCATTTGAGAGCTCCATTCATACTCAACAGCTAGTAGAGAACCTGAGCAGACTAATACTATCTTGCAGTATGTCACTGTCATAATAATTTCAAATAGTTTGAAAATCAGTGACATGTTTTACTTAAATGATAAAATGACACCAGGTATGTCTTCTGCAACAATACTTAATGTCCAGCCCACTGTGGATTGGTTCCTGTGGTGACATATAGAAATATCTTACCTACTCATCCTCATCTGAAAAACCTAATGGATAACTTGATATATGTGTAAAGAAACAACTTATATGAAGACATTAGAATCTGTCTGTTCATTGATGTAATTGTTTTTTCCTTGCATAGCTATATATAATTAATTTTCAAAGCCCTTAATTAAATCTAGATCTAATGTACTTGCCTGATTTAAAAATTTAAAACTTTTTAAATGGGCCATTGATTTAAGGAACCACTAAACTCTTTGCTGATAAACCTAGAATAAATACAGCAGTGAAGTAGTATCAGTGAATCTATATATGACCAAGTTTAAACATGACTCACTGACAGAAGTAGAAATTCCTTCACTTCAATCAAGATGATTTGATTATTGCATTTTTCATTATTACATGGCTTGAAGAATTGTGTAGGAAACCTTCATTATCATTACTGAAAATGAACGACATTGCCAATTATTTAAGCTGAAATAATTTAGGAACTGGTTGAGCAGAAGCTAGTATGAACAGAGTCAAAAAGCATTACTTAAAAAACAAAAGCAGGGTCTCTAGCAGAGTTATTTAAATATTTTTGTGTGCTCTTACCAAAGGCAGAACAATTCATGGAGGCTAGACTTTTGATATCTGAAAATACACCAAAAAAAATTTAAAATCCCAATGTTATTAGAAATCAGTTATATGAGACATGAATACTAATGGAGTTAAAAGGGTAAACAGGAAGTGGCAGATGTTTTAAAAGATAGTCTTTCATTGTATTTTGTGAACAAGCCTGGACTTACTACCTAAAAAAGTACAGAAGAAACAGCATAATCTGCTACAGGGTTTTCTTGGAGTCATATTTAACAATGTAGCCCTTGAGTACTTTGTCCTGTTTTTAAAAAAAATAATTTACAGTTAATTTCCACAAAGTTTTATTGTTCACAGAAGTAAACAATTATTTTGATAATGCAGTACAGAGAAATAGTTATTTTGACTGACATCCCCAAAAGTGTTTATATTATCTATACCCTATTTTCCATTTTTTTCTTCTAATTTGAAACAAGTCAGTGTCCCTGCCCATGGAAATGGGTTTGGAAGTAGATGATCCTCCTGGTCTCTTGTAACCAAAACTGTTCTGTGGTTTTATGATTATTAGAGGGACTGACTGCTTGTGCCACTACTAATTATGAATTATGCGAAATTCTGTGTGTAGATGTAGTGTGGTTTAAAAACTGGAAGGACTTTTGGTTTGTCTTGCATTTTCCTGAGCAATAATCATTCAAGCTGGTTTGGATTTGGGTATTTTTGGTGAGAACTGATTATTGAATTAATGCTACTTTTACTAAGTTGGTGCAGTGTCTTTCTTTTGCACCTAATTTTGGGAACAGATATGTAGGTAGCTGAAAAAACCTACAGTTTTTCAGATCTCCTCTCTAAAATCTATCTTCTAGTGATTGCAAGATATTATTTTCCAGGATTGTCTATCAGGCCCGCAAAAATCACTATAAGGATCTAAATCACACTTCATTTTTTTCTCAGATCTTATCTTTATATTTTGTTCATTTGAGATATGTAAAAAAAAAAAAAAACCAAAAAAACAACCAAAAAACAAAACAAAACAAAAAACACAAACAAACAAACACCCCCAACAAACCACAAACAAACAAACAAACAAAAAAAACCACACCAAAAAACCTCAACAATAAGAAGGTGCAGGTATGCTGACACCACTGCACAGACTGATAATGCCATGTGCTTTGATGTGACTCAGACTTTACACACACATATTATTCTTAGTATTTTTTACTTGTATTCTAGTGACAGACATAGTAAATAATAAGAAAATACATTCAAGATCTTGGGAACTATCATATTTTTCACTTAATCATATCATTTAGTATAATTATACATAAGAATGGGTGAATGTATAAAACCCTGCACATCATCATCATCATATTTATTTTTCCTTTAGAGGCTGATTTAAAGTATAAGATAGGCAAAAGATATCTAATCTGGTTTTTAGGACTCTTGAGTCTACTGGCTTTTTACTAATAAAATCTTTAGCAATTAATTACCCATATTATTAGGGTAATAGGGTAATTACCCTTGTGTTAAGGAACATAAGTACATTCAAGGTGCAATTTGAACCTTTTCAAAGTTTTCACATTTTGTTATATCTCTGAATCAAATAATCAAGTACTCTGTCAAAGTTCTCTTCAATAAACCAATTAGACTGCGTTTATTGAGTCTCCCAGTGTGAATCTTGTTTTCTGGGCTTTGGATCATTTAAGTGTCCCTTCTTTGGAGTTCTGCAATCTTTAAAAATTCTAAAAGAAAAACCAACCATTTGATATGATGATGTAATATACAAGGAGAAAATCATCTCTGTACCCTATATTCTCCTTCTGCACCCGTTTTCCTGCTTGACCTTGGCAGTACTTTCTGACCTCATGGTAAATCTTTAGAGGTGAGATTTTCCTTAAAGAAGTTTTTCTAACTCAATCTGTATTGGAAAGAGTATTTTGATTTTAGATTCTGCATTTTTCACTGCTACTGAAGTCATATGTAATGAAAAGTCATGGAAAAAGTTTTAATTTTTTCCAATGATTTTTCAGTAGTGGTCTGATAGTTGAGTTTGTTGTGATATTCAGAGTGTGTTAGGCAAATGCAAAATACAAGCCTAAAATATGTCTTTCTCAGTTCATGCTTGATTGGTAATAAGTTTGATAATAAGCATACATTTGGCTTCAAGATTTAGTTCTTATTGCCAGCGTTCATGGCCAATAAAGGGTCTGTTAATGAAGATTACATTCAGAAGTGTGCATGTGCAACTGAAATAAATAAATATTTTAAAAAATGGATGCTGGAGTGGAAGGTAGGGTAACTTTGTCATATATGACATGCTGAATTACATAATTCTGATCATATCTGTAGGAATGCAGCAACGTCTATTTTTTCAACAACCAATGTGTCTCTTTTACTGCTCATCTAATAAATAAGTGCTAAAATACTGCTTCAGGCCTGTTTGCATGACAGTTGACATTTCAAAATACTGACAAAAATGACATATCTTGAGTAAACCCTTCTAAATAAGTTGTCTCTTTCCAACATGCTTTTTTTTTCATATAAGCAGCAGTAAGAATGCAACCCTGCCACTGTCTTTTGAAGAATATGTTTCTTTAAAAGTGGAAATTGAAACAAGATTACATGAAGTGCTACATCAATATGTTTTATAGTTGAGAACACAAAATTTGACATTTACATTAGTTAGGTTTGATATGCAGAATAGAGAGAACTACACACTAAAAATGTTCAGATTTTACATGATTACAGGCCAATACTTATCACTAAATGAGATTTTGCTTGGGTTTAACTTTTTATTTGCTCTACAGGGTCTAGGAGTAAAGAGGCAGAAAATATTCCCAGCTTTTTGACACTTCTTTTTCAAATTGAATTTTTAAAATGAATAAACATTTTACAAAGAAATGTTATATAACAAAGATAAAGCAAGCCACATTTCAGATAAAGCACAGTTTAAGTGACAAGAATTTATTTTTCTGTATCTTATTTCAATTTGTAGACTTGAACTAACTAAAACTGTTATTTTTTTCCAAAGGACATAGTTGACAAAATGTCTACGTTTCTTTTTTCTACAGCTGTCCTAATTTTTCTAGCATAAACTTTGTTAATAATATCTTAATATTTGCCTAAATTGCATTCCATATACCAGTAAAATACAAAAGCTAATTGCAGCAGTATTTTCAGAATCAAGAAGGCTTAATTCTGGTGAGTCTGGACAGAAAATAAGTATCCTCTGTCCTGGTGAATTCAGTAAATCTTGTTTGGCTCACATCTCATATTCTCTAGCTTAAACTTGGGCAAGAAAGTAATCTCATCTTGCAGATATGACAGGAACTGTTCTGCACTGACATGAATCTGAGACATGAAAATGTTCACAAAAATTAGATTCACATTCAAAATAATCTTACAGTGCTTTACTTGGCTTTTAGCAATCTCCATTTAAGACCACAGCCTAAATCAGGATTATTATTATCGTTATCATTCAGTATCATTATCATCATTATTATTTTACTTTACATCTCTGTCTTCTTCTCTACAACTCTCTCTGCGTGCTTCACTAGAAATTGTATTTTCAACTTGACAAATGTTTTCATGTGTTCAGGGAGAAAATCATCCATCTAAACATAGTGAAAAACCATTTCATCAGAACATACTTGAATGGTTTATCCTACCTTATTTCATATGCCAGCTTTCTTTGTTTCATGGTACAAGCTTTTGAAATTTTATTTCGCTTTCTTATAATTATGATTATTTACTTGCTTTGCAAGAGAGAATAATTTTAGTCATAAAGGGTGACATCCCACACTAATGCTAAGGTTTAAAGTTTAGCACCTAAGCAGAATGTTTCAGAATATCTCTTCTCAGATTAAAAGGGGAAAAGAACTATCAGCTCTCCTGCTTTCCAAATAATATTTGTTCAATTCTTAATTTACATTTGTAATATATTTAAAGATTTCAAGGTTCAGTCTTTTACCAGAAAACCTGCTACTCCCAACAGACAAAGCAGCATCTACAAGTTCTTGAACCACTGCTAATTCTGCAACTATTTTTTTTTGATGCTATGCACTTCTTTCCTCTATTTCCTTGTTCTCTGAATGGGCACAAGAATACATTACCACACTTGATATTGGTTCTAGTGAGAAATATGCCTGACTAAGGTTAATAGCCTAACCTTAAAGTCAAATACAACACAAGTTTTTGAGGTGTTCTAAATGATACTTTCCCAAGAGAAAATGTTTTAACATTGAGCCCAAGTAACAGACATGTTTTTAAAGTGTTGACATTTTACCTTTCCTAGCTGATAAATCATTTTTTGAATCATATTAGCAAACACATTTCCAACATATCCTGTTTTTGTTCTTCAAAATGTGCCAGAAAAGCACATTTTTAGTAGTGTTAAATTAAGTATTTGGGAAAAGCTTGGATAATGGGGACAAACCAATGGAGTTATTATTTTAAAATGTATGGGTATTCTTGTGATACTCTACAATGATGATTTAGACTGAATATTTTAATACCAATCCTTTCTTCATATCCTAAATTTCCCAACAGAACTTTAGGCAGGGTTACTTAACTTTCAGGCTGCTCTGCTGTAGAATGCTTTTATTTCTGGTTGTGGTATTTTGTGATTGTTTTCTTGTTTTTTTCATTCTGTTCCCTTTTAAAACTTGAAGTAGTCTTAATAGCTCCCTTTGGAAGAAGGCATTGCATTAAAAACTGTGGGTTTGGCTTGTGTGTGTGGTTTCTTAGGGTTTTGGTCAATATCTAGTTCCTTCTCTGTATGATTCTGAGTAAAATATAATTTTCCATTTGAAAAAATGGTTGAACCTATTAATTGGTTTATGCTGCTTTGGGTTGTGGTGTTTGGTTTTTTGTGTGTGTGTGGTTTTGTTTGTTTGTTTTGTTTTGTTTGTGTTTGTTTTTGTTTTTTGGCCCAGGGACTGAAATACTAAACAAGTTTATTTAAACAACTAAAAAAATTGAGTGCTATGCACCTCTTCCTATGCTCGTAAGACAAAATATCCTACAACAGCAACTAAAAATCTCAGTTCTTAAACACAAACACAAGCATAAGATTTCTTTGCAATAATAAAAATCAAGTAATTCCATGACTCTCCAAAGTGATTTATTTGACTTCTGGGATTAAGTTTAGCTAATATAAAATTTGAAACACTCAGTAAAATCAATCTCCTCTATGTGTTACTGTCTTTATCTGATACTGTCTTTATCTGAGAGGAAAAATAAATAAGCACTAAATGGAAACTGCTCAGTTTTGACATTATTAGTGGGTGTATCAGCAAAGCTGCAAGCCTATGACAACAAATTGATGACACCACTGACAGGAAGGAATACATTCACCAAACTGGCATTTCTTAAAAGGACTGTAAGAGACAACAGAATAGAAGAGGGAAGACAACATCAGTGTCATTATCTACATTTTTAGTGGAGCAAATGCTTTCATTGAGTACCATTGTTTTTCAATTCTTATGATTAAAACAATGCTAAAATTTTAGGATGTAAACAAGAAAGAGGGCTGTTAACTCTGTTTTTTCTCATTAAAAATCGTTCCAGATGTCTCTTAATACCATTCAAAGAATTTGAATTTATGATCAGAGGTATAAATTGACACATGTGCCACCATGGTACTGTAAGTTAACTTCAAACAATGGTTGCTTGCAATTGTATATGGAATGGAATAACCTCCTGAAGAAGGTGTCTTCTTGAAGAGTAAATTCAGCTACAGTAGACTTTCAAAAATGAGAAGGGAAACACATAGTAGAAATCAATGTCTTTAAAAGTTTGTTTTTCTATTTAATTGTGGTTCAAATTTAGGATTAATAGATCATTTATTTACATGCTGTGTCAGTTTAGATGGCACAGAAATATCCTTATGTTTTGATGGTTGCTCTTTAGAGAATTGTTTCTGAAAACAGAAGCAATCCTTTTCAAATATAATTGTGTTAACAGTTGAAAAAATGGAAAAGAAGACCCCGAAACAAGTGACAAAAGCTAAAAAAGAGAATATCAAATCCAATATCTAACTGGAAAAGGTTTCTGCACTTTTTATCAAGACAGTGATTGTAAAAGTCATTAAAAATTATCTGCAATTATAATAAACATCATGAAAATAAAAGAGGAAATTTGATTTTTAGTTTTTCAAGCTCTGCTAAAAAAGACCCAAGGAATGCTTATGTATCTCTTTAAAGAAGCCTGTCACATGGGTTAATATAATTTGAAAAGTTCCTTGTTTTTTAGAAGAGTAATAAAATGTGATTTCTAACAACAAATTTTTCAGAATTTAAAAAAACTCCAAATCTAAAAGGCTACCAAATTCTTTAAACTCTCAAGAGCCATTAGTAGTCTCATGCCTATCAGCATATAGGAAATCTTCAGCATTTAGATCATTATGAAAACATGATTAAATGTTGGTTAAAAGATAATACAATCAGAATCAAATTTGCTATTTGTCTCTGGGAACTCATCTGTTGAAATCTGTATGAGTTCCCTTGAGAAAAGCAAAATGAGCTATGGTTCTTTATAGTTAAAACTCATTTTTTGTGATTTTTCACATGTAAATATAAATATAGCTTGACAAAAATAGTTGTCTCATGCCTGAAAAAACAAGAACAGAAAAAATCCTGAAACTTACATTTCCTTTGGGGAATAATTTTTATGGGTTTCATCCACCAGAGAATCATTATTCTTTGAATCAAGTCCTGTGATAACTTATTAAGATTTCCATAAAGTGTTCTTAAAATTTTCCCAAAAGAATGAAGTTTTTTTAGAAATCTGATTTCTGCTAGTTGACTTCAGTCATTCTTTTTATCTACTGTCCCCACTTCTTTCATGTTATTTAAACGACATTTAACTATATTGATAGAATCAAGGCATTTGAAAGTAAAACTCTGCCTGATTCCTCTGTTTATTTTCCTAGGTGGACAGTACCAAACTCTGTAATGTAAAATAAATAATAACACAAAGGCTGAAGATGACTTGTCAAAGCATGAATAAGTAATATATAATCAAAAGATTCATATCAGATTTAATCATCAAATTAACACACCATCAGCATATCGATTTTTTAAAAAATTAACAAAATATAATTTCTTTACCTTTTCAGACAAATATGAACAAAATTTAAAAAATAAGAACAAAAAAAACCACCAAAAAACCAAACAAACAAACAAAAAAAAAACAAACAAACAAAAACAAACAAACAAACAAAAACACAAAAACCCCAAGTCTCTATAACTGCAAGGATATGGCTTCCTTTTTCTAAAAAATTCCAAAATCATATAATATCTGGCAAATCTAGAAAAGATATTTACAGGAATTTTTTAGTTGCTTGATATGAATGAAGTGGTAACCAATCCCTGGATTATGTTGATTATATATGCAAGCTACAAGAAAAGGTAAGGGGAGAAGCAACCCAAAAATGACAGACATTCCCTGCATTTATTTTCTGTCCTAAAATACTCAATTCTTATTGACCATTTTTCATGAAATTTGTGTGCTTTGCTAGCTTTTCATTTAAATAGAATGATGATAGTTTGAACTATGACAACACTTATTAAACTGACTAATATTTAGCTAGCTTGATAATCACGGACTACATTGTTTTCATTCATTGTATGCAGGCAATTAAAAAAATAAAAAGAAAAAACCCTCTTTGATCACATGCATTTCACCAATTTCACAATGCTTAAGGTAAAAGCGAAGAGTATGCTTAAACAGTTATTACAGAGCAATCAGTGCATTGTTAATCATCACACTTACCTTGGGATGTGAACAAACCTAAAATTAGCTTTCACTTATGAAATTCTGGTATGAGTCAATGAAATGTGAGAAGCTAGAAAGGATGACAATGTGATTAGAAATACTATGAGCAAATTTAATAAGTAGTTAAAATTTCACAATATCTTCTTTCTTGTTTTATGTCATTCAGTTGTTTTAACTGAAATAACATAAAAGAGAAGGCAGGCATATGAAATGACTTCATCTTTTAGGATTCCTCTCTGGTTCTTTAAAATAAAATTAAGAACTTTTTACCTATCTTGACAAATCTCATCTATTTGATCAGAACTTCAATATCTCATATAATTTTTTGACCCTATAAACCCATTCTTTACCCACTGTTCTGTTTCCTGAGGACCAGAAGATTCCTGTAGGTAAGGAGTACCTAGGACACAGTCTTCTTCTTTTGTCAAACTTTGAATAATTTCCCAATTCCTGAAATAATAAAAAAAACTTTCTTATACTCTGTTACACAGCATGGTCTAACTTCTGCCTTATTACCTGTTTTGACCACTAACACTAGGGTGATTTGGGTTTTCCTTTCATTGCCCACATAAAATACAAAAAATCCTCTCTGTTGCTTTGAGTGAAAGTTCATGGTCAGATGAAGCAGATCTTATACAATGAACAAATTCAGTATAGAGTTTAAAATTTATCTGCAACTTTCCAGTTTGGATTACATACAACCAACACCCACAGGCAAAAATGTTCTTTCTTAAAGAAAATATTCTTAAGCACTTAAACAAGAAGCACATATAACTAGCCAACCAGTTGCCAAATATAAACTTTCCTCCATTCCCTTTGTTTCCAGGAAAATATTCAGGCCACATTCAACAGCTCAGCTGTTGCATTTGGCCTCATGTCACTCAATCCCAGTTGACTCTCCTTCAGTTCCAGTAGAATGCCCCTGGCATCTTCCAAAGAAAATGAAAGTGCATAATTTTCATCCTGAATTAAACATGTAGTCACCAGTTTTAGGAGTCTCATTGTAAAAATTTAAAGGTTTATGCAATTTGGAGGAAGGAACTTTATAGCAATCATTTTGCTTGCAATAACCATATTTCCTTCTTTAGCCAGTTTTGTTATTGGTATCCATTCCCGTCATCTTTATACTATATACTTAAAAATTCTACATTTTAGTATCTCACTCCCCTCCTTATGCATATCTTCAGAATTAAAAAAATCTCACAATTTAATTGTTTCTTCCTTTTTAAAAATTATTTCATATTCCTACCTAATATTTTTGGAATAAACTTGTTCATAATTCAGATAGCCAAACTACAAGATATGATTTCCTAAATGTTATGAACAAGTAGAATTATGTTTTTATTGACAGAACTGAACATTTTATATTACTTATTTCTATAAAATTATCACAGTATATACAATCTTCAAGAGCTTTACCTCCTCCTTTTGAAAAAAGTCTTCACTTCTGAAAAATTAGTAAACTCAGTAAAACAAGGGAACTAGAAGTGGTATGAACTATTAATCCCATTTTATTTTATGCCTAGTAATTTTTAATAAGTAATCCATTATATTAAAAACTGAAGTCTATTTTGTGTGTAGCATAACACATTATCTCTCCAGACAAAAACCTTAACATATTTTGTTGCTTTTCTTTGTTTATCTGGGTTTTTCATTTTGTTCAGTTGTTGTTGTTGATGGAATATTCTAAACAGAGGGGGCTCTCATTCTTTTGGCCTTAACTTTCCTCAGTTTGCTCTTAGGCTGATTTTCTGTACTTTGCATGTTTGAGAACAAAACTCTGATATTGCTTATTTAAACAAACACCCACAAACCAAACACATACATTAAAATAATGCTTACAAATTCCTTTTTTCATTCTGATCATTTAGCATAATATATGACATTATATATTACCTGAGATTTATAGGTATCTCTGCTTCTGAGAGACATCATTTTTATCAAAAAATATTTTTAAAAGTTTTTTCCAATTCTGAAAATATTTTATAATAACAGGAAGAATAATGAAGATATAAGTGCAAAAAAGATTCCTTATTTTGCAACCCTTATTTATTTCCCAGAATTTTTGTTAAATTCCCCATTTAGGATTGCTACAACTCAATCCTATACTTCATTCTTAAACCAGTATACTAAGCTATAAGTATTTTATAGATGCATATCATCCATATGCTATTCTTAAAGCTGATTTTTGGGCACACTGAGAAAATCTTTCTGTGTCCAAGTGAGTCTCACAATCTGCTTTACAAGCCAGTACAAGTTCATATGGAATGTCATTATCCAACTGGATGACCAAATGCTTGCCAAAAAGTATTTATTTTCTAATCTTATAGAATCTGTCTCTCAAAATCAGGAGACAGTAATAATTCTAGAGACACAGGTCTTTCCATGCTTTTACTTCACCTGTTACAGAGAGATATTTCATAGTACATTACCTTTCATTAGCTGTAGAAATATTTAGTATGAGACAAAATGATTTGGAGGCCCACCTTCCCCCTAAGATGATAAAGCAAGGAGAAAAAAAGAAAAGAACTTACCAAGCACTGAAAAAATTATTAGTTAATCAGCATGGAAAAGAAATTGATTCACTGTTTGAGTTCAATATTGACAAATAGGACAAAGGGGAACCACAGCTGAGCTTAAGTTTCATAGCACTTTATGAAAAGCTGCATTTCATAACTATTCCCTCTGAGAAATATTCCTGCCTTGGGAGCAATTTTCTGTGGATTCCTTTAACTAGCAGTTCAGTGTGGACTAAAGAAAAGAGTTCCTCCCTAAAATACATCCAGTAGTAGATGACAACTATCACAGTTTTGATATCAGTACTGAAAAATATGCTATCAGTTATACTTTTTTGTTCCCCCTTCCATTTAAGACTATATAATTCTCAAATACCCTACAGTCTGTCTGATACAAAAATGCTCTTCTAGAATATTTAAATAGCTATCTATGAAAATTGGTTTGTGGCTTAATGGCAGAACCTTGAGTGTTCAGTTTCAGCAGTGACAGACATTTGGTTTGAAAGAATCCTTAAGGAAGTAATGAGCTACTGAATTCACAAACAAATCCTCAAAATGAAGAAAATATATGGGGAGAAAAAAAGGAAAGAAATAATTATTTTTGACTCTACTTTGCATATGCAATCAATTTTTAAAAGCGCAATTCTCTCATTTTTCACTAAATATATGTAGTTTCATATCCCATTCTACCAAAAGATTCTTAGATTTTTATCTCTTTGAAGCCTTAAAGGGAGATGATTCTGATGAATTAAGAGGTGACTCTAAACCTGATATTAACCTAAACTCTAAAGCTGGCAGATTTTACTGACTTCATGGCATACGATAATTCTGGATTTAGGCTTTCCTTTGTGCTGGGAATGTTGTCACAAATAATTTCATCAGGTCACTGCTCTCCTTAAGTGTTCAGAAAAAACAGTGTTCAAAGTTCTGTGACAAGCATGAAGTAGTTCTGCTGTAGATTGTTACATGAAAAGTCTCAGAGGAATAATTCTATCTATCTATCTATCTATCTATCTATCTATCTATCTATCTATCATGCATCATCAGTCTTATCTATAAGTTGCACATTTCATCTCAGCTGTTAGATTTGATTTAAAATATGCATATATATGCTGCTTATCCACTATCCCATTAGTGTCATAGGGCCTCTTGATATGAATCAGAAAGCACATTCACAGGTGCCTTCAAAATTTTACTTAGGATATTTCAATCAATGTTTTGAATCTAATATGAAGTAACAGGGACCCTTATAAAATCATAGGGAAATATGCAGAGAATATTTTAAAGTTTTTTTACAAATGCATGAGAAAGATAAAAAACTACAGAAACAATATGTGCACAGGATGACATCCAGTATTACATGTGCCTTTGGAATTCTATCCCAGGATTGCCTATGGAAAAAAACCTGTCTTCTTTTTTCCTTTTTAAATTTTATCTCTGTACCCTAACTTTCCTATTAGTATTTTATCTCATGAGGATAAAGACAAGATACCTCCATTTTCAAAAAATGGACTGACCCATATATGAATAATGGTTAGGTTAATGATGAGACAACATAACAGGGAGGGTGACACCTTGGAGCCTTCAGAATTTTCCCCAAAATATTTTATAAAAATTGTGATGGCAACATATATAAAAAAGTTATGCGAAGCTTGCTTGTGACTATTGCCTCTGAGGACCTTTAATGAATTCCAAATGGACAAAGGTCTTTTTCAGTAACTTTCAGCAGGAAATATGATTTCATACATTTCAAAATTATTTATTTTGGATGAGCAAGGATATGCAATTTTCTCTGGGCTAGTCTGCTTTCAAGCCTTGGCTAATTTTGAGCTGCTTTGCTGTTTGGCCCTGCACTGCTCTGCTTTGTGTGTACTAGATCCTTTCTAACACTAGTACTCCTAGAACTGTTAGTTCATATTCCCACCTCAGAAGACCATTAGGAAATTTTTAAAGAAAAAATCGAAAAGAGCTTGTGTGATCAGTCTTGTAGTTCTTGATATCAAAGGCAATGCTGTGCAGAAACATTATATTTCTGTAGCAGAAATATATGCCATACAGAGTTCCTTCAAAATGCAGAAGAGGCTATTAACACCCTAATCTTGTTCCCTGAATATATTTTCAACTAAATTTCATTTTAAAATTAATTTTCATAAAAGCCAAAAAGTAAGGACATTCAGATTTGCAGAATTGCATAATACATCTAAGTATGGGAAAACAACAGCAGAAGAGAAGAAACAAAAATTGGGTACCACGTGGGTGCATAATACTTGCAAGAGATAGATAAAACTGATCTAATTACCAATACAACACACCTTTCTTCAATAAAAGCACAGAAGTGTTTGTTTGAGAGTCATAGATTTATTTCTTTAATATCCTTTCCCTAGAGAGTTATCAGAGATTGTTCTCCTGCTGGAGTATATTCCCTTGTCTTGAGCTCTGAATGTCATGTTTTGAGTGGAAAGCTGCATCTGAGTAGACACACACTGCTGAAGGAGTTGTTCTCCACTGAATCACCAGTGTCCACCTCAGCACTTTCAGCCTCCAGGGCAAGATTTTGGTATTAATGATAAATTGAATACATGAAGAATAATAATTAAAGAGCAAACTGTAATTATGAGCAACATCCAAAGGGAGAAAAAAATCTTTGAATGTAGGCCCTAGGTTTCCTATTAGTGCATTTAGGATTAACTATAAATGGTCTTGTTAAACTCAATTAAATAGTCAATTAGATGGATTTTTCCTATTAGAACAGGATAAGAGGCTTGACTTTTAGAACTATAATGTTTGTAGGTTTTCCTTTTCTTAAGTATTACTGTGTATGGATTTCCTTTCCCTGGGAGACAGTTAAAAAAAAAAAAAACAAAAAACAAAACCAAAAAAAAACAGAGAAAAAAATTTCTATAGAACGTCTTTAGGGGGCTTTGGCTTTTTTGTTTCTTTTGATCACTGTTCTTCCTACACTGCAAAAGCAATTAGTGACATGTCAAATGTATATCTGCCTGAGAAAGAGTGATATCCCCTTGTTAGTAGGCCTCCAAGCAATTAGGATCTCTTTTCTTCACCTACAGTTGTCTATTTTACTAATCTTGGATCACATGTTTGCTGTCACAATTTATAGTAGATATCAGTCTAGAAATAACTGATTTCTTAGTATGTTTCATGAGTCAGGCTGAGTTATACATTCTGGTGTGTTTCCTCATACTTCCTCATACTGATTTTATCAGCTGTTGCTAATGTGTGACAGCAAAATTATATGGAATGAAGCAAAGTGCATTTATTGCAGTACTAATATTATCACCTGTTAATACTTGACAGACCTTCCTGAGGCTATTTTTGAACACTGCAGGAGTATAAGTGCAAGTAAACTGAGAGAAAAACTTACAAATATTTTAGATTTCTATGCGGCAGTGCTAAAATCTCTGGTCTTCAGCAGTTGTATAACTGCTGATTAAAATTTAATTAAAAATTCACTTTGATTTTTAATTATTTTTCAGCTTTGATTAAGTGAGTTCTACACTGTGTCATAGATAAAGAGACTTGACATCTATGAGCAGCTCTAAAATGGTCGACCAAAGACAGACAGATCTGGAGGTGGACTAAACTGTTTTTAGGGGTAAGAATCAGAAAACAAACATGGCATTTAACCCACATAGAAAGTACTTACATGGTAAAATCAGATACAACTTGCAGGCCAATTGAAAATACCCAGAGGTATAAAAGCAAATACATCAAAACAACCCCAAGCAGATCCTAGAGTGAAGAAGGACTTCCTTTTGAGTGTTGAATGTTGTCACCCTGCAACCACCATCAGACTGGTAACATGGACCGCTAGAGTCAAAAGAGCAAAGGAAGGATAAGGATAAACATAATGCCAGCAAAAGGAGTAGGTATTAGGAATTTTGTGATCTTAAAAATTTTTGTGGTACAAGAAGATAGCTCACCAGGTGTCATTTCCACCATCAGAGATATAATTTTTGGAAGACCAATTTCCAATTAAAAACAGATTAAGATCGTAAAAAGCAGAAGTTATAAAAACACCTTCTCCTCCCAGCACACACCACAGGTTCATCTTCGCAGATTCATCTTTACTTCTTTTGTTCCCAACTATGCTGACTGTGGGAAGAATAAGATGGAGGAATGTGGTTGTGGTCATGTTATGAAACACTTGATGTCTGCTGTTCCTTATTCCTCACACGGTACCTCTGCTAAAGCTTGAGGTCCCCCTGATAGTTCCATAGACTGGATACAGTCCATGAAAAGCTCCAACATGGGTCCTTCCCACTGGCTGCAGTACTTCAGCAATTACTCCACCACAGCATCTCTGATGGCCTTAACTTTGGTCAGTAACAGGTCCACCTTGGAACCATCTTGAACTTTCTCTAACATGGTGGCAGCTCCCGCATTCGTTTCCCAGAGGCCATCCCTACAGAGCTCCTCCTCTCTCTGCTGCCAGAAATTTGATATGCAAAGGCAATGTAAATTACTTTCACAGCTACAGCAAGTCTGAAGCTGCACAAATAAATTTGGCCATAACAAGAAACCAAATTTGGCTAGCCTAGTTCATTAAAGAGTAGAACTAAACGAGTCCCCAGGTGAGGCAATGATAGGTTGAACTCAAAAAGGGGACCCCTGCCAATCCCATTCAATCATGAACACAGACATACCACTGGCCAGGGAGCTGGGCGGTGCTGAGACCCCAACCAATCAAATGTTCAAACATGGTAATTTTGAACCCCCTATTAAAATGGGGGACCCAACAATAAATTTCAGCTGTTGTTGCATGACCTTCAGTGTGTTCAGTCGTGTTCCTGTCTCCAAAACTACAAACCTAATATAATAGAATACAAATAATAAATTTTGTTCTTTATATTTTATGTCTTTCCTTTCTACCCCTTAATAGATCTGAGAGTAATAGGGTGTGGCATTTTTATCTAGAGGGCTTAAAATAGCATTTTGAGAAAATGTCAAAATGCTATTTAGACGTCTGTATTTTTAGCATGTATTCAAATAAGCAAAAATAAGAGGTCATTGAAATCTTGTTCTTAACATGAATTGAAATCCAAACTCACAACATGCTACTATCATGCTTAACTTGAATAAAACTGTAGATTATATTTAGCTCAAGAGATCAGACTAGATGGTCTTGAAAGCAAATTTTGGTTTTCACCTCTCTGTATTAGAAGCTTGCCCTTTCATTGCATATCCTCTGATAATATAGCCGCTGGCATAGCAATAGTTAGACTTCCAGTTCTTTAGAATTTCCCTTTCAGAAAAAATTAAAAAAAATATATTAATCAGGTGAAACTTAACCATTTTTATAGCTGTTCAAGAAATCAGTTTCTGGTTATCATTGAATGTCACATCTCTGTCCCAGTAATTTATTTTAATAATGTATTTTACACATAGGTAATCACTTAATTTTTCTACTCCAAAAGCAGGTTTTTGGTTTTGTGTTTGTTTGTTTTTGGTTTGGTGTTTTTGTTTTGTTTGTTTTTTTGTGGGTGTTTTTTTTCAGTTTTAAACATCTCTGCTAATCCCATTCAATTTTCTCTACCCTGGAATAACTATTTTTTCAAAAAGTTAATAGTTATTGGTGTAATAGGTGGTCAACAACTAATACCCTAGGCTACCTGCAGAGACAAAAAAATAAATATGTACGAGATCTAGAACTTAACTTGAAATGCCAGGTGAAGCCTGTTTATTTTTTTCCCCCTAGAAATTATATATTGTGTTATTCGTATCATAACTTATTTCAGTACTATGTAGTATGAAATCAATCTCTCTTGTGATCTTCCTGAAAAAATGCTATTCTTATTTTTAGCATATTTTAGCATCTTTAAATTGATGGGAATTTTTTAGAGGTACGTACTCTGATTAACAGGGACAAAGCTATTTTGAATATCTACTTCTACTCTGCATTAAAATGTAATGATTGCTATTAAGGCTCTTTAGATAATTCTATCATGTATAACTCATTTAAATGAAATTATGTAAAATGCACATATAATCCAATAAACAAAAAATAATGATTTTATCTATTTTTGATCTTACTATATGAAAAGCATAAAAACTGCTGCTGATAAAGCTATATGGTGACAGTTTTAAACTCCATCTGACTTGTCAGAACCTGTTCTACATTCCAAAGTCCATTTTGTCTAGATTTTAATTTGATATGTTTTGTACAAGTGTGTAGATCACTTTGTAGGGTTATTTTGAGAAAGAAATGTTTTAAAGAGCTTTTAAATTCCTACACAATTTATGTTTTAAGAGTCATAAGGGAAATTAACTTATGTCATTCCTGCATCAGTAAGTGGACATTAAGCAGATCTATGGATAGCATTCTGCCACTAAATGGAAACCATGTTGACTTTCAAATACCACAGAAAACAGAGAGAAAAAATGAACACAGAAAAAGGATGATAATGAAGAAAATAGTTTTGAACTTCAACTCAGGACTTCAGAAGGCAGAATAACATTATAGTCCTTTTCTTAGATTACAGAAGTCATATACAAATTGTTTTATATTCTTTGTTCTTGCTCAGTATTTCAAAAGTCACTCCCTCTCTTATGATTTTTTAGATATTATTTTTTTCATAATTTTATGTCTTCTATTTTGAATGACATACTGTAGTTGGTTCAAGGATAATTTAGTCTGTATCAGCATGAATTATCTCTCTAATTTTATTGAATGTTAGTTTCCTCTTGCACATTCTTTTCCCACCAGCTCATTGTAACACCATAACACTTAGAAGAAAGAAAAGCTGCATGCCTTTTCTTGGCCATTTTCAGTTGTTTGCTTCACAAAGAGGTAATATAATTTGAACTGGATTTATCTTTTATCTCCTCAAATTTCCTGCAAGGACCCAGTAAATTTTAAAAGGCTGTTACTTTTCAGCTAAGAAGTATCTGGCTTTCAATGATAGATGAGCTGATGCTTCAGTCAAGAATCTGTAGCACACATACTTTGCAAAGTGCTTTGGTTTCTTTAGCTAAAGGTTAAACAGTGTCAGTTATTATTATGTTGTTATTATTATCATTAATAATTTGTTCTTTTCATGAATGCATCAATGTGAATAAGTATTTTGAAGTGTTGGATGTTGATCTGTAACTGCCTCTTACTGCAATCAGAGCAGAAAGACATGAAAAGATGCAAAATGACAAGTAGTTATAGACAAAGTGAAAGCAAAACAAGCTGAAATAGCTTATTTTGAGAAAAAATGTTAACATGCTGTCTTATTTGTTAAAACAAGACATCCTGTTTCTTTGTATTAAATACAATTCTAATTTGAATTGGAGATCCATGAATAAGTCACTGTCAAAAGGGCCTTTCCCTCTCAGATGTAGCAATTGAAAAAAAAAATATATATATCACAGAAGGGCTTTTTGGTATTTATACACACACATCAGAGAGCTAGAAACTACTATGGTAGAGTAATTAGAAGACTGCTCAGTTAGGTCAGTTTTAATTTTTAAAACTGAACTTTACTGATTACACACATTGAGCAGGTGCTTATAAGTGATAATAATTTCTTGCACAGTATGAACTATTTTCATAACAAATGCAAAAATCTTAGCTCATAACACTTCTAAACTGGCTCTGAATTTAACATACAATGAGTGATGCAGTGTGGTGGGTCCACCTGCAGTTCTTGGTAGTTTTTAGTGACCAAGGTGTGGATGTTTCAACTTGAATGCTCCTAATCAGAGATAGGTGGGATTGTTCTTGCTTTCCAGTTTTCATTTCTTTAATTTGTCTATGCCTGATGGTTTTTATGCATTTGCCTCCATCCCCTGCTTCTGAAACTGTTTTTCTTTGTGTACTTGAGGAGTTGTAATAACATTTTGCCATGTTATACTTCCTTTTTCTTGTTGTCTGGAAACTTCTTCCTTCTACTTTCTACATGCAGTTACACCCAGCCTCTTTGGTGATGATATTGCTTACATAATTATGTAAAACGATGTTCTATTATGACATCACAGTGTTACAAATTCCTTATAAATTACTTCTATTCTTTATATTATTTTATTCTTCCTTATAAATTACTTTCAATCACACTTTTATTCAGCCTCAAGATTGTTACTCACCCTGTTAGCTTATTTATATTAGGACTGCTTTCTGGTTTAGTATTATGAAAACATGGAAACATTTTAGTTGTCAATAATCTTTGGAGGTACATCAGGCTACTCAAGATTTTTCCTAGACAATCAGGAATAGCTCCTCAGGTGAATATGCCATACCTCTCTCAGCAACCTTCTCCAGTATGACACCATCCTTATCTTGCAGTGCTTTTTCTTATATCTTATCTAGTGTAATTAGTTTTGATTGCCTTTCAACTGTGCACCTGTGAGAAGTGTGTCCCTTCAATTTAAACTTTCATTAGGTACCTTAAGACATTCTTTGACTTCTCTTTAGGCTGAATGAACCTAAATTTGTCTTACTTTTCATGTATCTCACGTTTTATGACCACTGTGATGGACTACTGCTGTATTTCCTCCAGTTTGTGAGTCTCTTGTATGGAATAGCTTTGGACACCATATTCCAGATTAAATTGCAAAAGTGCCAAATAGAGTGGAACAATTACTGTCTTTGACCTGCTGCTATGCTTTCCCTTGTGCAGCCTAGTATGAATATTGTAGGATCTAGTTAATTCCTTCACTTAAATGTCTCACAGTTGCATAAGATTACTTCTTTTGGTCTGATATCCAAAGGGGAAAGAGACATAAAACATGGATAAGTAATATGTGTGTGAATAAACAAAAGTTCCTTTCGGTATATCTGAAAAAAAAAAAAAAAAAAAAAAAAAAAAAAAAAAAAAAAAACCAAAAAAACACCAACCAAACTTATTGACATATCAGCTATGCAGTTGGGTTTTATATGTCCTTTTGTCTAGACTTTTAGGTGCTCAGTTGGTTGAAGCAGGCACTTCCTCCTACCGTGACTTTCCCCTTTAACATTGTGTCTTTGATAGCAGTTTAATCACAGTGGGTATAATGCAAGTATGTTTTCATCTGTGAACGGAAGTCTATCAAAAGAAGACAGCTTGTTAAATACTGAAACACTGATATTAGCATCCCCTGTACATTAGTAGATGATAACAGATGCTGTAATAATTAAATGACATAAGAATTAAAACTGGAATTGAGTGCAGGTGCCATTTTCAGACTATGCAGATTTTTCAAATATACAAGAAAAATACAAGAAATTCAGGCCTTGAGAATAAATTCTGGTTATTTCTGACTGGAAAATTCAAGTCCATTAAATAATCAACAGTATTTAAAGTGTTTCTGACCTGTCAAAACATTTTCTTTCACAGAAATGGTAAAAATATTTGAAAGAAGAATGTAGTCATAATAATTTATGGTAATTTGGTGATCCTTAGTCTATGTCATTTGTTATACTATCATGTTATTCATTGTAAAAATCCATTCCCTGTAAAGTGATTTCTTCTAATTGTAGAACAATACGTGCATTTAAGGCAGGAACATGTTAGGATCCTTCTCAACCTTCCTTACATCCAGAGCACTGTGTCTCACACTTCAGACTTTAGTGTGTTAGCTGTAAATTGAAGTATGTGGAATTTCTCCAAGAAGCGTGAAATCAAGTTCCAGTTTTGCAAGTGAACATTTTTCCCCTTGAGCGGCAAATACAGTGTAGAGGATGCATGGTCAGCATACCAATAAAATCTTACTTTTTTTACAAGTTAGGAAGTTAAAACACAAAGAGAAGACCACACCAAAAAAAAAAAAAAAAAAAAAAAAAAAAAGACAGTTCAAGGCCAGATGAGAAATCTGCATTCTGGCATTAAAAGCAAAGCTGCTAGATCATGAATCCCCAAATTTGGTATTTTGCAGAATTCATGTCTGCAAATTGTTGAAAAAATGTTAGAAAGCTGTCTGCTCTTGTCAGAATCCACAGTTGGAGCTTAGCCTGAGGTTTGGAGGGGAGTAACTCTGATGAACTCAGCATAAGCTTTATTGGCTAGTTGTAAATATCTCTACACCAAAACACTTGGGGCATATTTTCCCCTAACAGTCTAACTAAAGTGAAGTATTTGATGTGAAAAATTGGATTTCTTCCCATATTGCAATATAAAGAATAAGAATGATCCACCAGGGGTAAATTCATATCATACAGGTTACCTCCTGTAACCTGCCTGTAATTTCAATTGTAAATACAAATTATATTTGTGTCTTTAGCTGCCTGGGTATTTCCATCCATTTTTAACAATTATTTGTTTCAATGAAATTATAATATTGATTTAACCACTGAACAAACAATAACAAAAACATCTTGGAGTCTTAGAACTGTCTAAATGAGAAAGACAAAAGGAATGCTGCTATCTCCCTTTTACAGATAGGGAGCTGAAGCACAATACAATTACTTAGTTTGCAAATGCTTTTCATCAGCAATGTATACATAATGCAGTGATTCACAAATCACAGGTACAGTAGCTAGCTCTGAGCAAGATATGTCTAGAACCCGAACTGGTTGTTGTTTTAATAGTTAATTAAATTTAATAATCAAATTGTTGTTTTAATAAGATAATTCTAGAATAAAAAAAAATATAGCAACATTAGGCTTTTCTCAACTGAGAAAAAAAAAAAAAAAAAAGGCAGAACTGCACCATAGCATATGTCATAGTTATCCTGAGATATTAACTAGCAGCCCTGCATTTTGCCATGCAGAGTTCATGCTTGGTAGTGATACTTCATGAACAGCAAACACCAAGAATTGAACCTATATCTAAGATACCCATTTCCATAATGTATTCTAATGCTAATGCTTAGTCCTCGGATTGCAAGGCTTTCTATTACCACTGCCTCGTGTAACAAACAACCCCAAGACCTAAACCCAAGAAAATAACTTCTTTCAAGTTCTGATAAGAAAAATTCTGTTTCTAACTTAAGAAGAGATTTAAAGTTGTGAATTTAGCAAACACAAACACACGGATTATTTTTATACTAAATAGCCAAGATATAACACATAGCTTTAGCACTGATGATTTTTGTTTTGGACAGCTCCTGAGGAACTTTTTTATGGAAACAATTCTCAGTTAACTGATTTTCTTCACTGTACCTCATTTTGGACTGTAAAAACATTGGGACAGAATAGAAAAATTCCAAAGTACATTTCAGAGTGATTAAACAACACTACAATTTCTACATATCATAGTGAAAATAAATAAAAGACTGAAAAAGATCTCTCTCACACACCTTCTTAGCTCATGGATTGTGGCAAGGCAACTTCATTAATAAGTATAGAATCATTTTTGCATCATGCAGGCCAACTGTCAATGCAGCGCTTCCACTCCATCCCCTAAACTACTGGAAAAAAACCACATCACCCAATGTTAGATTCAGATGCCTCTTGAAGACCTCCAGGGATGGTGACTCCACCACACCTTGGGCAATCCATTCCAATGTCTGACCACCCTAACAGAGAAAAAAAATGTTTCTAATATCTAATCTGAATCTCCCCTGTTTTAGCTTAGGGCCATTTCCTCTAGTCCTGTTCACTGTAGGCATGGAAAAATACATGAAACTCAAGTTTGTTCTACAGTTATAACTGTAATGTAACTTGTGGGAAACACTAAAAGTAAAAAGGATTTTTAGGAGCTGAACAAACAGGCCTTAAACAGAAAAAGCTGAGAACTCAGAATCTGCTGTAACTGAAAAAAAGTTTGGAACTAGAAAAGATAGAGTAGTATATAGTAGTATAGCAAACACGGACTTGGGAAATAAAGGCTGAGTTTCTAGGTTTGAATAAATCTTAACACTGCAGAAAATATATGTCTGACAAAACAGGAGAAGGTCTTAAGCTTAATAAGGGTATTGTGTATTGTTAATAGAAAGGCATACAAACGAGTGCCCAGCTGCATGAGGGATCCTGGCTCCAGCCCTGGCCTGAGTCTGCCACCTTCAGTCATTTCCCAGGGAGAAACCAGCATGCCCTCTCCAGACCTGGCAGAATCTTAACTCTTTCACTGCACAGATGAAGCTTGCAAAGCACTAACCCCTCTCTGAGTGCAAGAAAAGAGAGAGTGAGAGACATGTCAAGAGACAATATGAAGATATGAGGGTCAGTGAAAAGAGAAGTTATATCCAAGATGAGGAGATGGAGTAGATGCCTTGGGGTCTGGGCTCTTTTGTGAACCATGGTTAACAGACTGTAATATACTAGAATATCCCTTTAAACCATGGAAAAAAGTATGCATTTGAGGAGATGATGAGAGTATTCAGACTGTAGATTTGAGCAAAGGTATTTGTGATGGACTAAGTAAATACTGAAGTAGCTGTGATCTCATGATAAGCTTGAACAGAGTAAGAGAAAGTGATATGAAGCCCTCTTCCCTCCAGGGAAAAAGGTCTCTGTTTCTTGAGATGAAGGCGATTTTAGAGGTAGATGAAGAGAAACCTTTGCTTTTGGAACTGTTTTAAAAAGTCTTTAAAAATGATACCCCAATGAATTTCATGGCCCATATGCAGCTGTGGGAAAGGCTGCATACTATGGGAGGGGTCTCGCAATTGCAGACTTCCCCAGGCAGCTGTTTTTGTGAGAGTTAAAAGCTGCAAGCAGATTGTTCTTTCTTGTGGAAAGTTACCATAACCGACCAAAAGAGACTTCTCTCTTTAAACGGACTGATGAAAGACTATTTTATAAGTGGTACTGACCCGGACCTCCATGTCCTTATATGTTGTCTGTGAGGAAAAAAAAAGAAGCTGTTGGGGGAAAGGGAAGTGTTTTGAAAGTTTTATTCTGATTCTTATTAATATTTTTTTTCCTCTCTTGTGGTTGTGTTAATAAACTTGTCTTTATACCTTTTAAATTTGAGTCTGCTTTGCTTTTCTCCAAATACTATCTCACAGCAGAAAGAGAGTAAATGATTATGATAGGCACTCAGACCACTACACAAATTTTGGGAAACAGAAACTGGTGAACATGAAACCACTACATGTATAAACCTTCATTTATTTAATTGCATACTTTGTCACAAGGACTAGTTAACTACGTAGTGTCTCCCGAGCTAATTCAAACTTATCAGCATCTAATCCAGTGTTTTCCTTTAAAATGAAAAGAAAACATTGAAAGACACAGGTATAGAAATGACATAACTAGAACACTGGGAATGGATTACTGTACAGTACACTGTCACTTCTCAAAATATATAACTTAATTAGCAGTACACAATACTTTTCTATCACTTACTATATACCTACCTAAATTTTTATCAGTGTCCAAAATTATTCGTAACATTTTCATTTTATAACACACTTCTACTGACAGCCGTCAGACACTGAAGAAATCAAAGCTAATTTTTTCTATTACTAAATTGAAAAAATCAGGGGCACGGGGAATGAATATAGACTGCTGAAACAATGATTTTTTAATGCAAATTGCAAATGTAACTGGACAATTTTCTCCAAAGACTACTTTCGAGATTCTGTTGTTAATATTATAGTTGTTGTCATCTTTATCACTGTCTCACACATCTTTATCATTATGGAATCTAGATTTCATCTAGATAGCGTCTATCTCACTAGATCTAATAAATTTCTAGCACTTATGTCAGTCTTTTTTCAAAAGAGTGCACAAAGGAATAAGATTTTATCTTTACCAATGACTATGTAACACAGAAAGAAGTTTCTGTTTGCCTATAAGCATACAAGAGCAGAGTTTTCTATTAAACTGATTTTTAATTTTAAAAGTATTAAGATCATCTAAGGTCAGACTATTAACCTCTTACCCATCATTCTGAGAAGTAATCAATGGCACTGCTTATGGGAGTAAAATCTCCCTAATGTGGTCACATGCAGGGCTCACAGCCTGATCTATGAATGTCAGCATCATATTAATAAATCACTTCTGAAACACTTAACAAGCTACATGACTTTGAAATGTACTATAATTTTCCAAGAAATAAAAACTGCACAAATCCTCAAAAAGCAAACCAAACCAAACCAAATAAAACCCCACAATATTAGAGAATCTAGAATAATCTTAAATCAAAAGCAATACTCAATGATAATAGGGAGGTGATATCAAAAGTGCACAGGTACAGTATAAAAGGAGAACAAAGAAAGGAACACATAACAATTTATTTTGTTACTCTTAAGTTTACTTTTTAAACTTATATCCAAATTAGTAATTTGATAAATTCTCTATTTCTTTTGTTTTGTGGGTAGAGAATAATTTTTATTTTCATGGTGATATTTGTTATGAAAGTAAATGATGTTATGTTCTGAGTAAATTTTACACAACTCTAAAAATCCTACTTGAATAATTATTCTGTTTGTGAACTATTTAATTCTGTATAATTCTGCTTATCATTATAATATTACAAACTGAGTTTTGTTCTCACTGAAATTATTAGACAGCCTGTCTTTCTTGGTATAACCTTGACATAATAAATGTAGTAAAAATATTGATAAATTTTAGTTTTTTATCCAGTTGTCTTTCCAGACATCAGTGTTGGATGTAACTGAAAAAAAATTATATTCAGTAATTATGGAAATATTATCTTAAAAAAAACCAAGTTGCTACTTTAAAATTATTTTTCAGGTCTACTTGAATTCTTTTCAACTTTGTTGTTCAGTTTGGGATTTTGGCTTTGTTTCCTCCCCCTTGCAGTGTTAAGAGGAAGAGGTCAATAGCAGAAAGATCAATGTCCTATGTATGTATTCCTGACATGAAAGACACTGAATCAAGACCTTGGTTAAGACAGAGCAAGGTGTGAACTGGGCATGAACTCTCACTATGTGATTTAGGAAAATAGAGCTATATATTGCACTCCAAATTTCTACTCATTGTAGTATATTTGTAAGGAAGCAATTCATTTCACTAAACCCACATGAAAATGTACTTTTGGAAAGTTCTCAGATGGTTATGAACACCTTGAAAAGCAAAGATTTTTTGGCCAACTATTCATTAAAAAAAGTTCCTACTTCAATTTCAAGTTTGAAGTTTAACATGAAGGATTACTGGCTTGAAGTGTACAACACAGAAATATTTTTCTCTAAGATCTCTAATCAAGTTGCTGCTTACTATCTTTTACATTCCACATTGTAAATGTTTCACTCTGTAACATGTTCATCTGAAAAATGAACATGCCTATTCTAAGATATATTAATGTACAGCTAAAGAAATCTATTAGCTTGTACCAAAGCAACAGATAAACACACTATCCCCAAAAAATTAGAAAACAAAACAAAAAAACCACCCCAAAATAAACAAAAAACCAAACAAAAAACCACCAAAAACAAACAAACCCCAAAACAACAAACAACAAAAGAAAACAAAACCCAAACACCACTCCTCAACCAAAACTAAAACAAACAAACAACAAGCAACCCCCTCAAGAAACAAAAAACCCACAACTGATTCTAGCATGGTTATATTGCTCTGTGCTACCTTGTTGATTATCATAATCACTATAAAATGTTTAGTATCTCCATAAAATAATGAATGAAACATACAATTGATATTGAGACCTACTTAAAAGGTAGAAGTTTAGAAATTTGATTACAGTCCTTTTATTTATTGAAAAAATTAAATCTTGAAAATAGTATTTCAAATGAAAATATGGAAAATATTTGAAGACTTTAAATGGAATGTCAGGATCAGTATATAGTGTATGATGTAAGTATTAACAGCAGCTGTCAGAATGAATTAACATGTTTGTAATCTTAAAATCAACAATAAAGAGAAAATAATATTATTAATAATAATGTTAGGTTTATCATGTCTAAAAACATCACACTGAGTTTCCTTGTTTATTCAAAATGTGGGCAAATCATATATTGTGCAATTACTGGATTAAATCAAGGCAGTGTCCTAAGCATACAATAAAGTGGACTCAACCCAACTCTATTGTCTCCATTGCAGTAATCTGGAATCATGATGTAGCCAAGCTATCTTCATGCAAGAAACGGTGGCCAAGGGAGGAAAAAATGCATTTTTATCCATAAAGAAATGTTCTACTGAAGCAATTATTACTAAATCCAGGGTAAAATCATGCATCTGCTAAATACTCAGACTTTTTTTTTGGTGTGTGTGTTTTTAAGTACACATAATTTTTTTATAAACATAAAGGATCCAAATAGTACACTATCAGATTATGGGGTGCATGTAAACACCTTCTCTCCCCACAGTGTTCCTCCACCAGATTACCTTTTTCTCTTGCTGGCTCATGTTGTCATTTAATTTCTTGTTCTCTTTTTGACCCTGCAACACTAGAATCTTAAAAGTTTAACAACATCAGATATCAGACCAGATTATTCTATTTCAGCTTCCTAGAGCTGCTTTCCAGAAATTCAGGAAATTAATTTCTCTACTGCTTTCTCAGCTTTTCTTTCTTTTTCCAAACTCAACAAGTAATAAAACAAAGCTTTTTTGATGAAAACCAAGCATATATACAAGGAAACAGATTAAAATTCTGACCACTTCCCAAATAAAACATGTACTGAAGTGCAGGAATCAATTGCAAATCACAATTTTATCCTCAGAAGGATAATTAATTAAGTTTTCAGATAGCTAACTCTGTCTTGGAAGACAATAGCATTCCAAATAATCCCTCTCTTATACCTTTTATTTTCCAGTTTAATTTTTTTTTCTGTCTTATATTCTGAATCCATTTCTCAGATATGAAAACACTTTCTCTTTTCAGTTTTTAGTTAAATGTGTGCTAAATCTGCACTGTAAATTCAGCTATTGATTTCAGCTTTATATTTTTCACATGCTTCTGGGGAGACAATAAATTTCAAGTAAGTAATCAGGTATGTTTCTGGATGTAATTATTCACTAGACACACATTAATCAATATAGTTGTAGTTATACAGACCTCCATATACCATACCCATGCACATGTGCACTCACACAAATGCACACACACACATTTGTTCATCTGGAGAAAAATCATAGAAAAGCAAGTATTTTTCAATATATGGAGATACTTGCAAGCAACAAAAGTATATGTAAATAAAATTAAATGCAATTATAGTTATATGTATATGTATTTATAAATGCAAAATTTATATATATGTGTGCATGATATCTTACGAAAAATGCTGCTTTTTTTCTTCTATATTGTTTTCTTCCTTTCTGATATTTTCTTCTAAAGCACTGCTTAGCATACACCCAACTGTTACATGATGTTTTATTTACAACGATTGCATTTTAAATGTTTCCTTTTTTGTTGGCATCATTTCTAAATTAATATAGTCAATAACAAGCAGTAAAACCTTCAAGCAATTAATCAGTAAAATAAATAGAACACATATGCAGCTTCTAGACTTAGACTCTAAGAACTGCATTTGTAAAATAATTTTGTGATTTTTTTAATGCCAAATTAGATCAGTTCTCTTTCAAGAAAAGGCTCACACGTCTTAACTGGATAGCTTTCTATAATTTCTCACTAAGTTGATGCTTTGATGCATTTTATTTATATGGCTGTGTTTCAAAGTGGTGTCTAGGGCAAAACTATTTCTAAATGTGAAAAAACAGAGAGAAAATATATACTTATTAAGCTTTTTATGTTCTTACTTCCCTAGCCTGGAGGAAAGATCTCTTTATCAACTTTTTTCTCCTCCTAAGCACTTACAAATATTTAAAATTATTTTCTAGAGCTCTGGAGTTGAGGGCACCAAGGTGAAAAGTGGTTTATGATTCGCAAGGATTTTCTGTTTTCTGTTTTTTGAAGAACTGACACTCTGTCCCCACTTCATTCCATATAGTTTCAAGTACTTAGATCCAAGACTTCTGAATTAGAAGTTTAGTCATGGTGTCTTCTCTTTGCTCATTCATATACTTTCTACATATGTTCTTCCAAAATAGTATTCAGTTATTTTTATTGTCAATACACCTGAAAACTAACCACGGAGGGAAAAATTGTGACTAGAGTGGAGAACATATACTTTAGCAAACCAGAGTGAGGTAAGAATGAGAAGGTAAAATATTTATGTATTTTTTCCCCTAGACAGTAATAAAGTAAATACTACTACTACTAACTGTTATTATTTTTTATTATTATTATTACATCTTCTAACCATTATTACTTCTTTTAACCATATTTCTTGCTAGTTTATTGTGAAATTATATTTTTTTATTTTGTTACTCTTAAGTTATTTTTTAAACTTATATCCAAATTAGTAATTTGATAAATTCTCTATTTCTTTTGTTTTGTGGGGCTTTTACTGTTTCTCTTCAGAACATTGCTGAAGTCCTGACTTTTCCAAATGGGTATTTCTATAATACCTATTGGGTTTTTTTTCATTAGTGTGTGCTTGTATTAGCTGCAATGTTCTTTTATGAAACTGTCCATTGTGTGAATTCACTATTGTTTCCTTTGAGGAAACAATAAGATCTGCTTATTTGAACCTATGAATTTTAACATACACATTTTTCTATATTAATAAATAAATTTCAACATTTACAATGAACTTTCTACCCAATTTACCTTTTCATTTCATGTTCTCAGTCATTTCACACTTCTTGATCAGAAACAAAGACAAAAAGCTTTAGATTTGTCTTCAATTTCTGTATACAAATGTTGGCTCCAACAAACTCAAAGAACTTGCTTGATGATCTTGTACAGATTTCTGTATCTGAATATGTCTCTTTACTTACAGATGCCCAGCTAGTAGTTCATAATCTTGGACTGACTATGCAACTTCCTGATTCCAACTGACTGAAGCATCTGTTTTTGCACACTGTGTTGCAATTCTCTTCACAAAACACCATTCCAAGTCTTACTATCATCATGGTGGGCATTCTAGGGACAAGCTGGTCACAAACATCATTTGGGTTAGCAATTTACTTCTTTTACCATGCCAGAATCTTTTCTAGCACACATTGCTTGCTCTGTTAGAAACAAACAGCTTGCAGAAATCCAGGTTTAAAGAATTCTCGTGACCTTTTACTTTAACTGGTTTTCTATACACTATGTACTTTTCTACTAATTACCATGAATCTGTGCTTTTGGTTTTAATTGCAACATTATCCTACCTGTAACCCACCAATGAATTCTCTTTAATCAATAGGAGACACTAGGAGTGCTGTTCACTTTATATATTTCTGAACATTATACTTTGGTTGTTTTATGATCAGCTGGCCCTCATCCTACCATAATACAGTTGTTGATCTTCATTAAGTATTGGCCTACAGACACCAAACTTCTTAGCTGTTTTCTTGTGAATTTGTAACATTTTAAATCAACTGTTATTTCAATTTTCTTCAGAGATCCTCTTCTTCAGCATCATATGGCTTGATGTATATTTTCCCAAATAAAAGCTTCAGTACTTAAATTGCCCTTTAGCAATAATCTCATTGTATGATCTTCATGTATAGTTTTTTGTCACTCTTGAGGGTAGTATTTTTTATTCTTTTCTCCTTTCTACTTGGCCCAGCCACGATCTTATTATTTTATAATAAAGTAAGTCCTTATTTTACCTCTCCTCCATTTTCTCATTGCTACTCTTTCCTAAGCTGCATATATAGAAGTAATCTAATTTAAATTTTGTATTCCGTTCAATTATGAATTAAGATTTCCAGTTTTAATATTCAAAAAACTTTGTCACAATTTTAAACTTGGAGGGACTGGTCTGTGGTCTGGTGAAAAGGAGACCAGGGTTTTTCCTGATGGAGTTAAAAACTGAGGAGAGTTTTGCATATGAATAGTTTCCAAGGAACAGGACTGACTGGATTTACAATGCTAATCCTTATTCTGAGAAAGCAAACTGAAGATGTAGGATTGCATGTTTAAACTGGTAGTTGTGAAATCTCTAAGGATTTGTGATTTGTCAGAGAAAACTTTGAAACAAATTAAGTGCTAGGTAGCTATATATGTCATTGGTATAATTTCTATGTACTTATATACCTTGTATACATTCAGATGCCCTTCAGACTGTGCCACTCATTTCAGATTTTGTTAGAAGGAATTTACTTTGTACTTGGCAAGAGCTGCAATTTTAAGGCCGGTGACTAAAATCAGAATAAATTTTCCTGGGTTTAATTAGAACTAGAATACTAGAGTACTCTAGACATATCTAACTCACTATCCAAGCTCTTAATAAAATAACATGGTCAATAGTTTAAATTCAGAGTCCACTCTAAGTGGACGTGATGCCCACTCAGAGTGGGCTCTGAATTTAAACTATTGATGAGGCTGTATGAATGCTGAATGCAGTGATACAATCACTTCTGACCGGCTGGTGATGCTGCGCTTGAGGCACCCCAGGATGGGTGGCCAGGGCACACTGCTGGCTCACACTGAGCTGCTGCTGACCACGAGCCCCAGATCCCTTTCTGCAGGGCTGCTCTCCAAGCAGTCCTCTGCCAATTTGCACTTCTGCACAGTCTTATTCTGTCCTAGGTGCAGAATCCAGGACTTGCTGAATTTCACCACGTTAATCATTGCCCAGTGCTCTAAGCTTTCTAGATCCCTCTGTGAGGTAAGTCAGCATCCCTTTCCAGTTTGGTATGATCAGCAAACTTGCTAAGGCTGCATTCAACTCTTGCATCCAGATCATTGATGAATATATCAAACAGAACTGGCCCCAGAAATGAACCACAGGAGCATCACTGGTGACTGATCACTAGGTAGATGTAGCCCCATTCCAACAACCCTTTGAGCTCTGCCCTTCAACTATGCCCAGTGCACCCTGAACCTGCTCATCCCACAGCTGGACAACTTCTCCAGATGGATGCTGTGAGGGACAGTATGAAAAGCCTTACTAAAACCCAGAAAAACTACATCCACGGCCATCCCTTCATTCACTAGGCAGGTAACCTCTTTAATAACAGATACGTGTTTCTGTGCATTCATACATCCAGCTATAAAATAAGGCGTATATGCAGATTTATCAAAAGTAGGAAACCAATTTCACTTTAAGATTTAACCGTAATATCTGAGAAAACAAGGGGGAACTGCCGATTTTGTATAGACTTGTAAGATTTCCTTATTGCCTTGAAATACAGGAAAATATGTTTGTATATAAAACCACAATCTCTGTTTATCATGGTTGAGAAAGCACTTCACACATTCAAAAGTTCCCGAGCAAAATAAGAGGTTTTCTTCCAAAAGATTTTTCGCAAGTCCTCTGCATTACCATGTGGTGATGCAGACAGACTATAAATATGTATGTAGCCATTCCAGTTATAACATTATATATATAAACATATAAAAACTGGTAAGTTTGAAAGTGCCACTGAGCTGTAAGCAGTTGCCAAAACTTTTACAGAATAGAATTAGACAGTCACCCTTTGTTAAATTAGACAAATATTCCAAACCTGGCAATTCAGAATTCTATAATAAACTGTAAGATATTGCATTTATGAAAGGCAAAATTATAGTTATATGAAGTATAGAATTGATGGTGTCATGTCAAAACTGTTGTTAAAAAATGGCAGGAAGGTTAATGAATTAATAATGAAATTCCAGCTGTATTAGATTTACATGGCAAGATTTCAATGGTCAAGGGGGCTGTGGTGGTTGCTTTTGTGAGAAGACACTACAAGCCATCCCCAGGGCCCACAGAATAGAACCAGTTCCAGTTCACTCCCAGATGGACCTGTCACTGGTGAAAGCTGAGCCAGTCAGGGATGCTGCACCCTGTGAAGAAGACCATGGTGGAGCAAGTTGGCCCCATGAAGTCAGTGGAGATCCATGGTAGAGTAGACATCCACTCTGCTGGCTGTGAAGGATCCAGTGCCAGAAGAGGGGCATACGCCCCAAAAGAAGCTGTGCCCCTGTGAAATCTCCTTGGTAGAGAGCTGGCTCCTGTCAAGATCTGTGACCCTAGGGAGAAAGGAAACCATAACAGAGTAGGTTCTCTGACAGAACTTGTTATGCCATAGGGGACTCGTGCTGGAGCTGTCTGTTCCTGACAGAGCATGTCCTGTGTAAAGGACACATGCTGGACCTGATGCCTCAGGTTTTGGGTTTTTGTGTTTTGTTCTGGTGGGTAGCTTTGCTTTAATATTAAGTGATGCTGGGATTTGATCACAGGTAGATGGGGCAGGGTAGTTTGGTTCTAGCAAGGGACTCACGTCTTCAAGGACACTCTCTCTGAGCTCCAAGCCCCAAAGATAAACAACGTGGAAGAGTGCGGGCAAGCAGGAAGGATGTAACACCGTCATTTGGAGTTGTTGATTGGACAATGAATGGGGCATATGCAAATGGACTGAGACCTGTAAAGGGGGGGGCAATCTCTTGACTCCTCCTCCTTTTGCTTGCATCTTGGAGCCACTGCTGTGGTTGCCGGGGTTGGCCTTGAAGGCCTAAATAAAATTCACTTTAATTTTCAACCCTGTCTGGCCTCTGACTCAGTCTTAAGGCAACAGACCAGTTCTTGAAGAACTGCAGCCCATGGGAATGACCCACACTGCAGGATTCTGTGGAGTACTATCTCCTGTGGCAGGCACCCCACTCTGGAATAGAGAAAAACTGTGAGGAGAAAGGAGAAGCAGAAACAGGACTGTTACTTTCATTCCCCATTTCCTCGTGTTGTTCAGGGCTGGTGGGGTAGTGCTTTGTTTAATTGGTAATAAATTAAATTAATTTCCTCTGTAGGATATGTTTAGCCCATGATGGTAATTGAAAGATCTTGGTGCTTCTATTTCTACCTCTAAAGCTTTTTAAGCTCTTCCTGTTGTGTTGATGGAGGGGGTGTGGCAGAGTGGCTTGGTGGGCACCTGGCAGCCAGCCAAGGTCACCATACCACACCAGCTCAGTATAATGCCACTGAAGTAAAAAGGAGATTCCCATTTGTGATTTAATAATAGAAGTTCTGCACAAGAGTTTTTCAGTAATTATATTTGTAAGGCCTCAGTGAGTACTGTGTCCTACATTTGGCATCTAAAAAGAATACATAGAGAAATGGAGGAAAGGCTCAGTATGAGGTCAGAAAACATGACCATTGAAAGAAAGAAAGAATTTAAGGGAACAAATAGATCATGTAATCCTAAAACTAACTGTCATTATTTGTGCCTCATCTTCACTGAGAGGGAGGGAAAGAAATCTGTACACTTTAAACAGTAGCATTAGATGCTAAACATCATATTTTTTAACTGTTTGCCTATTCAAGTTTTAGAATTTCTTCTACTGAAGTTCCTTAATACTCTATTTGCCTAATGCTTTCCAGAGAAAAATGTACCATATGTGATCTTTACTAGTACATAAAAATCTGTCAAATTACTTTTAATGACTCTCAGACTTCATAACATACATGAAAGACTGAGGATTGGTGACAAAAACATAATCAATCTATAATATAGTCCATAGTGGCTATAGAGGAAAAGAATAAGGTCTTAGCAGTTCCATAAAACAATTTAATCCTTTAAGTCTCCATTTCATTGTCACAAGTTTATAGAGAAGAAAAAAAAAAAAAAAAAAAAAAAAAAAAAAAAAAAAAAAAAAGAGAAAGAAAAATCAATTTCCAGTGAGCCATTATTTTATACTTTAAGAGAATATTTCTAGGTTTTAATATTCCATGGAGGTTATCAGTGGAAAACAAAGAATCTGTTACAAAGTTGTTTGTATTTCGTGGGTAACTTAATTAGACTTTCATTCCTGTAAGACTTGGGAAGGCTTTCTACATAAATAAAGTGTTGACTTTACCTCAATAAATGCAGTTTCATATATTACATTCTACACTGAAATATATCCATAATTAGAATTCTAATGAGTGATTTAGTAAATTTATAGGATACATTACCACTTTATGGACATTTTAATTTACTATTTGAATTAGTAGTCCGCATTAGTGACAACAGAAAAAAACATAAAAAAAAATCCACAAACAATTATAAACACTAAATGGGATTAAGTAAGCATTTTTGTTAGCCCCAAAGCTGTCCTGATATAGCTTTATTGTCTTAATCAACTTAGTTGACTCATTTTACTGCTCTTTTGAGGTGGATATTGTGGACACATGCTGTGGTACTAGTTCACTTCTGCCACATTAAAAATGATAATTCTCATGCGTGAAATAACTGCATGGACTAATGGCCAAGTCTCAGCATAATTTGAAGTGAAGCCCCAGCAGGTGGCAAACAATTAAACACATAACATAATATAACATAGTCACAAGTATTTTTTTCCTTTTCTTTTTTAAATAAAAAAGGAAGGGAGGGAAATAAGGAAAGCAAATACACCTTTCCTTGAAGAGTGCTAAACTCCATTAATAAAGTCAGAGGGATAAATGAGGAAGAAATTAAAAATATGTCACAGCAAGGTAACTACTAATAGAACTCTCCCAATTCTAATCCAGAATTCTAAATACAAAATAATTGTTTTCTTATGAAAGTGCAGACATGATTCTACTCATACTGAAACAATAACCCAAAATTATAAACCTCAAAACTTATAAACCTCAAACATTTCTTCAGTAGCAGAATAAACCTTGATAAACACTTTGGCATTTCCTAAGACTCAGAAATCTTTTAAAGCCAATTTGAGAAACAAATATGTAATAATTATTATTTAAATGAGAAAATAAGCCCTAATTCCAAACCCTAAACCAGAACAACTTCTCCCTATAGAACTCTATTTAATTTTTCCTTACTTTTACATTAGATCACTTATTCACGTGATTTCTAAAAATGTTACATATAAATGCTGAACTTGTGTCTCTCAGATAATGATGAGCAAGATTTTTCTTGAAAAATATGTTTTTGAAGAATTTGGAATGTCTTTAGGGGCTCATTTTTTGTGCATACATACAAATACAGTAACTTTATTGTAATTTCAAACATACACTTAATCACTTTACAAATATTCATAATCTGAGTTTCAGATAATTTAATACAGATTTCTGTTTCAGGAGTTCTTGTATTTTATTTCTGTTTTAGGTGCTTGGTGACTGTCTGCTTAAGGTTATATTTCAACATATGCTAAAACATAAATAGTTAAGTACTTCTATAGAATGAGCACTTAGGATGCCAGATAGGTCTTGGCAAAAAAATTAGGATGCCTCCTATATTCTGGAACAGACCACAAATAAAGTAGAAAGGATTGATGTAATATTAGCACTTAAAAAACTCTGTAGATTTGTGTAGCTAATGAATTTTTAAGTTAGTTAATACTGAAAAGTAGATAATTTAGGTTATTTAGGTAATACTAAATTATTTTTAAAATCATTAAAATAAATAAAAACTGGCTAACTGGCTCAAAATCAACAAAATACTCAAATTTTGAATTTATAACTACTGGAACATATATATTTAATAGTGAAATTATTTTAAAAGCAATACCTTCTGTTCTTGCTAAATATTATAACTTAAAGACAAGAATAATGTGAAGATATGAAATCAAGCAGTTCAATTAACATAGCATTTTTGTACTCTGTGAAAGCCTCTGAATGTACTTATTTTTATTTTGAAGACTATCAGAGAAATGTTGGTTTGCAGGAGTAAACAAAAGAAACCCAGGAGAAGACATTGCAGTTGCTGTATTTGCTTGTTTTTATCTAATGTTAAGGGGCAATTTGCAGCTGCAGCTATCATTTTAAAAGGCCTCTTTTGGAGAATGTCATGCTGGGAAAACAACTAGAGAGACAAACTTCAAAAGAGCAGATGAGTACCCTCCCAAACACAAAGCACTTCTGATAAAGGGACTTTCTCCTTTTAGTCACAGTATGAGGGGAAAACCTGAACAGAAATTTTGTGCAAGGTTTTTGTCTAAAGAAATGTGGAATCAGAACAACATAAGTGTGTTGTACTAGAACATGATTTCTTGGAACTAGTGTTTGTATTCTCTGGTTGTGCAGGGTTGGTTTGGGGGTTTTTTGGTTGTTGGTTTTGGGGGTTTTCTTGGGTGGGGTTTTTTTTAAGTTTCTGCAATAACTCTGGTAAACAAACTTTAAGGCCCACAAGTGCCTTAAATGCTTACAAATAATTTTCTACTCTCTCTCCCCATCCCTTTTCTTTTATCTGTACTTTCTTTTATCTGTACTGTCTGCTCAGCTCTGCACAGATATCATACAATTACTTGTGAAGAAAAACCACATTGTCACATTTCATTTGAAAGTGTAGTTTTTTTCTTTAAGGTGCATAATTATATTAATTTCACTGACGATTGAGCTTAGTATTGCCATACCTCTACACTTACTCTCCTGTCCGCTTTTAATCTAGTGCCAATGCATGGAGAAAAATATATTTTAATCAATTCCTTTCTTCTTCTTACAAGAGGACATACCTTTTGGTAGTGATGCCTGCTTTTTTTTTCTTATTGCAAAGATCTCCCTATGAAGAGACACCCACAAAAGAATGTTACTCTCTGTATCATCATCAACTTCAGCTTATCGCCTGTAGTGACTCACTCTTTCAATTTTCTCAGAGCTTGAAGTAATTTCCTCCATGAGGCCTGAATTTTGCTATTGGCAAGGAAAGAAAGAGGGATTAAAGACAGGGCAAAATTATATCTTCCATCTCTTTCGCAAAATCGTCATCAGGGCAATATTTAATTTCTTTTACTTTGTGAGAAACTTTTGGATACGGAGAAAGTATAGTTGTGATGTACTTGTCGTATGCACTTGGAGCTATGCAGAGATGTCAGAATCCTCCAAAAGGAGTTTAATGAAGGGATTATGCAATATGATCTGAAAACTACACCTCTCCAAACTCATTAGCATGGATTTTCCTGAATTTTTTCCTTTTCAATTACTTTTATTAACACCTATGACAAAAAATCCACAGGAAAAAAAAAATCAAGCTACACTTTACAAGACATTTCCTGTTAACTCAGTGTTGTAGATGTTCAACAGCAGTACTCAGCAGCTTACATTTTCACATAAATGTAAGAATGAGAGCCTGAGGCAATCTGAATACAGGATTTTCAGACTTCAAAGGAGTAGTGAATGATTCTTGCCCTGCTTTTGCCATCTAGAATTGGCCTAAGCTTGGGGAGCAATTAAAATTAAATGCCACTGAACTGCAGAAAGTGAAGATCGGCAGCTCTGGGCACGAGCAGACTTTTATGAAGTCTCCTGACTAATTCATATCTTGGTGTCTGTAAAGTGAGGAAGAGAGTCAGAGTGAGACCATTGCTACAGAAAGAGAGCAAAGGGCAGCTGCATTAACCTTGAACATAATGATTCACATCTTTGTTTCAAATCAGGGGTTTTTTTCAGTTTCTGGTTGCCGCATTTTCAGGAGAGGCACCCTCTGTAAGAACAATTAGGTACCAAAGATCTGAGTGTCTCCTCTTTAGTTCTAGTCTATTCTTTTGTAAATAGCTCTTAGGGCACCTAAACATATAGACAAAGCAAAATGGACCAGATCTCTGGCTATGCTGAAAGGTGAACCCATTACTTTAAAGAATGGGATATTATCTTTTTAACAGGGATTTTATTTCCTTTTATTTCATAAGTGCCAGAAGTAGTTTTAGATGGGTATCATTGAAAATCACAATAATATTTAAGAATATCTGCAGGACTGCTGAATTAAGTTAAATATGTATATTAAAACTTGTATCCTAACATGGTTTTGAATTTTGAAATTAAGGGATATATAGATAGGTCACAAATTTGTGGAAAAAACCAAAAACAACAACAACAAAAAAACCACAAATAAAACAAAACAAAAACAACGACGACAAAAAACAACAACAAAAAAACCCCAACCAATTTATTTTCATGAAATTGTTTCATGCTGTCTTGTTTTGGAAAGACAGGTATCTGACAGGGAAAAGCTGGAATTTCCCTTAGAATGGAGAATGTAAACCCCTCATCCCCACTGAATTATAATTTTGCAATTAAGGGCTCTTAGGCAAAGATTTGGGAATAGGAATAACAGTTCTTTACTAGGAATACTAACAATACAAATGTAGAAGAAAAACAAAACCACTCAACCAAACCAGCAAACAAACAACAATTTTGGAGAACCCTGACAGAGTCAGAGCTACAACCTGACACCCTGTTGCTCAGGGTGTTGGAAGCAGTCCAAAAGTGAGTCCTCCTGGAGTGGCAGATGTGGTTCTGGTGGAGTAGAGATGATCCCGTAGAACAAGGGTTCAGTGGTGGTGAGAAGGGTCCAGTCTCCCTCCAGGTATCGGGTGAAGCCAGATACCTGGTGTTCCTGTGTCTCAGTTTTATCCAGGTAGGAATGGTTGGCTCCCCCCACTGGGTGGAGCATCTCACAATAGGATGATGGAATGTGGGTGTTCTACTTTGGTGATGTGTGCTTTTAGGGGTGTCTTAATGGTCCATTAGCAGAAAATATTCCCCTGGAGGGAGGATGGGTGGTGAAAGAGATAAGAAACAATGGTCCACCTGGTTTTAACAGTTGGCCCATTATCAAAAGACACCCGCATCCCTCCTCCCAGAGTTACAAAAGATAAAGAAGAACATCTCCCCAACTGCTTTCAGCAAATGAAGTAGAATACACATTTTTGGTTCCATAACCCAAGACACATGCATCTTTTGTCCAGCAACAAATACCAGAACATCACTTTCAATAAAAGCTCAGAACACATTACAAAAAAAGTAAATCAGCAGTCTGATAGACACAGGTGAACTCAGTGCATTTAATTTAATTTCACTGTCTTTGAAAGAAAGTACATTCTGATACTTCATATGCTATTGACACTTTATATAGTTTATAATAGCCTGTCTAGTGTTCCAAATCATATTTTGGAATGGTTGAGGCAGACATTATTTTGTGAAAGAAAGCAGAAAACAGGAGAAACATGAAAAATTTTAGGAAGACTTGGCTGTATAAGAAAGAGAAGTTTTCAAGTATATTCCTTTTAAAGTCTCAAAAAATACATAATCTGCAAGGATTAGAGTTTTCCAGCCACTTGTTTTTTTATGGGGCCAGAAAAATACAACATTTTATCTGTTATGTTGATGACAGAGCTCCAAAAGACATGGCTCCATTGTAGAAATGGAAACTGCATAATAACCTGTGTTTCCCATCTACCTCAACTCTTCATAATTGCTCAATTAACACATATCACCCCTACATAGCTGGTGTTTAATAATTACTAAAAGTCCCATTTTCCTATTCAATCCATGCTAAATGTTCTCACAGAACTTAGCATTATTCTGAGTACAGACCTCTGATGCTGAATAATGTATTTGTAAAAATCATTGGGATTTTACCTTTACATTTTCCTCAAATATTTGCAATGTGATACAGGCATGTATAGATTGCCCTTTTCTTCTCAAAAGGTGCTCTGCAATTCAGATCTGTTTTGCTTTATTGTTGGTTTTCCCCTCTCTTTCCTGAACACACAGACCAGTACTTGTCACTGAGTAGCTCTGTAATACAGTATTTCCATTGCTAGTAACACATCATTAGCTTTGTACTGAGCTGACAAGGCCTCAGGATAAAGGCTAAAGCTTGTTCTGTCTGATATTTTTTGGCCTGTCCATACATTTACTTTACTTAGTATAGTCGTAGCAGCAACTTTTCACAGAATGGTTTGAGTTGGAAAGGACCTTGAAGGTTATCTGGTTCCACCTCCCCTGCCATAGACAGAGACACCTTCTGCCGGAACAATTTGCTCAGAGCTCCAGTGATGGGCTTGTTCCTGGTGGGAATGAGCAGTGACAGAACAGGACAGGCCCTGAAACTAAAGAGGAGTAATTTCTTCTTTGATTATTTGCACGAAAAATTAACAGAATCCTGTAGGAATGGTGTTATTCTTTGCTAGGAACAATGTGATTACCTAAGACCCCACCCAAAACTCAACAGTGCCCAGAGCATGGTCTGCTTCAGCAGTTCTCCACGAAAGAGCTTTCAAGAGAATCACCTTCTGAGAAACAGAGAAACAGCCTGCCTTTCCTCCTTGACCCACGGAGGACATCTAGGTCTAATTCAGTCCTTCAAGTGAGACTAACACAAAGTGAGGTGACATTCAGGAAGTGCTCTCCTAGACAGTAACATGGCAAATAAACTTCACAGAATCACAGAATTTTCTAATCAAGGAGGCCTCCACAGTGATTTCTTTTTCACTCTTTTTTACTCTTGTTTACCTTTTATGGCTTTACATCTCTTACACAATGCCAGAAAAAACAGATCTGATATGACAACAGAGGCCCTGAGAATTGGTGATGCAAGATGCATTTTGGAGGACTGCAGTCCTGGGATGATAAGGGATAGAGAATGGGTCTGGCATTGAAAACTCCACAGGCATAAACAACCCTTAAAAGATAGGTTAAAGAAAGATCGCTTTTAGAGGAAACAGAAAGCAAGAAAAATGCTGTCTACACATTGTTAAAGTCACCATGTAAAACATATTTGTAGATAAATTGGTGTTGCATAACAAAATGTCAGAACAAAAAGTATAAAATCATCTTATCAGACATAGAAATTATACCCGCTGGACCATAAAGTGAGTAATAAGCCATCAATATGTACATCATACTCGTCACAACCTCAGATCTTCAGGTGCTAAATAACCATCATAACATCAGAATGAAGCCACAAACTTTAGGATCCAGAAAACCAGGAGAAACATGAGCATAAGAGTAGAAAAGAAGTCCTTGTGTAATATTTTTAACTACTACACTGGTAATTTCAGTAATACTGAAACTTGTTTTGGCATGCACATATTCCTTCTTTTCCTGTAATAATTACATGTGCATTATTAGGGATTTTTGGAGTAGACGGGTAAGACTTAATTATAATAAGTTTTGATTTATGTATCAGGTTTTATCTTTGCTTAAAAGATTTTTAGCATAGTGTACTGCATATTCCTGCTTTCAAAAGTATAGTTGAAGACTATATTTCTTGTTATCCAAGACAGTGCTATCCCTCAAGAGAGGCTGGAGAAGGTTATATTGCTGCTGTTGATATCTACCCTTAAGCATTCTTTCTGGAGACAGAAATTTACTTAATTCTGTTTGCTTGTCAGTTATGTCAAATTTTTCTGTGATTTTTTTCAAAATTTTCTGTTGAATATATTGCTTATAGAAACATTTTCATATATTGTAGTTTCTGCTTGACAATAATATTGGGAAGACACCCATGTTCATATGATGGTAATGAGCATCTTAATTTTTTAGGATTTTGTTGAATATTTGTTATGTTTTGGGTTTGGTTTTTTTTTTTTTTTTTCCTTTGGATGAGAACACAGAGAGATTCTGTATCCATGTTCAAAGGCAATTATTCAGTTTTCTTCAGAGGTGTTTGCATTAGAAAAGTCTGCTGCTGTCACTATTTGGGCAAAGCTATGTCACAGAGACCCTCAAGGGAATGTTGTAAGTGCCATCAGAGGGACTATTGATGCATCTTTATTTTCTCGCCCAATTGCACAATCCTCACTAAAAATCATTAATTTTCTGATGCATCTGCATTTAGTATTCAAGTTTTTCTTTCGTGTCTATGTCATCCATAGATATGTCTGAATTCTTTGTCTTTTTCTTAGAGCACATAGCTCGAGATTGTAGTATAGACCTTGTGTTCCACATACTTGTTCACAGTAGTTTTGTTTCCAAAAGCCTGCAGTTTCTCACCACACCCAAAGGCCCTCCTTTCTTCACTTGTGTAACATAACCAAGGCATTTGAACACAGGAGTGAAAACTGGACTACCAAAATGGATGCATGTATCAGATATAGAAATGCTATGCCATAAAAAAACACTTTGTACTGGAAACCACCTTGCCAAACCACCTTGCCACTTTTGACTCTCATTCCAAAAAAAAGCTTTTCTTACTGTAACAATATGCCAGTTGTTTACAAAAGGAGCTAACAGTTATTAATAAAGCCAAATCTCTTCAAATTTGCAATTTACCTTGTGCTGCTGGTTTACACAAGATCTGAAGGAATGATTCTTCTTGGATTTACAGTTTATTGCATCACGTAATTCAAAATCTGTCACAACTTTTACAGTTCAAATGTGATTTTTTAAAAAAAAATTCTTAAATTGCTTAGAATTACAGATTGAAATAGAATTTTCAGGAAGAGTTGGGGACAAAATAACATGATCTGGAATTTAGAGGAGACGTTATAAATTATTATGTGTTGCTATCACTTATTAATTCATCAATGATGGAAAAACAGAAATAAAAAAATTATGCTGAGCTCTTAAATTAGCTCTACATTTTAGAGGAGTTTATTGTGGCTGCAATATTATATTACATATTTGTGAATATTATTAAACTAGCAAAAATATATCTAACATAATTTTAAATACTTGGTTTAAAATAGGGTAAAAGGCATCCTAAGAAAGTGTATTTCTCTGTGTCTGTATAAAATAACAAATTACAACAATTGATAAATTAGCTAAAACTAAGCAAGAGTTATTTGGCCTAATTCCTTTTAAATTGTCACACAATTACAGGCTTTCAAAGGACTATTTTCTAAATAAAAATAGAGACAAAGTTCACAGATGTAAGAAAATTTGAGTTTATGAGAAACAAACACACAGTTAAGAGAAATGCTGAACCATTATTCACAAAAATAGATGTCTTTATAGTGCAAAACATCGGTCAAGGATATATACAAAATTGTCAGTGGACCATTTTCAGCTGTAGAAAAATTATTTGTGGATGAAAGCTACGGAAGGAATATGGAAAATGGCTGCATCTCTGCATAGTCTTTAATAGCTTCCAAAATGGTCTTAAGTGACAGAAAATTTAACTGTGGAGGACTGGGGCTTTCCAGAAGGTGTTTCTTAAAGTGGAAGACAAATTGTAGTGCATTAAAGTGCAATGGTAATTTAAAACCTGATGTCATTAGATTTTGGGTGAAGAGCAAAATGTTGCTTGAGTGCAAGTTTCAAAATGCTGTAGCTATATACTTTGAAATTTTGCCCAGTTGTTTCAAGGGACTAAGAGCTATCACCCTATTTGCTATTTTCTATTTTGTCTCTTGTGTATGCTTAATGCTTTATCAGCATAATAATTTTTCTTTAATTTTTTATTTTGGGGGGGTTTTTGCCTTGTATGTATTTAGCATGTTACGAGAAGAGTAATTTTTGTTTAATGGAATCAGATGAGTATAGAGATACTCTTAACACAAACTGAATTTGCTACACATTAAATTACCTTTATTATACATCAGGTAAATATGATTGATCAATAGAAAGGAAAAAACTAACCAAGATTAAAATGTCTGTCTTTCTTTGTCTACCTTAGAGCTTTACAGATGTCATTTACTGATTGAGCACATTTTAATAAAAACACTAACCCCAATAAGCTAGTGTGGAATTTCCAGTTATTTTGCTTTGTGGTGAGAATACTGTTTAGCAATTCTATAAATAATGCTAGTAAAGATGACATTAATTATTTCCTTGAGAAAAAGGGATTGATATATAATCTATGATCTACAGAAATCTTCTCAAACTCAAAATTAGTGATCTTTGGAGATTGTTTCAAAATCAGGTAAACTTTACTGATACTGATTTAAACACCACCCCCCAAAATGTATTCTCCATCTGACCTTCACATAATCATTTCAACCTACAAAGGAACTCAATTGCTATAATGGCTCATAAACAACTGCATTACCATTAGCAGAGCTTGTTATACGTAGCCCAGTTTCTACATTAACTGGGATTTTTGTATTGATAAAAAAACAATTGAAAGTAAAATGTTTTTAAAATGAAAGAAGGTGCAATACAGCCTGCAGACAAGTTGGATGGAGTACATTACATATAATCCCTCTTCTATATTTTCCACTCAATATGACTTTTCTTTGGAAGCATAAGGTCTTCCAGGAGAGGTGTGAAGCAAATACTACACCTCTGGTAGAAGTCCAAAGGTATACCATCATATACATTTGTGCAAATAAATGGGAAAAAAGTTTTTGCCAAGTTCAGGTTTTGAAAATATACCTGTATATTTAAAAAAACCCTCCAAATTGATACTTAAAGTTTGTCACAAGTTTGTCGCTTGTAACTTATGCAGGAATATATAACTGCATCTGTATGTTACATATTCAATGAATGAAAACAAATATACTGGGAAGTTGGAAAGTATACTCAGTCAAAAATTCAGTCTCTTAATTTAATTGTAAAAATAGGTTGATTCTCTCCCTGCTCATTAAAATCAGAATTTTATAGGAACTAATATAAGCTAGGTAATTCCTACTGCATTTTTGAGAAAAGCCTGTTCACATCTCAAAATTATTAGATTTTCAAAAGCCTGAGAAAAATTGTCAGGAATTTTCTCTGGATTAAATAATTTCTTTCCAGAAATCAACATTTTGAAGAGGAAAATTTTAATTTTTATGCATTTGGTTTATTCCATTTTTCAGTTTGTATAGAATATATATGGGTGGGGTGTTATGCAAAATTTTGATTAATTCCTTGAGGAAGACTACAATATAACAAAACAAACAAACAAACACAGCTGAGAATTAAAATGAGCAAAAAAAGAGAAGATTTTGTGAAATATTAATTGTCTTTTAAACACTGACAGGTATACCACAGTAAAGTTCTCATATAAAATAGCGAAAATTCTCAAACTAGACAGAACACCAGAAAATATAATAAACAATGTAATACTTTACCCTAATATTGACTTCAAACTTGTTAAAGGAAATTATCTCTTACATATGCTAATGATCTAGGCTGATATCAGTCTTTATAAAAAGAACAGTCTTGTGGAAAGTATTTTATTAAAAAATCATAATGAAATATTGAATGCTTCAAAAATGCAATATTTCATACAATATTTGTCCCTGTGAAGACTGCATTAGAATGTCAAAGAAGATACAGTGGAATATGTTTATATAAATGATTTCTCTTTGACTAATAAATCCTGAAAGCAGGATTTCAGGTGTGATCCTATTAATATCCCTTAGGAGAAACTTGAATATTTGATAGAAATTGAAAATATCAGGAAAAAAAAATTGTGTCTATACGAATAGCAGAAGCTATTTAATAAATATCTAATAGTTCTGTGCAAAAATGTTTCACAGTGCCTTAAGTGTCATTGGATTTTTATATTACTGAAAGTCCTTCATTTACACCTCAGTAGCCTGCCTCACTTGGAGCATTACTGCTGTGGCGCTTTATTTTCCACATCCACTGTGGGAGCATTTTTTCCTTGTTCTCATGGCCTTGGACCTGCAAACCATTACTTTTATTATTGGGCTCTCCTGGGAAGTGACTGTCTTTGGCATCAGATAACCCCTCCTTTCCCCACTGTTTCTAGCACAGAAAAATTTGATTTACATTAGGGGACTTAATAAACTGTATGCACACTCCTTAGTCAGCTGCTGGCATGTGAGCAGCTGCTCCTAAGGAGAGTGTTCTCCAGCCATTGATAACAATGCCACAAGTAGATATATATAGGTATATACAAGGAGATTGAGCAGGTAGTCAGGCATTTCTGTAGAAAATGGTGTACTTTTTCCTTACATTGGAATGAGACTTTTGCTCCATAAAACTTAAAACTGAAGAGTTTTTAGTCTTTATCCACAATTATTGCAAATGTTTCTTACTAGCCAAAGCCTAGCTGTTTCTAAATATCTCTCACTATGTGAATTCCACTTTTACTCTGACTGATAGTGAAACATTAGTTTGTCTATGTCTGTGTGCATATTGTGTGGGCTGTAACTGCTACAAGTTTTAATATAGTTTTAATAGAATACTCATAGAAGGACTGTGCTTTAACAATCAAGTCAGTTTATGTCTGCAAGTCTCGTGTTTTATGGAAATGGATAATATACCTAAGGCACAATCTTGTAATCCATTATCTACAGAACCTGAAGAAATTTATAGTTAGAGTATCATTCAACTGTGCAAAATGGTTCCAAGCCCTGAAAGCATGTCACACTGAAAGAAATCAAGCAGTGAGTTTTGTTGGCACGAACATTTCATGTTAAATACTAGGCTGTCTGGAAAACAAGTCTTGTATATTCGGTACTACTGTGGGCACATAGATATGTGACTATTAAGATTATGGAGCCAGGAGGCACTGGTGTAATGTGAATGAATAGAGGTCAGCTTTAATGTATAAAAATACAGATGAATAAAAAAATACACATGTAACTCAAGATTCAGTTATGAGGAGAGCATACAGGAAATAAACCCCCCAAAATACAGCCAAGAGACATAGCCATGAGATCAGGTTAAATTTCCAACTATTTTCTTTCATTTAAGAATATTGTCACTAGAGGCTTTCCAGTTCTGTCACTTCCATTTCTCATTAAAATGATTGGCACTGAAACCTTTGACTAGAATTTTAAAACTATAATTTGCAAATGACGCCTGCAAACTGTACTGTTTTAATATTCTAGATATACTCTTGTTAGGTTTAATGGTCTTTCTTATTCACCTGTATATTTAGTTTTTCAGTTAAAAAAGCCATCTGAGAAATTATCATTTTCCTGCATCTCAGAACCAAATACCAAATGTAAGAAACATTTGCAATAATTGTGGATAAAGACTAAAAACTCTTCAGTTTTAAGTTTTATGGAGCAAAAAAGAAAAAACTTATTTGTATGCTTTATTTTAAACAGACACTTCACATCCTTTATCTTCTTCCATATAATGTTTACACAAATTTTTATTATTGATGAGGTGCAGCAATTTAGAGGGAAAAGGATCATTGATTGTCAACATTAGACAGAAAATTTTTGTACCGTTGATTGATTGCACTTTGTGTGTGCTCGAGCTGCTATGCCAATTCCATGGAATCTTTTTTTTATATTCTATAGGTTTCCAGCACTAAAAAAAAAAAAAGGAAATTAATTATGTACTCTTGGCTTCTATTATAGAATATACAATTTCAGTTTGAATTAATGTAGAATTGTCTTTATGAATTTTAGCACTTGAATCTGAATAGTTAGCCAATAGTGGTCTCCACACCCCTGGCCTCACTTCAGCTCCTGGCCTCAAATCTACGCATACTGCTCCTCCCAGTAGCTAGCACGTAGTCCCTGCAGCACTCCCCCACACACAAATGGGACACTGATTACGATTACACATGCAGATAGTCAAGGAAAAGAAGACAGGACAGACTGAAATCAGGCACATGGCTCAGTCGAACAAACTAGCCTTATTTTTCACATAATCAGTTCCTTTTATAAACCTTTCTGTCTGTTCCAATTTTGCTTCTTCCCCATGCCCTTCCACTTGTGCTATCAGTTTACATAGCTCTGAGATACTACATATACCCCCATAACTGTGACTTTCAGATCCACATCCTCATCACTTTCTAAGGTCCTTTTCAAGGTATCCCTGCAGTTTCTTGATAGCCCAACAGTTATTCTCATTGATTTTATTGGTTTGTTGTCATTCTATCCATTGCTGATTTCCAGGTCTGCATTTCTGCAATTTTTTTTAAACTGTCTCCTCCCCTATCACAGCATCTCATTTCAACAAGGACCTCATCAGGTAATCCTACTGAAATAAATATTATCACACCCCACATACATATATACAAAATCCGCTCTTTCCACTATTACTGTATGAAATTACATTTAACTTCTCAATTTTTAGCACAAATTAAAAGATGTATTCTCAATTAAACTCTATCTGGTTACCTGCAGAATCAAGAGGAGATTCTTAGAAACCAGTGAATTAGTGGGTGGAATTAAACCTGGCTAGGCAGCTCTCCATTTTATGAAACATTTGCTATCTGCGTAAGTATAGACTGTCCTTTTTGGTTGTACTGAATTGGTATTGTATTTGTCTTGTTACTGGGGACATGTAAGCACTGCAGTCAGCAGTTCACAAAGCAAAACTCTGCTGACAGCAAAGCTGTATTTGAGGGTTTATTGAAGTAAAATTAACTTATCTAGAAAGCAGAAAAGTATTTCTGCACCAAAATGTAGGTGAATAATTTTCATGGAATAAAAGTCAATTTTAAAAATGTAAAGTTTATCTGAAAATTTAAAATAGGGTTCTTTTTAGAGAAACAGACCAACTAAAAATTAAGTTGAAGTGCTTATAACATGTAACAGGTAAAAGTTTTGGTTTTATTGTTTCAGAATATTGTAAATTATCTAGCCAAGAGAGTTAATCTGTGAGGGCGTACAAGAAAGGTGAAGGACTTTGTACAAGGGCATGTAGCGATAGGATAGATTTAGATGAGATATTACAAAAAAAATTGCCTTTGTGGGAGTGGTGAGGCACTGAAGAAGGTGTTGGTACCTCATTACTGGAAGTGTCCAGTATCGGCTTTGGATCGGCTTTGACCAACCCAGTCTAGTGAAAGGGGGATGAAACTGGATGATCTTTAAGGTCCTTTCAAATGCAAATCATCCTATGATTCCATGACCTTGGAGAAAAAACAATAAAGCATATCACTGCACTCCATTGGATGCCTGCAAATATTCAGGTCCACAGAACATTGAAGCCAACATACAGAAGACAAACATAAAAAACCCATAAAGTACGTATAATTACTCCTGACTTTACCTTGGCTTTATTTTATATAATATGTTTATCTTTAAATACTTAGAGTTATAGAATAAAGAACTAGAATTAATCTAACATTAGTAGCTACTGGGTCCTACATTCACTATGACAGTGGACACAGGTAAAGGTAAAATTGTTGAAATGGTGCAATTTTATTAAAAAAAAAAAAAAGCAACAAAGCAAAACAAAAACAAACAAACAAACAAACCATGAAAATTGAACTGAGAAAAAGAACAGTGAGCAATTTTCCATGAAGGATCAAAAGCAAACTTGATATAAACAGTAATATTCTCACTCTGTGTGAATAGGCAGATAAGAATTTATCCCGAAAGCAAATATTTTACATGGATACAATCTTCCTTTCTCTAAGTTTCTAAAGAAAGATTCTCAAGAATTAAAAATGTTTCCTTTCATGAGACTTCTGCATAGAAAATCTTCTGCATAGATGACTAGGTTGATTGTGAAGAAGCAGTGACTTCAGCTGCTTTGAATTTGTACAAAAATTACCTTGAATATACAAAGTGTATTAAACCAAAAAAACTGGCATAATTTTTAAGAGGTAATTATAATATTAAGAAGAAAACAGTTTTCAGAATCCACAAGAGTGGGATGAGGTGGGTCATTAATGACAAACTACAGTGAAAACATTAAGTACTTATCTATATTTCTATCAGTGTAAATATTAATCTCTGTATGAAACACAAAATACAGTTTTTACTAATCAAAGATGTTATATCATAGACAGATTAGTGTACTATACAACCTGCATTCATAATCGTCACTTAAGAGCAGTAACCATAATATCTGCTTTACATAAGTATGTTGGGACAGGGGCACAAACAGATTTAAATCATTAAGAACACCTTTCCTTTTTTTAGGGAATGCACATTGTCCACAGGAAGGTTGTGCTCTCTATCAAGCTATCTCCATAAAGAGATTGACAAGAGCTTGACAAGGTCCCGCAATGTGCACTTGCAACCCCGAAAGCCAAATGTATGCTGGCCTACAGCAAAAGAAGTGTGACCAGCAAGTCCAGGAAGGGGATTCTGCCCCTTTACACTGCTCTCATGAGAGCTGCCCTGGAGTACTATGTACAGCTCTGGGGCATCCAACATAGGAAGGACATGGACCTGCTGGAGTGAGTCCAGAGGAGGCCACACAGATTATGAGAGGGATGGAGCGCTTCTATGAGTACAAGCTGAGAGAGTTCATATTGTTCAGCCTGGAGAAGAGAAGGCTCCAGAGTGACCTAATTTAAGGTTTTAGAACCTAAAGGGGGCCTACAAGAATGAGGGAAAGGGAATTTCTATAACAGCATTTTGTATGTAGTTTTTGGACAAAGGAGAATGGCTTCAAACTGAGAGTAGGTTTAGACTGAATATTAGGAAGATTTTTTTTTTCCTGTGAGGGTGCCAAAACACTGAACTAAATTGACCAAATAAACTGTGAATGCTCCAGTCCTGGAAATGTTTAAGGCCAGGTTGGATGGAGCTTTGAGCAACCTCATCTAGTGGTAGGTGTCCCTGCCCCTAGGTGGGTGGTTTGTGGTAGTAGAACTTGGAATTAGATAATCTTTATGGTACCTTCCATCCCAAAGTATTCTCTGATTCTATGACCCTATGATCCTAAAATAAACTTTTGTTTTTCAGTGTGTTCTCATGGGAAAGAGTTATGGCAGCTCAGAGAACTACATGGCACTCACTTGGCATGGCCAAGCTATTTTTTCTTTTTTTTTTGTGGCTATGTTCATTGAATTTGCTAACATAATTTTTTTCTATCAACTGCTTTGTTGTTACAGTCTTAATATTTTAAACAATCTGCTCCATTTATTTTGTGTACAACATCAAGAATTTTTCTACACAAAGTGTCAGGGAAAAAAAAAGGCACATGCATCCTTCAGTCCCTTTCCAGACATCAACATTCTGCTGAGTCCTTTTAGGTGGCACTAACTTATGCATCAGTCATGGAACGTAGGCTATAGAGGAAAGCCTGACAGACAGTAGGGTTTATAAAAAGAAAAAAAAAAATAAATACCTTAATACTCACATTATTTTTTGCAAGAAGTAGTCAAGACTTTCAATTACAGTTCCCGGTTCAATATAAATACAATCATTTAAAATAAGTTGTTTTGGTTTTAAAGTACACTATACTTAGTCTCTGTTGTTTTGGAAAACTCATCAGGTTACTGAATATATGTCCAAAAATATTTTAAATAATTAATTATGATGTTATGATTAATTATGATTTTGTATAAATAATGTTCATTTTAGGTTCATGGTTTGAAAACCTTTTGATAAGCTAAGGAACAAGAGTTCTGTGTTCTTTTTCTAAGCTTCATGCTATTTGAAGATTTGTATTTTACTCAATATAAATGATACTTTTTAATTGTCTTTCTTTTCAGTTTCAAGTTTACCACCATAGTGATGCAAAAATATTAGGTGCAAGTCTTGTAAAGGTATTTTCAAGATAGAACAAAAGACTTGATCAACAGACACACATTGATCTTATGTGTCATAAAAATAATTAAATACCAAATCAAATATTAGTACAATGGATATTAATCAAATATACTCAGTTTGTCTGGATAAGGTTTTGGAACTTGTTTCAAAATAAGAATATTTTTGTCTTAGTACTGAAAATAAAAGATTTATTACACTGAGACTGGCTGAGAGATAAAGATTACTGTGCCTTGCCTTCAAATCTATGAGTGGATAGCTGTAGGTATTGTAAGTAATGAAGAGTGTAAGGATTCTTCTCATGTTGTTACTTTTTCCTGATTTCCTTGGATTAGAGAGAAATCAAGCATAACTTTTTTTTTCCTGCATATTCACAATCAATAACTTTCAGCCATTAGAGGACCACTTCTTTCTACTAAGTACCAGAGCTATTTTAGCTGTCTTAATAGCTCTTATAAAAATGTGTGTATTGAAAATGGCAAATTTATTAGAAACTACACAAAAGATTATGTTATCATTCTCTAATAACCTTTTTTTGAAAATGAAAACCAAATTTATTCTATGGTATGCCACCTCAGTTTGAAAAAAAAGTCATACTTGAAGAAATTACAAATACCTCTTTCATTTCTCTGTGTAAAGATAAATGCATACTGTGTAGTGTCTCTGAACATCTGAAGATTTTTTTTAACGTTTCCTCTTGTGGCACAATTAAGTAGAACTATTTTGATTAAATAGCTCCCAAGATAATAACAATTATAATGCAGCAGACTTGGGAATAGTTTAATCTGAAATGCACATTGATGTACAGCATGCATAAAATATCTGTATTCCATTATGTTTGTTTCTACAAGATCTTTGTATGAGTATAACATAGATTGTCCCTGACATTACTGAATGATAAATAATAAACTGGAAAATAACTTATTTGTTATGGAACAGCTGTATGAATATTTCAGTAATCTATGCTCTTGTAGGCTCTAGAAAACACAGTGTATTTTAAATGGTAATACATTTAACTCTGCAAAGGGTGTCTTTAGGATAGATTATCAGTAAGAGTAGATACAGACAACATTCCTAATATGAAAATGTTATGGTAAAAGTTTTGCTTAATTCATACCATAAAATCACAAAAACTACTTTAGAACAATTGAGGTATTAATTCTTGATAGTGAGGAGACTGCTATGTCAATCAGTAACAATCTGAGGAAAAGCCACACAAAATCTTTTTTATTTCTTACGCATTTTAAAAATTTGTCCTGGGAGGAAAAAGAAAAAAACAATTAGGTCAAAATATCAGCACTGTAATATTCTAACAGACAAAATGATACTTAATGCTTACTTTTGTGAGTTTATTTATTTATTTATTTGTTTATTCTTAATCTGCTTTACTGCTTTTGAAAATTTCAGCATCTTTGCCATACTTTTCTCATACTACTTTCATGTCTGCTTAAGCTAAACTGGTAGCACATTTCTTACATATATAGGTTACTCTTTTAAAGTAGGTATCACAAAATTATATTTCTATTTTGCCTGTTCAGCTGGTTTTATTACAAAAATAAAGAAGCAGAGAGCCAAACTTCAATCAGTAGGATCTGTGAAACTAAAATGAGGAAAAAATGTTTGCAAAGAGATTTCTAAGAACTAGAAAGCAATATGTAAAATTCTTAGGCACTAGCAAAACATCTTTAATAAATCTTTCATGATTTTTAGTTAGCTGTCCATAAGCAACAGAAGAAAGAGACTTTAAAGCACATTCAGCAAAAGAATCACTTAGACAATAAGACAGCATTGAAGAAAAGGCAACATAAAATATGTTTTTTATTTACAAGCAGAAAATAAATAGATGATTAATTTTGCTTATTAATGTTTATGGGAGGTTTTGTGTACTGCATTGCCCAAATAAGAGTTGAATTATCCCTGTAAACTATAGTTAAAGAAGAAGTATTGATTTCCTTTAACGTTGTGCCAATAATGTTTTCTGGTGCAAACTCTGTCCATAAATACTCATCTAGAAAAAATAAAATTTTAAATTTTACATTTCAGGCTCTGGTTTAGTGTTGGAATATTTTAGAAAGAAAATTTAAACATCTTAAGAACAGCAAAATTAATGCTTCTATGACTTGAGAAGATACATGCCTAAATAATTCTGATAAGTACAATTAAAGAAAAATAGTAAATGGAAAACTTATGTATATAATAGAATCATTAAGGTTGGGAAATCAATATCACCATGCCCACTAAACCATTTTTTGAAGTGCCACGTTAACTTGTTTATTTAAACTTCCAGGGATGGTGGCTGGTCAGGGATGGTCACTTCCCTGGGGAGCTTCTTCCAGTTCTTATCAGACTTTCAGTGACAACGTTATTCCTAGTATTGGACCAGAACCTCCCCTGATGCAAGTTAAGGTCATTTGCCCTTGTTCTGTTGTTAGTTATCTGGGAGCAAAGGTTGGTCCCCACCTCACTACGGCCTTCTTTCAGGTAAGTTTTAGGGTGCACACTGAGCTTTTTTCTCCTAAGCAAACTGAGTTGCCCTAGCAGTTCCTCACAGGACTTGTGTTCCAGACTCTCCACTAGATCCATTGCCCCTCTTCAGATTTTCTCCAGCACCTCAGTGTCTTTCTTTTACAGAAAAACCCAAAACTGAATGCAGTATTTGAGGTGGAGCCCCATCAATGCTGATTACAGGGAATTGATAGCTCCCCTGGTCCTGCTGACCACACCCTTTCTGACACAGGCTGACATTGCCATTCTTGGCCACCCGGGCAAATGCTGGCTCGTGGTGGCTGTCGACCAGCACTCCCAGATCCTTTTCCAACAAGCAGCCTTCTACATCTCTTCTCCAAGCCTACAATGATGTCTGGGGTTCTTGTGACCCACATACATAACCCAGCACTTCACCTTTTTGATGTATGTATCCATGCCCCTTCCTATATTTGACTGCTACTGCAAGTCCTCAGAATTCATGTAGTCTCATAAAATTATCTTTGGCTGTCTTCATATTTATGAAAAATTCAAAGTTAAGACTGTGCTAACCAGGATGTCTGTCATGACTCTATCTCCAATCCAACATTTTTTACAGAAAGTGTGAACAGAGTAAGTGTTATAGTAGTTAATTGTTTCTCTGCTTTCCAGCTCATACCTGCTTAATCCAACCAGAGCTGGACTTTTTCTGGGAAGTGCTTTTGGATAGGCTCCACCTTGTGACAGATGATGTGCACCGATTCAGAACTTTCTGACATGTAAATATGAGGGCAGAGATGTCATGGATACTGTCAAAGAGAGAGAAATCATGGTTATTTAATATATGGTGAAAATATCCTTATATTTTTGAGACAGTTCCCTTTCTTTGGATTGGGATGAGTAATGAAAGGTGGCAAGTAGTATGAAACAGAATATGGTGAGATGACTACAGAGAAATGTACATTTCAAAGGAGAATATGTCAATTACTAGAGACATTAGTTTTATTTAGTGAAGCAAAATACGACAAAAACAAACATGGAGATTTACTTCAGGAAAAACCCAAATGGAATAGCTATGATGACATCCAAATTGAGATATCGGTCTGACTGCAGAAATAACTAGGAGAAAAGCAATGGCTTGTGAAATATAGCCCAGGCAGATTTAGTGGTTCTCACTGGTCTTAAACTTTGATGAATTGAAATCATTGTTTGGTCGGTGTTTTAACTATCTGCACATATTTCTTTCATATTAGTTGAGCTATTCAAATAGTGGAATACTTGTTGGCTGAGAGCCTGAGGTTTCTCCCCCAAAGGAGCTTCATAAAATCTTTTCAGTGCACATGGAGAATTACTCCTTGCTTAGCAAATCCTGTTTTGAAAACCCTAAGAAGAAAAAGTAAGTTTGCTTTTACTGTAATGTTCTTCAAGACAATATTTTTGAATATAGCTGAATGTTCTTATTTACAAAGCATTCTTCAAAATACACAGTTGCAGAAAAGGGATGGAATTATTTACACCTGCAAGATTCACTAGCTTATGCAATTAAAAACATTGACAGTTTGTAATGTTCACATGTTATTCAAATTTGATATACTTTAACAGTAAGAGGGAGTCAATTAAGATTTTTCCTCTGTTACAAGGAAAATGTTTCTTAAAGGGAGAAAAAAAAGAAAAATTATGTATTAAGCATCCAGATTTCTCTCATGTCAGGCCATGCCAATGCAGATTTACTTCACTGTCACTAGTCCTTCTTTGCTTTCCCTCTAACCCTTCATAATTTTCCTTCTGACCTCTGTATTATTAGTCTTTTTTTACCTGACCAAATAAGAGTACTGAAAAAAGTCCCACACAGAGTAGGTCAAAATTAATGAACTGAGCTATAAGAGGCAGTGTTTCAGTCAGTTGAGAAATATTTGTTGTTATAAAACAGGGGTATATCAAAGGTTAAAACTCCTTTGGATGAAAATCACATGTAACTAAAATAGTTATGATCTTACAGTAGGTCCTTTAAATTTTTAATTTTTTTTCTGCTTGCATATTCTGACTATCGTACCTTTGGGAGTACTGTAAGGAGAAAGCAGTTTACTTTGCTCCTTTTCCTTTAGCTGTCTGACAGCTCCTTCAACACATCCCTCACCACAGCAGCTGTTCACCAGCATTTTTAATTCCATTTCTGGCTTTGGTGATTTTGGAAAGAGAAGATGAAAAAGTTTTTAACCTGACTTACTTTTTTTTTATCCTTTCTCTTAATGTTTAACACATACATGGCAGTTCCATCCTCTTCATCTTTTGCTAGAGACAGCAGTATCTAGCTATGCTGGCCACGAAGTTAGTAAGTGAATGACCACTGTTCCCTTTTTTCCCACTTCTATAGAATCATTAAATAACTGAGTAATTTTCCTGTCCTTGCTTTGACTGATTTTTTTTTTTTAATGCATATTTTTAAGCCAGGGCAAATCTCGAGAACATGGATGTATCTTGTATGAATGAATGAATGGATCAATACAGATACCAATCAACATGTATAACTGTAGACACACACATATATATATATGCACTCATGTATACACACATAAAAACATATTATATTCATTATTAAATGCAAGGAACTGTTATAATTGTGTTCAATATGATTTTTCATTCTCTTCTCCTTAGCAGGCTCTCCACGGGGCTCCCTGGCCATGTTTGGCTATTATAAATCAATATTCTATTCCTCAGTGGTATTGATATTACATTGCAGGTAATTATTTGGAAAATAATTTCCCAATCTAAATTACTGTGTATTTTTAACCAATGCAATACAATAAAAAAAAATACAAGCAAACACATTTAATTCAAGTCTACACTGTGATAAGTAATATATTTATATGCTGTCAATTTAACAAGGTGGGCAGTTATGAGTTGAAATTACCTATTAGTTTAATAATGTAGAGTGTTTTTTCTTTTGTCCAAGTGTTAGACTGGAAGGTGTTTTTTTGAGCACCACTAAAAACAGCAACAATAAAACCAAGAGAACCCAAATTATACTAACCTTTCTTAAAGCTGATCCTTTTTTAATGCAAGAAAGAATCAACATGACCTTTTAGGCTGTCTTCTGAGAATACAAATTAGATAGCTTAGATTGTTTTTTACTGTAGTCTAATTTCTACTGAAGTAGAATATTTCTCATAGAAAAGGATTACTTACTTCATTTTGACTATATTTTCTTCTAGAGAAACAAAAATCTTTGCTCACTTCTTCTCTATTGAGGGATATTTGTGTGAAGTGTACATATAAAGTCTTAATGGTTTACTATCAGAAAAAAGTGTTAAAAGCATATGGTCTATTATGAAGTCTAATTTACCTGTAACTCTCTGTAAAGGAGTAGGCATTAAATGTAACATCATCAGATGCTATAAATTACCAGTGAGGAATTAAAAGTCAATTACAGCATTTTCAGGCATATGACTGTAAGAACATAATTATAAATGTGTGTCAGAGAGAGTAAGATTCACAGAGCTGTGCTTAAGTCCTTGCAACCCAAAAATTAAAAATTTAAGGCTATATTAAACTACTTCTTTGTACTAAGGAAACAGCAATGCTTGATTATCAAAGAGCACACTCAATTGATGCAACAGCACTACAAAAGATGTACCCAAGAGTCATGGTGTCCCTCCTAGCTGCTCCATGAGTAATATAATACCATCTCTCATGGATGATACTGGATCTGAATAGTCCAAGATGCTTTCTCGCTGTTAAGGTTTTCTTCAATAGTAACAAGAATAAAAACAAAAATGCTCACGCATAGAGAGTTTGAGATTTCATAATTGGCAGAATTTCATGCTGTTTTTAAATTACCACGTGTTCAATGATGTATAAATAATGCCTATGAGTGATAGCCTTTAAAACTATGTACTACAAGTGCCAGACATCTATATTCCCAGGTTCTGTGTTCAGAGGTTGTCTTGGGTTGTGGAACCAAAGATGTGTATTCTATTTCATTTGCTGAAAGCAGTTGGGGAGATGTTCTTCTTTATCTCTTGTAACTCTGGGAGGAGGGGGGCAGGTGCCTTTTGATAATGGGCCAACTGTTGAAACCAGGTGGGGCAGTGTTTCTTATCTCTTTTCACAATGGGCCAAGCCATTCTCCTCCCCAGAGCAGTACATCCACAATACCCTCCCCAAATAATACCTTCCCCAAAGCAGTACATCCACATTCCATTGTGAGATGCTCCACCAAGTGGGAGGAGCCAACCATTCCTACCTGGATAAAGCTGAGACGTAGGAACACAAAGCATCCAGCTTCACCCAATTCTCGGAGGAAGGCTGGACCCTTCTCACCCACTGGACGCTTTTCTCTCAGGATCATCTCTACTTCAACAGAACCACATCTGCCACTCCAGGAGGACTCACTTTTGGACTGCTTCCAACACCCTGACCAACAGGGTGTCAGGTTATTCCCTCCTGATTCTGTCAGGATTTTCCAAAATTGTTGTTTGCTTGTTTGCTGTTTTGGTTGGGTGGTTTTGTTTTCTACTACATTTGTATTGTTAATATTCCTAGTAAAGAACTGTTATTCCTATTCCCAAATCTTTGTCTGAAAGACCTTAATTGCAAAATTATAATTTGGCAGGGGTGAGGGGTTTACATTCTCCATTCTAAGTGAAACTCCAGCTTTCCCTGGCAGATATCTGTCTTTTCAAACCAAGACAGAGGTTTAAAATCCTACTTTGCAGGATGTTAGACATTTTTTCTCTTCCCTTTATCAATAAACATATTCTTACATTCAAGATGTTTTTGTAAAATTCTTCAGAAGTGACTACAGAGAAAAGCTTTGTTTTGAAGAACAGACTTACTAGTACTTACAATCTTTTTTTTCTCTCTAAAGATATTGCAGGTTCATAGTTTTGTCTCTTTGTAGCTGAGAGAAAAATCCTATGATCATAATTTTGGTTTGTTTTTATTCAAGTTGCTAATTAATTACACGTGGGGAAACACCTGCCTCCTTTGCATTCACCTCACTGACTGAATGACATATTTCATTTTATTCCTTTGTACTTATTTCTCTTTAACAAGTTTTAACTTTAATATTTTTAATATTCCTTCATATATGGAGGATATGGGGTAAGATCCTGAGCTAGACACGTTATCTCATTATCTACAGATATGCTTTGTGAATTACAGTAATTTTCTTGAAGTAAGGTTTATCTCAGTTAACCTCAGACTAATAAATTAAATCAGTGGACACAGTGGACCAATGATCCAGGAGGCAATATTCCCTGTAATAATGAATGATCTAGAATAGGAAAGATGATTCTTGTATGAAGGTCCAGACTGAACTTTTACACGACTTAAGCTGAGGTTGGTGTGTCTAATTTTTTAGTTTAACCTTTTTTTGTTGTTTTGTTTTGTTTTGTTTTGGGTTTTGGGGGGGGGTTGTGTGTGTGTGTTTTTGTTGTGGTTTTTTGTTTGTTTGTTTTTTGGTGTTGGTTTGGTTTTGTTGGTTTGGTTTGGTTTGGTTTTGTTTTTTGTTTTATTTTTAAGCAAGACCAGTATTTAACAAAAGAAACAATATTTGTCCAGCATGGGTTCACAAGATCAAAGGGATATTTTGAAGAGACTAATGACATGTTTTAGCTCTTTGTTTGTAAAATGATATTTTTCCCAAATAGAACAACAAAATGGTAATAAAAATATATAGTAATTATTAGACAATGAGAATTTCAGTAAGAAAATATGTAAAATCACCCTGACATACATGTTCAAAATTATTCTAAGATTATTTGACTATATTTTTAAACACCTTTTAATAAATATCCTACTACCTTTCAATCCATATTTGCAGTAAGATCTTAACATTAAGTATGGTTTACATAAAAAATATTTTCTTTAAAGTATAAAAATGTATCATTTCACTAGTTCTTATTCTTGCATCTTTCTTCAGGACATAATCTAATTTTTTACTAGTTAAATTCACTGCTATGATGTCATATCCGAACACTTTCTTAGGTTTTTTTTATGTAGGTTACTTTTGTTATGAAAATTTTGTCTGATACTAGTTTAAACAAGTGATTCAATCTTGTCTGAGAAAAATACATGAAAATCATAATGATCATAATGATGTTTTATGCTTGAATCACCCAGTGAAATATTTCTCATGGTTACAAGAGTTACGTTATAGGAACACCCAAACTGACATTATGGTTTATATCTAAGGTGAAGTAGAAAGTTGGACATTTTAATTGAAGGTTTGCTTTAAAAAAGTAAATTAACAGTACTTTTATAAAATCATAGCTGAAAGACAGTAGTGAATTCTTCTCTTCAGCTTGTTTAACTGGACTGTATCTCCCATCTAGAAAGTGTTCAAAACTTGCTGTTGTATGTGAATACCTTCTGACAAACATACATTCAGAAGGTTACTAAATGATTTGCCAGATACCTCTCTTTATTATGTATTTGCCATACATAATGTATCTTTACAGTATGACTAAATGGTATTGTACAACATTATTTAATTGAAGAAAATTTTATATTGCATCTAGGTCTTTGGTTGATTTGTTTAATTTTTTTCTTTTTGTGGGTTATTTTGTTTGGTTTTAATTTTGCATTTAGCACTCAATATAATCTGGCCTTTTCTTTTAATAGAAGCCCTTTATACAGCTTTAAGTTAAAAAAGCAGGATTCAACAAAATACAAAACATTAATCTTACTTCCTGAATTCTGATAGAAGGTTCAAAACCTGAAAATAAAGTCCCAACCCACAGCACAGCACAAAAAAGTAAAATCACCATTATCCATATATTGCTACATTTAAGTGAAAGAACTTTAAATGAGGACTCACATAGTTCCCTTTAGACTTTTTTTGTGTTTGTCTCATAACTTATCCTCTTTTAAGAAATGTGTGAAAAAAGGACAGTAAGCAAATAACCATGAAGTACATCATGTGATTCTAATGAAAAATTATATTAGATATTAGAAAATATTAAGGATTTTAATTGCATACAAAGTTCAAGGACCATATACAAAATTTTATTTCCCTTAATATTGTGAGAATATTCTGGCCTTTGAAAAGAACACTCTACATGAGATTTTTAAGATGTAACAATGTTTATCATTGTGCATCTGGAATTTCATTGTTTGATAATATTGGTTTTTTATTCCTTCAGTTTTTCTGGAAAATTAATAATTTTTAAAATATACATCTGTTCAGCAAATTCAGTAACTGACTAAATGCAAGCACATCACTTTTGCAGACATACTTATTAACAGGTGTTATTAAAACTGTGTGCTAAATTTCCCACTAATAGACTGTGATGGAACATGGAATGTCAGAGCATCTGCTTCATTTAGGTTATCAGATCAAGATCCTTTCCCAGTTGAAAAGGAGTCAAAGTGATGAATGAAAGACACCAATCTGACAGGCAAGTGACAAGGGGACTGAAGACTAAAGCTCTTGAAATTGTAATTGATGGCCCATTAAGAAACTCCAGGCTCAACTTTGGAGACTGTCAATCTGGAGTCGGTAGCTATCAAGAACAGGGAGGCAGGAGAACGTAAGTATAAGAATGTTTGAGGCAGGCTGTGGCACTCTGCAAGAGTTACTAAGGAATGTTTAGGAAAGCCCAAAGGGGGAGAAAAAGAAGGGACCAGAGACTTAGAAAAGGAGGGGGCATGATAAAAGGAAGGATAAGAAGAGTCAGTTGTGTCTATGCAAGTCATCAGTAATTTTTTCTGACCAAGACCTGTGCCTAATCATCACTGTCTATTCTGTCTTCCTACAAGATATTTTCTAAACTGTCTTTGTAATCTCACCATTTGTCCCATGTGTGAGTGCTCAGACTGCAACTGGAGTGACAGGTCTGACAGGATCTGTGTGTCCATGGTGTGAGCAACTGGATTGGGACAGTGACTCACAGAGCCTGTCTACCTGGGTGTCAGCAGGTGTGAGGAGAGGAAGGTACATTTTTCTCAAACCTGGGAGGTGTGAGGTGGGAGTGCATCTAATTTACTAGCAAACTTCAAGCTGTCTCAGATGGCATAGGAGGACCCAGGTCCAGGCAGAGATATCAGGCAGGGAAGGGGCTCATGGAAAGATACACAATGTGGGGTACCTTTGAATGAATGTGTATGTGTTTGCTAGTGAACATCAGACTAGCAAATGTGTTTGCTAGATCAGCCAGTGAGTAGGACACCTATGGAATGAGTAAGAGGGCTCAAGATCCAGGCAGAGATATTGGACAGAGGAATTGTTATGCTACTTCAGGAATACATGAGCATGTGTACCTGCTTGTGAACCTAGAGAAGGGGGCTGGGGGGCAGGTGGTGTATTTTCACTAGTGAACCCCAGTAGTCATCAACTGGAGTGGAGAAAAGGTACTTGGCTATTTGTACTTATGTTTTAGGGACCTCTTTATCTGTACTTGTGTTTCCTGTGAGTCCTGGTGGTGCCATATTTGGGGATTGGACAGTGCCTTGTCCAGACTCGTCATTGCAGCCAGCCAAGTCAGTGTTCCCGGTGTGTGCAGGAGTAGGTCTCTGGAATACATGCTCAGACTCACTGCCTCCAAAAGGGAAAGCAGCAGCTGCATGCATCAGTTTGGGAAAACAACTCCCAGGCCTCCAGGGCACCAGGCTGAGCTCTGGCAGCCAGGACAGAGAAACACCTGGGGCCCAGAGCCTGAGAGAGTCAGAGACGGCGTAACATGCCTTAGCAAAATATTGTTTCAGCCTTGCATCTGTTACAAATGCCTAAAATATTCCTATATGGGAAAGACACTAAGGTTTTATTTCACAGTCAGTATTCTAAGGAAATATCCACCTGTTCTCTTATTTGTTGAAATTAAAAGCTATTCATAAAAATCATTTATGTAAAACTTTTTTAATTAAGTCATTTGCATTCCTTTATGACACAGTAGTCATACTTGATAGAAGACAGAAGCTGAATAAGCATAATCTCTTTTTAATAATTTCAATATATTCTGCTAAGTATTACTGATGATTAAATTATACTGTCTGACATGTTTTGTGAAGGCATACTGTAAAACTGAGTGTTGCTCTGGAATAAATTATTGAAAGATGTATGTCATTAGGCATTCAGCATGCATGAACCAAGTGTTTCTGGGTATCATGTTAATCCAGGTCAGGGAAGGACAATGAAGGTCAAGGAGTCAGAGCCTTGAAAGCTTTTTAAGATATTAAGTATTACGGGGGGGGGGTCAATAGGATTTGCAAAGTGAGCAAGATAGTAGGGTGTTTTCTGAACAAGAGACAATCATAAGATCTTTGTGGAAAGAAGGCTAAATTGTTCTTCACAGACATAAATCATTGTAATATTCTTGACAATTCTTATTATAATTACCATATTGCACTTACTTGCTGCTTTCTCTATGAAGCATCAAGAAAGGATAGTCTGTGGTGAATCCGGAATGAAGGACTAATGTCATTCCACAGAGAACAGAAAGTAGAAAATGACTACTCTGAAGGGTTATGAAAAAAGCACCACAGGGCACACAAATTTCCATAATCAAAATGGATGAATATTATCTCCTCCTCTAAGAGACTTTTTTCTTTTTCTTCTTTTTTGCATATTTCAAGCCGAGACTGTGGATGTGATGAATGTGATTCCAAAAATCTTCAAGAAAACATACTTACAGGACCTATCAAGTACTCTAGTATCATGTTATTTTCAAGCAATGTAAATAAAGCTTTAAAACATAAATTGAGAGACCTTTTTTTTTTGTGATCAACCTAGTCCAAGATTCTAGCACAGCTAATATGAACTTATTTTCATTTCCATGCAGATCAAAGTTCTGTGTCCCCAATATGTAAAAATAACACTATAAAACACCACTACACTTAAAGACATGAAGAACAAGCCATATCACATATTAGGTAGGTGCAGTTACAACTAAATAAAATAATGATAAATTTTTAAGAAAAACAACTTTCTGAGAGTGTAAGATAGCTCTTTAAAGGACCATGGATTTGATATATTATTTAATAATAGATTTGACAAATAGCAAATCCAATAGGAACAAAATATATAGCACATAAGGCACAAAGACAATGTAACTTCCCTGTTCTTTCATAACAAGAAAACCAGCTAAGAACATGCAAAATATTGATAATTGGTTACACTGGCTCTTCTTTATAACTTTTCATAACAAAATTATCTGACTGTTAATGGTAACATTTGGCATAAATCTAAAGGAATAAAGAAGAGTAATTTGCATTTTGAACTGCATTATTCAGTTGTTGAAATGGGACAATGGTATTATTCAGAAATGAGATGGATATCCATTTTCTCATAAAATTATCTTACACTGAATCATTGTGAATATTTGTAATAAGGTAAAAATTATTGCTATTCACAGGGATAGTGGAAATGTACCAGGCTGAGATCCATATTTTGACTCATCTTACACAACTTTCAGAGGTATTCTATAAGGAATCAATACATAGACTTCATATTATGATTATTATTAAATACAAACATAGCTATTATAAAATTGAAATATAGGAGAATATTGTCTTCACTAGAGAAATAAAATTGAAGTTTTTGAAATGATAATGAATTTCCTTTTTTTTTCTTCATTGTGAATTTATGCAGCTGTCTTAAAGAGGCAATGCCTTTTTTTTTTTTTTTTTAAAGTTGATGTCACATAATTACTGAAGTTCCAATTTTTGCAAATAAATACGAATGTATTTTAATTTGTGGCTTCTCTGCTCACTCATCATTTTCCTGTTTGGTAACTGAGTGAATGGACACATTCTAACTATTGATATTTAATACACTTGTGTGTGTTTAAGGGGGTTTGGAGGTTTTTGGTAGGATAGTTTTTCCTTTTGTAAGAACTGATCTTACAAGAGCTTTATGTCCTCTACATGAAATATGAAGAACTTGTTATAAAGCTCCCCCATGTAAAGGGATAAGTGGTAGAGGTTTAGAGCTGTTTATTCCACACCACACATATCATCATGGTGGGAACAGTTTTCGGCGGAAACACTGAACTCCAGAAGAGAGACTTTTTGCCTTAGCCCCTCGCAGAAAGGGATTGGTTTTGTGCCTTTATAAACTTCTGGCGGAAACACTGGGCTCACTATGGAAGTCTCCCACAGGTCTCCAGCTTCTGCCTGGTGGCATGGAATAGGCAGCTTAGTAACGTATCTCCTTCTGAATGCAATAGCCTTCCAGGTTTTGCTGTGCCCATTTTCCATTGTTTTCTGGCTGGGTGAGGGCTTTAACCACAGAAACTCTTTTGTCACATTGTTTGCTTTTTTTTTCTGAAGCCATGTGATCCCCCTGCCATCTTGCCTTTGTTCCCAGGGGGCCCATGTGGCACAGAGGGTGGGAATGGCCACTATCCTGTCTTTGTCCTAGGGGACCAGGTGACATCTTTTGGTGGTGAACACCTTTTTTGTGGGTAAATAATTTCACTCTTTTGTACAATCTTTTTTAATAAGTGTTGTGGTTTTTGTGATTTCTTCAGTCATAAATTGTAAACTTATTGTTGCAATTTTATAATCTCTCCTAGTATTTTTCCTCCCCTGTTGAGAGGGGGTGGTTTGAATAGGATTAATTATCTTGCTAAATTTTAAAACTAGCACAAAGAGTACAAAAGGAAAAAATAACATGATTTTTGGTGGGGATTATTTTTTGGTTTTGCTTGTTATTTGGGGTTTTGTTTGTTTTTAAAGAAACATTTCCCTGCATACCCACAAACCAGAACCATATTTTTCTGTTGAATAACAAGTACCAGTTATACCACTAAAGAGTATCTCGCAGCTGCAATGCATTATGGGTATATTAGACTGACTATGCTAATCTTGATATTATAGTGAATATGAGAAAAGTTGGACACAACTTAATAGCAGTGCTTCATCTTCCCTAAATCTCCAGATCTATGTCATTAGTGAGAAAGTTTAGAAATTCATCCCAAAAAATCCATATTTTTCAACATTTTTCTGCAGTGGGGGTATAATAAACTTGACATTCAAAACTCTAAATTGGAAGAAAATGCTATTATTTTTTTCTTTTTCTTTTCATACTCAAAGTTTCTATAAAGAAGTAATGTTAGATACATTCAAATAGTTCCTTTTGAAATGACAGGAAAATTCTTGCTTATTTTGTCTTAATTTGACATTTCACTCATATGAGATTAATATAGAAATGCATTATTTTGATGTAATAGTCTGGTTTTCAACAAAATGAAAAGTTGAAACTGCATATTTCAAAATAATTTAAATAAAACAAGGATATGAAACAATTAATTCTAGTCTTTTCACCATTTAAAAAATAAATATATTATTGTGAAGTGTTATTTTCTTAAGAAAATGAGAGTTACTGATAAAATTAATTCTGCAATAATCTCAATTATTTCTTGTCAATTTTGCACAGTTCATAGAACATTGTAGTAGAATTTGTTTGTTTTCCAAAGCAAGTGTAGCAAAGGACAATTCTCTGTCTATTTCAGTACAGCAGTTACAACAGGGCAAAGTACTCAAGGTACAGCTATGGAATCTATATGTAATAGAGACAAGAACTATCACATATGGGTTTTGAATGAACAGAAGTACAGTATGATTTGGCCTTCATTTCTTTTACTTTTCAACAGTGCTTACAATTCATTCAGTGTATTTCACTTTTCAGAGTCCTGCATTATAAAAGGATTTCTCAGAAACAAGGTCTAAAAAAAATTTTCTCAGCATATTTCAGTCCCTCCGGTCTCTTCCTCTTTCATCTGTTGTGTTCTGTGTGACAGAACCATCAAAAATTGAAAGGCTCTGGTGGATATTCTCTATGTTATAGTCTTCCATGACATAATTCTTCTCAAAATTCTCAAAAAGAGTCAGACAGTATGAAGGAACAAATACAAACTTTTTAATGGATCTTTAAATACTCTTTTCATATAGTTTTTGTATGTCTCATTAAATTACTCTTCATATGTGACTAAATAAATAAAAAAGAAAATTAATAACATTTTTGAGGGGGAGGACTTTTCGGTATTCAGTAGTGTTTAATGGAGTCTAAAGATTTATTAAAAGGACCACCATAAAAGTATCAAAATCAAAATAGCAGGTACCTTTACCAAAAATACAAAGTCATTAGTTTAGCATCTAACAGATGCTTGGAAAATGAACTTAGAGCACTGATTTGTTTAAATGTTTAACAAACAAATACTAAGTCACAATTTGTTTGGGGTTTTTTTAATAAATGAGTGATTAATGGAAGAAAATTACCTGTGCAAATGGAAACACATGATCATGATATCAATAAAATAATAATGATTTTTTTAAAGTGAATTAAATTTTGTATCAAAATTGAGGAGGAATATTTTAACTCATATTAATAGGATTTGAGACACAGATGTGTTTCTCAGCTCCCCTCTTTGAAATTCTGTGTACTTGTATTTTGGAAACTAGAAATAACTCGAAATATTTTATATGAGGAGAATTTTTTTTTCCTAAACAAATAAAACAAATTCCCCCAAATGCAAATATTGTGAAAATAATTTTTTTACTCTTCTGAATTAATATCTATTCACTTGCCAAATTGCCAAATATACTAAATATGGGGGTTTTAAACCATTTAAAACTCAGTGACGTAATACCATCCACACTGCAGAAATTTTTTGTTCAGACTTTGTGGCTTCTAATTTAAGAAGTATCAGTATTTTTATCACAAACCCTCTACTAACTAACTCTAGTGGTCTAATTTATTCTTCCTGTTATACATAATCATGTTACTGTGCCAAGAAATGTACTTTCTTTTGTAATTAAACTAATGGGTAGGCTTTGCTGACCTCAAGTATGCATATATCAAGAAAATGTTCAAGTGACACATGAAATTATCTAATCAGTTCAAATCAAATTTTAGGTTGACATTCTCGCTCCATGAAGATCAGTTCGGTTTTTATTATATTTTATTTCAACTTCACTGTCATTATGTAATTTGATCTGCTTTCCTAAGTAGAATATAGTTTATTCAGAGAAGGCATAACAAATCTGGGGATGGGGCTTTCACAACTTTTCTGGGCAAATTCTTCCAGTGTCTGTGACCACCCTCACACTAAAGAATTTCTTCATTGTATTTAATCTAAACTGACCTCTGTTAAGTAAAAGGCCTTACCCTTTATCTCTACACACCCTTGCAAAAATTTCCTCTCCATCTTTCTCATAGAACCCGATCAAGTACTGGAAGAGCTCTATGACGCCTTTCTGGATCCTTCTCTTCTCCAGGATGAGCAACTCCAACTCTGTCAGCATTTCTTCATAGCAGAGGTGCTCCATCCAGATTTAAGTGTCTAATTCCTGTTTGCATCCCATTGGAAACTGGTGCCTTAAGTTCCCTGGAATGTAGAATAGTTTAGGTACATGAAAACTCCTGTCTTACCTGGTATAGCTGACAAATGTGGTCAGACTGCAGAAAAAGTTTATCAGCTGTCAGTAAAGTACATTCTAATGTTTAAATTTCTACTCTATGACAGTATACATTTTTCCCTATTAGGAGTCATATACTCCATAAAAATTAATTTCTTTGAGGTTTTAAGAATTAATTTCTAACCTAATTTCTTTTAAGACTATCTCTTAAAAATATCCTGATGTCTTTTCTGAAATCAATACTTTTTGTTTTCTTTTTTTGTTTAATTGTCCAATGCTGTAGTAGTTTAAAAGATGAAAACAAGTTTATACTTTCATTAAAGAAAACTCATACAAATTAAGCAGGCTCACAATGGCTGATATTACTATACTTATTCTTTTCTTGCTTCTAGCTCTTAAAGTTAACACAGTGTTTCAGTTTAGATAATTCTTAAAGCAATCTTAGCCAGACTAAATGGAATAGAATGTCTGAGTCAGTCTGTTACTCACTATATAAAAATACCTCATGAAGTCTGAATTTTGAAAGATCCATAGAGAAAGGTTTCTTATTTCCCAGTTTTAAATACAATAACTCAAGCCATTTTAGACAAAACAGTTGTTTATGTTGGGCTAATTTGTTTAAAGAAAACTTCAGGTTTTGCAATTACATTAGAAAAAGGTATTTTTAAAGTAATTTTTTCATTAAAAAAATCCCTTTATTATATAGATCAGTCTATCAAGCCATCACTCCTGGCTTAATAGCCACTCATCACTTCAGAATAGGTGGGCTTTGGTCCCCAAAAAAATGGAAAAAAAGTCCACCTTGCTATCAGATGCCACTCTAGAAACGTATGGGTTTCACACAGGTCCTTGTGTCATGTCTAAGAGAACAGTGAGGATGGCTAAAATCTCAAGGCATCTCAGCTGAAACTCGAAGCTTGTCTTTAAGCAATAAAATTCTTTTACTCAGTATTTTGTGTATATTTAGTCACTTATTATACATGGAGTTCTCGGAATTCCTGTTCTTGTTTACATTTAGAAATGTAAACAATCCTTATCCATATAATTCCCTTAAAAAATATACCTTTTTCTTTTCTTTCTTTTTAAACTAAAAAGGTTATTTTTTCAGGTAGTTGTTTTGTTTAGAAATGATGATCTTGTTCTAATTCATCTAGTCCTAAAATACTCTTTCTATGAACTCTCTTGTCTAACAGCAGGCTGGATAAGGAGTATTAACATTTCTTCAGGCTTCCTCTTACACTAAAAGACTGATCAACTAGTTGAACTGCCAGGCCACTTCAGGCCAGACAAAAAGTTGCCCAAATGCCTCTTAAACACTGGCAAACCTGGGGCATTGACAATCTTTTTAGGAAAGTGTTCCAGTGTTTGACCACTCTCTCCTGGCCTAATAAGCATTACTTGAGAATTCCTGAAAACAATGTTTTTTTAACCCCAGTGTTGTTATTCAGCCACCTGCCCCCCCTAGCCTTTAAATCCTTTTTGACTGCATTCGAGAGGCAGATATTACAATGTGATTTACAGTCACTTTGAACCACCTGGTCTACTGGAAGGTGTTCCTGCCCATGGCAGGGGGTTGAAAGGAGATGATCTTTAAGGTCCCTTCCAACACAGATCCTTCTGTCTATAAAGTTTAAACTGCAGGGTAGTTATTAGTTTTTATCAGTGAGAACATTATTTTAATTCACTATACATAGCAGATAGCTAAATCCTTTGCGCTTATTTAGAAGTATTTTCATCATGAGAGAAAACATTTAATTTGCGAGTAGTGGTTAGGATTCATGTGTTCTATTAAAGCTTCCTTATTTTTGTATCCTCTGTCCCTTGAACTTATAACTGTTGCTAGTCACACTGAACAAGCTAATTATTGCACACTTATGTTTCTGTTTAAACACATCTGCTCTGACTGGAATTGCAGAAGAAATACACTTATGGCACTCTATTGATTGGTGAGCCATTAAGGTTCCAATTCAAGAAACACCTGCTAGTTACTCAGCCTCAGGTGTCTTGCTTGATTAAGTATTAATTCTTAAATTGATGCCAGATTCTCATTAACCTCCCCATGAATAAAGATAAGGACTAAATAAACCTGTTCTGTAAAGCAAATTTTAAATGTTCTATATCTGGCCTCTTTCTTAAGATAATTATTAGCTCAGAAGGATAATTGAGAGCAACTCCTGGCCCTTCTCAGGACAACCCCAAGAGCCACACCATGTTGTTATGACCTGCCTCTTAGGCAGAGTAACTGAGGTTGGTGTTAATAGATCCCTTGGGGTAAATTAAAATGAAACAACACTGAATGACCAATGTATATATGAGGCAGCTTTATCTTAAAACAATTTGGTTGCAGCAGAAACAGGAATGTATCTGGTTTTGTTCTTTTCTATAAAAATGTAATGGAGAAAATATATAAGGAAAAGCTAGAAAGAGATGAAAAGTACAAGATAGTAGAACAGAAAGATATCAGCTCTTGTGGATACACTGATGATCTTTTCTATTTTGATGTCTATGTGTAGAGTGGTGGTTGCAGTCTTAATCCATTGGGGATGCAGCCTGTGAAACAAAGAGTTTGTCAAGTTACATACACTTGGTTTTATGGTGGGACACCTTGGTATCTCCACTTGCAGGGGAGTTTATACTGTCAGATGCAGCTGTGTCTTATCTGAAGGGAGGAGATTAGTATGATAAAAAGCATTACCCCATCTCTGAAGGATCTGTTTCTTATCAGCCTTTTCCCTTATCTGGAATGAAAACACTTTGTTTAAGACAGCAGTCTCTGGTTATCAGGGAAATGATAGATACAGGGCTCAACTGACGTGTCCAAGCAAAGTTACATAATGGCTCATAAGGTTGCATCAATGCTTCCTGAACTCTGGCAGGCTTGGTGACCACTTCCTTAGGGAATCTGTTCAAGTGCCCAGTCACCCTCTGGATGAAGAACCTTTTCCTAATATTCAGTTTAAATCTCCCCTGAAATAGCTTCATGTTCTTCCCTCAGGTGCTAAAATTGGTCTCTAGAGAGAAAAGATCAGTGCCTGCATGCCCAGTTCCCCTCAGGAGGAAACTGTAGACTGAAATGAGTTCTTTCCTCAGTCTCCTTTTCTTTAGGCTGAACAAACCAAGCTGCTTCTCAAAAGGCTTCCCCTCTTTGTATCAAATTCTTTTAAATTTAAATATAAATAATTTTTCAAAACTTGCTTTTAATATTAAACATAGTATAAAAGTACTTCCCTATAAGGAAAATGCAGGTGGAATCATTAAATTAAGATGATCTTGTTAATAATTGGTCAGTTGTTCTAAAAGTGTGGACCTTTTCCACAGGAAAAATGTTGAAAACGTGAGAAAAGTAAGGGATTGTGTAATTTATGGTGTCTTTTGGAACAGAAATATAGTTTCAGAACCATTTGAACCAACTATCAAAAACAAAGGTTTGTATAGTATAGTCTTCAATTAATAGTCCTCTTGCAGCTTGATTACCATTGGAACAATTTTGCTAGTGCAAATTGGCTGGAGAAGATAATATATGTTTTACTCTTCCTTTCTCTAGGCTCAGTAACAAGGAATGCTAAGCTCAAGTTTACAACTTTGAGAGTCTGTTAATGAAAATATACTCACAAACTCAGGCTGATGATGTCTGTCTCTCTGATTTAGGAAGTCAAGGTAAAGATGAATGGCAATTAAGTGCACTATAGAAAGATGGACACCAAGTAAGACTGTACAGGCCCTCAAGTCTGAAGATTAAAAACCAATTTATAGGATTCCTAGATACAGATTAAGATCTTGGTTTCATCATTGGTGCTACTAGGTTAAGAATTAGACTTGATTATCTTAGAGGTCTTTTCCAATCTAAATCATTATAAGATTATATCAATCAAAACCAGAGTTTTTTTTGTTTCAGACAAACTATAGCTGAAGAAAAGGCACAAGAAATGTCAACACATAAATAGGAGAATGCGGTTGAATGACACACTGTGGTGGATTCATCTTGGCCTATTGCACTGGGTTTGGATTAGATGATTTTTAAAATGTACCTTCCAACCAAACCATTCTATTGTGGGAGAAAGGATTGTAAGAGAATAGAGATAGCGCTGAAGGCAATCTTGCCCCTTATGAGTTGCAGCTGTACTAATTACCAAAGAGTGGAAACAGCCTTGCCCTTAATAGGTCACAGCTATGGCCAATAAGGATGGATGTTATAAAAGAGTGGATTAGCTGGTTGAGGGAGAGTTGGAGCTTGGTGGTTGTGCTGTGAGGAGGAAGGGTTAGGTGGTTGTGCAAGGGACAGGAAGGAGTTTGCTGGTTGTGCAGAAGAAGGAAGATAGCAGGAGTCAGAGCTGTGTGGTGCTGCCTGTGAGAACTCACAGAGAAAAGCTCTGAAGGTTTTACTGTTGGATAGTAAACTGATGGTATCAGTTTTAAACAACTGGTGCCCTGTGTGAGGGGGAGCACTGACAACATTCTATTTTCTGTAGCTGGCCCTGCTTAAGTTGGTGGAAGTAGACTAAAACTCCAGAGGCCCCTTCCAATCTCAATCATTCTATAATTTTATGAAGAATCATTCATTACCAAATAAAACCAGAGCAGGAGTGCTAAAAACTAATGAAAACAGGTCCCCACCTCCCCTCCATTTTTGCCAACATTTAACTTTAATCCTTCATTTTCAACTTTCCTCTTCCTCCCTTGTCACAGTCTCTGCCAAGAATGGCACAGGGAGGATGGTAGGTGGAAGGGTGAAGGGTAAGGATAACTACTGCAAAATGGATTCTTCCCATATATTCAAGGTCTTGGGGGAAAAAGATCTCCTCCAGTATGTGATCTCCATGGGCCATGATCTTTGTCAGGTAATATCCAACTGCTCCATCATGGACTACAGGGAAAACCTGTTCTGCCATGTGGATCCCTAATTTCCCCTGCTCCTTTTGAGCTTGATGTCCATTGCAGAACTGTTTCTCTCTGTCATGGTGTCTTGGGAAAATTTGGGAATAGGAATAACAGTTCTTTACTAGGAATATTAACAATACAAATGTAGTTGTAAAACAAACAAACAAGAAAACAAGCAAACAACAATCCTAGAAACCCTGACAGAGTCAGAGCTACAACCTGACACCCTGTTGGTCAGGGTGTTGGAAGCAGTCCAAAAGTGAGTCCTCCTGGAGTGGCAGATTTGGTTCTGTTGGAGCAGAGATGATCCTGTAGAAGAAGGGTCTAGGCTTTGTCCAAGAATCAGGTAAAGCTAGATACCTTGTGTTCCTATGTCTCAGTTTTTATCTAGGTAGGAATGGTTGGCTCCCCCCACTGGGTGGAGCATCTCACAATGGGATGATGGAATTACGTCCTGTCAGTGGTGAGCCTTAATGGCCCATTAGCAGAAAATATCCCCCTGGAGGAAGGACAGGCAGTGAAAGAGATAAGGAACACTGCCCCACCTGGTTTTAACAGTTTGCCCATTATCAGAAGGCACCCACCCCCTTCACGCAGAGTTACAAGAGAGAAAGAAAAACATCTCCCCAACTGCTTTCAGCAGATGAAAGAGAACACACATTTTTGGTTCCATAACCCAAGACAATGGGGCAGCCCTGGTCTCTTCTCACTGAAGTCACCTCTGCACCCCATCAAAGATAGTGCTTTGCCGTGGGGCATCCAATGCAGTGTTGTATCCAGTAGTGTTAGTGCTGTTCTTACAGAAAGAAAAATGTGATCCAGAACTCTTAGATATCTCCCTGGAATTTTAGAGAACAATTACTAATACCAGTATTAATATTTTAATTTATTATTATTGTTGATAATATGTTTTTCTCTGTTTGTTAGTATTTGAAATAGTGATATGTAATTACCAGAATGTGTAAGAAATGGAAAGTAGCGCAGTCTTGAAACTAAAGATAAGGAACATAGAAGTTTTCTCTCAAATCAAGCAGGAATGCAAAAATGTTATTTGACAAAAAGATAACTTTAAATACTCTGAAATGCCTAATTGTTTATATTTCCTAATTTTTGCACAACTTTCATTCCACTTACTCATTGCTGAATTGCAAATCCTTTAGTGTCAGTAAACAGATAGGATATCTCAAGAAACCAAAAAGCATCTGCATTACAGAAAATCCTTATGGATAATAGTAGTCTCTGCCTTTTTCTTGACTATTGTGAATATCTGAATATTTTGACTGTAAAATGATGTGGATAAAAATGATTGTGGTTTTGTGGTTTCTTTGCACTAGGATTTTGTTCAGTGGTGTTTTGAAGAAAATAATGTATATTGTATTTTTATGAAAATTGTTCTTTAATATGAGCATAATAACCTGTAATTTCAAGTGTTAATGTTTCAAACAAAAATATCCAGAGTGTCAATTAAGGGTGTCTGTGAAAACAACTCAAAGCTAATTTCTTTAAAGCTGTATCATACTAAGCAAAAGTATATATATATATAAAAGACAAATTGCAAATAATTTAGTTACTACTTCAATTTTTAACTTTGTTCATGTCAGCCACTTGAAACTCAAAATTGTTTGAAGAACAAAAGGGTTCTTTAAAAATGGCACTTTGATGTACATCCATCAAGACAGAGGTAGGAAATGAGTGACTAAAGTGTATTGAAATTTTTTTTTTTGCCTGTGCTTGTGCTTGGTTGCACTTTTGTTATTGCTCAGTCCAAATCCTGTCCATTGTTTGCACCAATAATCCCTTCCTCTTGGCTACATTATAGTGTTCCCTTGCAGTAGAGATTTACAGTTAGAAATCTGCGTCCCATTCTAGCCTAAATTCACAGTAATAAACCCAAAAATCTTTTTATTCCTTGCTTAAGTCTCTTCTGTCTCAGTGCTCAGAATACTTCTCTGATGCACATTTCAACACATACCAAATCCCTATGCAATTTTATCTGAGATGGATTCAATTCACCTCTGAAGACAATATTTATTAGTTCTCCAGACAAATTAAAAGACCCTGACGGTTAAATGAAGTCCCATTTTATGTCTTAAGATTCTCCGTAAGGGACATTCATGTCTGTAACTTCATTATCTGCGTACATTTCTCTAATACAAACAATGACTATCAATTAAAATGAGATTGAAGTGGGGCTTGGGGCAAGTATAATTTTCTTTTAATATGCATTTGAAACATCATTGCAAAAGGAAATGGTTGTGTTTTAATGGCTTCTCCTTTGAAGTTAAGGAGATACAAATCTGGGACTCAGTTCAGCTGCTTTGCAGCAGTTCTTCCATAGTACAATGCTGGGAGGAAATGAACTGCACCTTTGAGAGAATTTCACTGCATAGTCACAATCCCTGAGGATATTAAAACCTCCGTAGCAGTTTCAATAAGTTCATTTTTCTGTCTCTAAGTAAAGGCTATATGACCTGAAGTCCCATATGCCATGGATATTCTGCTTATAGCTGCTTATAATATCAGCTGATCTGCATTACAGAGGTATGAAATTTCTACAAAATAATTGTCATTTAATTCACTAAACATTTAAAAATTATTGAAGAGAGCTGAAGAGAGGAAATGAAAATAAAAAGTTGCTTTAAAAGGAAAAACAAATTAAACACTTGGGCATAGCTGAGAGATCTTACCTTGACTAAGTCACAAATTTATAAAATGTAACAGTCTGAAGTTTTTAAGTGTCTTTGGTCATTTTGTGATGCCCTTGAATTTATCTAGGAATATAAATAGAAACACTGGATAATAATTACCTATTTTGAGTCTGCATGGATTTTCTCCAGACTGTTCCCCTAATCTATTCCACATTGAAACTCTAAGGGAATGCAATCAAAGGCAATAAATGAACTTACTTTGAAGCTCTCTAAGGCATTCTCAATTTGCCATCAAACTATTACTGTAACAAATTATATTTGTGAACTCTGCAAAAAGGCCTTTTGTGTTGGATTCCTTTATACATGTTCTATCTGAAAGGGAAATCTGCTGCAAAACAGAAGACAGACAATAAAATGTTTTTCTGCGGAAAAGGTTTAAATTTGAAGTATTTAATGTCAGACTTCTTATTGCCACTTATTCACATAATTTTTATCAGTCGCTTCTAATTTCTTTCATGGAAAATCCAAAATTAAAGTTTTCAGAGCCAGAAGAAAAGCTAAATGTTATCTATGACCCAAATTCCTATGATGAAAAGATTTAGTGTTACAATAAACAATGAACTATGGTAAAATAAGCAGAGAAAGCTGCTCTTCATAATTATAGTCCTTCAGCAAGTTTGGTTAAAAAAAAAATCAATTTCAAAGCCCAAAATAGGGGAAATGTAGTAAAGAAAAATTCCTGTTAAGAAAGCAAAATTTTTTTTGCTTTGATTGTGGGGATTTTTTTGTTGTTGTTTGCTTGTTTTGTGGCTCTAACTTAAAAATACACAAAAACAATGGTGTTTTTCAAAATTACCTAGGAATATTTTCAATTTAATGGTATTTCCACTCCAAAATGGTCTTGAAGTATCAGTGAAAAGAGTTGAGCTGGGGAAAATATAATCAATTTAAAGCATAACTCTTTTATTTAGCCGTGGCAGAAGAAACATTTTTCATGAGTACAGTATTAGGACCTTGATTATACTTTAAAAGATGCAAAAGTAGTAAATATAATTACTCATTATTTTAATTGGAAATATACAAACATAACTTAAACTGAATATGTTACACCTGAGACTCATTAACCCCAAGCCAGACTTTAAGCTGAAATTGCTTTCATAAATATTAAGTACTATATGACATATATTCTTGATACAGTGAGCCTGTTTTCATATTGAACTTGACTCTATTATATATATGCAAAAAGGGCAAAATCAAATGCAAACTTCCACTGACTTAATGAGCAACTCCTATAATCCCGCCAATACATAAAAAAAATATATATTTTAGTTATATTTAATAATTACTGTGGGTATGCTTATCAAGTTCTCTATTTTTTATACAAGAAAGACCTTTTCCCAACACATTATGATTTTTTCTTGGCTTCTGTTGCTTATCTGCCTTTCACAGTTGCATTATTTGTACTTTACAATTTCATTTATAGTTTGCAGAAATGTGTAAATTATTCCAAACAGGGAGGAAGACCACTAGTTTCTCTGCTACTTAATGAAATTTTCTACTGATCTTCTTTAGTAAGTCCTGAATTCCTTAGAACTCTTAAAACAAAAGACATTTTTATCCTTCAGTAGGAACTCTTGGTTAGAAAGAACCTAAGGCATGATGGAGCGGTGTTCCAGGATAAAACATCTATTTATCTGTCTACAATTCTGAATGTGTTTCTTGTTGATTCCCTGATATTGTTTGAAGAAAATTTGATTAACTATGAATTACTGATTCTGACTATCTCCAGAGATGGATGGATGGATGGATGAATGAATGAATAAATGAAGCTATGGGGAAGAAATGTAGGGTAGGATAGAAATAAATATGTGTATTTCATACTTCTGATATAAATCATATCAATCTGGAACAGGATGCAAGGTTTTAGAAAATAACCATAGTATTTCAAACTATGTTGTTCACTGATGCAGCAGTTAAAGCACGTGAATTAAACTAGAAAGTAGCAGTATACTCCATGTAGTGCCCATACAGAACCATAGGTGGAGGTTAGCTAAAATTTTATGTTATCCCTTAGGTTAGTTTTGTGGGGGAAAAGAGAAGGGGAAATTGTGTCTAAAACACATGGCTGTTGTGAGGTTGTTTGGCACTGTGGTCTTTAGGGCTCCTGAAGGATTTTGTTACAAATAAGCAACTCCATTCCTCATTTCCACTGTCAAGTGACGGAATGTTACTTGTAGATAAACTGCTTAATCTCAAGATAAAACAAGGTCTGTAGATGGTGTCATCTGCACACACTGAGCAGGAACCAAGAACAGGCTTCTCTATTACAACTCTCTTAATTCATCTGGGTGGCAGTGAAGTTCACAGAGAGAAGTAGTATGTTTGTACACATCTCCACATGAAAAAGGCAGTCAAATGTACACATGGTAGCACATGAGTTTCTGTAATCAAGACCTATAATTATACCCTGCCTAACTTCTGCTTGAAATATATATCTCTATTTCAGTGTTTTCTGGCTGTAGCCCACTGTGGCCAAGGCAAATGGTCAAAACCAACTCAGAATAAGGAAAGCTCTGGCCAGTTCTGGGACCTTATAAAGCCTACAGCATTGAGTAGTAATGGCAAAGTTGAATTTACTGGGCTACATTTTCACGGAGCTGCTACATTTTGGCTTGTTACTTTGACTTTTTGTATGACAGAATTAAATGGCATTTTATACAGGCTGTGCAGATAAATTGGCTTTTGTGGTGGGATGGATTTTAGTTGGATCAGGTTTTTTGGGTTTTTTATAATGTTTGATTGAAATTAATACTTTTACTATAACCTTATCTTTTAAAGAACTTACTGTAATTTAGATCAAGTATAATTATGAGGGGTTTGATTAAGTATAGACAGAAGTTATAGATTATATCCTGCATTTCTGAAAAGAAAAAAACATGATAAATAATGCCAGCCATACATGTCTGCAGGATAGGGACTGGCACTGTACTTCTCTGTTTGGAAGTGACTGCAGCCCTATTATTATTATTTATAGAAAAGGAATCAGTAACTGAAGTATTTTATTTCTCACCAATATGCATATGAAGATCCACATTTGTTGTTTTCCAGTTGTATTTCTATGAAGAATGAGTAGAACTAAATGAAATTATATAGGGAACAGCTAGAGTGAAGTCAAAGTAAAAATGTTAAACCTGAATTCTGATTGTCAGTGGCTTGGAAAGATTAAGACTTAACAAAGAACATGTTTTTAATTGGAATTTTACTGCTGAAGTAGTATAATGACAATAAGAATCCAGAATAAAGCTCTACTTTCCATTCAAGAAAGACAGTTGAAAGAGCCCAAACACTGGAAAAGATAGGAATTTGCTGATTATCATTTCTTTTTTTCTTTTTTCTTTTTTTTTTTTTTTTTTAAGAGCAGCAAAAACTTCAGTAAAGAGATGGATTTCAATGAGAAAACAAGGTATGATTTCTGGTTTTGGTTTTTTTTTTTCCTTTTAGATCTTTTTCCATTAGCTTAATTATTCAAAGGTTCTGTAGACTGCTTTTGTAGATAACAAGTAACACGTACTTCTCAGATTGTGGACCTCACCTCTCACTTGACACACGACTAACATTTAACAAAGTATTTATTTCTAAGTATTTTTGGTTTTGCACATAAATGAATGATTGCTGGCAAATCTTTTTTATTTTCTTAGTGTCATTACAAGGCAGTGTCTCTTTTCCCAAGCATGGGATAATGTCCATGTTGTGTATGTGTTTCAGATGTATAGTCTTTCCTCAAACAAATTAAAACTCTTTAGTAAATTAGATTTACTGATTTAAAATAAATTTATTATTCTTCCTGATTAGCACAACTAAATGAGCTCGGCCTATTTAATTTATGTAGAAATTTATAATATAACTTAGTAATTGTGTAGAAATTCCTAGAGAAGGAAATTACTTCTGATAAAAAAGCTCATCTAATAGAAAAACATAAGATCTGGTAACTATAAAATGATATCTAGTACACCGTAATTTAAAAAAATCAACCTTATTAAATCATCTGGTTTAACCTAATAAGTTTTAGCCTTAACAAATGTGAAAGTTAACAACATAACATAGCAAACATAAAAGTGAAGGTTATGGTGAAAATCAAAACAGGGCAATGATGTTTACTGATGCTCTCTCTGTATATTTTCCAGAACAATTTATTTACCATTAGGTGGTTCCTTGAAGATAACATCTCTATGGTTGGTAGGTTGTCATGGATTCTTATTGACAAAGTGTGTGAGTTGGCTTACTTTTCTTTCTTCCTCTTTTTCTTTCCCACTCCTTCTTTTCCCCATTTTTCCCAGAGGTTTTTATTTCAGAATATCTATTAAATACTCCAGTCTTATAATTTATTAAAAAATTTATTCCATACTAACTGTAAAGGTCTTGTCTGAAGCTTTAAAATAACCTTCAGTTTAATTACATTATTTAGTTGATGTGAATGCTAAGCCGTGTTACGATTATTATACCTGACATTACCTTATCTGAATTGGTTTTATCTTCTTTCAAATTCTGTTGCACACTTCATCCAGAAATTGTTTTTATTACACTTACAATAATATATAATATATATATATATATTTGAATTAAAGAGAAGAAAAAGTAAAAACCTTCAGCCAACAATTCCCAAAGTCTCATTAAAATGCAAATCATTATTTGGTTGCTTTCAAAACTGCTCCTCTCATAAACAGACATGAACATCATTTTGTGTTACTCTCAGCTCCTAGGCATATAACAGCTCTCACAATTGCAGTGGGATAGTCTTGGCTAAGGGACAGGTGCCTGCCCAGCTGCTTGCTCTCTTGTTCTCTCTCCCCAGCAGGGCAAGGGGAGAAGACAGGGTGAGGAAGCTCGTGGGTTAGGTGGACAGGTGGATCACTTAATAGTTACTGTCACAGTTGAACAAAATCAACTTGCATAAACTTAATTTATATTTTTTTCACTTAAATTCTGATAGGCACAAATAGTATCTTTCTGTCTCCACCTTTTCCCATGCCTTATTTAACTCCTTTGCTTTCAACTCCTCCAAGGCCAGATTGATTCTTTTATTTCCCCTGGGAATGGAAGACTGCAATGAGCAACATAGTTTCTGTTGCTCCTTCCTCATGTTTGTCCCCTGCTCCAGCATGGGTCCTCCATGGGCTAAAGTCCTTCACAAAATTTCTGTTCCAGCATGGCCTTTTTGCAGTGAATACCTTCTCCATCCTCTGGAACACCTCCTATTTCTGCTTATCTGACCTAGGCATTCCCTCTGCTGTTTCTCACAATTTCTGTTTTTCCCTGCTTCTCTGATTTTTTCTTCTAATTTTTTATTAATTTTATTTTCACAGAGTCATCACAACCTGGATGACAGGCTCTGCTGTGTTCTCTTGTGGAGTCAGATACTACCTTCTGGGTCTACCATAGGGGCACACACTGGCCTCCCTCCACTGCCAAAATCTTGTCATGTAAATTAAATAGAGTGTTTGCAAAATATTTAACTGGAGGGCATGACACTATAAACTACTAAACTGTATAAACCTGCTGCATATTATATGGAGGTGGAAGTGTTTACTCTGTTCCTGGAAGGACATCATCTCCTGAGCTGAAAACAAGTCGCTATACTCTTTGCTAATTTGAATAATCACTTTTCCAAACAATCCTTTAATTTTATTAAACCTTCCTTTATTAAACTGAGTTTCCCTGTAATAGAATTTTCCATGGGAAATGTACTTATGCCCTGTAACTCAGGCATTAGTTGATATTGATTTTGAAAAGTAAAGGTTGATCTCTTCAGAAGCTTTCACTTTAGAGTGGGTCTACTTTCTATAGGGATCTTTAAAAGACAGAATAATGGGAACATTCTTTAAAGATAAATGTTAAATAAAAAAGAAAAATGTTAAATAAAAGAAAACATGACCTTCACAACTGAAAAAATTTGTTACCAGATGAATTAAGTTTTAATAACCTTGTATTCTGCATGCAGAAAAACAGGTAAAGGTCCTGAACAGTGTTACTTTTTTCTGTTTACACTTTTTGCTGATTGACTCTGTCCACAAACCAATTAAAATCTACTGCTATTTAGTTATCTTCAGCTCTTATCTGCAGGGTGCTGAACTCCTTGGCTTGATTAAATCATGATAAAACACTTTTTTGAATAGAGGTGTAGCCACTGCCCTTTCTAAAGGGGTAAAGCATAGGAAGAGAAATAATTTGTGCTTCCATAAAGATATAATCTAAACTTTCTAACAGCTCTATGCCCAGGACAGCAAGCCTAAGTGTTTGACTTAATTCAAATGAAAGATCTCTTGTAAGACTATAAATTGTAGATGTTTCCTCCACAACATAATAAGTTTTGATAGTTTTTTCATACAACATCAAAGAATCATGAGATCATAGGAAAAAGTGAGGAACGCTCCCTGCTTTCTAATTGTAAATTTCTGTTGATCTTCCAAATAAGACGCTTATAGGGAAAAATTCAAATAAGAAGATGTTTAAAGAGAAAAACTATAAACATTAATGACATGATATTAAAAGGGGGGATAAGGAATTAACAATTTTCTCTTTTCATGTGGGATGAAAGTGCCAATTATTCAGGAAAAAATTGTCCGTGACCTGCTTCACCACACAGACCTGCACAAGGCTGTTGGGCTGGGTGGAATCTACCCAAGGGTACTGAGATAGCTGGAAGAAGATCTCACTGAGCCACTTTCAATCATTTATCAGCAGTCCTGTGTTGCGTCTCAGCCCCAGGGCGCTGGGTGCTGCGACCGTGCGTATCTGGTTTTGGCCCAGCTCAGTATTCAGGCTGGGCCCCCGGCTGCTTTTTGGATACGCTTCAGTAAAATTCGTTGGTGGGGTTTTTGGCTTGCAGGCAGCTCAGCTCACGCTGACATGGCGGTGGTAAAAGAGGGGACTTTTAGAGGCTTTGAAAAAGAGGCTTTATTTGGTGGGGGAGTCAGGGGTTCCCCCAGCCTCAGGTCAGTGCCTCTCAAAAGACCCCGGACCTGGGCTGCAGGGCGTTTTTGTACAAAGAATCTCAGGGGTGGGTACAACGTGTTTAAACCAATAAAACAATTAAAACGATACATGCCAGCTAGATTACATAAACACTAACAAATCCCGAATAGGTCGGGGGGTGGTCTCTCAGGGTTTTGCCAACTACGGGCCAAAGTTCTTGGACCTTGAAGATAAAGATTTTATGATGGACAAAGGGAAAAAATCATACATGAAACAGGGATGTAACAAAAAGGGAACCAATAGGGAAGAGACTCTGTACAGAGACTCTGGTTGTCTTAGAAACTTTATCAACTACCTTGAAACAAAGGGGCTCTTTCAGGGTATCTACTATACTAAAACTTACAATATAAAAAAAACTATACTACATTTATAACTAAAACCTAGAAAACATTTTTTTACACAGCCACAGTCCTGGGTAACTGGGTGGGTTCCAGTTGACTGGAAGTTAGCAAATGAGTTACCCATCTAAAAGAATGGCCATAAGGAAAATCCAGGGAACTTCAGGGCTGTCAGAAGTGCACTTTACAGAAAGGAAATAAAACACTGATGCTTTGTCTTTTTCAGTTGCATATGTTATAGTTTCTTACACAACCATATTTTTTAATGCTCCCAGAATTGTCAACAAAATAGTAGACCTTGACAGATTTAGAGATGGGCAGAGAACTGTCTGCAATTCAGCGAAGGCAAATGCAGGATCCTGCACCTGGAGAAGAGTAACTCCCATGTACTAGTACAGGTTAGGGGTAAACCTGCTGGAGAGCAACTCTTTGGAAAAGGATCTGGGAGTCCCGGTGGAAAACAAGCTGCCATGAGCCAGGAGTGCCCTTGTGGCCAAGATGGCCAGTGCCATCCTGGGATGCATTAGGAAGAACATTGCCAACAGGTCGAGGGATCCTGACCCTCTATTCAGCCCTAGTGAGGCCACATCTGGAGTGCTGCACTGGGCTTCAGAACAGCAGAACAGCTGGAGCCAGTTCTGGGCTCCTTAGGACGAGAGAGACATGGAGCTCATGGAGTGAGTTCCACTTGAACATGAGGAAGAACTTTACTGTGTGGATGACTGAGCACTGGCATGGGTGGCCAGATTCTGTGAGATTGTAGAGTTTCCTTCTCTGGAGATATTTAACAACTGTCTGGATGCAATTCTCTGTTCTAGGATGACTCTGCTTCAGCAGGGAGGCTGAACCAGATGACCCACTATGGTCACTGCCAGTCCTACTCATTCAGTGATTGATTCTCTGATTCTTTGGCTGCTGGCTAGGTGCAACCCACAGGAATTATTTATTCCACCTTTCTGGTGTTAAATTCTCTTAAATTTATAAACAAATGCAATTATTTTAAAAATCTTTCCGAATATACACATAGCATTGATATTTTTTTTTTCCTTTTTAATTTTTCCCCCTAGAAAAGAAGAGGGAAAAAAAAATGTCACTAGGTCTCTAATCTAAAGCATTATATTAATGTTTCAAGGTTACTTCTGTATTATTTGAAACTTTAAAACTCTCTCTCTTTTAAATTCCCCCTCACTAGACTGTAAAGTAGAAGCATAAATGCCATTATTTTGGGTATTCAGCATGGACAGATAAAGAGAAAGCAGTTACATTATAAATATGTGCACTAATTTTAAGATATGCTGTTGGCTCTAGAAGACTGTTTTCTACGAGTCAGTATTTACTGATGCAGAGAGGACCAGTAAACTTTTTTTTAGAAATGCCTAGGCATTTGGCTCCTCCAAAAATTGAATGAGACATTTAGTTACAAATATGACATCAACATATGATTCTGGGTTCAGTTTTTAAAATTGAGGGCTAATGGAATCAATGTTTTCACCAGATCAGTGAAAAGTTGTCAGATGCAACCTTTTTTTTTACAGCAAGATAGAAAATGCAGCTGCATACAAAACTTCAAAACTAAATTCTCAAGTTTTTTTTAATTGTAAAGTGTTTCATATGTCTTGTAGTATGTGTTACTTTATATCTAATTGTAAACTGTTAAAAGTTGCTGTCCAGTCTGATTTCCTCTACTCTAGACAGATGTAAGCCTATATTTTTAATATGAAGCTAAGATAAATGTCTCAGTACAAGGCATGAAATAATCTTCCAGAGTTTGCACTGACTATAGAGAAAACTTAATGAAGATTTTAGGCTGAAATCCTGATTATCATACAGCTAAACTTATGTCTAACGAATTTCATCTTGCTGCTTTTTCCTGCCTAGATGACTTAATTTCTGAGAGCAGTTTTAATTTCCTCCATTGGTGTGTAAATATTTACATTACTTAACTATTCCTAGGGGAGTGGAAAACAAAGAAAACTATCAACAACATAAAATTAAACAATACAAAAATACTCTAGTTGTTGATCCATAGCTTTCACATTTTGGAAAGTAGTATATTTTTAAGATGGTTCTCTTCAGGGTAACCTGATGCAGAAGTACACAGACCAAAAAAGGACCTTATGATCAACATTTTTTGATCAAGAAAGTACAACTTTTTCCGTTTGTTGGAATCAACCTTCCTTTGCAAAAACATCTGGAACCATTCATCTGTTGCCAAAGAGGAGAAGAGAGACTGCAAAATTTTTAGGCTTTGCTACAATATATTTCAAGTATCTCCTTTGAAAATAGGTCATCAAATTAATTGGTATTTCTGATAAAACTCTTGAATACAACAGTTTCAGTGTCTGTCAAAGCTGTAGAAGTAGTAATTTTTTTTTTTTTTTGTTTCCATACTGTTGGTAATGACAGCACAGAAGAGTTTATATTGGGCAGGATCAGCCCAATTGGCCAGATCTGGTGTTAAGTAACTTGGTCGTTATTGTGGTAAATGTCTATCCCAATGCTTAAATGTACCCATTACTTTCAATGTAGCCTTTAACAGTCCATTGTATTGGTCAGTTTTACCAGAGGTTGATGCATTTACAGGGGATGTGACACATCCACTCAATGCCGTGACCTTTGGCCCATGTTTTTATGAAGTTATTTTGGAAATTAGTTCTGTTGTCTGGCTTACTTCTTTCTAGGGTGCCATGTCTCCATGCGACTTCCTTTTCAAGGCTCAGGGTAGTATTTCAGGTAGTAACACGGAGCAGAGAATATATTTCCAACTACCCAGTGGTTCCTTCTACCCTTGTAAGGACACGGTGCTTTCCTTGGTGGGGTGTTTTGGAGTGCGATATAAATATGGGAAGGCCTGGCAGCTTGATTGTATTTCAGATAATTCCCTCAGATACTGGATACCTTTCTCTATTGGGGTCCACTTGCCTGGCTGGCATATAGAAACTTCCTTGAAGTATACCTTTTTCCTTTACACTAGATGGGATTTGCCTCCAGAGGCTAAGAACTTGTGTCTCTTTTCCAATCACCTTTTCAGTGCCCCCTTCCCTAGAAAGTTATCCCAGTGGCTTGGCTTCCCTACCCTCTAACTCCAGGCTCCTGATCTCACCAGCCAGAGGGTGGTAAACTGAACTGGAACTTCACAAACATTTTTTTGTTCCTTCTTGGTCAACTTAATAAATAAAAACATTATCACTACATTGTTTGAGTTACTTTTGCTGTGATTTATATTAACAGTATTTTTACATCAAAGGTTATGTGGAGACAAATTTTTAATTTTTCAAGCAGTGAGGGAAAGATATTTTTGAAACACATCATTAATCTATATATTCTTTCTCAGAGCTGTTTTCTGTTTATGCATAAAACTCCCATCATGGTATCTGCCCCATCACATATACATCACCAAGTCTTGTGAAAGTATAGATTTTAAGAGAGCTCTGCAAATCCTCTGGTTCCAAACCTCTTGTAAAAGCAGAGCCAAGATGATCTTGATGCCTTGAGAGGCAACCTGGAACAGAGGCTAGGCAGTGTTAAAGGAATAAAGTAGGTATTTATTAAAAGGCCTTCAAAGAATACACCTTGGGTAGTACAAGAGCCTGGCCAAGGCTACACCCAAGATGGATGATGGGTCACGTGTTCTCACACTTTTATAAGTTTTGGTACATTGACATATTGGGGTTAATTGTCCAATTACAGCTTCAGGTTATGAAGTCACATCCTTCCAGTTTGCTCTCCTCAATTCACTGTTTATACTTTTTGGGCCTGAAGCTGCAACGGTGTCCATGGTTCTTGGTGGAAAATTATTGTTTTGTATAACTAAACTGTGAAGAGAACTTGCTAACCCTTTATATGAAGTTCAGAATTGTATATTAATGCAGTACAAAATCTGGAAAACATGAAAGCTAAAACTTAAAGGAATCAAAGTCCTTGTCAAGCTGAATCTTGAACTCCTCCAGTGACAGAAATTCTGCTTTGTCTGTGTGCCACCTTATCTAATGTTTGAACCTTCTCATAAAGAGGGATTTCTGTCTTTTATTTAGGCAGAATTTCCCTTGAAGCAACTTGTGCCTGTCACCTCTTGTCCTGTCACCTTGCAGCCTAGTGAGAAGACAACCTCTATAAGTTCTCTGAAACTCCCTTTTAGCTACTCAGAGACTGTGATTAGGAGTTCCCCTCTGAGCCTTCTCTACTCTAGGCTGAATAAACATGATTTCTTCAATCTTTCTTCATGTGCCAAGTCATTCAACCATCTAATCATATTGGCGGCCCTTTGTTGGACCCTCTCCAGTTGTTCAATGTCTCTCTTAAACTGGTGAATCAAAACAGTCAATCAAGCATAACAATCATCTCAATGAGAATTCATGTTGAGAACTGCCAACTTACCGTATCTTCAACAACTAAGACAGATGGCCCTAGGTAATTATTGAGGGCTTTACCCAAAATATCATAAAACGAACTCTGTTGGCATAAGTTGCTTTGGTTTGTTTGACTTTTGTTTGTGTTGTGTGTGTTTGTTTGTTTAATTTTAAATAAAAATGAAAACAAAATCTAAGTTTTAATAATAAAATTTTTCTGATTTTCTTTGGTTTGTGAAAAATTGGGCATAAACTAGCAGTGTATGCTGCTAAATGCATTGATAAGATCACAGCCAGGAAGCTGAGCAGGGTGACTATTCTCCTCTGCTAAACATTTCTGAGATCACAGAAATGGAATTCTCCACCTAGTTCTGGACCTTAGAGCACAAGAAAGAGACTATCATAGAAACAGAATCACAGAACAGGTAAGACTTGAAGGGACAGCTGGAGGATCACTTAGTCAAATCTCCTTGATCAGGCAGGGTTCCTTAGAGCATATAACTGAGTATTATGGCCAGGACTGAACATCTTCAGAGAAGGAGATACAGTGACACTGCACGTCCTTATACTTCATATACGGCCCGGTGAAAAATGTTTAAATGTTTAAAGATTATTAACAACTCTCTCTGGCAGGAAATCGAACTAAAATTGAACTATCAAAACGTTTAAACCGTAAGTTTTAAAAAATGTATCTTGAATTGAACCTTATTTTTTACTCTGAAATCTGATGCCTTAATTGACATTCAAAATCTGAAATTTATTTTGAAGATTTACCAGAAGTTAAACAAAATAATTATTTGGTTTGTGTACTTTGGTTTAAAGTAATTTTAGCCACAAAATGTTAATGATATCATCATGTCATTATTACTGAGTCAAGGCACCCATTGATGACAAGATTTCAGTTCTACAAAATACTGACAATCTTAGATATGCTGTAGAAGGATTGGGTCTGGATCCAATGAAGGATCAACCTTGTCATTGTAATTGAGAGAATACACAGTTCAGCATGCAACTTGCATATTTTGCAGCTTTTAGCATGAGGGTTATATGAATGGATATATATAATTATAAAAGAAGTTTTGTAGGTTTGATTCCATGTGAGATGTAAATAAAATACAAAACATAAATATTACACTTTTTGTATGCCTTGATAAGAGATGAAGTGCAATGATTACTATGGATGAAATTCAGTTTACATCTTGAAAGTGTTTTCTACTAGTGCAATAGGTATTTTAGATATACAAATGGTTAGAGATCTGTCACTGTATGCATAGAAATCTCTATTAATGTCACATAATATATTAAATTATTTTAAAAATACTTAATATGCTATTTCTAGCCCCTGTTGTTCTTTAAGCAAGATATGCAGGACAGCAAGTGGCAGAAAGACCGGTGTAAGTAATCTTGTGCCTTTGTAATATTCAAGTCAGTAACATACTGGAAACGAAACAAAAATCAGGGTTGCTTTAATGAACCATCTTGTAACTGTATTATACGACTTTTTTCTTCACACCTCAAGATTAATACATGCTTAAGGGTGCAAAGAGCACAGCTTTAAGAAATACTTGCTGAATAGTTATAGATGTTCTCATTACCTAATGATGGTTTTCATGTGTCTACAAGATGAGAAGGAATTTCTGGCCTTTTTAAGATAGACTTAGATCAATTAATTTGAGTAGAAAACAAGTGTTCTGAATGCAGATGTAAAAGAAAAATGCCTAAAGGTTTAGCATTCCAGTCTCTTATTGACTGCTCTCTGTAAATATATTCTGGTTTTGGCTGGGGTGAAGTTATGAAGTGAACTCTCTTTATAGCTATCTGCATGGTGCCGTGTATTTGATTTGTGTGGCCAGGTTTTGGTAGCAGGAGGGCTGCAGGGATGTCTTCTGTAAGAAGTTGCTAGAAGTTTAATCCATGTCCAGCAGAGCCAATGCCAGTCAGAGCCAAGACAGGTACGCTGCTGGCCAAGGCTGGGACAATTAGAAATGTTGGTAAAAACTCTGTGATAATGTATTTAAGAGGAAAATAAAAGATATTGCACAAATATAATTGCAGCCAGAGAAGAGTGGGGTGAGAACATGTGAGAGGAACAACTCTGCAGACACCCAAGTGAGTGGAGTAGGAGGGGCAGGAGGTGCTCCAGGCACTGGAGCTGATATTCCTTTGCAGCCCATGATGCAGACCATGGTGAGACAGCTGTATGCTTGCAGCCTGTGGAGGATCACAGGAATGCAGAGATGCATCTGTAGGCAAAGGAGGAGATCCAGGCTGCAGAAAGTGGATGCCTGAGAGGAGACTGTGACTCCATGCAAGACTTGTCCTGGAGGAGGCTCCTGGCAGGGACCTGCAGACCAGTGGAGAGGAGGCCATGATGGAGAAGGTTTCCTGGTAGTACCTGTGAATCTGTGGAGGACTCACACTGGAACAGGCTCTGCCTGAGGGACAGCACCTTTTGGAAGAGTGACCCATGCTGCAGCAGCTCATGGAGAGCTATTGCCTGTGGGATGAACACATAGTGGAAAAGGTGGTGGAGAGCTGTCTCCCATGGAACAGATACCATGGTGCAGCAAAAGAATTACTCTCCCTGAGCAGAGGGAGAAATAACTTATGACGAACTGTCTTTAATCCACATTCCATTTTCCTGAGCCACTGGAGGAGAAAGTATTGCTCAGGAAGGAGGGAGAGGTGGAGAGAAAATGTTTTTCAGGTTTATTTTGTTTCTCGTTATCTTGCTCTGATTATTTTAGTAATAAATTCAAGTAATATCCCAAATTCAAGGCTGATAACACACCATAGTTTTGGCTACTGCTTAACAGTACTTGCACATCATCAAGGCTTCCTCTGTCTTTCTCCCCACGCATACCATCCCCACAAAGTGAGTTGACTGGATGTCAGCAAGAGACTGAGATGACAGAGCCAGCACAGCTGAGCTGAGCTGACCAAAGGGATAGCCAATGCCATACCACATCGTGTTAAGCAGTAAAAGCAGGTGGAATGAATAAAGAAGCAGAGGAAAATTCATGTATTTGCAATGGTGTTTGTCTTCCCAAGAAACATGTGCCAAAGGCCTGCTTTTTTTGAAATGAGTAAGCATCTGTCTTATGGAAAGTAGTAAATTGAATCTGTATTTTACCAGTGCTTGCAGCTTTTTGTGTGTGTGTAATTAAACGGGCATTACCTTGATGCATGAGTCTGTTCTCATTCTTTCTATTTTTCTTCCCATTCCCAGGCTGGGGTGAGTGAGTGAGTGGGTGGGTGGGTGAGTGGGTGAGTGAGTGGGTGAGTGAATGAGTGAGTGAAAGGTAGGCTGGGTGTTTAGCTACTGTTCAGGGTCAGGCCATCATGCATACCTAAGTTATGTAGGCCATGAGATTCATCTGGGGAGTAATCTGTATGTAGTTACTGTGTGTGTGCTTCATTGTCTCAACAACTTATTCAGGAAAATTAAAAATTACAAAATCACCTTGATTAAGCAGAAAATACTGTAGAAATAAGCAAAGCATTATTGTTTAAATCTATTCTCCTATTTATCCAATACACCACTGAATCATGATCTATTCTGTGAAGAAATCTGCTTGTCCCAGAATAATCAGTCGTCAAGTTCTATTTCACGGGAGCATGAGAAATCATTAAATGTTATTTTGTCTCTTCTGGAACAGAGGTGAAACTAAGTCTTAAATTTTCTATAATGTTTTTCAATAAGTATACTGTGGATAGTTCTGACTACTTTTTGGTCTATCAAGAATTTACCCTGGAAAATTCTTAAAAAAATCTGGGGTTTGTGTTTCTCACAGTAGATATTTAGCATGCACAAATAAACTATTGTGTGCTAATACACTTACTGTTACTGTTACCATTTCAACTTCCATTAAAAAAAAGGAAAAGGTTTTGGATTTAAGTGGTAAATGAACAAAATTGTTATTATGCAAGACTACAAAAAAACCCAAACAAACCAACAAACCCAGAGCTTTTGTTTTCCAAGCTCTTTGTCATTTAAGAATCTCAGACGCACACCGGAAAGGCTTGGTGTCATTTCTCCAAGATTTTATGGAAAGGTTCACTTGAGAGAAATTCAACACACTTTTGGATTTTTTCTGTGTTACACATGAACAATATCTTTCAAATCGTGTTTTAATTATAATGCAAAAAACAGCCCAGATAAGGGAAAATAAAGGCAAATTTTGAGTTTAAATGCTGTGGTGATGCCCAGAGATGGAGAGGATGATTGTATTCTGATTAAAAATTAGAAGAAAATGAATAAGCAAATTGTGCAACAATTGAATGATGAGCTTGGTGCATATGGAGAATGTAAGGGCATGCCAAGAGGATCTGTACTTTTGTGGTATAGGTGAGAATGAGAAAAATAGTTTTTTGGGAAACATTGATTTAACAAATTGTTTTTCGAAAGACATAAATAAAGTGCTAAATGAGAAGAAAAAAAAAGTATCTGCCAAAGTTAGTCCTCATCTTAAGCTGTGAAAAGGTCAAGCATCTAGACTCAGTTAACATCTAAGGTTCTCCTGTAATCATCAAAGACAGACACTTTCAAAGGGTAATAAATTGTAAATATTTTAGATACCTTCTACCCTAATGGCTGTATGATTTTATATATCCCATTCTGTATATTGCATTCTAAACTAGATAAAATTCCAACTGGCCTTGTCTGACCTCATGGCTGACCCCTGTTTTGAGCAAAAAGTTGGATTCAGGTGATATTCTGAAATTAATTTCATGAATTATTTTGATCCTACTAGTCTAAATATATGATCAAAATATTTTGCATTGGACACTTATTTGTTCTACTCATTAAACACAGGCAAATTCTACAGATCTCATGCTTGAAGACTGTAAAACATAATTTTGCCCCATATTTTTGAGTATACCAAGTTTCTTCCAGTGTAAGTTATTACAATTGCCTGCACAGCCCCATCAAGCTCATAGGCTTTATCTTGACCTGACAGCACAGTATCAGGACTTCTTTTAGCTTGATTTATCCTCAGTTGATTTTAATTAGTTTTAACTCTCAGCTAGCTGCAAAATATATTTTACTTTAGTTTTACCTGGCAGAAAAAAAAGGCAAGTAATTGTTCTGGCTGGACAGAATTGTCTGTGATCTCAGAATAAAATGTGCTGTAAATAAATGTAGGTGTGATCTTTTAACAAAACGTGCTGTGGAAGAGAGCAGATACCAGAAAGATCTCAAACAATAAACAAAAATCACTGCCATCCGTCATTGGTCATTACCAAAAAGTTAACCTTGGGCACCACACAAACCCATTGTTGAGATAAAAAATAAAAAGCCTGAATAACTGGAAGGCCAATGACAAGAATAAAAATATTTTGACTTGTCATAAAACCCTCCATGTCCAATCTATTTGATGAAGATGGAAAGAAACACTGGGGAGGTGAGCATAACACCACAGAAAAAGGGCTGTTAGTGGTACTGTAATGTATAACAATTTTACTTATGTGGCTTTTCTTTATTAATTTAGGCTATGAGTATTAGTATTGTTGTAACTGATAAACTGCTGTATTTTGATTAGATTTTAAGAGTTCCATTACACAGTAAATTCTTTATTCCATGTACACAATATATTCAGTTTTGCATGTAAAATTATGAATGTAACATCAGCTGCCTGATTCTGTATGAGAAAATTATTTTGACTCTCACTGAAAATCTTCATTTTCTTTTTCCTTGATCCTTCTGGAAAAACATTTCTGTGGCTTATCCTCAGACAACCCTGGAATTATAACTTTTTCATACTGAAAAAGAAATGTTCTAAAAATTGTGCTGAGTAGATTCTACTTTCCCCCACCCCCACTCTACACCCATTTATTCCAGTCTTCATCCTGACATTCAGATTAACAATTGGAACACTTAGAACTTAGTTTCAGAGCTGGGAGACCCAGGACCATTTTTCCTGGTACATACCATCATGCCTGTACAACAGGCAGTCTTCCCACAAAGATGTGATATCATTTCCACCTGTCAGTTAGGAACAGAGGCAATTACAGCTTGTTCTGAGAAATTAGCAGAAGCAGCATTTTATGTTAATACCTCATTTTGAGCCATTTAATCTGAAGATTTAGGTGCCATTAATTCCCCTTCAGTCTTTTGTATCACAATTATATTGTACTGTCTCTCCTTTATTTGTTGTTGCCAACAGTCACTGCTCACTGAATGATGACAGACATGCCGGCACGTCTATAACCTGAAAATAGAGCTAAATGTTATCAAAATCCACATACTTTTCCACAGAAACAGATGCTAGCAATATCCTAAGATGGATAATGCTAGTTATCCTGGCTTTTAGCCAGTTACCCTGGCTTTTCTGAGGATGCTGAGCTTATGACAGAACTAACCTAACCTGGGCACCTGCCTGTAGGATAGTGAAGAGATTTTGACAGGAAGTTAGAGAAAAGCTAAATTGTAATATCTTTCATTTGGAAAAAATACATTAGTCCACATAGCTTATTACTATAGTAATTGAGTAATTGAGGCAAAGAAACTGGATTCAGGCTTTTGAGTTTGATTAACTGGTTGGGGTTTTATCCCTTTTTTTATTCCTAATTTAAAACAAACAAACAAACAAACAAACAAAAACCAGACAAAACCCCCATAAAAAACAGTAGAAAACCTTAAACCAAGATTCAGTAAAGTTACATTTCAAGTTTGAGCCTTCACTTGGTCACTAAAAAGCTTGACACACTTGGTCAATAAAAAGCTCTAGAGAGAAGGCAATTAGGTAAGTGATGTGTTCATTTCGAATCTGAGCTTAAATGTTCTATCACTTTTTAAAACAAAGTCTAGTGTATCAGACATAATGATAAATATTTCTATACTTCTGAGTAAGTATAAATATAGTTAAACTGTATTTGTAAGTGTAAGATGAAAAACAGCTATGTCTGTCAAACTCAATTATCACACTGCAAAAAAAAAGGAGTCTTTTCAGCAATCAAAAGAGTTTTTGGAAAAGAATAAATGAAACTTCAAAAGTTGACCATGGCAGTGTGTAATAAAAAAACAAAATTATCTGAGAAAACAAAGTCATCAGCTGTCTTCTAGGCAACAAATCAGGATCGGAATGTTTCCATCTGCTGTGCCTGGAGGGTGAATCAGTTAATCATTTTTTAACTTGGACTTTTAGATAACTATAATACATTGAGACAAAATCTGGCACAACATTCCCTCCTTGTCTCTCAGGAATTTAAAATTTAATGGTTTAATTGTGTGGATTATTATTTTGTGATGTTCTATTCTGCTTGCATAACAGTACATACATTATCTTCTGTGACCAAACCAAAGAAGGTTTAGTATTTTTCACAGATTTGTTCACTGAAAACTAGGAAGAGAAAAAAAAAGCTAAAAAAAGTTTTAATTGCTACTTCTGCCTCCAGACCCTTTGATTATAATGGCTATAACTTACACTCAAGGAAGCAGTAACCTAGGAAATACCTCTCTGTATTTCACCTCTCTGGTTTCCTTACCTCCAACTCTTTTAAATTACACTCATGGGGTTTTTTTTACTGATCTTTAAATATTGCATCTGTCTTGAACTTGAATAAGGTACCTATTGATTTCTTACCAGTGACTAATAGAACAGAAAAATAATTTTCCTGGTTTTTAGGTGAACAATAAACTAACAGGAGCCTTTTGTTGACTCATTTCCAACATCTCCTCAACAATGCTGTTGCACCATATGTATGGGATAGGTTTGATTGTTTGATAGCAATTAGCTCTACTTTCAGAAATTAGAGTGAAGGCAATGTTAGTGGGTCATAAATTCAGCAAGCAGAAGAGAAGACAGGCAGAGCTATACAAGGAACTCATTGAGAAGCTCATGAATGATTTCTAGATGAGTGATCAGGCTTTGTGGGAGGACTGCAGTGCCATGGTTCTTACATGCAGGAAGAAGACATGAAAGGACAAAGCTCAGTTAGAGTTAGAACTGGCTGTAAGAACTTGATAAAAAGTGAATGGCTTCAAAAAGTGCTTCATCATTATGTCTACCATAATCACTCTTGAATACCTGAAAACTTTGTTTGGGATGGACTGTGAGTAGCCTGGCTCAAGGCCCATAAAAAGGAAGGTGAAAGTGATGCAAAGTCTGGAGGGGAAAGTGAAGGGCAGAACCCCTGACTTTTTCCTTCCCCCTCCAACCATCATCGCCTGCTGTGAAACACCTGAGTGAGGCCTCAGGAAGCTGACACCGCTGGTCTGGGGAGAGCCCTCCGATCCTCTGCTTTGGACCGAAATCACCGCGAGTGGGCCGAGGTTCGGCAGCAGCGACCGGGCACCGCGCCTGCATCTCGGAGGGTGGGCTGCTGTATCCCAGCCGAGCTGCTCCCAAGATCGGAGAGGGCAGATAAGACACTTCAAACAGCAGGATAAAAAACAGGCAAAAGCTGCTTCGCTCCTTCCCCCCTCCCACCCCCATCTGAGCAGCAAAGGTAAGAACACAGTGGTAGCAAAGGTAGCACAGTGTGGTGGTGATCTATCCTATGCTTTTTAAAGAAACCATAGCTTTTTCTGACTTTTCTCTACTTCTCTCTTCCTCTTTGCCTCTTTTACTATTAAATAAAAATATATCAATATTTTTGACCTCAACATCTCATTTGGTTTTTATCTCAGTTTTTTGGGAACATTTTGAACTTTCAAAATTCTGTCTTATTCACAGAGTGTTAATTCTCTTGAATCCTCTGTGATTAAACCAGTTTGTAATACTGGCTAGTGTTGTTTCAGATAACAAGGGCTTCTTAAAGTAGTTCCTGATAGCTAGAGGAGATCTAAAGATGTTGAAGATGGTTATCTGATTAATAAGGATGAAGAAGATTGGAGGCATTCGATGAATTTTTTGCCTTAGTCTTTAGTAATATTGATAGATCTTGGGCTTCTCAGTTATCTGAGTATGTGGACCACAAGTGTGAGAACAGTGACTTTTCATTGGTGGACCCTGAATTGTAAGGAACCAGCTGTATCAGCTGAATGATCACAAGTCCACAAGGCCTGATGAGATTCACCCCAGAGTACTGATGAAGCTAGAGAATGTTTGAGCAGGATCTGTATTGATCACTTACCAAAGGTCTTGAGAGTCTATGCAGGTTCGTGCTGACTGGAAACTAGTCAATGTTATTTCAATCTACAAAAAGGGCACAGGGAACTGCAGACCTGGTAGTCTAATCTCAGTTCCTGGAAAAATTATGGTGAAGATTGTACTGAGTAATACTGAAAGATATTTAAAGAACAATGGAACCAACAGGGATAGTCAACATGGGTTCACAAAGGATAAGTCCTGTTTAACTAACCTGATATTCTTCTGTGATAAGACCACCTGCCTAGTGGATGGAGGGAAGGCAGTGGATGTAGTTTTTCTGGATTTTAGTAAGGCTCACAAAGCCATGCTGGCTGTGGCCAATGACTGCTTTGTGTTTCAGGTGTTTTTCAAACCTTCCCCTAAAAATCTTCTCCCTAATTATTTCAGGCACTGAAGTGAGACTGGCAGGCCTGTAGTTTCTGGGGTCGTCTTTCTTGCCCTTCTTGAAAACTGGGACAACATTCACCACATTCTGTAGCCCTGGTTTGTGCCTGAGATGTTTTGGTTTTCTGAATCTCTTTTCCCAGAGAGTTTTCTGTAAACAAGAGACATGTTTTTCTAACTGTAACCTTTGTTTACATTCTTTCCCTAGGAGGGACTTCTTCTTGATGTCCCTCTGGTTTGACCAATGTGGTTGAAGAAGTTTGTCTTTGTTTCATCAATCAAATTGTTCTGTGTAGAATAGTATAAAAAGGAAGAGATTCCCAGAAATAAACAGTCATTTTCAGCCTTCTGAAGTCGGAGTCTGTGTCGTTGTGTTGTACAATAGCATCAACCTTCCAGTCAACTGGGACTTCTCCAGGCCAAGACTGCTTAAAAATTGTTGAGAGAGGCCTTCACATCTGCTATTATTTGTTCTCCTTCCTGGACTGTTGTCATCTGCAATCTTAATAATCCTACACTTTGTTTCACCTTTTAGGTACTGAATGAAACAGCGACTTCCTTGTGCACTTTCTTCTCCAAATGCAAACCCTTGCATAACCCCAACTAAATAATTCTTTGATTAAGAACTACTTATAGCACTCTGAAAATATGGATTTTTACATAGGTTTGTACATATTTTATGATACCTTAATTTATATTATGTAGAATTTATTGGAGTTTGTGATCTGAAGGCTTAATCACTCAAAACTATACTGGGTCAAAGTTCAATGTATTGTTTAATCAATATCACCAATTTAAGACATTAGGGTGTTTGAGGCTCTCTATGAATAATGTAAAAAGTCTCACCAGTTACACCTACTTTTTACACATCCAATTCTTCTGTTGGGAATTAATAAGCAGAATGGTAGGTTGGTTAAACTGGGACATGAGGAAGCTGTGAAAACTTTAACTGTAAATCCTTTCTGGACAGAAAGAAATTAAAAGAAGAGAATAATATATTTATACATTTCCATATATAAAGCTGTTATTTATTCTAATGCAAAGTGTTTTATCACTTCTTTTCACAGTTGCATTTCTGGTGATCTGAAATTTATAATTTTTATTGGAATGACAGTTTTAGAACATGGATCTTAAACTCAGAACTGCTTTTTTTTCTAGAATAAGAGTAGGCAAATCTTATATTTCAATCAAAGCTGATCTTTCAGAAGATAACTGCTGAGCTGTAGAATTGATCTCATGCAATTAATCAGGGACTATTTACCTCAATGACCATTAAGTAGCTCAAATGAAGTAGAAATAATATATATAACATGTCTCCCTGTATTATATGTTCTATATTTCTTGCTAAAGACAGCCTAGAAAGATCTAGACCAAAACAAGGTGATGACTTATCCTTCCTCCATTCCCAATGCCTCTCCTTTCTACTGCAAACTGAGCTGAAAAGCAGGGAAGGGGGACTGGGGGTTCATGGCCTGTCCATAAAAGTTTATTTCTGCCACTTCTTCCTCCTGGCCTGTTCCAGTATGGGTGGTCCATGGTCTTCCCTCCATGGACTGAAATGTCTGCTCTGGAATGCTTGTCTCCACAAGTTGTAGGGCAATCTCTGCTCCAATACCTGAAACACCTCCTCCCCTTCCTTATACTGTGATGTTGCTGCCTAGAGGGATGTTTCTCAAACTTTGCCTTTGTTATTGGTTTTTTTGGGGTTGTGTTTTGGTTTTACAGTTTTGTTTTGTTTTTGTTTTCTGGGTTCTTTTTTTTGTTTGGTTGGGGTTTTTTTGTTTGTGGGTGGTTGGTTTGTTTGTTTGGCTTTGTTTGGTTTGGTTTGGTTTTGTTTTTTCACTGCTAACTGCCTAGGTGGAATTTTGCTCTTTTTAAAATATGATTTCCAGAAGAACCAGAAGCTTCACTGACAGACTCGGTTGTGTCTTGAGTCCACTGCAAAGCTGGTTGGAATAGACAGGAGTAAGCATGATGCAGACCTTGACGTCTTCTTACATTGACATCTGTAAGCACATACCTCCAGCCCTGACACCACAGCTTTGCCATGTGTACCCAGTACAGGGAATGTTTAATAGGGTTGTGTTCTGCACTGTCAAACCTAGCTTTTAGAGTGATATTAGAAAATGGATCTGCTAGTGTTTAACATTTATAATTTGCCTGTTTGAGATATGAGACATAGAAGTAGAGAAGAAATTAAAATTTTCTTTCCTGTGATCAGGTGTCTTCATTCTGAACACATTGGGAATCATGAATCCCAAACATTTATGTTTCTCCATCCAAAATCAGCTGTCAGAAACCCAGTGAAGACTCCAAAATGCACAGTGCAAAAAGCTTAACATTTCCTGGTACTAACTTCAGGGACTCCCACTCAGCATTCAAGAACACTGGCTTGTCCTGAAGATGACTGAGACCTTTAAATAGTCCTTGGTGTAGAGGATGCACCAAGTGGCTCATTTTAATTTCATTAATTAAGATAATTTAAGATTTAAGTTACATACTATGATCACCTCAGCACTGAAAATTTTGGCAGTGGAAATAGATGATCTTTTTCAAAAGGCATCACGGAGAACATAGATGATTTTTTTTTCAATGGTGCAATTGTGTTGAAGCCCACATTCAAATATTAGATTTAATTGTAACACTGCAGTAGCAGTCATATTAGAAAAGTTTTAACTTCTTGATACAGGTTTGTATTATAAGATAACTATTGTATTTAAATTACTGGTTGGTGAGTAAGCACTATTTAATAAGTAGTTCAATAGTCTTCATTAATAGTTGTTGAACTATTCTATGACTGGCACAAACAATAGCCTTCTTTATTAAAATTATTTGTGGTTAATGAAATTTCAAAGTCATATTTCTGTTTCTATATATTGCAGACAATGTATTCTATATTAATTAAAGGCTTCCTGTGTGCCATTATCTTCAGAACATTTTCATAGTTACATTTACTGAGATTCTGGTTGCCCTGCAGTCTTCTGTCCTATTAAAGATTCTTCCTAAATAGGATTCTTCCTTACTTTCTTTTGTGCAAACAAACATTATTCAAGTTTAGATGGTTCAATGTACAGTATATGTGATAAGTAATTGTTTTTTTATTGAACTGCAGTTAAAGGCATTTTTGAACCACATTTTGGCATTTGCTTATGATAATAAAATCTGAAGTCCCTTTTACTACCTTCAGTCTCTAAGTTTTCCTATACTTATATGGAACATACAAGCTTTTTTCATTCCAGTAGATCTGAAATATTCACCCTTAATTATCTTAAGGGAGAAAAAAAAAGCCTTTCTTCTGAAGTTCTATGTTACCACATACCCCTTAAGATATGATCAGGCAGAAGCCTTTGACTTTTTTCCATATTTGCCAGCCCCAGGTCTCAAAGGATTGTAAGCTTTCAACTCCATTTAATTTCCTAATTACTATTTAGATAATTAAATTGCCCTTACTGTTCATGAGTGGCTCTGAGTAGGAATTACATAGCATTTATAAATGCAGTCAGTACTTTATTTTGAGAACCAGGATGATTCTATTCTGTCTGTTCATGTTTTAACAAAGCAAAGTGCTATGTTGGAAATGTTACTAATATTATATACAGCCCAGCAATCTAAGCTCAGTGTCCTGTGTATGGTGAACTGATAAAATGGCATAATGTCCTTGTAAGTACAAAGTGCATCTGAGGGAGACTGTGATTATAACTTGTGTGAGACATTATATGAAATGAAGATGTGTATTAGTTAATTTTCTTACAAATTAAATCCCCTGTTTGTTCATAACAATATACTGAATTATATTTCAGTCTTATGTTGATAATTTATCGTTGTTAACATCATGAATTAAATTTAGGTCTGCCACTACAGAAACTTTAATAATTTCTAATTGCTTTACATTTCAATTATTTTCTGTTTTTACCAACCAGAAAGTGTTAAACACATTAAAAAAAAAAAAAAGAAACCCAAAAAAAAAAAACCCACAAAAAAACACCCAAAAACCACAAACAAAACAAAACAAAACAAAACAAAACCCAGCAAAAATATTCCAATCACAAAGATTCAGGTAAAATAAGAGCAGTACTGTGTGGTAAATAGAAAAATTGAGAACATGGAAGAAAGATGGAGGGAATTAGAGTTATCAATGAAGATATTCCTCCTCTCAGGGCTCTTAACAGACGTAACATAGCAGATGAGCTGCAGCTCCTACCACCTCCACTCAGTTTTTCCATCCCAATGACTAACAGCTGTCCTGAGGTAAGTACATTCGATACGCTTACAAATGAGAGAGATCCAGCATCACCTTAGTTTTGAGTCTGTCATACAGAAGTTAAACAAACTGAAGTCATTTTAACATAAGATAAAGGATGAAGACTGTGGTGATTCTACTTATTAACAAGCAAATCAGGGATCTATCCCTCTGGGGAGGCAACACTGGTCAGGAGGGCATGGAGGAGTGCTAAGGGCAGCAGCTTTAGCCGCTCGATTTTAATCCACTGCTCCATGCCTGTCAGTGGTCTCAATTAGCCTAACCACATTCCTTGTGTGCTTTTAAGAGTCCCACACCTTAAACAAAATGCATGCCTGCTTCTGCTTGGCTCCCTTACAATTATTTATAGACCTCAAAGACCATAGAAATAATTTTGTCTTCTCTAATATTAAGCAGATGATTGTAAGTAGAGGTGTATGTTCACACATATAAACATTCTGTGCATTTTTTTCTCATGTTGTTTAAGGGTGATAGATATAAAAATATTTTCCTAGAATTTCAGTAGCCTATAGGGTGAAGGTAAAATATATGTTAAGAAACTGTCTACGATATTTTATGTCAAAAAACAGATGATGTAAAGAGTTTTTAACTCAACCGAACAAATAGGTTTTGCAAGAGAAATTTGATTAATTATGTTTTCAAAGCATCAGTGTTCCATAACAAAATAAAGAACTAGCTTGTGGTTTCCTTTTCCATTTCTCCCAAAAGAATGATGTGATTGGATTGCACCAGCTATTAAGTGGTTGAAAACAGCCGACAATGTTGCATTCAACATAAAATAAAGTGTTTCAATAACAAGGGCTGCAGGGCATTCTGTAAGGAAGGAGGATATGAGTCACTTTGTGCCATTCCTGCATGCAGGAGTAGGACCTTCCCTGAGGGGTTGCAGCCCATGGATGATCCTCATTAGAGCAGAGAACCAAAAGGAAGTAAGGAGCAGGTGAGGAAAACAAGTAAGAGGCAAGGAGTAGCAGAAATCTTTGTGGTATGGCCTCAGTCTCCTGCACCATCTGTTGCCATGTCACCAAGGTGGGACTTTGTATATGTGACAAAAGCAAGGGGAGTTTAGACTAGGAAGAGAAGAGGAGGAGTGTGGGATTATGCCTTTTGCTTTTCTTGTGGCAAGTTACTTGTATGAAAACAAAAGTCAATAACATATGGCAGTAAGACCAACAGAAAAAAATAAGTACAGGTCATATTTCTGGGTGTATTATTTCATCCTTATTAAGATCAAAGGAAAACCTCTAATCTATTTCAGCAGGATTGAGTTTTCTGTAGGCAGAGCTTGTCACAAACACATAAAAAATACTGTGTTACCTAGATTTACAATCTTTCTACATAAGCTTCTTTCTTATTCTTTTTTATAGCTGATGGAAAGAGTGCCTACAGAAGTCAAAACGAAATTAGTCAAAGAAACAAGATTTTATTAGCAGGTGCAGATTTCTTTCAGAGATATAAATATTAAAAAATATAGATCTTCTTGTTTGGAGAAATAATCATGAGCAATGATTTGAATTTTGAAAATTTTTGAATGAAAATTGAATGAAAAAAACCCAACAGTTCAAAACATAGATCATCAAAAACTATCCATTGTCAATGTTAGAAAAAAAAATTCCAACACATAATTATAGTGAATAAATTTATTACTTTCCACATTTGGTAAAAGAGGAGGTACAAATTTGTGATATTTAAAATGTCAAAACATTTAGAAACCTTGGATATATTATTTCAACTGAAAGTTGAAATATGTGAAGCACACTTTTGAAATACATGTATGTGAAATGTGTGGTTGAAATAATGTTAAGTGTCAGGGACTGAAAATGGTATTTGATTATCTATGATGGTTTTGCATATACAGAAGTCATTCTGTAACAGATAGAATAGTGCTAATGCAGAGGTTGAGTGTGGAACAGAATATCAGATCAACTTTCTTGTCCAAAAATAAAATTTCTCATTGTAATCTACTGAGCAGTAACTTGAAAACAGTGAAAATTTGACATTGGGATCCCAGTGCTAGGTTGCAAAGAAAATTAATTCAGTATCAGCTAACCCATGCCAACTCAAAGTTGTTTAACAAAGTGTGATCTGTTAATAGGAATGTTTGGTGTTGAATCAGCTATTATCAGGATGCTGTACTCCTACTAACACTACCTTGTGTTTTCTGTTTTCTTGAAGCTGGTCCAAAACTGCTTTAACTTTCAGATGCTTTAATATAACAGTTATGTGACTGCAACAGATTGAAACAAATCCATATCACTGCATGAACAGTTTTAAATTCAATACTATGATCCTAGAACCATATTTGAGGAGCTTCACCAAAATCTATAGTCAAGAAGAGATGATAACAGCTGTTAGTGATAATCTTTTTTTTTACAGCTAAAAGCAGTGTGTCATTGCCCATCTCCCACTTTTTACTCCTTAAACACTTATCTAAAAGTCTTCTTGTTCTTGATACTAAAAATCAAGATTTAACTCTTCTGTTTGATGTAGAGCAGTTATATCCAAAGAAAACCTTTCCTTTCACAGACCTGCAACCTGCAGTCTTGAGAATATAGTTATTATATATTGTGTTACATTACACTATATTTACATTAGGTTTCATTATATTGTGCTATATTACAGTATGTTATATTCTTATAAGCTTTGTTTATATTTCATTTTGTTATGTTTTATTTTATTCTTTTTTAGTAAATTATTTCACGTACGGTGTCAGTATGGTAATATTTGCTTGGGCAAAAAAATCAAAAAAAGAATATCAATGACCAAGAACAAGTGGCATTAGTATAAAATATAAAATAATTATTACACAATTTCTGTATTAGAAACAAAAATAAAGCTCATCTTGTAGTAAGAGCACTGTGTTTCTTTTCATTTGAAATGTGTTATTTAATGAATGATAAAACATTGTCCATTCTGTGTTCAAGGAAAAAAAATTGATAAAAAAACCAAACCATTGATTGTTTTCAAATATGTGAATGCACGTATTCACACATATGTTTATATGAGTATATGTATATATGTATGCATTTTGTTTAACATATGGTGCAAATAATGCCAAGGTTGCGGATTTGATCCCAGTTTAGGCCATTACAACTTAAAAGTTGGACTGATTGATCCTTGTGACTCCCTTTCCCCAGACTGTTCTCTCAGAATATTCTGTGGTTCTGTGTGATTCTGTAATTTTCCATGGTGTTTTTTGAAGTTACTTGTATTAGTAAAAATCCTTATTACCATATCCAAAAAAAGTCACATGAAAAGCTGGAGCAGAATGAGGTAATAATACATCTACATCAAACATCAGAGTGAAATACCAATTTTACGTATATAACATTTTGAAAATAATTTCTGTAAATGAAAAAGCCAGCGTACAGCATCACACACAGTTTGAGGTGGCTATTGCTATGGTAGCTGTCAAACATATCATAAATGGAAGTATAAGCTATCTGTACTAGTCCTCTGTTATCTGCCTAAAGTATAGGAGGACAACATCAAACAGAAAATTAACTGAATTTTGGATTGTTTTCAAGATGTTTTAGTTATGTTCTCAGACTGCACTAAAAAACTTTATCTTTTGGAATTCATATTTTGATTGATTTTCAGATGCAATCCGGTCAAAATGATTTCAAAATCTATGGAACCTTCCTATTTATTTCAGTGAATTTGAACCAGATCCATGTTTGACATCATTGTTTAAGATGATTAAAACTAATTTTAAAACAGGAAGAGTAATTAAAAAACCTCATAAGAATTAAGAAATATTGCCATCTTTTCAAAGAGTAGTGCAAAGAAACCAACCCATTCCCTCATAATATAAATAGCAATATGCTGTTATGGAAGCACAAGGGGATGTTTCATTTGTAATTCAGGAACAGCGTGTCATTACAATTGACACACTAAGTCCAAAGAGTGCCAGCTATATTCATATTTATGCTCATATATATTACTTTCCTTCTGGCCAGTTCAGATGTAGTTAGAGCAATTATGACAAAGATAAGTGGTGAGAACAGTTATCTTACAGAAAATATGGTCATTTTTGTCACCTTTTGTCACATATATATTGTGATAAAGTTCAGATTTTTGTTTTTTCATTAAGTTTTACTATGTTCTAGAAATAAAATCTTTCAGTTAAACTTCAGTAAACTATAATCACATGTTTTAATTGGTGGTTTCTTAAGTAAGAAAAATCATTAGATTAGTTAACTAAGATAGAGATACTGATATAGTTTTTCAGTGAAACCTGAATTCATTGAGTTAGAGATTCCCCTATTATTACTTTAGAAGATACCAGCACTGTAACACAAACATGAATAAAATTATCAAAACTTGTTCCATGGGATGTTATTACTGGTAGCTGAAGATAGTAAAATGAATTGCAAAGTTTTAATTATAAAGTGTAAAAAGAACATGTTTAGAACTATGTAGTTTTACAGGGTGTGAGGGGGTGTGGTTGTATTTCTGTTTAATTTTCTTTCAGCTTTAATGCGTGTTTAGTTATGTACAGATATATATATATTTATTTATTACATATATATACAGGAAAATTCTATTACCAAGAGATGAAGTGTATATTGAATATGATATCAAAAAACTTAACACTGAACTGAGTAAAATTAATTTTTAAAAAGTAGTTTTAATAAAACCAAAACCAGAAAAATGGGAAGGAAAATAAAGGACTCTAGTAAGCTATCTGAGTTGGTAATTCACAAGAAACAAGAACACCATTAGAAAATATTGCTACAGAATATGCTGTACTTTCTGACCTAAAGCCAAGTTTAGTAACAAGTGTTACCACAAAGCACAAACTATAGGAAACATGAAAATCTGATTTAAGGATGAAAAATACTCCTACTCAATAAAAAATGCTTTAAAAGTAGTGGCAACATCTGTGATCCATTTTTAACAAAAAATTTAAGAAGTGTGACTACAAGGTCACAATATTGCCTGATCCCATAAGTTATTTTAAATTAATTTCATTTTTCTGCTTTGATTTCTTTAATAATTAACTAGGAATCATCTCCTTGACTTCACTGTGTCACTCCCATGTTAGCAAATCTCTGTAATGATTCAGCATGAAGCTGAAGTGGAGAACAAGTATATGTTGCGCAGGGCACAGTTACTATTTTGGGTCCAGGAGTTCTGTGATTGCTTTAGAAAAGCGATGCATATAAGGGTTTCGTCTCATCAGGTCCCCTTTACTTAAATTTAGTTCTGCAGTCGCAGCTCAGCAACACTTGCATCATTTCCCTGTCTGAATCCTGTGAAACTTAGCCCAGTGGTCTCTCATAGATAGATGCACAAAAGACCATAAGCTAAAAGACCAATAAAACAATCCAGCTACAAGGAAAAAAATTGGTTATCTTTGTTCATGAAATTCCACAAGTACAAAAGACAAGTCCCACACTTGTGAAGAAAGACCTTCCATTGAGTATTGGAGGCTGGGACTTCACTAGCAGGGAAGAAATTCAGCTGAGAAAGATCTGGCAGCACTGCTAGACAGCAAGCTGGGCATCACCAAGTAGCGTAAGACCAAGAACCTCCTGAGTTCTAAGTTCTAAAACTAAGAAGTGGATGACTAAGAAGTCAAAGGGAGGGGATTATACCTTTCTTTTCAGCACTTGTGACACTTTATCTGGAGTCCTGTGTAAAATTTTGGACCTCTCAGTCAGTCAAAGTCATTGGTTAATTGGAGCTAGTTCAGGCAGAGTCAGCAGTGCGGTCAGGAGCTGGAGAACTTTTACTGTGAAAAGAGACTGAAGGAGCTGAAGGATCTGGAACGAGTCAGACTGGAGAAGAGGTGGCTCTAACCTCCTAGATGATGATGAGGTCATCATGACAATGGAGCTGTTCACAGTGCTGTGGTGGTAGGACAAGGTACAATAGATATAAACCGAAATGAGAGGACCTTTTTCTGCAAGTGGAGAGTCAAGCAGTGAAACAGGCTGTGCAGACATGTGAAATCTCCATCTTTGGTGTTTTTAAGAACCAGCTGGATTAAAGTTTGAGTTACCTGGTTTGACCTCAGATGTAACCCTGTCCTGCACAAGAAGTTGGATTTTCAACATCCTGATGACCCCCATAAACTGAACTATCCTGTGATCCTAAGGGTGCTCATTTATTACATGGTGAAATAGAATGAAAACCTGTGAAATAACTGTAAGGCAAGGATTATAGGTTCTTTTCATTAAAAAGTTTACTTGAACTCCTAGAATAAAAAAAGTCTTGAAGACTGCATTCAAAACTTAGATAATCAAAATCTTCCCTGAGGTGCTGTGTAGCCCTGGGAAGACTCAAAACTTCTAAGAGCTTCTTTAAATTATACAGCTGTGTAACTAAATTGTGGTACAGCAAGAACCTCATTATTCTCCTTAACAACCAATGTTGAATACTTGTGATGCAGAATATATACATAAACTAGACTGAAACTGCATTTCCACACATATTATTGAGAATTATTTAGCTTACAAAGAAAAATTTTATTACAAATTACCAGTTTACAAAAAGAAGAATGTATGACAGAACTACTGGCAGGAAAAAAAAAACACACCAAAGCACCACACCCCCCCCCGCCCAAACAAAACAAAATGAAACAAATCAAAACAAAACAAAAAAACCCCAACACACTAAAGCAGGGAATGGCACATTTTTAAAATTATAAGATACATGCAAAATTATTGTATGGTCATCAGCAAAAGTTCAGATTGAGTTGATGTGTCTGGACAAAGAAATTACTGAAGTCTTACTCTGGTTGTGTGCCTCAAATATACAAAATACAAATAGATTGAAATAGGAAAGAAAATACTAGTAACTAAATAGACAAATATCAGGCCTATTATTTGTGTAAAAAGGACATAAAATGTCTTCTACAATTTCTTTTTCTGAAAGCAGAATAGTTTCACTTGAAGAAATGCTGTGTATCATGACCAAGAAGAATATGTGTATCTATTCCTTTATTTAAATAATAAGATAAACAATTTTAAAGCCAATTTCTCTTTTTCCAGAGGGTGAACAAAATACACAAAGAAAAGAATATATTCCTTCTAATTTACAGCAAGCAAGGACTACCAAGGGCAGTTTAATACATGTAATTATTGTACATATTATCAGATAAGAGTCCTAATTAAGAAAAAAAATTAGATACATGAACTGGTAATATTTATTAAGAATTAAGAGAGAATCATCTCCTTTCACTTTAAGAATCCAGACCTTGCAAATGAAATAACATATTTTTCACTCTTGAATGTATTCCTTACAAAAAGGGCAAGCAGACAAACCTCAATAATATTTCCAAATTAAAACCAGTATTTTTACATGATGATGTCTTACAAGAATGTTTGATAGATGTGTATGTAGTCAAGGGTTGTTATCAGTAATTCTTAACAGTGGCTATTTATAAAATTACGCTCATTTTTTTTCCTTTACTGTGAAAAAACATTTATTTCTTACTGAGGCTAGCCAGTATGCTCTATTTCCATCAAAAATGGGACAGATCCACCTTTTCTACTCAACCTGGCAGTTGAAACTAAGCTTCATTAGAATTCAACTGCTATATAGGAAAAAAATAAAAATAAAAATAAATCAAAGTGAAAAAAGAAAACAAAGCAAACTAACCACAATCTTTCCCTCCACTGCACAACTTTCTTTTACAGATTTCTTTAACTCTTTAGTTCATTAAGGGAAAAACGTTTCAGTCTTAAAAGCAGCTTTCTCTCCCAATGTAATCTTATCTTCTTTTACATGTTTTCTTCACCTTTTGACATAAATTTGAAAACATAACTAGGAGCACAAGTTGCCTCACTAGCTTGTGAATATTTGCATAAATTCACAACTTTTACTGAACAGTTTTCTAAGCATTTGCAGTTAAGGACACCTTTGTTCATGCAAAAATGTAACAGATAAATTTTTTCTTCGTCATATTGCTGACTACTATGACTTACTATCTGTAAATAGTAGCCTTTACGGAAATTTCACCCAAGGAATTTACTCTAAACTTTCTATGTATCTTTAATATTATATTGAAAAGCCAACCAACAGAGTTAAAACCAGCTTACTAGAAGTAAAGACCATTGGAAATTTTACTATGAAAATTTAAAAAATAATTTACTTCTTTATATTAATAAGTATAAATCTGCTGGAAAATAGAATTCAGATGAGGGTAAATTTATACATACCTAGCCCAATTTTTCCCTCTTTCACAAACAAAAATGATTTTGAATAATTTTAAACCTAGAAACTAACCCTCAAGAATTGGGCTAAAAATAAATATCTGCAAATGTTATGTTTTTCTTTTCTGTCAGCTAAAAACAGTGCAGACTTCTGCATGCACACACGCACATAGGCTAAGCTAAGAGATGAACAGCCATCATGTCTTTTGCCTAGAGCAGTGGTTTCTAACCTTCAGGCTATGCTGAGCCAAATCAGCTCTTTCTTGGGTTTGGAAAAGTCTGGCAGCAATTATGGGACTCTCCTGTGAACACTTACACATAGGAATGAGATTTTTTTTTTTTATAATATATACACAATCAAATCTGAAATCTATTCTGCATTTTCCAAGTGGAAGCCAACTTATTCTTTTAGATATGCAGCACTTGAATTTAGGCATAATTTTTTTATAAAGGTTGCTGTTAACATTTTAAAAAAAGTGTTTGGTGAAATTATATTCCCATTTATAAGCCTAAAGTGTTGTATGAAAGAATGACATCTAAGCTGGGTTAGGTTGTTATTGTGATTTTAAATATGTTCTCTATTTAATTTTTGCTTTGTTGTTAGTTTGTTTGATTTTGTTTATTTCTTTAACTTCATTTTTCTTTGTGTGTTTCTGAGATACTTCTTTCCAGTTGCTGGGGACACTTTCAGTTTCCATTAAACCGAAAGAAGACAGATATGCTTATTATCTCTGTCCACGGTGTTTTGCCTTGCTTAAAGGATGTAGCATTAGGGAAAGTCAAGCAGTATTTTTCAATTTTTAAAATTTGACTGAGTTTTGACTTTCCTGTTCTTTTCTTGGACTTTCTTTGTATGTGCTTATTGCTTGATTTATTACAAACAAGAATAAGAAATTAAATGTTCCCTATTATGACTGTTGTTTCTCGGACAAAATTATTTAGTATAAATATAGTGCTAGTATAATTATAGTGCTACTCCTCAAGAGTGGTCCAAGATGAGACTAACTGGCATGTGGTCATTCAGTCCTTCCTTTTTTTTTCCTTTTTAAAAATATGGGTTATGTTTCCTCTTTTTTAGTCAGGGGAATTTTACTGAACTGCCACAACCTCTCAAATATAGATAGACAGTGTCACTTCCTCTGGCAGTTCCCTTAGTTCCCTGCATTTTCATCTCATCAGGTCTCATGGTCTTGTGCACCTTTAGGCTGCTTAGATGGTCTCAGACCTGATCTTCTCCTTTAGTGGAAGGTTCTTCATTCCCCCATTCCCTGACTTCATTTTCTGCAACTCAGTAACTGTGGCTGAAACATTAGCCAGTGAGGACTGAGGCAAATTAGTCATTGAGTTCCTCACCCTTCTCCATCCTACATCCTGGGTAACCAGATCTCCCATTTCCTTCTACAGGGCCCAGATTTTCCATAGTCTTTTTTTTGTCACTGATCCACCTATGGAAGCCTATGGGGTAGCTCTCCTTGCTTCCACCGTCTCCAGGCCTCTTTTCTGTGTCTGAGCTTGTCCAGGAACTCATTGCTCAGCTATGCAAGACCTCCTGGCATTTCTGCCTGGCTTTCTCTTTATTGGGATGTATCACTCCTGAGCTTGGAGGATTGGATCCCTGAATATTAACCAAGTTTCTTCAACCCCTCTTCCCTCCAGGATCTATCCCATGGTACTATACTGAGCAAGTTCCTGAAGAGTCCAAAATCTGTTATTCTGAGGTGTAGGGTAATGAGCTTGCTCTGTACTCTACTCATTGCCCTAAGGACCTTGAACCCTACCACTTCATGGTCACTGAAGCCAAGGATGCCCTTGAGCCTCATATTCCCTGCCAGCTCCTCATTGTTTGTGAGAATAAGGTCCAGCATAGCACATCTCCTCATTGGCTCTTCTATTACTTGGGGAAGGAAGTTATCATCAATGCATCCCAGGACCCTCCTGGATTGCTTTGTCCTTTCAACAGATATCAGGATGTTTGGTGTCCCCCATTAGGGCCAAAGTTTGTGAGCATGAGGCTACTCCTACATGTCTGTAGAGGACTTCATCTGATGGGTCTTCCTGGTTGCATGGCCTTTGGCAGATCCCCACTATCTGAACCTGTCACCCCTTTGATCCTGACCAATAAGCTCTTGGCCAACTCCTCATCCATCCACCAGCAGAGCTCTGTGTATTCCAGCTGGTCATTTACATAAAGACCAACACCCCTCTTCTTCCTGTCTTCCCTGTCTGTCTTTTCTAAAATGCCTATATCCTCCCATTTCACCATTCCAGTCATAGGACCCATCCCACCACATATCCACGATACCAACAAGACCATAGCCTTGCAGGCATATGTACATCTCTAATTCCTCATTTATTCTCCATGCTACATGTGTTTGCATAGAGGTATTGAATTTGGGCCCCTGATGAAGCAAATTTACTGTCTGAAGTGCCAGGAATTACTTTGTGATGCTCTTCAGGTGCTCTCCTGCTGACCTGCGTCTCTCTCCAGGCTTTGGGCATCTCCTCCTGGCACTTATATCAAACAGGTAGGAATAGGATTGAGGTTCCCTTCCCACAATAAGTTTAGTTTAAATCCCTCTTCACCAGTTTGGCAAGCTTATGACCGAAGATGCCTCTTCCCTTCTCTAACAGACAGATCGCATCAGCCTCCTGTAGACCAGGTGTCAAAAGTGAGCCCCATTGTCCAAGTAGCTGAACCCTTGACAGGGGCACCAGTCCTGTACCCATTTGTTGGTTTTCCAGATTCAACTGGCCCTTTTTAATCCCTTTTGTTTGACCAGGAGGATTGATGAAAAAACTACCTGTGCTCCAGAGTCCCTTACTGCCTCCCCCAGGGCCCTGTAATCCTTCTAAACCCTCCTCAGACTGTTCCTGTCTGTATCTCTGCTGCCCACATAAAACAACAGCAGGGGGCAATAGCCAGTGGACTGGATGAGACTTGGTAGTGTCTCAGTGACATCCCTTATATAAGACCCTAGTAAGGAGCACATTTCCCTGGGGATCATTAGGTCATCAAATGGATATTTTCATGCCTCTCAGGAGAGTGTTGCCTCTCACCCATTGTCTTTTCTTAGTTGCACTGATTGTTACAGGGTGAACAGATTGGGCTGTCTAACTCAGCTCCAATTGACGGAATGGGTCTTTCTCTTGAGTTTGCAGAGCAGCAGTGATCTCCAAGGACATCCCAGACTTCAGGGGAATTTTCTTCCTCTTGTGTGTCCTTGCAAGCTGCTGCCTCCTGGCAAGTCTCAGCATTCCCCTGGGGTTTCCCTGGCTCAGGAAACCCCCATCTGTGTGCTGCTACACCCTTCTCTGCTGAGAAACACACCTGCTCCAGAGCTGTTTGCCTTGGTGAGTGAATTTTTGACAGGAAGGGATAAAAACTAGTCAGGAATTAAGTTTCACAAGGCTCCCAGCTGATTTAAAACTTTCTTTAGAGTCTTATTTTAAAAGCAAGAAATATACTTATTCAACAACCTGATTAAAGTACACAGTAAAAACCCCAGTACGTACATCACACTCTAGAAAAAATGTCTTTCCCCTGTGACTACCCCTTTTTTTAATTTCATGCCCACATCCTTTCTTCAAGAAACACTGATTATGTGTTCACTAATATGGTTCAGTAGAGGTATATCAGTTTAATTAACATTTTCTCAGGCTCAAAATAATGTTCTGATGTTTATTAGAGATATGCCTGAAAACAAGCAGCCCAGTAAATGTGTCACAAGGCTGAGTTTGTATCTGTATAGGTTTTTTCCTGGGACAATGTTACTTCTCTTCATAGTAGCTTTCGTGTAACTATATTTTGCATTTGCAAAAATCTAAAAATTATGATACAGAGATTGACACAGAGTTACTATTATAAGTAACTGCCTATTTTCACCAGTTTTTAATCATTGTACTCTCATTTTTCATCTTGAATGCCTGTCTATGGTTCATTTTTCTATCTTTGTGTTTTTGCCCTTGATACTGTATGGTAGGATTTCCCCATACAGTGCCTAGTGCAAGCACATATGTAATAATGATGGATGCTTCATTCTGGATACTGTACAAAAGGTAAAACACTTATTAAAAGATATGTTTTTTTTTCCTTCCTACTTATCTGGTTATCAGTTTTTTATTTTTAATAAGATAACAGTTTCTTATAGAAATAAACTAACCTGAACTGAAATATTTCATTTCCTAGGGCTGGTAGGGAAAACAAAAGAAATAAACGCACAAACAAAATCAACTCATACATACACAACTATGTCACCAGATGAATATTATTTAAAAATCTGCTGGTGTTTGCTTACCTCTATTGCACTAATATTACAAGTCAAGCAGAATGTAAGAAATCTAGGTGAATTTTTTTTGTTTGAAGGACTATGTCTATATTTCTCAAAATAATACCCTGGCCATATTTCCACCTGTGCAGGAAACAGATATGTTACTTGTATTTAAGGGTTTGCATTTATTTAATAGAGAGGTAAGATACATTTAGCATTTAATGTCTAGTGACATCTTGCCTTTGTGGCCTGGTTTCCATAAAAGGAAGCTCATCCAACAAATACAAAGTAGATTTCACCTCCCTGTAAGGTGATACCTTCCAGCTCCTACCAAACTCAGAATGTAGATAGGCAAGTTCAACCAGGTGAACTTCTGCCCTGTGAAAGGTGGCAGTGTCAAAAGCTTGTTGAGTTCAGGACTAAAACAAATGGTCTTACTTCAAAGAGAGCCAGTATTCCATTTGGGCTTAATCTGTAATGCAGCTGGAGGCAGATGTCAGGGGGTTTTGTGCTGGAGGCAAATGAAGAGCTGCTGGTCAGGCTGTCTTTTCTAGGAGAGTAAAAGTCAAATTCCTAAGTCAAATTCCTCCACAAAGTAAGTAGGAACAGACAATCACCCTAGTTGTATTAGTGTGTTCACCAATAACACAAACTGTGTTCCTGTACTCATTCAGAGTGTCTCCCTAAACAGTATCATTGTGATAATGTTCAAAGTTGAAAGTGGTTACGTGCACGGCCATCATATATTATTCATTGTCAAAATCAGTTTGAAGATAGAAGTTATATCCCTCCATAGCATATATAAATATTGATTAAAGCAGATTGTATAGTCTTTCAGTTTTTAATAGCTAATTCAATTCACAATTGAAGTAATTCTAACCCAACATCAATTTAAGAAATAGAAGTCTCCACACTTTAGTTTCCCACGTTATGGGGCTTACTAATGATGGATATTGCTCTTGGAAGTGCAGGGTGGAATTTTCAGGTTCACAAGGCCTGTAGAGAATATCTCAGACAGAACAAAAGTCACCTGGCTATTAGATAAACCTGGAATCTCTAGCAACACTTGTTTGCTCTCTGTGACATACCTTTTAATGTTTATTTCTTCAGCTGAATCTTTTCTGCAGACTCTGAGGGTATATGCAGACAGAAAGACAAGTTTCGTCTCAGGTCAGAAAAAGTATATATTTAAGCTCATTTTTTCAGATGTACCATTGGACTTATGTTCACTAGTTCTTCAGGCAAAAGCACTTTCTCTCTCTTTATCTGCCCAGAATCACAACAAACTTAGTTGCATACATGTTCAAAGAAATGTTTGCAATGATCCAGCCTAAAGATTGATTCTATATCCGCAAACCTTGCCAAGACTCATACGTCACTTTATGTTTCTCTCTTAATAAAAAGAATGATTTTTCTCTTTCACTCAATTTTCTAGCTTTCAGTCTTTGAGGTTGTTTTTTTTTTCTTTTTTTTTCTCCTCTTCTAACACGTGTAGTGCTTTAAAATATAATTTTCTGTTCTCATTCATCCATTTTCAGTTTTGTTCTGGTCCCTCGGGGTTTTATTTTTCTCTCCAGCTTTGTCTTTTTTTTTTTTTTTACACAACTTTGACAAGTACAGTATTAGAAGTTTCTTTTTAAGGAATCTTCCACTCTAGAAACCAATCAAGACAAAAGAAAATCTATATTTTGCAGATCATTTACTGCGCCTACACTGTCTGCACACAGAACAAATATAGAAGAAAACATTGCTACTGAGCGAATGATGAAGAGTATAACATCATGAATCGTTCCAAGTGACACTTGCTAACACAGTACCCGTCCTACAATATTGAACTGCTTACCCCATTACTTGATTTAACATGAATATAAGGAGACCTGCACACCCAAATTCTGAATAACAAGTTTTTAGAAACATAAGAGACTAAAATTAGCATTTCATGGTGAGTTTTTAAAATTGGAACCCTATTGTTTCAGGTATATTCGACAGTCATAATAATTTGGAGTGTTTCCAGGAATAAGCTTCATTTGGAATCTGATGCAGAGAGATAGTCGGGGAACAAGCAATACATGTCAGGTATAAATAGTAGCTTCAGCAGACTAGAAAGACTCACTACAAAACAAAACAAAAACAATTAGCATTCTAACACATAAACAAGGTAAGAAAATTGCACAAAAAAGAAGGCAAAATAATGGGCTTTTTCGTCAAAAAATAATTTCAAGCAACAGACTGAATCTGAGAACAACAATATTTCTGACAACTGTGTTGCATTTTGCCTTCCAAGGAATAACTAATATATAGTCTCTTTCAAAGCAATCATTTTCTCATATTAGCTTAATAAAATATTTCTCTTTTGTATTTTATTTCTTCAAACTTGTTTCAGTGTGATCACTGATACTCTCCCCTTGCTAGTCTTCCCATGATGCAGCTTTAGCATGGAATCAGGCATTTATGCCATTTGGCTTCACTAACACCATTTGCAATCTATGCACATTTAATATTTTCTCATCTATTAATCTGTACCTCTTGTTTTATATAGGGGAATTTACCTGTAAAAATGGACTTCTGGAATTCCTAGAATTTTTGGCCAGTTCTGCTAAGTATTCCTAGCCTAGGAATACTGCAGAAGCAAGTTGCCAAGCTGCTAAGGGGAAAGCCCCTCTGGATTATTGTGGAGCCTCTCAGATGCATGCATCAGCTCCAGAAGGAATTTTGTCTTCCCTTGCTTTTTCTGAGGGACTGTAGCTGTGATAAACTGACTAAAATTGGCAAAGAAGTTCCCTCAAGATTTTAGAGGGACATGAATTATCTTTGTAGCACAGTTTTATGAGGGAAAAGAAGATATAAAAGTGGAGAGATTTATTTAAAATGCATTTCTAATCTATTTCCTTTTCCTTTTAAGGGAATAAAGCAAATTAGTTTTGTGTTCTGCCTTTCTTATACTTTTGAGCTCTTCATTTTTCTCTTTGAGAAAAAGCAGATCCATTTGGAACACAGTTTTTCTTCCTCTCCATATCCCACTCGTTTGGCTGCTAGTACAAGGAAAATTTGATTCTGTCACTTGGAATGCAGCCCAAAGAGGACACTCAAGGTCAAATTTTGGAAAGCAAATAAACAAAGAGAAAAAAAAAATAATGTAGCACTATACATTAGTATGTATAGTATGTATTAGTATGTACATTAATATACATATAATAGTACCCACTAAAGAGTTTTTCATCTGCAAAGTCTAAAATGTTCCCTTAAAACACACTGTTTAAATCCTGTCTTGTACCCAGTGCTTGCATAACATCCTTTCTTATGGCTAAGCTTATCCTTTTGAGTACCTTGCAGGTACTGAAAACTTCTCAATAAACACACATTTTGGTTGGAGAAGCATACTTGGTGTAAACCAACTTCAATCAGGTTAACAAGAAAAAAAGGTGAAAACAAAATGGTACTGAAAAACCCTTCTCCTTTCTTCCCTCTTTTAAAAAGAATCAAGCAAATAAAAAAAATTAAAGACTGAAATACTCACTTGCGGTAAAAAAATAATGATGCAGTATGAATGCAATAAAACTGCTGCTAACAAATTTGTTGCAAGGCACAGTGTTTAAATATTCCAGAAATTTATAAGAGGAAGAAAGAAGAGAGAAGCATGAAGGATGGAAAAAAATACACATTTTAGAGAGGAAAGGAGGGAGGGAGGGTTGTGTGTTTGTTTGTTTTCAATTATGTATTGTAAACTTAAATTTAATTTATCTTATATTTAAAATAGAATTTATAAAGCACAAACCAACAAATAATAGTGACTAAAACTCATTTAAGATTTAAATTTTTAAACTGTTTTTTAAATACTAAATTGACCATCTGGTTCTTTAAAGATAAATGTATTAACTGCATGAATTTACTTCAAGCTAGTGTGTAATCTAATTTCTCTAAGAAAGAGCCGTGCAAATGTGGGACAAGGAGGACTTGTCTGAGTCTCTTTATTTTTAAGTGTAAAGAATGCCAGGGTACGGAGGTTGGAAAAAAATTTTAGTATAATAAACATACCTAGTATTCTCTTTGAGAAGATCAATTGTTAAGCTCACCAACATTCTTCTATTTACTACACTGGGAATGTATTTTCTTATGCTACGTCTTCTTCATCTGTAATATTTCTATCTCTTTAGATAAACGTTAGCTGAACAAACCAGCAGAATTTGGAGTTTGAAGTCTGTGTCACCTCTTGGGATACACCCAAGTGTACTGAGGGAGCTTTCACTTCATGAAGACACTTTCAATCATTTACCAGCTGTCCTGGCAAACAGAAGCAGTCCCAGTTGATCAGAGGTTGTGATGCCCGCTCACCAAAAGCACTGGAAGGAGGATCAAGGGACTACATGCCTGGCAGCCTCACCCTGGTGCCAGGGAAGGTTATGGATCCACCTTGGTGTCATGTTTCTCTAAACTACCTGAAGGGAGGCTGTATTGAGATGGGGGTCAGCCTCTTTTTCCAAGTAGCAAATTATTAGAGGATATATAAGAGGAAGTGTGACAAGTTGTGACAGAAGAGGTTTAGGTAGAATAATAGGAAAAATGTCTCCATCAAATGGGTTATCAAGCATGGAACAGGCTGTCCAGGAAAGTGGTTGAGTCACCATCCCTGGAGGTATTTAAAAGGCATGTAGATGTAGCCCTTAGGGACATGGTTTAGTGGTAGGCTTGGCAATGCTGGGTTGGTGGTTGGAGTCAGTGATCTTAAAACTCTTTTCAAACATAAATGGTTCTGTGATTTAACTGCTAGTTCTATCATGCTTAGGTGTTGTTTACTTTTAAAATTTCAGTCTGTTGGAATGCAGATTTTTTTTTTGTTCAAATTTCAGAGGGGTCCATAAATAACTCAAAAGTACAAGCATCCAAGGAACAGAAATTTTAAGACCTATACTGCATGCTTCATCCATTTATACCTTTTTAGTGTTCCAGAGATATGTTTTGACCCTTGCCAAGGTTAATTATTCAGAGGTAATGCTTAAATTTCTAATTGTTTGGGTTTGTTTGTTTGTTTGAGGAGTAGTTTTTCTGGTAATGAGTGTGTCATGGGGGATTTTGTGTGTTGTTCATTTCTCCCACTACTGATGGACACAAACATTTATTATTAAGTGTGCCAGACATAAGAAGATGTAAAATTTAGTTATTAGCTAGGATGGGAAGAAACAGTGGATGGCAGTTTTCATTCTAAGCTTTTTATTGCACACTTTCTCTTCTGTTCCATTCTACAACACTCACACACATCAGACTCATGCTAGTCTAAGTTCCTGCTCCTGTGATACCAGTCCAGTGGTAGAACTGGTTGACATGTCTGGATCTCAATTGGTGGCCCAGTCTCTACTCACAATTCCACTTCTATACTCATTCACTCTTTATTGCTTTCTAACTTAAATGGTTGTGTTGAGCCACCAAGGGTTTTATTTGTCTTCCTAGACCAATTTTTTTATTTTCTCCATAGTTGTAGCCAGTTAGTGGCTGTTGACTGGATCATTAATAATTAACTTCAAGCATGCTATGAAAATTAAAAAAAGAAACCATTTGTTTGAGCTTTTTTTCTTTGTTTGGTGTTTGGTTGGTTTTTTGTTGTGTTTTTTGGTTGTTGTTGTTGGTTTTTTGTTTGTTTGTTTGTTTTGGTTTTTTTTTGCCCTTTTTGTTTGTTTGTTTGGGGTGGGGTTTTTTGTGTTTTGTTTTGTTTTGTTTTGTTTGGTTGGTTTTGGGGGTTTTTTGTGGTTTTTGGTTTTTTTGTTTTTTGTTTGTTTGGTTGGTTTTTTGGTGTTTTTGTTTGTTTGTTTGTTTCGTGGGTTTTTTGTTTGTTTGTTTGGGTTTTTTTGTTTTGTTTTGTTTTGTTTTGTTTTGTTTTGTTTGTTTGTTTCCTAGGAATACCAAAACCATAAGGACGAGGTAGAGCTTTGGATTAAACATGCTTATAGCAATTTTCTGTGCTTTTTTTTCCCAGCTCACACAAGAATGTAACCTGTAATCTAACTCGTAAGAGTTGGAATTGCACAGATATAGGCAAGGTCTCACTGAATTGTGTTTTTCATTAATGGATGAATAGTGAAGTTTGTTGCTTTCTTTTTTTTTGCAAGCCAGGTGGAGGACAGTCCACAGAATTTGCATAGGCAGGTTTGAGAATTAATATTTTAAGAGACATGGTAGTGTATTTCTAAGGCTAACAATAATCAGGAAGCTTTTAAGACTGTCTCAGAGTAATGGAGAATAAGATGAATGCTTTAAGCAAACCTTTTACAGACTCTATTTTATACTAAAGGTTAAAGAAATCTAAAGCTGGAAATGACCCAGAAGTCCTTCAAGTAAAGTGCTCCAAACTCTTGGCTATTATGTATAAGATGAGGAATACTTTCAAAATAATTATTAGGCACAAAATAGAGCTAGATTTCAGGGTCAGATCCTCATAGTATGTGGCTCTCAGTATTTTGTACAGGTGAACTGAAATTTTAATAATGCCCTTACTTTTGCTGCTTGGTTCACAGATCACATGAGAAGCGATTTTTCTTGTCTCTCATACCACACTGTTGTCAATAGACTCCTGTCTCTTCAGAAAGCACATTCTTAGGTAACATTTCAATAAGGCTTTTTGTTTTCCTTCATGATTTTCTTTTGGTCATGCTGGCTAAAGAAAATAGCAATGAAAGAATGCATGCTCATCCCTCTTAAACTAAATGCACAGGAAAATATTTGTTGTTGTTTTAGTCTGAGAGATAGAACAAGGACAAACAGACATTGCTTGCTTCAGGGTGCATGTTTTTATTAGAAATGTTCATCAGAGCACAAAACCTTCAACCATGAGAGAGAGTACAAAGGAAAGAAGGTATATATATATAGTTAGATAACATTAAAAAAGTGTATGAGATGTGGGCACAATTTTATAAGATAGATTGAAAATTCTTGATTGTCAGGGTAGATAAAATAGATAATATATCTTTTTTCAGGATCATATAAAAATCAGGTAAAGAACTGTGCTTCAGAGATGATTCTCTGTACTCCAGAGATTTTAATCCAGACCATAGAGCTCTCAGAGTTCACTAGAGATTGTTTTGGTCTTGCAGCCAGGCTCTTTTCCAAAATGTTTTCTATCATGCATGTTAAAATGTCCCAAATGAAGAAAATGAAGTTGCACTCTTAGAGAAAATGGCTAGAGGAACATATGAAGACCACAGCATAAACACAAGACAATCTCCTGAACTGGGTGACCATTGCTTTTCATAACCAATGATTTCATTCTACATCCAAAATCTGAAGTTATGAGAAATTTTAGTTTAAAAAAAATTAACAGACTATAGTGTTAAATTTATATATTTAATAAGCTCTTAAAAATGTATTAGTGGAATTTTAAGATTCGAGTTTTAAATGTGTAAAATCAATACACATTTATCATATACAATAACACTTGAACAAGAATATATTTTTATGACTTTTCTTTAAAGTAGAAGAAGTAGTCATAGTTTCTGTTTCTCACAATGCCAAATAGAAAGAATGTTTACAGGAATATGTATCTCTAAAAGATTTACCTCTGTAGTTCTAAGCTGTTGGTTTAGAATTCTAAGGAAAAAGACCTAGTTATCTTTAATTTTTTAAAATATTTTATCATGTCTCCTATTTATTTTAACCAGAGAGCTTTCTACTGAAGAGTCTAAAAGGATGGCTACAACCTTTTCAAAATTGCAGTATCTAATGACTGCAGAATAAAGGTGTCAAAGTGAAAATCTATAAAGCAAAAAACCCCCCAAAAAACTACAGCAAAAGACACTAGTTCAAAAATTGTTTGTTTTGTTAAAGAGGATTATTCTCCCTGCCTCAATGATTTTTCCAGTTCTTACTCTCAGGATGGTGGGAAAGTACATAAAAGAGAGGTGTCACTTTTGAAAGAGGAGAACTCCAGTGTGCAAAACAAAATCTGGCTTATGGTGGAAGAGACTGACAAATGCAACTACACTGGGCTTCTGAGACTACCTTCTACATCTTCTGCATTGCAAATCTCTTGCTTCCAGCATAAAAAGCCCCATAATCCCCAAGAGCAGTATAGGGTTCTTCTCACAAATAAATTTTATGTATCATTGTATCTCTACTATAGTTATAGCTATATCCATGCTTATGGTTTATATAAATCAATTATAGGGTAAAGACGTTTGTTCAGTCAAATTCAAAGCATTACACTTTTTACTTTTAGATGTAAAATGAGATGTGATGATGTCATGACATGAACCACAGGATCGGATTCCTACTCCAAAGCATAAAGCCAGGTGGGAGAGGAAGAGCAAATCCAGAGGTATTTTTCAGAATCAAGGCTCTAGTGCAGTCTTGAATTTTAGGTGTCAAATACTTGTCATCAAACTGTGCTTAGTAACTGATTAATGCCTCAAAACTGTGAACCCCAAAACAAAATCTAAATACCTCTAATTATTCCTTCCTTTAAATATTTAACTTAGATAAATTTCTAATTTCATGGGAATAATAATAATAGTAGTAATAATAATAATAGTAATAGAATAATATATAGTAATAACAGTAATAAATACCAACCATAAGGACTTCAACAAGGGAAAGTGATGAAGTCTGCATCTGGGATGAATCAACCATGGATATACAGACTGGGGGATGAGATGCTGGAAAAGAGTGCCATGGAAAGGGACCTACCTGGTCAACAGAAAGTTAAATATGAGTCAGCAGTGCCCTGGCAGCCAGGAGGGCTGAGGTGCATCAAGCACAGCATCACCAGCCAGGCAAGGGAGGAGATTGTCCCTTCTGCTCTCCACTAGTGTGATCTCACCTTGAATATTGTCTGCAGTTTTGGGCTGCCTCATTTCTCCACCTCCGTGGCATGGGGAGAGAAAATGAACTATCACAACAAAGACAATTATTGTCCCAGGCAAAACAAAATTGATTTGGGAAAATTTAGTTTATTTTAATTTATTGCCAACTAGAGAGAGTGGAATTTTTAATTTTATCTTTGGGAAACTTGACCATACCCCTTCTCCCAAGGCTCAGCTTCACTCTTTCATTCCCAGGTCCTTCCTCTGCATAGTGAAGGGAGAAAAGGAATGGGACTTATGGTCAGTCCTTAAGAGTGCCTGTCTGTGGCTTTTTTCTCATCACTTTTTCACCCTCATCCACTTTGGGGTCTCCACACAACTGCTGTCCCTTCAGGAAATATTCACAAACTGTGATGTAAGAGTCCCTCATAGCCTCCAGTGTAGGCATATTGCTCAAGGATGATTTTCTCCACAGACTGTTGGGGAAACACCTGCTCCAGCATCAGGAATACCTCCTCCCTTTCCTTAATCTTTGGCCTTTATGTTACATGGGCTTTTCCTCATTTTTTTTTATTATTTTTTTTCTCATTCCTCACCATTCTCCCTGTTCTAGACATGTTGTCCCAGAAGTGATACCATCTTGTCTGAGGGGCTCAGCTGTGCCCTGTGGTGAGGTCTGTGATGGAGCCAGCTGGAATCAGCTGTGCTTAGCACAGGGCAGCCCCAGCCTCTCCTCACAGAGGCCATCCTTGCAGCCTCTGCTGCTGGTGCCTGGGCACCTGCACACAGCACAGTTCAATGCATCAAATAAAGCACATTCCAGCAATATCTGATTTGCACTTCCTGAAATCTGAACACTTTTATTCCTCTCCAGGCAGTTATGCTGACATTGCTCTCCTTTCAAAAGTAAGAGAAATGGAACTTCTATGATTTTCATGACAGTCAAGCTTTAATATTAAATAAGTAATTAAGCAAATAAAAGGGATGACTAAGCAAGGAAAAGTTTGACGTGTTTTCCCACTTGAAATTTTTTTCATCCAATCAGTCATCTTAACCTTCCTTACTTGATTGATCTAGGTTTTACAATAATTGAATAACCCCCTCCCCCATATTTGGGACAAAGTATATATACCATGTATTCACTCTCAGCTCAAAATTAATTTTTCACAATGGACCAACTGAGCTCCTTCTTTTTAAAGAGATGTATATTTGCACTTACTGTAATCTGATGAAATCACTAAGAAACACCTTAAACAGATAAGCAGCTGTTCTTCAAAATGTTCTGTAAATCTGCTTCAAAATTGTTATATTATTTTACTGCACAACTAATGCACAAGGTAAGGTACTGCTAGGGAAAATATATGGAATAAACTTTTCATTTTTCATTGGCAGTTCTTAATATGAACTTCTTTCTTGACTTTCATGGTGACATTAATAACTTTGTTTCTACAGAATTATATTACTACACAATAGGCTATAACTATAGTGTAACATATTGTACAAAAACCAATGGCATATGTGATTCTGCAATGCTGTGAGAAAAGCTGATAATAGCATCACAAAGCTTCTTTACTTTCAGTTTTGGCAATTATACATATTATACATATTATGGTATTTCAGCCAGCCAAAGGGAAGAAAGGCACAGAGCTTTCATCAAGCTATGTAAAAGGTGCATACTTATAGTCTGACATGTGGTTTGTGATTTGAGTAATCTGTTCTTAGGTTACAATTATAATTATACTGGATGAGCACAATGTCAATCCAAAGATGGACAGATGGGTTTTAGCTGGCCTGGTTCTAGGGAATAAAGGAGGATAATTGCTAGAGTTTCCAAATATTGAGCTGATTGAGAGATGCTGTGTTGAGTTATTTTGACATCTGAGAACAGAAATCTAAAAAATCTGATAAACTGTATTACTTCCTATTATTATTTTTATATGTAAAGAACTATATATTATCCATGAAGTTAAAGAATAGTTACAGCAAGTACTATAGAGTTTTGCTAGATAAAGCAATTTATCAAATTTCAGGGACACTGATGGACTCAGTATAGGCTTAATATCTTTAAATTTTCTCTCTGTGTCCCTGCTGTTAACAGTGTTGATCTTGCACAAATAGTATCTTTCTCCATCATCAGACATTTAGTGCAGCTGATGTACAATATTTTTTGAGAGTGATAGCTTTTATAGCATTTTTTTACCAATTTCTACCAGAATGAGGTCAGTTCATGTGTAGAAGAGTGAACAAACAAATTGCTGTCCCTTAAAAAACTGTTAAATAAAAAAAGAGAAGAAATCTGTTCCTTATATTTCTCTGGATTCCCAATATAATAGAAATATGTTAAAATTACCAGGCTAAAGAATAAACATGAAACTGAGATCAATTTTGTTATGCATTGTAATGTGATTTTTGATTATGAGATTCTTTTGTTTTGTTTTTGTATCATCAAATTAGTTCTTTTAGTCTTAAGAGCCTGCAACCACACTTTTTGCTGGTTTAAAATATCAGTCATATTTCTGAAGCAGGTGTTGTTACTTAAATATTGTTTTTTTATTGTCCTTTAATTCATTCCCTTTGCATACATCATTAAGTAGATGAAATAAATCAGTAGTTGTGTACTACCGGGGTAATCAGGATCCTATGAATTTTCTGGTCAACAGTTTTCATTTTTCAAATCTTTTCTGGATCTTGCTAATTCCCAAGAACACTGAACTTGTACATGCTAGTGTCTGAGAAACTGGCTGAGATATTTTGTTTACATCTACTGTAAATTTATCATGGTTAGATCTTCACTTCTGTGTTCACAGAAACGTCTCTGGGTGAACATTGTCACAATACTCTTAATTGTGTTTGGGGTGAGACATAATCACCCTACTTTATTTTATTTGAGTCTCTGCCAATAAGTCAGGGAAAAGGTTTCAGCATTCTGAAAAGAATCTCCTTCCTCTGGAGCAGGGGGCTGTAATTTGATAATCACACAGCATATTCGCATATTCAGCTTCCAATGTTGATACAGTTTAGGATTATTACCTACAGAAACATTTTTTGTTTCTTACTTAAATCTAAAGCTGCAACTGAACAATTTAAGTGAGAAGACTGTCCACTAAGAAAATAATTGCTTGTGTGCAGTATTTTCCAACTATTTCTTCAAATCAAAATACAAATAGGCATTTACAATATTCTCATGTGCCCTATAGTTCATAGCAATATTGTATTTTCTTGGATGAATTACCAGAAATATTTTTTCATAATTATTGATTATTATATAATTGAAAAATTGTGTACAGTAGAGATACTTGGACACATTTACAAATTATAAAATTATTAAACAATTCAGTTTGAGCATTTAAGATTGCTCTTGTAGCAAGACAAACAAATTTGATGGAATTTTATATGCTATATCAGCTATGTCTTTATAGGAATGAAAGTTACCTGATTCTCTTTTCTCTGTCGAAGTAAAAGTGAGGGGGAAAAAAGCCCCAAAACAAACAAACAAACACCAAAAACCTGAAAAATGCCAACACAGAATGCTGTGTTAAACACTGGGTTAAGCTTGACTATAGTGTTTCACACTTTTATTCTCATTAATTTAGCAGTCAAGTATCCAGCCAAAGTCAAGTGTGTGTCATCCAGGCATGATTTACTGAGCCTTAAAAAGGACACAAAATAATTTAACATATTTTCTTGCACATATGCTGATGTTTAGCTTCAATATTTTTGGACACCTTTACATCTGGCACAAACAGATAATTAAGAGTTTCAATGAAATTTCTTGAGAAGAATGTATTTGATTTGCTTTTTTAAGGTTGATATCTTATATTTTCAGTTCCAAAGTTATCTTTTATTCTTTGAGATCACCTGTACCATATAATAGAATCAACAGCATTCCTTTGCCTTTTTTTTGTTTTTAGAAGGAATGTAACAAAATAATTTTAGGTAAATTTAAATTTCAAACAACCATTTATAGTGGGGAAAACTAAATTACATTTCTTTTAGATTAGAATAATTTGAAATAATTGTTCCAAGGAGTTTAAATGTGGCTATACTATGTAATCTTAAATAAAGCCTCTCCAAAATTTATTAGGTGTGAGATACTTATAATATTTTGCTCTACAGATTTCTACCTATTTTTTCATACTTCTTGCTAAATTGTGCACAGCCACAGCCAGAATATCTACTTATATTGCAATACAGGGGTATGTGCAATATAAGGGTTTTAATTTTTATCATCAAATTTAATGGGTGATTTGAATTGCTGGTTTGTGGTGAAAACACATTTTTATTTCCTCTTTCTTACATATGGAGGGCACTGATCTAAATATTGCAAGAAAAAAAGGACCTCCAGTATCAATGGCTATAAAACAATAAGGTAGATACAGGTTGTTTCAGCATCTCCATTATGTCAGGTTACATTGGAACATTAGAGGATTTATAGCTCTGAGCAGATAATTCTCCCTGGATTTCTATGTGGCTGGCTGCACATATCTTTGTGTGAGAAAGCTAAACCGCAGAGAATTTCACTGTCCATATGAACTAGATTAAGAAACAATACTGACAATCTGAGAACAGTCTGGGAAAAGAAAATGAATCAATGAATCTCTCAAGAGGCCAAGCAGGTTATAATAGCAAGCACTATGAGCAGTACAAATTCGCAGTGATACCAGTGGAGAATCACGATGTGATACTTTCACACACCAAACTAAAAGAGCCAGAATGCTATTGGTTAGGAAGCAAGCTTTACAATGCTTAAGAATAGTCAGAATTCATACACTTAAGTACATTAAAAACCAAGCAAATGACAGGGAGGAATTATTTTGTGGATGACAAGAAATTTTCATAATTTTTCAGTGGAATTCACTAAAATTAAGCTAAGATGAGTAAGTTGAATAATTTGAACCAAACCAAATCAAATTCTGCTTCTATAAACTATTAAAGTATAGAAGATTAAAACACTAATAAGCTAGTTCAGTACCCCTGTTACAGTAGTAGCTGAACATTTTGCAGAAAGCTGAACCAGAAGATATTTTCTATCTAAAAATATATAAATTATACCAGTTGTATCAGTTTTATACTTAAAAATAATTCAATATCAATAGTCATATAGTCATAAAAAGTAGGACTTCATTACAACTAGACCAACTTTTTATTTAAAGAACAACTGTGATCTGGACTAAGCTAGTTAAGGCATGGATTTAAACAGGAAAATATCAAAAAAACCCCAAAACGAATGCAGATTCATAGATGGTCTTAAGATGGTCAAATATAATGTGCTTTTTGTACTGTTCTACTGTTAACTGCTTTTTGTACTGTTTGTTAACTGTTGCTGCCTAACTTCTTGCCCTTTATAATGTTTACAATTCCTGTAACTAATATACTTCATTATACTGGCTACTCTGATATATTTTTCTTGTTCCTGTATAAGATACCTTATTTTTGCATATCTGTTAAAAACAAACAAGCAAGAATCATCTGGAGTTATTAACTATGTTGTGTACTTTTCTGATTTTTTTATCAAAAAAGGATAGCTATAAAATAGGAATGATTATCCTAATTATTCTACCTTTCTATATTGCATATTGGTGAAAATATGCTTTATATGGGCACACTGATGTGCCCAGAATTTTACATAATTTTCAGTTTGGAATATTTGTTTCTCACAAAGGGAAAATGATCTTCCATCTTTTGATGTTGACATCAGCTCACCTTGCTTCCTCAGTGAGCTCACCAATGATACAAAACTGGGAGAAGGGGCCAATACCCGGGAGTGCTGTACAGCCCTTCAGAAGGACCCGGACAGATTGCAGAGAAGGGCACAGACGAACTTTCTGAAATTTAACAGCAGCAAATACAGAGTCTGCCACCTGCACCAGTAGAGGCCAAGGAAAGACTGCAGGGAAGCAGCTCAGGGGAGAAGGATCTGGGGCTCCTGGTGGACAGCAAAGCTGTCCTTGAGTCAGAACTGTTTCCTTGTGGCCTTGCAGGGCAGTAGTATCCTGGGGTGCATTAAGAAGAGCACTGCCAGCAGGTCCAGGGAGGTGATCCTGCCCCTCTAGTCAGCCCTGGTGAGGCCACATCTGGAGTGCTGTGTCCAGTTCTGGGCTCCTTAGGACAAGAGAGACATGGAGCTCCTGGGGTGAGTCCAGCAGAGGGCAACAAAGATGATTTGGTGACTGGAGCATCTCTGTTACAAGGAAAGACTTGAGAGAGTTGGGTCAGTTCAGCCTCAAGAAGACTGGGTCAGTTCAGCCTCAAGAAGACTGAAAGGGCATCTCAACTGGGTATATAAACACCTAAAGGGGGGATGCCAAGAGGATGGGGTCAGGCTCTTCTTGATGGTGCTGAGCAACAGGGCCCAAGGCAATGGGTATAAACTGATGCACAGGAACTGCCACCTGAATTTGAAACTTCTTTACTGTATGAGTGACCAAGCACTGGAACAGGTTTCTCAGAGATGCTGTGGATTCTCCCTCACTGTAGATAATCAAGAACCATCTGGACACAATCCTGTGCCATGCAGTCTAGCAGGGGGCTTGGACCAGATGACCCACTGTGGTCCCTTCCAACTTTAGCCATTGTGTGATTCTGTGATGTGCTTCAAATTAAAGAAAAAAAAAAATCAATTATAATTTGCTAATTGACTCAGTGAAGAAGCAGGAAAAACTGATTTGCGTTTTAAAAGGTTTATAGGACCAAGTCATACTCTGTTTTGTTTTGTTTTGTTTTGTTTTGTTTTAATTTACTGAATAATCATGATTCCACTAGTGAAGATGAAAATACTGCAGCAAATTAATTAGGATTAAAATGAAAATAAAATTTAAAAGCAGGGGTCTCTTCAAAATACATGGCAATAGAATTAGAAAGAATATAGAGAGGAAAATCTATAGTTATTATCACTCATGCACAGAGAAAGATTCCTTGAGGGACTGTGTCATCATCATGGGTGGTAGAACTTTCTGCTGTATGTGCCTGCTTTTTTTCTACTCACTTCTTGAATCTCCAAGTTATTTTTCTGCAAACAGGCTCTATCAAATAACAAAACTTTGCTTTCTCAGCATTTTTAAGAATCTCATGTTTGGCTGATCCAAATTTGAAGATAAAAAATTTCTCACCTACTGATAAAGTTATTTGACTATTAAAACATACCATCTAGTTAACATAAAAAGTTAAAAATACAGTAACAAAAATATCTGAGGAATGCTATGAATGTATAAGATATTTTTTTTCTCTTGTGACAATAGAGGTAAATATTGTAACTGAATATGAACCAGAAAACTCAATAGTTAAAGTTCATCTATTTACAATAAGTAGTTAATTCTGCACTCACTGTTATTGGTGGTTGTCTTTCATCATGTTATTTTATATTTCATTATTTTTTCTGTCCCTTTATATTTGTGTGTAGGATCTATTCATTATTTTCATTGAATACTGGCTTTTGTGTAGAACTAATGTAATTATGGGGCTTTTTTTATTCCTCCTAAATATCTGAACTTCTATGGATCAAAGGTCTTGATTTATATTTCTTATGATTTTTTTTTAATAAAATAATAGTTTTGAAACATAATTGACTGGTAGTTTTACATGTTTTCCCACCTCACTTTCAAAAAACAAAGGAGGAAATTTTTCTTTATGACCCAACATAAGTCATTATCAAGAAAGCAGCTGAATATTCACAAGTCAAGCAGAACACATTTTGAAATTTGCTATGGGTTCATTGCCTGCCAGACAGATTAAAGGCATGGAAAAAGACTTGGACTTCTCCAGGAATTTCTTCAATCTAGGTAGGAATACTGCTCAGTGTGATTCTGCTTGATACATTATTGTCCTGCATCTCTTCCCATGTTCAGCTGTGATTGCCCTTGAAATGTTACCTATGCCTTCTCTCAACTCTTGCTTCTTTATGGCAAGATCTTGCTCAGAGACTGAAACAACACCCCACTTAGAAACACGAGTAACACATTGCAGTCGATTAGTTTCTCATTTAGTATTTATCTGCACAACAATTGGAGCAGTGAAGACCAATCCAAACTAGATCCAAATAGCATCTCAGCTGCAAGCAGAATCTAACCTCAGAAGAACAGCTCTTAGTGCAGGCTCATTTACTTTTATTCTTGCTGACATCTACGCCAGTGTTAGTTAGGTATCCATGCCTGAGATAACTTACATGTTTCTTTATTGCCAGGCAGTACTCTTGTGATATCTACATTACTTCTGAAATGGTACATGTCCAGATTAGTGTTAGCAAGACAGTTGAGTCACTTTTGGGGATTTAACATGGACTACATATTCTTTAAAACTTTATGAAACTCCTAAGACTATGATCATTATACCCTGTAAATTTTACTGACCCCTAAAAGAGCTGTTTGTAACCCCTTCACTGATGAAATTCTGTGGCCTCTAAAGCAGTAATCAGAGCTACTAGTTTGCTCTTAGTGTGACATCTTTTTGCTCTGCCCACCACTAAATAACCACAATATTTCAAATAACTTTCAAGTGTTTGAGAACAATCTGTAATCTACATCTACAATCTGTAAAAGGACTAATTATAACTTGAATACTTACAGAATATCTATTTCTTCTTTTCTATCTTTCAATTCTCTTGCTACATTTTGCACTAACAAAATTGTGCTTGGCTGGTATTCTAGGTGTGATCAAACATAATTACCAAAGAAATACCTTATGCAGAATTTTATGCCCTGACAGTGAAGGAAGCAATCATTACAAGGTCACATTTTCTTTTTTACTATAGAAAAAGAAGCTGTCAGTGTTGTCAAAATAGTACATCTTTTGAAATATTTATTGTATGGTGTAAAAATTAATTTATTTTCCTGTGTCTTTTTTATCCATTATATGATTTGACTTGGTATGTTAAACTAGAAGTTACTTGTAGTGAGAAAAAAAATGCTATGACCTATTCATTTTGTTAGGCAATATTTTTCCTTTTTCCCCTATTTTCTAAGAAAGTAGCAAAAAGTCATACTTTGTTCAAAATAAGACCCGTTTCGGTAAATTTTTATTTTCACCTTGTTTCTCTTATCTATGCATAAACCATCTTCACGGTGCTTCATTGTGTCATCGTGTTTATCTTGACAGCAGTTCTGTAAAAAACATTGTTTCTGCTATACAAATGCAAAGAAAAGAGACCTCGGAATTCTTGTCAACAGCTACCTGGATATGGGCCAGTGGTGTGTCCAGGTGACCCAAAGGCCAAAGGCTCTCTGGACTGTATCAGGAGTAGTGTGGCCAGCAGGACCAGGGCACTGGTCATCCCCCTGTCCTCAGCACTGGGGAGGCCACACCTCAAATCCTGTGTCCAGTTCTGGGCCCTTCACTTCAGAAAAGACACTGAGGGGCTGGAAGCAGTCCAAAGGAGGGGAAAGGAGCTGGTGAAGGGTCTAGAAAACATGGTTTATGAAGAGCAGCTGAGGGAGCTGGGGTTGTTTAATCTGGAGATAATTGAAAGTATATAAACTCAGCAAATATTTCTAATTATGAAAGATATTCCTAGAGAGAAACTATGTAATCAGAAAGCAAATAACAGTATTCTTACAAACGGTAAAAATATAGAGCCACACTGTCAACAGGTAGATACAAACATCAAATGAAGTTATGTGATAATTTGCACTAGCTAATAAATAATATTAGCTATAATACTAATGTGATAATTTGCACTAGCTAATACATAATATTAGCTATAATGCTATATATAATAAGTATAATCTCTTGAGCATAATAATACATTATTTTATTATTTAAAAGAATAAGTTTTCATTAATTTAACTGTCATTTAATTATCACTTTTAAAATAATTTTACAAAATATATGAATTAATTCTGGAAGCATATTGTTTTTAAAAGAATTTAAAATTTATTTAAACATTAAATATGTGTTGTCTTCTAATAAAGACACTTTTTATATATAAAAATATTTGCATTTTTATGACTGCAGAATAACCAGTTTCCCTGGTTATGTATTCAAGCATGATTTTATGGTCTTTTTGGGTTTATCCTGTTGGTCTGTTTCCATGTCATTTTATATCCTTCAACAAAAAAATTTGATTGTATGAAATTTGAAATTAAAAAAAAAAAATAAAGGAAACAGTGGAAACATTCCAACTCAAATGTAAAATTAAACCGAATGCCTTGTTCAAAAAGGTCACACAAGTCTAACATCAATGCAAAATACCAAGTCAAAGTAGATTCAGTAATGGATTCATTCTGTAATACATAGAATGATATTTTGATGTGAAATAAATAAAAAATAGTGTAAAGTAAAAGAAGCAAACTCTTGCATTTTTCCTTCTTTCACAAGGCTGGAACAACTGGGAATACAACCACAGAGCTAAGGAAACTTTGAAAAACTGTTCTTAATAACACTTGAAGTTTGGCCTTGATGTTCCTATAAATTCTTCCTTTGAACAACAGCAACCCCGCCTTTCTGAGAACATGGAATATTCCACACTATATTACATATTCATTTATTAAAAAAACCACACAGAACCAAAGGGCAGTTTTTGATACACTGTTTGTCAGAGTTCTAAGATTAAGAATATCAACATTTTTACCTAGACTATTTCAGACCTTAATCCTGTTACGGGTTTCTCTGTTTCTACTGATGTAAAATGAGGAATTCACAGGAATCTCCTAAATTCATGTTGGGAAGCCACTCAAATACCATGCTATGTGGAGGTACTGATGTTCACACATACAGAAATGAAAGAAGTATTTCTTAAATTAAACAGATGTAAAGAAAATAGAAAAAATAGTCCTCAACACAAAGAGCCTCGTTGTTATCATTCTAGGCTCCTTAACTATTAAAGTCGCTTTACCTCTGAGATTTGAATTCCTCATTCTGCATTCAAAAGAAAACTTAGGAACTTCAGGAAAGAGTCCATATAATCTGTGACCTGTTCAGATTAGTACAAACAAATAAAAAAAACCTAGTGTGCTAAAGAAGTGTATCTTTATTTTCTACTTTCTGGAAAGTGAGATTAAGATCTTGAATATTATTAGTATTTCAGTATCCATTTAATTTCAATGCCTGCCTCCAAGATACGGGCCAGCAGGCTATTTCCTTCCACCCTGAATATGGATTTTGTTCTCAGGTAGAATGTCTGTCTTCACTTCCATTCATATATATATCCCGATCTTTCTATTGTGGTAAAATATTTCAGAATTTTTTGGACATGGAATGAAAAGAATTTATTATCATTTTAATGAGGTTACCTTAGTGTAAGAATGCAAGATTTGCCATGAGAGATTAGATTTCATGTTACCAATTCCATAACCCTTACTCTCCCTCTAGAAAGAATTAAGCACTTCAGAGGAGTCATCCGTAGTGCAAAATAATGTATTCAAGACATATGAATATAAAGATAAAAAGATGCAGGTAGAAATATACTTTGATAGAGAAAGAAAATAAAGGTTGTTGTGTAGGGGTTGATTCTATTTTAATTGAATTTATGTGATTTTTGCAAGACAGGAATCTACCAAAACAAACATTCTAAGTTTAAGACATATTTGAGAGGAAATACAACTTTGTGAAGGTTAATTATGGCAAAATATGGTTAGGAAGATTGTATCCAAAATAATTGTCATTGAGGAATGGTGTATTATCATCCAATGTAATTCTTAGAGATAGAATTTTCAGGTCATTGTAACAACTTAATGTATACAAGGAAAGAAAACTGAGAAAGGTATAGAAGAAAATCAAAAGAAAAAAAGAGGAATGTTTAAAGACCTTTGAAAATGCCTCAAATATGCAGTAGAATTGAGTCTAGATGTTGTATGAATAGTTTGACAACAAATATTCAGATAGAAGCCAAATATGGAAAAAGTATCTTTCAGTTGCAAAAGCAGGATTTGTTTCCTGAGCGAAACAAAAATATGCTCTACCCTGCAGAGTTGTGTTTGCTTCCCAGGGAACAGGTTAAGCTAAATTCACTAATTTTTTTTTTTTATTTGGTATTCCAAAAGAAAAATACTCAGCTTCATGGCTCAGTTTCAACAGAAGGGATGATGGCTGTTTGTACTTCTTGATGATTATGATCCAGACGTATCTGCGGGGACTATAGGAAAAGGTTAGGATTGGTGTCCTTAGCTCTGTCACATCAGTCTTCTATTCTTGGGAAAGGGTAAATATTCTGATCTCAAGTAAAGGAAGCATCAGGAATATACCATACATACGTACATACATACATACATACGTACGTACATATATACATATATATATATTTATACATATATTCCAGAAGAAAGAAGAAAGGTTCTAAAAGATACTCCTGTTAAGCATACTTTTGAAAAATATCAAGAGAAAAGAACATAAATTATACAAAGTGGTTCTCTCTCTGTTCTTTTAAGAAAGAATTAAGGGAATTATTTTTAGCTGAGTAAATGCCACTTTTTTTCTCTTGTAAGGCCAAGCATTTACAATGGAGCTTCTAGCCAGGCATATAAAATGGTTTAGCTTTTCCAGAATTGTCTGTAGGAATAAAAAATCAAGTGTATCTCATTTTTGTTCTTTGGGTTTCTTGAAGTATTCCTCATTGAAGTAACAATTGTCTAAGTGTCAATTAGGTAGGTTTAATCTTAAAATTAAACTAGAAAACATGCTTTATTAGTTAAATGGGTGAAAATGTGTTATTTCTTGTGGCTCTGTATAAGCAGTGACTGATTTTTTGACTTTTCGCATCTGAAAGAGAATCTGATGGCTGTGAAACCTGTCACTTCTGCCTTTTCTAACATCTCTCTGTAGCCAGATGAAGAATTATTTGCTCACCTGGTGGGAAAAATACAATGCCTATTCTAAACAATCATTAGCCTGTGGAAACAATGCTTATTTGGTAGGATCGTGTTCAACATTGACCAAGAAGGATCTTGGAAAACAATGAACCACCCTAAGTATGTCAACTCAGCTCCATATTTGGGAATCAAATGATCAGGTATAACCTTGGGATCTAGGACCCCAAGAGACCACCAGAGGCCTCCATAGCTTTTTCTGTACTTTTTCTCAAGATTTTGGTGGAGATATACCCTTGTATTTCTGGTTCTGTAATAAAGAATGCCAGCTTTTTAATGCATTGGTCTTAAGGAGTTTTAGACAGTTTTTCAGCAATATCTCAACAGTATCCTTTCCATTTACAGCTTATATGTTATGTTAATTTTGTATTTTTGATTTATTCTTGCTCTAATTCTGTGTTAATCCTTTTACTTTTTGCATAGGAAAAGAACAATAAAAAAGAAAAATAACTTACAAAGCTGAAAGCATTTATGTTCACCCTTTGTGAAGTACAAAGTGCAGTAAAATGAAGATGATACAGATGTTACATCTGTGGTTTCTTCTGGACCTGTTCTGCTAGACAAAATCCAGTATCAGACTTCCACTGTGTAAGATTTTCTTTATATTAAATGTATATTTTGACATTCACTTCAGTTTAAAAAAAAAAATCATGCATTACATTATATGATGAAGCAAATCCATAGGTTTTCCCCTTGAAAAGCTTGCTCCTTTTCAACAGAACAACAGAAAAAATGCACCACTATTTTAAATACTGTTTTTTTACAAAGATTATGTACAGTTCAGTTTCTATGTGTCAGTATGATCTTTTTAGGAACCATTTTTCACAGCAGTTCAAGTTTCCATGTTGCACAGACACAGGGTCAAACGGAAAGCAAGCAGTAGGAATGGAAAGAATTAGAGATCATTTCTAATTCCTGTCTGAACACAAGTCACCTTAATTAAAGCACTGAAAAATTTCTATTGGTGAAATGCTTTTTCTTCCAGGACAAAATGTTGATTTGTCAAATTCTCCTCTAAGATTTTAATTTCTCCTGAGGAGCTGGAGTCCAGAGACAAGTGCTTACAATGTGGTTAGACAACAATAACAAAAATTATGACTCACTCTTTCTTTGGGGTTTTTGCAGTGAAAGTTTCTTCATAAACTAAAAAAAAAAAAAAAAAAAAAAAAAAAAAAAAAAAAAAAAAAAAAAAAAAGTAACTAAGTATTATCTCAACCTAAAGTTTTGCAAATGAAAACTAAATATTCAGGGATGTTCAAAACAAGAAATATTATCTCAGTTAAACAAACAAACAAAACAAACAAAAGCAATCCTCAGTTCTGTTTCTTTTATGAAGAGTAGAATATCTCAGAAAGACAAGAACTCAGAAATTAAACCTGAACTTGAAGGATAGTCTGTGTCTTTGATCCAGAGTAGAATAGGCTGCTGTCAGTTCATTGCATATTTATTAGAACTATTAAAATTCATGAACTTAACATGCCCTGATATCACTGATGAAAGTGTTGAACCAATGAAGGGATGATAACAACTAATTAAATCCATGCAGCAAAAATCTATTCAGGGTTCCCATAAAGGTGGTCCTACATGTCTAGTGATGCTATGGAAAGAGAATATTTTATATTGTTCTTAGAGAAATAAGAATCAACATTCTGTTCTCATTTTTAATTTCAGTGGCTATCCTTTCAAACTTTCATTTTGTTTCAAATATTTTCTTTTGATCAAGTAAAGAACTCAAGGAACAAAGAATTAAATACACAGCTATCTTCCATAGCCTCAAATCATCCTTACAGCATGGTGGCAAGAAAATTTACCACTTTGTAAGAACTATAAATTTTAGTTGTTCCTATAGCTCAATCATTTGAAAGAGAAATACTGTTTTAAAGTAGCAGAAGTTTTTCTGTCAGAAACTAGAAAGAGTGCTCAGGAAAGAAACAAAGAGAAAGATGTATAGAAGCCTTTAATAATCTGATATTAATGTATGAATGCAGATTAAATTCTCTTTTTTAATTTAGCTCTTTAAAATCTATATTCTTTGCTTTATAGGGCTCACTGAAAATTTCTCACATTGTCTACTTGCAAAACCGTTAATTCGTTATCAATTAATAATGAATAAGATAGTCAATTATTTTTTTCATTTGCAATCTACTTGATTATAAATTATACATGAAAAAATGATTCATTTAATATTTTAGCCCTCTTCTTGACTTATCTAGAAGAGTCACATAAAAGGTATTTCATAATCAGTAGTGTCTTATAACCTGGGGTCTGTTAAAGATTTCCTTAAAAATGTACAGTGATAAAATAGATAATTACAGAAATATTTCTCATATATTATTTTTTGGAGTTGCATTTTTTACACAAACCATAAAGGTAATTGTTTTACTTGTCTTGATTATTTTCCTTGTAGTTGCATCCTCTAAGAAATTTCAAAAGTGTCCAGGTAACTAACCTCAAAGGCCTCATAACTATAAACAGTCAGTAAAACCCAAAACAAAAAGAGCTGGGAACACAACGACTTGAAACAGGATTTCCATTTTTTAGAGATATTTATTTGCTGTTACCAGTCTCTCATTATTGTAATCTTTAATTTTTAAGACATTTCTTTTAGCAGATTTTAATCTTTAGCATTAGAAATATGTGCACCTGTCATATTACCTATTCAGTAGAGCAGATAATACAATAACATAATAAACTTATCTCTGAAAATATTTTGTGATTACATTTTATCATATCGATATCATTAATAGGTGTAACAGTCTTTTTCCTACCAAAAGACAAAAAGGGTTTTAATTATTATTTTATTACTCTGTTTTGTGCATTTTTTTTTTTCTGAGAGCTTCCTCATTGCACAAAGATCCCCCTTTCTTTATCACACAGAGCTTGTCCTTCTGCAGAAAGGAACAGATCCATGCCCTAACAGCTATGCTGTTATTTGTGGGCACAGATTGCCCCTGCGGTTGAGGCTCAGCATGAAAGACTGCAGCAATCTCAGCTCAGCAGGGAGTGGGAGTGAGCCATGGGCTGAATGTTTCCTTTCAGGCAGGATTTGGACTTCATCTTGCAAGATGTGGGAGACTGAGACTATCTGACAAGGGAAGGAATAGAGGACTTTGTACAGATCAGTAGGTTCTAGGCATAATATAGTGTGTCTCACCTTCATCTCAGAAAGTGTCATATCAGATATGAAAGTGGTAAATAAATACATGTTACAATGAGACACTGTGAAATGTGAAAGACTTTTTTTCTACTACAAGACCAAACTTTGGAGCTATGAAATCAGAAGTTCTGACTTCAGTTCAGGCTCAGCTCCCTCCTTTGTAACAGGGATTCTGAGTTTCATGTGCAACATAGAAGGCTAGTTGAAGGACAGTCTACAAACCATGACAACTGTAATATAAGAAATAGAAACTGAACGTAGAGTTTTTCAAATGAAAACTAAACATTCAGGGATGGAGACAGTCTGGCTTTGGAGACAGAAGTCTACGTCTTCTGATGAACCAGAGACTCACCTTCTAATGTCTCTAAAGGCTATTAGACTCTTAAGTAGTGTTCTTAGTCTTTGGAATGCTCTCCAGACTCCTCTCCTAGAGGATGCAAACTTTTGCTAACAAGGTCTCAGCTTTCAAAAGAGTCTCATAAAAAAACATTGTTCCAGTATCAGTACTAAATAAGTGCAAAAAACTTTGGGAACCAAAGCTGACTAGTCAGAACCCAGAAATTCAGTTTTCAGCAAATTTTGAATGTTTCTAGATGAACTATCTGTTATATTTTCAAACTTTATTATCTTCTGTAATTTCCTTTCAAAATCTGGGAGACAAGAATCTCTTCACTCTGGAATGAAATAAATATTCCTGTTGACAATTTTTAATTCCAACGAAATGGAAATTGTCATTTTTAACCTTTTCTTCTTTCACTTTTTTTGGCACTGATACACAGTGTAGATATCTACAAATTGAAATGTTGTATTCTTTAAATTTCATAAAGGATTAAAACATAATAATGTTATTCTGCACTGAGGATAGATAAAGTAATGAAGTAATGATCAATTTTGGCTTTCAGGAAAGTATATATATTTCCTAAGGTAAGGAATTCTCTCTAAATTGCTAAAGTCAGCAAAGTTGGAATAAGCCTTTCAAAGCATTTCCTTTTTTTTCTTTTTTTTTTTTTTTTTCTTCTTGTCAAAGATTAGATCATATACTGGAGCATAAAAGTCCTGTCCTTGCTTAGGAACTAATTTACTTGAGCTATACTCGCTTCAACCCCCCAAAAATATTAAGGAGTCACTTATTGTCTGTCTCAATTCAAACACACTTTTTAAAAAACTTTTTAATAGGAAAAAAATAAAAAAAACCCAGTAATTTAAATTATGCAATGAATATTCAAAAGGTAAATTACAGGTCAGTTTAAAGTCCTTTATTATGCTGTCATCCTTGTTGCTGTTTTCCCTAGTGAGTCACTGAACCATGCCTCCATGTTGTAGATAGGGCAAACTCTAAATCCAGTCATGCCCTTTTCTTCAGTTTTAATATGCTTCTAAATATTTAAATACTTGTCTTCAAAAATACTCTAATTACTTTACATTTTACAATAGGAAATTAAACCATTTACAAAGGACAAACTATTAATTTCCATGGTTCATTCTTAGAGGGAACATTGTTCCCTGCTCAGAAGAGCTTTGTTATTTTCCTTCTTAGCAACCATGTACTCCTATCAGGATAAGTCTTCTTTCTTTCTGCTTCTTTTCCTTAGGTCCCCTTTAGACCTACTGTTTAAGAAGGACAAAGACAACTTTTTAAAATTCTGTTTATGTTCTTGGGAAATGTCACTTGTTTGGCAGGAATCCTAAACAGTAGCACAGCTTGATCCCCCTGCACAGCCCTAACACAGCCAGACCTGACATCAGGAGGCATTTTCCATGACAGGCATAAATTAAGCTGAAACTTAGTGTCAGAATAATGGAAAATGTTTTCTAGAATGGACAGTCTGCATGCTCTTATATCTCTTTAGTGGATCATCTCCCACTTCTAAACTTAAAAGAGATTAAAGAAAAAAAAATAAGAGACATTTTTAAAGTTTTGTGTGGTTGGGGGGTTTATCAGTGGTTTGATTGGTTGGTTGATTGGTTGATTGGTTGGTTGTGTATTTTGGGTTTTGGTGTTCTTTTGTTTTTAGTTTTTGTAGGAGGGTAAGGGATTTACTTTGTTTAAATTTGGGGTTGAGTGTTTTCTGTATGTTTCTTTTCGGGGAGGGTAGACAGGAGAGGTGTTTTGTATTTCCCTTGAGGATTTACTATGAAAGTATTTATTCAAAGCTGTGAATTGCTTTGTTGCAAGTGACCAGACTAATTTTGGCAGTGCCTTGTGCACAGAAATTTTTAAAAAACTTTACTGGAAACTTTTAGAAAGTTCACAGCAAAAAGGTGAAGATGCCATCTGCTCATGTATAACTGAGCAAGGTTATATTCAAAGGAGACTTTCTTCCTCTTCTTCCCCTTCCACGTTGATAGAAAACATTAATTACTGCTTTGTCAAATAGAAAGCTGAATCTATCAAGAAGTAGGATTGAGAAAGGTATTCAAATAACAGAAAGACTGGCTGGCCAATATCAATATTCCCTGTGACATAATCATTAATTGCTCAGGTGTCCTCAGCTTTGTGGAAAAAAGCCAAATGAACAAAGTCAGCAAAGGGTGTAATTCACTCTTCATTAAGCCTTGCTTTCCACAGCATGTGGGCTTGCTGTTGTAATCCTTGGAGTGGGCAGGAGGAGGAACAGTAGAAACAACCCAAACACAAATGCACCCACTTTGCAAGAGATTATTATTAGCAGAGGTTTGATGTCATACATACAGACAGAGTTGTCTCTGGATCTAAGTTGGGAAGATGTTTCAGGACAGTTGTCAGTTTAGCAGGGACTTTGAGGGATCTCTGTACCATACTCTGCCATATGCAGTCAAAACATGAAGAATAGACCAATATCGTGCTCTTCGTAGTCAGACACAATAGAGGAAATAATTTGATTCCTTCAGGGAAATATCCATTCTTTTTTAATGCCTTTCATTCTCCTTATGTGTATAACACCACCATAGATTTTTAAGCAGCCATTCATTTAATTTAGTAAAAAAGTGATTCTGTGGTTATGCTTTTTTCTTCATCTTATCTGATTATGATGACGAACAAAAAGCAAAAAACTTTTTTTTTTTTAAACTATGAACACATTTTAGCAAAAATGCAAAAAAAAAAAAGAAAAAAAAAAGGTTTAGGAGAAAAAATTGCCTTAGGCGTCTTTTTTCACTTTCTCTGATGCCTTTTTAAAAAAAGTCAATAACTGCTGGGAACTCAGACTTTAAATTATGTCTTTTAACTATTTTGTTTTCCAGCCTAAGGCATCTTAGAACGCAAAAGTCCTTGACTTCTGATTTTTTTAAAAATGAAAACATGATCTCAAATCTGTTGAACATACTACAGAGTTTTTATTTCTAGAATATTGATGCCTTTACTTTTACAAACGAATGGACATTCAAGTATATTAGATGCTCAGTTGATCCTAATGGATAAGTCTTATCGTAGGACAATATTAACTAACAATGTGATCACACTTTTTAAAGCTTGTTGTTCCATCAGTAGACTAATTCAAAATGATGACCCTGTAAATTTCCTAATTAGAGGACATTATAGATACCAATACTATGTAGATCACAAACCCAAGGGGAATTTTGTATGGTAGCTACATATAGGTGTCTTGTAAGTTTTTATGAGACAAAGGCAATGGATGAAGTGATTTGGAAACACCATACTGGATGTCTACCCCTGGAGGGAGGACCGGCGGTGAAAGAGATAAGAAACACTGCCCCACCCGGTTTTAACAGTTGGCCCATTATCAGAAGGCACCCACCCCCCTCCCCCCTTGAGTTACAAGAGATAAAGAAAAACATCTCCCCAACTGCTTTTAGCAACAGAAATAGAATACACACCCATGGCTCCAAGACACCTTTCTGAACAAACAGCATTAAAAAGTTAGGATGAACAATACTGGTAATCAAATAATTCTATTTTGTCTAATTTTACTTACAGTGTAAGCCTCTTGGCAGCTTTGATATGTGTTTAGGTTTTCAAGAAATTAGTAGGCTGCTTTAAATTTCCTAAGTTATCATTTTAACTGGGTATTTCACTTATATTTGATGATAAGTGTGTTGTTCTATAAAAGCTAATTAATTATTTGTAAGACTGCTTTAAAGCAAATTAATCATTTTAAAAAATGGCAGCTGGAGAAAACAAAGAAGTAAAGAGAAAAGGTAGGAAACTTTGGAAACTTTGGTCCAGCAGTTTTTATTTTAATTTTTGTGCCTAAAAGACTGAAGTTTCTCTCATGATCACATGCCTCATTATTACTTTTTCAAATTAGACCACTGAAAATTAAATGCTGTATTCATACCTAAACTCAGCATTCAGCAATACTAAACAGTCTGAGTTTGAAGTAAATTACTTCTTTTTGAAACTGAGCCTTTAGAGGCCATAATTTACTAAGTTTACTATAGAACAGTAATACAGATAGGAACCTGATCTAGCAGGCAAACCTAGATGAAATGTCTATAGCTTAGCAGAACAATTATTTTAGCTGATATTTTAGTTTGTAAGCCATGTGTAATATTAATTTCTGTATATATGTATGTTCATAAACACAGGTAGGATGGACTGGTTCTCTACATTGTTGGAACAGTACTATCATAATGTATTGTCCACGGAGTAAAAAAAGAAAATTAAAAAATCCAAACATTCCCTTTACCAAAACCCTTTCAGAAAAATGGGGAATAGATGGTCACTGATTAATTTCTCACTTTTTAAGTAAAAAGATTATTACCTGGGCAAGGATTAAGCTGTCACAGCTGTGCTCTGTGCATCCTTCAGTGAATCTGAGCAGTTCCCAGACCTAGCTATGGTCAGCATTTGGCCATTGCTATCTAGGATAGTACTTACAGAAAAGGAAACACAAAATGAAAATTCAACAGGCATGTTCTGGAGACATCCAAAGCAAATAGGCCTGAAGTAGACTTAGATAGGTTTTAAAGCCAGTGTACTTCATAAAAATAGTGAGTTGGATAGTATAGTAGCACGTGAAGTCAGCAGACATAACTTTCACCCTTTCAGAAATCCCAAGAGAGTGTTTGAAAATATTGTCTCTCTGAAGTAGATTCCAATTCTTTTTGCACTTAGTAGGAAGGATGACACCTTACTTTTAAATATAGAAGATCACTGGAGAGCAGGAGTCACCATAATACTGGAAAGAATGCAAGGTTAGACAAAAAATACTGAACAAAGACTTCCTGGAAAAAAAGCAGTTTTGTGAAAAAAAAAAAAAAAAAAAAAAAAAAAAAAAAAAAAAAAAAGGAAAAAATAAAACAGACCAAGAAACCCCTAATTTCTTTACATAATGGTCCATGTAGAGTGAAAAAATTACAAAAGAGAGAGCATGAAGATGGACAAAACATGGGTTTAGAGATTCACAGGGGATCTAAGTCTCTGCTTTGTCCAGTTCAGACCAGTTCATTGACTTGTCATTCCTCTGGTGGAAGTCACTAAGGTAAATAGCACTGGAGGTTGTCTTTTTCCTTTCTTTCTCTCTCACCTGTACATTAGAGTTTTTATTAATGTATATGCATGAAACATAAAACAATAAAATTTTTTTGTTGTTGTTGTTTTCTGGACTAGTACGAATTTCAAAACCTGAAAGTTTGTGAAATGCACTTCTTGGTTTTCAGCACATACTGCTCATAAAAAAAAAAGAAAAAAAGCTTAACTTTTCAGCTAAATAATTTGTAAAGAGAAATAATTCATTTTGCTTTTGGATTTCAAATATCTAGGAAACCAAAAGAACAATAAATGCTAATCTCTTTTTTCTTCAGGGAATCTCCTGCTGTCTTCAAGTCACACTTCCTCATATATTTGTCTATACTTCTTCCTACAAATTCGTTTTTCCTTTCTGGGAACAGTTCTAAAAGAATGCATGAAGAATCCTTCAAATCTAGTCCACTGAAAAACCTAGTGAATAATTAAATTGCAGACAGAATTTAATTTTTTAAAAAATACTCTCAGGATAAAAAAAAAATTCCATAAATAAGGTGGATGGAATACAATTGGGTTTCCCTCTGACACCTTTTTTTAACAAAACCAGTGAGGCAGCTTCTTCTGAATATCTAATGTCTTTGAGGATTAGAGTCTTCACAGACAATCTAAAAATATAGTACATGGGAGCAAAACAAACAAACAAGCAATGTCTGAATAAAGGCAGAGCATCCCATTCAAACTGAGGTAGAATACAATGGCAGAACTTGTTTTTAAACTGGTACCTTACAGATAAAGGTGTCAGTTTTCCTCTTTACACACTGTGGAACCCTGGAAGGTACAGGGGCTGATGAGCATGTCTCAAACACCAAGAGTCAGACAGCTCTGGAGCCAGCTAAGGATTGTTGGTAAGAACACACTGAGAGAAAGGACCAGGATGAGGCTGGAGAATGGGGGCATAGAGTGAGGTAGGACAACACTTTTCTGTGACAAATGTCCTTGTTCTGGCTGCTGAAGTGGCACAGTACAGTGGAGACACAGGAATGAGGTCAAGAAGCAGGCATGGGCTGCACGGGGTGATCAAAGCCACCAAAGACCTCCAAACTTCTCTGAGCCACTTCCAGAACCACTTCTGCCTAGAAGAACAGATTCTGCAGGATAACTAATTTGCATAGGAAGCAAGAAACATACATCCAGAGTGGGGAAAAATGTCTATAAAATGCTACCCTCACAACACCTGGGAACACAACACCAGGGCAGCCCAGCACCATGGACACCTTATTAGATGGATCTACACTCAATCCAGGACTGCTGATGTGTTTCTTTCCTCCTTTCTCTCTCTCTCTCTTTCGCTATCTTCCCATCCTCCCCCACCCCTTTGTTCAGCACCCACTGCCATGCACTTCAAGTAGGAGATAAAGGACTAACAGTAACTTACAGGTATATAACACATGAACCAATCTTTGTAAGTTATTGCAGACCCTCTGACTTACATAATTCGTTTTCAACGCAAGCATCTATGAATCTTGGCTGCTCCCTTCCTGTTAAAGCGTGGGACACTACATCCTCACACATTGTCTACCTATATTAATAATCTATAATCTATTATGCTTAATCTATATAAAATAAAATACAAATTCTGAATAGAAATTATGTTTATATTCTGTTTCCTTTACAAACACATCAATGCTCACACTTCCCTGGACATTATATGTGCAGATTTTGCCAGGGTTACCTGATGACCTCTTTGACAAAAGAAGTAAATGATTCTGAATCTTCAAACATTCACAACTGTAGTTCAAGCAATTATGTTACAGTGTTCAACAAGATTTGCAATATAACCATTCTCATGTCTGTTTTATACTGTCAATGAGCAAAAATAAATCAATTACCTGATTTCTAAGATGCATATCTGAAAACAGATTTCTTTACAGAAAACAGACCTCTCCTCAGTGATGGTCAGTTCCTTGGTAGAATTTAAGCCTATTATATAAGCTATCAGTCACTTCTTTCTCAGGATGTGGAAAGTGATGTTCTAGAAAGAATTTAGAAGGCAAAGTGGTTTTTTAAATGGAAACTTTATCAAAAGATATCTAACTTCAAGTAGCATCAAGCTGAGAAAAATTATTCAAGAGTATCAGGATGGGCAGTGGTTACAAATCACTGAAAAACAAGGAAGCAGTTATTAAAGGCTTGCTAACAGCAGGAACACTGATGTATCTGTAATTAATTAGAATGAATACAAGAACAATATGCAAGCACCAGGTAGATGTTTTCTTTGCTGGAAAGGTATGTCACAAGTCAAGTGCTGGAATACTATGTCACTGTACTATGTACACTGTATGAATGACTGTCTAATAAAGGTACAGCAAAATGTTCTTTTTCAGCAAACAGCAAGCTGAATACACTACCATGCTGATGGTGAAGAATAAGAGAAGAGAAGAGAAAATGGATCAAAATTTCACAACAAGGCCTCTAGGGAATGTAAACAAGGATTCATAAATATAAAGTAATACTTTAAAAATATTGAAATGTCATGGTCTTACTCTAGGTGAAAACCTTACCTGGTGCAATACAAAAAGGAAATTGACGAACTCGACTTTTCTGCTCATTCTTGAAATGTCATCTATTAAAAAGTTCTTTCCATACTTTTTTTGTCAGAGACAAGCATCCCACAGGACATCCAGACCCTGCACTGGAGGTTGAATAAAGACTTTATAACTTTTTTAGACAACAGTCACCAGTTCAAGTCTAAATTTCTTGCTACTATTATTCTTCTAATTATCACATTCTATTTCTGTGCTTTCATAGGGAAAACTTCTTCAATAAACCATTTCTTCTGCCTTCCACTAGAAAAATATTTGAAAGGGGTAAATAAATATTTTAATTTTTAATCTAGAGAAACAAATAGGACTGGAACACAAAATTGCAACAATGAAGATTGAAGATTAATATTAATTTTTTTTCCATCCCCTATATGCAGTTTTCAAGTTCTGGCTTCTCATAGTCATTTTCATTTAAAAATCCAAGCCATATAAATAAATACATTCTGATTCTGAAAAGTACTGTAAGCTAATGTTATGAATGTCTTACACAGTAGCATCATAAGTGGTTTGTGAATCTACAATCTCATATTTCCCCATCAATATATCGTAGGAAAAATTAGGATATTTGGTGATCAAGGGATTGTTTGCATTCTTATTATTATTTTGGGTTTTCCCCTCAAAGAAAAATAGACAAATCATTTTTTAACCACCATGACAATTATGATCTAAGGTTTCTCTTAAAATAATTTGCTATGTGGAATGGAAACAAACTTGGAATTTGAAACAAACAAAAAAAATTCCTGAGGGTAATAACTTTCTGGGAGCTAATTTTAGCATGTAATAGTCTAGAGAAAAGAAAAAAACAAAATCCTACTTTTTTTCAACAATTAGTAGCTCATTTACACTGCCTAACATTTAGAGATTATTTTTTCCTGGTCTGTTCCTGTCTCCTAGCATAAAATTTCAGCTCTTCTTAAGGTTGTAATTTCTGTGAGACATAGAAGCTAAACTCCATCCACTCACCCATCCACTAGCCCAGTTAACTGATCTGTTTATTGCTATTAAATACTATGGGATACTCCATAATCCCAAACAAAATCCACTGACATCTATGACGATAACTGGCTAGACAAATAGGGTAGGGAATAATAATAAAAGGAAAATGCAATTTTATAAATATTCTGTGTATACAGAACAATTACTAAAATATAGGAATAAGGATATGTAGTAAATTCGACATGAAATTAAGGTCTTTATTCTTTTTTCAATCACTTGTAATTTTTTTTTTTAATACTTGAAGTCTTCGGCTTTTTAAGATCATGTTTTCAATCTTTTTTTTTAATAACTATTCCACCCAGAAATGTATCTTTAAATAACAAATTGGTTAGTTTGTTTTAGTAGAAACAGATGGCAAGTATGAATTATGAACAGCTCAAAAAAGATCAGCCTTTGAGCTCATGTGCAAAGGAAGGCTTGGTTCTGATTAGAGTAAGATGAGATCATGTTATATTTCCAGGATTTGTGGTAACATGAAGCAAGTAATCTAAAACTAGGTTAATAAGTTAAAGGGTTGATGATAGTTTAAAATCAATGTTTCAAGCAATAGATTATCAAACATTTTTTTTTTCCTTCTGTGATCAGTAGAAGTTAACACAATATATAAACTTGTTAATAATAGGTTAGATAGTCTGGTGGCAAATGAGGCAGATATTTTTTACATAACTCTTGCTTCTCTGGAGCCTGAGAGATCTCTCTGCTTGGTTTTAGCAAATGATCAAGACAGAGAATATAATTAGGACTATCGAGGTATCTGCTGTAGGCAAATGAATATAAATTTTGCCATTATTAGTAAAAGATCAAAGGCTTTGTATGGATAAGAAAAATCAAGGTCTCAGTTACAGCCCAGGCTTGCCTTGCCGTAAATTGGTTTCAGCTATTTTGAGGAATTGACAGGTTGTTCTGAGGCAGGCTTTGGCGAAGTAAATGTGTGTTGAGCAGCAAGATAAAAATTTAGGAATCAACCTTCTTGAGATATTTAATGAAAAATAGTGTTAATAAAGGATCCAAAATTCTTAAAAATTACAGTTTAATCATCAAGCCAGTGTGATTTTTGAAACAAGTTTACGATTTATACTTTGTAAAATGTAAAATATAAACCTTTCCTTCCAAAACAATAAACTTACAAGAATAGAAGCAGGTCCAATGTCTATATATAAACAACCAGATAAAAAAGTTAGTCAATAACAGATGTGAAGTGATTAGCACTTACATACTAAGTAATATATTTTCATTATGGGACATAATCAGGCATATCTGTCTGTCTACACACACTCCCTGACAAGGAAATATGGTCTATTGTAGAAAAAAAATAATTTATATATATATATTTATATGTAACTTTACAGCCCATAAAAAACCTGAAACCATTAAATGAGTGAAAACTTACTGCAACGGCTCTCTAAAGAGGATATTAGTCTATTCCCTTGAGAAATTAGAATTAAAAAATTATTTGGGGTAAGATAAGCATCAAAATAGGTGAAAGTGTTCTTATATGTAGTAATGGAGGAGATTTTTTTTCCCTTGGATTCAACCCTCATGTAGGAGAATATGAATAGACAACAAAAAGGCCTGGAGGCCAGCTACATATCAATAGGAATTCAACAGGAGGCTATGGATATGTAGATTTAGGATGACCTGAATATTCTGGATCATTTCACCATTACATATATTCAGTATCTGCTTTGAAAAATACCCAAGCTTTTACTTTTCAAAGCCGAAAAGAGAAGATTATTACATGTTTATAGGATTAAAAAAGTAGGACATTAAAAAACAGGAAGCAAGCAAATTATGTAACATTTTTAATAGAACTGCCGGTTCTCAACAAAAATGTATTTGTTGATGTTCGCATAAGTCTCAGGAATCTCTGAAAAAGTCTGAATTAATGATTACATACCTGTTCATTTATGGACTAGACTTCTTGCATTGCGTCCAGGCTTCCTCTCTCATGAATTAAATTAGTCTCCTCTAGGAATAAGGTATGATTTTCTTCTTTTTGGACACTGAGGGAAGATTCCTCCTTAACACATGGTCATTGACAGCATGACTTTAAACAGATAGGCAAAATATACTCTTAACCAGAGCCTAATAATTCCAATTATTCAAGAGTCTTAGGCGGGTTTGGTTGGTGTTTTTTTGTTTGTTTGTTTGTTTGTTTTTGTGGGTTGTTTTGGTTTGGTTTGGTTTTTTTTTGTTTGGTTTGGTTTTTTGTTTTGTTTGGGGTTTTTTGTTTGTTTTGTTTTGTTTTGGGGTTTTTTGTTAAACTGTTAGTAACATCATTTAATTTATTAATTCACAGGAAGTAAAAGATAGGTAAATTTGTCATGCTAGGTAAATTGTAGACAAGTATAGCAATGAGAATACAGGTTTTATTAAAAATAAAATTAAAAAAATATCCCAAAAAGTAGGGATACATTATTACAAAACTGAAAGTTAAAAAATATAAGCAAAATGCAAGGTGCTGTTGGTCTTCACACATTTTTTTAATAACAGTGTTAATTCAAATCCTTTCTACCTTTTACTTCCTCACAACTCATTTTCCCCCTCTCTCTTTAACTGTTATTGCAGTATGGAAGTAGAGATATATAGATGTACACATTAATATATGACAATACATATGTATCTATGAATATTTGTTACATATTATACCTGCATTGCAGATAAAGAATAGGAATAAGGCAGTGGAGTCAATTTGGGATACATGTATTTGTATTCCTGCCAAACACAGACCCTATTTTTTATAGGTATACTAAATGAAAAAATATCATCACCATCATTTAAAAATTTTACCTTTTTAAAAGCTGACATGAAAACATAGTCTTATTGAATCTACTGCAAGCAACCTCAGGAAAGAAATTAGCATGTCTTCATTTTGTCTGGTCAGCTTTCTCTTGGATGTCATTCACTTCATTAAGAATTCCCATATTCTCATCTGAATCTTCAAAATGTGTAGAGATGTTTTTAATTTTTTACTGCTACTAGTGAATTTTTAATGACAGATCATTGTCTTCAAAGAAGTCTGAAAGGACTACAATCCCTTCCAATTTTGCTCTGTGGGACTTGGTTTCCTTTTGGCATGACTCCTGTGGAGTCTATACGGCTGAAGTACCAGTGCATTCATTGTCATTGAAATGGATTTACTTGATAACTAAATATTAAAGAGTTTTACAATACTCTAAAAATTGTATGTTATCAAATACACAGCATGCTTTTTGCTCTTCACAGAAACCATATATATCAACAGTAAAAATGGTAAAGATGACAAGCATTTTGCACAAACTGCCAATGTCACAACAATGCATAGGGGACTTCGGATTTAGACTAAAGCATTAAAGTTTAAATACCTGCTGACAAATGGATGCTTTGAAAACTGGTGTAAAAAACCAGCCATATCTAGGAGCCACCTTCTATGATGAAATATATTGCTTAATCAACAGCACATTTTTTTTTCTTCAAAGAGGAAAATAAGGACAAAAAGACTCAAGGATTTGACAAAATGAAGCATGCCTGTGAGATGAAATGCAAACTTAAACTGACTTAAAATGTTTTGTATTTGTTCTACACAGAAAGGTGTTTTTGTTTGTTTTGTTGGGTGTTTTTTATATTTCAATGTAAGTGAAAACAAGCACAGTCAATGCATTTTTGGTTTAGTCTTTCTTGAAATGTTAGATCTCTATGAATTTGATGCTGATCAAATCTAATGTCAACTCAAAATTCCCACTCAGTTTAAATGTGTTGCTTAAAATTGAGGCATGAGACTGAATACAGATAATAAAGCTATAATCCCTATATTTTGCTATTGCTACAGTTTATTTTCCTCTTACAATTCTTACAATAATATAGTTTAATGGAACAAAATTTAGTTTCCTTATGGTTCCACTCATCAACATACAGAAGGAACATTTAAATATTTTACTTTTTAAATCTTCTCTCTCTTTAAAATCTTCTCTCTCATCAATAGAATTAATAATTCTGCCTGCTCTTTTCCAGTTATTGTAACTGGTTTTATTGTGAATCAATTGTTTATGTTCTGCAAGGTAGTTTGTTCATTTGTGTTAGAACATCATGACTATATGTCCAACACTGAAAGGAAAACCTATCTGAGGGGTGAGGTAGTATGAAACAGAAAGTAAATTACTGTAAGAATTACTAAATACTGAAAGCTCTATTTTATGATAGAGAACAATCAAGATTTTATGTGAATTTCTTAGAGCTTGAAGAACAATCAACCCTTGATTTAACATGCAGATGATTATAATAATGTTAAGGAATGCTGTTGGTTTTGCTTGGTTTGTTTGCTTGGGCTTTTTGCCTAAATTTTTTCTCTAGCAAATTAATTAATCCTAAACATAAATAATGTAAACCATAAACATATATGGGAAGATCTTTTTAAAGCCTTAAACAGAATTTAACAGATCAAAATCAGTCAAATTTCTTATTCTATTGCTTATATATAAATTCTTTATCAAAATTTATTACGAGACTGAGTATGGAAGTTAACTGTAGCACTTATATGTTAATTAAATCCCCAAGTGTTCACACATTGTAGTTAGGTGTCACTGTTTGTTGTGGTTTTGCTCTGTCTTCGGTCGTATAAGGTACATAGGAAGACTTCCTGCTGTACTTTGCAATAACCTAAACTGAAAACTATGTCTCTCTGTTCTGGACTTTATTTACCAACGTGCTGGCCAACTAACATGATAAACTATTTTATTTGATTTTTTTTTTCTTTGAAATAATCTTATTTTGGCAGTGGAGCTAAACCCTAGTTTTATCTAATTTTTTTTACACTTTTCTGTCCATAGCCTGCTGGGTGGTGTTGTAATTAATTTGCACTAAAAAGTTAGGTACCATTACAGCTCCCACGTTTCCTTTTTGATAACCTGCAACTAATGAAAAACATTTGCACTTTATTTTCTGTCTATCTACCTCAGAATTTCAAATGCAAGGAAGAACTTTGAATCTCACAGGCATCTGATGTCCTTAGTAGCTAATATAAGGGACTTGACTGAAAAGCCTTTTGAGTTCATTAGTGAAGTTCCATGCATTACACACACACAAAGAAATCCTTATATAACAACATGTTTTGCTTAATTTCTTTGAGTTTTTTTGTCTTTCATAAAGACAAAAAACTCAAAGAAATTAAGCAAAACATGTTGTAAAAATACACAAATGTAAACATTAAAAGAAGTAAATGTTGATTTTGAGTGAAAAGAAGAGAAATTGCGGAAAAAGAATATTTTAATAAAAGGCTTCTAAAATCCACCTCAATTCTAAGCTTTAATTTATATTCAGAGAAGTATAAGCACTGTGTTTCTCTGAATAAATGCTGTACTTCAGTAACTGCTCTGCATTGATTTGCTCACTTATTTTCAAATGTAATATTTTTTTGCTCATTTTTAGGCTACTAATGACGGGATCACATTAGGAGACAACACATAAATAATTAAATGCAGATTGTCACCACCTGTAAGAGCAACAACGTTTTCCCACTGTTTTCTTTACTGGCAATTTTCTTTACTGGCAATTACTTTATTGGCAATTTTCTTTATTGGTGATTACTAAATCATAAAGCCACACTGCCATTTCTTAATAATCAGTAACGTAGAATCAATCAACTTCTATTAAAAAATGTTCAAGACTTTTTCAGATGGAGGCTCTAAGTTTTTGATGATGTATGAACTTGTCTACCCACACACTTGTCTACCCACTACACTTGAGGCCAAAAAGTAATTATAAATTTTTGATGACTGGTGTTGATGTTTGCAAAATGAATCCCTGGGCTAATTCCCGGATAAGTGTGTAAGCATCTACAAAATAATTAGCAGAGCTAGGTAGACTCAACAAAAATGTGAGTGACCATTTAGTGAGGGTGACCACACTTTCAGCTGTGTCTTCTCTTCGTCTCAAGGACAGGTCTCATTTACAGTACAGCCCTGTAACCTTGAAATTCTCTACCTAAATTTTGGGATTTAGAGAAAAATATAAAAGAATATTTAGCTCCGGATATTAACAAGATATCCAGATAATATGTTTTAATAATTCATTCAGGCTGTCTTTGAGAGTTTTTCTTTCTATTCATATTAAAATTCTGAGTATGATACAATATTAGTCAGATAGTTTATATGCTCCTGTTTCCAAAAGAAGATAGAAGAAATTATCATAAAGCCAAAATAAGTATTTAAGAGCTCAAAACACTTGGAATTTCAATCTGATATTCAATTTACCATTTGTTGAACTCACTGTACTTATAGAACTAAGGCATTTTTCTGTGCAACAGCCTAAAAAATTTATCTTCTTCAGAGAAACAGACAAATTTCACCCGTACAACTTAATATTCACAACGGAATTTAGGGTTTACCTTTTTGTTTTTCTGCATGTTATTCTGCTTTATAGAGGGGACGTATTTTCAAATGGAAAAGTCAGAAATAGAAATGATAAAGCAGTCTATCAAGAGAAATTGCTTTAGACTAGAGAAAAAGTCTTTCAAACCATTTTCTCTGTTATATGTTGTCTTCTTATTACTATATATACAAGTGGAATATTATGGAATCTTCTAAGATGAATTCTATCTCCTTTTCTAAGTTTTAAATAAAGATTTCATTCTTTATGTCTACTATTTACTCTTATCAGTTCTAAATAGTAAAAAGATTGTACTATTTTTATAGGCTTTTAAGAGAATCTTTTAGCCAAAATCTACTTAAAAACTAAGTGAATGACAGAATTATATATAAAAAAAATAAAGGGAGTGGCTATGGGTTATTTTGCAATCAGCCCCTGTGATCTATTTGATAAGTATGTCACTAATAGGCAAAAAATTGCAACAAAAGCTATAAAAATAACACCAAATATGGCATTTCTATATAATCTCATATCTATACTTAGAACAGCAGTAAGACAAAAATCAAACCCTTATGGTATTACTTGATTTAACATATTGACTTCTAAACTTTCAAGAACAAGGCAAAATACTGGGAATGAAAGTTTATTTCAAAGGTTAGTGCCCTTGTAGGTGCCTCAGTAAGTGAGAAAGAAATATAGCAACTGCAATGATGTGGCAGAAACAGATTTCACTTATCTGTTCTCTTCTGGATAATAATTTTTAAAAATTTCTAGGAATAACAGCCTCCCTTAAGATTTTCTGAAATACCTGTGTTCTATTGGCAGTTAGAGATATGGTATAAGAACGAAATCTTGAGAGGTGGGTTGTGCATCCTAAGTATCAAAGTCACCTTTTACTAACTAGGAGTTCTCTACAATTATATCCCATGTCTCATGTATGTTAATGATTTCCTGGTAGGTTTTGAGAATCTCAAACTGTTCTTGAATTGTTCTGGATGCAGAAAATCTATGTATGCTTTTATGTGGAATACTCATTTGTGTGGAGAACTCCTACAACATTACAATTTAATATGGCAGGTAAAAAGCTAACAGAACACACAAATATTGTCTTCATTTCATAAATGAGAAGCTGTCTAGCTAACGCTGGATCTACTGCACTAACAAGCAATATCAAATCAATATGATTGATGCCATGTTAATTTTACTGAACACATTTCTGGGGTACAGGAATTAATTTTATTTGTTAAGTAGCTAAGATTTTTTTAATCAAAATCTGTCAACTATTAAATCTATGGAAACCAAAGCATACCAAATTTACCTGCAGTGTTAATCTCTTTGATTTATATCTATTTGTGCTGGTTTTAGATCATAGATAATTTTCTTCATAGTAGGAAGTATGGAGCTATGTTTTGGGTTTGTGCTGGCAACTGTTAATAAAATAGGGAGTTTTTCCTTACTGCTGAGCAGTTCTTGCACAGAGTCAACATCTTTTCTGCTTCTCATACCTCCCCATCAAAGAGGAGCCTGGGTTGCACAAGAAGCTGGGAAGGGACACAGCTGGAATATCTGACTCCAGCTGCCCAAAAAGTGCCACATTCCATGCCACATGGCATCATGTTCAGCATATAAAGAGGGGAAGAAAAAGAGGGAAGGGGCGGACATTTGGAATTAGGATGTTTGTCTTCCCAAGTCAGCATTAAATGTCAGGGACCTCTGCTGTCTCAGGGATGGCTGAACAACTGCCTGCCCATGGATGAATTCCTTGTTTTGCTTTACTTGTGTGTGTACTTTTGCTTTACCTATTAAACTGTCTTTATCTTACTTCATGCGTTTTCTCGTTTTTATTCTTCCCTGTCCCACTGGGGCAAGGCGAGCAAGCAGTTGTGTGGTGCAAGTCACCAGATGGGGTTAAATATGATGCTATCTTACAAAAACCTCATTACATACAACCCAACAGTAATTCCATGTTTGAGAGCTTTCCTTATTCTTATATGCAATAAAATGTTATGACCTCATCTGCAATTTTTTTTTCCTAGGTGCTAAGACCCCTGAAAATACGTAAAAGTAGTACATGAAAGGATGTCCACTTCCAGAAGAGAAGTATATCTTAGAATGCAGAAGACATCTGAGAGTAAATAAAGAATGGGCACAAAAGTACATATGAGACAGACAGGCATACACAGTTAGAAGGTACTGTAAAAGTAGGTTTAGTGCCTTTGAAAGGAAACTTATATTTAGAAGACACCAAAAAAAAACAGACGTGCAAAGTATGTGTTTCTCTGCCTATTTCTTGTTTGCCTGTTTTTTTTTCTTTTCCATAATTGACTTGATGGTAAACAGCAATGGAAGATACTCTATGTTTCCATCTTCTAGGTCTATATAAGTCTTCCTCTAGAGTCTCAAAGTCAGATTTTTGATATTATTTGGGGTGGAGGGGGAGGAGAGGCATATGTTGTTTTAAGTTTTGTTGGGGTTTTTTTGTTGTTTTTTTTTGTTGTTTGTTTGTTTGTTTTTGTTTTGTTGGGTTTTTGTTGGTTTTTGGGGGGCTTTTTTTGTTTTGTTTTGGTTTTTTTAAGTATTTCTATTGCACAGTTTTATGAGGTGAGTAACAACTACCATAAAGTGACTTCAAAATACTCATGAATTGGTTTATGCTCTTCAGAACAGTGCCAGGCATAGAGAGATGTAAATTCTCTTTGTTCTATTAAAACATCTGCAGCTTTTCTTTCATCATTTCTTAGGGCACAGATTTGATGCCCTCTAGTGACTGATCACTTGGTTTAATATTTAAGAAATATACACAGATAGTGGACTGGCTACAGATGTGAGTAGATTTACACATCAGCATGACAGTTTTCTGACTCTGATATGCATTAGGAAAGCTTTTTCATTATTTCTCCACCAGTAAGTCTGAAAGTATTTGAACTTTCTTTCCTCCGTCATAGTGTATAAAACAAGAAAGCAGTTAAAACTTAGACAAGAGATAGTGATAACCACCGACTAGAGGGTTTCTCTTTTTTTGCTGCAAACAAAACCCATTTCTTCTTAAAGGCTGAGAGAAGTGGCATATGCTTACAGTCATGCTAACAAACTCTGCAGACTATGAAAGCACACTGCAGCTTCTGTGTGTTCGACTGTGTATTATAACTAAATGTAAATATGCTGAGATTTCTCTTTTTTTCCCAAACATAACACTGGTGAAATATACATGACCAGTGCATTAAACGTTCATCTCTTCTATTAAAAGTTATCTGGCACCTTCAGATGACAGAAAATGATAGCTGAAATAATCTATACCAAACTGTATTGGAGTGGTAGAGTTTTAGATGTGATGTTCCTTCACAGTTTTTCCAGATATAAAAACCAGGATTTTTAAAAATATATCTAATTAGAATCAACAGTACATCACATTGTTTAGCCTCTAAATACATCCTGTCTGTGTTAATTTTTTAACAGATTTAAATAAAAACTTGGATTTTACTGAGGTATATGCAGCCTGTAATTGTCACAAAATTTGCCAGAGAACTTCAAGTTTTAGAAGCACAGTCAGTGTTGACTTCCGTGCAGCATAATGTGACAGATGTTTTTATGATGCTAGAGATGTAACAAACTATCTGTAAGTAATTTGAATAACTGGTGAAGCAAGATATATCTGACAACACCGGGAAGTTATGAACATGAGGAGGGGCATAGAACGATCTCTGTGGCTAACTAGCAGGGCAGGTAATATATTTAACTGATCTTTTTTCCTACTTAAAGCTTCAAGGATAATATATACTTTAAAGAATATATAATATATGCAAAAATACCCAAACTCCTTCCCCCTCGCCCCCCCAATCCCCTTAAAAAATCTAACAAAATAACAGAAAAAATCTCAACCAAAACCCACTTGTCATGGTACTCTGCATTTAAGTGCTCCTACTGAGACTCTCCAAACCACATGCCACCTGCTGACTCCCACCTTGCTCTCCCCCACTGCTGGAGAGGAGAGCTGGAGGCACAAAAGGCAAAGATCATGGGTTTGAGATAGAAACAATTTACTGGAGACATCAGAGAGATAAGATGAACAGCAGTAGCAATAGTGTTAAGAAAAGTGCACAAAAAAGAGAGTGATTCACATGCAAAGGTGTTCACCACAGAGATTGGCACAACTGCAGCCACACCACCCTGACCACTCGCTCCAGCCCAGAACTGGAATGTCCCAACTGCCCCCTCTGCCCCGGAACTGGCACCACCCTACACCTCCCCCTGCTTCAGAACCGGTCCCACGCTTACTGGACTGGAAGGAACCCCTGTTCCCCACAGGAGCCTCCCTGCCACCTGCCCCAGAAATGATGTGAGGTGGTACAAAATAAGTGGTATAAAATAACCTTTGAGTCCTGGCTGTGGCCCCTCCTAGCTACTGCAAAACTTAACCCTCTGCTGGCCAGAACCAGGCCACCATTTTTGTACGTTGTTTACAAGAGAACTTATTATGGAGAAAAGCCTTGAAGGAATGAAAGTGAAATCATTTATAGAACAAAGGTAACAAATTTCCAGATTTTAATTTTATTTTCACAATTTCTTCCAAACTGTCACTAAGCATAGGGGAAAGGAATATTTGATCTTAGCATTGTTTGATTCTGAACTGCTGGAGTAACTTAAGTTGGAACAGTTTCTTGACATACCTATGCTGGAATTTATTACTCTATAGCAGCATACACAATATAGAAAACAACTATTTTATTTGAAAGTTAAAGATTGTTTATCAGATTTTCTGTGATACAAAGACAGAATTCTACTCTCCTTTTTTATTAAAAGTCAGGACGTCAGAACAAGCTTTCTTAAAGATCTATGCAGCAGAGAGATTTCTGCCACAATAGGCAGGAACAGAGCAGTTTTAAGCAAAGCAATGTTGTCAGTTGCTCAAGGCAGCAGACAGCAGATGATGGCAGAATCAGGTATTGTTGTGTACCGAGACCTGGATTTTAGTAAAGCAAGAAACAGCAATAACATTGTGGCAGAAAAAGGTTACTGATATTTTATTTTGGCATATCATGAATAAATAAACGCAAAACTGAAAAGAAAAGGAAGTATCAACTCGGTGCCTGTCCCCCGTCACTGTATGAGTTGTTGCTCTTGGTGTGTTTGCTTATGTACTGTCTTTCCCCTTAATCCTTGTCTGTATTTGAATCTGAGAAGTAAACTTTCTTCTCCATATCCAAGTAGAATATTTAAATAGTTAGGAAAAAAACTCCCTACATCAGATGCTATTATTGAGCATTATAAATTACCTCTAAATCTTATTGTTAATCTGAAATTTTTTGTCAATAAATTTTCAGTGTTTATTAACTAGTAAAATTTACTGGTGGTCTATAAAGTTTGCAGATATACTTACGTTGTGGGGGCTTTTTTTGTTTTGAGGATTTTTTTGTACATTACACGCTTCTTTATCCATTATTCCCAACACACTTACTAGTAAACAACACCAGGTGCCCTGCAGGTATGATCAGAAAGAAAAGACTAATATTTACTATTTGTAACAGGATGTGCTGGCTGTGCAAACAAGCATGAATCTGAGGTTTTCAGTCCTGTGGGGAATTTAACCTTTAACTACTTAGATCTTATTATGTGAGTTTTGGCTGGGTACCAGGAATTTTATTTTCCCTTCCCCTAACATAATGCAATACATCAGTTTCTGTTTATCATACACTTTGATTTCAAGAGTTCTATTAAAATCTCACTTCTCTGTAATTTAATATACAAAAGTGCTGTACATAAAGTCTTAATGTCCCTTATTCACAGATAAAACACTGTATTGAAAATTTGGATTCAGAAAGAGCTATGGCTCCCTCAGAACCTCTCAGGTGTATTTGTACCTACTTCACAGCTGTACGAGTTAATGACAGAGTGACAGCAGGAAGACTGAACTCTAGGTCATTGTCTCCAACAGAAGAAGGATGGGAATCTTTTTGAACAGTGTATTATTTAAAGAAAAATGTTATTTTTGGAAATGAATATAGCGTTCTGATGTGTCTTTTTGGCTCAGTTAGTGTAATCCCCTGTTAAAAAATGGCGCTGGAATCATATCACATCATGTAATCATACCAATATAATCAGAACTATCCCAAGTTTTCAGGTTTCACCCTAACTAATTCACCTTTTCCAGGCTTATATTTAAGATATTGATCAATGCAGTGTCTATAATCTTTCCTTAGTATTTCCAACTGTACTTTGCCTGATAGGAAATGCAATATGTTATTAAGGCTTTGTTAGCCTTCAGACTGTAGTCTGCAGTACATGCTAATAATTAAGAAAAGGGACAGAGAAATTATCAGATAAACTTTTATGAAAGGGTGGCATGGAAAAATAAATACTGATAAGTCTGATAAGTTCTGAAAGTAACAATTGCTTTCTGGTTTGTGTGATCAAGTATGATGTCTATCAAGGTGTAAAAATGAAGTGTGGGATGATCAAAATGTGCTTTACCAGCAATTTTCAGGTAATTCCCTTAGTAATTTCTCTGTAATGATGTACATGTCTCTCAAGTAGCTTTGTTTTCCCTTTGTGATATAGTATTTTTATAGTCTGCTTTGTCTCTCACAGTGAATGATATTCACTGCTCTCCTTTGCAATCTTTCCATTAAAAATGGAGAATCAAGGAAACATATAACACCCTTATGAGCTTCTGAATAAGTCATTAACAGAGATATCTCTGTCAGAGGTATCTCATGTTATAAAGAAATGTTATGAATCTTCACTATTAGTTTCTTATTTCATAAGAAAATTATATTGAAAAGTTAATTATGACAGTTTATGCTGTCTGAACTTCATGTACGGTTACCTGTCACCCTTCAACATTCACTATATTTACATAGTACTTATAAGAATACAAATGGGTAACCTAGGTTTGTTAGTATTAATATAAAAAAAATTATCTTTATTAAAAAAAACCCTGCAACAACAACAAAAAAAAAAAAAAAAAAAAAAAAAAAAAAAAAAAAACCCAACCAAACAAAACCAACCCAAACCAAACAACCCCCCACAAACCATGCCTGAGAGAAAAATGTGAAAGAGTACTTCTGACTGCAATCCCCAGATTCCCAGTATCTTTACTTTTTTTATCCCTTGGTTAGAATACCTTTCAACTGAAATCTTCCCTGGAACATTTACACATCATTCAGATTCTTGCGGGAAGGCTGAATCATTCCATTCCCCAAAGAGATCAGTTTTTGATAGTCCAACTCCCTATCCAAAACTGACTCTTTGAAGTTTTCTGCACACCAGTCCACTCAGGTTCCAGAACTTCAGTTCCAAAGCTATCTCACTACCACTTCCAGAAGCAGAAGCAAAGCATTGAACAAATTCTGTGAAAAAGAATTTATTGGATACCCAGTCCTTTTATGCTGTGTGTAACCTTGACAAAAAGAAAATGATCCAACTTGTGCTCTCATGATCTTTTGATTGCCCTTTCATAATCAGGAAAGTCTTCATGTTATTAGAATGAAAAACTAAACTTTCATCTTAACACTGAAAGATTTCTCAGGTTAATTGCTAACATTCTCTCTACTCTTAAAAATGTCTAATGCCACTCTTACAGATGGAACAGTAAGATCCACAAAGCCAGAAAAGAAAATATATAGAACATGAAAATCCTATGCTTTTATTGTCCCTTGTAGGGATTAATTCATAGTAAAACCTTGTGAGGATGGAACTTGTTGCAGTACCCAACCATTTATTTTTTTTCTATTATGAAGAAAAACATCAATTTTTAAGCAGTTTAGTAATATTATATTTAATATTTAGCTTTTCAAAGCTTGTCAGATCACAGCCTACTTGTAATAATGAAAAGAAGAGCTAGAATTGGATATTAAATACACTGAACTTAAAATTCTATTTTTACTCCTTAGTAAGGCAGAGATCTCATTAAATGGGACAGAAAAGAGTAACAGAAATGTTGCTGAGTTCAAGATCTCCAGTACAATGAAATTGACCTTGAAAAGTGAACTTTCAACATTTAACAAAGCTGTGGAGACATACCACATATACTGTTCTAAATAAAGAATGTATTTTAAGCAAAGATAGTGTATCCACATCTTTTTGAAACAAACAAACAAATCAAATTTTTTCCCCTGTTTACTGATTATTTGCAGAATAGTGAGTGACATCCAGACACAAGTGATTTAAAAACAACCAGGCAATGCTAAGGGTACTTCGGGGATGGAAGAAAAGATCTAAAGAAAAATAGAGCAGATTGCCATTAGTATATATGTGGAAAGTGAAAATTTCATGAGTGAATCAGGAACCCTGGAGTATGCAATATATAATTGGAACACATGGAAAGCTGGAAAAAATTATAGATATAAACCATATTCTAAAACATGAGCTATTAAATGCAGCATTAGTTTTTAAAAAGGCAAAATTTTTGCCTTAACAATGAGAAGCCAATATTTAAAGGAAGCAATTAAGTAATGGAATCTGAAACAACCACAAAAAATATTAAAAAAGCAACCTAAACACCGCACTCCTCTATGCAGTCCTATTGCTGTCTGATTACTTGTATGTGGACAGACATACTTGTGTATTTAAAAACTAATATCACTATTACAAATTTTATATCTTAATATGAAGAATGAAGCATATTAAGTATTCAATATCAGGATGCTGTTGTCATGTCATAATTTCCTCTTAACAGTCTGCTTAAGACATACAGAAGTGTAAGCCCTCAGACCCAGAGGAACACTTCAAGGATAAGCATTGCACTAGAAAAAACATAGACATACCAGGGAGGAGAGGAGGTCGCACTACTATTTCATTTTTCTGTGAATGAAGCTTTCCATCTGAATTCAATAATTTGATCTATTAGAATGATTTTTAAAAGGATAGGTATTGTTCAACAGAAAGTTCTTCACTCCATATATGTTCTATTTCCTTTGTCTGCATCGAGATAAGTGTAGCAGTTTCAAGATAACATGCATACTTACAAAATAAGTAATTAGAGATGCTCAAAAATCATTCAGCAAGTCAATGTTTTCTCATGGGAAGAAGCCAATGAAACCCTTTGTAGATTATGTGCATCTCAGTGACATGGAATAATTAATAGGTTGGTTTGGGGAAGCCAGCTGTGAAGGGGTGTAGTACAGCACTACAGTCTAGTACAGAATAAGTAGAATACATAGACCTGGCAGTTAGTGATAATAATATTACCTGAGATGTTATAAAGTTTGGTTTTGATAAGCACATTAGAGGCATTCTGTCCATATTTTTCCACTACCTTCAATTAATTCAATCAAATTAATATTTAATTCTATATTCTCACAAGTCTAGAGGGGCATTTTGTCTCCACCAAAATTCTGCTGGAAACATTTTGATGTACAGTTTTAAGCCAATATGAATTTAGAAGAAACTGTAATACAAATGTTTGCTTTTGTCTGATATTGACATAATACAAGAAATGATTGAATGATTTTCATAAAGGTGGAATGTAAAGACAAAATGAGCAGGATATGCTTACCAAAGCTTTTAAGAAATATCATCTTTCTACATAATTTTAAATTAACTTTTCTGGGAAAAGCTGAAAAATCAAGTACAGTAGGCTGCTTGAAAACCTGTGACATGCAATCTGTGTACTGTTTATATTGTATGTTCTGTTTTACATTTTTGCCAGAAAAAAAATTTTTATTTTATAAAAAATAATCATTAATGTTGTATAAAAATAATTTCAACATTTAGTTAGCAATTTAGTGCTATGCTGTAACTACCTACTATAGAAAGGTACTTGTAATTAAAAACTGCTTAAAAACCTAAAATATATTTCTGCATCACTTTTTATATTTTGATTGGATTTTTTTTATTATTTTTTCTATTTTTGCTGTATGGTCAAACACACAGCAGCTTACATTAGACTTCAGGAGAGTGTTCCATCAATATGCTTTAGAGGTCTCCAAGGTACTCACTTTTCTGAGCAGCCAGTGAATGGAAAGAGTTATATTTACAGAAGTGGGTCACAAAACTTCCATACTTCAAAAAAAATCTATATTGCACAGTTTATTCTAACATAAGAATATTTTGATGTTAAGGACTGCAACAGAAAATTTTAATTAGCTTTTGTTTACCTTCATATTTGATAAGCTATTAAGCAATTAGTGTATACATTTCCATAGTAGTAAAAAGATGTATCACAGAAGATGTTAAGGATGTATTATTTATTTTTTATAATTTTCTATCTAATGAGCATGAGACAACACAGAACATTATAGTGTGTCAAAAAGACACTATTTTGAAACATTTTGCCACAAGTTTGATATCCTGAATTATCTTCTAGCAAAAATTACCCTAAAAAGCTAATTTAAATATTCACTCTTTTGCTTCATGTTTATGCTTACAGTCAGCTAGAATTTAAAATAGCTGAATGTGGTATTGTAGGAAATTTGTTGTCTGTGCATTTCCATAGAAAACTAGTTATTCCTGACAAATGCAAAGGAGACTATGTGTAGAAAAATGGATTTAAGGTGTCAAAGTAGAGAGTTTCACTTGTGTCATCCTATAATATCAATTGTGACTTGTTTGGTTTATTCTCTCTTCTTTTTAAATCTAAATATGATCAAAGCATTTATGAAATTTTGAAAGGTCTTTCTAATTTTTTTCTTTTTCCTAAAAATATATTTCAATAAAAATAGTTTGTAAGCCTTCAGTAAAACAAGTACAGCATATTAATGGCATAACAGTAGACACTGTTGTATCACAGAATATATCACTCAATGATCACAAACAAAACAGCATTTACTTCAGATTAAATGCTATCATGCTTTATTTGGTCCTTATTTATCATTCTGCACTTCTGTGATTTTCAGTACTACTGTGATTTTTATTAAAAAAATATCAGATCATGTCATATCAAAATAAACATTGCAAACATTTTTCATAATATACATAAATATTTAATCTATTTTTTCCCTCATTAGATAGAGAAAGAGCAGATAAAGCACTAAGGAAACCAGTCTGTCTTTGCTACTTTTTTCCTTTGCAAATAATAAATAACATTTGAAAATTACATCATCTGCATCTGTCTCATTGTAAACATCTATTATAAAAATTAGTGTGGTCTCAGTGTTCAGATACTCAATTCTTATTAATGACATTTTGGGGAAAATGTAATTGCTTATCATTGTTCTTGCTACTGTTGTTCATTTATAAAAGGGGAAAGAAAAATACAGTAACACAGAAAAGGAGTCTGTGATAGCATTGGTTGCTCCTGTTATATGTAAAAAGTTTATTCTGATCCTCATTAAAAAATTGTTGCTGTCCTTACCGTTCCTGTAGGATCCCCTCTCTATTGATGGTAGACCCTGGTTAACACGAAGAGAAGAGGGGTGGAAACAGAAAATAGACTGTGAAGTTCAGATTTATCTGTATCTTCTGCACAGGAAGAGAGCTTGGCATGTTACTTCTATCAATACTTCTTCACTGAAAGGAGAGGTGGAGAGGTGAAGTGGAGCTTTCCATAATAAATGGCACAAATCTGACATGAGTAGAGCTCTATCTAAGAACCACCAGTCTGTGCTTTTTGTACTATGGGGTGCTGCACTTCAGATATTCAATCATTCTGCCTAACATTTCAGCCTTAAGCTGAATGAAGATGAAATAGAAAATTATTCATTAGATTTAATGAAAAAAAAAATAGTAACAGCCCATAAAAAAACCAGACAAAACAAAAGCAGAAAGTTTGACTGATTCCAAGAAGGAAGTTCCTAGAAGTACTCCAATTTTGTCTTTACCTCACTTTTTTTTTTTTTTTTTACATGATGTTTGAGGTCTGATATGAATATGTTATTTGCTTCTTAGACCACTCTTCATTGGAGTATTGAATTTTATTTCCTGAAACATTCTTCCATGTAAAGCTATCAAATCTACTTATTTTTCTTTTAAAAATATTCTGTTATAGTCAATTATTTAATCAAGAATTTCAGTCCTAACAGTCACATTGTATGATCAGTATGTATTGCAACTACAGGGAAAAAAATCAGTTCTTTCAGGTACCTTGTTTTCTGTATAGTGTTCATTTGGAGGAATATATAAATATTAATAATGCATCATGGGGTAAAAATCAAACAGTCAATTAATTCATACATGTTGATTAGAGAAATTAGGGTTTTGACATTTATATACTTGCTTCAAAATATAGTTTTGAGTCTTGTAAACACAGAGTATCTTCAACTACATTCATGGTGTCAAAGAACAAAGGCAGACAATGCAGCTCACCTAAAATTAGATGTTTGGAAGCCAAATTATGAGTACAGCCTAAAAAAACAACCCATCTCTAGATAGAAGAGAGAGAGAGAAAGAAAGCGAGGGGGAGACAAAGTATTTCAGAAGTCAAGTCATCCCACCCCAAGACTGATGTCTTTAATAGATGGAATGTATCACCTTCTCAGTGTCATTTACCAGTGAAGGCAGGAAGCCAGGATGACTGATTGGATGTATGTGACTAGCTTTTACACTGCTAATGATAGCTGAGATGAAGTTCGGCTCATTAGAATTAAACTACAGAATATTGCATAGAGTAAAGGTGCACCCTGTAGTTACTACATCACAGGCAGAAAACAAAGTAGAATCAGTTAGAGAAGAAGAAAGGAAAATTGGATGAAGTTTTCTACATAATACATTCACCAGGGATAGTGAAGAAGGAAATGTTAAAGAGCAATTAGTTAAACAGAGAGACAAGAAAGGTTAAGAATGCATATGGATTTCAATCAATTTATCACCCTTATGTGACTCATACGAGTTGGCACTGGAGATATTTCATGCTTCCTTTGACATTCACAGTGCCTCACTGAGGAGGGCTTTCAGCATAGTTGAAAAGAGGTGAATTGGTTTACTGACATATATTCCCTCATTCTTGCTTCATTATGGTTCTGCAATCTTACATTCCCATCAGATTGTTCATTCAATCCCGCAGAAAGAATGGCTTTAGCAGAATATCCTTTGGTATCTAGCTACTAAGTGAGGCTAGGAACATCACACTGATACAGGCTGCATTGATAGACAAAGATCAGTTGTATGAGGTTCAACAAGGCTAAGTACTTGTCACAACATTCCCATGAAGCACCACAGGCTCCAGGAAGAGTGACTGGAAAGCTGTCTGATGGAAAAGGACCTGGGGTTATTGGTCAACAGCAGCTGAAAGTGAGCCAGTGTGTGTCCAGGTAGCCAAGAAGGCTAATGGCATCCTGGCGTGTATCAGAAATAGTGTGGCCAGCAGGACTAGGGAAGTGATGATCTCACTGTTACCTGGAGTGCTGTGTCCAGTTCTGGGTCCCTCATTTCAAGAAAAATATTGAGGTGCTTCTATGGAATGAGTCTGTAGAAGGACAACAGAGTTAGTGAAGGGTCTAGAGAGTGAGTCCTATGAGGAACAGCTGGGGGAGCTGGGGCCACTTAGCCTGAAGGAAAGAAGGCTCAGGGAAGATCTTATTGCTCTCTACAATTACCTGAAAAGAGATTGTAATGAAGTGGGAGTTGGTCTCTTCTTGCAAGTTAAAAGCAATAGGATGAGAGAGGATGAGGTGTGTCAAGTTGTACCAGGGGACTTTTAGATTGGACATTAGGAAAAAAATCCTTCATTGAAAGGAGCGTGAAACATTGGAACCGGCTGCCCAAGGAAGTGGTTGAGTCACCATTCCCATACAAGATGTGGCAGTTGCAGACATGGTTTAGTGGTGGGCTTAGTAGTGTTAGGTTTGCAGTTGGTCCCAATGGCCTTGAAGGCCTTTTACAACCTAAATGATTCTGTGACTCTACATCCTTTGCAAACTGAGCTAATACTGCTCCATAAGTGAAACTACAGAGCACTGATGTTTTCAGGTGTTTTCTTGGATGCAGATGCCTAAATTTCAAATCCCTGAAGACATCAAAATAATATTTCTAACCTTTCATTTGGAGATAATGCACAGGTTACTAGATACATGTTTCTTCATAGTTTCCAATTTCTTCAAAGTTTCGGGGTATTTGACTATTTTAAGGTATCAGGACATGCATAGCTTGTCTTTTTATAACTTTGGTAACTCTTCTAATTGAAGTAGATCCTTGATGCTACCAAAGGTTCTGGGGTTAGGTTTGTTGTTTTGTTTTTGGTTTGTTTTTTTTTTTTTTCCTGTTTTGAGGTTTTGGTAATAGCTACCATTGACTAGTTTTAAGATTTTTTTTCCTCTAAACTTTAGAAGAAAACTTGTTGGATAGACTTTTGCAATGCCATTAGCATTAGTCTGGTCTGTTCTACTAGCCTCATTATTTTTAACAATCAATTATTTTTATTGGTCTGTCAAAATCATGACACCACATTATAATATGTGCAACAGTATCTAGTTTAGCAATTTTCTGAGCAGCAATCTCTCAAAACCCTGTCAGTTTCCAAGCAAGTTCTTTAAATATTCCACACATGGAGGGTTTAGTGTCTTAATACTAAATTTACTTGTTTAATTTTTTTGACATTACAAAAGATTTTATCAGAGTCACACAGAAACGTAATAAATCTTTGATCACAATACCAACCTGATTCTCATCAACAGTCTAAAATATGCTCACAGTCATGATACTGGGAAAGAATACTTGAGTTGAATATAGACAAAGTCCATTGCTCTCTTTAAAGTTAATTTTGTTGTTTGCTCAGTTTTTATACTCTTTGTGGTCTCTGATGTATACATTTGCTCCATGCTGGTCTGGCTTTGTCAGAGTAACATTCACCCTTTTTTCCCAAATTCTTCAGAAAAGGTTGCTTACACAACTAATTAATCCACTCATGTGATATAGACAGTGGATTCACTAAACTTATACAGCTACATATCTAAATCAAATCCTATCCCATGGTGTCCTGGTCTCTTTTATGTTGTGATGTTTGATTTCCTTTACAACAGATGTAGTCATGTGGTGATGTACCCTGGAATACAGCCCCTGCATTCTCCCTGGAGCTTCATAGGTACATCACTTGTGCTCAGCTGCTCCAAGGTAGAAATCATGTGAGGAGCAGCTGAGGGAGCTCACATTGTTTAGCCTGGAGAAAGAAAGGAGGCTCAGGGTGGATGTTATTACTCTACAACTCTCTGAAGGGGCGTTGTAGCAAGGTAGGGGTCAGCCTTTTGTCCCAGGCAGCTAGTGAGAGGACTAGAGAAAATGGCCTTAAGCTATGTCAGGAGAAGTTCAGATGAAATTTCTTCACAGAAAGGGGTGTAAAGCATTGGAGTGGGCTCTCCAGGGAGGTGGTGTAGCTGCCATACCTGGAGGTGTTCAAGATACGACTGCATGTGACACTTGATGCTGTGGTCTATATGGCAATGTGGGAATTGGTTAAAGGTTGGTCAATGATCTTTGAGGTTTTTTCTAACTTAAATGATTCTGTGATTCTGACCCTTCTTCCATTGTTTAGGATTTGGTTGGTCACACAACTACAAGTTGCCAAGTTTTATTTGCTTTCACAGTTTATAGTGAATAAACTGAATAGTCCCAACAAGTATGGAATATACCAAAGTTCAAGATACTGACTGATTTTCCAAAGCTGATTAATTAGCAGGGTACCAGAACTGTGCAGGAATAAGCTAATTTTTTGTTCTCTGCACCATTTCCCAAAATTTACCATCTTATTTCAGCAGATCATGACGAACTAACTGGTATGGATTTTTAAAATGTGTTTATAAAGTGTTATAAAGAGACTTAAACGAATATTACCTTTAAAAATGTGATGCAAAGTTGTGATAAGGGATAATTACTTGTCTCAAAGGTTAATAAAATGTTTTTACTCAAACTAGTATCTGAGATTGCAGATTTATGTGCCAATTCTGTGCTGTTTATGTAAACTTTTTGGGCTGGATCTTGACAGGAATGATGACTATTTTCCACATGGCTTTATTTCAGAGAGGAAACATTCAGTTCAGTAACTGCTGAGTGCTCAACTACTCAGTCATGCTGTCTAGAAAATTCCATTTCTGTCAGGACATGTGTCAGTAACTGTTGCAGCAATAAGTAGCCAGAGGGATAAAGAATCCAATGCTTAAAAAAAACCCCCCACACAATTATCTTGTGAATTACTGTAATATATTTTTTATTTATGTTTTTTCTGCTTCTGCTTTTTGTTGCTGTACCAAACTTTGGAAATACTATGATAGTGTCAAAATTGATGGCAAAGAGGATACTTGTTTCAAGACTGATGCATAAGGATAACATGCATGAAAGAACATGATAGTTATAACTTTTTGTTACTAATGACAAATAGTGTAAATGAAATTTTATTTCCCACAGTATTACATTTTCAATAGAAAAGTTGTTCGTTTAAGTTGCTACTAAAACTGGAATCACACAATCATAGAATGGTTTGGGCTGGAAGGAATTTACAGTTCATCTAGTTTCAACCCTCTCACTGATACAAAAACATCAGAATACAAGAGTTCAGCAATGACAATCCATTGCAACATTTCAATCAATATATTAAGTTCCTATATAGAAATAGCTGAAATATTAATAAATTTCATCACAAGAAATGAAAATTTTTCTAGTTTATAGAATTATATTTGTACACAAGAATTGTCTCAATCTTGTTTTTGTCAAAGTTCCTTGCTTACTTCTTGACAGGCAACCTTTTTGTATTGCTTAATATATTATTACCCTTTGCTTCAGACCCCATTGCAATGATTATTAATTTTTGACAGCAGTAAGTTGCAGTGCATGCTCGCAAGAATGGTTTAATACAGAAATGTTAATAAAGTTCCCTGGCCCAAAGGAATTTTCCATTGCCCATATCACTACAAAACAAAAGCTTCTACATAGAAATATTGAAAGTATGTATGCAAAGTTGTAGATTACAAAGCAAAATAATTTATTCTTTGTTGCTGTACTCCTAGATATAAATATTTTGTATATTCTAGAATAGAGTAGAGGTATATGTTGACTTTGCTGGCTCTCACTGACAAGTGAATATAGTATCATTTCTCAATCTGAAACTTTTGGGTTGGCTGAATTCCCTATTGTTTCAACGAAAGTAATACAACAAATACAGAAATAATCAACAAAAGGAGTTCTTTTCCTTTTACTCATAGATAACAATAAAATTGTGGTGTGCTTTATTTTGAGGGGGGGAGGGGGTATTTGTTTGCACTGATCCTTTCATTATAAGTTGTCAACATGCTGATAACACTTTTAAAAAGTCCTGTAACACTTTTCATCCACTTTTTTACAGTCTGAGATACTCTGTGTTGTGACACAGAATCTTCATCTCAACTTCTGCATCTGTTTGAAATATTGCTGAAGAGAGAGGCCAAGGGGAAGACACTAGTCTGAACTCTTATTTTGACCAAATAAGACCTCAACACTTTGGAGGCAAAGCCTACTCAAGAGTATTTCTGAAATAAAATGAGACTTTTAGAACACCTGCACAGGTGTGACTCATTAGATGATTCAGTTATGGGTTGGCAGAGCAAGCAGAGAGAGGCTTATCTGAAAGCTCTAAACTACATCTGTCCTCTCTAATAGTTTAAGTGCATTTGGAAAAGAAGCAAAGAAGCACAAAATAACAATTTTACTTTTACTTATTTGAAGAAGGATCCAGCAGGTGGTTCTGTCCCAGATAATGACCACTGATCAGCTTAAATGAGGGGAAATCAACTTGTCTGTGAAAGGTGGTGATGTTTGTTACCCACCTAAACTGGAACTGAGATTTATGGATGTGGATACTTTGAGGTCTCAGTGTTAGTGTCTTTTTCTCTTGAACTGCTGGTGCTGGTCACAACTACAGCAGATGCCCTGATTTATATGTGTTCCTTGCAGTACCTCTGTGTTGTTGGACAATCACCGTAAACTAAAATTTGACATTCCCATGTTGTACACACCTCCTTTTAATAACTATATTTTAGACTTCATAGGGTCATTCTGCTCTTAAAACTTCTAAACTGTCAGGTTTCCCTTTGGCAAATTCATAATCTGTTAACAATGAGAAGATACACACCATTACTTTACAAAAATATGCTAAAATGCCATCTTTAAATCCATCTGAATTAAAAGATCTTATTGCATCTTTTCAGGCTAAAAGCTGTGCCCACATAGTATTTTTGTCATTATTTTTATTAATCTTATTTCTCATGAGAGAAACTCAGGAAGTACAAGATAACGGTATCAGAAATAGAGATCCTGGCTCCAAAGTTTTCAGTGGGGCCAAGATCTCACAGAAGACTTTGAGCAAGAGAAAGCTCAGTATATTTCTTGCTTACTCTGTGACTCCAGAAATAAAAATGTGTGCTTATCTATTCACACAGATAATAGAAACCATTCAAAGATCATCTCAAATATCAGAATTTCAAGAAAACATCCTCCCTTATCAAATATCCTAGCTTTTCCTCATAAAGCATTAAAGTTCTGTTTTGGACCCACTTTGACAAAAACACAGCTTTAAGCACTGCTGTAAAACTACTGTGCAGTGAATGTATCAGAGGAGTCCATAATACATTCTCAGGCTGAGCTGAACTGCATACCTACATTGCCTTTCTAATTTGCTAGGTCAGCTACATGGATTATTTAACTTATTTCAGTCAAATGCTTCTATAGGACAGCAAAAACTATTTGAACTATTTCAGCTCATATAACTCTTTTTTTACTAAATCTCAGAAGGTTTCACTCAAAAGAAAAATAAGTTAGCAATTCTGAAGCAATAATAATTTCTATTCAGTGAAAAAAAAAATTATTAACAGTTGGAGGAATGACAGCCTCTGCAGCTCCAGGAAGAAAATGAAGTTTTTCATTGTGGGGTTGAATAAAAGAATAATAAGTTGTTGCCTTTGTTTAGTATCATGGAATTAAATAATACAAAAACATGCGTTTTATCAAATACCAAGTCTCTAGCATTATTAATTATATTCAATCATATATATTCAAGAGGTTGCAAAAATTCTTTAGTCTCACTACCAGAAATGACTAAGAATTCTCAAAGACTTACGCTTTTTGGTCAAAAAAGAAGATTTTTAGTTTTTCAAGGGAATGCTGACAAAATTTTCACCAGGAAAATCATCTCACATACAGGAGTGAACATCCTGTAATACAGCCTTATAGAAGAAAAGTGAATAGTACAATGGGTCAAACATTCATTTGAATCATGGCAAAGTAGAGATCTGGAGATTTCCCACATTTAAGTAATTGTCCACAAAGGACAGAGAGATCTTATTAAATTTTTATGTGTTGTGCAATACTTTGATAAGTTTTGTAGACGAAAAAATGTCAGTTTTAACATTTCACTGGAATGGTACAGAGGTAGCCTGAGATGATCTGTGTGTTCTTTATAGCTGCTTGCAGTAGCACAAGCACCTGCTGTTCTATCTGTGAGATCAGCAGGGGATCAAGTTGTACAGAGCATCTGTTTCTTACCTTTACCTTTTTTCCTCCATCTGCCTCTTAATCCAATAGAGGAATGACCTGGTGAAACTCTGTTAGAGAAGCCCCCAGTGATTCCCAAGGAACATAGAAACATGTGATTTACTGTTTCTGTCTTTTTTGTCCCATTTCAACATTTCTAGCAGGTTTATTCTTCATAGAGCCATAGGGAATGATATAGCCTTTGGTTATTTTTTAGTGTTGTCACAAACCAGAATCAGAAGTAGCTGTAAGAGTTAAAAAAGCTGCACTAAGTTTTTTCCTCAGAGCTGCTTGGATGGTATTGTTTGGTGTTCATTTAAAGTAAGTTAGTCTGTTTCTGTGTAAGGTTTCACCTTGTCATAAGAATATCTGAAATTAAAACAACATTAAAAAAATGAAGGTTTGTCTCCTGTGAAGTGTTGGACAGTAGAAGCGTGCCTGGTCAGGAAAACAATGAGAAATTTTTAAATCAGGCATATAATTAGAGCACAGTTAAAGTAAACACTTCTGATGTGGGTCGGAAGTGGTCAGGCATTTGGACTGGATTTGTGTACGTCCCTTCCAACTGAAATATTTTGTTCTGCATTCCATTCCATTCCATTCCATTCCATTCATGTGCCCTGATGGTATCAAAGACCACTTACTACCTGAGAGGAGCAAAAAAAAAAAATTATGTATTCGGATCAATCAAGCAAAAAAAAAATTATGTATTCATAACAATCAAAAAAATTATAATTTTTTTAAGTCTAAGACTTAAACATTGAATGTGGGATTTTTATTTTGTTATAGTTATTTTTAAATGTGAGTGGAACTGAAAAAAAAATTGCTCTAGTTCTAAAATGTTGGGTTTGTGTAATTTCAAGACTGATTAACAAAATTTTTTTTCACCTTACATTACATACATAATGGACACCTGTTTATCTTGTCTCACCCCTCTTTTATGTTTTTAATGCCTTAAAAAAAGCTGTTTTATTTAAAAAAAAAAAAAGTGGTTTTTTTCTGTTACGCAGACATACACCTTCCAGTAGCTGTTTTACTAGGGTTTCAGAATTTCCTCTGGTTTAAGAAAAAATTTGTATCATTTCTTACATCTATTGAGCATTTATCTGTGTTACTTTTGCTAAGATTAACAGTAATAAAAGTATACTATCAGTTTCATAGGTAACAGCAGCTCTTCTGAGTATATAATATAGCAAAATACAGACAAAAAAAAGGTACTGAATTTCAGGAGGCTGTATGAATAGTTGCCTGCTTTACCTTGTCTTATTCTCTACAGACTTAGCAGTTTAGCACATTCTGCTTTGCATGCATTTCTTAAGGTTTTCAAACTTTTTTTTTTCTTTCTATTAAGAGATGTTTATATGTTTCTGGTGGGAAAAAGAAAAAAAAGCCTACAACAAACAGCAAAAAAAAACCACAAAAAAAAAAAAAAAAAACAAACAAAAAAAAAAAAAAAAAAAAACCAAAACAACAAAAAAACCCACAACATTCCAAGCAAACCAATAATCTCATCCATGGAATTTGTTCTAAACTTTCTAAAGCTTTAAACAAAGTGATTCATATAATGAAGACAGACACATATGTATTCACATATACATATTTAAATGTGTTGATTTTATCTTGGTAGACAAGATTGATTAGTTTTAACCATGTGGACAGAATCATAGGATGGGAAACCCATGGCAGGGACCTTAAAGATCATCTAGCTTCCCTTGCCATGGACAGGGATGCCACCCACTAGATCAGATCTGTCATGGCCTCATGCAGCCTGTCTTCAAACACTTCCAGGGATGGGGCATGCACAACATTTCTGAGCAAGCTGTTCCAGTGCCTCACCATCTTCACAGTAAAGAACATCTAGATATAATCTAAATCTCTCCTCCACTAGTTTAAAACCATTACCCCTTGTCTATCAATATCTGTCCATGTAAAAAATCTCTCCCTCTTTTTTATAAGCATCCTTTCTTATAAGGACTGGATGGCAACTCTTAGGTCTCCCTGGAGCCTTCTCTTCTCCTGGCTGGACAATCCCAGCTGCCTCAGTCTGTCTTCATAGGGAGATGCTCCAGACCTCTGATCATCTTAAATTTTTGGATTGGGAGCAGTGGCTCCAGGTGTGACCTAAAATTTTTCGATTACAGCAAAGAAAGTATCTGATTGGTATGGTAAACTTTTTTATTCCCTGAATGCATAGGATTAATATTATATTAGTGATGCCCTTCTCAATGAATTACAATGGGGATAATATTTGACCACAATCCTGAATCTAAATATAAGGTATATATAGGTATATACAGTTTACTTTCTGTGTTGTGTGTTCTAAGTGACTATAAAGTTACCGATAAGGGGAACATGATCCACTACTCATCATAGAATGACACACCAACAGATGAGAAACTGTGAAAATCCAGAAAAAGAAAATACCTTTTAAAGGTTTAAAGACTTCCCAACCAACTTCAATCTAGCTAATGCCCACTTTTTCAACAATTTGCACAACAGCATAATTTTTTTTTATGTTTGACTACAAGACATAAGACTGACAGTAGTCAGTGTCTAAAATTGGAAAGTTAATAAGAAGAGCAAAACACAGCATTATGTTTATTTTATCCTAAAATGATTTTTAAAAATTTACATCTCTTTGGTATAAATATGAATTGTTAAATAACTAAGTGAAGTATCTTGGTATTGTGACTAAAGAAGTAACAATATATGGAAAAAAAATGGTAGAAGCTTATATTGAGATATTGGAAGGATATATGGTAGATCCATCTCAACAATATTTTCACTGAGGAAAAAGGAGTAAAGGAGGCTTTTTAATCTATATTAAAGAAAAACCTTGGGCATCAAGGAAGTCAGGGTGACCAAAAGCAGACAGAATATAACAACTATCTTTGAAAAGATAAGATACTGCAGAAGAATAGGCATAAACCAGACACCTGGCAGAAAAGTAATTCACCTATTCTTGGTACCTGGAAATCTCATAAAGAAAGAATTCCCAAGGTTTTCCATAAAATACTTACATGTGTTTACATTGAGGTATAACAATATTCTTCACCATATATTTGTTCTATATTCTATATAGCTATATTCAGCTAGAGATGGTGAGGTTATTTTTCAAAAGGTCAAGGAAAATACCTTTCTGAATGGAACTGAATGGTTGTTTGGGAACATGTAGATTTTGTCAGAAACACCAATAAAAATCAGAAATGCTGATAGCCTGACCAAGCAGCCAGATGCTAGTTAATCTGATTTTCTGCCACTGTGCTCAGCCACTATCTTGCCAATTGGACCCCAGGATGGTGGGTTGGCTAGAAATGAGGCAGAATGTTTGGCTTCTTATCTTGCCTCATACCCAGCTGTCCTCCTTGGCTGGTGTGAGACCTGGCGAACTCCTCAAGTTACCACCTGCCCAGATTGGTTTTCTGAGCAGTCCAAAGTGTTCCTTAAGTTGTGCTGCTATTCAAGATCCTAAGCAGTCTGACCTCCTTGTCAGTCATCCAGTTATCTTGCCAAGTTAGGGAAAGGTCTCTGTTTCTCATCTGTCCCTTAAGTGTCTGTTTTCTCTCAAGATGGAAAGTTGTACTTCTGTCTGGTTGAGTATCTGCCTGTCATTTGTCTAACTCTCCAGCTAGCTAGGTGGGGAAATGCAGGCTGGTAGGCATTGGAAGATATTGTTCCATTTCACTGGATATTCTGTAACACTGGCATGTTTCTTTCCTGAGTGATGAAAAAAAAAACCGGCATGTACAATTTCCTTTGAAATAGACGTGAGTGACAATATTTTCTTTGCCATATTTATAGTATATGTTATTACAGAATCACAGAACCACAGAATGGGTAAAGTTAGAAGTGGAATGACAATAGGACATGTCATCCAATCTTCCTGCTCAAGCAGGGGCATTCTAGATCACATTGCACCGGATTGTGTCCAGATGATTCTTGAATATACCCAGACAATTCTTGATTATCTCCAATGAGGGAGACGCCACAATCTGTTCCAGTACTCAATCACTTGCAGAGAAAAGAAGTTCTTCTAGAGGTTGAACATGCCTGTCATCTTTGACACACTCCCTTCAGATACTTACACACATTGTTGAGGTGCCCTCTTGAGGGATACAACACCCTCTTAGTCATCTCTTCTGGAGGTTGAACATGCCCAAAATATATATGTATAAATACATAAAGTACAAAAAAAATAATAAAAAATAAAATCGATTTTTTCATTAATATAGATACGGTAAGATATAAAAAGTAAGTCTTGTCAGGCAATCATTAAAGTAATATCAATAATAGAGAAAATAGTCTATAAATTGATTGTTTAATTATAAATTAAAAATAGGATGAACAGTGATTATGAGCCACAAAATATTTTAAAGTGTGCTCACCTAAAAGGTAATCTGTTTATTGAGATAAGAACTGATTTTAAAAATAAAGGGTTGTTTACTTTGGAAATAAAATACTTTGCTCATTCGATGAATTTTTCTAATTTATTCTTCAATCCTGTTAATGCCTTTACTCTTCAAATACATGCATTTCAAGTATATGCATTTCTGCTAAGGAGCGGTAGCTGCAAATTTTTTTCTGTATTATATTTATCATTTGCCATTCATTTTCTCTCTTAATAAGGAAGCAAAAGTAGAACATGGGTTTCCTCTGACTTTATATAAATAGTGCAGATGTTGAGAAGTCTCCACTGGCTGAAGTTCTGGTGACAGCTGTCATTTCTTTTTCATCCTCCTTCATTCTTCTCAAAACTAGTGTAACAGAATCAGTGTTAAGAATACAGAAAAACAGTACATAGAGCTATAGCACAGGTTTTTATATAGCTGTATTCAAAACAAGTGAAATGTACAGAAATGAATGCAATTAATTCTGTAAAACACTTAGGGAATTATGAGTAAAGACCTAAAAAATTAAACACAGAATTTGTGTCATAATCTACTGAAAAGTATAGAACAGCATTGAAACACAAACCTTTAGTACATAGAAAATCTAAGTAAACTTTCTCCTTCCCTCTTTTTCCAGATGTCTAGAACTTTCTGAAGAAAACATACATTTTCTCAAAATCAATGTTATAGGAATAATTTTCCAGTACACTACCAGCGAAGGCTTTAAGGCTCCTCTGGAATTTTAAAATTTGGATTTCTATTCTTCAGTATACATATAGGAGTTGTTACTGAGGAGTCACATTCCTAGAGAAAATTTGTATACCATGGTTTTAAAAAAAAGTATGGCTGGTGCTAACAGATGTTAATGGATTAGTGAGAGATGCCTCTGCCCAAATTAAGTTGCAAACAATGCCATATGTTGAAGTCAATACTATGGATTTTATTTAACAATGAATTTGAGAGAGAGAGAGAGAGAGAGAGAGAGAGAAAGCAGCAGATAATCACCTGTGAATCTAGCAGCATCCTGTTGGTCCTTCTTCACCCCGAGCTTCTCAGTGGTAGAGGTCCTGAAGTAGTTCAAAGCTTTTCACTATTTATACACCTCAGCAAACAAAGGAATTAATGCTTTTTAGCTACCCAGATCTTTTATTCCATTGGTTAAATGATTCCCTAAATTTTAGCACTGATTAGTGTGCATGCTCAATTTTTCTCTCCTTTTGAGATGGTGGGCCATGAATCAGTGGTTACAATCCTCCCCAGTGGAATTACATTTTGCCCAGTATGAGCTGATTGAGCACAGTTCACACCCAGAAAATAGTACCACCTCTATCTTATCTCAAGTTCCTGGGGGGGGGGGGGGGGGGGGGGGGTGCTGCATTTACAGTCCAAGTTCCAGGTGTCTGAGGTGTATTCAAGGGGACTTCAGTGATCATTTGTGGTCGCAGATGTCTGTCTCATAACTTGGGGTGACCTTTGTTTGACCGGTGAAAGCTGTAGGCACAGTTGCTTCTTCACAGTTTGACTCAATGGGAATTCTTGTCTGGATGTGTTAACCAGGATGTGCTAACAAGATCTTGCCTCTAACAGGTCTGGTGTTACCTCCATTCTTTCTCTTCCTTCTGTGCTTATCTCGTGGCAAAATCCTTCTGTAGCTTTAACAATGTTTGAGACAGACAACAAATGCTGTAAAATTTTATTCAATGGATATTTGCTAGCTCATAACACCAGATAATTGATATTAGTTCCTTAGATCATTCACTTCTGTGCTAAGTTTTCCAAACTTGAAACTCTATTGGGTAATGGAGAATTAAGATGAAAAAAAGAAACAACAACATAAAAGGGAATTTATGATAGATTAACAAAATATCATATAGAGAATGTAAACTGCATATTAAAAAAACTATTAACTGCATCCATTGCAATAACTCAAAAGAAGTAATTTTTTTTTCTCTTACCTCCACTAGAGTAAATGAACAATTCTGGGTTTGGATTTTATGTGCAACTGAAAACTGAAATGTTTTTAGAACACCTGCTTTTGGATTCCAGGAAGAATGACTATCTGAGCTGTAATGCCTTCTTGTGTAATGCAACCCCAACCAATTTACTTTCTAAAAGTAGTTTGAATTTTCCCTTACTGTAGTGCTATCAGATAGCAACATGCTCTCTGGGGACTCCATTCATGCTGAGATTGCACCAAACAGTGATTGCACTGCTGAATCAGTCTGTAATCAATCTTGCATCCTACAGGTCTCCTTTAGTATTTTTTCTTTGATCACTGTCTAATGGGAAACATAACACATTTAAGAATAATGAAACTTCAATCTAATTGTATTTTTGCTGGAGAGTCTCTAGGCATCCTTTTGCAGCCTCTAATGAAATGACTCTAACAGTGAATGTTTAGCTACATGATCTATAGAAAGGATATACAATTGATAAATTTTCTCCCAAGTGTGAGTATATGTTCACTGTCAATAAGTTATTTGACACCTTTCCAATCTTTGTGCACCTATTTCTCTTGTTTCTACAATATTCACAATTTCTAATTATTAGTATTTTTTTCTGTCTTATATAAAAGGAACTTGTATTGTTCTTTTGCACTGTTTTGTACTTTAGTAGTGTTGAATGAATGTATTAACAATTTTTTTCATTGCACATTGAAAAGATGAATATGAAAGATAATTCCTAAAAGCATTCATATATCTCTAAGCCACAACAATCTTTCAATGAACCACATATGTTTTGATTCCTGTTGTTTGTTATTTTTGATACATTTCCTGCTTTGCAAAATATTAGATGACTAAAAAAATAAGTGATAAAGTAGGTAGTTAAATGTGTGTCAAAATCTATTATTAATTCTGATTCCTTTTATTATAAGTCATAAATGACACATGAATTTCCAAACAAATCATATGGTATTCAGTTCAATGACAACATAGGCACCATAGCATAAGGCAAGATAACCAGGCTTTAATCAATATTCGGTTAACTTTCCAGTAATGGTTATATTGTATTGTCAACTTAGGGTAAAGAAGAAATATAATTTAAAAGAGACTATATAAAAAGTAGTTGCTCTTTTTCTCTTGGCTGAAAATGCAGTATACCTGTGTTCAAACTAGACAGTTCTCAATGCCTTTGGGTTTTTTGGTGTGTTTTGCTGTAGTTGCAATATGTCTTTGAGAGACTATTTTTTATGATTTACAATAACAACACTGTTATTGTTTTTATGTCCCATCAGTTTTTTGCTTCTTCTTTCTGATATTGACTGCTCCCAAACCTGATTTTTTTTCTTATTTCTGATAGTTCACAAAGTACATATCACAGATGGTAAAATGTCAAGAAACATATCCGCATTTATAGTCTTCTTAATGGAAAATGTACAAAGAGAAAACTTTTAAGGTGAGTGAAAAAGCAAATTCCCTTTTTCATGCTTGATGTCTGCATTTGTGGGGAAAACATTTCCCTTCAAAGCCAACATTTCCAATGAACTTTTGAGATATCTGATTCACATTCTTCCAGCCATTTTCTGAGGTTTAATTTTACTGTGTACAAACCTCCAGAGCTAGTCTGTCTAACTATATATGAATGCTTGAGGACATCTCACCTCTGAAAATTTTGAGCACAGCAATAAGTGTTTAGCTCTTCTCTCCTCTAAAACAGCTCAATGGAGGTTTTTTTTGATTTTACAAGCAGAAGATCCCAGAATAAATTGCTGAAATTATTAATAAAGAAAACATTTTGCATATTTTGGACTTGAAAGAAAAACCATCTGTACCAGTAAATTGCTTTCCATGAGGTTTTATCAACTTTGCATAGTCACCTGAGACAGTCTACTTCAAACATTCTGAGAAAAAAAGCTGACTTCAAGTTAACTGTTAGAAGTTGCAGCAATGGTGCATTTTTTTGATACGCATTTGTTTGAAATATTTTAAATCTGAAATATTTGTCTGTGAAAATACTAATAAAGTGAAAAGACTAATAAAGCACAAATGTAAATATATAATATTGATATATAATATGAAATATATAAAATATTCATATATTAATATGAACATACATTTCTATTTATATGTATATATGCATACACACTCTTGCTTTTTCCGTCTCTATTGCTTGGTAAACATGACTGATCTTTTTATAAGTAACTCATAAAGTCCTAGAATGATTTGGGTTAGAAGGGACCTTAAAGATCATTTAGTTCCAACCTCCCTGCTGTGGGCAGTGACACCTTTCCCCAGACTGGGCTTCTTAAGAACCCATCCAGCCCATCCTCAAGCACTTCCAGCAGTGGGGCACAAAAAACTTCTCTGGGCCTCATCTTGCAGTTTCATTTCATCCTCACTGTAAAAAAATTCACCATCTGTCCAATCTAAATCCAACCTTTTTCAGTTTAAAACTCATGACCCTTGACCTGTAACCCTACTAAAACATTTCTCTACATCTTCCTTCAATCCCACCTCAGTTATAGAAAGGCCTCTATAAGGTCTCTAAATGGAAGAATGTAAATGCTTTCAGCCTTTTATTTACAATTCCCTATACCCACTCCCACACTACAGATACATATCTACCCGACATTTGCAATTTTTAATACCTTCATCATCTTCCCTCTGCCATTGATTAATGTATATCAGTTCCTGGATATACATTATCAAGGATGACCTTGACCAGTTCACAAACAGCACCTACTCCCACTCACCCTCCTCAACAACACACGGATACAAAAGCTCATGGCTCAAGATAAAGACAAGGAGACAGTTTACTACTTACTGTTACAGATAAAACACAAAATTTGAGGAATATAAGGCAAATTCAGGTAGATTTTGACACTAAGATACAATCTGAAATTTAAACCAATAAATTTCCTTGCCCTGTTTTCCCAGGCTTAACTTCATTTTGAACACATCCCTCTTGTCATCTGCTCCTGGTATTCAGTATTCTGATCAATTCTCTGCTCTGTTTCTGAGTAATGTTCCTGTAGCAGTGATATAAATGAATGCAGACCATTTGTAGGATGATCATATTCTCTGAATCAAGACTAAAATATGTACTGAAAATTTTATTAATGCAGAACAATATGTAGTTTACTAAGAGCGCTATTTTCTTCTTAATATCTATAATTAATCTAAACATGATATATATTGTATGAACATTAGTATTTTAAATATATACTAATGGGACAGCACTGAGTTCAGAGATTTTATTCTTTTCTAGCTAAATATCTAATTGAAATGCTATTTTACACTTCAATAATATTCTCTCATGTCCTCTTTTCCATCTTATTTTACAGACTGTGCTGAATTTTCTCTCCAAAAGTTGTGCCATAGAGTATTTCCTTACGGCAGGACATTCTTTTTGATAGCTCTGTATATGTCTTATATTGCTTAAGTAAGGGATTAAATTCTTTCTGCTACATTACTAAGGAATATTTGTTTTTTACATGGGCATCTGTGTTATACATTTTTTGGGAAAAAGAATAAAAAATGCTCTCACAAAATGTCCTACATTTAATAAACCCATTGACAGTTTCTCTGGTTCTTTCAAAATTAAGACGTTATTGCAATTTCCCTCATATTGTAATGTAAGGGAAATGCACTAAGATTATTAATACTCTGTAATATAAACTGTAATTTTTATATACTGCATTTATTCAGATCAGTTGTATTAACTTCTAGTTTTTAATAAATTTTTCATTGTTTTTTCTTAAAATCTTGTTATCCAAAAATTTCAGTAATATTCTTAAATACAAAAAAGAAATCCCCCTGCCCCCATCAAAAACCATAAAGAGGATATTTTTTTTTTCAGCTTACACAAATGGATGAATTCATGCCTTTGAAAGCAAATTTTCTTTCTCTCCGTGTCCCTCAGTGAATTACCTAAATCTCTTACTTAATTGAAACCATTCAGATGCACTAAGTTACACTTCCATCTGAATCAGTATAATTGAATGCTACAAAGGATTGCTCTGTGATGAAACCATTACATTTATTACTGTAACGCACTTAACATTTCAATGCAACCGCAATATCTTATTTACTATATGCCTGAGCACTGGAAAGGTTGGGGGGGTTTAGCTTGTTTTTTGTTTTTCTTGTAGCAAAACTGGATAGGAAAAAGTTTAGTCTTTTACAAGGTATTAATGTTATCTACTCATGGTGAAAACGTGGAATAATATCAAAGATAAAAATAAAAAAAACCTAAATGTGGCTGTCTGTCTTGCTTTATCCAAACTAATTGCTGGTATAATATATGCCTTGTTTCTGGAAATTACATAAAAGGATTGCTCTTCCAGTTAGATGCAATTTCCTCACTGTTTCAATTTATCATTAAATCTTATTATAAAAATCAGTGTTTTTCATAGAGTTATTAATTTTCAATGTAATCACAATCTTTCACAGTCTAATCACAAAGGGCCTCAGAGGGGACACAGAAGCCAACATTTCTCCGGATTACAATGGAGATGCTTGACTTCTTTCATTTTCTTTCACAAGTCTTGCATCCATTTGTGGTAGGAGAGTAAACCATGACAGAGCTATAAATGAGACAGAAATATTTTAACTAGCAGGAAGATTATTAGTGGGTTCTTCTGGAAGAGCCTAATTCAATTATTTTGTCTCGTATTTTTAATAAAGAGAAGTATCATTTTTCTGATCTGAGACCTGATACCATTGTAATGCTTGTTATGTGTTAAGCTTCTAAACATAACATTAGAAATTCAGAATTGGAAGTGCATCAAAAGAGCAGCTTTATATACTATATAATATAGAATTCTAGAAACACTTCATTCTAAAAATAGAATATGGGAACTTACACACCAAAAGAATGATATAAGAACTTATTTTCTGGAAATTCAGGAAAGGCTTCTTATTTTATTTTGCTTTCATATTCTACATTGATTTTGGTTTTTGGTTTCATATTGTTTATATTGAAATAAGTCCTTTTTCTTTATAAACTGAATATTACAAAATAACATTCTGGATTAGTGGTTTTTTTTGAAAAAGGAGATGAAATATTTTTTAGTCTTTTATTTCTTAACTTTGATATTAGTAGTCTGAGCAAATCATAATTCCCTTGAATTGAGAAGGAGTAAAAGTCTGAAAAGGATAAAATGATACTTAGATCTGGTACATAATTTATCACAATTTTTTGATGATTTGATTGTTTCAGCTAAAAAGTGTGTCCAATAGAAGGCAAAAAATATGAAGTATTAAAAGTCAGTGAAAGATAATATGTTCAAACACACCATAAAAACAAAGCATGAAAAATTCTCAAAGTCTAATTACAGTTAAAATTACATAACAAAATTATTTTTAGAAATTCTTTTCTCATCAATACTCATCTTGAGCTACTACAAACAAAATCGTATTCACAGGATGTTGAAGAATATAATTTTGTCAGGATGAGACTCTTGGTCTTTTGCTTTTTCAAGCCCTCCAAAAATGCATCTAACATTATTTCAGCAGGTTTTCTTTCTTAAAAGATAACTTGTAGGAATAGAACTGATAAGCACAGTTCACTAGGTTTTTAGTCCAAAATCCTAACAGGTGGCAAGTTTTGGGGGGTGTTTGTTTGGTTGGTTGGTTTTGGTTTGGTTTGGTTTGGTTTGGTTTGGTTTGGTTTGGTTTGGTTTGGTTTTTTTCAGAAGCTGTTCTAACAGTTGTAGTGTTTAGCAACAGATTAGAAGGCAAAACACTAGTATAATAAGCAATTAATTTTGGTCTTTCAGTGTTTGTGTTCATGAACATCAAAGAACTTTGTAAGAAGTTTTTGTTTTACTGAAATTGTTGATAATTAACAGGTGCCAGTATTATTTTTTTTTATACACTGATTTTGTAAACTAACCAATAATGTGCAAGAAGCCAAATGAATGTAGCTTCTGACCTTGCAGGTGGAGATTTAACTACTTGAGAAGCTCATAAACTTGATTAAGCTTGAGGGTTGATCATAAAGGGTTTTTTTAATCTTTGTGTAGCCACCAAGTAAGAACTGATAATAACCTTGTTAATTTGTGGGATGAGTTGCTCAGTCATGTTACTTGTTATGTAATTTTAACATAGAGACTATGAAAGTACTATGAATTTACAGTCATGAAAAGCTTTCCAAAAAATCTCCATATAGTTTAATTTCTAATCTTTCTCTAATACACAAATATTTATTTTAGTTTTTGCAGTCCTAGGTCATTATTTATCCACTTATTTTCATGTTCTTTACTGTATAATCAAATGTATATTTACATCCCTAGTTTGTTTTTCCATAAGTACTTACCCTGAAAATCAAATTGGTTAGTTACCCACGGGGTTCTAGTGGTATCTTCTGTTATTTTTCTTACCATTAAGTGTATATTATGTTCCAGCCATAAAATTTGAAGTTGGTTCATGTGTCTTTTGACTTTGCATTTATTTTTTGACATCATACTGAAATCTGATCAATTTTCAGATACTTTGGTTTAACTGTCAAAGTTAAGATCAGCATTACTGTTGTATCTTTTTATTTCTCAGATCAGCACTGTGCCCAACAATCTGTTCCCCTTGGCATATTCAATCCTTATGTCAAAGATTGTTTCAGAGTAATTAATCTGAAGTTTAACAGAGAAGAACAGATTCATGTACTGATATAGCCCAAACTGCTGCATGTTATAGACTATAGGTTTTAACTACCAATCTCTACTAGGACTGTAAATGACTATTTATGGTTTAGCCAATTAAAATATTTTATCTATGCATTAGTGTTGGTCAAATAACTTATCAGTAAATGCCAATAGTTATAATAATGTGGGACAGCTACCAAGTACTTCTGGAATAGAGATAACATGGTTCTGACATTTTGCAGCATGTAATCAAAGTTCTTGTAGTTATTGCAGAAAGGGTTTTAAACAATTGGTCTGTTAGGAGGATACGAACAAAAACAGTCCCAGATTTTTATAGCTCAGATATAAATCACAGAAATAAAAATTAATATTAATGAGGACTAGATGAATGCACTTGCTGCTGCTAATGATTGTTGTGTATTTGTGCAGAATATTGTTCATTTCTCTTATATGGGCATGACTGCTACAAAAATCAAATGTTAATGTATTTTAAATGATTGTAATAATTATCATTCATCAATAAAAGAAAGATACATATTTATTTAGCCCCTTGTCACATATTCTATGGATTGTGCTATAATTACATTCATTTTTTCTAAAAATGCTACTATGAATTAAAATGCTGCATTCCTTTGATTAGAACCACTATTGCAGTTACATGTTTCTTTAAGCTGAAAACCAGTGCACAAATGCAGTGACAGCTAGACTTCCAAATTCTGTTCTCTAGAGCTTTTGGCTTCACCTCACAAGTATTATGAAACCACTTTTCTTAAGAGCAGGAAAGAAGAAACACTTGCATTGCTTAATACAGATATTGTTTTCAGGAACTGTTAGAGAGTGACATCCACAGTAATACCAAGAGAGCTAGGAAATAAATAGGCTTAATTGAACAGGGAAGATGGTAGGTTCCAAAAGATGGGTCAGTGTTTGATTGTCTTCAGTACATTTTGAAGAAGAACCTACTTATTATGTACTCTTTTTAGTGAATAAGAAACAGAAATGAAAGCAAAGATTTCTTTTCTAACTTCGAAAACGAAGGGAAATTTAACTGCCACCTGGTGCAGACAAGAAAGTCATCTGTTCCTCAGGCAGATTTTCATAATAAAAAGGTCTTGGTATCCTAGTTAGAGGCTATTCTTAATCTGAATTTCCAGTTATGTATCTGTGTCCTTTGCTGGATTTTAGACACATTCCTGGATAAACTGTCTCTTGGATCAATTGATTCAGAATATGAGACATCTTAGAAGTAAAAATGTGGAAAACACACTTTATTCTCAATAGCAACTAAGAATAGTAAACACTAATTTCAACTGATCCACTTCAGAGACACTTTGTTTACCATGTATTTATTAAAAACAAAAATAAATACTTCAGAAAACACATAATATGCAAGGATTTTCCACTCAAAAATTATGTCAAGAAATTTGAAAGGAATTTGTACAAAGGAATACAGTTCCACATTCAGATGTTGAATGGTCTTTAAAGACATATCTTTACACTATTTATTATTGAAGGTACCTCCTACTAAAGTAAAGGGAAATGTTCTCTATATATACCCCAAATTTGGATATATACTCTTGGACACATTTTATGTTTGACTTTTAACCCTTTACAGCAACAGCAGTTTAAGTGGTTGACCATATTTAGACTGTTCTTTGTTGCATGAAAATTTTCTTTCTGGTTACTGAGCTACAGCCCAGTGCTTTCATTTGAAGAGCCCTGAGGGAAAGCAGAGCCTGTGAGTAGTCCAGACTGGTTCTTCCTTTGCACAGATGTGGAACCATGCAAGACAGAAACCAAATGAATAAACAAGCTAAAACAACAGAAACAAACAAACAACACCCCCAAAAAACCCAAACACAACAATGTCTAACTAAACTAATCATTTTGCAAAAAAAGAACTGCATTACATTTTGGTGTGAGCATGCTCTATGGAAAATTATTTGTATTTGTTCTTAGCAACCACAAGATTTTGGTCTTTTTTTTTTTTTAAATAAACTATGATCCTTTCAGAGGATTTGCAACTTTTTCATAGGGGAAAAAATGTCCTCTTTGATTATTAGTCTCCTTTCCAAGGATGACAAGAGATCTTATTTTCATTTCCCAGAACTTCTGTAGGCAAAGGAATTTATATACTTTTCATTAAGGGATAAAGGTTACTTTTTCTTAAGAAAATTAGAACAAAATTTTAATTATGTAAGTAACTATGTTCCAGTTTATCTTGCATGGGATAGAAACAGGCTTTCAAATACCACATTTATTACAAAGTTTATTGTGGGAAAAAAGGGATGTATTGCAATTATTTTTTAAGAACTGCCTTCCTTACTTCTAAATCTTAATCCCTTCTGAAATAAAGTGATACTTCTTAAAGTGGTGTGAAGTACTTTTTTAGATGAAATTCTTTACCCTACAGTAAATCAGACCAAATTATGTCATATTTTTTATGTTATAAAATCCATAAACTCAGAGCAAAAAAAAACAAACAAACCCACAAAAAGAAAGAAAATAAAAGACATAAGGCTAAAATTTTGTAATGCTATTGCAATCTTAATTTAAACATGCAAGTATAAAGACAATACCCTGAAACTATATAGAACTGCAAGTATGCCTAGATTTGAGGTGGCATCACTGTTTCTCAGTTACATCACTGTTTCTCTATCCTTGCCTCAATTTTTCTATTATAAACAATTTTTTGTCCTTTCTGGTTCTCTGTTTTTTGATAACTTGATTTAATACATTTAATACATATTTTTTCTAGAAATTCTTCTAAACAAATATTTATTTTTATGTACTTCTGAAAGAAATGTAAACCAAGTACTAATAAAACTCCAATGTGATTTCAGCAGATGCATGCCCAAAACTGGATGTCATAACAGTTTCTTTTCCTGTCTCAAATCTTCTCTCCAGACATAAAATCTTGGCATAGCCATAATACACACCAGTAATTTTTATTATCAGTTTATTTGGTTTGTACTTGTCTATTGTGAAAAAAATGTGGAAAAAGAAAGTGAACCAGATATTCTTTTGGCTTAAGCTAAATTCTTGCTTTATCACACTGGGTACAAAGCACTCACTTTGAGAGCTGGAGATGGTTTTATTCGCAGTGGTGCCTTGTCTCATAAAATTAATTGCTCAGACATGTTCTGTAGTACACTAAGCAAATCCTTGATGGCTTCTGGAGGCTTTACAATAGCCTAGGAAATGTCACACTCTGCTGTGGTATATTACACTTGTAATAGTAGTGTCAGTAGTAATAGAACTATAGCTGTAGTCATTATAATCAAACTGTAAAGATAATGACACTGTGGAAATATATTTTCTTTCTCCCCAAGGATAGTTTCAGAGGACTGTTCTACAAAGGTCTCTGTGGATGTATCTGAAATGACTGTTGAGCTTCCTCCTATAAAATATTGTGACTATCACAGCACAGAGCTGAGTAAGCTGTACACAGTGTACACTTACCAAGGACTCTTGGAATCGGTTTCCCTACAATGTCTGCAGTCTCTACAAGAAGATGAAAGTTCAAGCACAACATTATTTAAGGGAGGAGTTAACAAGGCTGAAATACAAAGCCCAACAAAACATGATCTGAATCAATACCCATACAGACTGTAAATTAAAACTTTAAAAAAATCAATCTCCCCAAAACAAAGAACATCCTTTTCTAGCATGGGTTGAATCAAGTAATTACCTGATGTTTTAACTACAGTGTTTGGAGGTGACTCAGTACAGAATACTCTTCTAAGTAGTTTTGTGCTTTTTCTTCCAAACTTAGTGCACATGATCCTTCCAAACTTGTGCAGTGCACAATCTTTTTTTTTTTTCTTTTTCTTTCTTTTTCTTTTTCTTTCTTTTTCTTTTTCTTTCTTAAAAAGACAAGCTTGAATATATAAAGATAGGCAAGTAATTTTGTGAAAGCCTACGAGATGAGGTTCACAAAGACTCTCAGGCATGAAGATGATCAGTCTCATAATGATTAATTCTCTGCCTGGCTCGGCAAATTCTCAAAGCCAGTTATGGACACTTAGAAATCCTACCATTTTTACATGCATGGTGAAACAACTTGAACAAGAATGATAAAGAATGTGTTTTTTCAGCCCTGCCTACTTGTGATTAACTGCTTTTTTAGGAGATGTGTACTGATATTATTTCAGACCAAAAGAATCTCAAAGTTCAAAATATTGAGTAAATAGTTATTGATTTAGCATAGTCAGATAGTTTCTACCCTTTCTGTTTATGTCTTGGAAGCAGAGGTATGTATTTTGCAGGAGGCATTTGGCATGACATGACCTCATTTTTATTTAAACCAATGACTCTTAGCTGGCTTTAGATGAAATATAGATCTAAAGGTGCCTTACTCTGACAAAATGACTTCAAAAAATGACAGTACTTCCACAGCTAAAGTCACTTTACAGTCAAAAACTCTTATGCTTATAGACTCTCAGGTGCAATTCCACAGCATTGTTGCCAAATTTTAAATGTGACTTAAATTCCAATTACAATGAAAACTCTGAAGGGTCCTTTTTTTTTTTTTTTTTTAATCTAGCTTTACAGACTTGGCTAAGGAATCAATGGAGGGAAGAAATTAAAGCCATAAAACAAGGTCATTTACTTGTGAAGATGCAAAACCAAGCAATAATGCCTTTGACTTAATGTCCTGAAGTCCAAAAAAACGAAAATATCAAAATTTAGAATAAAAGAATAAGAAAGAATCAAAGGAAATAACAAAAAGGGACATTGTACATGAATTTAAAGCAATCATTCTATATGCCTAATTTTTAAGCTGAGCATTTTCCACTCACTGTAATACAGGTGAGGTTTTTTTGTTGTGTTTGTTTATTTGTTTGTTTGTTTTCCCCCTGAGGACTGAAACACATTATTATGCATTATGTAGCAAGCACTAAAAATATCTTAATATTAACTATATAAAGATACCATATTTGGGCACCTTTAAGAGTTCATGCTCTAGAAATACAGTGGTAACTAGAATATCCCCTGCTATTTTGGAGCTTTTATCTGATACACAACACAGTGTAAAAACTAATGAAAGAAATTATTGGCAAGGTTGCAAAAAATTGCCCAAACAAAAGTTCTTTTCCTACTATTTTACAAGTAATCTTGGACATACCCATTATAAATCTAGGTTTCCATTTTCAAAACAGATTTAGGATAGTATAAAACACTTTTCTATTATGAATTATTATCGTAGTATGTATTTTCCCTCAGCATTTCTGCGACTATTAAAAAAATTGCAGATATGCCAATGCTTTTCTTTGTATTAACTTACAATACCAATTACCTGTTAAAGAAGTCAAACCTCTATCTGATATGACAGCTATGCTTTTTTTTTTTTGTAGTTAATAGTGCTTACTAGTGCACCTCTGTCATCTCTCTCAACATGTCATCCAAGCTAAAGATGCACCAAAATACTTTTGATGATGCTGTAAGAAATTGCTGGGAAAAGCCACTGATCTTTTTAAGGGACAGAACCTTTGAACACTTGAAAACATGCAGGTTGTCTCAAAATGGATTCACAAAATATTTCTTGTAATTAATAAGGTGAAATAAAACCTTCAATATATTTTTTTTGGCCAATTAATGAGGTTTTTAATGGATCTGCCTTCAGTATTTCCATGAAATACTGACATTGGCTTCCATATGAAGGACAGGTTGCTAAAGCTGTAATCATCTGTATTGTTATTTTCCTTTGGGACCCAAATTAATAGGAAGGATATGGCAAAATATCCAGTGATTCACCCACTTAGAAGTAAAAGGAAATGGAACTGATAGTATAGGCATATTTGATTTTCTACTGTAGTGAAGAATAAAAGCAAAGAAGTGATATAGCCTTTTCTTGTCTCCTGGTACTCCCATTTATTTTCAGCAGAACCAAATTTCACAGCAGAAACTGAATATGAGGGACCAATCTGACTTTTCTTTATGCCCAACCCGTGTTCCACATGCGGTGAGGGATGGCCCCAGGGGCTGTGCCCGTGCTGGAGCGCTGTCCCCGGGGAGGCTTCGCCGGCAGCCGAGCAGGGCAGAGAAAGCTGCCGCCACCGGGCTGCCAGCGGCGCCCCTTGCCGGCGGGGCAGATCCCCCGGGCCCGGGACAAAAATGCCCAGGAAATCGGGCTGTGGGACGGGCTTTAGAGCATAAAGCCAGCGAACTGCACCGCCACCACCCGGGGTGGTTTTATTTGGGTTTCCTGCAGGGAGCGGGGGCTCTCCGGAGGTTCAGCTCGGTCCCCTCCTTCCCCCCCTCGCCTTTTTCTCCCTGCGGTCCTGCTTCTTCCCCGGCCGCCTTCCCTGCCCGCCCCTGTCCTGCCCTGCTCGGCCGCCTCCCCGAGGCAGCTCGACCCCCCGGCACCCCAGGGCTCCGCGGTGTCCCCACGGAGCCGCCGCCGCCGCCCGAGAGCCGCAGCTGCTGCAGGAGCGCGCCCGTGGCCACGGCAGCCTGTTCTCGGCCCACAGAAGGGACACGCAGCCGGCTGCTGCTTGGAAATGGCGCCCAGCCCGGCCCGGGAGCCGCGCAGCCTCAGCGCAGCTGGCGGCGCACACGCTCCGTCTGCCGAGCTGGCGCCGGCAGCGCCCGCGCTACAGCGGGGGTCGCTGCTCTGGGTCTCTCTCCACCTCTCTTCTCTCCTCTTTGCTCCTTTTCTATCCCCGCTTCTGTAGGAACACTTATTTTCCTTTATCAATAAACTCTTCTCCGATATAACATTGCTGCATCTGCACTTTATTTTTGTCCGAGAAATCTATCAAAGAGAATCCTCTCCAACTCCCCTTTTACTGCAGAACGGGGTACTGGAAAAGAAGTTAAGATCAAGTCTTAAAAAGTACTGAGGTTCCCAGCCCATTTAACATTATCGAGGTTTCACAAACTACTAGTAGTAAAATGTACTTTGTTGTTTTACTTTTCCTTCAGTGTACTTTGTTCAGTCTACTGCTTTTTCTGTAAGAAGTCTAGCCCTGCAACATGTCTTAAAATACATGCATTCTCCAGATTTCATGTTTGGGTGTGTTAACACTGACCTCAAGTTTTAAGACTATTGTCAAATTTGGTGAATTATCACAATTGTTTTCTGCAAGTTCCTAGATATTTACAAGTATTTTGTCAAATGTGTGCCAGATAAGGATGACACAAAGACTGTACAAAGGTTTTATGTAGGTCTTTAAATAGCAGGTTTTAAATACCCAAGTTTATAAGCAGATTTTTTTCTGAGAGTCTGATCATTCACTTAAACTACATAACTCAATTTTTTGACAAGTTTTTCACAGGATAGTTTTTCATTCAGTGATAGAATAATAGCAGCATTTATCTAAAGGGATCTAACATATACTAGAATAGTGCCAGAATAATGATTACAGGTGCATCTTTTACTTTTGCCAGACATCTCAGTTTTTGATGTTTTTGTACTTCTGATATGCAAGGTATTGTTCTGTGAAAGAATCACTAACATCCATGGGGCTATAGAGAGGAAAGTAAGCTCTTTTTTAGTCTCTGTGACGAATTTTCCTGTGTGTCATCCATGATGTAGGATGAGGCAGTTTGTGTAAACTTTTATTATTGTAAGGGTCTTGAGAGCCAGCATGTCCATGGAGAGTCCAGTTCTGCTGTGTGGAGTCCCTGTAGCCCCTTGACATAATACCTGGGGTCTGGCCTTGGCAGGACAGATCACAGTCACCTTCCCAGCCTGAGAGAGAGAACTCCCCAACAGTGCTCTGTACACGATGGCTTGCCCCAGTTTCCCCCGTCCCTAATGCCCCTGGCCCTTTGGTTTCACCTTTCCTCTGTGTCTCCATTGGTTTCGGGTCCCCGGTGACCGGCCCTGTCTTCCCTACAGAACACTGACCTTACCTGCCCCTTGTTCCGCCCCTGTGCCTCAAGGTCACTGGCTGCTGAAGCTCATACTGAACCTGGAGACTGGCACATGTTCAGTCCTTTTCTGCTCTGGATTCCCCTTTGGCTCCTGGAAATAAACCTGGCTGGAACTGATCCAGTGCGAGGGCCTTCTTGCCTCTCCTTGCTGAGCTAGCCATGTGGCGTGTGTGGATGTGTGAGCTTGACTGCTTTGCCTGAGTTTCCCCAAGTGGCCTTTCCACTGGAGAGACTTTCTGGGTCTAGGCTTCAGCTGCGCTCCTAAAAACCACAATGCTGGTGGTTGCTAAGGGGAGAGGCTCCCCGGTGCCCAGAGTGTTAGGCTGTGGTCAGGACTAAAGCCCTGCCCGTGGAGGCCAGGCCTGCTCCTGGCTGAGGCTGTGGGCCCAGCCCTGGCTGGTGATGCCCTGCCCTGCCATCCTCAGGAGCATCCCCCGTAGCTCCCAGGGAGTCCGTAGCTCCTGCTGTGCTCCGACAACTGTTTGCCATTTTTCCCATAAGTCCTCCTTTAAATGGTGTTCTTAAGAAATCGATGGGGAGCAATGTTTCATTCCACAGCTTCCACTTACATTAATATTCATTTTGTGACAGAGCTCTGACGTTGTGAAATGCCCTTCAGAAGGTTAATATGCATCTCCAAAGCCTCTTTGGGTTTAAGTACAAAACCTGGGATTATCCCAGTCTAAATCAAGGCTGTGGATTAATGAAAATAATTTAAAGTTATTAATTTAATTGCAACATTCTGGCATCTGTTCTGTTTAAATTTAAGTTTACTTTTTTCTAAAATAAAAAATATTTCCAGAAATATATTTAAATTAAAAATAATTATCCTCTTTGCATTATGACTGCATCTTTGTAAACTGCCCATACAAAAGGAGAATAAAGAAAGAAGCATGATACGTTTAGCTTTTTTCTTTTTTTTTTCTTTTTTTATTATTATTTGTTTTGTTTGTGTTTGAACAGCTTGCATGATATTTTCAGCATTGTTTTCATTCATTTAATGCACTGATATTTTTAACACAACAAAATTACCATTTCTATATGTTTGATCATCTCAGAAAGAGTTTCATTATGAATAAAATTTCAGTTCTAATTTAGTGTACTCAGTGAATTAGATACTTTCTTTGCCTTTTCAATTCCCATTCTGAAATGTGTTAGGGAATGGGGTTTGAAAGTGGAGCCTATTGTATCCTCACTGACACTGCGAGAGATATGCAAAAAATGAACCAAAAGGCAAAGAGGAAACAGTGAATGAAAAAAAATGAACACTTTTAATAATTATCTGAAAAACAACATTATTAAGAAAAATGGGAGGGAAAAATATATATCCATGATAGTTTTTATTTTTTATGTGTGATTTAGTCAGTAAACTCTGAAATAATAACAAACAAAAATGCAACTACGAATACATGTTTCTATAAAGTATTCCCACAGGAATGACTTCCAGATTAAGAGAAACAAAGTAAATTTGAACTCTTTGCATTGTGAAAAGGAAAAATAAAACCAGATATACCAGGAGAGAACAGGAGAGAATAAAACTATAGAAAGGAGGTTAATAAAAAATATCTGTCCAGAACTAGTTAAAAAACATTTCAGTTCAGGGAAGTTACCAAAATTAGGTTAGAAATAAATTTTAAAAAAAGGAAATGTTCTGAACTGGGAACTGCTTGTCATAGATAATTATGAAAACATCAATGACAATATCTCACTTAGCAGCTGTGAAACCTTAAGCTCAGAAAATCTCTAGGTCACTGGCTACAGTACTCTCAGATGTTATCTCTGGAAAATTATGTCATATATTTTATGTGCTCAGTTCTGTGGTTGGTTGTTGACTTTTTTAAAAAACTCCACTCCATTTTTTTCATGTGGGAACTCAAGTATTTTTTGGACAAGATGTATTATCACAAAGACTACCATACAGACAATGTATTTCTAAATAAAATTTCTTAGATTATATAAGTGGGATATCAGGCCATATATATTCTCTTGAATGTTCTCCCACTTTTACACAGGATCATGAAAAATCCATTCCATTTTATGTATCTGTTCCTATTATCCTTCTTTAAAGAAATTTAGGATAAATTTAATGGTAAACAAGTACTAACATACTTCCCTTAATAAAATAAACGAACAAATAAATAATAATGAAAGGTTATGAGTGAGTTTCAGGAATACATCTGTCTGGTGTAAAGAACTTCATGCTTGCTGTTAACTAACTGGATGCATGGTGAAAAAATGTTTTTTGTCTCATTACCTTACAGGTGTCTCCAATTTTACAACCCCTACAAGAAAAAAAGTTAAGACCGATTCAGAGACAATTTCAAGCATTCACTCCTGAACTCTTTGAAGCACATCTGACGTAGTCACATGTGTCACCACACTCTTTAGGCACTCCTTAGGAAAGATGATAAGTGAATTACCTCCGTTTAAGTGTTTAAACCTTTACTCTCTTTGTGGTCAACTTCTATCATCTATGGTCATTATGGTAAACTTCTCCATATCTTTCTTTACATAGTTGAACAGCCTCAGACATACAGGGGAAAAAAAGGCATTTTTTTAATTCCCTGCATTTCCCTCCCTGCCAGAAACTAGTAGCACTGGAACTGAGTTACAGGATACCATTAAATTATTGGCTAATAGTGTGGAAAACTGCAAAAACTTCATTAGAACCATATGTAGCTGGGATTTTTACATTTTTTTATCATGGATTGATTATTACCTTTTTTTAGGAGGCCACAGGTCAATGATATTTCAATGTAAGAAAGGGTGATTAAGTAAATTCTGTAATCTAAGTTTCATTGGACTAACAGCTATTCATTACACATTATATGGATATTGTAGTATCCATAGAAACTTCCATTACCTAGTGTATTTGTCATTACTTAGTTTCCAGAATACATTAATTATAAGCCAAACAGCACCATAATAATTCAGGATCTGACACTACTTCCATTATGAGACTCTATCATGAGAGGACTTTTAATATTTCCATAAAATTTCGATCTTGCTGAAATTTACCAGTGTTTCAGCCTCTGTATGAGCATGTATTCATTGAATTTGATAAAATTTCAATCATTAAAAAAAAATAATTCTGAAATCGGCAAAAAAAAATCTACTCCATTTTCTAAGGATTAATTATGAAATATTTCATTTAGAAAACACTAATTTTGTGAGAAATTTTGAAGGTTGGATAGGAGCAGTTTATATCAACCATATGTTTAATGAGTGATAATTTAACTTGGTTTGATACAAAATCTGAGTCTGCTTTTTTTTTTTTTTTTTTTTAATCCAGTAGGGAAATAGTATTTTTTTACATAATTTTTTTTTTTAATCAAGGAATCGCTATAACTTTAAGATCTCCTAATGTTTATTAATTCTTATTTTGCAGTGAAAATGTTTTAAAAATTTAGTTCTTACTTTTTATTGGCTGAATAGTCAACAATACTTTTTTAGAATTTATATTTTAATTGACAAAATTAAGGGATATCTACCACTTTGTCAGTCAGACAATTTAAGTAAATAATATAGCCAACCAATAGTGCACAACAACATCTACTGAAACAAAACAAAATCTCCCACACACAAAAAACCAAACCACCCCACATTTAAGTGGCAAATCATCCTAGTTCCCTTTTTTAGTAAAGAGTTTGAAGGACACTAGGAATCAGCAATTTTAGGTTTTTTAAAGGACAGCAAGAATTAGTGGAATAGTTTAAGTGTTCAGCATGATTTGGGATTATGAGACCAAAAGGTGATAAAAGGACCTTTCTATTGCAAAAGGACAAAGCTGAACCAGGAAAATGGTACATTTATATCAGCATTAAGAATGCATCCCATTAGTTCTAAAGTTTGTGAAATCACTTTCCTTTGAATCTCTCAGGGATAATTCACCTAAATTAGCATTAGCTTTAGGAGGGAGCTGTGATCTGAATGCTGCTCTCTTAGTTTACTCAAAGAGAAAAACCTAGGTTTAATTTATTTAGTGACCTTTGTAGATTTCAAACTTGAATGATTTTCTTTCTTTACAGTCCTTGGTTGGCTCAAGTCAGGAACTACCACTTTTAAATGGTGATTACCTTATTCACAGAAACAGACATAGAGCCCAGGGGCTCTTTTATGCTTTTCTGACAGACGTTTCAGCAAACATAATGCTTTATTCATGTAAAATATTCCTTGAATTCTTGAAAAAGTAGTTCTCCATTTTCTAAAACATTTGATCTGATGAGTGTTCAGGGTAGCCTAATGAGGTGGACCTATTAAAAATGCAATGATAGCTGTCAAATTCTATTAAAATTACTCTGAAAGAAGATAATGATGACAATTCCAGTTCTGAATACCTGTATTCAATTAATTTAATGCTGTTTTAAAGTAAAATGCAGAGTAGTATATGGATTAGAATACTGCTGCCCTCATGCTCCAAACCAAAGATCCAGTTACTAAGCCTGAAGATGATCTTTGTCTCAGGCTTACTTATCTCAACAGATTAACCTAGAGTTCTTTTTAAGTCAACAATTTGCAGATGAGATGTGGTGGATATAATACTTTCAGAAAGAAAGCAACACGTCTGGTCTTTCTAGAGACTAGAAACTCCCTCCCTCTTTAACTTCTGATGATAATGAGTAAATGGTAGCAACTTTCCCATACAGACAGGTTAAAGCAAGGGTATAAGAAAGATCTAACCCACAGTATTTCACATTGCCTTCCTAGTTAAGACTTAGACAACTAATTATTTACATGATTACTTTTTACATGAAGAGAGCTTCTCTGGCTCTTGTCTTAGTGTTTGTTGGGTTTTATCTTGTTTGTTTCTCAAGTCCAAACTTTGTCATTAAGCTTTGATCAGGCCTTGTTAAAGACTTTGCCCAAATCTGTGTACTATTCTAAAAGATAAACATTTCAGGGCTCAGTATTATGACACATGAATCCCCTTTTTGATTGAATTTGAACAATTAAAAAAAAATCCAACTAATTGAACTGAATTGAATAAGAAGTCTGAGTCCCATAAAATTGTTCTAAACTTGCAGACTATTGACAAGAGTATATTGTGAGCTTGGTTCGTTGCTTGGTGAGCATGTAGTATTTGTTAAGGAAATATTTATATAGGTGTGTATACATATATATATGTATGCATATATGCATGTAATAAGCTGCTAAAACATGAGAAAGAACAAAATAGACTTAAAAATATTTATTGTGAATATCTGCGACAACGTCCAACACCTTTGGTGAAACTCATCACATTCTTGTCATGTATGAAGTTTAATGTTTAATTGGAACAACTAAAATTACATTTTCTTCTTATTTATCATTTTGAAGTGGATGTATATTCTGGTACTTTGATAAATAAAATGGAAGCAATATAATGACAAACAATGCATAGATTATAGCATTACTAAGGAAAAGGGATAAACCAATCTCAATTTATTGCTGAATAGGAAATTTTATGCTTTATTCACTTACAGGTTACAGAATGTTTCTCAACTCAAGAATCTTGCAATTTTTTTTCAGTTACAAATTATCTAAATAAATTTTTATTGGAAAAGATCAAATCAAATAACAAGTGACAAAAAGAAGAGACTACTCACTGGAGCCTTTGTTCCACAAGCAATTAAAGTTCATAATTATCAAATAGTAGGCATTAACCTGTATTCTATTATCTCAGTTATTGTTTGACAAAACTAGTTTTCTTTGATTTTTCTTCCTTTATTTTTTGAAACCAAATCTTTTTTTAAGATGACAAGATTTTTTGCAGGTAAGATTCCTATACCTCCTTGATTACCAAAGCTCTGTGATTTCTAGTTCACATCCTTTCTTTCTTATATCTGAACTCAATCCGTGAAGGGGTTATTTTGCCTTTTCCCACACCCCACCACTGAGATTGGCTTTATCTGCTGTATCTGTAAATACACCTACTTGCTTAGTTGGGTATAAGAATGTCCTTGTTTAAGCAATATATGATACATATGATACACACAATTGGAAACTTCCAACAGTCTTCAGAAAAGTATGCCTTTTTGAAAATATGATAATGCTATATATTAATTACTTAAGATTTTTCAATATTTCTTTATTAGGGATAGGATTTAGTGAATAAAAAAATATAATCATGTCATCTGAACTTCAAAAATATATTTCAAATGTTAGGTTTTAGCCAAGTTTTCATTAAAAGATAGAGTCAACATGATCAGATATATTTTGATTTTCATAAATCTAGTGTTCTCAAAACTACATCAAGGATCCTCTGAGTCTGCCTAACTTTCTGCAGTGGATAACAGGAAACGTACAAAGATTTACAGAGATGGTAAATATTGTCCACAAAAAAAAAAAAAAAAAAATTGCTTCAGTGCCCTGACAAAATGTATTCTGCAGACTGCTGTATGTGAGACTTCACAGTTTTCTTTCACAATGTTGGTGTGAATATTTTCTTCAGGTCTGATCCATGTCAGTTGGCACCTCCTGACCCATTATTTCTTCAAGGATCGTTTTGAGTTTCTGGTTCAGAGAAAAGTAAAAATGCAAAATGAAAATCTATCAAAATCATTGAGTTTCATTTGCTTGCAGTTTCTGCAACCACAAATCATCTCACTTTATTTCAAAACTGGAAGTAACTACATACTAAGCATCAATGAGATTCAGTAAACCCTTAAGTATATAAACCCAAATTACATATTATACTGCAAACTGATCTAAGGCTATATTTCCAAATATTTGCATTTCTGTATATTTTCAGTGGCACTCTGAAGGCCACAAATACGTACTTCAAGAAATAACCCTGTTAGAATAACACAGATTCATTAAAATATGTAATAAACATTCAGCAAGGAGATTTTTGTAATTAAATGTCTGCAAAGAAAAAGTTAGCATCTAATGAATATGGTGTCAGACGCATACACCTGACAGGATGAAATACCAGGAGAAAAAGGAGATGCTAGAATGCCACTGATCTTAGAGCAGTATATAACAGTTATATTCTGTTCTTTCCAAAACATGGGAAAAGTGTTTCAGGTTCCTAAGTAATTTTCTGCTGAAGTCTAAAGCCCGGTATGGTTTAGATAGACACTGGGATACAGGAAACACAAGAAAGTGGCTGTCTTACTTACTCAATACCTCATCAATGAACACTTTCCTTGGGCTGATAAGCTTTATTAAATATATTGCAATCCATGATGTACTAGCAAGAAGCTTCTCTATAAAATACACATCCATAAATAATAATACAATATATATAATTGTACTAATAACCTGGAACACTTTGGAGCCATTTGGTCTGATTTTAGGTAGTTGTTAGGATAATATAATTCTAGATTTTCAGATAAGAAATAAATTTTTACTTCCTAACATTCCTTCCCTGTGATGATTATGTTGCGCTAATCTTTTCTGCAGTTTTAGCTAGCTTCAGTTGATAAGTATTTAGCTTAAAGAAGTTACTATTCTTATATCATGGATAATTTTGAATCCAAGTTAGAAAATTATGGTCTGGATGAGCATACAGCTGAACAGATAAAACATAGTTTCAAGGACCTGTCTTGGAGGATAATGTTTAATAAGTCTTTTTCTACCTAACTTTTTGCTTTGGTCACCAAAAACTGGAGGGGTCTGTCTTTATCAATGACGTGGAAAAGGTAACAGTGTGTACTCATCATTTCCAGATGACACCAAACTGGCAGGTGGTAAAGAGAAGGAGGGGAACCAGTTAATACTCTCTATGGCTAGGCTGCCATGCCAGGAGAGGCTGAAAGAATGGGCTGCCAGCAAGTAACCTGATGAAATTCACATAAACTGATACTAAATCCTGCTACTGGGTAGGCAGAAATTCCCTTGCAACATCACAAGCTGGGGTCTGACTGGCTGGGCAGCAGCTTTTTTGAGAAGGACCTGGTGTGCTCTGGCATCAAAGGCCAGAAGCCTCCTGGGCTGCTACTAGGAACCCAGATGGGAGGTTAAGAGCAGTGATTACCCACTTTCCTCAAAGAGCCTTGGGCTGCATCTAGAGTCCTGTGCCCAGTTTTTGGGCACCCCAGTCAATAATGATATTGATAGGCTGGGTGAATGCAGTAGAAGGTTTTCAGGAGAGGTTGAGAAAGATGAGATTGTTTAGCCTGGAAAAGAGAAAGCTTTGAGGGGTCCCTACACAGACCTGACAGCACCTATGGAAGGGCCTTCCAGAAGATAGAACCAGGCCCCTTCACAGTGGTGGCAAGAGGATGTGAGAAATTTGCATAAATTGAAACAAGGAAATGGTCCAGCTGGATAGAAGGAAAAACATTATCCTCAAAAGACTGACAAGCAGCTGACCATACTGCTCAAAGAGGTTGTTCAGTCTCCATCCTTGGGGGATGTTTGAGAGCTAAGTGGATCCAGTACTGACCAATCTTCTGTTATCTCAGACTTGGTCCAACGTTACACTAGAGGTTGGGAAAAAAGATATTCTGAATTCTCTTCCAAACTCAGCTATCTTTCAACAAGATTACTCTATAATTCTGTTATTCCTAAGGATTTTCTAATGAAATATTCATGCTGAACTTAACTGGATGTCTGCCTTTGATTTCACTGGGACTAGATGCTGGAATGGTTTTGTTTTATTCCAATATGAAGCATTTCTGTGAAAGCAAAATACAACTCTCCCCCATCCCCTTCCATTCATTTCTATAGAAATACCTGATCTGACAAAAGTAGACCCTGTGGAACAACGTAACAAAAACGGAAAAGAAAAAAAAAAAAAAAGAAAAAAAAAGAAATTCACATAGAAAAGGCAAATTTTATTAGGATTAGTCACATAACTCAACAGGAGTTGCAAAGGTCTCTACAGTATCTTGCTTTTTTGTAACAATAAAGTGGCTTCACTGTATGACAATACACAAAGCATACCTTCAAGGTTATGAAGTAAAATTACTTCTGTGGGTTTAGGAACAAACTGATAATAAATGTTATGTGCCTATGTATTACAGTCAATTTTTTATTGGCTTCATTTCTTATTTGATTTTTCCCTCAATGAAAATAGGTTTGTTACAATGGTAATATATACAATAGTAATAATACTAAATATGTATGTTTTATAGCTTATTTGATAAAACCTGAAGATTTGTTGTGATTTAGTAATCTGACCTCCTGCAAATCATAGGCATGTTTATAGTAACAGATGATAATATGTAATACAAAATTAAATTAGAAAATGAATGTTATTTTGTTTTTGAATACAGATTTGCCAGATGTACACCCATTTTTTCACATACTTAGTACCTGACATTTATGTGATGATAAATTTTATGCAGTTTCAGCCTCCTTTTGAAAGTCTTGCTGTAATGGGCAACATCTTTAAAATATTTTTCTCAGCAGGCAGGTAATCCAGGATTTAAGGTTTCTAGGATAAGCAGGGCTAAAATATCAACAAGGGATCTTCAACTGCATGAGTGACTATTGTACTTTAAACAACCCATAATTAACTGGTGAAGAACACATTAGGTTTGAATACCAACCTCAGTACTACATATAGGGTGATAAGCATTAATTTTATTCCCGTAACCCAAAGTTCGTGTCAGATATGGTATATAACAGACTCAAAGCTATCTATGTGTAAATAGCATTTTTAAGAGAAGGTGAAAAAGAACTTCCTCATCAAGCAGGATGAACTTGTCACAACAGCTGTCACCAGATTCCTGAGTTTTGTGATTTTCCTGAGATGATGTTTTCATAGCCATGGCTTCTGGCATTCTGTGATTTTTGCTTTGGTAGGTGGAATGAGCTGGTGTACAGTTGTACACTGAAGGCTTTACATGGAGCTTTCAGATAACAACCCTTAGGACTGAAATGAAGGTGAGCGGAGAGCAGCTTCAATGACAAGGCAGCTGAGACATGATGGCTCAGGTCAGTGGATTCAAAAGACAGGTTCAATATAGTAGACTATTGTGGATAACAGGAAAAAATATGAAACATATAGGTTGTAGGCACATATCACATATTAAAATCCAAACATGTGGTTTGCTATTAAAAGATTTAAAAAAGAAAATATCCAGACATTATGATGTTGGTTATTTAAATGTGGGAAGGAAGAACAAAGCTTGTAGAGTATAGATTAAAGAAATATTTGCAAAGCTGGGACTGAGACTGAAATATATATTGAAATCTTTCTAATGTTTCAGTCATGTTTATCTTCACATTGTCAATTTTGATCTAAATTTCTGATACAGGCATTTACTTCAGCATACAACTTATTTTCAATTTTGCTTTTGCTTCTCTGTGTTTATGAATTCTCTAGATGTGTGTGTTTCTTTAAAATCAATAGGTTTGAAGATACATGGTCACCTTAGAGGTTCTTTTAAAAAATGAACATACTTTCTTTCAGAATAAAATATATTCAAGATGGTGTTTTAAGAAGCTTCTGAAATTCATACTTTTTTACAAATAAAAAACCCCAAAAAAGACTAAAAAAAAACTATATAACTGCATTTAGTAAAACAGTAATATTTCAGTACTTCTGGTCACTTATGGAATTTTATTTCCTTGAAGTTGTATTTATTCAACTATTCATAAATAAAATCAGTGGTTATGCTTTCAAAATTTTGTTTCACTCTTACAAATAGCCTACATACTGGATTTCAAACATTAGCATATGTAGGCATTAAAAGCTGACCCATATTAAACAGATTAAATTATTTGAAAAACAGTTGTCTCTAATCATTCTTAAAACTAAAATTCTGGGTGTATCACAGGATGCTCAATATTTCAAAGTATACCAATGTATTGGGGTACGTCAAGTATCTGAAATTCAGGACCTGGATATCATTTTATTATGCTTCTATGTTTAATAAAAAATATTAACCAGGAAAATATATTGCATATAGCATAGTAGTATATCTGAGTACCTCACTAAAAGAAATCTCAAGACTAGCCGTGGCTTTGTTCTGTTCTGAGCATTTACTTGTGAAAGAAATCCTTTTTGTCACCAAAAGTTTTAAGTATATCAGATACAAAGGATCAACTTTATTTAATCCCTGTTTGTGGCCTGATATACTAAACCTTTATTTTAGAAAATTGAATCAATTATATTCTTAGTAATTTTGGTGTTCAAGTTTTTTTAATTAAAAGTACACTCTGTTAATGAGTTAAAATCATATTATTGTGTAATTTATTTATTCTTGATTTTTTTTTAACTCAGGTTCAGTTAACCTTTGTAACTTGTTCAATGAGAAAAACCAGTGATCTGTATCACCATACACAATTAACGGTTGAGCAGCCTATTATAAATGAAAATGCCATCATAGCCTAGCAATTAGTGCATGGATCATCTTCAAAAACTTATACACCTTTCTGTCTGCAGCATTTAACTTTGCTCTGTGACTAAATTGTATTCAAAGTGAATGGCAATATTCAATTACTATGGTAGCGTATTACGGGAATTTGTCACAATTGTGATTAATAGCCCTTATGGAAAACAATTAATTTGGTGTCCTGTTGCTAGGTCAAGTATAAAAGCTAATTTCCTGGAGGAAAGAAAGATGTTTATCAGCATATCTTCTTTGATGTTTTAATCTGAAACACCAAGTGCTTCTTTCACTGTAAAAAGTTTTCTTGCATATACCAAAAAAATATGAGATAAGAAAGAGGTAGTAACAAAAGTTTCATTGAAAATATGTGTGAGGTGTACAGGAAAGACAAATACAAAAAAAAAGTACAGTTCTCTCAAATTTTATCAAAGGAAAATTTTCATACATGCATAGACATTGACAACGTTAGTCAAAACTTGTTGAACTACACAATTTTAGTGAAATAGAAAACTTAAACACACAAAGAGTGACATTCCCCCTTCCTCTAAAATACAAGCCAAAATAAAGCTCTTTCCTATGCCTGCAAGCACTAAAAGAAACATATTTTTTTCTATTTGGGTCCAAGAAAAAGGAAGAAGAGCAGTCATTCTCTACCACCATACTACATTTTAGTGCATTTCTTGATATATATATTTAGTATTTAGTATATTTCTTTAGCATATTTCTTTACTCTCATTTCCCTTCCTTCTTGAAGAGATGGTTGAGGGGATTTTTTTGCTGTATTTTTACTCCTTCATCAAGCCACTAATCTGTTACCATTTTCATGATTGGGCATGTAGTATCTCTAAGTTACAAAACTCAGGGTGTTTTTTGAGACTTCTATTAGAGTAATACATTACCCATTTTGTTTTCTTTAATGTTTATGAATAATTTATTCCGAAAATACAAACATGCAGGATGACATATTTACATGATGAATATTTTAATGAATATTTATATCACATAATTCCAGATGCCTAAATTATATGCCTGTGTTAGGAGAAAAGTTTCCAAACAAGCCCATTTTAATAATTTGAACAAAGCAGGAACTTAGCGTAAGCATTCTTAGTAATGTCTCTCTCCCTCTCTTCTTCTCCCTATTTTATACCTAAGTACTCCTCAATAAATTAGCTTAGTACGCAAATTATATCATTGAAGTTATCAGTCTTGATCATTCACATCCTTTTTACCTTTTTTCTTAACTGCATTTTAATGAATATTACTTTTATCATAAGCCAACCTCCAGTACCTAAATTGGGCCTCATGAAGGGCATGCAGTGATACAACAAGGAGTAATGGCTTTGAACTGAAAGGGGGAAGGTTTAGATTAGCTACAAGGAGGAAATTCCTTACTATGAGGGTAGTGAGGCCATTGCCCAGAGAAGTTGTGGACACCTGGTTCCTGGAAATATTGAAGGCCAGGTTGGGTGAGGTTCTGAGCAAACTGGTCTAGTGGAAGGTGTCCCTGCCTATGGAACTAGAGGATCTTTGAAGTCATTTAGAACCCAAATGATTCTGTGGCTCGATGGATTTCACAGCCAAATAGTTTTCTGTGCACAGTGTGGCATCCTCATTATCTGAAGGGTAAAACATAATGAAACATATTTTGAAATACATGACTGACAATAACTTCAAGCTAGTGTAAGGAAAGAAAAGAGAAAATAATTATCAAATGGTTAAAGGTTAAAAGAGTGTTACCCCTACTTCAAATCATAAGAAACTTAACGGCAGGGAAAATGAGTCTCAATACATGGATGACATCCTACAGCTATGATATAAAAATTGTGTTATGATCTGAGTTGTTTGTTTGGGATGTTTAGACTTAAAGATCTCCTTTCTCCTCAGGATTTTTGAAACTACAGAATCTATATTTAGATTATTTTCTCTTATATCCAAATGCTGTTGTAACTTACCTTTGCATTACCTAATTTATTGTGACATCTCTTTTTCTAAAATTGTGTCACCAAACTTGGCCTGACTGTAAAGTTGTGAATTTCAGGGACTTGGAGATCAAAAAGTAATCAAAACAGAACTGGAAAAACAAAGTGATTTTTTTTTTCCATGACATTCAACATAATTAAACCAAAAAAAGCTTACATGATGCCCAAATTTATTAGTGCTTAGAAATGAGATCTCTAAGTAAAGAGATGCAGCACTTTGACAATCATGATTGAATTTGACATTTTGAGGTTTAGCAAGTGCAATAAAACAGTCATTCTTCTTATATTACCTGATTTTATTTTTACACTTACACACTGAGAATTTTTTTGCTTATTCTTAAAAATCATATAGAACCCAACCATGCAGGGTTTGGATGTCTATAGTGTCAGAATGTTGTTCTAGAATAAAATTTAAAATTATTTTTATATTTAAATAGATTTTTCTGTCATTATTTTGCCTGTTAGAAGAGTCACGCTATTATATTACCAATGCAGGCAATAGAAAATGTTACTTTGCAACTTTGCCTGCACATCTTTAAGTAAATTTAGCTCCTTTACATATCTCCTATATAATATAATAAATATTTTAAATTAAAGACAATAAAATAATTATTAATATCTATTCAAAAGGATAAAATGCAATATTATATTATTTTATTTTATTTTATTTTATTTTATTTTATTTTATTTTATTTGTTAAGTATAATAAAAGTTAACTTTTCCCATTGCTGGAAAGAATCTTTTTGATTTATAGAGTACTATAGAAAAAATTACTTCTTTTCAAAAGTGGCCAGCTATGATTCAAGCTCAGATTTCATGTGGATTCTGCTTTGTTCTTTGTGAATTTAGTTTAATCAATTTTTTGTTTTCTGTATAACATCATTACTTCTTGCAAGTTTTGCAGAAAGTGGATAATTTGTTTAGCAGAATTTTCTCTTGACTACAGAAATAACATCTTTCAGTCTTAAAAAAAAAAAAAAAAAAAAAAGAAAGAAAAAAAAGTTTGATACAAGAAAGGCTTTACTTCATGTTTGGGACAATTTTTTTTTTAACTGTAAATGCTATAACAAAATGTACTGCTGCAAATTTATATTTCTCTCAAAACCGGGAATTTAAAACAGAAAAGTATTTAAAATTTGAATATAATGCTCATTCATTTTCTTTCTGCTAATATGTATTTATTCCAAAAGGAATTTTAAAAAAATTCAAAAATTTTCTATGTGCATTATAGAAGAAATCTAAATGTTACATTTTATTCCTTTAAAATATAAGTACTGCAGTAAAACTTTTTTTATCCTGAATGTCCCTGTGTTTTCAGAATAGAAGTGATGAATAATGCATGATTCTTCATGTGGCAATGTTAGTGGGTCTCAGAAAATATGTAACCATTTTATTAGTATTCATTTATGCATACAGTTAATCATAAACTACAAAGGATTGTTAGTTTCGAACCCTTAAGAAAAATTTATGAGGTCAATTTTTAAAGAATTATTCCTCTGGGCTGTAATTAGTATTTTGTAGCATACGCAACCTGATGTTATCGTAGGAGGAAATTTGAACATCTGTGTGTATTATTTGAAAGGTTTAATCCCAAAGAACCTTCTTGCTTTGTGATGTTAGGATGCACATTAGACAAAAAATGGATAAAGCAGAAGGACTCATTGCTATTGCATTGGAATACTGAGAAATATACAACAGCTTTGATTTTGCTTTGCTTCTTAGCACTCTAGAGCATATAAGACCATAGGAAAAGGCTTTACATTGAAGCCTCATTTACTTCAGGAGTAAAAATTTAGCTATTTAATGAGTTTTTCACAGCTATGAAAGATTATAATACAGATTTTTTAAATAGATAAATATACCTCTGCCAAAATACATGTACACACCTAACATTCAGGATTAAATACATTGTATATTGAAGTTGTAGACTATTGTAGTTCCTGTTGTTCACTGGAAATAGATTTATTTTCATCTAAATAAATTCTTACAAATTAAAGAAGATTGAAAACAGGGCTTGTACATTTCAGAAATTATTTATTTGAACAGACTAGGGAAAAATGTTAATCATTTTTCATGTACTGATAAATATTAATTTTAGGAGTATAGAAAAAAAATCCATAATCTGTTATGACAGAGTTATTAGGGAAGTCCAGCAGCATGAAAATTGAACCAAACTGAGTCAGTCTTTGATAATATCTCACCTGTTGAAGTACAGATCCTCACAATACACAGTATTTGTGAAATATGAGTCTGTCTTCAAGTCATCTCTCCTGTCACTCCACAGCAGGAAATTTTATATAGCAAAACAGGACTCAAATATTTGATCCTTGGAGATAAGACTCTGAGATTCAATAATTATGACCCTGCAGAAAAGCATTGTAATCACAGTTCCTAGTCCTGTAATATCCTGGGTTCTCCCACTTTTCACAAACTTAAATATTCACCTTATTTTTCTTTGAATTATTTCTTCAGGTATATAATTAATTATATTAAGTAATCAGTTATTTGATTTGTTTAATTTGTATCACTAACAGATTTTTCCCTGCTAGGGAAAAATTTAAGAGTTGCAGGATGCCTTTTTTCAGTGTATAAATGGTAAAATACTAACCAGATTTCATTTATAAGTATTTCAGTAGAAATCATCTCCAGAAGTCCTGGAATCCTTTTATCTCTGTAGTGAGCTGACCCTGGCTGGATACTTGACACCTACCAAGGCACCTCTACCACTGTCAGGGGGCAGAAAATATAATGAAGGGTTCGCAAGTTGTGAAAAGAAGCAGGAGACGTTGCTCACCAAATCCTGTCATGGGAAAAACAGGCTTGAGTTGGGGTTCTTGCCTGAATTTATTACTGGCAAAATCAGAGCAGGATAATGAGAAGTAAAATAAAACTTCAAAAACACTTTCTCCTCACCCCTCCCTTCTTCACAGCTCTACCCCCTGCCCCAGCAGCGCAGACAGACACGGAATGTGGGTTATGGTCTGTTCATCACAAGTGATTTCAGCTCCTGCTCAGGGAGAGGAGTCCTTCCCCTGCTCCAACATGGGGTCCCTTCCATGTGAGGCAGTTGTCCATGAACTTCTCCAACATGAGTCCATCCCGTGGGTAACAGTTCTCCACAAACTGCTCCAACGTGGATCACTCTTCCACGGGATGCGGTCCTTCAAGGACAGGTTGTTCCAACATGGGTCCCCCACAGGGTCACAAGTCCTACCAGCAAACCTGATCCAGTGTGGGCTCTTCTCTCTCTCTGAGTCAGCAGGTCCCTGCCAGGACCCTGCTCTAGACAGGCCTCCAACAGCCTCCTCTCAGGCATCCAGCTCCAGCACAGGCCTTCTCCAAGGGTTGCAGGGGAATATCAGCTCTGGTGCCTGGAGCATCTCCCATCCCGCATTCTCCAGTGACCTGGCTGTCTGCAGAGTTGTTCCCCTCACATATTCTCACTCTACTCTTCCCTAACAGCAATTACATGTGCACAGTAACTTCTTTCCTGCTTTTTAAATATGCTATTGCATAGTCATTACCACCATTTCTGTTTGGCCCAGCCTTAGCCAGCAGCATGAACATCCTGGAGCTGACTGGCATTGGCTCTGCTGAACATGGGGGAAGCTTCTTGTAGCTTCTACTCCACCCCTTTTGGTCACCACTACCAAAACCAGGTCATAAAAACCAAATACAAAAGACAGGAGACAGTAAAGAAAGGTGTTTCAGAAAGTTAGTAGAACAAAAAATTGTCACTGTTTTCAAAAAAGGTACGTATAGTATTTACCTAAAAATGGGTGCAATTTGAAAATGTCTTACAGAAACTTTAATATACATCTAATATCTAATATCCTCTAGGATCTAACAAGTACAAATTGATAATACAACAGACTAAATTATTCATTTATTAAAGCCTTCTAAAGAAAAGGCTTTCTATTTTCAGCTTTCCCATAGAATTATTTTAAAAATAAGAAAATCATCAATCAGTGTTATGAACAAAACTCTGAATTTTTCTTTTCTGGGAACAGACAATTCTTTCTGTAGAATAAAAAGAAGTTGTGTTACTGGGCACCACCGAAAAGAGCCTGGATCTATGAAATAGCAAAAAAGCTTTGGGAAAATTGTGGAATTCAAAACTCTTCTTTTTCTAGATGCCATCCTTCAACATCCTCACTCTTCACACATGCTTACAAATACTGTCAGCAGGTGATAAAATTCTTGGCTGCTGCTGGGACCTTTTAAAATCAAGTATTTAATGTGACTAGCATATGTTGAAAAGCTGCTTATTCAAGTACATCTTCTCCCTTCCTCCTCAGCCTCTTTTACTCCTCTCTGCCACAAATGAAGAAAACACATTGCTTTCAAAATTCCCATATACCCGAGACAAGCATTATTGACGGTGTCGTGATGAATGTGTCTATGTAAGCACAAGCCTCTGCATACATGTGCAGAGGAAGACATTTGTGTGTGTCAAATAAAAACATCTTAAAAGATTGATCAAATATTTAACACTTCGAAGACCAGCTGCACGTGTGAGCACTGTTGGAATGTGCTGATTACAAAGAGGCATTACAAAGAGGTGCTGCTTGCACACTGACTCGTATTTGCTAGGTTAGGTTGCAGAGAACAGTTTTATGGACTAAGTCATTCTAAAGAGCCAATGCTTAAATCCTTCAATAAAAGCTGCTCATCCCTGTGGAAAAGATCTGTGCATTTCAGTTACATATGAGATGAAAGTGCTGGTTTAGTTTTATCTGTTTGCTCTCTTCTTCACTGAGGAAATAATTCACTTTGGGATGAACTGATTATCTATAAGAATATATAAATGAAGGACAAAAGTCTAGGTTTATAAATAAAGAATTTGAGACACAGATTTTCTGGAGTATTCATTACTAGCTGCAGTTACTCTTCACAGAGACCTTTTGCATAGCCAGTCCCAAAACCTACTCACATTTTGAGCAAAAAATTACAAAGTTATATGGTGAAATTTCAGGTATTTTTTATTTACTTGTAGGATATCAGGACAAGCATATCCTCCCCGTGAAGCTAGAAATTAGTTCTACTTATTTTATTTATTCCTTATCAAATATAAGATTTCATTTGATTCACTCCTAGATTTTTACCCAGTGGAATCCCAGTGGATCCACTGCTGTTAACAGACATGATTGCCCATAATATCTCTATTATACCTCTTATATCTTATCAGGTCAAAGACTTCTAGCAGAGTCTTTAATTTGTGAATCATTGACAAAATAGTCCATAACAGCACCTTGAAGTGTTGAGCTGTTAGAGAAGAAGTGGCCTTTATCCTTAGACAACAAGACAGAATAATAAAGGTCAAAACCTTTTACAGAGTAATACAAGTTTTTTTTCTTTTGGCCATTAGATGAAAGACTCCAAATGAAAAATTAAAACGGGAATGAGACTTCATAAGAAGGAATCACCAGGACAATTTAGAAAAGAAAACAAGACAGAGGTAATAATTATTTTAGAAAGCTGGTTGAAAAGCTATTACAATGTATTACCTTCAGCAATGTCCAATAACTGTAGAATTAATTTACCCGCTTTATAAATATAATCAAAGGACATGCCTAGGAGAATGAAAAGTTAGAATGAGAGGAAATCCAGGGCTTCCCAAACCATCAAAACACCCTAACCAGTAGTCTGAATAGCTCATTTTTAACTCTTACCTGACACTGATAATAAATACGGTAAATGGCCACAAAATGTGCTATTCAGTAACTATTTTGCCTATTAAATTTGGTTGATTTTAAAATTTCTCATTAGGTTTCATTCTATTTTCTTTTTCTTTTGTAAAAGTTTGCAGGTTTTGTTACTTTTTTAAAATTCTTAAATCATAGAAAAGTCACTTTCTATCTGTTCTGACTATATTTTATTGAGTTCAGTCCTTCATTTCCAAGTATTGAAAGAAGATATTTTTTTAAAAAAGCATTTAAAATTTCTAATGCACCAGAACAACTTTTCTGAAATAAATCACATATTCATTGACAATGATGAAATATCAAAAGGCATGGAACTATGACAGGGTTCAAGTGAGCTTAAATTGGATGTTCTGTCAAGCCCCTAAAACAAACCTCTAATATATCAGCAAGATAAGAGCTGAAAGTTCTTTCTAGAAAGGCAGAACAAAAAGTAAGTAATAAGCTTAAAACAATGAAAGTAAATTACCTATTCTCTGGTAAAGAAACTATCCAACATGTTTTATGCAAAAACCCAGAAAAGCCATCTATAATTACTTTTAAAGGGTATAGATACATTTGTATTTTGTCCTTAAATACTTTCCTTCGAATATGTGAGCTAATCCAAAGAAGTAGAAATTAGTAACTTGACTGAATACAATTAAGTCCCTTCAATTTTATAGTGGCCACAGAAGACTCCAAAACCACGCTGGAAACATGTGCTACTGTTCAGGAACTCTCATGGTAAAAGGGTGTTTCCTGATGTTCAAAGGGAACCTACTGTGTTTCAGTTTGAACCCATTGCTTCTTGCCTTGTCACTGGGCACCACTGAAAAGAGCCCAGATCCATCTCCTTTACTTCCTCCCATCGGGGACTTGGATCCATTGATGTGATCTACCCTGAGCCTTCTGTTCTCCAGGCTAAATGGTCCCAGATCTCACAGCCTCTCTTCATTTGACAGGTGCTTCAGGCCCTTCATCATGTTAGTGGCCTTTTGCTGGACTCCAGTGTGACCATGTGTCTCCTCTTCTGCAGAGCTCAGAACTGAGCACAGCACTCCACATGCTTACTAGTAATGAGTAGAGGGGAAGGATTATCTCACCTGACCTGCTGGCAACACTCCTCTTAGTGCAATTCAGTGTACCATTTGACACCTTTGCAACAAGGGCACACTGCTAGCCTGTGTTCAACTTTGTGCTCCCTAGAATCTCTCTATCCTTTCCTAAAAAGTTGCTTTCCAGCCAGTCTGTCCCCATATATATTGGTGCATAGTGTTTTTCCTCCGCAAGAGCAGGACTTAGCTTCCCATGCACAATAACTTCATGAGGTTCCTGCCACCCCATTTCTCCAACCTGCCTCTGGATGATAGCACAACCCTCTGGTGTATCAGCCACTTATCACAGTTTTTTGTCTTCAGGCAACTTGATCAGGGTACACTCTGATTCATTATCCAGACCATTAATGATGGCGTTTTGAATAGGATTGGACACAGTGTTTAACTCTGAGGTATATAATTTCTGGCCTCCAACTAGACTTCATATCACTGATCCCCACCCTCTAGATGTGGCCAATCAGCCAGTCTTTAATATACCTCACTTGTTTGGTCACCTATCCTTTATCAATTTCTCTACGAAAATACTATGAAATGCAGTGCTGAAAGCTTTACTGAAATCAAGGTAAATTCTTTGCTCTCCCTCATCTACCAAGCCAATTTTTTTCATTCTATGTTACCAGGTTGGTTAAGCATGGGTCTTTTTATATCCATGCTGACTACAATAATCTTTTTCTCCTTCACCAGCAAGGATTTTTTTCCAGGAGTAGCTATTACATCACTTTCACAGGGACTGAGGTGAGGCTGATTGATCTGTATTTCCCATGGATCTTTCTTCTTGCCCTTTTTGAAGATACAAAAGATAAAGCTTCTGCATTCCTCCAAGTTGTGGTTAACCTTGGCTGGCCACTAGGTGTTTATTGAGCCAGTCTGACACTCCCTCTTCTCAGCTGGACAGGGAAGAGAAAGCATAATGAAAGGCTCCTGGATCAAGATAAGGATAGGGAGAAATCACTCACCAATTGCTGTAATGGGCAAAATAGGCCCAGCTTGGGGATATTAATTTAATTTATTGCCATTTGAAAGTCAGATAAGGATAATGAGAAAGAAAGAGAAATTTTAAAACATCTTGACCTCCTGGGTTCAGCTACGCTCCCAGCTTCTCTATCTCTAATCCCTGAGTGGAACAGGGGGATGAAGTATGGAGACTGTGGTCAGTTCAGCTTTGTCTCTGCTGCTCCTTCCTCTTCACACTCTACACTTGCAGTTTGGCATTGGCTCTTTTGGACTCAGAGGAAGCTTCTGGTGCCTTCACACAGAAGCCACCCCTTTAGCTCCCCCACCCTCTACTAAAAAGGCCTTGGACACAAACCCAATACACCCGGTTCTCAGACATGTCTCACACTTGAATGATCTTTCAAAGATGGCCAAGAGCAGCCTCAGAATACATCAGCTGACTCCCTGTCAAGCACAGTTAATCCTACTACTACCTACTGTGTTTTGCTGAGGGCTGGCTGGATTGATGCTTACTCACGTAAGCCTTTTCAGTTCAAGTGTTTGTTTTCCGTACTGTTTTTCTCCTTCTGACTTAATGGATTATATGAAGGATTCACTTTTTTAAGAGACTGATCTATATTTTAGTCCCTCCGTTGCAGATGTATTGCTGTATCAGCAACAGAAAGTTGTCTAGGGAAATATGTAGAAATAAAAAGCAAATGGAACTTGGGAAAAGGGGAAAGGGAGATTGAAAACAAATTAGTACAGAAGTGATAGATATTGACTTGATAATGTAAGTCCCTTGCTGAAACCAGACTAAGACCTCTGTGACTGTGAGGTGTTCTTAAATTTAGACAACACAATAACCATTATACAGTGTAGTTGTTAAAGTAGAAATTACTTGCTCTTTGAGGCATGTTCCTGGAAAATTTTGAATTAGGTTGTCCATCAAGGTGATCAAGAGACAGAATGAAAAACCACTCAAAATATTGTCATTTAATGCAGTTAATGCAGCTGTGATCATCTCTGAGTCATTTGGCAAATTAATTCAGTCTGCTCAGAATGTTCTTCAGGCATCCAAATCCATAAAAATAAAATAAAATAAAAAAATAAATAAATAAAAATAAAACCCCCACTAAACACAAAAAACACAACCCTACGAAAAAAATCAAACCAAACCAAAACCCCCCAAAAACCAAGAAACAAAAAACTCTCAAAGCACTAAACCCAAAACCAAACCAACTAATGCGCCAACCAACCAGCCAAAAACAAAACAAAACAAAACAAAACAAAACAAAAACAAACAAAACAAAACAAAACAAAACAAAACAAACCCCAACCAAAACCATGAGAAAACACACAAAGTTAATTTCTATAGTCTGATGAATGTTTTATCATGGTTCCTAAACAAGTATATATTAATAATGCTGAAATATTGAGCAGAAGAAGACAGCCAAACTGCAAATCAGCTATAATTCTACTCTACATGAAAAATACCTGGAACATTTAGGTAGCTGAAATTAATAGGTACTTTAGATTAATTATTTTTCTGTATTTCTATCAAAAAGTTTTATAAAATTCTTTATTTTGTCTCAGTCTAGAAAATGTCAGGAATTCTAGAGGTGTAATTCTGTCCTTATGATCTCTCTCCATGGACTTCATAAATGCAGGACTGGAGTGATATAGGTAAGATTTCGATCAACAGCATCTAACTTGAAAGTTAGATGGGAACTAAGAGTGATACAGTGCATATGGTCCAATATATGGCTAACATTTTATAGCCAATGGCACTGATATACAAACTTGTTAAGCCATTAAAGAATAAAAAAAAATTGTATTTTTCTTTTATTTAAAAATCTGCATTTTGCTAACAAATCAGTAACAGATCTTTAGCAATTTAAAAATGTAGAAATGTTCCACATCTTTTCTGTGACAAAGAAACTATTGCAAATTAAAACCCCAATTCTAGAGTATTACTTACAATACTAAATCTGTTAGCAACATCAATTCTTTATTTGCACATTGATAAACATTGGTTTGCACCAGATGTTTGAGAGAGACTTCTTTATCACATTTTTTGTCCAAAAGGATTATTTGCACATTTCTAAGATTTAAAGGTCATGTGCAAATTGAGTTCATGATTTTGCTCTTTTTCTTAAAAATGAAAGGATTTTACTATTTATCTTTAAAGAACAATATGTTATATTTAATTATTTGGTATATTTATGGAGATATGTATTCTCTTACTTTCACTCAGAGGAAAGTAAATTAATTAATGGTATTTATCTACCTGAGACAAATCTGAATATCTAACAGTCAAGAAAACCAACACCTGAAAATAATGTCACTACATGCACAGTGAACAACATTCTTAATTGTCAACAGTTTTTTGTTTGTTTGTTTTCATTTTTTAAAATAACATGCATCACCTCTTCTTCTATATCCAAGCCATTATTTTCATTAAAAATTTAAAGCTACAATATTGCACTGGGTCATACCACACGAAGAGCTCATATCATGAGATATTGCATTTCTCCAACTGGTACCAAGCTCAATAAAGTATATTGTGTGACAGTGAAGCTCTAGAAAAATGCTCACATTTCTTTTAATATATGGAGCAATTAAGGTGTTGCTATATTAATGTTTCATTTAACTTTATTTTCATTGTTCAGTACTTAAAATCAGTGACGCATTTTATGTGAAAATTAGTTTGGATCCTCCCTCCATACAATGGTTGACATGTTACAGGGTTCTTTAAGAAACAAAAGGTATTTAAAGACCCTGTTCATATCCAATGTATGGTTATTTTACTGCATTAATTGATTTCTTATCAATTATAATTTACAATAACTTAAGATTTTTTTTGTTCTACTTACACATTTCTTTTACAGCTGATAAGTCAGTTTTTGTGAGTGTTTAGGGGTCTGACGTTCAGTATGCTATTATAAAGTAAGACTACATAGAAAACATTTTTCCTAGATACTTCTTAGCTATTGATTCACTCAGACCTCTACTTGAAGCATCCTATTTGGATGTGATTCCATATTAATCACTATCTTAAATGTAAGTATGTCAACCTGATATTAATGTGGTTTATATGTCTGTTGTTTGTTTTTTTTTCAAATCACTAAACAGAACAGATTGCAATGAATCTGTTGAGGATTATCACAAGTGCATCTTTACTATATCTATACTTACCATTACCAATCTAGTCTGTATATGGAATGTAAACTTTAATCAAATTAATTTTTTTCCAGTCTCTCTTTATCCAAATAATTGTAGTAATTTATACATTTTTTTTTTCCAATTTTTTGTCTTTTCTCCCATGATTTTAAAATGGAAATAAAGAAAAATGCTTCCTCTTCTGCCATATGGGATCAGGCTGTATATTTGACACCAACTAAATTGCAGCAGTATGAAATTATTCTGATTGCTAATAGAATAACATGCTTAAGGGTATTTTGTTTATTCTTAATATAAACTTGTATGTTACTTTTTCTGAAAACACATTTATGCATGAATATGATTTAATATGATAGGTGAATCCAATACACAACTTTTTTGTGTTCTTGTGGGGAAGAACACTTATAAATTGCTAAACACACCAAAAATTATTTTAAAAATATGCAGGGGTGGTTAAGTAAATCTGTGGAAGCCTCTTAACTTGTATCTCTACCACTGAGAAGGGGAGGAAAAAACTTGTAATTTTACTTACCTAAATTTTTTCGTAAACAGCTTGAGGGCTTTCCATAGATGGCCAAGTGCAACAGCTTGTAGACCTTCTGCGAGAAATAAAATAAACCAACCTGAGTGCTGTAAAGGAAGACATTTTGTAAGGCTTTGGGGTTTTTTTTAAAGCTATTTTCCTCTATTTCTGCTTTATTTATAAGGTTTATATAAGTAAATTACTTGTCTAGAGTGCTACTCTTGGAGCACACTGATTCTCCATGGGGAAGAAGCCTACCAAAGCATTTTGTTTCTGTAGAAAACAATTGAGATTTAACTCAGGGGATGAGATCTGCAATGTTAAAAAGCTTTGCTTTCTAAAAGAGGAACCAATCTAATTTGAGAATAGTGGCAAACAAGCTGAAAGAAGTTAAGTGCTGTGGAAATTACCTGGTCTAACACTGACTTGGAATAAATAGGTATGTCCAGAGCAGCTGTGGTTTTGTAAGCAGTGGTAAACTTCCTTCTTTGAGCCATAAAAATCAAAGGGGAAATAAAAAATAGTAGAAAAATACCACTCCAAAACAGCTGAAAATTATATTCCTTGGTGAACTGTTCCATGGTACATCACAGATGCTCTACTGAATTATCCCTGGCTGGATGCCAGGCACCCATTAAAGCCTCTCTCTCACTCCCATCCCCAGCTGGACAGGGAAGGAAAAATATAATAATGGTTCATGAGTTGAAATAAGGACCAGGAGACATCACTCACCAAATGCCATCATGGGCTAAGCAAGCTCAAATTTTGAGATATTCATTGAATTTGTTACTAACAGAATCAAAGCAGGATAATGAGAAGTAAAATAACTTAGAAACACCTTCCTCTCACCACTCCCTCCTTCACAGCTCTACCTCCTCTTCCCCTAGTGGCATAGGAAGACAGGTAGTGGGGGTTATGGTCAATTCATCACATGGTTCTATCACTGCTCAGGGAGAGGAGTCCTCCCCCTGCTCTAACCTGGGGTCCCTCCCATGGGAGATAGTTCTCCATTAACTTCTCCAATGTGAGTCCATCCCATGGGCAACAGTTCTCCACAAACTACTGCAATGTGGGACAATTTTTAACAGGTGCAATCCTTCAGGAACAGGCTGTTCTAGTGTGAGTCCCCCACAGGGTCACGAGTCCTACCAGGACACCTGATCCGATGTGGGCTCCTGTCTCCATGGGTCTGCAGGTCCTTGCACAGGCCACCCATGGAGTCACAGCCTCCTCTGAGGCATCCATCTGCTCTGGCATGGCGCTCACCTGCGGTCTGGATCTCTGCATTCCCATGCTCCTCCATGGACTGCAGCACCACAGCTGCCTCACCATGGTCTGCACCATGGGCTGCAGGGGAATACCAGCTTTATCAGTGCCTGGAGCACCTCCTGGCCCTCCTCCACTGACCTTGGTGTTTAAAGAGTTGTTCCTCTCCCATCTGCTCACCCTGCTCTTCTCTGGCCACAATTATATTTGCATAATTACTTTCTTTTTTTTTTTTCTTCTTAAACATGTTATCACATGGTCATTACCATCATTTTATTTGGCTCCACCTTGCTCCGCAAGCACATCTGTCTTGGAACTGGCTAGCACTGGCTCTGCCAGACATGGGGGAAGCTTCTCAAAGCAGCCACATCTGTAGCCCCTGCTGACAAAAAGTGACCATGCAGACCCAACATAAAGAATGCTGCATTCACAAGATCACAGAATCACAAATAAGCTGAGTTGGAAGGGGCCCACAGGCCCATCAAGTCTGACTCCTGGCCCTGCACAGAAATACAAGAGATACAGCATGTGCCTGAGAGAATTGTCCAAACCCTTCTTGAGCTCTGCCTGGCTGGTGTTGTGACCTGAAAGCCTGTTACAGTGCCCAACCACTCTCTTGTAAATATTTTCCTGAAAAAAATTACTGATTGCCTCTTTACATCCTCAGCTACTATGAGCTCATTACTATTAGTGAGACCACGCTTAATTCTTTTTTGGGTGGGTAAGGAGGTGGAAATATGCCACTTTTCACAGGAAAATCAATTTTTTTAAAATCTAAATACTACACTTCAGTTACTTAAGCAAGCAATTTAATTTTATTAATTTCTTTCAAAATTTATATGTATACCCTCAGCTGCCAAAATGCCCCAGGAAATCATTGTTTGTAAGCAAGGTGCTCATCAAATGGTTAATATCTGATTGCAATAAAACACTTCAATCAAATGCAAGAATTTAGAGTCTGAGAATCAGTGTTAGTAATCTAATGAAATGCATTCCAGGAATTTAGCTTAAAGACTTTCTTGTCAAATTTTGATCTTAAATGAGAATCTTGACCATTTTTAGGTAAGAGATGTGAATGAGGTGTGAAAGATATTTTTTGGAAACTTCCAATGTATACTTATATCTTCTTTTGAATAGTAGCAATTATCATCTTCCCTCTTCTCACTTGTTTTCATACTACAATGATTGATTGAGTCCTTAAGGAGGAAACTTTATTCTGTTTTACTCACTGGGATCTAAAAGACTGAAAATGTAAACCTGAATGTAAAGAAAATATTGCTCTTGCCATGTTTACTCACTCTTCTGGATTTTGCTAAAAATTATTTAATGTAGGAAAGAGCAACAGAAATCATAGATAAAATTAAGTAAATCATCCCCTCTTCCTTTAGATAAAATCTAGTTTTAATATATTCAAAATTTTAAACATTTTTATGTAGTTTCAATAAATACTCAGTTGTTTGAAATGCAACTTTTATATGTAAAATCAACAGTAAAAATAATAATGTTATCTGAAAATACACTTTAAATTATAAACTGCCATGGAATTCCAGTGAAAATATAAAGCACTGCACATCCTGGTAAGCTGAGGGTCTTTAACCTAACACTTGTGTTTCCCACTGTTATTTAAACCTCAGCTGTTCCAGTTTGTATTCAGGGTGCTTGATTAGTAGAACTCACTTGAAATCCTAAGAGTTAGGCTTGCAAGATTGTTAATTAGGATTCTATTTAAACATAGAGGATGGTCATTTAATCTGCTTCGAATGGGAAAATATTTATAAAAATGTATAATGAATATTTTTAATAGCTGAATTTTCCCTGTTTTGTATCTTGATTGATGAAAAATCAGTCATATTGCCATAGTATGTTAGCAGTCACACACACCATGGCTTTTTTTCCCTAAGTGCACTGTGCCTTTATTTATACAGAGCAGTAGCACAGCACAGAGTCACTGTTGTTCCAGGTTTTCTCAAAGACTCTCAAGGCAATGGTGCACTATCCTTGTTATAACAGATGGTCTTTAGTTGTAGCTTCGCGCTTTGTGGAGCTGGTACCACAGTGGAGGATTTGCCCTGAGCATATCCTTACAAGACTTCAATGGCCTACCTGTCAGCCATTCACCATGCATTTAATGGGCCTAAAGAAAAGGCTTAAGGCATTCATGTTGTTCATCATATGTGCCATATGTCCAGAGCAACGGAGCTGAGCCTGCAAGAACATTGCCCTAATGTTGAGCACTTGATATTGATGTAAGATAGCAGTACCCTAGTTTGACAAATTGTTCAAAAACTAAACTTATTAAACACCAAAAAAACCCTCTTTTTTTTTTCTTTTTATCAACAAGTTTAATTTAACATTTCAAAATGCAAATGCATTTAAATATACTCATACTGACATATTTTAAGATGAAAATATTATTTAGAGTATTACTGGATATTCCACACACATGTTAGTTCAAATATCCATTTCTAGCAATAGTTAAAGGTAGTTAACCTTGTACTTTTGACACAGAGAACACAAGATGACATTGAAAAATATATTGAACCTAATTTTTTATACCCATCTACATTGCCACATTTAAAGGCATATGTTAGCAATGTTCCATTTTGCTCTGAATGACTCAGATTAAAAAAAATATTAAATTCTGATTCAAAAGTGAAATTAGAATTCTGATTTTCTTATTCTTCTACTTCAGTTGTTAAGCAGTTTTGTGAGCAATTAACATGTTCAAGGAATATGCTAATACACTGTATTACCCTACTGCTTAATTATCTATTTCTGATAGATTTGGGCACCTTGAAGGTTTGAGATCCCAGTGTAGCTGGAAGGGAGTTCCCATTCTAATGATTGATTTAATAAATGGGTGAATTGATTACTGACTGTGAATATGTGTGCTGCATCAGGGAGTTGGGCAGAATGTAGTGTTTTTTTCAGACTGCAGTAAGAAAAACTGGGCAGTAAATAGTGAAGTAGAATTGGAAGCTGGAAGAAAAATATAGACAGTAAATCACATGCCATCAATTGCTGAGAGCCCCAATGTTTCCCAGCATCAGACAGAATCCAAATGAATTCCCATGATACACTCTACATACTCCATCCATGGAAAGGTTCTTTGTCTCTCCTCTGCTGTGATTCTGTGGAACAAACCAAACCATGTGTCTTCTACTGACAGATAGGAATGCTCTCTCTTTCATGCTATCCACTAGAGTGCAATGCAGTCCATCCACTATGGGGTTGTTGCCTAGTAACAAAAGGAAAAAATCCTTACAACAGGATTAAAGTGGTAGGATAAAAATGCAATTCTTTAACAAAAGCTTTCAGGTGTTCAAAATATGGCATTGTGCATGCACAAAATCAGATTAATACAATTTTTATAAAGTTAATCAATTATTATACCTAGCAGGTACATCCAAGAGGAGATTCAGTTGACCCCTTGGGTCTATCCCTTGGAATAGTTTCAGGGGCTTCTTTGCCTTATTTCTTGTTACATTCTCTCAGATTCTGGTTGCAAAACAAAGTGTCCTTATTAGAGGTTCCCTTCTTGAAAATAAGACTAAACAGCAATTCAGAAATGTATTAGTAAGGAATTAGATAAACTATGGAAAAGGGTAGGAAAAGTACTGGAAGTTATATCACTGTATATTAAGAATCTATAAAGCTACAAATACGAAAAATGTTTTAAATCTTTAGGCATCAGGAGATGCCATTCCAGCATGTTCTGGAGGAGCGTATGTGGATATAAATATCAGTTACTCATGCTAACATATGGGCTCCTCAATATCAGATTAGATTGCAGAAAAAATTTCATCACCAGAGGTTTATAAAGCATTGGAACAGATTGATTGGGAAGTGGTTGAGTTATGATCCCTGGAGATATTTAAAAGATGTGTAGATGTGACTACAGGGACATAGTTTAGTGGTGGACTTGGCAATGTTAGGTTACTGGTTGGACTCAATGGTCTTAAAGGCCTTTCCAATGTAAGTTGTTCTGCGATTAAATATTCCCTCTCAGGTCCTGAATAAATGCTCACTAGCTTATCAAATTTGCTTTTTTGCTCTTAAAGCCCCTCTTTGATATTCAGATCTGGTAATATGACTACAGAAAAAACCCAAACATCTCAACATGCATTTGTCTATGGGAATGTGGACAAAAAGGACAAAACCATAGTTTTACATCAACAATAAAACATACAGCACAAAATTTTCTACACTTGTACACAACTATGAGGAAACAATATTATTAAATTATTAGACATTAATATTACAAACATGAATTTTGTTTCTATAATTTTATATTAGTTTTTAAACCTATGTAAATAATTGCAATATTAAAGGTAGTCGGGAACAAATAAAACATTACATTTAAGAAATGCTAATTCAAATTTGATTGTAATTAGATATCCCTTGTTTCAAGTAGACAAAGAAAAAAAAGAAACAAGCAACAAGAAATAAAAAATAATCCTAATTTCTCATAGTCACTGCAGTTTAATTTCTCAACAAGTCATTATTTGAAAAAAATAAGTTATAAGACTAAAAGTATGAACCAATTTTTCCTCAGCCTATCAAATTGGAAATAAGAAAAATATTTAGGAACATTTCAATAAAATTTAATAATTGAATATTGAGAGAGGACATATATAAGGGCAAGAAACACATTTTAAAAATGTTTTAATATTTAAAGACATGACTTTTAAAGGAATTTGCATGTTTTAAAAATACTTCTTTTATCCCAATAACTGATTTTCTGAAGGTGTTTAATATTCATTAACTTAAGCAAACTTTAAAAAAATAGGTAAGAAATCTAAATGTTTTAGGTGTTTTTTTTAACCTACTTAATTTTTTTGCCATCTTTTAGGATGCAATTAAATGAAGAATTGACTTGTATTATCAAATGTGATTTGAAAATCTCATTTCTCCACCAAAGAAAAAGTCTATAATTTAAACATTATACTGAAGAAAAGAATCTGACTAATTTATTCATCAGAAAGAACTGTGACCACATCTACTTAAAAAGAGACAGCATATTCTGAAATTTCCTTTGGAACACGTATAGCAGCTATTTCATCTTTAGAGAGCACTGTTCTTAGGATTTGGTCTTGCAAGACAATGGGGGGCTAGTTACATGAAACAAACTGGATCATCTTCAAATAATTTTTATAGTTCTCTTACAAACTTAACCTTAAAAAGTGATGTGATTTCACAAAGAAGAGTGGAAAATTGTGTGTCACGCTTCCTTAAAACAGCTGAAGGCTTACTGCCAGAAAGAACTGTGATCAGAAATGTTTGACAGGCTCTGTGGTTAGGGAGTATTTGCTAAACTGTGTTTCCTTCCTTCAGTGTTGTGCTTCAGTATTCATAAAGTGACAATGCAGAGGTGGCTTTGTGGGGAGAAAAAAAAAAAGATGGAAAAAAAGACAGTAAGTTCTAATGACACAAAATATAAGACAGCTTCCATATTTCCTTGTACAAGAAACAGGCATTTAAATTAATACACATTTTTGTCTTCTTCCTGCAATCAACTCTGTGCTGAGAAGCTATTTGTAAATAAGTTAATAAGCCAGCTGATCAACTTGGTGACATTAAAAATATGTCATCATAAAGAATTTTATTTATAAAGAAAACATTAATCCAAACCTATTTTAAAAATAAGATTTATCTTTCCATTGGTTTAGCACAAGAACCATAATGCTGTAGACTCTGAATGCTGTACACAAGAAACAAGGTAAAAAAACAAGACTAATTTCTAATGAAAATTGTTAAAGGTAAATCTAGGGTTTTGTGGTTTAAAACTATTGTACTAATTTATTTCCATAACTTATTTCTTCTGAGTTCCTTTTATTTTCACCCTAAGTCTTATAGAGAGGGCTCCCTTCTGCTCTCTCCCTACCTAGTTTCCAAACTTTTGAGGTGGTATTTTATTTTATGAAGGTGTATGGTGTTTAAAATGCTCAGTAAGAGAGAAAAGTGGAAGAAATGGGAGAAATGTGTCTGGATTGTTTGGACTAGATTTGGGGAGAGTTAACCAATTCATGACAGAAACAAAAAGCATCCAGTACACGTGGCAGTGGGCACAATAAGACGTGTAAAGTCAAGTCAGCTTCTGAAGACTGGGGTTTTTCCATTTAAGGTAGCTCTGAGAATTATTTTTCTGGCAGAACAAAGCTCAGTCTAGACTTCTCAAGCAAAAACCGTGTCTGCATATAAAGCTGGTAGTAAGTCTGTGCAATTACACTGTCTCTCAGTAGGGCTTGTTATTGTGAGCTTCGAGTTGCACTGGCCACAGTTATATTTTGCTGAAGTACCCTGGAGCACCAAGGTAGCAAACTCCTGTCCATTTAGAATTCATAGCATAGAATCATCTCCTGAGGATGTCTACAAAGTAATTGTTAGCATATATCAGGTTGTTTTGACCAATTTGCCTTCAGATATTTTTTTCAAAGGAAAGAGCTGACTCCCTTTTTGTCAGATGGCAGTGTGTCCTTATGTGAAAAATTTCTTGCTCTTTATAGCACTATTTTGTTGTTAAATAGAGAGGGAAGAAAAAGACTTCTAGATATGGCAAAAGAGTGAGTAAAAAGATAACAAAAACTTAAAGAAAAACGATGACATTAAAACAGATGTTGTAGAAAGGAAACAACTTTTTTTTATATTTGAAATTATAGCTTAAAATAGATCTTGATAATTGTTTTACATATTAAATTGAAGTGCTTGAATTATGCTAACATCTCCCTCAAACAATGCTAGCTATCTGGAAAACATTAAGATCTCAATATTGAAGCAAAGCAAACAAAATAAGGAATATTTTCACTGAAAGACAAAACCATATGTATGGGTTTTTTCCACACATTTTTCAACTATCCCCAAATTACAGTTTTTGGAAAATAAATTGGATACGTTTGCAACACCCTTAAAAATAGGCACATTTAACTTATGTATTGAATAACACCTGTTATCCCTAGAACACTCTTGATATAAAATTTGTTGGATTTTATGGTTCTGGTTGGCTTTTTGGTTTATACAAGGCTATTAGAATACTTTATGCAGAGATGTAAAATTTTAGTCTTATCCTTTGTAAATTGGTATAAAATGCAGGGTTTTTTGATATCTAGAGCCTAGCAGAATGTCTTTGTATTTTTTTTTCCATTCAACTGTACTTCTAAATGTTTTTATATTGTGCTTTGCTCTTAGTATGACATCAGCAAGGAATTATTCTCTGTTTCATCTCATAAAATTTGTTAATTTGGTTGGAGTACATACGAAGATATACAGGTATAGGTTATAGAGCTCATCAAGAGCATGTTCTTAAATCATCATCACAAATGTTAAAAAAAAACCAAAACAAAACCACCATAGTATTTTCTTTGAGAAATAGACTCTTTGAAAAATGTCATATGGAAATAGTAGTTTACCTGTTCTCTTCTTTGGGGGTCATGGTGCTTTTTAGCCCAAGTCAGTGTTGTCAATAATATTTGACAAGGCATTCTCCTTGAAGTTTAGAGAAAACTACATAGGAAGAAAACACTAAGTTTCAGATTATTTTGATTTTATATTCTTTGGGTGTACCAGGATGTATTTTCTTTATATAAAAGTATTTTATTTCTGTCTTATTAAACCCCATCATTTTTACCAAAGGGGAAAGAAAAAAAAGGCTCTCAAAGATTGAAGCTGGTGCACAAATATCCATCAATGTCATTGTAATATGATCTTACTTGAATAGCTGAATCAGCATCTAAAAATGTAATTTGAAATAACATCAATTATATACACAGCTTCCTCAGTGTTTAGGAATTGGTAAAATTATAATTAATACAGTGATATATGTGTTAGCTGCTCCACCGGCAATTCAGGAAATGTTATTTTTTAATATTGGAAAACTTCTAACCTATTTACATTCTTCAAATATTTATATGAATGTTTGTTTTCTTTGAAAGGTTGCAGCATTGTAGCTAGTTTAAAAATATAATAAAAATCTCTCCAAAGGTCAGCATGTCATTTTTATTCTTTTTTTATGCCAAGTGTCTGTGGGTGCATTCGCTTAAGGGCCAGTTCCTATTTCTTTTTCTCCAACTCAACAAGTGCTGGGTTTTTTTCAGCATGGATACTTTATTTATTATCAATTATCAACTAAAAATATCAAGTGAACTGATCATTACATAGGTTTTCTGCATCTAATTTCTTCAAAAGAGAGGAACAGGGGAGGGAAGTATAACTAGAGACACAAGGGTTTCAGACATAACCAATTTCCTCAAGCAGTTCATAGAAAATATCCAGTATGCCACAGACCTAGTCTTACACAATCTAAGTTCATCTGAGGAATATCTCTGCTTCCTCTGTGTTGAAAGTAAAATAGGACAGCAAGTTAAAAGCAAAACATACTCTTGATTGATTGCTCAAGAATTGCTAATCAGGCAATTCTTAAAACATTGTTAATATTGAATTTTTGATTTATCAATGAAATATTTGATTTCTTGGTAGCACGTTTTCACAGTGCTACCACCAGCCTGGCTGAGGAGCTTGTCTGTGTCCTGTTGTGGGTCTCTTGAGGCCAGCTGGAGCCAACTGGAACCAGCTGTGCCAGGCACGGGGCAAGCCCAGCCTCTCTTCACAAAGGCTGACCTGCAGCCAGCCCCCACTGCCATGGCCACCCAACACACAATTTCATACTCTCTAAATTAAAACTAGGCTGGTTTTCTATAACTGTTATTGCAGTTTTCTGTGACATTATATAACATTCTTGGTTCTTTAGATATTGGACTTTCACATACATTATCTTTACCTGCTGGTTTAAACAGGCAGTGATCTGTCTTCTGCACACTTCCAAACCTTCACTACCTTTTTTCCAAAATATATATCAGATTACTTAGGTCACAGGCAAAGATTGCATTCTTCCTAAGCCACCAAAACTGTGATCTTACAAAAATTGCTAGGTGGCTGCCACCTTTCTATTAGACCAATAATCTAGAATGTATCTGAACTGCAGTCATGGAGAAAAGACACTTAAAGCCACCATTAATACATGTGAGAAGCTTCCCCTTTAGAAAGGAGGGAAAAAATTCAAGTGTTAGAAACGCTGTAGGATTTTAGGAATGGTAAAGGATCTGCTAAAGTTTATTTCTTTCTTTTGTTCTAACAAGATATTAAATCTTCAAGCCTTATATGTGGCAAATACTTGCTGTAACCTACTCATTAGCACTCTTCTTTGGTGTGGAAAATGCATGATCCTTTCCTTATTTGTTAATTTATAAACGTTTTTTGTAACATTATCTCATGAAGGTTCCCATGATGAATAAGATGGAAAGATTAAATGTATAATAATCTTGATCCTCTAACATTCAGCTGGAATGGATTTCCATATTAGTTGATCCTAGGCTGTAAATCTCACCATGCTAATCATATTGCACAGATGAAAATGTCGATTTTTTAGCATTAAAACTGTACTTCTGACTTACACAATTCTAATTTATCTCATGTAAAAGGACTTGTGTCTCACCAAACATAATAAATGAGCCTTTTCATAAGGTTGTGTACTCTCAAAACAGAAAGGCAAGACAGAACAGAGCTGGGTTAAGGCGCAGACTGAAAGAAAGAGGATAACAAAAATTAGATTATTAATTATGGGTGATGACTTTAAAGTGTCACATTAATGTTTTGTTTTGTTTTGTTTTTGAGGTTTTTTAAGCACTAATATGCAGTTTATAAATAAATGTTATATATAAACTTAAGACTTTAGTCTAAAAAAAATCTGAATTAAATTTTTATTGAAATTATTAAACCAAATAAACTTAAATATCTACATTTCCCTAATAATATGAGTTAAATTTATTTCATTTATTTCTTTTTAATGCCCATAGAAAAATAATGTGAATCATGACTGGTCTGGTAAACAGATCATGTCTCAGAGTGGGACATCCTTCTTTCAGTATGGACAATATATCACCTGGTTACAAGAATTATAATACTAATAAAAATCATAAAATTAGAATTACTGGTAAAGGTGTTTTTCTTACTGAAAGTCTGTATTAAAAACAACTGACCTTTGATTCCTAGATTCTGCTGCAATAGGTATTCCTGCTACTATTACAGTTTATTTTCAAAGAAAATGAAAATGTCTTGGAAATATAAATTAAAGCTGGACATAATGAAAATATGAAATTCATCCCTAAAATAACCATGAATTTACTTTATTAGGTTTAGACTCTTTCTTAAGACTGATTATCAATAAAATCTTAGCACTTGTTTCCAGCCATATCTGTAAATGAGTCTGAGTAATATCCTTTTGTCCATATAATGACATCCTAGCAGACAGTATGTTCTGTGGTATTCTTGGACTGCGTTTTGTTCACCTGTGAGTTTAGCCTTGACTGAACACATTTTTGCTGACGTGGACCTGGGATAAGGCGTACCACATGCAAACTAAATTTGCCCAAGTTGTGGAAGGGATTTGCTTTAACTAGCAGTTGCTAGTTTCTTTCTTTCATTCTTTCTTTTGACAGGCAGATTTAGACCTTTATAAAATACACAAGATGGTCATGGCAGTGACCTACACTATGCTGGATCACCCTGTAATAGCCTTAGCAAAACAAAAATGCTATCATTTCATTGTCAAAATGGTGAGCTCTGAGGCCAACATTCACATGAAAGCCAGAAAAAAAATTCAGTGTTTGCTGCTAATCTCATAAGAGCAAACAAAAGGTTCTATTTTGTTTTTCTTCATCTTCGCAAATTTTAAAATGTATGTGAGATTATACCATGAGTAAAAGGTAGAGGAATGTCAGCAACTGATAATAAGAAAGGGATGCATACACCTATATATTCTGCTAATTCAAACTTACTTCCCAATGGCTTAGCAGAATATCAGAAAAGTGTTGCAGTTAATAGACATCCATAACAGAGACGCACAAAAAATACAATGCAAAGAAAAGGTAAACAAAACAGTCAAGCATAAGATGTCATAATTTTTTATTGCTGGTTTTCAGAAAAATGGAAACAGCACAAAGGAAAATAGCTTAAAATTTTCATACACATAGCTATGTGAAACTTCACTGCCCATAGTAAAATAGACAAAATAGATACAAACTTCAGTGAAAGTATTTTCCATATACATTTATTTCTTTGAGAGGTTCAGTGAACAAAGAGGTAGAACGCTTCTCAGTGTCTGTGAATGTTTTCTAAAATGTCTCTGCAAGAGCTCTTGATAGCATTATAGACTGAAATACCTGACATTCAAAGTAGAAGCAGTGTAAAATAAGAATGGGAAATATAGAATTAATTATATATTATTGTGATCCAATTTTTTTCCCATAAGTAAGAATCCTGTTAGATTTGCTTTACTTGAAAAAAGGGTGAAAGATTTAGATTTTTTTAGTCTTTTGATGTTGGTACTGCATACAGGCTTTTTTATTGTAGCATACTTATAATTTTCTTATTTTTAAAACAAAAACAACAACAAAACACAAAAAAAGAAAGCAACAAAGCCTTAAGGTATTGCATACTAGGGGAAAAGGATTTACTTTAAACAGCAAAGTGGTTTAGAAATGTTCCGTATTCAAACTTTACTGCTTTATGGTTTTAAAACATTTTCAAACTGTATATAATAGGCATCTTAGGATAGAGGTTGTATATTCTCTGGACAATGTGACTTTCAAACATCAATTTGTTTTGGAAACCACTCTTGTCAAGTTATTGATCTCATCTATATAATATTAACTCTGATTCTTTTGAATGAGAAATGATTCTGATATTTTTCAGAATATTTTTAATTCTTATCTCTGCTTGATTGCTGTTAATTAAATCTATGAAACTATTCCCCCTTTGTTAAAAGGGGAGTGAGACTATGTGTTACAGACTTATTTCTCTGACATCGTCAAATTTATTACAAATGCATTATAATCAGGATCACAATGTCAAGGGAAAAAAAGGTATTCTCAAGTGAAAGCAGTTTTCAGACCTGTTCTAATTGTCTTTATTGGACTATTTCTTTCCCTTTATACCTGAAGATTAGATTTATCCTAGAAGTTGTTACAAAAACTCACTGATGTTAGTCAAGTCACTCAAGACATTTTTAACAGTGTAGTCTTCATTTTCATGCTTCCTTGTTAGGCTTCAATTAAGAGTTTGATTTATTGAGGTATTAATTTTGAGTGAAAATTGGCAAACCTTGTATCTGAAAACTATTGGTTAGAGCCATAACTTTTAAGCATTTCTTTAAATCTATGCTATTGAATCTCCATTTTGAAAGGATGGCACTTTCTAATATGTAACATTTTGAATGGCATGTTAGTTAAGTCAATTTTCTAAGAAAACAAAAACAAAAACAAAAACAAAAAAAACCCTAAGTCAGTGCTCCTCCACCCTCAAGACAAAAAATCCCAAAAAAACTAGAAAAACAGAAAGCAAAAACAAAAATCAAAACAAACAAACAAAAAACCCCCAACCAACCAAACAAAAAAAAAGGAAACTGCTTGCTTGCTTGCTTTCTCTTTCTTTCCTTCTTTCCTTTTTTCCTTCTTTCCTTCTTTCTTTCCTTCCTTCTTTCCTTCTTCCCTTCATTTCCTATTGATCTGCATTAAAATGTATACAGCCTGGAGCATGAAAGCACATTAAGTCTGAGTGCTTTCTTAATTCTTATCCTGACTGGAAAGAGAAAAAATTGTTCTGAGAAGTAAATCTAAAGGACTTGCCAGGAAAAGATATTGAAGTATATTTTCATGGGGTTTTTGTTGTATTTGAGCCTTTATTGTTTTAATCTGCTTTAAAGAAAAAAAAAAAAAAAAAAAAAAAAAGCAACAAAGCAGAACAACAAAAAAAACCTGACATATTTAGGGAGTTTGTGTTTTGAAACTTTTCCACCACACATTTATGCATGGAACTTACTTCACTTTGTGTCCTGGAATCCAGAATTTTACGTATGAATACAAATAACTAAGCTAAAAGAGCATATTTCTATATTCACAATCTATAATTGAAATCATGTCAAAATGTTCAAAGTGCAAGAGGTTGTCTTTGACTCAGCAGGAACTTGAACTTTGGAGAAAAAGTTCTTAGTGGTTAAAAGCAAAACTTGTTATTTATTAATCCTTTTTTATCAATTTCTTTGACCTTTAAGAACATCTGTCCAAACTCTGCACCTATAGTCAATCCTTAAATATTTCATTTGGGTTTGGTTTTTTTTTTTTCTAACTTATCTTACCTGAATTTTTAATTAATGACTGTTTATATCCTGCAGCTTCAAAATTGCCCCTGGATTGTTTTGGTGCAAAACTCCACAACAAATAATTAGAAATGTCCACATTATTAATTGTAAATTGTTAGGGAAAATTGTGTCATGCATTGTCTTGGTATCATTGCAATTCTTTGAAAACATTCTATACAACAAATTCCTTTCCTCAGTTCTTCCATGCTGAGTGAACAAAAATACAGTGTAAGTATTTCTTAGTAATAGGTTGGAAAAGACCTTCAAGATAACAGAGTCCAACCTTTGACTAAAACCATCCTGTCAACCAAATCATAGTGCTAAGTGTCACACCAGTTATTTCTTGAACACTTTTAGGGATGGTGACTCCACCACTTCCCTGGGAAGTCCATCCCAATGTTTGACAATAATTTCAGTAAAAAATTCCTCCTGATGTCCAACCTGAACCTCTCCTGGTGCAGCTTGAGGTAATTTCCTCTCATCCTATCACTGGTTTCTGGGGAGAAGAGGCCAACCCCCACCTTCCTACACCCTCCCTTCAGGCAGTTGGAGAGAGTCGTAACACCTCTCCTAAGCCTCCTTTTCTTCAGGATAAACAATCCTGACTCCATCAGCCATTCCTTATGTGACTCACTCTCTAGAGCCTTCACCAACTTCATCGCTCTTCTCTAAAAAATGCTTCAGCACCTCAATGCCTTTCTTGAAATGAGGGGCCCAGAACTGGACACTGGACACAGCTCTTAAGGTGTGGCCTCACCAGTGATGAGTACAGGGAGGTAATCACTGCCCTGCTGTCCACACTGTCTTTGATATAAGCCAAGGTGCCTTTGGACTTCTTCGCCACCTGGGTACATTGCTGACTGAAATCTGATTGTCTGCTTACCATTTCACCCTTTAAATAATTTAAATATAAAGAAAAACAAACAAATATAGAATTTTTACATGTTCATGACTAAGAAGACTATCATTGCTGTTCAGCATGTAAGTATTCACTGAGAGAAATCTTAAAGAACAACTGAACTTGGTTAGTTGCAAAGCCATATTTCTAAGCCTTCAAATATTATATCATGGAAATTATTCACAATATACAATTCTAAAACCAGTAAAAGAGTTTTACTGTATCCAAGCTCAAAATATAAGATGCCTCATAAATTCCATGGGGTTTCTTACTGGTTCTTTTTCTTATCATTTAAAGGACAAGATGTCCAGTTTGTTTGCTTGAAAATTTCTGGATGGTATTTAGAGACAGAATGCCAAGAATCCACCTCTACGTAGTTCTCCACTTGGAAAGTTTAAAATACCTCATTTCATTCTGCTAGGGCCATTAGGATAGTAATATCTAGAAAACAGAATTATCCTCATCTATCATGATCTGACTAAACTATGAGTAATTTGATCACCTAGCTGATATTCAGGACATCGCCTTCCTTTCCCACAAGAGCTTTCCACATCCGAAAGCATTCTATACAATAAATTTCTGTTATCACTTCCTCCCTGCTGAAAGAGCAAATATGCATAAGAGCTTTCCACATCAAAAGGAGAAGTATTGTATGGACGTTTAAAGCACCTGCATCTAGCAAAAGGAACTTGGAGGTTTATCTTTCATTTCCACATAAATATATTGCATTTTGGGGCTTGGGATTATTTTTAATATTTATTCTGTAAGGCCTGTTGTGGGTGACATCAGTGGAAAGGTCAAATATCATATGCTATCATAGTGATTGTCAGTAGCAGGAACAACGGAGATTTGAGCAGAAAATTATCCAGAGTTCCAAAGACTATAATTGTAGTAGACACAAGCTCTGATATGGGAAGCACAGTTCAGTAATCATGCCTCAAAATAAAGACTTTTTTTTTTTAAGATCTTTGTTGGTGGAGAAACAAACAAAAAAGGCTGTTTCCAGATTAAATGTTTTTGTGATGCTTCTATTTATTTTTCACATATGTCATAGCTAGAAAGTCATTAGGAATTGCCAAAAGATTGTGTTAACACGCCAGACTAGACATGTTGGATCAGAAGGCTCCACCTCTCCCTCCTCTCAAATAACTTTACCAAAGATTTAAAATAATACTTTAAGAAAGGTATTGTCACTAAAATAGATTTAACCCCAAATTGCATTGCTGCCTGTTAAAGAGGAGCATCTAAATTAGATGCTGCACAGCTAAAATTCTAAAGTATTTCCTTCCAGGAGAAAACAACTAGATATGTTGCAATGCTTTTCCTTTAATTTGGATTTTCCATTAAAAAATCCTTCAAAGAAAAATACACCCCTGAAATGTGTTCAGACTGCACACTGAAACATCATGGTTCCATTGCTCATATGTGTCCATTAGCAATTTTTTTTTTTTTTTTTTTTTTTTTTTTGGCGAGTGTTTAGAAGTTGGTTTGGGATTTTTTACTTTTTTGAAATTTCTTATGTATGGGCCAGGTAACTGCCTTTGTTTCACTGATGTAACAACGTTAATCTTTTGTAATTTAGACTCCCTACATTTTTTTAAATTATTTTTACAAGACCTGAAAGTCACATAAACTGCCTTTTACAGAAACTAAAAAAAAGATTGCAAGCCTAACTACTTCTTAACATTTAAAAACATTTTGGATATTTTTAGGACTTTATAGACCAAAATTGAGAATTTCCATTCATTTACAGTGTTTTTAGAGAAGAATAAATTTGCTGCTTGGAGCTGTGCATTCTATTTCCTTTTGTGGTTTGGGGTTTTTTGGGTTGTTTTTAATGTTTGGGGGTTTTTTTGGGGGGGGGGGGTTGAGATTTTTTGTTGGTTTTTTGGGGGGGCTTTTTTGGGGGGGCGGGGGGGTGGGTTGGGTTTGAGTTTGGGGTTTTTTTGAGTAATACACTGAATACACTGTTTACTATGACAAGAAATCGGAATCCTAAATGGAAAAGTAGAGTGATCTTTTTACTTCAGACCTATGAAGTGTGAGTCAATTCCATGCATTTGAGGAAGATTAAAGGTTGGGTATGTCAGACAGGCAAAGTCATTTCAAGAGGATAATCCTGCATAATTTATGAGAAAAAATGCAAGACAGGTTTTGTGTATATGCATAAACAAGTAGTTAGCTCAATCTATCAAAACAATTGTAATCCCATTCATCAGAGGTGACACCGTGAACATACTATTCAGGTTTACTCTGCAGCATAGTAATAGTGATTTCAAATATCTGCATTTTCCATTGATCTAGCAGTGCTGGCAGAAACATCTTATGAAAATGCAGTTAATGTAGAGAAGTTGTATAAAAAGCGATTTGGATGACAAGAGACAAACTACTTGATTTTAAAACCCCAAATTTGTTCATTTTAGCTGTTAAGCTACAGGATGGGCAATTTTTCAGAAACAAAACAACATTTTGTTTTGTTCAAACAAAATAGAACAATCACAAAGAAAAAAGAAGCCTAGATGAACAAAGAATACACCTTCATCAATTTTCTCTCCTTTGCTTTGTGAAGGAAATATTGTAGAAAAGCCGTTACCTCTTCAATTTGTCTTTTTTTCTCCTCGGCTGGCAAACTCTTGCTGACACAAGAATAATTATGAAATCTGATTTAAAACCTCAGACTGTCCATGGACAGGATTTCTTCTGTAGTCAGTACAGCAATAGCAGGATTTCTGGTTTTATAGTGGTTATTTTATGCAAAATACTTGATTGGCATTATTTACTTTCCTTTTTTTTTTCTTATATCAAATTTATTTTTTGTCTTTTGGAGTAGAGTCGATATTTAGTCTCAAGAAGTCTAGATTATTAATTTAGTGTAATTCTCAGTTTAACATTCATTAAGAAAAGGCATAGACAGAAATGGACATTTCTGCATACGAGTCCTCTTTGGTTCATTTTATTTTATTTTATAATTGTGATTGTTTCTTCCTCACACACTTCCTGGTACTAAACACTGGTGATACTCATAATAGGGTTTTTTTTCTTTTTTTCCTTATGTCACTCACTGTCTTAGGTTATGGAACCAAAAATGTGTATTCTATTTCATTTGTTGAAAGCAGTTGAGGAGATTTTTTTTTTCCTTTATCTCTTGTAACTCTGGGAGGAGGGGGCGGGGGGGGGGGGGGTGCCTTCTGATAACGGGCCAGCTGTTAAAACCAGGTGAGGCATTGTTTCTTATCTCTTTCACCACCCGTCCTCCCTCCAGGGGGACATTGTCTGCTGATGGGCCATTAAGGATCACTTAAGGGCACAACATATTTTATTATCCCCATGGTGAGATGCTCCACCCAGTGCGGGGGAGTCAACCATTCCTACCTAGATAAAAATTGAGACGTAGGAACACGAGGTATCTGGCTCCACTGGGATTCCCAGAGGAAGACTGGACCCTTCTCACCATCACTGGACCCTTTTCTGCAGGATCATGTCTACTCCAACAGAACCACATTTGCCGCTCCAGGAGGACTCACTTTTGGACTGCTTCCAACACCCTGACTAACAGGGTGTCAGGTTGTACCTCTAACTCTGTCTGGGTTCTCCAAAATTGTTTGTTTGTTTGTTTGTTTGTTTATTAGTTTTTCTGCTACATTTGTATTGTTAATATTCCTAGTAAAGAACTGTTATTCCTATTCCCAAATCTTTGCCTGAAAACCCTTCATTGCAAAATTATAATTTGGAGGGGGTGAGGGATTTGTATTCTCCATTCCAGGGGAGGCTCCAGCTTTCCCTGGCAGATACCTGTCTTTCCAAACCAAGACACTCACATCATGCTGTGGCTCCCTATGAAGCACAGCAGTTTCATGCAACCTCAAGCAACCTCAGACATGGTGTAGGTATGGCAAAGTTTGCTGCTGTAGTCCATGACAAGAGAATCAGATGTCACTGCACCTTCAGGGTGCTATAGCAGAGTGTTATCCACCACACCCATTTTCCAGCCTTAGAAACTCAGCAGAGAAATATTTGGCTTCTACTGTTCTGTTTTGGTTGCAACCCATCACTGTTCTTTTCCTTGTGCTGCTTGAGGCAGGGGGAGGAGATAGAAGAGTTAGGAATGAGGAAGTGGAGTTTGATGAAGGGTTGCTAGGGGAGAGGTGTTGAAGCTTTTGCCTTTGTACCTCACCATTCTAGGTTGTTTTTAATTTGCAATAAATTAAACTTACTTTCCCCAAGCTGAGTCTGTTTAGCCTGTGGTGGAATGATAAATAATGTCCATGTTTATTTTGCCACATTTGCTTCCTTTCTTATTTTCTTCCCCGTGCTGTTTGGTACTTGAAGCCAAGTGTAAGGTCTTGCACATGGGTAGGGGCAACCCCAAGCACAAATACAGACTGGGTGGACAACGGATTGAGGGCAGCCCTGAGCAGAAGGACTTGCAAGTCCTGATCCATGAGAAACTCAACACAACCCAGAAATGTGTGCTTGCAGCCCCAAATGCTGACCATGTCCTGCATCAAAAACAGCATGGCCAGCAGGCCAAGGGAAGTGATTCTGCCCTCTACTCTGCTCTGGTGAGACCCCAACTCTTGGAACTCTGGAAGCTGGGAATTTTCGACTTTCTGTGCTAACAGGCATTGACCCTCAAGCAAGCACTACATTTGACCTGAGGCCGTGGAACAGGCTTCTGAAGTTGAGTGATAGCACTGGGATCATGGGTGTGTAGTTTGAATAGAAGTGTGTCACAGGGTGCAAAATTTAGGATTTAAGGTTTTAGTATATAGTAATCTATATAAAGCAAGATGGAGGATTTACGGTGTTGGCTAAGGTCTTCTTCTTTCACCTTTTTCTTCATTGGTTTGGGTGGTGTTTTGTAATTGGGTGCAAAAGTCCCCATTGTGGACCATGGATATTTTGTTATTGGGTTAAAAGTAGAAATACTATAGGTGTCTCATTATTGGACAATTAGTGCTTAAAAGACCTTGGAAAGAGTTAGAGAGACAGCCATTTTTCACCTTGTTAGCTAGAGCTCACAACTCGTGAGGCTGTACTATAGTTAAGAATTATTAAACAACTGAGTCTGAACATGAAAACTGTGTCTCCCAAGCATTTAATTCCATCTCTAACAGAAGAAAAGAAGATAAAAACACCACACCCACCTGGAATAATGTCTTCTGGTCTGAGTCCCCAGCAAAAGAAGAATGTGAACCTGTTGGGGCAAGTCCAGGGGAGGGTCATGAAGAGGATCATAGGAATGAGACAGCTTTCCTACAAAGGCACGTTGAGAGAGTTGAGGTTGTTAAACATGGGAAAGAGAAGACTCTGGGGAGACCTTGGAGCAGCCTTCCAGTACCTGAAGGCAGCAACAAGAAACATGGAGAGGTACTTTTTACAAGAGTATGTAGTTATAGGACAAGGAGGAATGGCTTAATCTGAAAGAAGTTTATGTTTAGATTAGATACTTTAAAATTCACTAGGAAGAATTTTTTTGCTCTGATAATGGTGCTATACTGGAATAGGTTTCCCAGAGAAGTTGTGGCTGCCCCATACCTGGAAGTGCTCAAGGTAAGGTTGGATAGAACTTTGAGCGAACAGGACTAGTGCAAGGTTACCTGCACATAGCAGGGAAGTTGGAACTAGATGATTTTTAAGGACCCATCCTGTCTTGAGGGGAGGTGTGTCTGCATGACCCCTCTCCCAGTTTGGCCGGGTTGAGTGTGGCTAATAAACAGAACAGGTACGATGGATAGCCCAGAGTTATCCTTTTAATGCATCAGGCTGTAAGCAGCATCCAAAGAAGAGGGGGTGGGGTTATCCCTGAATTTTTTAGGGTTTTACCTGGGACAGATGTCCAAATGTGGTTACAGGGCAGGGGCTTAAGCTTGTAAGTTTAAGGTCTTGAACCAACGGGGCTGATTTTGGGTGACTTTACTAGCATCTTCCTAACATCCCACCTCCCAAGGTCTCAGATTTATTTCCTCCATGTAGGGAATTTGGGCTAAGCTTTGATCTGTCCCAGGTAATTCAGCTTCCACACTATCCAATCCAAACCATTCTATGATTTTACGAAATATTTCAGATAAAGCTGGTACTTTTCAAAGGAAAAATAAGTTCCTTTCAAGAACATCAATTATTCAGTGGTTCGGAGAGGATTCTTCAATTATTTTCCACAATCTCCAGCAAGATCTGCTTGCTGCAGGTGTGTGTGCTGTGAATCTATGTGTAGAAGACAGCCTTGGCTAATAAGTTATTCTCTATTTTTTTCTTTCAGTAGTTTTACTGAAATAGTTTCTATCACCTCAGTTAATGCTTTTACCTCCATGAAAATCATCTGATTGTTCTTGATTATAGTTGATCAAAAATGATATCTCAATAAGGTTTATTATGTTACATTCAGATTCAGTGACACAGCTTTATCTAATGTATGAGCATTTGTAAATTACATATTATAGCTGTGCTATTTTTAGTGGGTTTTTTGTTTTATTAGTTAGCTGAGAGAAAGTGTTGAAGATCACAGTTGCAAAACATTTGGGGAGGATGTGATTTATTTCCTCCTTGCTAATGATTAAATATTCATTTACAAATAAGAACTTTAACAATAACAACATTTCGTATTGAGGTTTATTTTTTTACTTTTGGTTCATTCTGTTTGTGGTTTTTTCTTCCCTCCTACATTTCCAGGAAAATACCATGTATTACTTGTTTAAGTGTTCTGAAAAATTGCTTTTCATTTGTATGCTCTTGCAATTTTGTATTTTTACCCTGGTCACAAATAATTTCCTTTGCAAAAAAATTTTCTTTAAATACTCATTTCATTAACCATCAAAACTAGATTTTAACCCATTCATCTTTTAATACTCATTCAACAATAAATGAGTACAAATTTGGCCTCAACTTATACAGCTGAATCAAGAAACTGAATAGTAATGAAATAAGACTTTAAGGTATTATATGGGCACTTCTAAAGTGCTGATGAAGATTTTAACATGAGTTGCATTTTCAAAAAATCTCTTCCTGATATTAAAACAAGCTTGAAAATTTCACAGAAAATTCAGATTAGAAGTTGTAATTATATCATTTGTAATTCAATAAAATTATCTATATTGTTATTCTCAGAAAAATGAGGCAGTCAAAAAAAGTCACAGCAAGCATATTTCCAAATGGAAGTGAGATCCCATGTTTCTAACTGTCATATTGATACTCAAGGATTTTACCTCCTCTTTAATAAAAGTTAGAACTTTCACTGTTTTATGAAACTGTTTTACAAACTATAATATCTTCTTGACCAAATTAAAACAGCCATTAAAAAAAAAGCAGCTCTTTATAGCTCTTACCAAAGTTGTGCATGTGAGATTCAAATTCCCCAGATTATTTCAATAATAACAATGAATGAAGATATTTCCACAGAATTTGGAAATAAATATTATTTTTCCTGAAACATAACCAGATTACTTCTTCATATTCTGGTTTCTGAACTCTTTGGGGTGCCTATATACATCGTTTGGGATCTTGGTTTTGTTCAATAAGCTCAGACTTTTAACAGTAAAATGCTGCAGTCAGCTGTAGTAAAATGCATGATGAAGGACTTTACTAAAGAGAGTATCTTTTTCAAAAAGCTTGCAGTCTGAGAAGTATGGATTCAGAAAGAGAGAGAGAAATACAGTGCAACAATAAAACAACCTACCTCACCATGAAGTACTAGATGTGACCTAAATTTTTGTAGGCATCAGAACCATAAGTTTTAAGGGGAACTAAAAAGGAGATGATTATTTGGAAACCTACTGGGTACATAAAAAGAGCTTTGAAAAATTATGTTGAACATAGGCAGTATAACTTCAGAAAGGGAAAAGGGAAATGCAAAAAGAGAAGTGTTTGAAGAGTTTAAAGATGTGAGAAAGTTAGAACAGATTTTTCATTTAACTTTAAAATGGTAAATAATTTTACTGCAAAATAGTAGAACATAAGGCATTTTCATTATGCTTCAAAATTACTTTGCAAACTGATTTTGTGAAACTTGAAGAAAAATACCATACTATGCTTTAATGATTGTCTTTAAGACTTAACAACACAATTCATAGTAAGGCAAATAATATGAATTCACTGCACACAAAATATATACTTTCATATTTTCCTTTAAATAGTATTGAGAAGTTATGTCAAAAGTTTATATGAAACAAAGTTTATAGTAGGAACTTTTTCGAATGATCAAACATTATGCCAATTGTAACAAAGTCTCTAAAAACTTTTTGGTGTTGAATCAGTGGGCAGAATGAGGGCAAGTTAGCTTCAAAGTAGAGACATGTAACTTAATGCATCCAGGAAAAGTAATAAAATCCCCTTATGTGTGATACTGAACTGAGAACTGGCAGAAACAGATTAGGAAATACATCTTTGTGTAATTGTTGGCATATGTCTAAAAATACCAGTTCTGTCCCTGAAAAGAGACAGAATAAAAGAAAAAAAAAAAAATTGAGCATCGTTGTGAAAGGAACTGAGAAAAAGAAAAAGCATATTTTTCTGTAGAAAACTTCGATGGACTCACTCCTCAATTACTATAAAAAATTTTGTTCTTTGCATCTGAAAAGTAGTAGCATTTGAGATTGTACAGAGAAAGGCAATTGAAAAAGTGAATGTGGTAGCTGCTCTATAAAGAGCTTGTGACTGACTGTTCAATGGAGGAGACAGGGAAGGTGAGGATACGATTAAGGTGGATGGAATCAAAGACAAGCTGAGTTTAGAACAAAATCTCACAATACTGAAATTAGGAGATAGTAATTTAAAGTAGTATGAGATCTGTTAAAAATAGAGTTAAGGTACCACTATTTTACACAGCTGTTAGTGAATTTTTTGAATCCTTTGCTGCAGGAGGCTATGAAAGTAGATAGAATCTGCAAGGGCAGAAAGGGATTTGAAAAAAAAATCATAGACAAAAGACAGGAAAAGGAGAAAGAAGATAGGAAAGGGAATTTTCCTTATGTGATGGTTTAAGGCCAATTTGGGAGGAGAATTCCGAGGGAAACTCTCCCCCCCTCCCCTCTCCCAGCCAGTTTGGGAGAAAACTCGTCAGAGAAAGAAAATGGAAAGAAACCTGTTTATTAAACCAGCAAAACACTCCCCCTGCACAATAGATCGAACAATACCAGATGATGAATTATGGAAAGCAAAGTCCCTCTTGTAGATGGTCTCTGCTCTTGGTTCTTTTCAGCAGTGGTGGATGTTGCTGCAAAGGGTGGCTTCTAGTGGGTCCATGTGTCAGCTCCCCCAGCGCCCCCCGGGTCCTCCGTAGGGGGGAGGTTTGAACCGTTCCAAAAAACAGGCGGAAAAAAGGGAAAAAAGAAAAGGGGAAAAAAATAAGAAAAAAAAACCAAACAAACAAAACAAAAAAAAAAAAAACAACAAAGCTTTTCAGCCCTAACTAAGCTAAACTAGCTACCGGCAAAGCAAAGCGAAAGTGAGTGCTGCAAGGAAAAAAAAACTGCCTCTCGGTGCCAGTGACTCACGTTTCTTCAAGGCCAGTCTGTGAGATTTTCTGAAAACAAACTATGCACTTTCTCCCCGTTTACTCCCAGATCCAACAAAAACCAAACAGACCATTGGGGATACATAGTAACATCAACCCAGGACACCTTAATTCAGCTATTCTGTACTGTCTGGACAGGGAGTTGAAAGAGAGTGGTAATGAGGGTAGCAGACCTCTTAGGGAACAGAATGGCATGTTCATCCTAAAAAGTGAGTGCTACCATCACAGGCAGAATAACAGGCAAGAAACACAACACATTTGAGAAGTTATGGCATCTTTCCAATTTTTTGCATGGTTCGCCCCATGCTGTATGACTACAAATGAAAATCCTGCAGACAGTAGTGCAACCAATGAGCTGACCTGTAGACTAAATTGGCCAATTGGTTTCAGAGCTCTTTAAACAACAAGATATTGCTTACATAAGCATGGAACTGTACTTTACAATTCTTCACTGCAATAGTTGAAATGTTCTTTTGTCCTAGGTTACAATGTAAAATTGTGCCCAAGGTATGTATTCTATCCCCATGAGCCGTTGGAGCCAAGGTGGGGCAGTGTTTTCCTTATCTTCTGTTAACGAGCCCAACAATGCCTTCCCGGAAGACATTATCTCTGTTTAATGGGCCATCAAGGACCCATTGCATGACTCATAGGATGAAATCATACCATTGTGAGATGCTCTGCCCAGGGGGAGGAGCCAAGCATTCCCACCTGGATATAATCAGGGTTTGAGACCTCACGAGCAGCTTCTATCCACTGAACTCTCAGAGGAGACGAGCTACCAGACATTTCTACAGGAATCACTGCTTTGACAAGAACATCTCATCTGGATTCCTGGAGGAAGACTGGACCCTTCTCATCATCCCTGGACCCTTCTTTCTTAGGATCATCTCTACTCCAGCGGAACCACATCTGCCTCTCCAGGAGGATTTCCGGACTGCTTCAAACACCCTGACCAACAGGGTGTTAGGTTGTATCATTCCATTTATTTCACCTTTTTTTTTTCCTCTCTTCTTCTATTAAATTGTATCTCTGACTGGGAGTCTCACTGGTTTTGCTTTCAAACCAGCACAACTTTATAACATGAATAGGACTTATCACACATACTTACTCGAATAACAGTGAGAAGTCACTTTTACATAATGTTACTCTTTGTATTTCTTTTCAAATTAAAATCAAAATATTACAGAAACAAATTAAAATAATTACTAATGTAATGTTTATATCGTTATTACACAAAGAAAAATAAAATTGAAGTTTCTAAAAAACCCCCACAAATCTACTGTTTTAATTGTCTGCAATACATTATTTAAAACTGATATGAAAATGAGGATTTATTTACTGTGACTAAGTAACACAAACTCAGATAAGCTTTCCTGAGAAGCAAATTATAGAAAAGAAAGAAGTAATAATGTATATGTAGATATGTAAATATGTAAAAGAGAGGGAATAATTAATTTCAATTTTGCAACCTCAAAAAAAAAAATGAAATAGATGATAAGCTTGTGAGAGTTCAAGCTTCAAGAAGAAGAATGATTAAGGCTACCTAAAACATGACCAAAACCATGTTGAATTGGGTAGATTTAATGTGTGTATATTTTTAATAGCGTTATTCCCCTTGTTTTCGGAAGTATTTAATGTAAATATTACACTAAATATCTAGTCAAAATTTTGAAAAATGTTTAACGTGAAAAGATATGATTAGGGCTTTTATTCAGGTAATACAATGGTGTTAATTGACAAAATGGATATCACATTTGATTTAGAAATGTAGTTGAGATTGAATTTATTGCAGATGTAATGTGTGGTTTTGCTTCTTTTGACATCTATTTTTTGTTCTCTTGCAAAAGTACAAGTGATATGGATATGTTTGAATATCAGCAGGAATATAAATCATGAATTACTGACATCAAGAAATCTTACAAACCACATTGAAAAAAGCAATGCTCAGTAAATTTGATACAGGCTGTAGATGGGTCTTTTGAAAGACATTTATAAATTATTCATCCTGTGAGATGGTCTTCCTCTTGAATCAGATATGTTGTACTTGAATCAATTATATTTCCTATTGAAACCTATATGCTGATTATCACACCATATACATGCATCATCTATTCAAACCTGCAAATAAGGAAGATTTCATATTGAGGCAGATACATGTATCAAGTAGTAAACCAAAGTAATTTCATATCAAATTACAAATTATGCTTGTTGAAACAGGTCCATCACTTTTTTCATATTGTTACGTTGACTAGTTTATGTATGTGGTTTTTAAGCTTAGATGCACTGCTTATTGAAAAAGATGTTTAAATACATTGTCTATTTTAACAACAGCAAAGAATGCACCATAATTCTACACAAATATTTTGTCTTGCTTTAACAACATGCAACCTGATAAAGGAATGTGTCTATAAATCCATTTTCCAATCATGTAGCGAAATGTATAATAAAAGTACTGAGAGATCAACATAGACATTTGTGGTATGGAATGTAGTTTTCTGCCACACACAGGTACAATTTCAAAATTAATCTCTATCTAAGATAGCCTTTTGAAATTAGAAAAGTTAGTTTGAAATCCATAAATGCAGCTGAAAATATGAGGAACTGTAACCCATGAATAACATCAAATTTAGACCAGAAGAACATTCTTAAATATTATGAAAATACATGAAAATTATTTCTTTATGCCTATGATTATTCATGAAGGGGAGTAATCAACTCTGCTTTCCTAGAAAAAAAAATGGCCCACGTAGTTAGTAAGAAGAAAACTGGTTTTTATCTCACATGTCTTTGCCCTTTTGGGATTCTAATACAACATGTGCATATAATTCTTTTAAGCAGTATCTCATAATAGCATTTCCAAAATTAAAACATGTGACATTACTTTAAAGTGGTAAACAATTATTCAAGTGATATTTTATCTTTTTCTGTTTCTAAGTTCCACATTCCTTCTATTCTCTTTTTTTCTTTTCTCATGTATTTTCTGCAGCATATATCTGCTCTATTGTCCCCCCATGCTCAAAATCACACCTCGATCTTAACTATATTATGGTACTTTCAGCTGTTCTTCTGGAAGAGACATTATTTAGCCTGTAAAACTATTTTCAGAATGATATACTATGTACATTACAGAAAATTTTGTTTTTACAATATATATTGTTGGAACTGTAATTTTTGTCTATTTTGTTCTAATACACAATTAATTACAATCTTCCTGAAATAAAATGACATGGTACTTTCTCATCTTGTTCTTAAATTCAATTGGTTAAAAAGAATATTTAAATGTAAGAAATTTAATTATTTTTAAATCTACAGCCGTTGTAGTACATAACATAGTAATTTTGCATTCCAGTATAAAGGCATTTCTAACTTCTAAAAGGATAGAAAAGCAAATGAAAATATACTGGATATGCCCACAAAATGACTAATTTCCTTTTCTTCATGCTGGTACTGAAGGAAAATAAGAGCTAATACTCTAACTGGTTCTAATTAGAAACTCTTAATTGGTTTTCACCTAAACAGATGCATTCAATGTATTCATTTGGGTCATTAGCCTTGTAAGTTTAAGACAATAACTTCAAGAGTCTCTGGCCAATATCACTCACAGTGTCTTGCTTCTGAGTAGGTTCAATAATCTGAGGTGTACTGAAATTTCAAATTAATTCTTTTTTTTCTTTTCCTTATGTAATTCAATAGGCACCACAAATACATTATTTTGCAAGGTGAAGTACTCTCTCTGGAACATTACAAACATATATTGAGAATACTGGCTGATGGCAACTGTAAAAGCCCTGTGAGATGCATTTTGGCTGCTGGAGAGTAGGACCTAATGTTTTGGGGGCTTGTGTGAAATATTTTAGCAATACACTAGGTCACATGGTGTGACTCTTGGATGAGGAGGCTGTTAAGCCACCCAGTGTTAATATAAACACACCCTCCTGGAGAGAAGCGGAACAATAATATGGACGCTCTCCTGGAGAGAGAGCAGTCAAGTTGGACAATAATATAAACACACTCCCCTGGGGAGAGAGTAGTTAAGCCAGACAGTATATAAACACAACCTCCTAAGGGAGAAACCCTGGCAGACAGCTCTCACTGTTATGGTGAGGAAATGTGTTACCTCCAAGAGGCTTTGCAACAGCTATGTAAATCTTTTGTACCCCATTGGCCCTTTCCCTTTGCTTCCTCCTAATCTCTCTCTTGATTGGTCCTTCCCTTGATCCTTCAGTTGATTGGTTCTCCCCTGAACTCCTCAGACGATTGGCTCAGATGTATTACCCCACCCCATGCCTTCCCTGTATAAACCCCTGTTTCCTCTGGGCTTTTGGCTCTTCGGCTCTTTATCACTGGACTCCAAAGAAGAAGATGCTGAATAAGCCTCCTGGTGAACCCTGTACAAAGGTTCCATCTCTTCCTTCAGTGTAGTCCCAAGTGCTGTTTTCACTGGAGAGCTTGAAATCACTTAGCATCACCCTGAAGAGCTTGAAATCACTCAGCAGGCAGTGGATGCGCCTGTGCCTCTGGGCCATCTTTCTAAGGACGCTTCTCCAGGAAGGTCGCAGCACTCTGACCTCTGCCCACCATGACACTGGGGGATGTTCCTGTGCATGGCCAGGAGCTGGACTGAAATGATTCTTGTGGGTCCCTTCAATTCAGCGTATTCTGGGATTCTGTGATTTAATGTACTTCACTGTACCTGAGCACTGGTCCACGGTATGACCTCACTGACTGAACTTAATATATTTCTTCACACTTCTGATAAGGCCATTGCAAAATCTAACCTCCAACAACACAGATATTTGTGAAAAGATAGGGAAAAATAATGAGGATAATTATTGTGTGAAGTATTAAGGAAAATTAATTTGAAGTCTAACTGGTGATTAAGTTTTGCAATGCCTAAGGCCAGTAAGATCTTTGAATGTTATTCCTTTTAGATCTAAGAAAACATTGTTCTCCTGGGAGATTTATTTTTTTTTTTAAGTTACCTGCAATATACTGAAAACTATTTCATTTTAGCATAAGGATTTTCTCATCCATTTCATCTACCATAAATTGTGTAAATTAACTAGTAAATGCAATACCTATAAAACACTTTTCCTTCATTGTGTCTCCTCTAAAGAAAGCAAAAGAACAAATAAAGTAACAGAAGAAATTAAAGTCCCCATGGGCTGGGGGAGTTTACCTGATAAGACCGCATTTTGAGGTTGCATCTAGCTAGCACTTAAAATTAGTGTAAGCCTGCAATGTGCTGAAATACTTCTCAGGTTAACTTCAATGATTTTGTAAGTGCAGTAACAACACAGATAAATCTGACCTTCCGGGTTTAATTCCTACCATATAGAACCACTGCTTCATGTCCTTTAGAAAGGAAAACCAGCAGTTACCTAGCAGTCACTAACTACTAGTAACAAGCAGTTCCCTTCAACATAAAGCAGATCTAGTTAGAAGAGGTTACTCACAGCAATGTGGAGTTCTGAAAATTTTCAAGGCTGGAGATTTACAACCACTTTAGGAAACATGTCCCCATGTGTGACTATTATCAAAGTATTTTTTCTCTCTTTTTATTGACCCAGTTTTTCTCGTGTTCCAAGATGACTTTTATGGTCCTTCAATGAAGTTGCTCAAGGATGTTGAAGGCTTTCTTACAGTGGGGAAACCAAAACTGGGCACAGAAGGCTGCATATGAGTGAGGGCATGAATACACTCTTTGTAAAGTAGATTATTATGATTGGTATTTCTGTCTGCAGGGGCATACCGAAGATTTGTATTCAAAATGTTCACAACAATATCCAGGTGTTCCTCTTCAAATGCTTTCTAGATTTTTATCTCTCTGCCTATACTCTTTCAAAGGATTAGTCCATCCCAGATTTTTGTGTGTACCATTGTGGTACATTATCATATGTATGTATTGAATACAATTATGTATTCATTATCAGAAGGTAGGCAATGTCTCCTATATATTCCATAGAATGATATATTCTCTGGAAAAGGGGGTTCTGAACTACATTTTGTGGAACTTTCTGTAGTATTGTATCTTACTTTTCTTTAAAACAATCAAACTGAAGTGTGGAAGCAAGTAGTTTAAAAAGATTAAGTTGCAAATAATATTTTTTGGTGGTATTCCTGAAAGATCTTCCTGTTCCAAATTCAATTATGTGACAGCAATTTGCCCATAATTATGTTCTTAACCAAAAAATGCTGATTGAGAAATATTATTTGTAGAAATGGAAAAATGTTCATTCTCACTTCCAGATGATCACTTTCTATGAACAGGCATGAGAGAAATAATCATTAAATGAACTGGCAGAAAGATATTTTAGACGAAATTAACTGGTATGCCTTGTTGACATGTTACATGATGTATTTGGTCTGTGTCAACACAATTTTCTTGGGTTTTTAGTATTTTAATTAAGCATAAGATTCTCATATTATTTGTGACCTTTTGGGACTTATTTGAGATGAAAACCAATCTGTAGTGTCAAGGAGATGTTTAAAGAGGACCATGAAAATTATACACATAACAAAACAATATTGTTTTTGCTAATATAATATAGTGACAATATCACTTTAATTAACATGGCTGGATACAGTTATGCATCTCCCTCTCTGCTGTGCTCTTAGGGAAAGAATTATATTCTTCCTCCCATCCTCTCTCCCACCTTTTTATTTTCTTAGCAGCAAGGTAGAATTTATGAAATTAGCAATATTCTCTCAAAACCAAAGCCCTGACTTGTTTTCAAATGCCAGCCATCAATGTCTTCAAATAGCTTTTCTTAGACAAAATCCAGAAACAAAATTACTAGGTGCTGGGCTTTGCATCTTGATGTTAGCTAAGATTTCAGTTCTTTAAAGTCTTTTTCTGCAGAGGGCTCTTGAACAAGAATCCAGTTCAGGCCTCTCAGGCCTCTTTACTCTCACTTCCATTTCTTTTTCAGGGAATATAAACATACTTCTCTTAATCCAGTGATCTTATTACCCTCACCAAGCTTTTTGATCTTTCTCTGTGGTATCTCCCTTTAGTCTTCAACTGTTTTTAAACCAGCCTATTCAAAAACTTATGCTTATATGTCTGGATAAATCTTGGACAAACCCTATATCATCGGCTTTTAGATATTTTTGTTTTAACTCTATTATCCTGTTAAAGAAAAAAGACATCTCATTTAATGTATGTTGCAGTTATCATTCCAAATACTTTTGACATATTACTTGACTCCAGACTTTAGTGGAACTCTCATTGACATCAAACAGAGCTGCATGCATAGACCAAAAACATCAGTCTTTTTTACAATTAAATATCAATCTCAACTCCATGGTTTGTTCCTCTTCCAATACAAGCTATAGTTAATTTAGGAAAATTTGTTCAAATTTTGCAAGAAATGATGATATTTAGGCCTGTTCATTTAGGTCAAATAAGTGCATCTCGTCTTACCAACAGCTGAGCTATGTAAGTACTAAACAAAATACTATTTATTGAATGCCTTAATAGTTAAAAATACTCAAAATAGATCTCAGACTAATAATTACAGAATTATTAGTAAATTACAGAATTATGAGTAATAGAATGCTTTAAAAATATTTTGGGTCTAGAATGTTTATAAAATAAGTAAAAGTTAGTAACTGAAATTCAAGCACACTTCCACATAATCCAAAATAGTAATTAGTCTCTTGCCTGTTCATGACCGGGCATGCTTTAGCTATTTACATTCTTAATGCTCTCCAACAATGAGCAGCAGTCCACTACAAGAAAAAGAAATTAAAAGAGCTCTTCCACGTAAAGAAAATGAAGTGAAGAAGAAAAATACTTAAAATATGTTATAATATTCTGTAAAAGCAGACACAAAACATCTGCAGGAAAAATATTATTAATATAATCATAAAATAAGTACCTAGCTTTCTCAAGGCTATATTTTGCTATTCTTATTCTATATTGTTTGTGTTACACTGGTAACATGAGAGTAATTCAGACTGTCAACTCCCTGATGGTTGGAGTAAGAAAGATAGAGCCAGACTATTTCAGTGTCAGGACAAGAAACAACAGATATAAATTGCAACATGCTTAAATACAGAACATTTCATTCTAGGAATGGTCAAACACTGGAACTGGTATCCCGGAGAGAATATGGGGTCTCCATCTGTGCTGATTTTCAAAACCCAATTGAACTTGGTCTTTTGCAGCCTCGTTTAGCGGACCTTCCTTTGAGTGGCAGATTTGAACTCGATTGGACCTCTCCAAAGGTCCCTTCCTACTGCAATCATTCTGTGATTCTATGAGAACTCATTTAGAAAAAAAGGGAATTAGGCATAAAGCCATTACCTCACTTCAAAATATACCTCTATTCTAACGTGAAGGCAATGAATGAATACATAGCTGTATCCATGACTAGTTTTGGAGGCCATGGTAATTCCATGGAGAGCAATTCCAAGAAGATCTTCAAATAGGTAATTGAATTTAAGTAATAAACACATGCAAGTCTACTTGAGTATAAGGTTTCCTTTTGTTTTCCCTCCCATAATTTACGGGGGGTAATAGAGAGTACAAGAGCACTACTATTGAACTGAGCCTTGAGTTCAGAATGAAAACACATACAAAATAAAATACACATGCTGCTGATAGCAAAATTATAATAATTTAGGTTAGAATGCTATCTTCCTGAGGCAACAGGCTGTTTGTACCAACTCTTGTCAAAAATCAGGATTAATTTGTACATTTTTGATTAGTGACACATATTAGAATTTCATTTTATTCTTTGTACTTAAATTGCATTTTGCCTAGGGCATTCATTTAAGATAGAGTTCATTAAAGTATGTTATTCCATTTTGGCTCTTGTGTAGACAGAAAAAAAAGAAAAGGAAGCTATACTCAAAAGTGAAAGGCTTTGATACGTAATTTATTTTGACAACTATACTGTTAGAGCAGCAAGGTAAGAAAAGCTATTTTAACAGGACTTATACAAAATTAATTTTTTCCATTTGCATTACAACAAGGACAATATATCTGAAAATGTTTTGTCTGTCATATATCAAAACAATTACTATAAAACTTGGGCATATATTTGAAAAAAATGAATTTTACTGGATCATTTTTCAATATGCATTATTTTTAAAAAGCAGTTACTTTTTTCAGTTTGAAAAGATGAGAAAAATTGCATATTTTTCAAATTGCAAAATTTTTTAAACTTGATCAGAAATCATATGCAGTGTAAGTAGCTGATTCAAAGGAAAAAAACATTTGAAATGGTTCTGAAAGCCAGAAAATTGACGTTTGTGAAGGAAACTGGCTTTTATTTCTAAAAGGTCTATTCTCCTACAGCTTGTATAATTTGATTCTTAATGATCTGAGCAACCATTTTGAGGTTACGCTCCATTCACCACAATGAAATGGGGAATTAATTACAAACATTCAAAGCCTCAGTGTTAAATTCCATTTAGAAAATCAGGAGTAGGAATACCTATAGTCTGAGACCTATTTTGAGTATTTTTAATTATTAAGGCACTCAATAAATAGTGTTTTGTTTAGTTACTTTGCCTAAAATCTTTAAACTTATAGGCAATATGTCAGACTGGGCAGATCCTGGAGAAAAATACAAAGACTATAATTCTAGGTGTCATAACTTCAAGTGAGATATGCTAGAGAGCCCCTGAGGGAAGAAACTCCTCACTAGCACTTGGGTCTCATTCAAAGTGTTAAGAGTTCTAGAGCTGCTTAAAACAGCGACCACATTATTTGTGAGAGAAACATTTATCAGGGCCACACAAAGGAACCAAATAAGGGAAGAAATATGTAAAGGTCATACATGGTCAGGGCTTTCAGGCCATCATTTAGAACTAGAGACTGAGCCTGTGGGCCTTGATCAATCAGAAGAAGATAAGGTTAAGGGGTATGCTGCTTACAGCTGTGTGAGGAGAAATTACAAGCACAACATGGTTTTAAGCCAGGGGCAATAGCCACAGGTTACAGTTTGAGAGCTCTGGTTATCTCGAAGGACAGGATGCATTTTTACTGGGGTAGTAGTACAGCAACATGACACAGGGGAGTGTAGAATCTGCATTCTTTGAGGTTTCAGCTAGCTGAAATCACAGTGACAAGATCTTATGCTGACAACAATTCCATTAGAGGCTGGATGTTGGATCAAACAACTTCCAGAGATTTCTTACAAACAATACTGATACAATTCTGTGAAGGAAATCAAAATTAAACCAAACAAAAAAAAGCCAGGGATGGACAACTTAGCTGTAAATGAAAACCAAGGAGACCTCTCTCATTTTACTGACCTGACAGTGCAGGTTGTTAGGGTTGGTCTGGGCTTGCCTTGGTTTCAGCTGGTTTTATGTTTGCATTGGTGGCTGGTGGCCAAGTGATCAGCATTTTCAGCATTTTATCAATAATCCTCTAAGGTCCCTAGACTATTTCTTTCAAATCCCAAAAAGGCGAGGGAGTAAAGCAACAGCAGTATCTATTCTGTATCTGTGCTGGGCGGTAGGCATTGATTTTCAGACAGTCTCTGTCTTTTTTACTGGCAGTTACAGAATGCACAGTGGAGCATCACTATCATTAAAATGATTAACTTCTGTAAGATCCAACCGATTTTTCTTTTATTTCTAATGAATTTCACTTTTTCTTGGCAATTTGACACAAATCATTGTATTCCTTTGGCAGTGATTCTTGCTTACTAGGTTAATCATTACAAAGGTAAGAAAAGCATTGTTACAATTACACTTGCTACTCCTTTTCTAACATACAGAGGAACTTGTTTGTTCCCTGTTCACCCATGGGTCAATGGCTTTATACAGGAAACGTGAAGTCTCAATTCAAACTTATTATCTTACAAAGTTGTTCATTTGAATGAACAGACAGTCTCAAAATTAGCTTAGCAGAAGCAGTTGGTGAAAAGTAACTGTGTAAGCCTGCCCATCTGGCTGGAAACACAAAGTAAACCTTGCAACAGCATTTATATCTGATTTACACCCAGATGGACTTCTCTTGTACCACATTAGGTAAGAACTAACAATTTTAAGTATATGCATAAACAAGTCTTAAATAGTGAGTTTAAAACCACTCAGCTTGTGTTGTTTCCTCCAAGTCTGCCACCTTTATTTCAAAGATAAAAGTATAGAGTACTTCAAGCATGAAATGAGTGAACTGACATCAAGAAATAAAATTTTCCGTTCAACTTCTGCTATGAATAATAAAGTGATCGAGTTTCTTTTGATGTAAGTTACCAAATTGCAAGACTGAAAAGCCTTACACAGTTATAGCGGTACCATTCCTATCTATATCAAAAGACAGTATTGTCAGAAAAACTTAGTAAAATTTACTGAGAAAGTTTATTGAACGACTTACTCAAATACTGTTATAGTGCCCCAAAATCACAGAACAAGTAGACATCTAGATCAACTTACAGATATAATCAGGACTTTCAACCACTTTTATCTGCTGTTGTAAGATGCTTCTCTCACCAAAATTTTTCTCATCACGTAGCAATTCCAAAATGCATAGAAGAGGCTCTCTGAGTGATGATTTTCAATGTAGAAAGGATAAAACTTTGAAAAAGTGTATTGAGCTAAGTTCAAGTAGTACATCTTTAGTCACAAGAAACTTTATACAACATTGCGTTGCCAACATTATTTGAAGCACAAGTAATTTAAAAAAACCCTACACAAGTTACTACAAAGAAATTTCTCATAGTTTTATTAACAGGAATGAAATAAAATAGGTCATATATGTGTACAATATATTTTAAGGTGTTATTTTTTTTACTATATGTATTTCTGTCAGCTAACATTCCATGTCATTAAGTTCCAATATTTATCTGTAAGCATATGGGGTTTCAATTGATCTATCAAAAATAAGAAAAGTTAAGTATAGGCTCATGAAAAACCTCAAACAAAAAATATTATTTTTCACAGTATCTTGAGTAAAACATTCTCAATAAATATAATCTGTGGGATTTTTTCACTCGTGCAGAAGTAATAGAAAAATTTTAACATGCTTTCCCAATTAAAAAAAAAAAAGAAAATTCTATAAGGATAAAATACTTCAAGTTGGCAGTGCTTGAAACATTCTGAAAAATAACAAATCAAAACCGACATAGTTAATGCAAAGAAAAGAAGCCAGAGTGGGCTATTCAATTTATTTTTTGCTGACTTGTACAGAAGCAAACATCACTCTGTGATGATGCATTATGACACAAAATAGCAGGGGAGGAGAAAGAGGAAGAGGGCAAATGCTGGGGTGGAATTCTTCCTGCAGCATTACCAAAAGATTCAAAGCCACTCACTGATTCCTTTTTTTAATTTTTTATTTTTATTTGCTAGGATAAGCAAGAATCATCTTAACAGCTCAATTGCCAGTGTTAAGGAAATTATAAAGTAATACTTATTAACACTGTGAGGAAACCTGAGTCAAATCTGAAATTAATATATAAATGTATTGAAAAAAGAAGCAGGTTTATTAACATAAGTATGTTGGGTTGGTGAGTAGAATATATAAGTAAAAATTTTGAAAATACTATATCTCCAAATCCAAAACCAAGCTTAATTTTAACAATTTTTTAAAGGACTTTCAATAGAAATTTGGCCACAATTAGAAGTATGAATTAGGTGGGTATGTTCCTGAAAGCCTGTCCTTGTATGCTTTTTAAGGATATTTTACAAAACTGTGGAAGTGGCTTTTATGAAGGAATATTTTCCTAGCAGAACATTTTCCTTTCGTGATTTGGAGGTAATAGTTAAGGACATTTGTTTGCAGATTTTCAAAGAAGCAGAACATACTAGGGTTTTGCATCCTTTGCTTACTTGGATGCAGCTCTTGGTTCATATCTACAATTTCAGGGGGACATCAATCAGTAAACATCAGACAACAAAGTGATTGTGTTGTACTACATAGATATAGGAACTATCCAGATCAGCTGCTGTGATGACATGAGAATCAGATTACTGTCCTATGTATATAAAGTGTATAAAAAGTTTGATTTTATGTGCTGTATGTATGGTTTTATTTACTTTTAATTTACTAAGATGGATGAAATTTCCATGCTTTCTATGCTTTTCATTGACTTTGATGGACAAAATTATATCAGAGGAAAGTTTGTACGACAATGTCACTAGAAAGATTTTAGAACTATAAAGAGACTCTGTTAGTACTGTACACATTCAGGTATCCTGTTGGATTCTTGGATGACATATGAGCCCTACCTTAATCTCAAAGTGGATTGCAGAAAAAATGGTGGGGGAGGGGAAAAACATGCCTGTTAAGGAAATTATATTTAGAGGCTTGATCCAAATTACTCAATTTCAATTTATATCAGTACCAAAAAACATGGCATCTGTACATGTTATTGCTTAAAACCATACAAAATTATTAAAAACATTTTTGTGTTTTGAGATTTTTTCTCCAGAAAGAAGATTCAACAGAAGTTCTGTTAAATTTATTAAATAATTGTATTTAAATCCTTGAAAATTGATGCAAAGTTTTAACACTTCATAAGATTATCATAGCTATTAAGGATAAAAATTAGATTTAAAAATCATTTTTGGTAAATTAAATTTAATAGAAAATTACTTTGACGTATCAAAATTAGTTATGATCATGTTAGATCATGTTACAGGATCATAGAATCAAAATATCAGAGAATTTTTGAGATAGATAGGGACCTTGGAAAGGGACCTTATTTGAGATAGAAAGCTAAACCTTGTATTTCAGACTGCCAGCTCAAAGAATGGTCAGTTAGCACAAGCTGGTGAGGAGCAAGTTCAGTTGGGTTTTCAATATCTCCACAGATGGAGATTCCACATCCTCTCAATACCTGAATTATAGGTGCTGTACGTGCTCTGACTCCAGACTCTTGATTTACCCATTTTGTTTGATGTTGTAATAAGAGAACAAGATTGAAGTGAAAGCTCTTTGGAAGTCAAATTTCATTCAAAGTAAAACAGCCTTGAGCCTGCACAAATTTCTTAAGGTGCAGATTTCTTATTGATCTGTCATCATATTTTGATGTAGAAAAAAACCCCTAAACTAAAGTCCAGATTATTTACAGAGTCCTAGAATTGTGTGCCCATGATAGAAACACTTCATAAAGTGTTGTTGTTTTCCTTAGAAACTGATATTCATGAAATTGCCTATCATATAACTGTGGCAGCATTGAAAAAGAAATTAATTAAATATGCTGTGTAAAGTTAGAAAGAAAAAAAGAGTAATGAAGATATCTTTGTTTGGGTGCCTGTAGGGAACAATCAAAATGAAGAATATATTAGAATAAGCACCACACAAACTATAAAATACATAATTAGCTATTCTGAAGATACAGTAAGAAAAGCAACCTAACTAGTCAAATCCTCAGCTATTTTAAATGAGATAAATATTGAAAATTTACTGGTTTGGACCATATTAATTTTAATGGTGGTTTAAAAAAAAATTCAATCCTACCTAGAAATAATTGTAATTTAATGGTTTGAATTTTATTCTAAACTTATTTCCAGAGCCCATTTTTAATGAAAGCAAAAGGTCAATTTAATAATCTTGAATCTGACGAATAAATGAGACAATGAATGGGTGCCTGGAGTTTTCATGCTTCACCAGATACAGCATAGAGTGATAAAGGTTACCTTTAGTGTAAATAAACCAAAGTAATTGTGAAACCATTAACAATTTAAGGGAGAAAAACCACAGTAATTAAAGAACTTTTTTCTACCTTTGACATATGCATTGATTATCTATTGAAAACACTCCAAAGTACTTGGGAGAAGGAGGGAGGATGCTTGTTTTTGTCATGTTATTTATTCATGAAAGTGGCTTACTTGTAGTCAAGACCTCAGATTCTATATTCAGCAATAGACATCACTGTGTCTCCTGCTGCTCACACTTCAAAATTTAAAGTTAAGTAAAATACATTTTCAATATGTTCAGTAATGGCTTTGCACAGACAGAATTCAGGTTTCATGGAAAAGGAAGATCATTAAATGAATTAATAACACCCAAAAATTAATATTTTATAATGAAATTCCTATACATAAATCAATTGTAAAAATATACACATGGAAAAAAATCACTAGATTACCAGAAAAAAAATACACCCTTTGAAACTATCACACTAAGTGATGAATGGACTATATAAAAAGTTATTGAGGTGAGCAGCACAGTAAGTTCTGGGGACTGAACACTAGAATGGGTTGGGCACAGGGTTCCTGGAATTTGAGGAACCTGAGTGGAGAACCCACCAAGAGTCAGCAGTGCTGGCACATGAGGCTGATGTTGTGAGGGCATTTCCAGGGGCAACTGTGTGAGACGTGAGATTTAAGTGGCTCCTGGGAGCGCTGTGAACAGGGCAGGCAAACAAGCTGTGATGTGGCAGTTCTCACAGGAGGGGACAGGCATCCTCCCAGCCCCAGATCTAGAACAGACCAAGATTTGCTCTCACCTGGTGAAAAGTTGTCATCAGAAGGAATGTGGCAACCAAGAGAGAACACCCACATAAACATGCAGCTGTCTAAATTTCCACCTGCAGGGAATGCCCAGCTTCAGGGAATGTCCGAGCGTGTCATTAGCAAAATACAAAATAATTTTTTGCTCTTTTCATAGGTTAAGGTAAAATGAAATATTACAAGCTAAATTGTGAGGATGGGGGGGAAGCTTTTTAAATATACTATTTTCTTTTTAGTTGAGTGTTTTGGATTGTTCTGTTCCTTACTCAGAAAAAATTCACTTTCCCAAAGTTTCTTTTCAGAAACTTCATTACAATAAATTTTGTGTGCATCAGACTTGTCAAAAACCTTCATATCTGATTGGAATTCCTCTGTTTCAGTAAAAAAAGACTTACCTCAAATTTTTTTGGTCTTGTAGGGATTCTCCCCATGACTTAGGAGGGTAGGTAGTGAGATCCAGTCCTAAATGTTTCACTAGAACCAGCACAGTGAAAATTTCATCTAGAACTGAAGGCTTTGTGCAAGAAGAAATAATTTTAGTTTCTATTAATATTCAAGTACATTTGAATTGCATAACACCAGCATAGTAGAAAAAAGTATGTGTAAAAATTTAGTTTTTCATTAACTAAGACAGATATATCACACCTTTAACCAAGAAAGTTTCTTTTATCCTTGAAAAAATTAGCAGATATTTTTTCAATTAGAGCAAAAAATCTTATTTATAATTGTTATTCTCTGCCTGTATGAGCTCATAAAGCTTACAATAAATCTACATTTTCCCCCTGCAAGATATCATTATCAAGCCATGATATCAAATAGCTTAAAATTTACGGAATATTTTCAGGCAATGATAGGAAATACAATCATATTTTACAATCCAATAAAAAATAACTAGGCAGCATCTCTTTTATAGATAAAACATTGTATCTTTATTGTAGTATCATTACCCCAAAACATCTAAACTCTATTTTACTAACAAATTTTGGATATAGCCCTGAACAATTTGTTGCTTGGATACATGGTATTGAAATTGTCTCTGACTTTCTGTAGCTATTCTCTTATGGTTTAGAATTCTAGTGCAAAACATGAAAACACTAACCAACACCATATTGATAGTTGTGAAAATGTTGGTGTTTAGTTAAACTTTTGCCTCATATAGAGGTACTATATACCACTGTAAGTGAAGAACAGGTTTGAGACTAATGAAATTGAACAACCACAAGTTTATGGGGCCTTATGGCCAGGGGTTCTGATGGATCTGGCTGGTGTTGTTGCCAAACATAATATTTGAAAATCTGTGGAAGTAAAATAATGTTCCCAAGGACTGAAAAAAAGGGTAACATACCTCCTTTTTTAAAAAAAAGGAGAAAGGAAGATCCAGGGAACTACAGATTAGTGAGCCTCACCTCTGTATGTGTTAAGATCATGAAGTAGATCCCCATTGAAACAATGTTGAAGCACATCCAAGACGAGGTGATCTGAGACAGCCAGCATGGCTTTATCAAGGGAAAAATGTGCTTACCAGTCTGGTGCCTTCCATGATGGAGCAACTCCAATATTTGACAAGAGAAGACCAACCTAAAATTCTGTAAGGCCTTCAACATGGTCCCACTTCATTTTTATCTCCAGGCTGGAGAGACACACATCGGTAAGATGGACTATTTAGTGGATGAGAACTTGACTGGAAGGACACAGCCAGTGAGTTCAGCAGCTCTATATCTAGGGGAGGCTGGTACACTTGACACAGTAGAAGGAAAGGATGCTATTCAGAGCGACCTGGACAAACCTGAGAAGTGGGCTTATGGCAACTTCATGTTCAAGAAGTCCAAGTGCAACGTGCTGCACCTGCTTCAGGGCAATCCCAGGTATCAGCACAGGCTGGGGAAAGAACTCATTGGTAGCAGCTCTGTGAAGGATTTAAGGGTTCTCATGGATGAAAAGCTGAACCTGAGCCAAGAACATGCCAGAAAGCATGCCAATTCACACCTCAGAAGACCAACTTCATCCTGGAATCCATCAAGAGATGAATGGCCAGAAGGTTGAGAGAGATGATTTTCCCCTCTACTTGTGAGCTCCCACCTGGAGTATTACACCCAGGTCTGGGTCTTCAGCATGAGAAAGACATGGGAACAAGTTGGAACAAGACATGTTGGAACAAGTCCAGAGAAAGGCCACAAAGGTGATCAGAAGGTTAGAGTACCTCTCCTACGAAGGCAGGATGAGGTAGTTGTGGTTGTTCAGCCTGGAGAAGAGAAGGCTCTGGGGACATCTTATAGACCTCTGGTACTTAAAGCGAGTTTATAAAAAGGCTTTATTACATGGAGAGATAGTGATAAGACAAGAGGGTATGGCTTTAAAGTGTAAGAGGAAAAATTTAGGTTGGAGCTTAAGAAGAAATTCTTTACTGTTGGGGAGGTGAGGCACTAGCATAGGTTGCCCAGAGAAGTTGTGGATGCCCTATCCCTGGAAGAGTTCAAGTCCAGATTGGATGGGGCTTTGAGGAACCTGGGTTTGTGGGTGTTATCCTTGCCCATGGTAGGACAGTTGGAACTAGATGATATCTAAGGCACCATCCAACTCAAATCATTCTGTTTCTACAGGTAAGTGAGAAGTAAGTGACCCACCCAAATGGTTTCATTATTTAGACTCTATGTCATAAAAATACAGGTCTGGAATATTCTCCCTCTGCCTCTATTTTATTTTTTGTTTGTTTTGTTTTAAGACAAGTCTGCCTCTGTAAGAACTAAAAGAAGCAAAACTGTCATCTCAGCAGTATTTGCTTCTTCGGTAAAGCAGTTCAACATATATAAACAAAAAATTGTCTGCTTCTGCATGTCCATAAGATCTATACATATATATATATATATATATATATGTAAGGTCTTATGAACATGCAGAAGCAGACAATTTTTTTTTCAATGACAACTCTAACAGTGAAATTATTATCATGAAAGAAGATGGAGAAAAAATAATAACAGTTACATTTAAGGGATTAGGAGCTATACTGAATTGTACAAGGATTATATTAAAAGTCACAGACAATCAGTAAATATCAGTAGGGGTCTCTCGGGTATAATACAATGTAAAAGGGTCCCACTGTTTCAGAGAAAACTTTACATTTTTTAAAGATCTTCATTTTCTAGATTTTTCCTATTCCCAGTCATCAGGTTCCCAATTTGTTATCAATTGCTGTTCTTATAATAGATCTTGAGAGTTAGCATTCTGCAGCAAACTTAATTTCATTCTGTTGTTGCATTGAAATATGATATGTGTGCCAAATGAAAATCTGATAGCTGTAGAATTTTTTACAGCATTATACATCAGTTCAAAAAAGTTTAACATGACATTTCAAAGTGCTACGCAACATACTACTAGCTTAATAATCATTAAAAGTTTGCCGAAATCCCTCAAAAATAAAAGGACATCATAATTCAAACATTGTTTTGAATAGCAGTACTGCAATGTCTGCTTGTTTTTATGAGATACTGGCACAGTAAATGATGCTGTTATCAAGAATGATTACACTCCTTGCAGAGTTGATTCTGCTAAAAATATTTATTGATTAATAGAAAAGACTTGGGAGAAAATGGCAGTTAAAAGAGTAGGAAAGAAAAAGCAATGAGTTGATTAAGAGTTTCATGTGTATGAAGATAGAGGGAAATATTTGGTCATTTTTCAGAGATATTTTTCTCTTAAAAACTTCTCTAAAATTACTCCCCTAAAGTCTGCGATTTCTAAAAGTAGAAATTTCCTGCAGCAATGACTGGAGCATTATATTCTGAATCTCATTTGCAGTGAGGATACTGCTTAGTCCTATGGACTCAGGGAAGATTCTATTTTAGATTTTATTGTAGCTTCATATTTGCGAAGAAGGTTAAGAAACTCTCAGGCTCATGAATTGTTGCTCTTCCATATTGAAAGTAATAGCTTCATATGTTTTTAAATGGTCTTAGGAATCCTATAAATATGCAAATGGAACATAAATTCTTCAAATTAAAAATAAAGAAAACATTACTTGTAGGTAATGTTAATGCCAAGTACTAAGATACTGTGGAAAATACTAAGAAACTACAGAGCTCTGATATGGTGTCATTTGATTTGCTCTATTTGCATTTTTTCCTCCTTTTCATAAGAAAGTTATCATTAAGAGTTGTAATTTTGCAAAATCAAATAAAATGTTTGTTTACCGTCATTTCAGAATTTATTTTATTTCTGATTCTTTTGGCATTATTCAGAACCACAGGGCCAAGTAAATACAATTATCTACAAAGGGAAACCTGAGTTTTGATACAGTTATGGCTCTGTACTACAGAATTTTAGGATATGGATATATTTCATCAGGTTGCTCTTACTAAAACAATGATGTTACCTCACTGCTACTGCATTAAGTTCTATACTGGAGTTCTGTGGATCTCTAACAGCCATAAAACCAATGAAATTCAGATGATACAGACAGTTTCCAGAACGCTGGTGTGTGTATAATTTTTTTATGATTTTGTCTTTCTCTGTTTAGAGCAAGAGTGAGAATATGTGAGAGGAAAAACTCTGCAGACACCAAAGTCAGTGGAGAAGCCAGGGAGGAGGAGCTCCAGGCACTGGAGCCAAGATTCCCCTGCCACCCAGGGAGATGACCATGGTGAGGCAGCTGTGCCCTTGCAGCCCAAGGAGGATCACAGTGAAGGAGACATCCCTCTGCCTGCTGTGAAGGACCCTGTGCTGGAGGCTGTGGAAACCCAAAGGAGAAAGTGACCTTGACTTTGACCTTGACAGAGACCAGTGACAGTGGTAAGTCCACACTGGAGCAGTGTCCTGGCAGGATCTGTGGGCCCATGGAGAGAGGAGCAGATTTGCTGACAGAACTTGGGACCTTGCAGGGAAGTCATACTGCAGCAGTCTGTTCCCAAAGGACTGCACCCTGCAGGTTGAATCCATGCTGGAGCAGTTCATAAAGAGTTTGTCTCTTGTGGGAGGGACTCACATTGCAGAATTTCATGGAGGACTCCCTCCTGTGAGAGGAAACCCACTCTGGAGCAGGGGAAGAATGTGAGGAGGGAGCAGCAGTGGAGACAGTGTGATGAACTGACCACAACCACCAGTCCCTGCCCCTCTGAGCCACTTGTTGGGGGAGAGAAGCAGAAAAATCAGTAGGAAAGCTGAGCTGGGGAGAAAATGAAGTGGATGATAGAAAACATTTTTAAGATTTTTTTTTTCTCATTACCCTACTCTGATTTCATTGCAATAAATTAATTTCCCGAACCTGAGTCTAATTTGCCTGTGACAGTAATTGGTGAGTGATCTCTCCCTGCCCAGGGATCTCAATCAATGACCCTTTTTCTTATATCCTCTTTGCCTGCCCAGCTGAGGATAGCAGTGACAGAATGGCTTTGGTGAGCCGCTGATGTCCAGCCAGGGTCAACCCATCACTCATGCATAATTAAACAATAAATTATAGAAATGAAATTCAGTTAAAAATACTTTTAAAAATAAGTAATAAATACTTAATAAATAATAACACACACCCCAGCCCTCTTCCCCCTCCATTCCCCCCCGCCCCCCCAATTATAAGAAAATACAAGTTATGGCAGACTTCATTGACACTGGGCAGAATAAGGAATTTATGGATCCTGTTGCCAGACCTTATCCTGATCCTGTCTTTCTGGCTCCTCATCCTGGATCCTTTGCAAGCAAGGACAGTTCTCCATACTGTTTTTGTGTGACTCCTCAGCTTCCTGTGTAAAGCAGCCAGCTCTTGCTGCTTACTTCCAGTTATAGCAAATTGCCATCATCTCTCCCTCATTTGGCACTGGAGGAGGATGATGGCATTTGTGGAGCAGGTTTCTTTGTCCTTCGTCCTGGGTTCTACCAGAGAGTTTTTAGCGTGTTTTCTCATAAATCCACTTACTTCTCAGCATCTCTCAGGGAGACTGGCAAATGTGAGTAAAATCTTTATGATGGCATTTATAGAGCTTCAGCTGAAGCAGGTGAGGCCTCACTGATCACTTGGTCACCAGCCACCAATGCAAACAACATAAAACCAGCTGAAACCAAGGCAAGCCCAGACTAACCCTATCACCCTGCACTGTCAGGTCAGTAAAATGAGAGCGGTCTCTTTTGTTTTCATTTACAGCTAAGTTGCCCATCCATTGCCTTTTTTTGTTTGTTTTAGTTTTGATTTCCTTTACAGAACTACATCAGTATTGTTTGGAAGAAATGTCTGGAAGTCCAAATCCAACATCTGGTCTCTAATAAAATTGTTGTCAACATGAGATCTTACGTAGCTGTAAGCCGTGTGCCCCTTAAACCTCATCTCCTGATTGATCAAGGCCAGCAGGCTCAGCCTCTAGTTCTAAGTGATGTCCTGAAAGCCCCCGATCACTCAGATGTGACTTGGACATTTTTTGTTCCTTTTCTTGTTTGCTGTTTTTGGCCCTGACTGATGTTTGTCCCACATACACTGTGGTCACTGTTTCAGAGCAGCACTTGAACTCTAACCCTTTGCATTGGGATGAATAAATGGGACCACCATGGGAGTCCTCCACTGGATACTCTCAAGTGTCTTGAAATTCCTCTTCAAGCAGAGGCTCAGATATTGTCTACTTGGGAGGAACATAGACATTTCTTTTTCGTTCTGTTTTTTTCATGTGAAACATGCCTCATGAAGACAATTTGTGTTCTGTGTCCTTATGAACAATTTCTTTCATTTCTTGATCTTCTAACTAGCATATATTATACATTTTGTGGGCAACTTAATCTTGAACAGATCAAGCCTAAAAGCATTCCACTGCTCTGGAAAGTGATCACTAATGCCTGAGCATGAAAGAGCATTAATGCAATGAGTAACAAATAGAAATTTTACATAATTTCAAAATGTTTTCAAAAGAAACTTCATAATTATAGAAAATACTAATTTAAAGAAGTAATTTTGTGAAATACTTTTTAAGTTCCTAATTTCATACAAATTTATGTTATAGTACAGAGACCTCATATAAAATTTATTAAATTAGTTAAGTTTATTATATGTGATTTTTAAAATTCTATATGTCTGAGCTTTGCTAATATTTTTTCATTTATTTGCACTGGTAAGAAGAACAAATGTGCCTTCTATAAACAATTGCTGTTTTCCTCTATGCCCATGAGCTCTGAATTTAAAAAAGAATGCCTGGATACTTATTCTTGTAATAAGAAGATAAAACTTATTCTTGTAAGTTTTATCTGCATTTTGAATTTGGATTTCCAGTTCTTTATAATTTGCTCTCACTGATTTCAGAGAAAAAAAAATAAAAGAGATTTATGTTAGATTGCTTGATATAAGTATTCACATTAAAAAAACCGAAAACATAAAACCATTGTATGCTGGGTTTTTACCTTTAAACTTCATTATATTTATAATTCCAGTGCAAAACATGAAAACACTACTAAACACTATATCTGATAGTTGTGCAAAGGTTGGTGTGTTTAGTTAAACTTTTGTTTCTCTTGTTTTTAGTGTTTGAAGTTTCAGAATTATAACCAATTATATATATGTTGAAATATCTACTGAAATATGGAGTCCACATTATCCATCAATTTAGTGGCTTAAACTGGTAGTGTTTTAAAATCCATTTTAAATTACTCTGATGCATGTCTGAAAACAATAAGCTTTCATGAACTTCATTAACAGCTTAGTTTTTTTCAGATTTTTTCTTTTCCCCAGGTAAGAACTTAGAGAGTTTATAAATAAGAAAGCAGTGAAAAGCTCTGAAAGTCAATTTTATTTTTTTCTGTTTTGAAGGGGCTTCAGGTACAGTCATACAGTCAATAAATCTGACAATCTGCAGAGAGTTTTGAGAGAAGACAGCTATTATTCAGGAGTCAAATGAGTAGTGATTAAAACAATCTGAAAGAGCTTCCTTACAGATACTGGAAAACTTATCTGATTATTTATCTTTATGCTGTGTCCTTACCATACGAATAATTAAAAAATAAAAAGATAAAAATGAAAGTGCGGAATAGATATTATTTTAATAAAATAGAAACACTGGAAGAGAAACTGTAGGCATAACAGACCACTTACAAATAAGTGGAACAAGGGCCACTAATTTAGGACAGAGAACACACAAGTAAGAATTAAAGAGCAGCTATAAAAAATCCTTGAAAGACTTATGGATTGGAACAATGTTGCTACATCTGTGTTATATTTAGGATATTAAAAAAAAATTAAAATCTATTTCTGTTCTCCCAAATTAACTGATACCATATCTTCTGAGATACTCATAATGATCAATATTGCCAAATGCCTCATTTTTGCTAATGAGTTAAACATCAAAAAAGTGTCCTCATTTCTTCTCATAAGCAGGTCCTTCCAAGTCACCTATACTAAGATATGTAAAAGCTACATCAAAGTGATCAGTATTCATTAAGCACTTTCAGTAGTCATGCTGTTCTATATTTTTGTAGTCTATTAATGCACTGAATAATGGTAATTATCCTTTTAGTAGTATATGAATATGATAAACACAGTGTTCGAGTATGATCTGCAATTCCAGGTCCCAGTGTGCCAGTTTACATCTCAGAGTAGAGCTCAAATATTTTTCCTTTACTATTCTTTTCTTCTTTTGGAGTGGTTTTGTTTGGCTTTTCCCATCATATCAAATCTGTCTTCACTTTACCCCTTACCTTTTATAAGCAAGCATTACATTGACACTGGTCAACTGAAATTATTTAAGCAAAGTTCTGTTATAAACAATTAGTTGTTCCTATGTTAATTGGGCTTTTTTTCCTTGCAATCCTAATTGTTATGCAAAGAAAAGAAACAAAGTAACAGCTGTATTGACAAAACTGTGTCGCTTTATCATTAAACACTTCAATCATTCAAAACATAAAATAATACTTCCTGGCAGAGAGTCTTGCTAAGCAAGTAGATTTCAAGGTATAAATTATTATAAGCTTTTTTTTTTGGTAGACTGTAATGTCTGCTAATGTTCCATTTTATCCTACATTTCAGTTTTTAAAACATACTAGTCCTGTGCTAGTTGCTTTTTTACAGAAATAGCATTCCGACCTGAAAACATCTGTAATTTTTTATGTGTTCTACAAGCAACAAAAGAAAACCACATGGAAATAAAAATAAAACTACTCTTTGAACAGTATATCATATTTATGTTCTAAAAAATTTTGCTGAATTATTTCGCAACTTGCTTTTGTAGTCAATTAGATTTTACATTTTTTCCTTTGGGATATAAAAACACTCACAAATGTTCCCACTGCAAAGCTGAAATACTTCAGTTTTGCATAGGCCAATGACTGAGGTCAATAGCGAAGGGACCTGGTCTTGAACTGAATTCAGCCACTTAATACCAGCTTCAGGTTTCCTGAACCATTGAGGTCCATTGCATTTGAAATGCTGCATGTGGCACTCTGATCAATGAGAAAAGAAAAAAAAAAAAAAAATCTGTTCTGTTCAGTGTACTATAGAAGGGATTCTGAAGTACGTGTTGCTGTAAGAAAATTGGATCTCAGTGTTTGGGTTTTTTTTAAAGCTGTTTACTTCTCAAAAGCTGTGATTTGACCCTTTACTGCCTGTTTCTAAAAAGGAGGGCTGTAGGTAAATTTTTGCAAGGCTCTGAAACAGACATTGTTGGTAGATCTGCTGAGAGAAAACAAACAAAATACGTTGCAGTAAAAAGTTAGTAAAGATGATAAAAGCCAGTAGAAAATTTGCAACTCATTAGCTAGAAAACAAAAACCCCCACCTTTCTAAAATAGTAATTTGATCTGGTATTATACCTAATAAATGTGTTAGAATGGGAAAGAAAACATTTTGAGAGATACATACATATATTTCTATTTTGTATGCAATCTTTTAAATATTTTTACCATTTTGCTCTTTGCACATTGTTTTGTAATAGAGTTGGAATTCTGTGTGAAATGTGGTCTTTTGAAAAAAACAACCAAATAATTGCAATTTTTTTAACCAGAAAAAAACTGTTTTCTAGAGCTGTATTCATTTCAGACTAGCTTTTTAAAATAGCACTATGTTGATAGACTTTCCTTCTGCCAGTTAAAGACTTTATTGCTGTGCTGAAGCAGCAGAATCATCTCACAGAAAGGTCCCTACTTAATGGTTTTCATCAATATGAAATATATGGGAAGCAGTTTTTTTAAAGTCTTTGGGTTTGAATTTTTATTTTTGTCCTGTATTTTCCTGCCTCACACATTAAAAAAATGTTGTCTTTTTTTAATCAATCTTGTCTTTCTTACAGGCTTGAGAATTCTTATGTTGTTTAGGATCCTTACATTGTAACTGGTGTTTGCATACAAAACCATTGTATGGGGAAAGAGAACACACCACATGTACAGAGTAAAGAATATACTCAGTCTTGACAATGCTCTAATGATGTTGTAGAAGACTATCATTACTGCCATCCAAATGGTTTTAGTAAAGCTTCTTACTATTTATTTAGAATATTCCATGGGAATGTCCCTCCGGGTGCTCCAGTCTTTCTGCAGGTGCTGTTAAGTCGCTGTAAAGCCTTGCCTCTCTCACAAGAAGCAGCAAAAATCACATTTCCTGGGGTACAAGAACAGCCACACAACCCTGAAGACCGGTAGCTTCATGCTAACTCCAGAAAAAAGGATCAGGCAGGAATTAAAAACCAGACCATTGTCCAAAGAGTTCAAATCAAAAAAGGGTTTTCAAGTAAGTATAAATAAAAAAGGAATCATCAATATGAAACATACCAGCTTGCAATCTGTCCTCCCATCATTAACTGTGTGTCTGGATCAAAGGATCTCTTTTGTGGATGCAGATGCATGTATGGGTGTTTGAGAGCCAGTGGCAAGTGGCAGACCACTGGTCAGAAGCCTTGTGAGTCTGTGGTGCCAGAGATCAGAGTAAGTACATATTGTATAGGCATATATCAGTGCATATTCACTTGTAAAAACCACACCATGGCAGCTGACAAAATGGATAAGAGGCCTTGGAGCCATTGTATTGAAATGTAATGTTTATGAATCTCTGTTGAATACTGGAGAGAGTAAAGTCTGGGAGTTGATTATTAGAGTGGCCAAGCGGTCCAGATCAGATCATTGGTCTCATAGTCAATTGAGAGACCTGTTTACATATGTGTGTCTTTGTACCTGGTGCATATGAAGATGATAATATGAGAGACATCTATGGAAAATATTTGTTTTACAGCTAATAGCCATTCATACCACAGAAAAGAATGGAAAGAATATGATTACTGCATATGCTGTGAGTCTTCAGCTGTGAAATGGCAGTATTCCTACTATTAGAAGTGAAAGACTGAACTCTATGTACATATCTATGCATATATATATATATATATATATATATATATATATATATATATACATTCCATCTGGATAAAAGTTACAATTTCTACATCATTCATCATATACAAAGATATACATGTCAGGAAGCTGAGATGGTTCTTTGAGAACACATTCTCTCTTCACTCCTTTCTTTCATCAATGACACCCACAGGTTGGTCAAAGCCACTCATTCACAGGCTTGGTTAAATTTGATGTTAGACTGCTAAAGTGAAACATACCTTAATGTAAGGGAAATTGTACTTTGATGTAAGTTTTTTTCTTTTTTTTTTTCCCACGCATTTATTATTATGAATTTAAGGCTTATGAATTGGTAGGGTACAGAAGTTTCTAAAATCCAGAAAATTTGTGCATTCTTTCTACAATTCATTGTTCCTGTGAATATAAATATGTGTAATAGTTAATAGTGATGGTCTAAAACTTTTGTACTAATAAAGAATGAGGGGGTTGGTTTGTTTTCTTTCTTATTTTTAGATTTAACTTCTGAAGGTTTTTCCAAGTGTTTGAAAGCATTTGGTTGAGTTTGTGCTCTACTTCTTTCTGAATCAGGTATCTTTTCTGTACTCTACTGCGATTCAAAGATCCATAGATCTTTAGAACACTTTCTAAAGAACGGATTACTAAAATAACATGAATTCTCTGGAGTCATAATTACCTGGTAGAGCTGGGCAAAAGATTAATAAAAAATAAAGTGTTGAAGCATACCCTACAGATTTTCAGGGTAAGAACTATCAAAGTCAAACAGCTTTTTCCCTTTGTGTTTCCAGGAAGGGGGTGGGGGTGCGGGGACATGTATTTATCTTTTTTTTCTCTTATTATATCTTTGCAGTTTAAATTTACAGGAATATTTGATGTGATTTTAGTGAACTGTGATGATATGTATTTGTATTGCACGGTATTTGTATCAATATTTGGAAGAATTGCTAGCAAAAAGAAAGATTTTTTTACTATGCATATGTTGAAAATTATGTAAAGTAAAAATAACTCAATCTGTTACATCTAGGGACATTTAAATACAACATAAATACAGCATTTATCCAAATGGAGATGCTGCATAGGAAGCAAATGCATCATTTAATATAAGAAAATTCACTGCACTGATGGACATAAAAGGAGAATCAGGCTTTTGTATGTCTTTTTTTTGGCTGATACCTGGAATCAGATCTTTAGGTCCCAATGAAAATACCAGACAGCAAATACAAGTGTAAATATATACAATGAGAGGGTAAGGAGAAAGATAATATAGAATTTCTATTATTATTTTCTTTGGTGGTCTTTTGTTGTTTGGGTTTTTGCTGTTCTCTGCCTCTTTAGAAGTTTTTCTAAAGTTCTATTTTAGCCTTCTGTGTTTACTTTTTGTAATGGAGTCACACATGATTTTACATAAACAACATTTTTTTGTGATTGTAACTATCTAACTATGTTTACATTCCTTTCATAAGGAGTACACTGTTGATGGACTGTTGGGTTGCCCAGTGTGATTGAAGAGGAGGATTTTCCTCCTCCAATCCATGGTCACTGCTGGAATTCAGTAAATGTTGACGTTTGTAAATAAACTGGGTTTTTTCTGCCTTGGATATCTCAGCATGTGGGTGTCATTTCTTCGTGTCATATGCCACAGTCTTTAGTTCTGTTTTTCCCAAAAAAAACACTTTGCAAAGAATCTGGAAATTATCTTATTTTGACTTTATTCAGAATTTTCAAGTTATGTTGTGTACAAGCTGAAGAAATATAACCGCTCTAGTTTCACCATCCTCATTATTGATATTTCCCCCCTTACATTTAGTCTTAACCTACCCTCTTTTAGTTTAAAACTATTGCCTCATCACTACAGGTCCTACTATATAGTACGTCCCCATGTTTCTTATAAGCCATCTTGAATAATCAAGCCATAATCATGCCTTTCCAGAACCTTCTTTTCTCCAGGCTGGACAACCCCGACTCTCTCAGCCTCTCTCTTCTACCATACCCAAATGATTTGGAGGGCTTGGACTTGGCTTTTCCGTGAGTGAGTGAATGAGTAGGGGCAACATGGTAATAGAGAGTGTTGGGTAAACTGGAAAGGGATGAAAGAGAACAGAGAAAATCTTGGTGGTTTTGTCTTCAACAGTATAACAGTATAACAGCATATTATATCTGAAATTCTTTGAAATTACATTTTTTAACAGAACTAATCTTTATATTAAAAGTATTTATATATTCATGTATATTTGTAAAATATGTCCTTTTATCTTTGAGGAGGAATCTTAATGTCTGGAGTTATCTGAAATACTTGCCCTATCCCATGGCACTATATCTTATTTTTAAACAGCAGTGATGATAATGTTCTTGGCAATCTAACAACTTTTAATCTTAATTGGTTTCAGCTTTCCAGGTACTGGTGAACTGGGATTTGGTTGGTTATTTTATTATTTTTAATAACATTTACTTTTCTTTTTTTTTAAGTTTGTTATAATTAGTCTCAATCAAAACATGGCAGAAACAAGATTAAATAATATTATCTGCATTTAGATTTTTTCATAGCATAGGCTTTTAAGTATTCTATTAGATATTCAGTACTAGTCAAAAACACTACTGCAATTTAAATTGTCCTATCTCTATTAAAGATAGGTCAGAGCTTGAAGGTATTAATGGAAATCTGGAGCTGCTGCTGTCAGTTCAGTCAATCCATCCTCTCAAGAACAATTTCTAAAAATAAACATTTTGTCAAAAAATATTTTACTTCATGCTAAGTCTGTTATAAATTGATTGAGTAATAGGACTATTAATAATAATTATTATTTTAGTGTGGAAACTTTCTCGTTTGCATAATGATGTAACTGTAAAGAGAGACATCACATATTTTTTGCAATGAGTATCACAATAAAGCTTTGAGAAGAAAGTAAATTATGCTTGCTATTTGTTCTGTGACTGATGTTATCTGTTTGTTGTGATTGTGCTACAAACTATATTTAGAAGCTGAAAATAAACATTAACTCCAACATAGATAGCTTTGTCATGACCGACATGTAAAATATTTTATATCCTAAAATTACAGCTTGAGCTTCAAAGTCATAAAAGTACTAAAATATTTCTTGGAAGATTTGAGTATTTACAAATAGTACCTAAAATCTTACACAGGCTCTCTCAAATCACTTGGTTTCAAGAATGAGACATAAAGTAGAAGATATTCTGTGTGTATTTATTGTGATATTTTTACAAATATAGAATGGAAAACAATTATGAAATTTTACAGAAATACAGGAATGAAGGAAATAACCTATTTGCACAACACCCCCCCCCCCCCCAGTATTTAAATAATTGCTTTTCTAAATTTTTTCCATCAAGAATAAAATGTTCTTCATCTTTTATAAGGTCATTTGAAATTAATATTGTGCATACATAAATTGTGGGGAAATACAGGTTAGAATAGTTCTCAAATTTAGGCTTCTCAGTTGGACTCTACCTGAATTATAATAATTTAAATGTGAAAAATAAAGTAATATTCCATTGAAGTCAATGGAGAAATTGGAATTTTATTTCCATGTCATAGAATTTTATACAGGAACTGTGGAGTTAAATTAACTCCTAATTTTATTCCACCAATCAGAAAGAAGAACAATCTCTCATACAACCTCAGCAATATGATGAATCGCTACATTTTATTCTGCAATGATATTGCAATTCATCTCACTGAGATGATGCAAAAAATCACTAGAAGGGTCTATTTCTTTAATGCATTCGAGGGCAAATTCCCCGTTCCAGGGAAATAACATAAGTTCATGGGAAAATTCAAGTTGGACAGGCCTCAGGATTCCCAAAACACAGTCATCTGTGAGGTCAGAAATAGGCTGTTTAGGGTTTGATCTGTCATGGTCTCAAAAACCTTCAAAGATAAAGATTGCACTTATCTTCTGGAAGCCTCTTCTAGTGCCTGTTCTCATAGAGAATAGTTTCTCTCTATACACAGGCTCAATTTCACTTATTTCAGTGTATGGCTGTTATTTCCCATATTCTCACCATGCACTAATGCAGAGACCCTCTCTCTCTCTCGATGAGGTCTTATTAGTAACACTCTCCCTAGCTAGAGGGCTGCTGTTAGATCCTGCTGTTGTCTTTTCTCCAGGCTGAACAAGCCCAGCTTCAGTAGCTTCTTCTCAAAGGGCAGATTCTCCAGTCCCTGACCATATGGTGTCTTTCCACCAAATTCACCTTTGTTTGTAAGTGTATTTTCTCCATTAGGGCCCTCCAAAACTGGATGCTTGAATCTAAATGTGGTCTCACAAGTACTGTGGAACTTTCCTTGATCTACTACATATGTTCCTGTTACTGCAGCCTGGGTTGCTCTTGACCTTCCTTAGTGCTAGGGTACACTGCTGGCTCATACCCAGCTTTTGATCCACTTGAAATTCTTGTGGCTCATTCCTTTGGCCTAGTTAGGCCCCTCTGGATGGCAGACTTGCCCTCAAATATTTTGATGGGTCTGCCCTTCAATTTGTAGTCCTATAGATACTGGCTGCAGGAGTTAATTTTCTTCCAATTATGTTTTTCTGAGTCCTTTAGCTGGTTTTGTGATAAAGTGATTATCACTTTATCACAATATGATTTGTGAAATAGAGAGTTGCATTCCTAGAAATTTGAATAACTGAGCAACTTTCTATTTTGAAAACAGGGTGAGAAAAGAAACAGGGACCAAAAAAAGTCCAGTGACAAGGTAATGTGTTACCCAAAGTTTAGATGGAATATTAATAAATAGAAAACAACTCCCCCACCCTCCCCCAGTACCACCAAATATGTTCATTTTTTATCTTGATTCTGGACCGAGAAAACTAGGATTATGTAGCTCAGGCTGTAATTAATTTGAGGATTTTTTCAGATCTTAGATGACAAGCTTAGTTTGGAAGGGTGAACTCCTTTCATGCTTATTAGTAAAAACCTCAAATTTTTAGCAGAATAAATTTATTTCATTTTTAGTTGAACTGTTGTTCTTCAGTCTGTGTTCTGGAACTTTTATTGACTAGCTGTGCAGTCATCTGTTGCTAAGATGGGAATAAAGCAGACTTCTGCAGTGGCTGTTGCAAATGTCTTTGGTAAAGATTTCAGTCTTATTCAGTAGTAGCTCTGTCACAATTCTCAGCTCTTTCTTACAGTATTTTGTAAATGCTTGCATGCTGTTCAGACACATTCAGGAATGGATTAAAATTCTTACATTTAATGGAACTTTTCATTCACCTCACACCTGGCTGTTTTTAATGATTTTGCTTTTGATTTGCTTTTTGATTTTGAAATTAGGAACTTTTGATTCTCTGGAGAGTTCTTTATGTTCCACACTCAATTCAATAGACACCTGACATAGGTGCCCGTTTATATTTTTGCATCATTAAAAGGCAAGTTTCACACTGTAGCTTGATACTATGGAAAATTATGTGTATCCTAACCAATCACTATAAAATTACATTATAATTACAACTACTACAGCAAAATAAAGACTATTTTATATAAACAAGAACGAAGAATGCAAATGAGATACCTTCTGCTTGAAGAAAATACTGTTTATCACTTTGCATTCTTCACATAGGGTATGACTTGAATATGATGCTAACCTACTGATATGTAGAGCTATTACTCTTTTTCTCCTGTTCTTTTTTACAGGGATTAGTGTAATTCTCTCCTTCAAAAGCTCTGTTACAAACTACTTGTAGAGGTATTATAATGAGCAGTCACCTAATATATCCCATTTTTCTCACGTCTCCAGGCCACTTACTGTTAAGATACATTACCAGCTCAGAAGTTCTGTATCTCAGAAAAATGATGAAGAAAAGCAGGGCAGTAAGAGTTTACAATCAATCCTTCAGAAAGAGACATAATTCCTGAAGAAAATAGTCTGCTTTATAAATTGTAGCTTTGAAAATATTATTTTACTACACAACTGGAAATACATTTATTTTCTAAACTGATTTAATAAATATTTCAATTAATGACATTATGGTTCAGACTTTAAAGGACCAAAGCACAAGATATTTTTACTTTTTCTGTTAACTGAAACTCCATTTTAAATTGCTTCCCATTAACAAATTTTTATTAGCATAATTTCAATGAGAAAATGTTTTTTCTACTGAAAATAGTGTATTGATTTAATTTGATTGAAATCTTTCATATAACCTCAGAAACAGTGTTAAAGAGAATTATTTCACAGAATCACAAAATGTTTTACACCTGAAGGGACCTTTAAATGTCATGTGGTCTAGTTTAAGCAAAGTCAGCTATGGCAAATTGTCCAGAGAGCTCAAATAACTCTAAACATGGAGGCTCCACAACCTCCCTCAGAAACCTTTGTCTGTCATCAGTCATTGTAATGGTAAAAAACTTGTTCCCTGATGTTCAGACTGGACATCCCCTAATTTTGGCTGGTGTCCATTGTTTCTTATCTTGTCACTGTGATAATGAAATGAGTCTGGCTCCATATGCTTTACACCCTCCTTGCAGATATGTGCATACATTGATGAGATACCCCCAGAGCCCTTTACTCCAGGCTAAAAAAACCCAGTTCTCCCAGCCTTTCTTCATATGTGAGGCACTCCAGTCCTGTCATTAACTTTCTGGCCTTGTGCTGGGCTTGTTCAAGGAAGTCTGTACTTTTTCCGTTAATGTGGGCCCCAAAACTGGACATAGTACTCCTGCTATGGCCTCCCCATGCTGAATGAAGGGCAAGTATTGCCTTCCTTGAGGTGTTGGCACTAATATCATCATAATGCTTTTCGGCAAGGCTATATTGCTGGCTCATGTCAAATTTTGTGTCCATCAGGACTCAGGTTTTGCTGAGAAAAGTAGCTTTCCAGACAGTTTGCCCTCAAGTGTGTACCATTATCTGGGATTATTTCTCCCCAGATCCAGAATTTCCTGTTTTCCTTTCTTGAACTTTTGAAAAGCTCCCCACAGAATCTTCCAAATGGGTCTCTGTAGTGGTTAAAGACTGCTGAAAGTCCTGAAATCTTGCATTTTGTCCTGCTCTCTGTTTTCAAGGTTTCAAATTCTGTGGTCACTGCATCCAAATTTTCCCACTGCTTTCACATCCATGTCCAGTTCTTCCACATCCACCTCTGTCAGGAAGTTGTTAGAGCATTCCATAAATTTCCATGATTGTTTGTATGCTGTTATTTTGTCGTTTTAGCAGATATCCCCCATGAAGACCAGAGTCTGTGAACATGAGACTTTTTCCTTGTACTAAGAAGGCCTCAGATATTTTTTTCTGCGTGGTGAGGGACTACAGCCACAAGCAGTCCATGCCAAAGGAGCAGTAAGAACTGGTTGAGGAAAAAAAAAGCAAGACGTGGATAGCAGGAGAAAAAAACCACTAGAGCCCAATATCGACCCTCTGCATCTCCCATTGTTCACCATAATATCTTGGAGGGACTGAGCATAAAATGTGATGAAAACAAGTGGAGTTCACACCAGGAACTCCAGTGGAGTTCTCCACCAGGTGCGGAGATGGGTTGCGCTGAGCTGAACATGGGATAAGGGGCAGCAAAGTATCTCTTTACCTGTTTATTTGAATGACTTATATTTCCCTTCAATACCCAAATCTTAAATTAATACTTTGCTAATTGACAAAAAATAATTTAACTGAATTGAGTCTGATTTCACACTAGCTTTCACGGTGGGGTGGGGGGGTGGGGAGGAATTGAGGAGGCAGACGTTGCATAAATGTAATCACTGAGGAAAACTTCAGTTCTCTTCTATTTTCCTCTATTCCTGTTATGTATTTCACAATAATTGTATAAATAATAAAACGCATTCGTTTGTTACAGCTTTTTTTTTTTCACCCTCATAGAAACATAGTCTAAGAAGTTTCTGATCTCTTTATAGTTATATCCATTTACATCTAACATGACAATACATTGTTTATACAGTCTAATGTAAAAATGTAGTAACAAATAATTTATTGGAATTTTTTTGCCATCTTTTAGTACATAAATATTTTCATGTTACATTGAAATACTACTTAAAAAATGAAATAAAACCAAAAATACAGATAAATCAAAAATTTAAAAAACTATGAATATAAAATTGTAAAAAAACTTAGATACTTATGTGCAAGTGGAAAAAGAGAAAAATGGTGGGTATTTCATAACTGTTCAAGTCCTGAAAATAGCTTGATGCTATTCAGTACATAGATAAGTTCTGGTATATATACATATGTAAGATCAGTTCTGCTACTTATTTATTTTCTTTGTAGAATACTTTAGGATAATCTTATCAAGAACTGATCATATATATATTTAATTTATAGATATATAACTAATTATATTTGAGATAATTGTGTTAAATCTATATAAGTAACCTATATATTATTATTTATTATATGACATATATATAATATGTAATATATAATAGATGTATAAAATATTTTCCCAAGGTAGCCAGATTTTAATATTATAACAAAAACTGGTATAATAAAAAAAGATGTTTACTTTGGATAATTTTGATAACTTTGACTTCCTTAAGTAATAATTTTCTTACCATGAGGTTAAATATTTAATGAGGTGTTCCACTAATCTACATTCTGACAGAACTGAACGGTCTGGTTGGTCTTTGACCAACATAAAATCAGTCTTAGAAAGTTAGCATCAGTATAATCAGAACACAGATTTCTTGACTCTTAAGCATATTACAGTTTCTTATTTATCATGGAAATAGATTGTTTACTTTTTCAGAAAATTTGAGATGCCTATATAAAACATTTTGCTGGCATTCTCTATCTCTGCCTAGTAAAAAACTTATGAAGTCAGCTACTTTATCATTCTTTACATTTGGGACACTAGGCCATGACTGGAATATGGTGTACTCAGCATTACTCACTTGATAACCGGTGCTGACTGACAGATTGAAGTAGCTAGTGCCCTGTGGAAGTAATTTGCTTATTAGCACTGATTTAGACTGAGATTAAATAGACAAAGATGGTTCAAAATATTCATCCTTCTTAACTAAACTCCCTTGAAACAACATAAAACATTGACTCAAAGCATATAGAGAAAAATGTTTCTGCCCTTTCCCACCTCACTCACAAGTGTACTAGGTCTGCCTGGAATGGATTTGATTTTCTTTAAAGCAGCCCTTGTGATGCTGCACTTTGGATCTGTGTCTAAGATATAGTTGATAATACCCCAGTTTAGACTATTTCTTGCACAGCTCTGGCTTTCCACCACCACTGCTCTTTTCAGCAAATAGGCTGAGGTCAGACTAGAGGCTGGGAGGAAGTATCTGCAGGATAACTGACTCAAATTGACCAAAGGGATGTTCCATACTACATGACATCAAGCTCAGCAATTAAAACTGAGGGAAAGAAGGAGGAAAAGACATTCATGGTTATGGTGTTTGTCCCCCCAAGTACCTGTCATCTATCTTACAGCCCTGCCTTCCAGGAAGTGGCTCATCTGACTGCTAACGGGAATTGGTGGAGGATGTCTTAGTTTTGCTTTATTTGTGCGCAAAGTTTTTGCTCTTAAACTTTATCCTGATCAATGAGTCTTCTTGGCTTCCCTAGACAGTTTTTTTCTCAACCTATAAGACAAGGGAGGGAGGCAGGACATGGATAGATGTTTGGCTGTTGGTTAGGATCAACCCAACTCAGCCAGTGTATAAATACTGATCGTTTTCAGCCCTTTAGCTAACAATAACAGCTATGTAGTTACTGAAGGAGCGATTGTGTTACACTTGCAATACATCAGCAACACATGGTTTATATTTTCCCTTTGTGGTCTAGTTTCACATTTATTAACTGTGCTTTTAATTGAGCATTTTATCTGAGTGATATCTAGATCTACATCACGCTATATTGTTAACTTTTTTCTTTACCTAATTAGATAATCATAAAATTACATTTTTGGAGTAGCTCATAGTTCATATACTTTTAAAAATCAGAGTACATTATTACTGATTACAGCAGAAAGCTCTTCAAAAATGTGAAAGATTTCATATTTTCTGAGAAAGGCAAAACCACATCATAATAAAGAATAAATTATTCTTTAAAGTAAAAGAAAAGAAAAGAAAAATATACTGATGAATACATAAGAAAAAAGACTTAAACCAATGTAATTGCAAAATATTTTTTGATTCAGCTTCCTCAATTGACTAAAATCTCCATTTAACCAGATGCATTAGTAGTTTAAAATGCATCAGTGTTAACAGAAGAATTCTACGTACTGAGAACTTCATGAGCTCCATGGTGTGATAAAGATTTGTTTTCTGTTAAGTTAATGGCTCTATTTACTAAATATTTTCATATTTCTTATGCATTTTGGATGATTAAAAATTGGACAATTTGCAAGCTGAAAATATTTCATGCATCAAATACATTTTTTCTTATTTACATATTATTAAAGCAATTTGCAAAGAAATAAAAAGCAATAAGCTTCTATAGCTTTACATTCAAGATATAAAATGGCAAAATTAAAGTTATACATACAAGCCATTGCTTTGATGACTAGCCCATAATTAAATTACAATCTACTGGTATTCACATAATAGACATAACATTCAGTCCTTGTTTCCAAAACTTTGTGTGCATATGCACATCTGATCACTGAGTGCAAAGCAGCATTTGACCAAGTTCCAATATTAATATGTTGATCAACTAATTTGTTCTGAGTCTGGGAAATTTTAGAATGTTCAGATTTATTTATTGGGATACATACATACATACATACACACACACGTATATATATGTATATATACTCAACACTTAGACAATCCCTAGCACTGTTACTGGATTGTAAAGAGATTAATTTATGGTCTTAACTGATGTTTGATCTGATAAACATTTGATAGCAATAGAAAGTTATGCCAATATAGTTATATTGAAGTGGGTTAACTCTAAATAATATGAAGCATATATTTTAAATCATACTTACCAGAGGGCAATGGCAGTAAACAAACTGTTAATCACAGTTGAGAAGATAGACTTTTCTCTGAAAGACAGTTTTAATGATTTTCTTTTTGTTTCAATTAAAATCTGCCTTGAAAACTGAGAATGGTTACTGATTTGGTCTATGAAAGTTAAAGATATATTGCTTTGTATGGGCCATGATTTGAGAAACTTTCATATCAATGTAAAAATATCTGTTAAGCATGCCATTCTTGTCTAAAAATGTCCATTAATAGTCTATTATTGATGGCTTTATTAATTTTACAGACATTTTTGCATTGGCTTTTTTAACCTGCAATTAAAATATCAAAACCTACACATTTGAAGATATAATGGGAATTTTTTAGGTGCCCCAGCATTGCAAGAATCTAAACAATTCTATTTAAAAAGTAGTAAAAGTTATCAGAGTTGTAAACTCTATGAGAAATTCAAAGGCATCTGGCCAGGCTACATAGATGGGACTAGATCAACAGATTGAGGCTCAACAAGATCAAGTGTCAGATTCTAGACTTTGGCCAAAATAACCCCATGCAGCGCTACAGGCTGGGGGCAGAGTGGCTGGAAAGCTGCCCAGCAGAAAAGCATGTGGGGGTGCTGGCTGGGAGCTGCTGAACAGCTGGGAGCAGCTGTGCCCAGGTGGCCAAGAAGGTCAATGGCATCCTGGCCTGTATCAAGAATACTGCACCCAACAGGAATAGGGAAGTGAGTCTTCTCCTGTAGCAGCATTTCTGAGGCCACACCTTGAATACTACATCCTGTTCTGGGCACCTCGATTCAGAAAGGACACTGAGATGCTGGAGCAGGTCTAGAGAGGTCCAAAAACAGTGGTGAAGACTCTGGAGCATATATCCTACAAGAAGTGGCTGAGGAGCTGGAGCTGTTAAGCCTGGAGAAGAGGAGGCTCAGGAATGACCTTATCACTCTCTACCACTGCCTGAAAGGAAGTTTGTAGTCATGTGGAGATCAGCTGCCTCTCCCAGGCAATTAGTAATAGGATGAGGACACAGTCATAAGTCGCACAAGGGGAAGTTTAGGTTGGACACTAGGAAGAAATTCTTCACAGAAAGGTTGATTAGATATTGGAATGGCCCTCCCAGGGAGATTATGGTGTCACCATCCCTGGTGTTTAAGGAAAGACTCTATGAAGTACTCAGTGTCATAATCTGATTGACAAGGTGGTGTTGGATCTCAGAGATTTTTTTCCAACCTAATTGATTCTGTGACTCTGAAAAGACAACCTTTTCTAAAAAAAGGATATATTTTACAACGTAGAATTAAACCAAAAGCCAATTTTTATTTCAAATATAATTCTAAATAGGGATGTTAGACATTTGTGTGTTCAAAACAATTTCAGGTTCACGTATACAAGATCAGATAAAATGCAAACTCAGATTCTCATGCATGGGTAAATCCTGGAGGTAGCTCTTCTACTATACTTTATTTCAGAACACCAGATAGCAGAAGTTGTTTTTCTCTATGAAATGGTCCTTCATTTTGAAGGTTAGAACTCGTGATTATATCTTAAATGTTCAAATTTTGCTGCTAATTGAGGACAAGCATTAGAATACAATGCAATATTTTAGTAAAAGAAATTATATATTTATCAGGTAAGAGAAACTTTTTACACTTCATATGTAAATAATCAGAGGTTGAAAACTTCATATTAATCTCAATGGTCTCAGACAGATTACCTGTTTGGTCTTATCTCTTGATACTTCTGCTGCCATTTTAACATAACCCTGTTTAAGTAGGTCAAAAAGGGTAGACAACATAACATCTCATTTCTTAACTTTTTTTTTTTGCAACTATATGAAGCTCATACATTTTGAAACTGAATAGCATTTTATTTCTTGTCTGGACCTTTATAGTCTCTGGGAGTTGCACATAATTATGTTTAATCCTTTCCAGTGCTGACTCAGTACTATCTCAGTATGGAGAGAAAGCTGTTTCTCCTGGGTTTGTTCTCCAGTCTTCCCTTTTTTAAAAGCTGCAGGTAAGTAATCTATACTTCAAAAAAGGATGACCTTTGCTTGATTTAAATGGAATCTTTCTTTCAATATCCGAAATGAGAAGGTGATTAAAGTTTTGGTAGATTGGTAAGATGTATTTTAAAAGCAGATAAGCTTAAAGGTCAGACACTGTCAAATGAAGGATTTTGACTTTTTAATATTTAAATACTTCATAAGAATCATGGTTTATGCATGCCTGGCACTCTTTTGAGTTCTAAAATAAAATTGTTCTGCATTTTCACGAGATTACCCTTGAATGTTAGCTACATTTTGATATTGCATGAGCAATTACCTTGCAGCATTTGCTCTTCCTGATTCATCTGAGGCAGGAATTTTCCTGTTCTTTCTGTCATATAATTGAAAAATAATATTTCAAAATAACATGAAGTACCAGCTGAACTAAAGCATAGGCTCCTCTTTCTTATATTAATTTATTATCGCTTTTCAGATGACTTAAATTCAGGATTTTTTTATTGTGACTTATAAATTACTGTCAAACAAAATGCAACATTTTCATAGTGTATTATTTTGAGTGTGATTTATGTGTTCTAGCAGAATACCTTTTTTTGATGTAGAACATGAGATTAAGAGAGGCCATCTGAGTTATGAAACCAAAATTTGTTGGAATCATAAGGAAATAACTGATAATTTTTACCTGTATAAGAGACCACCAATAATCCAGAACTATAAGCAAAAAGGAGTTTTTTTAAATATAAAAGATTAAAAAACCCCCATCTACTGATATTTTCCTATGTCAATCTTAATGACATAAAACTATATCTGGAGGATGCTAGAATATAAGAAATCTGCTTTTCTATATTTTTTTTCAATACATACCTCTTCTTTATTTTTATTTATCTATAGCAATTTAATCTATGACAATGTCATAGTTATTTCAGATGTTTATGACTGATGAAAAATAAAGGAAGATTTATCACCAAACTTCAGAAGTACAACTTTGGTGATACCAAAGAACAATTTGTCTTCCTTCCTTTACACTGAAATACATGCATTTTGAAAGGATTAAAACAGAAAAAAAAAAATTAAAGAATTTGACAGATAAAAAAAATATGATAAATATATAACACCCTCAAAGACCAGTTGTCCTTCAATTTTAGAAAGATAAACAATTTTTGAAGCTTAATTTTCCCTGTTCTACCCTTTTCAAAAAGAATAATTTTAATCAATCTCAATTTCTGTCAGCCTTGCTACTCATTTCCTGGAGTAATCTAAGTTTTCTTTTCAACAACACCGCTAATAGAAGTAATAAATTATATATTTATTTTGGACTAAAATGAGAATTTCATTATCATCACAACCACTATGTTTTCCAGCTTTGGTATAAGTGAGTAGTGCTTTCATGGGATACACACTACTAAGGTAAAAACAGTAAGCCTTGCTGTTGTTCTGCCAGTTGTTTTAGATTGTTTTCCAGAACTGTCTATCAATTGGATGATGCTTTCTGTAGGAAATAAAAGTTTTCAATTTTCATGTATTTTCACTCTTTTTTTTTTTCTTTTTTTTTTCTTTCTCCCATAGATATGATGTTTTATAGTCAATACAGGAGTTCTAGAGCAAATTTTCTGTCTTAGAAATTTTAAGTTTTACTGTCACATAAGAGGTATTTCACCTAGTTTTGATTCTATTCTTGTTACCTTTTTTTTTCTTTAACACAGAGACACTTCTTTCATGTACATTATTTTCCCCTTATTTCTCTTCTTTCTAAAGGATTCAACACCTCTGGTCTAACTGTAGTTGCTGTTATTAGGACTTTCCATTAAAGTCTCTTCATGTCCTGAATCATGATTTCTAATTCTCCATTTTATTTCTAAAACTAGGATAGAAATATCATAGTTGCTTCTAATCTCACATTCCCAGTTTACCGGATGAAATGGCTTCTTTATTTGTGTTTATCATTTTCAGTCTTTCCCCTTAAAATTTTATTGTTTCTTCATCTATGACTATGTTTCCTTGGTTTTTGTTTTTCTTTTGTGATGTGGGGATTTTTGGTTGTTTTGTTGTTGGTTTTTTTTTTAATCACTAGATTGATTCCTGAGGATATTTCTTCTATCTACTCACTTAGAGTTCAGTATTTAGCAAAATTAATATCTTCAGGGTAACTACTTGAGGGGAAAAATAAGTAGCTTTGGTTTTCAACCATTTTTTACCTTCTATATTTTGCCAAACCCTCTCATTCTTCTATAATCTAAGAATAGGAAAAATCCCACTAAGAAAACTTTTAGTTCCTTAAGTATTTACCCAGGTTATATAAATTTATCCTTGACCCACATAAAAAGAAAAAAAAAATCTGAATTCACACTCTGAACACAAAATTGTTTTCTTTTTGCCACCAGGTTTCTTTTCAACCACAGAAGAATACCATAAATAGCAAGTCCCATGAGGCAGGTAGTAGTAATTTTGCCTACTGTAAAATGTTGAAAATTTGATGTCAAAACAAAGTCATAACTTTGCACAATTATCTGCTACACAATTAACAGTTTTAATGGATCTCTAGTTTAGTCATTTCCCACGTGGTCTGTTTAATTAACCCTTAACAAAAGAGACCAGCACTTCAGAGTCTCAAATAAACAGAGAAGGAAAAAATATCTGCATAAACTGTTTGCAAAGACATTAAAAATGTCATATGTATCTAGATGTAACTTAGCTAATGGACTTTGTTTTCAATTCTGAACTTAGATTCAAAGAGTATAATTAAATCAGCTGCTCTTTAGATGGGAGGCTGAGAATGGCACTCTGGTCAAACTGAGAGAACATTATACTATAGCAAGGGGAAATGTCTGAATTCTATTTATCCTTGTGTGAAAGCATAGATACAACTCTTCATCTATCTTTTTTCCCCTGACTGCAGGTGAGTAAAGAGCTTTTATTTTCCTAATAAAATTTGACATGCTGAATTATTAACATTGCTAATAATCTGTGTTTTGGGACTTTAATCTCCTCTAGAACCACCGCATTTAAAAGATATAGAAGACAAGAAAACATATGTTTGAAGTGGTGAACTTCAGAAATGTTCATGAAACTGTGCCAAACCATGAAATATCAAACTATGGAATGAGTAATGTGCAGTACAAATACTGAGTTGCTTCTCTATTACCACATATCTATATTTTAAGTAATATTTCCTGTCTTTCTTTTCACTTTTTTTATATTTTAAAAAATATTCAGCCTGCACTAACCTCTCCAGACCTCCTGTGCGGTTTTTTCTCTTTTTTTTTTTTTTTTTTTTTTTTTAATTTCTTTTTTAAAAATATATTTTATTTTCTTAATCTTCACTCTTCACTCTGCCCTATCATTTTTACCCATCAGGTGGAATTGTTGGTCTTTGAACACCAATATGACTTGATTCATGCTTTCTCTTTGTTTATCTGTGCTCTGCAACACAAAAGAACAGAGAAAAAAAAGACTGCTATCCTTAGACACATGTTGAAACTCTATTTGCTTTAGCAGTATTTAAAGAAGCTTACACATGGTTTCACTGTCAAAATTTTGTGCATCCACAAGCAATGTAGAAGCAGCAGCAGAGGCAAATGAGATAAAACATAAAGCAATAAGGGCATTAGGAACAGAATGGATCATAAAATTTTTACTCACCTGTACTTTCAAGTAATGTAACTATGCTATAGTTTAGTGTATTTTCCCCTTGATCCAGCTTGTTTCTACAGCTTTGTATATCTAAAGGAAAGGAAAGATAAAGGCAGCATGAACATATATGAACATAATGAAGGGAATACTCCCTAATACACAGTATCATATGAGATGAAGAAAGATTGTGCCCTACGGTTTTATTTTCTGTAAGAATCAAGTGAGTCGAGTTTGCAATTATTAGATACATATATTAAATTATTTGAAAAGGTATAGAAAAACCACATTTCTTTGAAGATCATCTAAGCTGGGGTTTTACGTTCATTTTCATGATGTTTTAGCAAATAGAGATGAGTTTATTTGGAATGGATTTTTATTGTGCCATTATGCGGTTTTTAATAGACTTTTCCTCTCTCAAAGTAGTAATGGAGTAATTGATCTACCTGTGACATATGATTATAAAGTACAAAAGTGATTATTCAGTTTATAAATAGGAAAGTTGGGTATATTAATTGGACTCAGTTTGCAGGGCCTATCCTTTACTTGTATTTTCTTTTTTCTGTTTTTTAAAATCCAAATAGAAAATAGATGAGAAAACTTTCAGGGGGAAAGAAAAAAAAAAAAAGTGCTAGAAAGAACCTTGCTTTCAGAAGCCCCAAGAAAATAACAGCTGTTTCAAATTAACAGGCTGGAAAAAAAATTCCATATGCTTACAAAACAAACAAAAAACATAAACAAACAAACAAAAGCAAACAAAAAAATCTTAGGCAATCTTCTCTGTGCTGCCATGGTGTTCTGCAGGCACATCCCACAGTCTGTAGCTCAATTCTACCTTGTATCTCTCTCCACACATGACCTACAGGAGCTTCCACTATCTTTGTCCTAGCAGCTATGTGGAATTAAGTCAAGATGGTGAAGTCCTTTTTTCTAGGTAAAGCATCTTCTTTTTTTTGTATAATTTTGTTGTTAAAATGGCTGCTGTTACTGTGCATTTCTTATTCCATTGCCTTTTTGCTTTCAATAAATTGCTATCTCAACCCACAGTCTTTGCATCCATCCCTCTCATACCAGAAGGGGTGTGAGAAAGGGGATTGGCTTATTTGGAGTTTAATTTCCAGCTGATATTAAACCCTCATAGTCGTAGAGAAGTATATATTCTCTGTAAATATATGGTATTGTGTAATCATAATTCATGCCATAAATTTCATATATTGAAGAATAGAGATAGGGGTTACCTGCCCTTTTCTTTACTCGCATTTTTGTCTCTGACAAAAGCTGTAAAATAAGGGGACATTCTCAATTACTTCAACTGAGGAGAATTGAAAAAGTCTGGGATATTATAATGATTAGCAGAAAGCTTTTTCTTTAGGTGTAAAATTGAATTTTAAAAGAAGTGAGTCGTCAGACAGATACCTCAATAATAGAGTATTTAGCCTTTCCTGGAGAGTGATGGCTTAGCAGTGTGAGCAAGTAGCTTGAAATCTTTAGTACGCCTGGAGCTCACAGAATCCACTTGCTGAATCCTTCATCTTTATATCTTCAAGGTAAGTAAACAAATTTCAAGCAGCTTGATGTACACACTATTTTTCCGAAGTCTATAAAGTCAAGGCTAGACTTGAGGGCTGCGATGCATTTTTCCATATCCATCTGCATTCATGCCACAAAGAAAATTATTAAAAGTTTTTAAATATTACTGGATATAAATATCTGACAGATCTGGGACAAGGGATTAATTGGGATGTCTCCTGGGAAAATGATTTTGTATTCTAGTGGACAGTTATCTTCATTCTCAAAAGAAGGACCAAAAAGTCAGTGAGGGAAATATCCATTATCAAAGGCTACATGAAACTTTTGTAACTTAGTGAAAAAATGGTAAGGATTGCTAGGTATACATTTGATTTATATATTTTTTTTTAATGCAAGCTAATTGAAGGATAACAAAGACACTATTTAAAGAACTTGAAAAAGGAGGTTCTTGACTACTATTGAGAACTACAGGAATTAGAATCATATTTCTAAAATCTTTGAAAAGAATGCATTAAAATTCTGAAAACTTTCTTTTTTACTCAAATGCTACTGCAGTGTTTTATGGAGATAGAGGTATCAGATTAAAACTTCATTCAGTGTTCGCCTTTGAGTCAATTTAAGTCAATTGAACCAAAATGTCTTTAAGTTAATCCCAAATGGAGTTAACGTAAATCAACCAAAACAAGGACACTGTAACTTTGTGAAGACTTGATCTTGATGCTGATTGGTGTTGACACTTTATCAATGTTTCAAAAGTTTCTTGTTTGCCATCTTTTCCAGCTTGTTATTTTCTTTCTTTATTGATTTCAATTAACATTTTTCCATGAGTTTCCACTCTCCACAAGCATATATCTATAAACAAATAAAATAGTAGAAACCCTCATAACCCAGACCTGCAAACCATTTCCAGTCATTAATAGTCACATCTAGTACCTATGAAAAACAACCTCTTTTCTTTTAGTTTGTTTTGGTGTCTTTGGATCAATCACTGGATATGCACATGAATATCTAAAATTAAAATCAAACGCAGATACATTTTAATAGGTACTAAAGTTCAGGCCCATCAGTTACTCTGATGCTTAATCCAGTTTTTCAAACATTGAAATGACTGGAGTAAAGTGTGTTTTCTTCTTTCAAAGTTAGCAATGACAATTATGTTATTAACAGGCCTTATGTAAAAAATAAGTGAAAAATCAATGAAGAAATTTGACTATTATATCTTTAAATACTTTTTCTAGTCAAATGGTGTGATACAAAATGGTATAACACAGAGAGTGAACAAAAAAAAGAAAAAATTATAAAAAAATGTGTGCTGGGCCAATAACAAGAAGGTTGAATTTTCTACCAGTACACTACTGCTTTACTTTACCTGAAACTGAACCATTTCTATTTTTGGTGAAATGTTTTAATATTAGCAGTTTGCCTACTACCTCTTCAAAATAAACATGTTTATTAATTATAAAACTCTCTTCAACACCTATGCATTTCTTCTATGAAGACCTTTATGTATGAATATTCTCTCCAAGTCTTTTATTTTTCTAAATAAAGAAGATAAAAATGTTTGATCTTCCAAGGTAGTTGTCAAGAACATATTATTACAAAAATTATGAGTTAATAACAGGCCAGAAAAACATCATGTGAAAATACAAGTTACATTTTGAACAGATCCCATCTAAAGTCATAGGCCAAGCAATGTAGGTTAGCTGTCCTGCTGACAGTTAAACTTACTTAGCAAAATCAATTTTCTCATGACTCAGTTTTTGTAACTGTGCAGGAAGGATCCCTCCTCCGTCTTTTAGCAAAGATCCCAGGACACTAAGGGCTAATTGGCAACTTGTCTCCACAATAATGTTCATAAGAAATGCTTGGGGATGAGCCCAGAGAAACACTGAAAACATGTATAAAACAAGGATACAAGGAACCTTTTATAGAAGCAATATAACAGCATTATTATTAATATTTTTCTGTATTAATAGTTTAGACCATTCAAACATTCTTTGGACTAGAGGTAAATTCTATGCTCAGATTTCCTCTTTCCACACAGAACATGACAGAACTGATCAAAGTTAAAACTGAAATGCAGTTCATGTTTTTTATATTCTTATTTTCCTGTTTTTATGGACCACCACTTGAATAAAGCAAAAAATTTCTTATCACAAATTGATTTGATATTTTGATTTACTTTGAAAAAGAAAGTGGCAGTATTTGCTCAGAATAATTATTTAAATCTGTGCTGTATGTTTTCACTAAGCTTATCTCCTCTACTTAAGTGGCTGATTTCAATAAATGTACAAAAATTGGTAAAACTAATAGGAATATGAAAGTATTTTTAAAGCTGTAAATACAAAACGATTGTTTATGTTTGGAATACAGGACAGCAACATTATTTTCTATATAGAATTATTACTAAGGTATTGTAAGTTTAGGTGAATAAACTGTAAGTATATATCAAAAGTTCCCTTCATATCTGTGAAAATGACACTGCTATATTAAATTTTACTGAAAAGGGCAGTAATCTGAGGGAAAACCTGTATGATTGAAAGTAGCAAAACATCCTTTTTGTTTTGATTTGCCTCTTATCTGCCTCAAAGCCCACTTTGTAGCCTCTTTGTGATGATAGTCAAACTCCCTCTGTATCAGCCATTAAATGTCCAAAAAGTCACCTCCTCCCCTGGGGACCACAAACTGGGCCTCAGCAAGGCATCTCCACAAATGGGTAAATGTTTTGAATCATTAATGATTAATATTTCAGTCTCTCACACCACTCCAGTGACTTGAAACTTTTGCTAATTTCTCCTCTTCTGCTGCTCCCTCCAAATCTTCTTCAAGGATGGTGATTTTCACATAGTGGACCAAAGAACAAAAGAGAGAAGAAAGAGGAAAGACAACACAAATCATTGTGCAACACAGTGTGGTTACTGAAATGAAAATGAAACAGTGAGCATCAGGAGAATAATCATAGGGTATGATTAGATTGTAACGATAGGATATAACTTGATCTGAATAGTTAAAATCACATCCTTCAATATTAAGAAAATTGCGAACTCAAAAATCACTATTTAATAGTGACACAAATCCAATTCTCATTAGCCACAGCCCCCCACCTCATAACTCCCAAAGACTGGAGTGTTCCTTAATGGGTGGTAGGTGTGAGGGATTCCTCAATACTGTGTCTCTTGGATGTGTGACCAGTGTCTTGAAATTAGCCATAGAATTAAACAGCAGGTTCTGATTTTTAAATTCCATAGAAGGGAACCCCAACAGCCAAATCTCAAGGGTCTTCAGGTGCCATAGTAAAATTGATTACCTTTGCACACTAGATTGTTTGAATGGGTTTGTTGAGGAGGTGTGTTATTAGGGTTCTCTCTCAACCCTATCCGCATTTAGTTGGACCAATTTTATAGCTAGTGTTTCTGCTTTGGTAGGTAATTCCATACACAATGAAAAACTAAATATTATTGTAAAAAAAATCTCATATATATTGGGGGTCTGCTATAGGCCTCCTAGCCAGGACAATGATGCAGATGAATTATTACTTTCAGAACTAAGGGAAGCTTCTAAGTCAATTGTCCTTGTCCTTATGGGGTGTGCTGGTTTTGTTAAATGCACCTGTCCTGGGGTGCATCAGGCACATCATCACCAGCCAGGCAAGGGAGGGGATTGTCCCACTCTTCTCTGAGCTGCTACAGCTTCACCTTGAATTCTGTGTGCAGTGTTGGACACTGCAATGTAAGGATACAAAACCGTTAGAGAACATTTAAAGGAGGGCTACAAAGATGGTGAAGGGCCTTGAGGGGAAGTTTTATGAGAAACAGCTGGGTTCACTGGGTCTGTTCAAGCTAGAGAGGAGGAGACTGAGGGAAGATCTCCATGCAGTCTACAACTTCCTCATGAGGGGAAGAGGAGGGGCAGACACTGATTTCTTCTGTGTGGTGACTGGTGAGAGGATGTGAGGAAATACCCCGAAGTTGTCAAGGGAAGTTTAGGTTGGATATTAGAAAAAAGTTCTTCACCCAGAGGCAACAGGCTCCTCAGGGAAGTGGTCACGGCATCAAGCATGACAGAGTGCAAGAAGTATTTGTACAATGCTCTCAGTGGTGTGACTGAAATGGTGCTGTGCAGGAGTGGGAGCTGTACTTGATGATCCTTGTGAGTCTCTTCCAACTCAATTTATTCTCTGATTAAAATAAATATGCTTGAAATGTGAAGTAATTTTTCAATTTCAAACTCAATTCTCAAATATTTCTATATGTAGAACTTTCCTTGAAAGCAATATGCTTTTGTGTGTGAAATGGCCGGGATGATCAGGTCATTGATATTGCTTGCAAAGACTATTGACATCAGTGGAAATCTGTCCACTGACTTTGCTGGAAAACAAAGTAACAAACTTGGATTTCTTCATTAAATACAAAATCATTTCAGGCAAGCAATCTAACTGTTTAAATACTTAAAGGAAATCAAACATCATGAATTAATTTCTGCCTTCCAAGAGAGTTTCTATTCACCTCACCATACTAAATTTTGTCTTGAGAAAATGTACACTTTGGTGAAACATGGATTGAAGTTATGATGAAGAGTGAACACTTAACTACCTAACTGTACCTCTCCTCAACTTCTTTGTACCTGCTTTGTTCATATCAGGCCCTTTTCCTGTATCTAGGCAGAATAATATTATTTCTGCCTTTTGCAACTCCTTTGATTCATGTCCCTCAGTTTTAGTTGTATGGGTATTTAGTAACTAACCCATCATTCTGAACTGAACCGATTTAGCTTGAAATAGCCCTGATTGGAAGGAAAATTAGCCTGATTAAATCCCTTTCTAGAAATGGCTATTATTTAGCTAGAAAATATTAATTTCTTCTTTCACTTGGATTAACTGCACAGCACCTTTATACACACATATATTTTCTCCATACACTTAGGTTTGCCCTTACCACTCAATTGTTTTGAGAAAGAAAAGGATTACAGGAAAGCAAAAATATGATCTGACAACTTCTGTATTAATATCACTGAGTGTGAGAAGGTTTGATATGCACAAAAGGGATGTGTACGAAAAGTTGAGCTAAGTACAGTATTTCCAACTCTATCTTTGCTATGTAATACACCAAAATTGAAGTGTATAAGAACCTCACAGGAGAATACTTATGGAAATTACTATTGTGTTTACAGCACTGATTTTATTAACAAAAGCTTACCTTCTGTAAAATGATGAAAGAATTTATGCTTCAGAAAGAAATTTTAGAAAGGAAGAATAAAGAAAGAACATGAGAATTTTCATTATCATTCTTAAATTACCTTTTAGAATTCAATAAAAATGTAGGAATACCCTCTCTTATGTTTTGCAGATATAAAATATTTTGAAATCAATGGAGTTCCTTTGGTATAAAAATCAGAATTTACTTTAAATTCAACAGTTTTCCTCCTTTCTGGAGCATTAATCTTCTGGAATTCCATAATTTTGGAAAGGGTGCATAAATTCATAGAAATATAAAAACGCAAGCTAAAATCTATTTTTAAATGTTTGTAAATAATTAAACTTTCTAGGTAAAATTATAATTTTTAGTAGAATTCAAGAATAGCATTTTACTGCTTGTCACATTTGTATTTTTTGATCAGTCTCCTCTTAGACCACAGTTTTTAAATCTTTATGCATCAATATAAATATTTTAGACCATAATATTCTAACAGATATCCTAGTACTAGGAAAAATGTGCCCAAGAATTGAATGCATAAAAATTAACATGAAATTATTCAAAGCAGTGTTTTACATATATTTTTTTTCAAACAAAATGCATCACTGTTCCACCCATACTTTGCAAATCTGCTGTGATAATTCAATTACAAATGACAGTGACCTCTGTTACATTCTAGGATATGCTGATAAGACCTTCAGTGTATTTTATAGTCTACAGAAAACTTTAAATTAGAATTATCCGGATTTTTCCTTTAATCACATTTAATTACCTATGGCAATTCCTCAATTATGTACTATTTCACCAATTTTTGGGGTTTTTTTCTGACAATGTTGTGGCCCTGCACTTACAGTCGCTGTTTGTTATCCAAATTCTGTGCATTAGTATACAGATAATCCAGGCAAGTCTTTCAACACATACCCTTCTAAGCAGTCATGTCAAAATCCCCTTGTAACCTTCACTTATGTATGTTTTCTCCTTTAGTACCATTTCATCATGTACTTCTGGACTTCCATTCCCATCCTTTAATGACCCTTTGTTTAATTCATTCTGTAGCTACAAAGTCTATTTGCTGATCTGTCATCTTGGACACCAAGCAAATTTTGACAATCATTTATATGCTTGCAGAATTCTTGTGGAAGAAAGTATTTTCTGCCAAAAAAAATCACCTGTCACTGAAATAATAACTTGACAACACTTTGCAATTTCCATACAGTAGAACCTTGGATATGTTTCCATTTTTCATCTTTGCCAGAAAAATAAATTAAAGACACCTGAAGGTATCTGCAACTTTGAAGGTTAATGGAGTCCTCTGAATACTTGAATAGACAGATATTTTTGATGCATGTTTTTAGTGGAGGTTTATTACTGCTGTAACATGCTCTACTCTTAATAATATTAAGCAGACTTCAGCCTGGATATACCTTTTTATTCAGACCATGACAAAACTTTATGACTTATAATATTTTAATGCAAGCTAATATCCATTAACCCTTATTTTAAAAATCCTTTTTCCAAATATTTTTGCACTGAATATTTGTTTTTAATACCAATCACAATCTTTCTTACTTACAACTCATTCTCTATGTAAATTCAGATGTTTTTTTGTCAGAAAACATTGTTTTTAGAATCATATATTTAGAGTTAACTGATTAAAAAATGGAAAAAATACATTTCAGCAGTTCCTTGTAAAAACTATTCACAGAGTAACAGAAGCTCTATTATAATGTCTTCATTCCTTTCTTTTTTTTTTCCGCATGTTTCAAACTTCTTTCTGAAGTGACACTTCAGAATTTTACTACAAATGGATGAAGGACATAAATGTCACAAGTATTTAAATAGTTCCTAAACCCAAAGACCCTAACAACAACAAGAGGAAATGTGTAGCAGATGTTGCAAGCATGGAGTTACTGCAAGAACACTAAAGTTCACCCAGATATTCCTTATGAAGGCTGCACTGACTGAGTTAACATATTGGAGTCAAAAATATAATACCAATGGGCATTAATGACACGTATTTAATATACATATTTATGAGTGAAAGGTAGATGTATATTTCTGAATACATTGATATTGCAAGGTTCTTTATGTGCCTTACATACAAAGGATACAGCTTTATTTTCCAGTTTTTTTCATACATGTGATTTTACATTATTTCACTGTGCATAATAATCTTGAGACTTAGTTGGACTTTTTTGTGTGTTTTTTTCTTCTTAATATTGTCATGTTTGAGCTTAGAGAGATGATCACACCATTGTTTCACTTATACTGTCACTAGAAGCAATGAGGAAAAACTTTAGTTGGTTTGCTTATCATGATTACATATAGAGAAAAAAAAGATTGATCCATTTTTTTAATCTTCTGAACCATTATACAAAAAACTTAAGAAACGTAAGATGAATTTAATCATTCCTATTAAAAGATAAATTCATGAAGAAAATGTCTTTTCTATGAAGATATGAAGTGTAAATATATTAAATTAAAATTCAGAATGCAGATATTTCATTGTAATCGCAATGACAATTTGTTTGAATGGTTTTACTTTTTCCTTTTTTTAATTTCCAGGAGTCATTATCCAGCTTGCTCCTAAGTTTGATTTTTTTATTATTGTCTTGTTTCATTATTGACAATTAATTATAATTTATTTATTTAATTCAGAAAGTCCCTTCTGGATAATGGGTATACCTCTCTCAACTTATCACAAAATAATAGGAAAGAATGCGCTGCACAGAAAGAGAAACAGTAAATTTATATGTATATGTATTTAATGACAACTCCAAAAATATATAATATCAGTCACTTGTGCACAAATATATTTATTCTTCACTCAGGTAGATAAAAACTACAAAAATTCTGCATCAACAGTTTTGTATTTTGTATTAGCTATTTCTGTTCTGCTGCTGAAAACCAAAGGTCCACATCTTTAGAAGAGCCCTTGCAAGTCAAAAATCAGTTGTTTTCTGAAGAAATACAATGTTATATTAGATGTGTTAACTTTCCTGAATCAGAACATAGTCTACTGACGTGTGTGGATTTTAAGTCTTAAAAATCAGGTTTTCCAAAGAAAATTTCTGCTTTCCAGGTTGAACACAGCCAGCAGCCAGAAAACCACCCTGATTTTCACTCATTCCTTCCTCACAGTGGATGGAAATAAAAGATAGAAGGAGGGTGAAAACACTGATGAATCAAGATAGAGACAGTTTAATAAGAAAAGCAAAAGCTGCATGTGCAAGCAAAGCAAGATTAGAAATTAATTCACTCCTTCTCATAGGCAGAAAGTTATATCATGTCCTGGAAGCAGGACATAACAGTCAAACCACCATAGCAAACCTCTCTTCCTCCTTTTCCTGAGTTTTTATTGCTGAGCATGGTACATGTTCATACTTATCCCTCAAGTCAGTTGAGTTCATCTGTCTCAGTTGTGCTCTCTCCCAAGCTCTTACCCAGCATACTCACTTTGAGGGAGGAAGCAAAGAGGGAAAGTCTTGATGCTCTGCAGGCACACTAGAATCCAAAACAATGGTGGCTACCAACACTATACCGGAAATGCAAAGTATGACTGCTGTGAAGAAACTTAACTTCATAACTTCATTCCAGCCAGACCAAGTACATGCATTCTTTCAAAATAGTTCTCATTCAGCCTACACTTGATTACAGCTCATAGTAACTTCTCATGGTGATGAGTGGATTATAGCAGGAAGTGAATTTTTTTGATCACCAGATTATTCTGATTTAGAGGGATTTATTACTCCTTTTAAGAATTTCATGACAATTAATTGTCTGATTCAAAGGTGTCGTTTCATCACTTATATGTCACATTATATGTCCAGCAGTATGTCAGTCCATCCTGAAACTGATGACACTGAGGCAAAATTGTATGTGCAGCTAAAAAATATGGCAACTGTAGTTTTATCCAGATGGCCAATCTAAACTCGCTGATGTCCGGCACCAGTGAATTAGTGAAAAAAACTGACTTGCATGTAGGCATAGTGCCATATGAACAGATGGACATGAGTACAAATATCTAAGAGACCATCTATAATCACAAACTGTGTTTGTGAAGGGCACAAGTTTAGCCAGGAAGTACCAGATGGTTGTCTGTCCCGAGGTTACAGAAATGCATTTATTGGAATACACCATTCTTAATCCTGCTTTTGACTAGATAAAATCCCTAAAATTAACAAAATTACTTCATGGCTGATGAAGATATTATTCTACTTATTTTAATATACATTTTAGTATTTCTTTTTTTAAAAAGTATGTTCTTTTGTATATAAGTGAAGGGTCAAGTTTTAGGCAACAGAAAGGAAACCTAAGGGATACTCAATAAAATTTACCAAAAATTTTGTTACTCCCATGAGACAAACTGCCATGTTAGATAGAATTGATGGGAATAATGGTGGCCTTTAATAAATGGATAAGAAATTCTGCTCTTCTAGATTTCAACTACATGTAAATACTGCAAAAAAAAAAAGTTAAAATTCCCAGCATGCCCTTCTATGGGAGTCTGGTTGTGATGCTGGGTTCCATTATGTTTTCAAGTATAGTTAGTGACAAGGAATGAAAAAGCATCATATCACTGGACAAAAAATGGCATCATATTTTCTGTATTAATACTTTCTTTGGACCCATACTTTAATAGGCTGGACACATTTTAAATATTGTATAGCTTCGTTTAGACTTCTAGAAAATATCCTCCTTTGAAAATATTATTTTAACTAAGCTAGGGCATAATTTACCTGCATAAAAGTTTATGCAGGCTTCTAGAATGAAGGATAAAAAAATATTTTCTTTCCCAATTATCATAGTGATGATGATGATGATGATGATGATGATGATGATGATGATGATGGAGATGATTGGTATGTTTGTTTTTATTGGACTCTCACTTTTGATTTCCTTCAAACAATTAATTTCAGTTTTATTATTGATAACTGCATCTCTTCCTTTCTTCATATAGTATTCCTGCAAAAATGCAAAGGAAGCTGAGATACATATTTTTCATCTTTCCTTTTCATAAGAAATGAAAATTAAAGTTAAAAACTGCTTTTGTTTTGTCCTGTATGGTAGACTATTTTCAATTGCAGAAGAAATTTCTAGTACAGAATAAAATCTGAGTGGATTTCCCTCTCTGACAATTGTCCAAATCCACATTTACATAAAGTAAAAAAATTCAAATTATGAACATCCACTGATGAAATTTGACTTGATATTATTGAATTCAGTGTTTAATTTACAGAAACTGATACCGTGTTTTTAAAACATGAGTAACTTGTTCATGGTTATTTCAAACCAATATTAATTTGAAATTTTAGCAATAAGTTTGGAAAATCTGACTTTTCTCCAATGATTCTCAACAATATTTTCTGTTGAAAATTTGGTAAGACATAAAGAGTCTAAAAAATTATTTTATATACTTTTGCTATGGCACATTTAAAAAATCTCTTCTCATGTCAATGCTTTTAAATTTATACACATCTTTAGGCTTTACAGAACTCAGCTGACAAATACCGTGCTTCTTAATATAAGAATATACTTTATTACTCAGGAAGCACAGAAAAAGCATACAAAAAGCTGTTGATCTAAAACTGCTATGTGATATTCATTAAGCTTTTGTATGGCAATGAACCTACACTGTCAGCACACATTATGCTGCAAAGTCAACGAGCATTAACCTTGGAAATAAATATTGTAGAGCATATGATCCAATAGTCTGGCAAGTAGTTTTCATGATAGTGTATGCATCTTAAAGTGATATAAAATTTTGCTAGTTTTATAAACATACTGCCACTCTGTCAAAATGTCTTTGAAAGATTTTTGTAGTCTGTACCATTCAAGGTCTAATACAACTGACAAGACAATGTCAGGAACAATTTTGAGCTGTTAAAGACTTTGCTCTATTAGATCCCGGTCAGTGCTGACTACAACAAAAGTGGAGAAAAGGTGTTCATTATGTCAGAGAAAAGTGTTAAAGAGAAAAGAGGATGCCAGTTCCTTAACCTTCACCAACATAAGCTTCCATAAAATGACAGAAATGTGACAATTATGGAAAAAAAAAAATAATAAGTCTTAATATGAGTAGGCCACAAACTAGACAATCAAAATTAGAAAAAATTATTTTTCTGAAGAAACACTGAAAAATCTTGTTTTACATTTTTTCCCTTCTCTGTCTTTTGATATCAAGTTTTTAAAAAACTTGTAGTTTGTGACCAAAAAAACCCCAGCAACCTACCAGCAAAGAATAATTATGTACTAGCTTTTGTCTCATGTTCTAGTTAATTTTAAATTTATGTGATATGAAAAAAACAAAATGAGAAATCAAGCATGTATAGGAACATATATTGCAACTTAGCACAATTTAAATTAAAAAAAAAATTAGAACCACCAGAGACAATTTAGAGCAAGTCATTATATAAATAACCTAAATTAATAACTAGAAATTGTGGATACAAAAAATATTTTTAGGTTTGGTTTAAATTAACACCAGACACCCAAATCTTATTACTTCTGAAAATTATATATTGACTCCAAATCCTATGAAGATAGCTAAATTTAAACACTTTCAATTATTTTAGCAGACATTCAATGACAAAAAATCACCTTCATGACTCAATAGGTGTTATTCAACAGCCATTGGCATTGACATATATCTCTCCATTGATTTAAGTAAATTTAGCAAATGCTGGTCCCATTTTCTTACTAAATTTAGATCCTTCTGGCTTGATTGAGTATGGCAGTATATACCAGAATGCTGTTGATCTGTTCACCCAAAACACTCCATTTGGTAGTCTTCAGGGTAGGTATAATTTTGAAATCTTTGCTAATGTCTTGGGTTATGGAACCAAAAAATCTGTATTCTATTTCATCTGCTGAAAGCAGTTGCAGAATTGTTCTTCTTTACTCTGGGAGGAGGGGGCCGGGTGCCTTCTGTTAATGGGCCAACTGTTAAAACCAGGTAGGGCATTGTTTCTTGTCTCTTTCACCACTGGTCCTCCCTCCAGGGGGATATTTTTCTGCCAATGGGTTATTAACACCTCTGCAAACTAACACATCCACATTCCATCATCCTATTGTGAGATGCTCCACCCAGTGGGGGGAGCCAACCATTCCTACCCGGATAAAACTGAGACACAGGAACATGAAGGCATCCAGCTTTACCTGATTCCTGGAGGAAGACTGGACACCTTCTCATCACTACCTGGACTCCTGTTCTACAGGATCATCTCTACTCCACCAGAACCACATCTGCCACTCCAGGAGGACTCACTTTTGGACTGCTTCCAACAACTTGACCAACCAGGTGTCAGGTTGTAGCTCTGACTCTGTCAGGGTTTTCCAAAATTGTTGTTTGTTTGCTGGTTGGGTTGGGTGGTTTTGTTTTTCTACTACCTTTATATTGTAAATATTCCTAGTAAAGAACTGTTATTCCTATTCCCAAATCTTTGCCTGAAAGCCCTTAATTACAAAATTATAATTTGGCGGGGGTGAGGGGTTTACATTCTCCATTCCAAGGGAAACTCCAGCTTTCCCTGTCAGATACCTATCTTTCCAAACCAAGACAGCTAACTAGCCTTATAGTAATTTTATAAAACGTTTTATTATAACTTTAAAGTATAATAATGAACCAAGATATTGTTAACAACTAATGTAAGTCTAAAACTATTTTAATATCTTGTTTGCTGCTTATGCTGTTTACCAATTTGGGATATTTAGTGTTACGTTACATTATGTTACGTTACAAGGGGGAAACATTTTTGACGTAATATTTGGAACAAACTGCCTAGGGAAACAACTCCAGAAGTGTTCAAAAGGCTTGTGGATGTGGCACTTGAAGGCACAATTTAGTGGTGGACGTGATGGTGCTACATTAGCAGTTGAAATTGATGATCTGGGAGGTCTTTTCCAACTGTAAAAATTTTGTGATTAAAAATATTTTCAGCAATAAAATAGGTCATGACTTATTGGAAGTTCTTGCAAAACCAACACTGTTATTCCATGAATAGGGCTAAAATAATGACCACTACTCAGATTTTTTGTTTCTCTCTAAAATATAATACATCATTTTCTTACACATAATATAATACAAATACAAAAAGAACACCATAAAATTCAATTTTTTCTAAATCTAAAAATATTCAAAAACTTTCAATTCCATTTAATGTTTTGGAATATTTTCCTAACAAAATTATCTCTCAGATTATATTATATATTGTCCCAGGTTACAATGTAAAATGTGCCCAAAGTATGTATTCTATCACCATCTTCATGAGCTGTTGAAACCAGGTGGGGCAGTGTTTCCCTTGTCCCCTCCGTCCAGGCTATCTTCTGTTAATGGGCCATCAATGCCTTGCTGCATGACTCACAGGTAACTCCTCCTGGGAGCTATCTCTGTTTAATGGGCAGTCAGGGACCCATTACATGACTCATAGAATGATATCAGCCCATTGTGAGATGCTCCACCCAGGGGGAGGAGCCAAGCATTCTCACCTGGACATAATATGGGATTTGGAACAGCACAGGGGCCCTTACCCACTGGATTCTCAGAGGACAAGATCTACCAGACCTTTCTATGGGATCACTGCTTGAACAAGACCACTTCATCTGGACTGGTACCTCCACCCTAACTATCAGGGTGCCAGATTGTATTCTGATTCTGTCAGTGATCTTTTGTGTTATTGCTTTTTATTGTATTTTACTTTTTTCCCCTCCTATTAAATTGTTTGTCTGACTTGGAGTCTCACACTGGTTTTGCTTTCAAACCAGTGTGTGTGTATGTGTATATATATATAAAAAAGAATATATACAGATTATTCCCATTACTGCATGTAATGACAATCTTACAGAAGATAATTAAGGCAATGTCTGTGTTAATTTGACATTTCTGATATCTTAGTCTCATAAAATTCATTTTTGAAGTTCTGCAGAACTAAAATAATATATAATCATGTTCAATTCTAAAATTATGTTTTCTTAAACCAAATAAATAAATAAATTTACACTGCTAAATATATCCTTAAGTCTAATGTTTGCCTGATAATTGGATTCAACAGATGTTTTACAAGAGGTTTTTTTTGTGGTTATAGCTATCTCTTTAGAAAGAAAATAAATATTTGAAAATAAAAAAGTGGATGAAAAGCCTTTTATAGAGAGATTTCTGCACTAGTAGGGATGCTAAACATTTATGTACATAGACAGTTTTTAAACAGTCTAGCACTTTTAAATTCACTATAGAACAGAAAAGAAAAAAAAATCCCTACAAACTCTTAGCACTTCAAGCATTTCTAGTCACAAAATTGCTTATTCCTAAATGCACTTTGAAAAAATACTAACATCAACCAATTTTTAAAAATGACATATTCTAAATGTTATGTAAAGTATTGGTTTGAGTTTGAATAAGACAAAGGAGTATAGCTGTAATGTGAAAATAATAAATGCATTTTATACTTACACTATCTCATGCTTTTGGGGCAAATCTTTGTTGCAAAAAAATGCAAGGGGTGTAAAAATAATGTGCTCTTTTTATTTCTACTAAATGAAAATATAACTGTTGAGGGAGTACTTCACTGTCTTTAGTAATCTTATCCTTTAGTTCTGTTTGAAGGAAGTCTTTTTACCCAGTTTGTGTTTTTAACACAAATATCTGCCTAAATTTATCTATCTTGTTTAAGAAAAATAATATGAGGAGAGTGAGTTACCATCTTGTAATTTTTTTTCATGTAAACTTATGAAATCTACTTAATGATTTTTTTTTATTATTATTAGTAGTAATTTTCTTTTTACATTACATTTTTGTGTCCTTCATCCAAAACAGTAATGCAGAATTAATACTATTTTTTCTCTATTGAATGTCAAGCAATAAGATAATTCTTCCTATCTATCTTTTTAATTTCTTCTCAACTAGAAATAAAGTATCAATTCTGGGACTAGAGTCAGCCATGGTAGCAATGGAGATCTGGCTGAAGATAATCTGCTTCTAAAGCTCATTGCAGCCTTTAATGAGTGATATAACTTCCTAAGTGACTCAGTTAACTCCTCTTTGTGAACCCAGCCCTTGGGATATAGGCTCCTGGGTAATAATAAGACAATCCCCTTGTAGTAATCCTTCCCCGATCATTCTTTAGAACAGAATTTTTATAGTATAAGGCACTACCAGGCCAGATCATGAGTATTCAAAGACAGCACTAGTAGGCCATGACAAACTGGCTTGACCTTGCCCATACACTGCTGAAAATGATTCCTAGACTGGAGTGTCTTTTCTCCCCTCATCAGTTCAACCTAAACCAAGTTGAATAGTATATATGCAACACTCAATATAGGGCATTGGGAAACAGCATTTTGCAAGTCAAATAAAATTTACCAATACTGATGTTAATTCAGGTTAGTATTCTATCATCGAGTTTACAAGTATGCAAATATATCCTTCCCTTTAGACAGATCAACAAAAAAAAAAAAGTATATTTTGACCAAGTAAATATGAATTTTGTTAGATTTTTTTTCCTCTAGGATATTAACTTTGTTCTGGCAATAACCAAGGGATGATAAAGAAAAGTGTGATGACATTTTACTGTGCATACTAGGGAGATAAGAAAAGAAGCAAGGAGATTGTAACAAGAAGATATACAACTACAAAATTACTCTGTTGGTTTTCTATGCAAACCATATCAAAAGCACAGATTCAAACCACAGAAGATTTTTGCTTCTTAGTGGAAACTGATTAAATTGCGAGTGCTGCTTCTCTACACTAGGACTAGACTCAAAAAAGCACTTCACTTCTTATCAGGAAATCTGAGTATTTGATTAAATGTCTTTCAAATGGGAATGGTTTTGGTTGTCTTTTAACGTTCTGGCATTTTTTAAGTTGATTTATTAAAAATATGAATATCGACCTAATACCAATATCCAACTGAGACGGACAAAAAACTCTCTAACAATTTAGAGTTAGAAAGTGTATGTTTATTGCAGCCCTGGGCAGCATGTGGGATAGCTTCCCAAAAACATACTGTGCCTTACAGAAAATCACAGAGTCATTTTATTTACAAAACTGTTGAATACCCAAAATACAAATGCATATTCGTAACCCTGGTACATCCCTTTCCCTGCTTTGTATGGTAATTAACAAAAAAAGCAGTTAAGCATGCACAGTTTGTCTTTTGAATTAGGTCGGTGGTCCCATTTAAGAGGAGTGGGCCTTAAATGAGGAAGTAAAATGACTCTTCATCGCTCTGAACTTTCTATCTTTTCAATGCAAAATGTGACAAATGAGCCTTGGTAGGACTCCCATTTCCTTAGATACATGACTTTCAATGATTTTCAGAATTTGGGAGTCTCTGTTATTGTCCTGTGTCCCTAAACCTACTTATTAGGTTCTCTATTTCTTGTTGCAAGCACAGCTAAGCAAACAAAGTTGAAAAGCAATAAGTTATTTGAAAAAAGTTAACTCAAGTCTAGTTTTTCTTAACTAACTACAAAGCTTTTATTTAACTCCAGAAACAGCAAGGCCTATCTCTAACTAAAATCTTAACTTTCCTAAAATCCTGTGTTCTTTAAAGTCTGTCTCAAAGTGATGGAATGAAACAAACTGAGAAACAAACATTTTTTCCCATTTTCCTCAGATTGGGTGATTTATTTTCACTTGAAAACACTCTATGGCTTATTTGGTACAGTTAATACTTTAGTATCTCTAAAACAATTTTTCTAAACTCCGTGGCCGTTCCTTGGCTATAGGGGTGTAGATACATGCCTCCAAAAATATTGAACCAGACTTTGTTTGTGGGTTAAAAATATTTCCAGGTCTATGTAATGTCAAATATAGGATATCTTAAGGCTCCAGACTTGATTATTGAGCCTCTTAGAATTATTATGCAAATAATTCTAAGACACATTTAGAGACCTTATACAATTCCATGTAAGTGAATTGCAAACATAAATACGTCATTTCATGACGACAAATAGGCCAGTAATTTTTGATACCTGCATGCAAAGACAAAAAAAAGAAAAGAAAAAAAATAGACAAACATACCCCATTGCATATGTATTTTTCTACTTTCAGAGATCTGGCGTAATTGCCAAGAGAAAATATGTTGTTTGAATTTGCTTCATAATGATGTATATATACTTTCTGGTCATCTTTGCAAGGTACAACTTTATCAATTTACAAAAGCTCCACATGTGTTTCCATATTGATTAATTTGTGCTTTTTAGCACAACTTAAGATTGTTGGAGCTTTTTTTTTTTTTTTTTTTTTTTGCTTTGATGCACTTCTTTAAGAGAACCATTAGTAAAAACAAAGAAATAAAAAAATGCACACCCTCAAATACCAGTGAGACTTATTTAGCCTTCAACATTCTAGAACTTTAATTACATCATGGGAAATTCTAAGACAGTATTAATAAACATTTCCTTCTCAAAGTCAAATGTAGTTTAGATGTGTCATTTTTGTTGTGTTAAGAAATTTGCCTGAAATAGCCAGTTTTCACTTCAAGATCCACATTTGAAAAATTCCTTAACTTTCACAAAAATTAATTCAAGGGGACATGAAATTTCACATTATGTACACTACTTTTGTCAGTTTCATTAGTTCTGAGGGTATATTTGCCAAAACTAGGATATCTGAAGTAGACTCAAAATGCAAAGGACAGATTGAGAAGGGAAGTGAATAGGGAAGAAAAAACTTGTTTTATAGCATCAGTTCAAACGCTTTGATGTCTAGCTGAGAGAAAAAATGTTCATGGAATGAAAACAGGTTACAGAACCTCTTCCAAAAGACAGTGAAAATTTGAAAGTACAGCTTGAAATGTGGTTCTGTGAATTCTAAAATATTTTATTGTTTAATGGCTGTGCTGCAACTTATAAACTTAAAAAGTGGAAAAATATCTCAGAAAATAAAGGCATTTTATATTAAGCAGCTCACACAGATCCTTGTGTGTCTCTTTTATGAACTACCAGTCAAACTGCGTGCTGTATAAAAAATCCAAAACCATCTCATTGCTTTTATTGCACTCTGGCAAATCCTGTATAAGTCATGGATTTGTGATGGAATAAGATAAAGGTAAGAAAAATAATTGCTAATTGAAAACTGTAACGTTCTTAACACTGCTGTGCAGAATTGTCTTCTTAGTAACAGTTTAATCATTTGCATAAAAAATTAGCTCTTAGCTTCATAAAATTCAGACTAAATTTATACACATGTAGGTTGTCATTGTGTTTTTAGATTTTTTTCTAAATACATATATGTATTTATTAAAGTTAAATTAAATCTATTTGATTATATATTATATACATCTATGTACATGCTTACATATATCAGTTTTTAAACCACAGAGGGAACAGCAGATTTTAAATATGCTAAAACTTACTTTAAAATATCTACTGACAAAGGGATTTTTTTAAAGGGAAAACAAATTACTGAAACTAATGTTTGAATATTATAAAAAAATTATTAAAATTAATGTTTGAAACATGTGTTATTTTTTGAAAATAATCCTCGCTGCTGATTTTTGAACACAATATCTTTATGATTAATGAAATTAAAATATTTTGACACAATATTTCAAAAACAATTGAAAGTCTTGAATATCATCTCCAGCTTCTCAAACATAAAAGAAAATTTCTCTATTTTCACATTTGTTAAAATGTTATTTGATTGACATTTCCAATTGGATAATCTTAAATATAGTTCTATAAATTGAGAACCAGAAATGTTTCTGGTATATATATTATGCTGTATGTATATTTATTTTGTAAAGCATCTCCTTGTGCAGTTGAGGGGAAGTGATTTTACTGATACATAAATGTATTTTTTCCCAGATATATTTTATTCTTATCTTTATAAAACTTTGTTTAAATTTTTAAAACATCTCCAAAACCATTATTTAAAATTATGTAAATATCCTTATTGCCATGTTAGGATTTTCAGAAGTTTAAGTGAAACATAGTTCATGATAGTAAAAGATTACAGTAATAAAAGATAAAGCAAAGTAAAAAACAATATAAGGAGAAAATATAGCAACATGCAAAGACGGCCTATTTGTAAGAATGTTTGGTCAATAACTTCTAGTTTCTCATCCACTATTAGTCACTAAAACCAAACAGTGTACACAATGGAATTAGGATAGACTTGGTGGAGTGTTGGAATGCTAGAAATTTAGATTTAAGATTTTAGTATATAGTAATATGTGTGAGTCATGATGGAGGACTTTGGGTGTTGTCTAAGTCCTTTTTCTTTCACCACTTTCTTCTTTCTTCATGGGTTTAGATGGTTTTCTGTAAGTGGGTGAAGAAGGTCTGCATTGCAGGCCTTGGGTGGTCATTATTGGGTCAAAAGTATAAAAAACATGTGTGTCACCTTGTTATTGGGGGATTATTGCTTAAATAACCTTGGAAAGAATTAGAAGCACTCCATTTTACCTCATTTTTCTAGCTTGCTAGTTAAGCTCACGGCTCGTGAGTCTGTAAATATTGTAAATAAATAAGATAAAATAAACAACCAAGTCCAAACTTGATCCCTTTTTTCCCATGTAATTCATCCTGACCTTGGCAGAGAGAAGAATTCTTTGCGTCTTGCAAAAACTGGCACAGTGGAGAATCGGAAATGCAGGTATTGTGGGAGTATTTAAGGTCAATATTATTCACAATATTATTTAATGTTTTGCTCCTAGATAGAGATATTTTCATATATGTTCTGTATTCTATGCATTTTCAGATACATAATTAGTTTATTTTAAACATTTTCAGGGTATTTAGCCAATTAACAGGCTGTTCAATCAGTGTAAGTTCAATCAGAATATTTTGTGGACATGCAACACATAAAGCTAAGCCAGTACTTTAGAGGAGAGGGATTCTTGACATGAACATAAAATTACTTTTCTCCCAGTTCCCTTAGAAATAGGCCCACATGCCATGTCTCTATTTTTAAATTATGACACCAAACCTTGCTAGGATAGATGGAGTTTCCATTGTAGGTGCATAGGTACATAGGACTAAAACTCAGTGTCCTGATGTGCACTGACTGAATAGAGAAAATAACATTCTGGCTGAAATCGTTGAGAGACTGTAAAGTTAATGGTTAATGACTCAAACAATGGGCAATGACCTTTGCCAACCATGTGCAAAGTAACAGCCCAGGTGCAGAGGGTATGGGCACCTGAGGATGACCACAACAAATAAATGCTTATTCAGCAACAAGCTGGGGTTTGAGACAGATAAGGAAAGGAAGTCAGGTAACGAAGAGGCAGATGCTGTGAAGTGGGATAGTTCTTATCATGCCAGTGTCTTCACTTACACAATTGGCTCACTTGTAGAACTTACCCCTGAGGGAAAGGTATAATGACATTCACAAAACTCATCCCTTCTGATGGGGCACAATTAGCTCAAATACACTGACATGAGAGACAGCTGTCATGTCTTAGAAGGTGTCATAACACCCAAAGTCTCCGCAAAACTTCTTTCCAAGGCCTTCTACCACTGTCCGCAGTGTTGCAACAGACAGTGTAAAACTCCCCTCCAGGGGAGGTACCTCAGCATTCCCATGTGAATCTAAACATACATCAACCCACTGCTTTGAGTTCCCTGGGCTTCCCACATCCCCAGCTGATCAAGACTGTGACTGTCATTTAGACCAATGGACATCTAAATTGCAACAAGTCTCATCATGGGATCCACATATAGTAATATCTTTCTACTCTTCATTCTTTCTCTTTCTTTACCTCATACATTTTCTTAAGTGTTATTTTCATGCTTTTATATTAATTACTATTACATATTACTATTAATAATGATCAATACTTCCTTTCCACCGTAACAAAATTGTTCTGAAAGAAACCCTACATATCTATATATATGGTATATATTTTGATAAACACAAATAATTCAGTGCTATTTCACTCTAATCTGCCCCAAGGGATCTATTAACAAGAACCTGAGTTACCCTAGCCTTTAAGGACAGATCATAACAATCATTAACAGTTGTGAAATGAAAAAAAATCATTTTGGGAATGTAATTTCACCTGAAAGTTACATTTATCTGAATTAATGTATCAAATATTTGAATTAACACTCACTACTCATAAAACCAGTGAAAAGAAAGTAAAGGAAAGCAGGAAAATCAATCCTGAAAATGTGTCAGGATATCATGAACCTACTGTAGCCCTGTAATTTGAAGTATGCAGTGTTTAACAATAGATATTTCTCACTGTATGGAAAACATCCCTGAACTCAAAACTGCATGCAGTGTGACTTGAGAGCTCTAAGAATCAGCTGTTTTGTGAGGATCCAGTGAATGCATGATTTCTCAAATGGTGAAAGCATCAACAAAGATTCTCCACACCTCCTGTTCTGTTTCTCAATTGTCTTTTTTAGTGTTCCAGAATCCTGTGTAGTGCTTGGAGTGACCATCCAGAACATACAACTAAATATAAATAATAAATTATATGCTGTAGAAATTTTGGAATTGCTCATCTCTAAATTTTTTTTCAATTATTCCTACTAAATATAAAGCCATGACAAAATGTAATTGCAGTACAATAGAACTGATTTTAATATTTGAAATAACACATACTGAAAATGATGTGTCTGATGGATTAATTTCTAGAAACTAAGCATCTGTTTCAACTTAGCTTCTAAGAAAAATAAAACAAAACACACTTTCACGTTAATTGGGCAGATGGAGAGAACAGAATTTGAAATTACAACACAGTAATTGATCAAGATTGTAATGATGCTAATTCCAATTAAAAGAACACTAACAAGACAAACGTTCACTTGAAATCAATATCATGGTAATGAGGGGGTCTATATCTTTCTGTCCTTGCTGATTTATTTTCACAAGCAGTGATTTTCAGACAGTTTACCTGCCAAGAGAACTTCTCAAAATAAGTGATGATGCAGATAGATAATTAGAAGAATGTTGGAGGAGGACTATAGTCAGTCATTGGAATGGAACCACTGAAGATGATAAAATATCTGTTTTCATTGTAGTTATGACTTAACATTTATGCAAAACACAGTGTTTCAATTTACAAGTAGTAATGAAAAAAAATATTTAGTGGTTCTTTCCCCAAAGTAAGATAATCTACTATAATTAATATTAGATTGCTAATAATAGATACCCAACGATTATAATATTAAATTGATTCAAATTTTTGAAAATTTAGGAATATATTTAATTTGATTTTGTAAATTATGTCCCATATTTATATTTATAATTACATTTACATATTTATATTTATATATTTGTATTTATATTTTGTCATTATAGAGAGGTGTCGATCCGATGGCACACACCAATGTCTTGACTATGGCTTAGCAGTGGTTTTACAGGATGAAGATTGTCTCTCCAGTAATTGCTATGTGTACTGAGGTCCTACTCTCCAGGAAGTGTCTGGATATTCCTTGCTAAGAAGTGTAGAATAAATATTTTTTTTATAATTTGCTTCTGTGTGCAGCCTTTGATTCCCTTCATTAAAATGCCTTTATCTCCATCCGCAAGTTTTTCATCTTATTTTCTTCCCCTGTCCTGCTGATGAGGTGAGTGGGAGGACATCTTACTTGACACCTGAAGGCCAGACAAGGTCAACCCACTGCAGTCCTATTAGTAATGTGTCTATTTTATACATAAGATAAAATTTATATTGCAGTCTAGAAAGCAAATATGAGCTGACTCTATCATTGGCATCAGGTGTTATGTCAAGGCAAGAATGAGTATACAATTACAAAATATTTTTCCTATACTACTACTAACTTTACTATTTACTACTAACTTTATCACTATGCTGTAAAATGTTTTACATCACAATAGAGTTCCTACATTTCAGCCATTTCACATTTCTTTACAGAGTAATTATTTTTGACAGCTGGTGTATTAAATACAACTATACCTCCCATACTTTCTTCAATATACTTTCCTTGGAAAATAAGCAAACATCCATCTATAACTCAATTTGTTTTGAAGTGATTGTGTTAAAATGCCAGTGCAACCCTATTAGCAGAATAGTGTTAAGACAAATGTCAAGAAAAGTACAAGGGGTCTGGAATTTTTTGTGTAGGTATTGTGGTACACCTTAAAGTATCATCATTGATATTTGATGTCATGCCAAGATTAAAGGTAGTATATAATAGCACATCACCACTGCTCACTAACCTGAACAATGCTTTCAAGCACAGAATATGAAATTTAGAGATTAGGATAAGTAAATTACCTCTCAGCCCACTGTATTTTTTCTGCAAAGCTCTCTACAGTACATTTCACTTAACAAAGTCTGTGTTATGTACTGTGGCTCTTTTTTCATCATTCTTATGCAGTGTGAAAGCAGCTAAATATTGGAAAGTGTGAAAGACAAACACTTAAGCAATTCTGTTCTTCATTCATCTGGGATAGGGAACACAAATCTAAGACCAAGAATTTGCATGCTTTAAGAAGCACCAGTCTGGGGTTTTTGCATGCTACAGAAACTAATGGCTGTTTTCAGACATTAACAGCTATTTCCATAGCTAGACTTATGATTTATTTTTTATTTGTAAGAGCACTAAAATTCTTGAAGCCTGATTTTAATATTACACCTATTAATATTTATTCTTTATATATTTGTAAATTATAGGGCCAGGAAGCATCACTGTGATGATCTACTTTGACCTCCTGCAAAAATCACAAGTTACTTAGAAGTTATGCAATTTAAAATTCCTAATTTCCATTAAATCATGGAGATCTTGTAGAGAAAATAATCCCAGCAATGTGTCATAGAATCACAGACTGTCTCAAGTTGAAAGGGATCATCAAGTACATCTGCCTGCTCCTCACATGATAAATACATTGGGTAGTCAGAATTTCTTCAACATCAAGCACTACCAAGGCATACTTTTGCCTGCTTGTGTGTAGAATTCCTGTTTGTTCACATGAATATGTAAGTGGATAGCTAAATTCTGTGCAAAAATTTCTTAAGTGAAAAAATGAGTTAATTGTGGCTCTCAGTAAAAGACCTTCCTGTAGTTTGCTATCATTCTCAACACTTACTCTTCGACTGTTGATGGAATAACAGTAGAATGTGTCACAGAACCTAACTGGCCAGTGTAAATAATGTCATTTGTCTATTGCAACTTTTTTGTATTGGTTTCTCTTAGCTTATAGTAAAATATCTGCAGTTTTATGTTCATTAACTCATAACTTATTCACTGTATGTAAGGAATGTCCTGCTTTGTCAAAATACAAAGTTATCTTCCAAATATGGCCTGTACTCTTACTTACTAGTATCTAAACAAAATAAAATAGAAATTTGTCATATATTGGAAGTTACCATGTGCTCATCCACTGAGTGACAACTTTCCATGGAACTATATTGATACTTATTTATAAATGCAAACTAGCTTACTTTCAAAGATAGAAGAATATTTCAAACTACTTTTTATTTACACAGAGGTTACCACACAGGAAAAGCATATATGCAAGCTGCCACAGGTCACATGACAAGAATATGCTTATGTGTCCAAGTCCTGATTTTACTCATATTGCAAGGTATATTATTAACATGCATAAGTGTATCAACATCCAGATGAATTTGCACCTGTATCTTGTTTTTCCACTCATCCCCCAAAACCTTTTGCCATCTTTGGATATTATTGATATGGATATAAATTGATTCTAAGTAGTTTAAAAAAGATGTTCAGTTGTTCAGACTCAAGTAATTTTTAGGAAATATCATTATTAGTAGTGCACACTTAGACAAAAATATGATTTGAAGCTTGTTCTTAATTTTTAAAGCGCTGAATATCATAAACCAGAACAAATAAACCTGTAGACCCTGAAGATCTAGGATGTTTGTTTTAGCTGAGACTGATGATACAACCCCTGAAGAGGAAGGCTTCTTCCTTCCCTGTTTCTCTTTATAGGTGCACTATAATTCTCCATGGAAGTTCAATTTGGCAAAGCTATTTTTTCTTTCTCTGTGTGCATTGCAGCATTTGTTGCTGTTTATGTCATAGAAAGATTTTTTGCAACAGCTTTTGGGAACTATAACATCTGAAATAAAAATTAGAATTTTTTTCTGGATTTTCCTCTTGAATTTTTCTTAAGCCAAGAACTCATTCTTAGATTAGCTAATACTTTTGCAGTCAAATTAAAAGAGACAAAACCCCACCTTTAATTAACCAAGTTACAATACTAACACTATTGCTCAAACTACCCAATTAATGAAGACCTTTTATAATAGGGTTAAAAGTAGTATACAAAACTTTTTTGGTACAGGTCACTTCCTTCTAGCATTTTGCTCTTCCTTACAAAGTCCTTCTGGGTCCTGCAGTCTTCATGAAAGGAAATAGAAAAGGCTTTGGAAAAAGTCACCAACATGCCTCATGTCCTTCTTCTGAGTCTTCATATTTGCTTAGCGTTTTTTAAACATATTTTCTTATGGACAAAATGTTTTCATCTCACTATTTCACCTCACTGAGGTTCAGAAACGACACACAATCCTCTCCTGGTTTCAGCTGACAGAAAGGATGGCTGCTGCACAATAACTTTCTTACTGGAGGGATTCATACAGTTCTGGCCGAAACAGGTGAGGCAGGTAAGGTAAAATGGTTGTCAGGGCCCTGAGAGCACCAGCAGGCCTGACTGTCCCTGACCATCACCCTATGGCCTTCCCACCCTGTCCATGGCCCAGGACCCACCCATGTTTGTTGTATTCCTCTGGGGAATGGTTTTTCCCCCTGAACGCCCTAAAGCCTGTAACCATGTAGTTTGACCCTTCCTTCTTATATTGACCCTATTGGCTCAGGTCCAGTTATCTCTCCTGAGCCAGAGACTAGATAAAGCCCTGTTTTTTCCTTGTTCTCTCTCTCTGCCCTGGAACCCTTTGAGAATAAAGCCTTGGACTGATCCTAGGGGGTGAGAGCCTCTTTTGGAATCTTTTATCCTGTTTCCCTGAGATATTCCTCCAAAGCCTCCAAGGAAACTGAGCTAACCACAGGAGCCCAGGGGGCGGCGGGAGAGTACCTCGCCTGTTCAGCTCTCCTTCACACCCACGGCCATCACTCCCCACTGCAGCTCCCCACAGCCCTGCCCCAACTGGCCATGGGCACTGCCAAGCCAGGCCTCACCCGTGGGCTGGCCCTGCACCAGCCCCAGCCCCATGGCCCTGGTTCCTTCCCCTCACCACACTGGATCCTGGCACAGTCTGCAGCTGTCCCATGGCGTGCTTGAAATAAATACCAAGATGTGCAAACAACACAGTGTCTGTCCAGAGCACCTCGATCTGAGTTCAGAAAATAATAATTGTAGAAAGTGTAACAAATGAGTTTGTGTTTAAGGTGTCAAAATTTGCTGATTCTCTGTTCACAGAGGCAAACACGGAAAAAGCCTCTGGGGTGACTGCTACCATTTGATTCCTACAACGGCAATAATCCAATTTCAGTTATAGCAACAATCAGTTCTTGGGGTTCAAGAAGGAAGTTTAAAAGATATTCATTTATCATGGTTTGTCATGTGCTGTTGCTTTGAACTACCCAGAAAATTATATGCATTAAAAAGTAGTACTGTCAAACATGCAATGGGTAGTGCAGAAAATGATTGAGTTGTCTTTCCATCAACAGCTTGGGGGTTCATCATCATAGCATATTTTCTTACACAGTTCAAAAGATATTTCATCAATGAAATACATTAAAGCCATTTTCTTACTCTGTCATAACACTTATTGAAATGTCAAGTGTTTTTGCTAGGGGAGGTGATAGAAACTGATTAAATATATTTGGGAGGTTTTGATATTGAGTAGCTAGTTTGATTTCCATCTCTAACTTACTCATAGTAGTCTGTGCATGTTTTCCCTGGTGGCTGGTGTCAATTCTGAGCTCCTGTACTCCACTATATATTGTTACAGCTCAGAAAAAGTTGTACACCAAAGCATTACCAAGACTGATGTAAAAAACTTAAAAATTTTAAACTTTTTTATATTATTGTTTCATGCATTCTGAAAATAAAAATTTTAAAATTTGATACATTTCACAAATCACTTAATTGTTGATATCCAGATATAATAAACAAAGGTTTCTTACTGATGTAAGATTGCATAAATAGCCAGCAATCTGGGTCATACCAGTACATATAATGATAATTTGACAAGCTCACTTCCATCATATGAGCAAATCACTACTGGAAGCAAATTACAGATTTGTAGATCCAGTTTATTCTCTAGAAACAAAACAGGAGAGTCTTTCTTAGAACTACTGTGTTCTAAATATGTAAATGGTTGTCTTTGTGCTCTCATTGATGTGCTTCCTTGTACTTGGAATTAGCCTTGTGTGCTGGATTTCTGTTATGCGGTTTATAGAAAGTGGTGTCTTATATTCATGTTTTTTTTCCTCAAAGTAGGACAGATGCAGCTTTTAAAGTCATGATACTGAAGATTCCCACCTGACTGAAAGCAAATTCCACAGGCATGAAGGTATCATCATCAGAAGTCCTAAAGACATCAAGGTACTTCTAAACATAGGCAAAGATTTCAATCCCATATCTCCTACCACTTGAGAAGATGGTATAACTATTCATCCTATAAGAAAGAAAGCCAACAGAAATAAATCTGGGACAGGATAAAGATTTAATTACCCTGCAGATATTTTTCTTGCTATAAGTGGCTAAGAATTCTATTCCTACTGTCACAGTGCATCTTGGATTACTTTCTCTACAATGATACAAATTCATGGGATTATAGAGGACTGCCGCTGACCCCATGCCTTTTTCATCTCATAAATATAGCCCTGTAGCCCAGTAATACAGTTCTGCCACAGATAGTGTGAAGCCTCAGGCTTTGTGCAGATTTTGCAAAGTCTTTACAATGGAGACAGATTTGTTCAATTTGAACTTCTTGTGACCTGACTGGAGCTATGTTTTCACTTGGTTTATCTGTAATGACAAGTTGACCAATGACCAGGTGGTTATGCCTAATTCTTTTTACTGACTTTACTCTGTTAAAACTATCTTTTTTAAATATATAATAAATAGCAACAAGAAGTTGTTAGGTGTAGAATAAGGTGATTTGACTACAGAGTAATGACACAGTACATGACATTAGTCAAGGAAATACAGTGGTCACTTGTGGTATGACAGTAGAGACATTAAGACGTGATGGACAGAGAACGTAGTGTGCTGGACCACAGGCATGAGATAATGAGAGATTAAACACAAGCACAAACCAGAGACTCCATGACTAAAACCTCTCCCCAGTGGGCAGTTGAAAAAATGGAGATATGGAGCTGGAGAAAAAAAGTTTTGTTGTTTAACAGAAAGTAATATGGTCAAACAAATAAACCAAGCTGTACATGATTAAATCAAAGTTAATATGGAGTTGCAGATAATGGATGAAATAAAAGGGTAGAAAGCATGTCAGCAAGCATAAAACCCCTTCCAAACACATCGCAATGTGAGGAAAAATAATCTAATAATAGATATCCAAATACCCCTCTTGATGAGGTATTTGGATATTAATGACTAATGCCACCATCCCTTTGGTATCCTTAGGGAAAGAAGAAAATCAAATGTTTGGTGGTATGATTCTGACCAGATTTCCTAACTTTTTTGTCATGATGAGGTTTTTAAAAGCACACCGTGTTCTACAAGCACAAATGATTGTCTTCATGCTTTGAACAGTATGTCTGATGTGCTTCTCTACACTCCTTAGTACAGAATTAGTATAGAATTCAGTCAAGGCATGTGTTACTGAGCGGAAATGTTCAGTGATTCTGAGTCCAAGCAGAACTACCTGGTTCATAGTAAAGTAACTAAACTTTGTTTTACTCTAAGACAGACTGCCACATTCAAAGTACCCATTGGGAATGCTACCTGCAATGTATGTGCCCTGAAGTGTGTGTGGGATTTTCTGTGAAAATGCCACTTGGCAAAATGGAATACATTGAAAGGCAGTGTCAACTAATTAAAAGGTATAGCTACTTGCAGAACAATATCTGAGCTAATATTTTAACCCTGTCTAATTTCAAGTTTAAAATAGCATCTCTCAAAATTTATTCTTGCCCACCTCCAAGTAGTTGCATGAATTAGGTGTAAAGAGGTTTAGATTGTATTTCGAGACAACTAATTCTCTAAAAAAACTCCCTACGTCACTGTGGATAAAAGGCTGGTGTTGTTATCTGTTATAATGTCATGTTATCAGGTGTCTGCCAAGGAAGGTGGAAATCTTTCTGGAATGGAAAGATGACCATTCCCTCCAAATCATTATAACTTTGAAATTATGAGGCTTTCAGGCAAAGATTTGGGAAAAGGAATAGCAGTTCTTTACTAATATATATATACACACATATATACATATATACATATATATATATCTCAAGACAACCAAACAACAGCAACAACAACAACAACAACAAAAAAACCAAACCAAAAACAAACAAAAAACCACAAAAACAAAAAAATAAACAAACAAACAAAAAAGAAAACACAACCAAAAAAAAAACAAAACCAAAACCAAAAAAACAACCAAGCAAGCAAACAACCAAAGAGAAAACCCAGTTAACAGCCTTTCCTTGCCCATCAAGCAATTTCCCCTTTGGTGTGGTAACAATCACCACCTGCAATGGGCGCTGTTTGCTGGCAGGGTGCAGAGGCTCTGCGGTGATTCCCGGCGGGGCAGAGGGGCTGCGATGGTGCCCCCGCAGCCTCAGGGCTCGGAAAGCCTCCTGAGGCAGTGGAGGGAGCTCGGCCGAGGGACAGGACTGGAGGTGGCTTGTGTTTGCAAAACGCACAGGCAGGAGAGCCAGCAGGTCTCGGTAATATTCTGGGAGGCAAGCTAAACTGTAGCAATATCCCCGGGGCAGCAAGCAGGAACAGTGGGGACAGGCAAACCTGGATGGCAAGCTAAAAGTGTAACAACATCCCCAGAGTGGCCAAACACCCTCTGTAACAACACACACGACCATTCTCCTACACAAGAAAATGGGATGAGCTGAAGAGGGAAGACAACCAGCCTCCCATCTCCGGCCAAGAGTCCTGGAGTCCACTCCCAAATACCTCTCTCACTGTTTACACCACAACTTCCGATCTTCTCCCCCACCTCCAGGCATGACTCCCAAACCCTAGTTTCCCCTGGCCAAGCCATTACCATGGTATGTGAGACTGCTTGGCTATATCCTTTTTTTTTTTAATTGCCCCTATCCATCTTCAACACAACCCCCTCCCTTCACAATGTCTTCTTTTCAGATGGGAGAAAATTCCCTTAAAAAAAACAAACCTACAATATTATCTTAAACTGTTTTTAGGAATACAAGATTCCTACTCTTGGTTTATATATCCATTTCCTTTTTCTAAAGAAAAAATAAGGTCTGGTTCCATGTCAAGACATGGAACTGTTGAAGCAAGTTCAGAGAAGGACCATGAAGTTGGTAAGAGGACTGGAGCACCTTCCCAAGGAAGGCAGGCTGAGAAAGTTGAGGCTCTTCAGCCTGTAGAACAGCAGGTTTCATGGAGATCTCACAGCAGCCTCCCAGTTCCTGAATGGACCTGCAGGGAAGCTGGAGAGGGACTCTTTGTCAGGAACTATAGTAATAGGAGAAGGAGTAATGGGTGCAAATTGAAAGATGGGAAATTTTAAGTCAGATATCCGGAAGAAATTCTTTACTATGTGGGTGGTTAGACACTGGAACACATTGTCCAGGGAAGCTGTAGAAACCTCAACCCTGGCAGTGCTCAAGGCGAGGGTGGATAACACCTTGAGCAACGTTATCTACTGGTAGATGCCCCTGCCTGTGGCAGAGGGCATTGGAACTAGATGATCTTTAAGGTCCATTCCAACCCCTTAACATACTATGATCCTGTGGTTTCTTATTTTAGAAAAATCACATTTCACTCATCCTACAGCAAATTCAGGACCACAGAGAAACTGCATACTGATTAGGGTTAATGTAGACTGAAAAATTAACGTTATTTAGAAGAAGTTAAATTTTACAACTTACATATCTTCACAAAGACAAAGCATCACAAGTTGTATAGTACTCAAAGATGTGTTCCAAGTTTTAACATTCTTCTAAGTCAAAGTAAAGGCTTAATAGTTCTGAAGTAGTTGTGTCACTTAAAGTTCACTTATTTAATGATCTGAAATTATATAAATAATTTATGTGAAACTCTCTCAATTTTTTTCATATAGGTAAATATGTTACATATATTTAATATATATAAAGAATATTTTGATAAGAACTGTGTTCAGGTATCTTCATATGTTTCTATTCCTGCTATCTGTTTGTTATTAGTACTCCTGATTTATACTTCCATCATTTTTGTCTACAGGGAACAATTATTGTACTATCAGACAAATGTTGAGTAATCAAATATTTATACGGAAGAAATGTTAAGAGGTTTTTTGATTGCTTTCACAAGCATAAATGTATTATATACTTAATAAATTGGATTTCAGTATTCTTGAGCTATAAATAGAAGTTGATGGAAAGCAAGAAATTCTTATTCAGCGACTAATATTAGAATAATCCTTTGGAATGGATGGAGTCACTACCTGTACAACCAGATTTTTCTGTTACCAATGAGCAGGTATAAACCCATTTTTATGTGTTACTGGTGTAGTCATTCCTCAGTGCTGCATAATCATTACTGTGTTTTCTGTCCTACCTCCACATCTGACTCTTCAGATGGAAATTGCTGTTAGTTTCCATGACATAGTGAACCCAAAATGACTAAATGTAGCTGAATATTCCCCAGGAAAATCATGACAGTATGTTTTTCCTGGCCTTCCTTGAAACCTGTTTTCCCGCAGGATACAATTTTTACCTCAATTTTTTTCACATCTTTCATCAATAATCCTCTAGTGATTGGATCCCACAGTCAACAGAAAGAGTTGTTAACCCAAGCACATAAATTTTCTTATCAAAATACCATAGAGCATTTCCACATGTTTATAAACACAAAACTGAAAGACAGCTTTGTGAGAATGTCAAGAGACACTGTTCCATGTTAAAGTTACACAAACTGCTAAGGAATTAAGAAATTAATAAAAAAATTCTGCTACACAAATGCTGCGCTCTATACTGTTAATTTTAGATACTTACTTGGTGTTGCAGAGTTTACCAAAAAGTTTTACATACCTTGGCCGCAGAAATGACATTACAAATAAATATTTAGTAACAATTTAATCAGTATGCATTTGCTTTCACAACCAACAGGCATTATAAAACATCTGTGAAAGAGGATCTCTAATAAAGAATAGAAAAAAAAAAAAAAGCAGGTATTTAAAAAGCTGCAAGTAAAACTTCTGTTAGAAGTTCCATTGATCCTTAAGTCTCTAATTGAGATTTTTTTGTAGTATAAGATACAAACTGACTACTATATAATTAAAAAAAATCAACACTAGATTTTTAATAAAAGTAAATATTTAAAAAATAACCAATATTTATTATTATCAATAGCATTAGTTGATTTTTTTATTTCTTTTTATTCATCTTGAAGGAAAAAAGCCATTACTACTTTCTTCTGGTATTTCAGGAAGACTATTTTTTTTACATAAAATAAGATGAAAACACCTAAGAAAAACCAGTCATCTCATGATGCTTTATGTAAGAGATACACAGACACAACTGTGAATATCATAAACTGCTTCAATGCCTTATAATTTTGAAATAACTTGGGTTGCCCTAAAGCAAGCCATAGACCTTAATAAAGAATAAGTCTTTATGACTGTTTCAGTTGATTGCTTTTGAGCAGATGAAAATGAGAAATTATTATGTGCACTAGTAGAGGCTTTCTTTTAAGTGGCAGTTCAGTTTAATTCATATCACCTTACTTGTGACAGTGATAACAAAAAAAAAGAAACTGAGGACAGATTCCTAGGGATAATTAAGCAGTGTTGATCTCAGGAAAATTGTCTTTTCAATGAAACACTGATTGCATTGTTCATAACAAAACTACCTCAGCATGACAGAACTAATTAGTGACCATCTGAACTTACTTAGCCAAACGAAAAAAGCAATTAAAAATGCCGTCATCACCGAATCTACCACTGAACAGCTGGTTATACTGATAAGCAATACAGCAAGTTAAAGCTACTTTGGAACACAATGGAACTTAATCTGCTTGCTAAGTGGTAATTAGAAAGCAATGAGAGAATATGAGATTACTGTTGAGAATCTGTTATTATGATGCAAACAACTTTCAAAATGCAGTTTGATTCCCTGCCTCCCTCCCTTCAATATTTCTTAAATAAGGAAAGTGGGTGAAACTTTAAATTTTTAAAGAGTGAAACTCATAAAATCTCTAAAAGGTTTTCATTGATTAGTTCTTCTGTGATTTGAAGAGGTTTTTGGGGTGCAAAATGCATTTTTACTTCCTTACAGCAGCATTTACTTCCTTACCTTTTGGAATCATGTTGACCACTGAAATAGACTGGAGCAAAAGCTCAGAAGTTTTTCCGGTGGATTCATCTGTCACCTTTCATAGACATTGCTTTAAAAAAGAAATTGGAAAGAACTATCACAAATTTCTCTTCATATACTGAAAAGGTTTGAGAAATTTACAAGAAAAACAAAAAAAAAGGAAATAAAAATATTGGTTTTATTGATTGTATGTAATTTATATTGTTAAAATACAACAAAATAGAAGTTTTGTAAGCATTTTTATATTTTTATAGTAAAAGAGGTTTTACAGGTATTCACTGTATTTGCATAATAAGCTTTCACTGAGCATGGAAGAAGTGTGCACCTTATGTAAAAAATGATTTAGTGACTTCATCGTAAGATTGAAAAAAATCCTAATATAAAAGCTTACCAGCCATAATATAATCAGGCATATATTACATACATTGTTTTTTCTAGGTTTTCTTACTCATGGCACATATTCAAACAAATAGCTACAATAATTCTCTCCAGCATGTCAGTCCTTCTCTCATTTTTTCATGTAAATATGAATTGAATATTAGTGCATTAGTAAAAGATACACTGATTTATATCAAGAGCCATATTCAGAGGATGTTCTTCTGCAAAGGTGCAGGAAAATGCTATTCAATATTTTAATGCATTCTAAAATACTGGATTTCCTAGAATACCTTGCACAGTTTGGTTCACAGGCCTAGGGAAACCATGCAAGAAAACACTAACAATTTATTTAAGTCAATCTGTAATCAAGGGAAAATTTAATGTTAAAAATACACTTATGTGCTACACCGAATGTTTCTATTATACTAGATGACAAATTCAATACTAATTGTAAGGGACTGTGGTTTTGCTTAGTAGGTTATGGGTCAGATATCTGTTCTACAAAATTAGTATTTGTTCCATGTCCAGGTTTGGCTACTTCTTTTATGATATCTCCTCATTAGCTCAAGACTTATAAACCATTGCCTGATTGTGACTAATTTCTAGCTTTAGGAAGCTCAGTAATATACACGTAGTATCATGACTTTTTTCCCATTATACTTATATTGAGCCTCTCAAAATTTGAGTCCCTCAAGATTTGAATCAAACTTTTCATTTTTTTTTTTTTAGTTGTTAACCAATAGCTGTATCTGGACAGTTATGATTAAGCAATTGCATTATGAATGTTTCATGCTTGGCTAGTCTTTTAAGGAATAGCTAAGGCAATCCCAAGATGAATGAGCTGTTTGGACAAAGTAGTCACCAGGAATGAAGTCAGCAGAACTGAGCAGTATCTGGTGAAAAAGTAACTGCTGTGTGAGATCATGACTACTGACTCATTATACACTCTGTAACCAATGAGTGCTGATGCTTCTGTTTGTTAAAATATATAAGTAGTGTAAATTTTTGATAATCAGGGAGATAGCCTTTTTGGTTTACCACATACTTCCTACTTCATGCAAACTAGATTAAAAAAATAGAAATGCCTCACCCTGGTGTGTGAATTGATGCTGCACACTGTGTTCTGAATCAGCTCACATTCAGAACAACAATGCTAACAGAAAAAAACCCTGAGCTGAACTAGTCCGTGCAGTTTCTTGAGCAATGTATTGCAGTTTCTTAAGTGATGATGAAGAGTCTAAAAGAGTCCAACTCTTAGGTGAATGGGCCATAAAGGGATCAAACCCTCTCTCTTGGTGTTATTAGCATCATGCTCTATGGAAAAGAGCAAGGAAAAGGAAAAGGAAAAGGAAAAGGAAAAGGAAAAGGAAAAGGAAAAGGAAAAGGAAAAGGAAAAGGAAAAGGAAAAGGAAAAGGAAAAGGAAAAGGAAAAGGAAAAGGAAAAGGAAAAGGAAAAGGAAAAGGAAAAGGAAAAGGAAAAGGGGGAGGGGAAGGGGAAGGGGAGGGGGAGGGGGAGGGGGAGGGGGAAGGGAAGGGAAGGGAAGGGAAGGGAAGGGAAGGGAAGGGAAGGGAAGGGAAGGGAAGGGAAGGGAAGGGAAGGGAAGGGAAGGGAAGGGAAGGATCTCTGAGCAGCTGTCTAGTTCCAAGTTTTGTTAGATACAGAGAAGGCAGTCACAATCTTTGGAAAATAACAGTTCAACTTGCCACACAGATAAGCAGTAACCTTGAACAGAGCTCTGTTTTTCTTCCCTCGAATTAATAATTATTCTTCTCTGACTTTCCTATAACTGATAAAAATATCCAGCTCTTCTCTAGGCTGGTTCTTTGAGGATAGGTAAGCATCCTCTCTAGATAAACATATAATTCATATAGCCCAATGGCCCTGTAGTTCTGAATAAATTTCCCTGTATTATTTAACCAGTTCCATTTATACCAGCTAAACTGCATTTCGGGCATATATACATTGTACTGAATGGTCCAATCTCTTTAGCCTACATTCCTGAGTCCTTTCTTCTGCTCTTTCTTCTCGGCACTTTCTTTTTCTCTTCATTCTCCTCAGCAGGACCTACATTTATTTTACCTGCCATAACTCCATTTTGCAGAAAGACTGAATCCACAAAGCTATTCTTTCAGGTTCTATCAACCCTCACAAGACAGGGAAACAGACAGATGGAGAAAGACTGTGTGTAAAGGTAGGGTACAATGTGCTTTTTCTCTGATTATCAGGCTAAAGCTTTGGTTTCCAGTATTGGAGGAGACAGGACACTCATTACAGTTTAGTACAGGACAACAGGGCAATTATCTCAATTTAACACGAAGTAATAGACTTTGACTCTCTCCCTTACATTAGCCCAACAAATCTAAAGCAGTAGGATAAATTCCTTGGCAAGCAATATGGAGAGAGATGAGACAGGAAAGAAAGTGGGAGAACAATAATGAGCATCTTAAAGACAAAAGACATACATAATTCTTATCACTCTCAGGAATTCACTTTTTGCAGAATTAAATCAGCAAGGGGAATCCTTCCAGTGTCAGACAAGTTAATATATCAGATGAGTTGCCTGTATAATTAAAAATAATAGTAAAAAATGGTAAAATAAATAATCTTTTCAATTAATGAAATACAAATGCTATCTATATTAAACTGTTTAGCTGTAGACAACTGTCAAATAGTTTTCATAAAATTGCTTTGTTTTTCAGAATGTTGCCTGTAAATGTTTAATTTATATGTTGACTTTTTCTCTGACATTGAATGCAATATTTTAAAGGATACTTCTATTGTTGAACTTAGCTTCATTTCTGTTTGTGTTTCTCTATGTTAATGTTTCTCTATGTTAATGTTTAATGTCTAATGAAGATATTAGAAGATTTATAATCAAATTTTTTTTCTAGATTAAAAGAAGTGTAACTATAGTAGAAATTTAAATTCATCTTTCAACTGCAGTTGTCAGGTTACACAAAACTGTAATCTGAAAATAATTTGAAGGAAATATGTTGTGCTAATTTACTGTAATTCATTTTAGTTTTATTCTACTATGAATTAATGTCTCAATTTGTTAATGATTTATACGTAAAAGTGTATGATATTTCATCTCATTGAGAAAATGAAAACAGAGCACATTCATCATATGGCTTTAAGTATTATATAGATTCTCTTTCATCTGTTTTAAATTTCTTAAATAGAAGAGGGTTTTATTCCTCCTGTATGGGGGAAACCTTTCTGCTTCGTGCTCTCCTTTAACCCAGTGGATTCACAAGTAGAGAATGTGTTTATTTAAACAAGGCAAAAAGTGCCAAAAAATAAGTATTTGCCTTTTCTCAGGTTTTAATCACTGTAGAACTAAGTTATTTTTGAATGGTAAAAATTTTGGACTTGAAAATTTCTAAAAAAATTACCTAAAATAAGAAATATTTTGATCCAAACCCAAATATTTCACACAGAGAAGTAGTATGTTTACTATTTCAGTGTTGGTTTTGCTAATGTTGCTTGACATTAAGTTAATAGCAGTAATAACAGGACATGACTGTTGATGGCATTTCATTGGAATGCCTGTTCTTTTTAAAGGCTTCTATTTCGTTTGATTTCCATTGTGTTCAATATTATCAAAATTCAATATTTAAAAAAATAGCAAAAAATTAATAATCATAATAATAATTATATCAATGAGTTGATATTAGTATTGCTATTAATCTTAATTGAACTCTTTCCTAGGAAGCCCAGGTAGGGATTAAGACTCCATTATTTTGCATAGAGAACTGACATGGGGAAAGAGTGATCTTCACTAGAAAAAGCTGTGTGTACAACAAATAAGAGAAAAAAACCCACACTAATGAATAGTGATGCAAATGTGCTGTATGCTTGTTTCTGGTTGTTGATTTTCCTATTTTAGAAATAATACTTTTAAACTATAATCCAATATTTTATATAATTATATTTAATAACAAAGACTAATATTTATGCCAAAGATTTAAAAATAAACTAATAAAACATTATAAAAAATTACCTCTCAAAGAGCCATCTTGTATCATCAGTCCTAAAAGAAAATGATATGGTGATGTGAAAGATGTGAGGATTGAAAAATAGAAAAGGAGGTAATCTATTCTGCAAGATAACACTACAGTCTCTGTCTTTAAATATATATTTTACTGTTCATGTTCTCCATTGGAAATTATTGAAAGCTATTTCTAAATAACATTTTTAAGAACTTGCAGGACTTTCTAGTCTTTGGAAAGGGTAATATTTCCTTTGATAAGAGTCAGTTAATATGAAAGTTCTTACACACTCTGGGAGAAGAGACAATACCACATGACTTTGAAAATCAATGTGATGTTATATATATATAAAATACAAGCCAAAATAGATTAAAAATGTTCTTTTCATTGAAATACAAGTGACAAATATATCCAAAAGCATTTTATTATGGGTTACTACTGACTCAAAAATAAGAAAATGCAGAACAAATAATTGTGGCAATTCTACTCCTTTTTAATAAAATGTTTTCTAGGTCAAGATTGTTGTCAAAATAATGCAAGACAAAAGGTTTGCAGGATGAGAAATGAGTTAGTAGTACTATAGTGACACATTTTTTAGTGAAATAGATTATATCCAAACCACAAAATACTTTTTAATTTTTTTTCATGTGAAAGACATCAAAAATTCCTGAAATTTATATATCTGAAAAACACAAGTTACCATATGGATATATTTTATTCTGTTTTCTTTAGCAAAGTGTTAAAAATACAGTTTCACATTCTATGAAGAATGAAAATTACTAGGAAAATTTATCAAATACTATAAAAAGATATATGCAGGATGCAAATAGGTGTTAATAGATAGAAATATTTTAGTAATTTTAATAATCCATAATTTCATTATTTGCTTAAGTATCTATAATCCTGTACCAAACACACAGTTGGTTAAGACAAACTGTTAAATAAAACTTTCAGCTAAAGGAATATTTCTGTCATTTAAATTTTTAACATCTCTGACTTCATACCTTTCTAATGTAGATTTTTTAATCCAAAAGAAATTCACAATCATTATGACCTCACAAAATTTTGAAGTTGGTAACATGATAAGTGACTTCTCTCCAAAATAGTATATTTTTAAAGAAATGTATTTGAGACCAAGGATGAGTAGTTTCAGAAAGACAGGAGATATATTAAATTACTCTTTTTCTTTTCAGTGAATGAAGTAGAATATAAATCTGAAAATGGATCTCAGCTATTGATGTGTAGCACAGGTAATAATTCCAAAATTGTGTTTATATTCTTTTTTATCTTCAACCTACTTATGCCTTTACATATTTTTTTCAGGCTTTCCCTCTTCTTGTTTCCACACAATTTTGAAAATTTTAATCTATTCAGTCCCCTTCTTTCCAAGCAGAAGATAGTTTATCCTCACATATTCACATTGTTTCTTCTCATAACAAGCTTCTACAAGATGAATTTCATTACATTTTTTGCTCATTAAATGTTCAGTATACTGAAAAAAGTGTAATTCTGTGTAGTTTACTGCTTTCTTGCACTTTAACGTTTAGAGCTGCTTGAAAGCTATTGGCTAAGGTGTCCAAAGTACACATGTGTTGTGTAATTACTGGTTGATTCTGACACCCTGAGCAAACAAGTTTCCCTGACACCCTAGCAAACAAGTGCTAATTGTAACAATTAGTGTAATATAATTATTAAGGTGTGAATCTCCCACATAATAAAAAAATATTCAAACACAACCAGTAGCAATAGTAACAGAAAAACAAGGTTATCAAGGTTATTCTAAAATTATCTTCTCACTATTATTCTCCATAGAAAAAATATAGTCAGAAAGGGGCCTCTGGATGCCTTTTAGGAATAACTTGCAAGGAAAATCATAACACAAAGTGTTTGTGTAATCAAGTTTGAAAATTTCCAGATCATAAAATAACCCTATTAGGGTACCCAGATACATAACTACTACATTCCTAACCCTCCACATTTTTTTAGGTTTTCAATTCTGTATTTGGCTTTGAAGAATGTCAGTGGTTAAGTTTCTAGATCATGGCTGCATTTTAACATGGTGAAACATGAATCTCACGAGAGAAATCAATGTCTTGTCAGAAAATAGTGAAAAGAGGTGTAAATTCTTAAGTTGTTGATTTTGTCCCTTCTTTCTTTAATATCAAAAGTTCTAGAGGATAATGTGATCTGAATTTTGGTATGTAGAGGTTGATAAGATTTCTTTAAGTCAAAATACAAACAGTATTTTAAATAAAAAAATTATTTGGTGTCTAATGCACAAGTTCTGTTAAGACAGCAATGCACATAAGAAAGCTATTGATATTAAGAGATTGTAAATTCTAAATGCTGTTCAAAAACACAGAATATATATAAAAGAAGGGATATGATAAAATATTTCTCAATAAAACAAAGACTACACAGATGGTTGTTTTATTCAGTCACTATTTTAAGGGGTTTAGAGAGTTATAGATGAATATCACACAATATAGTTTAAATGGAGAGACTTTTAGTGGAAGCCATTTTTCATCTTTATTGAAGTATTCCACTTCCTGCTATCTTTACTTGATTTCCATATATATTGAGAACAATATAACTAGCTTGTTAACAGGCAAGGTGTCATTTTAACAGATGGTTGAGTGTGTGGAAATCAAAACCATGAATGAACATCATATGTACTTACTGAGAGCACGAGTCCCATTAGAAAACACCCAAACATCTGCCTGTCCTAAGGTTATCAACCTATGGCTGAGAGGATGTGCCATCTCTAATCTATTATTTTGACAGAGATATTTACATGAAAACTCATCACTCAATCACTTTAAAAAAAAAAGTGAAATAGTCTAACAGAGAGAAAATAGATTATAAATTAAATTTTTGCTTTATAAAATTTCACTAACTAGGTAAAATGATTGGAGCCAAGGGCTTTAGCTTTCTGAAGATTAGTAATTTAGAGTTTTCACGGTAGCTTATAGGCACTTTGCTACAGACAACTGTAAGCTCAAGATATGGCTGTATTCCTCCTCCAAGGAGTTCTGACCAACTCATTTTCTGTCCATTTAAAATGCTTTCAGCTATAACAAATAAGAAGCTTTTCTCAGTGGTCAAATGGCACAACATATGGATTGGGGAGAGAGTCTTGCCATAGGAAAGTTACTACATTTAAGGGACAGTGTTTTTGTAATGCACTGCAAGAATTATATCTAATAATTTTTCTCTAACAAAAGAGTGTCAAATAACATTGACCTCACCAAGATTCTTTTTCTATTGACTTTAATGCAATTAAATAATAGCATATGAGACTTTTCATAATCAATGCAGAGTTATCTCCATTATCTCCATTATAAATTGTGTTTTAATAGAAAATAATTTTTCAGCAGTTTATACATGTATAGATCTTAATTTTTTTTGATTCATGTATTTATCAGCATAGAATGTTGATTTCTTATGTTTTCATTAAGTCATTACAATTTTAAGAAAGCAAAACAGCTACAAAATTACTTTATGATATTTGAATAGTTATCTGCTTATTTTGTGTTTTTTGCAGAGTTTAAAACCTATGATTCTATGTCAATTGTATTTTTTGATACTCTCTTATGAATTCTGTACACACTATACATAATGATAATGAATTACAAGTGCAATAATGGCAGATGGTATTATTATCCACTTGAGAGAACCGAACAAAAAACTACTTAAACTAGATGTAACCTTTGTTGAATGTATTATACTAAAGCATTTTGAGGTAGTAATGATGAGGGAATTGTCTGAGGTACATGCATTTTCCTTTACAGCATGAATTGACAGCATTTGTACTTTACAGTAAAAATTAAAGTGATCTTTCTAACAATTCTGGGGTTTGTTTATCATCAGTCCATAATATTGCTCACTAAGCATCTATCAAGTTTAAAAGCAGACTCCAAAATAACTATGAGAAATAAGCTAGCACTTAATAGTTTCAAAAATTCCTTATACTATAACGTTGTTCACATGTGATACAGTCCATAAAATACAGATAATACCTTCCTGCTTATTCTAATACAATTATTTATTAACTTTACCTGAATTTAGCTACATACAAGTTATGTTTGTAGGTGAGAAATAAAATACATTTGCCTTCGCTCACATGTCCAATTCTCTGTGGTCAGATGTAGCATTTTGCTAAAACCTTTCTATCTCACCCCAACAACTACAATAGCAGTAGTTCAGTAGTTACTCTTGGAGATGCTATTTACTACAAAAGTAATCTTAGATTAGACATCTAACTCTATCAAACAAATGACAACATAAACATGTAATTATGTTTATCTACTCATAAAGACTGTTTATGAGTATGAGTCTCCATCATATGGTGGAGAGGAGCATGGTGAAGCTAATATTCAAACTGCAGCTTGTGGAGGACCAGCGCAGGCAGATATTCCATGATAAATTGCTGCCCGTGCCCACACTTGCACAAATCTATCCTGAAGTACTGCAGTCCATGGGAGTGACCCATGTTAGAGCAGACATGACAGAAGGAGTGGCAGAGAGCTACTGTTACGAGCTGACCACCACTCCTCATTCTCAGAGGAGCTGAAAATGAAGGCTTGAAATTGAGACTGGGGAAAAGGGAGTGGTGGGTCAAGGTATTTTTTCTTATTTTTTTCCTCACCATCCAAATTTAATTTTTATTGCCAATAATTGAAATTAATTTTCCTTGCACTAATTCTGGTTTCCTGTGAGAGTAATTTGTAAGTGATTTCCCTGTCTTTATCATTACCCATGAGCCTTTCTATCTTACATTCTCTTGAGGAGTAGGGTGGGTGGGCATATGATAACCAGCCAAGGTCAGCCTACCACAGTTCATTATTTATATGCTGGCCATATCAATAAGTCATATATGTAATGATTTTTGTGTTAGTTCTACTTGATATGTTTTTAAATTCTATAAACTGTTTCACAGATTATAATTTTCTGTATGAAATCTAATAACCTACTCTAAGGTTTAACATTTAGGAAGTATTTTCTCCTGGCTATTTATTAATAAACATTAATACTTTTGTTTTATAAAATGACTTGTGAGCCCACTTGTTCAATGTAAAGCTAAGTATTTTCTAGATATGACTTTGAAGACAGGATGCAGAAGCAGTGTTTCTTTTTCCCTTTCTTCACAAGAAATTAATTTTCTCTGCTTCACCTCTTTGTTTGACCTTCCTTAAGCTTTTTGTATGATATGGATCCAGAAGCTACTTGATTTTGTGAATATTAATGAAGATAGCTCAAAATTTCTACCTCCTAAGAGACATGAAAAAATATGCACTACTATAGCTAACAACTGTATTCCCATGGGGACTAAGAATTTGATTTAATTTATTTAATTGGAAAATTAAAGGAAATAAAAGTACAATTCCCATGCTTCAGGGATTTGAAATGCACTAATATTCTTTTTGAAAAATAAGAATTTTCATCATATAAACTAGATTTAAACATCACAAATTGTGGGTTCATCTGTAATTTCACTTACATGGCAGTAAGGATGGAATAATAAAATGAAATTCAATACAATTACTCTACAGTATCCATTATCATACACAGTATGTAACTTGAACCTATGTGACACTTAAATTTCAGTGATGTTAGGAAGACATATTTAGTCATTTTTTTAATCACTGCACATAGATGCTACCTTTAAATAACTAAATAACTAAAAATATAAGTTCTATTAATGTTCTTTTTAATGTTCATGTATTAAAAATGTATATGAAAATAATAAATTTGGAATTAATTTTGCAAAATTTTTAGTTAATCAGCTAATATCTGTTAGTCTGCCTATGTTGTAGTATTAGCTGAGCTCTTTGAGTCATGGTCTGACAAGGCAACTTTCAAAAACCTGGGGTTTTTTTGATGTTACTGTTAATGTTGCTACATCACTACTGGCAAAAGGTGGATAAACTTAGGGCTTAAATTTGATCTGCAGGATCTTTGGCAGAGATAATATGTAACAAATGGGGATCTCTGTTTAACACAGTATCAGACTGAATTTGTGAATTTGTATCTAAAAGTTTAATCTCATTAATTACACAGTCTCCATCATAGAATTTTAATGAAGAAATTTCTAGAAAATATATGGCATTTAGTATTTTGCCACTATTGAGGTTTTTGTGTCACAGCTGTTGATGTTCATCTGCCATGCAAATGTGAAGAGTTGTTTAAAGTCCATTACCTGAGGACAGTGAGCATGGAATGGCAGAGTTCAAGGTTTTTAGGGCAGCAAGGAGAGGACACAGCAAGCTTGATGTCCTGGATTTCAGGAGAACAGAGTTTGGCCTCTACAGGGATCTGTTTGGTAGAGTGCCATGAGACAGCCCTGGAGGGAGGAGGGGCCCAAGAAAGCAGGCTGATATTCAAGACTGCTTCCTCTGCATTCACGAGTGATGCATCCCACCAAAGAGAAAGTCAGGTAAAAGTGCCAAGAAGTCTGAATAGATGAACAAGCACTCAGTGGATAAACTCAAGCAGAAAAAGGAAGTCTACAGAGGGTGGGAGGAATGGCATGTAGTCTGGAGGAATATAGGGAGATTCTTCAAGATATTAGTACAAAATCTCTCTACATATCTTCATCTGCATCATCCTAGTAATAGAAATTCAGATTATTATTAACTGCCCCTTTGCTGTTCAGAGCCTTTGGATGAACCACTATTTAGTCAGAAGTTCTTTGTCTAAGACTTGTAGATCATAAAATCATAGAATGGTTTAGGTTGGAAGGGGTCATTTTAAAAATCATCAAGTTGCAACCACTCCACCATGGATGCAATCAATTGTGTACAGTGCTAGGTACAAGTGCTCCCAGGTATATTACAATGCAGTCAGAGACTCAAATATTACCACAGTGTTGTCCTTGCTTTGAGGAGAGAAGAACAAGCATGTCAACTTGTTTGCAAGGTGCTTGTATCCTCATCCTTTGCCATGGAGGATTTCAAATCCAAATTTATACTTTTTGGAGAAGTGGAGGTGAAACTGTAGTCAAATAATCTCTTATTGATGCCATAAACTGTAGTGGGTCAGCCACTTTATATGTGAATGAGAGACATTGAGAGTTATAAAGAGAGGGATTATAAAGACTGTGGGTCTTGTGCAAGGGCAGAACAGAACTGTGACATTTTAGCATCACTCCATCATCCAGTTATCTGATTGCAGTGGTAATGGCCATCTGGCCCCTCTCTGAAAACCTAGCAACAGGTCAGCATGCCCATGGAAATCCCTTTGCCATGCATTTCATGCCATATCTTATGGCTATAGGCCTCATTCCTAAAGGCCTCTCTAGGTAGTACTGGAAGGCTGCTGTAAGGCAACAGAGCCTTCTCTTCTCCACTTGAACATCCCCAATTCTCTCAGCCTGTCTTCATAGAACAGGTGATTCAGTCCTCAGACCATCTTAATTTCGTAGATTAGAAGCCTGAATGCAGGTGTTAATGTCACCTACTTTTTTACTTTTCCTTCTGAAAAACACTCCCATTTCTTTTAGTATCCACTGACTTACTTTCTTCAGACTCATCCAATAGAATATAGCCATTTGTGGTTCAAAATGAAAGTGGCTGGATAATCTAAGACATTATATTAAGCTCTTAGTAGTTTCTTTCTACTAATTTATTCTACTTCAAAAAAACCAAACAAACAACCAAAAAAAAACCCCAAAAACCCAAAAGCATTTGTTGAGGTTTCATGCAAAGAGAAAAGAACCTTTATTTCGTTAATTTTTCTGTTCAGGCTACCTGGTAAATGTATAAGAACTTGATGCCTGGAAAAAACAACCATGTAGAGGTGCCTAAGTCATGTAGTAGATGTTAATAAACATTATTAAGGAAACATTATTAATAAACATTATTAAGGAAAACATATGAAATTGTTTGTTCCACAGAACCTGAAATTTCTTTCTCAGTCTGAGAGCCACTGAGAGTCAAACTGTTGTTTAAATCATCAGATCTCTTCTAGCCTTTAACAATACAAATGGGTACAAAGAATTAGTCTTGTTACTCTTTCCTATGACATTCAGTGAATGAAATTGTGCCTACCAATATCATAGGCTGCCTATTCTATTAACTCTTCCAGAGGATTGAGTAACTGAATACTGACAGATTTGTCCTTAATTAGCAGATAGTGTAAAGTATGAAAAATATTGCATTACTGACCCCTAAAAAGTTAAGAGGAAAAAAAGAAAAACACCATTTAAAACTTGTAATGCCCTAAGTATCATCTACTTGCCGTAAGAATATGCCATTTATATCTCAATAATTAATAAGTGTTATTTCAGCAAATAGTAAAAATGTAGTCCATTCATTACCATTCATCCATTCTTTTGGTTTTACTAAAAATATATTAGTGTGTAGTATACATATGGGGGGAGGAAGAGAAAAAGTTCAGTGTTCCTTCTGATGTCAACTAGTAATTAAAGAAATCTGAGTGAACACTCAGCTACCCGTAGGGATGCAAGGAAATGACTGAACGTAGTTTAGGCAGAGGTTTGAGTATGTAATTTATTTATGAACTAATGCATTAATTCATGAGAATCTGGAGGTGGTATGGGGATTAGGGCTTTCTACTCTATAATCTTTCCCTGGGAAATGTATAGTTTAGTATTCTTAGCCAGCTGGTGATTGAAACAGTCAGTCTGAAGCCAGATTGGTTTGCTTTTTGTGCTTACATGTACCTCTGAGCCAAATGTGAGGTACTGACATCAGTCTGTCAAAATAGATCTGCAGAATGAGGATTCAGACAACCCTTTGAAAATGCTCTAGACTATAATTTACCCCAAGTAAACCCTTTTATCTTATTTTTTTTTTTTTAAACACAGGTAAATCATTATCTAACACTGATTAGAATAAAAAATGAAAATGTAAACAAGTAACAAGTCTAGCTAAAAGCATCAAAGAATAAAGTCTATTTTTTGTTTTTAAAGATGTACCCAAAAATGCTACAGACTTTTAGAAAGCTTTTTCTTTTCCTGCTATGAGATCGATGTACAATAGCTTTATGTCTTCAGTTACTTGTCTTTGTTCTTTAACTAAACAACAGACCAAGGGACAAAAGACTACATTTCTATAAACGAGGGGTAGAAAAAAAAAGGCTAAAGCATTATTCATTCTTGCTCCAAGGTTATACTATAGCTCTTGATTTATAAGTACAGAATAATACCCAAGGTTATTATTTTTAGACTCATGTAGATGATTATAGGGTGTTTTTGTTTTTTGTTTTTTGTTTTTTTCTTGTATGTGTGGGAGTGTCAAATCAAGTCATTGACAACTCTTTATGGATTGACTACGAAACTAGAACTACCTGAGAGAAAAAACTTACTGAAGAGAATTCTTTAGTCAAGAAGAAGAGAAAAGAAAGCTCTTCTAAATATGAAATCCAAATTCTGTAACTGTTTCAGAAGAAAAGAATGAAGATAACCATGTCAGTGCCTTATTTCTCTTTTTTATAACTATGAATTTTAGCTATGCTGAGAAAAAACTGCTCAGTGGACAGAAAGGAGAGTGAGGTGAATGGAAAATCGATTGTTTGGCAGCATCTCCAGTGTTGTGAACAGTTGCATGAAGTCCAGTTGGAGACAAGTGAATAGTGGTGTATCCCAAGAGTGAGTACTAGGCCCAGTACTGTTCAGCTCTTCAGTAGTGACTTAGACATTGTGACAGGGGGCACTCTAAAGTTTGCTGAAAATGCAGAACTGAGTGGCTGGAGGAGAAATTTATCATCAGTACAATTCAGCAACTTCCTCTCCTACTTATATTTGGCTGAGATTTCCCTCCAGAAGACACTGTGTGTGCAGTAGTTTTAAAGGAATAAAAACCTCAGTGGGGAAAATGTTAAGACTGCTTGAACGCCCCTCTCCCTCTTCCACAACTGTGAAGGAGAAAAACAAAGAAAAACAAACTACAAGAAGTTAAAAATATCAGAATCACAATTAACTAAAGGAAATAGCAATAAACACAGCAATAAAGAGAAAATTGTAAAAAAGAAGGCATTGTTTAACCAAAAAGGACACAAACAAAACAAGATGGTTGCTGTTCCCAAGTAACTACTTGTGCTTCCCTTGGAAAAAAAAGGCAAGATTTTTTTTGTCTCAAGAATATTTCTTCCATGTGTCTAACTCAGAGTACATCAAACCCTGTAAGTTCAATAGTCTCATCAAGAAGGTTTTTTGGGGTCTTGCAGCCAAGAAGAGCAAGAATAACTCCCTGTGTTTCTGCTCTATTTTTAAAGGGCACACCACCACTCCCCTTCTGCAAATGTGGCAAACCAAAAAAAGTTCCACTTCCTGTGTCTTGGTGTTCCCTGTCAAAAACTCCCCAGCCCCCCAACACTGCCATGCTCATAATTCCATAAGAAATTGGTATAGAATATTCAACATTGAAATTCCACCTTCTTGCTGTGTAATCATAGCAGCGTGGAGACCCACCTGAAAGCCAGGACATGCAAAGTTGAAGATGTTCCCTGAGACTTAGGCTTAGGCACATTTCAAGGAATGGGACATCCACAGCTTTTCTGGGCAACCTGTTTCAGTGCCTCACCATCCCCACAGTAAAGAATTTCTTCCTAATATCCTATCAAAACCTCCCCTCTTTCAGTTTAAAGCCATCACCATTTTCTCATCACTATATGCCTTTGTAAAAGGTCCCTCTCCAGCTGTCCCCAGGTTACAGAATCACAGAATCACAGAATCATTAGGTTGGAAGAGACCTCCAAGATCACCAAGTCCAACCCAACCCTAACCTCAAACTAAACCATGGCACCAAGTGCCACATCTAGTCTTTTCTTAAACATCCACATATCACATCCAGAGATGGTGAATCCACCACCTCCCCAGGTAGACCATTCCAATACTTTATCATCCTTTCTGTAAAATACTTTTTTCCTAATATCTGGCCTGTCTTTCTCTTGGCACAGCTTAAGACCGTGTCCTCTCATTCTGTCAGTTGCTGCCTGAAGAAATAGACCAATCCCAACTGACTACAACCACCTTTCAGGAAGTTGTAGAGTGTCTCTTTAGGCTGAACAATACCTAGAGGTTTGATTGGAGAGGTACTTAAGTCTTTCACTGATCTAGTGGCTTTCTTCTGGACGTGTTGAAACAGGTTCATATCCTTCTTATGTTACGGACCTCAGAGCTGGATCAAGTATTCCAGGTGGAATCATCAGAAGGGAGTAGAAGGGGAAAATCACCTCCCTCAACCTGCTGGCTATGCTTCTTTTGAAGCAGCTCAGGATATAGTTGGCCTTCTGAGCTGCAAGCACCTATTGCCAGCCCATATACAATTTTTAGCCACTAACACCCCCAAGTCCTCTGCAGGGCTGCTCTCAACCCACTCACTGCCCTGTCAGTACTTGTGCTTGGGCATGTCCCAACCCAGGTGCAGGATCTTGCACTTGGCCTTGCTAATTTTATGAGGTTTGCATGAGCCCACCTATCTAGCCTGTCAAGGTACCTCTGGATAGTATCACTTCCCCCACATCCCTCTAAAATATCAACCTCACCACACAGGTTGGTGTCATCCACAAGCTTGCTGAGGAGTGCTCTGAAACCCACTGTCCATGTCCCTGACAAAAATTTAAATTATTTTTGTCCCAATCAGACCTCTGAGGAACAACAGTTATCACTTATATTCCCCCCAGATATCAAACTCCAGACTGAAGCTCTTTTGAGTGCAACTATCCTGTCATTTCCTTATCCACCAAGTGATGCATCTGTCGAATTTACAAATGTCAGAAGCTGAGCGTGAGCCCTGACTTCAGACTTTGCAAAGGGATGGTAAGATTGCTTCTAAACCTGAGGTAATAGACTCAACCACTCACAAGACAAAGGAGACTGAACTCTTGTCTCTGCTCACAGGAGGAGGAATCCTACCCTTCCTCCTGAAATGCCACTACGTAACAGGTCCAAGCCTTGGGGCTACAGAATGAGAGTTAACATCAGGCTAGAAGCAGGGAAGACAACCAGATAAAACTGGTCTAACAACCACCTGCTTTACAACTAATGTTACCAGAACAGTATGTTAGTAGCTCTCTAGCTGGAGACTGCCTCTTGCCAAGAGGCACTAAAGAACCTATTTGTTGCCCAGACAATACCTCTAGAGAAAATTAAAGCCTTCTGGGAGCTTCCACATGTGATGTCACAGAAGGTGCCAAGCTGGTAAAGATTGCAGACAACCACCTGTTTATACTGTTCTAAGTAGGGTTGAATGGTGCTGCAGTGAGGCAATTCACAAGTATGAAAAGAAACTTTACCTTCCTTGGAATGAAAGCTTCCCCTTCCTTGTTTATCTGAAGAAGGCACACACAGTATTTACAGTGTCAATCACATGATAATTAGGAGACATCCAGAATTCAATAGTAAGAGTTGAGGTGCTGTAGATCAGTGTCTACCAGATGTCACCCTTCAGATTAAGCCTTTAATACATCTTCTAGCCTGCAAGATGTTCTGCACAGGCTTTTTGGAAAGAGCTGTCTACACCACTAGGCAATTTGGCATGGACCATGTCTTAGGTGCATTGAGCAATGCTGAATAGACAGTTGATTCAAATAGCTCTGTATATTGATTACAGCTGATACATATATAGTCTACTTACACATATATTTGTCTGATCTGCCAGATTTTGTGCCATTTCTTTGCTGTTTCACTAACTTTATTTATGTCACTATCAAACCCACTGAAATCAAAGATCTCCTTGTGATACAGCAACAATTTAGTCCTCAGGGGGAAGTAAAATGATTTTACAAATAACACCTCTAGGTTATTACTGAAGCTCGAAGAAAATTATATGCAGAACTCCAAATATTTGTATTGAAAATTCAGATTAAACTAAGGTATTTCAGTCTCTTTTTTCTGAATAAAAATGAAAGGAGCTATATGTAGGATGATGGAAAATTTTACAGTAAATGTGGCATCTCTATAGGATTCAGAGTGGAATACCTATTCTACCTGAACTAGACTAGGGCTTTGAACTTTTGGGAGTAATCATCTAAAATGGAGAGAACACTTCAATTTAGAGAAATTTTCTCAATGATAGATCTATGTACCAATAAAGTCTGTAGGTGTCTCAGGCTGTTACTCCAGCACTTTTCCCAATCACTGGTAATACAATACTAGAGTTGTTTTAAGGGTTTGGTTGTTTTTTTTGCAATCTCTTTCCTCAGATATAATCCATTGGAGACTATACTCAGCACACTTCCCAACAGCTTCAGTGTGGAATCATCATTAGACATATATCCTAGTGTTGGTGTCTAGCAATAGGGATATTGTCATTGACACATGTGTTCCAAGCATTTTAATTATAATTAAATACGCACCCAACCAAGCTGTGTTCAGCTACATTATAATGTGATTAAAGGCTTGCTCTAAGAAATAGTCAGGATCTGCTTGGCTAGTTTTACTTTCTAATCTTCTAAGAAAGGATTAACATTAAAAAATGGTCTCATTATTTCTCTGCTCCTTCATTTCAAGGCACAAATAATATTTGAAGTTTAGAAAGCTTGCTTAGAAAGCTTGCTTTGTTATTGATGTTGCACAAACTAATATAGTATTTTCACATAATAATTTTATGATTGTAGTGTATTTTATATATAGTTGCATTTACTGCTGCTATTCATATTTGTTGTGAATTCTTTGGAGTTTTTTCCACTAGGTGCAAATCTGTCTTGCTGTCTGATCCACACGATAAAATTGACTGGATGTTCCATTGCTTTCCCTTTCTCTAATCTAATCTGTTTTCCTTATTTTAACCAGATAATTTCAAATTATTTCCAAGCACACGCATATGTACTCAAAGTTTGATTGGTGTTAATAGAAACAGTAATGAATTTGCCTTCAATAAAAAGAAATCTACAATCAGAAATATTTATTTGCCATACAGAAAAAAATCACAGAGATTATTTTAATCTTAGTACATTTAACATTGTTAGTGATTATTAATTCAAATGAGATGTGATAGTTTTACACTTTTAATAACTTAAATGCTTTGACAATTGAGCAATTTAGTTAATCAATTAATATTGCCAATTTTCCCCAAAATTTGGGAAATAACTGATCCAAAGTTGACTTTCTGTTAAAATGAGTAAAGTGTGTGAGCAAAAAATTGCTCAGTTTAAAAAATTGACCATCTGTATTTCCAAGAGAGAAATTTAAAACCTTCATTTAACATTCACAGGACAGAATTTCAATTTCAAGAGACATTACTTGAAATACTATCCCTTGTCTAATGGAAACGTGAAATAAAACAGTGGGCTTATTTTGAAGGATTTATGAAGAGGGAAATACATACACTATACCTTCAGATAATTAAAGGGATTTAAAAGTTTTCAAAATCATAGGCTTTTTTTTCTTCATAAGCATCTAGCCTATATTAGAACAGCTAGATGAAAATTTATCTTGAAAAAGAATAATTTGTTTTGTTGTATTCACCATAAACCCACAGTGTGCTTCAATGAAAGTTCTTGATGAAAGTGCAAGGGGTGTTGCATCTAAAAGTTTTGTTGAGTCAAATTTCATGTTCCTGTCATCACCCTTTAATAAATTTTCTTTAAATATTAGTCTTGCAAAATTTTTACACACACATTCTTTTTAAATAGTTTTTAGTATACCCCTGAGTACAAAACATATTCATATTTAGTACAAATTCTAAGTACTTTAGGAGAATTCTTTTGGGAAACAGACTGACTTAAAATGTACTTCAGTTTGAAACTATGATTTCTATGTGGGCTATTCTGGAAGCACCATGCAAAGTAAAGCTTAAGAACAGGGCTAGCTTTATGCATATGATTAGAGAAACCAAAATTATCTTTTCCTTGGCACATCTGCAAAAGACAGGACTTAAAAAAAACCTCTTTCTGCAGGCTATTGAAATTAAGCACAGTGATCTCATACAAAGCACAGTGCAGCTGGTATCATGGGATGAAGACAGTTGAATCTTTTCTAATGGAAAAATGAAGTCAGACCAAGCTTGCCTCCCTTCTTTCACAGAATATAATTATGTAAACTACAAAGCTCTATTATAGACAATGTTTATAATTTACAACTGTTTTTCTCTAAATTTTAAATAAAGCTTGTTAACAGTTAACAGCCGACATATTTCCTACAGATGCCACAAACAATGAACAATCAAAAATCTGTTGCTGTTGTTTCTTTCATAATTATTTCAAATTGTGGGATCCTCTAATAAAAATCAACATAATGAACAAACACCATTGCATGTTGATAAACATCATAGTCTTTCAATTTCAAGAAAAAAACTATGGCATACTAAGTAGTTTAGAAATAAATGTATTTCTCTACAATGATACACAGAATTTGACTATAAGAATTTTCAAGTTCAGATCATTTTATGGTACAGAATGTTTTCCTGCTCAGTTGATTTATCTAAGATGTCTAGGGAGTTTGTGAATCTCTGCTTTATGACACATGATTTCAGTTTCTAAAAAAAAGAATCTCTATATATGTACACACATACACACACACACACACACACACACACACACGTATACATATAAAGTATCTGAGCTCAGACACCCCAGTAACTCATCTGCCTAGAAGCTGTCCTTGAATGCCAGGCTCCCCAGTTGGTACCACTTGTATATATAAGCTGCCAAGGCTGCAGACCCACTCCAGCTTCCAGTATAAAGAGACCTTTACTCACTATCAACCCTTCATCCCTACACATAGAGGTGACTGGCAGTTGACCAAATCTTCCCTGAACCCACTAGGGAAGGTAATGATGAACCTTCAGCAGCCAAGGTGCTGTGCTGTAAGGCATGAAAATAAGGGCACAAGAGGCTACAGCCTGACAGATATCAGCCAAAGGGGAGGTGCTCCTGCCAATTTTATGATCTGTTTTCAACTTGTTACTCCCAAAGCAGGATTCTTTCACCTGGCATGCAAGAGATGATCAGCTCATCAAGAAAAAATATTTTATTTTATTATAATTCTTCAGGATAGGATGCCAAGCATCTAATACAGCTGGCTCACCTCCTAGGAAACAAGCACATTCTTTTGCACAAAAAGGTAACAAGGAAAGACCCATACTAGCAGAGGTGATTGGTCATTCATACTTGATCACACCTATGACAAAATTCCTAGTATGCATGTGCTGATCTTGGTCCAGTTCATTATTCTAGCATACATATATATACAAATTATCCTGGGTTTGTGGTCCTTTTGTATAATCATATGAGGTTACTCTGGGTTATATTTTCATCTTAGCTATCACCAAGACATTGTTTAATCTTATACCCTAATACAGCTTCTGCTTGAATGTCTTCAAACATTAGTTGTTCACAGGGTGCCTTCACTTAACATTCCAATCCTGGCAATAGTTCAAATATTTTCCCAAACCAGATGGGGGAAGGGGACACTTGAATCTGCTTTCTGGAGGAATCCTTTTGGAGGTTTCTTCCCAAATTTGTGCTAAACCGGGACAAGTACTACATTGCTCTGGCCGTTGCTGTAGGGTTTCAAAACTAGCCTACAGTTTCTAGAGAATTTTTGTGAAATTTTATTACTTTCTACCTTCTTTTGACATCAAACTCGTTTTGGAGTCTCAATGTGGAGATGCCCAAATGACACATGGCTTTGCCATTTTTGACTTTTGGGGATTTGTAACTGTTTATCTGCCTGGAATTTCTTTTCAAGACTTTATCACCAGACTGTATACATAGGCACTGACTCTTCTAAACTCTTTCTATATGAATGACTGTATGATCATTGTATTTTTAAGCACACTCAAGGGGAAGAATATATTTTACAAAATAATTAATTGAAGAGGCATATTCCACTGGAAACAAGAGATCACCATGAAACCAAAATATTTTCATAACATATTTCCAAGAAATTCTTTTCACTGCCAAAGGATATGGAAGTGATGAACAGCCAGCCTCCTTGATGTGAAACAAACTACAAGAACATAAAGAGAGATCTTAATGTTTATATATTTTCTGATGAGAAGTGTCCTATGGGAACCCTTGCAGCAATTTATATAAAAAAATCAATGGTATATCTTTGTCTGGCATGCTTTTAAAAATATCTCACATGGGGAATATCCCAGCCTCCCTAGATCACTGAACATTCCTTATATTCCTTAGAGTTTCTAACATGAATTTTATGGGTTTGAAAATTAACCAATTTCCTCTTGTGCTACCCACACAGTGGCTATGACATGATTTATAGCTTCTTTACATTAACTCTTTACATTTTCAAAATATTTCACCTTAGTGTTTCTTTCCCCAGGTCAACATCTTCTTTAACTTTTCATCATGCACCATAATTTCTAATTTTTCTCAGTAATTTTACTGTCTAAATTCTTCATCTTTTGAAAAAGTTTTATATTGGAGAAAAACCTTGACTTTTTTTAATCAACACTAGAGAACATAACAGTTTATTTACCTCCTATATCTCATATATCATGCTACTATTGACTCATAAAATGTGACTAGCCTTACAAAGTGTGTCATTTTATGATCCCTTATATGTCATATATCTTCTTCTGTGTTTTTTGTGGGTTTTTTTTGTGTTTTGGTTTTGTTTTGTTGGGTTTTTTTTGTTTTTTTTTTAATTGAAAATTATTGAAAATGTGGAGTGATTTCACCTGGGCCATAATTAAAGACAGTGTTAAACCTCCTTAAAACTAAAAATATTTATTCTTTCCTCCTTACATAGGAAAGTCTTTCATTGTATAAGATTTTTTTGGGTTTGGCATGGTTTACAGAATACCTTAATAAAAAAAGTCTACTGTTTTCAGGGGCACTGTTGTTGCTGTGAGTAAAATGTCTTTAATATGTACATTTTGTTCTTGATAAATTAGTCTCAATATAATAGTCATTACAAACAAATGGGGAGCATGCTCATGAAACAATTAGAGAAATAACTCTAGATTTCTCCTCGGTCATTGTACCTTCATCTATAAACTTTCAAAGTAGACTGTTATTAGACATGTAGATTAAAGCTAGCCATCTAATTTATTGAGAGAATATCAGTAAGCAGAAGTGCATGTTCATATAGATGTATAAGCATTCATATAAATGTCTATGCATTGTGCATCTTTACGTACAGCATTCTTAAATTGGTAGCTAATTTAACAAAATTTATTACGAAGTAAGTAAGAAAAACACTGTTTTCTAGATTTCCTCCATTCCCTGAACAAGTCATATCTATGACTCTGACCAAAGGTATACTTAGGCATTTTTTCTAAAAAATTCAAACAATAGAATATTTAATGACTCACTGTTACGCTCTGAGCTGCAGCTAATCTCATTTTCTCTGAACAGTTATAAATCTTCATTATTTATTTTAACCCAGACAGGAATTACAATTCTACTAATTTTTTTAAAAAAGTTAAGTCTTGCTTTCTTCCCCCTCTCTAGTTTCCCCTGTAGGCATCAACTTCACTTTTATCCTCTCTATCAGAAAGTCTGACATCTCTGTAAACCAGAGCTCTTCTCCATGTTGTTGTCTTATATCTCATGTAGCATTTTTAAAAATATGGAAACTAGAAAGCAGGTAGGCTAAATCTTAGTAAACATTTCATTGCCCTTATATGACATTACAAAGAACTAAGCGTGTCAGTCTGTTTTTAAATTTAATTATTTTATGATTTTACATATAAATAGATTCAATTTTAAAATAATGATAATAATAATAGTTATTATTATTATCATTCCTTCCATTCTTTGCAGAGACTTTTATATTACAGTAGTGATTTTTAGACTGACATCTGTGCCAATTACTAATATAATTACATGATGTGTAGGTAAAAGGCAGACCCACTCACTCCATCTGACCTAAAATGTATTTTGGCATGTCTTCCAGGGTGAAGTTTTTTGTTACTTTTGCAGACAGGGATGGGTTTATATTTAACTCTATTATAACTCAATGAATAAAAAGTCAAGGTAAGAAGTAATATCGGCAGAGTACAATTCCAGTAAATTATAAGACTCCTGGACCAAACAGTCTGTCCTGCCTGGAACTGAAAAATAGAACAAGTTGTCCACTTTGGTAAATTAGCAATATTTAGGAAAATTTTTAGGAAATAATATTAACAAACTGTGAAATATTCTGACTATATTGTCTTAGTGATATTTCATGAGATCTTAAATTGACTTTTGCCTTTAATTTTGTACACGTTTGAGGAGGTCTTATTGTATTTCAGATACCCAGGGCTTCAGATATGTGTTTGTATACTGTTGCAGATAAGGGAACTGAAATGAAACAATAATGCTTCTTGTCAAACAAGGCATGAGATTTGCTGAGTTTCTTACTCATTTTCCAAAGAGAAGTACTGATAATCCGAATCATGGAATGCATTAGTGCAGTGTGGGATTTTTTAAGCTTTCTAGGCAAGCATCATAAAGTTTATTATAGTTTATATTTTTGCCAATCTACTAACTAGATATAGAGAAGACAACATCCATGGTAACTAATGGAGAAGAATGGTATCATGTTTCATTTGGATTTTGCCTTTTCCAGATATCTCAGTTATTGAACTTACATTGAATAACCTTCTCTGATTTTGACTATTTTTTATTCAAGACAGAACCTCCAAAGTTCAACAGATGGTAATTAATGTTCTTTCCCACTAACAAATATTTGTTAATTTTTATCTGAGTTAAGGTTTTATTTGTGGAGCTTTTTAACCAACTGTAGATTTAATTGATGTTATTAATTTTGCTGTGTGCAGATTAAAGCTAAAATGCTTCTCTGACAAGCAAGTTCACACAATGACCTGCTTGAAAAGTAAGCTATATCTGAGATAACTTTTTCATGTTTCTTGTATCATGAAAAATAAGACTAAAAAATATCTTCTGACTGGAGACTAGAAGAGAGTAAGAAAAATAGCATTTTAGTTGCCTTGAAGTGGTGAGCGGAAATAGAGTTCTTCAGAAAGTGAGTATGACCAGAAAACATATTTTTGTGGATAGGAGATTTTCCCATAGCTACTAAACCAAAGATTGAGTTTTTTCTTCCACCCACCTTCAGTTATTGAGAAAGTATGAATGATGACTATCAATGCGCTTTAAAACAATTATCATAAGGTATATTAGAAGTGTAAACTCAACATTAAGGCTATATTTTTATGCTATATCTTACTTGTACAGTAAAATGTACAAACCACATTTTCTCATTTCTTTTGGTTGCAGAAAAGTATGGTATAGGTGAATTAATTCTCTATGATTACTGTAATACACTATGGCTAGTATCTGTTATGAGTAAAAATGACAGATTGTAGATTCCAAAAGATATTGATAACTTCTATGACAGTTAACATTAGAATAAAAAAGAGAAATATCATAGATAATCTTATGTTGCTTTGTATTCTGGGTACACTGAATTGGACAGCATCAAGTGGCAAGCACCTCTGATCAGAGCAAGGTGGCCCTGATCCCCTCCACAGAGAGGTTCACCAGCATTTTGGTACTTAGAACCTCTTCTAGAACTTTCTTAGTAAAAAACAATTTTATCAATAATTTTTACTGTCATATAAAAGTGTCCACATGAGAAAATGCTGCTTTAAGATAGGTGCACAGGTGACAATCACTGGTACCCAGTGGGAGCAGCTATTGGCTTCTCCACCAGGATTTTCTGGCTGAGCTTATCTTGAAGTAAAGAGCTACATGTATGATGGCCAAGACATACATATACAGAGCACAGGCCTGTGCCTACTCAGGTTCACCACTGTGTGAATCACTAACTCCTCATTTACAATAATATTCTGATTAGGGTCACTGCAACTTTATAGGGAAAGAATCATTTTAAAAGATCTAATGAAACTTGCAATTTCTCCACAGAATTTCCTGCCCCAACCCCACTCCCCACAAACCTAGACATTTGAAATCACAATTGTTTTCCAAAAAGTCTATCAGTAGCATACTGTAGGAAGCATCAATCATATTAATTTCTTAATTTCCTTCATTATGCCTATGGATTTTATTTCATATATAGTTTATATGATAATAGCAAATTATAGTTTGACTTCTTAGCAATCAAATAAGATATGAAGGTAATTGAAATTTTTTATCTCCCCCCTTTTTTTTTTTCTTATCTGTTGTTTATTCCTATTATTGTAAAACTTCCAGTTTAACAGAATGTATTTTAGTATTTTCCAGAGATGTATTTTAATATTTGCTATATGGAAGTAATCACAGCATAAGGGACTCTTTGCTTAGCTTATAGCTCAATTACCATAAAGTAGCTAAAATGAAGTGTGTAATTAAGCTCAGGGATACATACGTAAAATACGTAAAATACGTAAAATACGTAAATACGTAAATACGTAAAATACGTAAAAGTTTCATAAAAAATAAACACGTGAGGTTTGCCTATAATTATCTCCAAATTTAACAAATATTGGGAAATAAAAATTTCAAAGTTTTTGTTTAGATAATAGCTTGAGTCAACTCCGAGATGGTTTTAGCAAAATTCATTTTAGAAATATGTGATATTGTAGGGGCAAACCAGATATCAGGGTGCCCTGGGTAGCCCAAAATGTTATTATATTCCATATCTATCTGTGCCCCAAATGGTTATTGTCTCTTCAGCTCTCATCAGCGTGATCAGAACTGGAATCATGAGGCAGTTGGGAGGTGCCCATTCCTTTAGGTCAGGACACCTGAGTAGATGCCTTCTTTGGCCTGGCAGCATTTGCAGAAGGCAGAGGCTCCACTTTGGAAAGGGCTGCTTTGGGCAGGTGTCTGGACTTGCAACTACAGCAATTGGGAAAAACTGCACTTCCCAACTAGAAACTGTTTTCAGAGTGAACTTTGCAAACTCTATGGGCAGCTAAACTTAAGTGGATGCCAGGGGACCAGGTCACCCTGTGTCCACACCAATCAAGATTTTTCTACATGTTTACACTTTAACAAACATCACTAAAATCACAATCATTCCTGTCACCAAGCTGTATCACTTCTGCATTCTTACATGCCTTGCAATGCATTGCTGTGGGCAGCCATAAATTATCTTCTGTGGACAGAGTTACCTGGAGGACTTGCCAGCCTACAGGTGTCACAGAGGGTTTCTGCTGTTTTCTTTGTTGTTGCTGTTGTAGCACAGGCTGATATAGCTCTGCCAGAAAAACTTTGTAATATAAACTGAGCCTCAGGCTCTCAGTCTGCAGCTGACCCACTATAATGTTGTATTGCAGTCATTTAACACTTAGAAAACTTTCTTCACAGTTCTGAGGTCTAGAAACTTTGTGGTTGCTCTAAAGGTGTGTCTATGATATTACAAGCTCTAGGCATAGCCTAGGGCTAATTTTAACTTCCATTCTAAATTCAACACTTTCAATATATCATCACTCTTCCCATCATATATGAAATAAAAGGTTCAAATAACCACTGAGGTAATTCACTTATACAGTTTGCCGATATCTTCCAACCCTAGAGACACTAATTCCTTGAATATACTTACAAAATGTCTGGTGTCCTTCATATTCCAATTCTGTATTTCTCCCTTTGTGTCACAAGGAACCTGTATATGTTATTTATAATTCATTACAGCTTTGGAAGTTTTATGTCATTTTACATTCTTTTTACCAAGGATTGAAGAAATAAAACTTCTAAGTATTTTGGTAAAGTGTAGCCATGGTAAGACAGATTTTCATATATATATTTCTTTCTTCATAGGCACACACTCATCAGCAGTGTCCAGCAAGCATTAGACATTCAAAAAATCCATAGATGAAACTGAACCCAAGAAGAGGCATATTCCAATTCTGAAAAAATCAAACATACTCACACCAGCTTTAGTCTGTGAACACTGTATTAAAAAAATGCAGTAGTGGACTTTCTCTTACCTGTGTATCCTGATCTTCTCAAGATAGAAAACAAGTATCCTTATAATTCCATGTTGAATGATGTGTTGTTTGACATATACCTAGGATGGAATTTACTATTCTGTAACTTTCACATTCATGTCCATGGTCGCTGTCTGTGTAAGTTCTTAAAGAGCACAATTGCCTGGCTCAGCTGTCACCGGTCACACAAAGATATCACCCACCAGTGGCCACTGAGCACCCCAAGACTCATTTCTTGGGCTTTCCACCAGAGGACAGTGCATGATCCACAGTCTTAAATCTGCCCCACAGTGGAGGTACCTCGGCACTCCCACCAAACACGCCTTTCACCCAATACAGTAACTGACAAAACCGTTTCTTAAAGAACATGAAATGTGTTATTGTTAATGAAGTGTTCAGTGATACCTTTAATGAATTGTTCAGGAATCTTGCCGTGCAGGAAAGAAGCTGTAATGAAAATGATAGCACAATTTCAGCTCTATATTTTGCAGCCTGGTTACCATAATCTTACTCCAATCAAAAGTACAAATAGCAGTACTGAACTATTCCTATCTCTATTGTTTTGAGTTTTTTAGGGTTTTTCTTTTCCCTCTATGTGTTTTGGTTTTTTTTTCTTTTTTGTCTGACATGCCTGTAGAGATAAAAAATCTTTATCTCACAGCAAAATAATATGAATACTCCACTTTTTCCCTCCCTCAGATAATATCAGCAACTGGACACTTATTCTCAAACTTTTCAGGAAATTATTTCTTAATAGGGAGAAGAATTGATTCAAACATTGGAAAGTAGCACTTTTCTACAAAATGACTAATGTTCAGGATGATTTATTTGTGACCCAAGGGCTTGTTTCATAGTACAGTGGTCTGAGGGCATTATAATGAGAGTATTAATTGAGTAAATTTGAGATATGGTTGTTGAGAATTAATAGTTTTGACCACATAGTGACAACAATTAAAAATGTGTAAGACAATGACTAGCATGAAATGTGATAATAATAAAATAATTTACTGAAGTCAATTTTAAAAATTTAAAGCTGGCCATTAATTATCAGTCTTCTGAACACTTCCATTACAGATTTAGAATTCCCTAACCGATATATGCATATATATCTCTATATATTTGCAAAGAATAGAATGATGACACTTTTTCTTCAGCCTTGAACATTATCTGCCTTTGGCTTATAACAGCATGGTTATGAAATCCCAAACTAAGTGACACAAGATAAACTATTTGCTCACTTCAGAAAAAAATGCAGAAAACTTACAATACTGATAACATCAGAAATAATGGGTCTTAATGCATTTCCCAATGAGTCTTTATGTATTCACTATTTATTTGGTGATAAATAGCAAAGACAGTAACCAAAAATCCTTTAGCTTCATTTTGACAATTCAAGGTATTCAAAGTTATTTTATCTTTTTCCTTTTGGCAATGATCTCAGGTTTTAAGACCTATTTCTTTCAACTCTCTGGTAGTTACTGAAAATATTCTTTTAATTTATTGCATCTTTTATAACGTTACATTAAAAGAAAAATAAATCAAACTCAGAAAAGAATCAGGTGTTTTACCTTTCTGTTTGCTAGCTAGAACAGTAAATTAGCAATTAAGAAATTAATAGGTTTCTTAATTGCTAAACCTATGATATTTGTCTATTCATTTTACAAATGTTTTAATTTGCATAAATGTGGAGTACAGAATAATTTTATATTTGTTAAAATGCTGTTTTCACCCTTAAGAACATATACTTAATATACGCTTATGTTACCTGGAAAATGTGACCTCCCTTTGGGGAAAGTTTTCCAAGTTTACTTGGCTTCAGAGAAGAGTATTGCATTTCTTAATGCAAACCAAAGTTTTTACAGTCTCCTAAAGTCTTCTAGTTATACACAGCCACCTAAATCCTAACAGTATTAGCAACCTGTGGACATACTTGTACATAAGCCTTTTGTCTAGGTTCACGTGTTCACATTGCTGAACAGTGTCATCAGCACAGCAGTTTGTGCATTTGTTCCCACCTCATGGGTACAGGTCTTTGTAAACAGTGCCTTGAGAAGGAAGAACCTGCAGTGTTTCTTCTCCAATAGGTGAGTAGTTATATTTTTTTGGACTGCTGATTAAGGCAGAATGGGTTATTAGATATCTGCTGAGGTGGACAACTCTGTAGAGCTGGTAAGCAGCAGACTTCAGTTGTTAAAGGGGAAACCCTTTAAAAGAGAAACCCTTTAAAAGAGAAACCCTGTGAGGCAGCACAGCAATGGAGGTGGTAGGGGTCTCCCTGCCTAGGTGAAGGTTTACAATCCTAATCTATAATATTTCATATTCAGGAGCTGGATAAGGTTAGTTAGTTTTTATGGTATATGTTGTACTGCTTTCTATTGAGAACTGAATATATTTCTACAGCATAGAAAGTTAATAAAATGACTAATAAAAAGACTAAAGTATCATTCAACTGTGACAATTTTATTCAAAGAAACTAAATATTCTATTTTTATTTCCTGGTTTATAGAGCAAATATTCTTATTTAAAAATAATCTGACAGTTGGCCTCTGAATTAATTTATTCTGGAAAACTTGCAAGAATGACCCAATTATGTCAGGATATGCACACACAATTAGGTAACTCTATTCCATATGTTTTCATCCACTGTTATTTTACATGAGTATCCAGCATGTACCAAAACAACTGTTTGCTGTGAAGGCATTATTAGTTCCAAAGAGATGAAGAGATGTCACATTCAATTTCTTTTTTTATTTTTTTCATATCTTTGTTCTAACATGATGATAGCAGAAGGTAAGAAATCTATGAGCAATTGTAAGGGGAAAAAAAGTTAAAAATGAAAAATGCTACTTACAAGTTTGCATCTTTTACTGGCAGTAAGATGAAAGACCTGTTGTCTCATTAAAAGTTAGACCAGTATCCAACTACTGCATAATATTTTACTGGAAAGATGTACTATATTTTAACAAAATATTAACCACATTAAGTGGTATTTCCTAGTAAATCTAATGTTTCATATCTAAATCAGAATAAGTACTTAGATGTACTAAAATTCTCTGGCTTGTTTCATTTACCTGAGTTCTTTACATTTAAAAAGCATTTCCTTTTAAAGAACATAGTTGATATTTATTCACACATTTAGGCAATCATCCAATCTTGAATTACACATATACTTGAAATTGATCAAGTTCTTAATGGCTTTTTGAGTGGAACAGGTTTTTTTGCTTCGTGTATATAGCATGGAGAGTAGGGGTAAAATCACTGGAAGTGTCCAAGGCCAGGTTGGACAGCGCTTTGAACAATCTGGTCCAGTAAAAGGTGTTGCTTTCGATGGCAGGGTGATTGCAACTGGATGATTTTTAAGGTCCATTCCTACCCAAAGCATTCTATCATTCTATAATCATTAGCAAAATTAAAACCTATTATTTCGAGTCCATTTTTTCCTTCTTTTTATTTGTTTGATGGTGTTGTTAGCATGTGACTTTATTCATATTTATACTCATGAACTGTGAACTTTCAACTTTCCTGCTCCTTTAACTGGTTTTGTTCCTACTAAGGATTACTATCATAACTTCTTGTACTATGGAAATGGGCCGGAGCTTCTTGGATGAATACAGTATCAAGTGTTCTCTGAAACTTTTGCTTCAGGCTAGGAAATTTTAAAGTACAAAGATAATCCTGATACAATATATACTCTAACAGCCATATTGAGACAGTTAAAAATCTTTAAGTATGCAAAAGGAAAGTATTTGCACACACACCCATATACAGTTGATTAAATACTTGAATGTTGTATCTGTTACATGACTGTAGAAGTATCCTCAACAGAATTAAAATTCTAGAAAATGTTTTTTCTGCCTTTTCAGCCATTTCTGTATGTTCTCTGTAAAAATGGCTTACCAGTAAATTTGAAAATGCCAGTTGCTCTGTGAATTCAGTCTTTATTTGCATGAAGAATTTTAGGTAATCACGCCTCCTAAGTGAATGACGAAATACTTTAAAGTGAAGAACAAAATTGTATGAGACTTCAATCATACTTCTGCCAGTCTTCCTAAGATTACTTTTAGGCCTAGGAAGTTTTGACAGGGATGGCCAGTAGTGATAAAAATGAATCAAAACAATGATGGGGGCTCTGAATAAAATAAAAAAGCTTTGCAATAACTGCAGTATGAAGGGCATATAGAAACTGTCATTTCAAAGAGGCTAAGTGACATGTCAGTGGCAAAATGGGTCATGCTAGAAAGTATTTCTGTTCAAAAGGGAGTTCAAGTTTGAGGATAAGAAGCTGTTCAGCAGGCAAATGCATTTGAGTTACTCTGAATTTGAAAATGGGCATTTTTTGTTTGCAGTATTTTGCTTTCCTTTTTACTAGAAAGAAACATCTATTCAAAACATCCTATATCATTACAGAGAACAAAGGTAAATTGGAGACTGACATAAGGGAGTTCATTCTCCATTATTATAGTTAGGGAAAAAAAAAAAAAAAAAAAAAAAAAAAAAAAAAAAAAAAGGTAGATTTTTTTGGTTTCTTTGGTAAAAGCTGCAAGAAATCAGTTCTAAAGCAGATTTTTACCAGAGAGGACACATGTCTAGTAGGCAATCCGAGCTACTAGAAATTTCTGGAATCTGTAAAGTTTCAGTGAATTATTGAAATGTGGTTTTATGACAGTTCATTAATCCATACCACAGTCAGTTTACTAAGTTTAGAACTGTATTTCAATCAAGCGTATTCTTTGCCAGTTAACAGTATGCCATTATATTATTGTCATTTACATAGCAATTTTTTGAAGTCATATCATCTTTTCCCTTCAATCCCTATTTTAATCCTATTCCATGCCTTCTCTGGACTGGTTTCTCATTTATCTTTTGGCCATTTCTTTTCCCTTTTAGATGAGTGTCCTTGAGCAGTAACAAGATCCATCAAAGTTCTGATAGAATTGTATTTCCCAAGCTAGGTAGGAACTTCATAATCTGTTTCTGTAGTTCGAAATGATAAAGAAAAAAAAAAAAGGTTCTTAAAAAACAAAGTAAGAAAAGAAAGTAAGAAAAGGAAGTGAAAAGATTCTATCAGTATATATTGAAAAATAATTTAAAATGGATAAATTCTATACCCTGAGTGCTAAGAAGCCATGTTATGTAAAATAATGTTTCCTCAAGCTTTATAGAACCAAAGGTACTTTGGCTGAAGTTATAGACATGACAAGATATGACATCTTATAATTCATGACAAGATTTGTCTGAAGGCTCAGAAAAGGCCTGAATAATAAATTCCAAAACCATACTCCATCTTGGGATTCTGTGACTGAAAACATAAATAAAATATTTATTCCAATAATGTCTTACATTTCAGTCAATTACAGGCCTGCTCTAAAGAATTCTATTGATATTTAATGAACACAAACAAATTAGATATTTGGGTTTAGATTCCTAAATAATTATGTTGTGTTAGCAGTGCAAATATGCATTAGATATATGTAGATCTATATTTCTGCAAACAGCCCTATTATGAACATTCCTGTTATTTTATAAAATAGATCTAATCATGACCAAAACATATTTGGTCACTCAGAAACAAAGTCAAACTCTGAAAACTAGACAAAAAAAAAAAAAAAAAAAAAAAAAAAAAAAAAAGGCAATTTTTTTTATAGTATCCCAGAAAATGTTCCTGGAAAGCTTGTAAAAAGGGGAAGAGGAAGGGAAGGGAAGGGAAGGAGAAGGGATGACATAAGATTTTTAACACTGGGAAGGGAAGACATAAGATTTTTAACACTGCATCCAAAAAGAAAGGGTTTTTTAACATGATTTTCATTTTAAATTTCTACTATGTCACCTTAAAAAAATACTGTGTAATGAACAGCAAAATAAAATAAAATATACACAACTCATTCTAACACATGCTCATGCTGTCTTTGATTTCACTGCAGGCTAGATCAAGCTGTGGTAATTTGTAGTTGGACTGGAATAAATATCCTGGAATAAAGAGTCACCCTTTTATTTTATTTGACCTGTTGGTGTTAAGTATGTTAAGTTTATAAGTTCCAAAAAACCACCTTTTTCTGTAATTTTTTTCTGAAATGAAAATGACTTTGACCACTTTTGACATGTTCTCTGTAAATTTACTGTCATTAAAATAATTTAAAGAAATAGAAGATTGCATCTTTTCAAAACACAAAACTGTCAATCTTACTTTTCATTTTTAATTTCTGTGGGACAAAAATGCTCCATCCCTGTAAGACTGTATCATATCAAGAAAGGGAAATTAAAAGCAATCTTTAGTATCTGTGAAAGATAAAATTAGAAAGTGACAACAAAAGCTAAATCTTAAATTATATACATCAATTGTACAACAAAGAGTGGGAAAACTTAAATTTTGTTACTTCTCATTAGGCAGTGGCAAAAACAGTGTTCTGAGGCAGTTCATGTGATTGTATTTCTCTGTAACTACAACCAACAAAACAGTTACTATTCCATAGGGATCTTATACATGGAAAACCTATTCCCAGATCTACTATACCATTTTGTTCTCCATTGTGATTCTTTCTCATGCAACACATAGCTTCATGTGCAGACTGTTACATTCATTTGTGAAGGTTCAAAGATTTTAAAATAAGTCTAAGAGGCAAAGTAGAAGAAATAAAGTGCTTGTTCCAGTTTAATCTTCTGTTCTATACCAATATAAATAAGCAGTAGTGAGGGTTCTAATCAGTGCTATAATCCTTTTCTTGACACTTTTTTATGTTATTGACAATTTTCACACAACTTCACTCAAAAAAATAATTGACAATATTTTTTTCAAAGAGGAAATAATGTTTATATTTCGATTTTCTCCCTTTATTGAAATGTGAGCATGACCATTTTTACTTCCTTTTCTTATTTTCCTTTCATCCAGTATCTTACAGACTTATTTTAGATTTTATAGGATATTTGCCACACTTTTATTTTCTATCTACTGCCTTAACCCCCATACCATGACCTTTCTTGTCAAGCTAAGGGCCACAGCTTGAAATTAGATTGTTTCGGTGAGCCAAGGCCTTAATCTAACAGATCAATGACATTTTCTCTTTATGAAAAATCAGTTCTTCTGAAAGATTAAGCAAATAAAAAGCTTTAATGCAGTTTATTTATCAAAATTTTTCATTACTAAACCCTTCCTATTCTTTCTATTAGGTTGTTGCCTGTTTTTCTCATGATACAGTACAGAGCTACAGATTTTAAGAGCAGCTGACAGAGAAAACAAGCAGACCGTCATCTTTCTTGGTTGCTTCCTGGTCAAAACAAGTGGGGAAGCCACTTGCAATCACTCCAAAAGTTTTCTCTCTACCAAAAAAGAAAGTATAAAAGTATGAATTAAGATTTAAATACAAATCCAATGTACAGCTATAAAAGAGCTGTAATTAAGATACCAAATTAATTTTTTAAAATACTTAAAATAGTTGCCTAGATAGCCACAGACTATTAGTATTAACTTTAGTTATTTGTTTCAACATCTCTGCAATAGCTGCTGAATGGATTCTTAATATTTAACAATACCAGCAGTTTCTAACCACTTACTACAGTAGCATTTCATAGTTATTGATGTAAATGATGGCTTCAGCCAGCAACTGTCAGTTGACTTACATAATTTGAGTAACAAATACGACAGCTATTTTGATGTTGGTTTATTTTTGTACTGACAGAATTGAGAACAAGTGTTCCAAGTCAGATAACCTTCAAAGTGATTCCTTCAGATCCCAGGAAAGCATGTCAGCTCTGTTAGACAACATGTGCAAATTATTATCTAGTAAAAACAATGGGTTTGTTGTGTTGACAAGTTTTAAACACTGTGAAATTTATTTACATAGCAAAAAGTAACTCTGTAAAACTAGGATAAAATATGGGGAAAAGATGGCATTAATTTCTTCTGAGAGGGCTCTGTGAATATCTGTTGACAGCAAAAAGAACAGATTCTGAGTGGGCCTAGCTGAATATTTCCTATAAAATTGTTTTCTTTTTAGACACGAATGATCTTTTCATGTTGAATGGACTGAAGGTATCAATTTGTCAGTAGCTACGTTCTTTATTCATTTTAAAATGTTGTTTATAAAATACCAGGCATTAATGCAGTTACTAACAACTTAAAAACAGTAAGAGGTACTTTGTATCTTTAAAAACTTTGCATTTTTTAAAGTGTAGCACAAGTTTTAACCTGTTTCAAATCAATAGATTACTCACAGAAATAGAAATATGTGCAACACCAATTGTGTAATTCATTAACCTTTGTCAATTTTTTTTCCTTTTTGTGTGTGGATTTTGTATGATCTTATTTTACCTTATGTGGAGAAACTTTCATGTAGTACATATAAAATACTACTTGACCTGAAGAAAAAAAAAAAAAAAAAGATAAAATAGAAAACTCCATAGCTTTTTCTAATAAATATAGGAAGTAACTTTAACAAGAAACATATAGTATTATTATTTACTCTTTTTTTTTCAGTATACAGTTGTATTGCTTTTCTTTCCAAATTTTTTCTTTTTTTTTTTTTTTAATCAAATGAGAACAATTATGTACTTACTTTCCATCAATTCTGTTTCTTATGCATGCCTTCTATAGTGTAAAGTGATGTTCATATTTTTCCCCTTCATAATATTAATGAAAAACACAGGATAAATAAAAATTTCAAGCATGAAAATATAGGACTGTGAGTGAGTTTCAATTACATGTAAAACTGGGAAATAAATTTTGATGAGCTATGATGCTGAATGATGCATACACTTATGAATCATCATTGGCAATGATCTATTCTTTCTCAAATTACAGGGTTATACGTTGGAATTTTAAAGACTTGTCGGGAAGAAGAGTACTCTGTTTTCTCTGGGGAATAAAGTAGTTTACATAAACTGTAAAATGCAAATATTTCCCTGATGATTTGTTTTCCTTCGGAAATTAAGTCCTTTTAGTTGTGATCTTACTATGGAAGAAAATAGTGCCTGAATTTCAATTCACTAAAACTCATACTATACACTGCCTACTGTGTTGTTTGCAGAAATATTTGTGACCAGGGATTTGAGGTGAATTATGCAAATTAAGCTGTAATAGAAACCAGATCCAATCTTATGAGTCAGAAAGAAAACTGAACAGAGCAAGTGCTTACACCAGCATCAGGTATTTCACACTGGCCCAGAAAGTATTTATTGTTATTGTTCAGATTGCAGAGAAAACATTTGCATAAAATCTGTATTATCATATAATATGTATGAGTTTACAAATCTCTGGAGTGAATGTTAGAAAATAAAATATTCTATTTTTTATTACTTTTTTATTCTTTTTAATAAATGTAAATATATATATATGTGTACTTTCAGTTGCTTTCAGTTCTTTATTTTTTTCCATCTACTGTTCAAGATTAATTTTTTGCATTCTGATGCTTTCTATTTTTATCAATCTGAGAATTAATTTATTTACAAGTGAGAAGTACAATAAAGACACAAAATATTTTAATCTTGATACTTCCAAGAGTATCTGCAACTAGGAGCTTCTGGTGTTGCTCATATGTGACAAAGAAATGCACAAAGATTTGGGGTTTTTTGCTGTGGTAGGTATAACTTTAAGGAGAATTCTAAAGCAGGCACATATATATCTGCTATCAACAAATTACTTTCTTTCCGAGGGCAATTTAACAATCAAATACCAAAAAGAGACAACAAATTGCAATTATGATACCAGTGAATCTGCCACCCCTCTTCCCAAAAAGCAAACCTGTGACTAAAAATCACTGACTGAATCATAAAAACAATCAAAAATATAATTTTCCCTAGAAAATAAAATTTTGTAGATTCACAAAGAGATAAAAAAAATCAAGGTTCTCTGCCAAAAAAGTATCACAATAATAGTCCTTTGTGTACAGGTTCATTGGGTACTTTCCTTTTATCTATCCTTGTCACAACATGTCCCTGAAGGAGGGGTAACTGAAGTTACTAATAATAGATCCCCTGTGGCAGCTTAGAGTGAAATGACCAGTGTAGATATGGCAGTTTTAGTTTAGAACTATTTGGTTGCAATTTGGAAAGGTGGTATGTAGCCATTTTGGTTATTATCTATAGAAATATAACAATATAAAAGTATAAAGCTATTAATTAAGACAATATATAAGGAAAAGAAAGATAAAGAAAAGATAAGAGGAGATAATGAAGAGGAAAGATGTCCCCACCCATCCAGCAATGGGACTTGATCAAATTTTCATGTCTGTTGGTCAAAGTGATGGTTGCAGTCTTGATCCATTGGGGGTGAGGGGAACTCCTGAACAAAAAAGTTCAATGGTTTCAGGTGGGAACATCCAAGTACCTCACCTGTGGGGGAGTTTCAAACTGTCTGATGCAACACGTGTGCAGTTCTCTCGTGGAAGGCCCAAGAAAGGAGTCTGGGGATCCTTCAGGCATCTTTGATGGTTTATAACACCTTCTAACACATGACAGCTGTTTCTCATACCAGTATAATTGAGGCAGTTATGCCTTATCAGAAGGGATGAATACTTTCAGGCTTATTCATCACTCAGTCTCAGGTTATCAAGAGCACAATTGCAGGGTTAAACTGCTTTATCTAGACAAAAGTCAGTTTGTTGCAGTCATCCAATGGTGAATGCTCACCCCCTGCACCTGGGCAATTCTTACAGAAATCAGAGGTTTCATCCCCATACACCTCAAAACTCTCCCAACTCCCTTTAGGTTGGGGGTGAAAACCTGGCCTCAGCAAATCACCCACTACTTTTGCAAATGCCCAGTCTTTTGAGTCTTTAACATTCCAGTCTCTCACAATCTTAAGTACCTAAAAACATGGGTCCTAGCTGAGATATGTTCTTTTTGTAATTGTCTCCAGTAATTTCTTTATGAGAAGTAAAAAGTCAGTTTAGAAATATATATAGCTATTGAACTTCTAAGATAAGTCTAATTTTCGTTTGCAGATCAGCTTTGAGTTTTCTTGGGAAGTATTCTGGATAAATGTTTCATTATTTGCATGCAGCATAATACATATGTTAAGGACTTTGCAGGATTCTTGCTTGACAAAAGATATCAGCACATTAACTTTGACATAGAAGACTAGTTGGTGCAATTCTAACTCTGTTTAATGATGGCATAATGATAATGATTTTTTACATAAATGTCTTGTAATAATTTCGAGGAATTTTAGTAGAATTTTGTACATAGCAAATGGCATTGAGAAGACAAGCATTCTATGGACAGAGAAGCAGAAGATGGCAAATTGTGGTGCCAAAAATGGCAGAATCTGGAAATGGCAAAATGATAAAAGCTTTATTCTCCTCATAGTGAGGAACTTGCAAATTATACATGGATTTGATTAGAAGTGCTGAGTACTTCAGCACTCTTCAACTGCAGGAGAAAAGACAAAGTTGAACTCTAAATCTGCCAGACTTCCCTTGTTTACTGGCAAATGAAAAATGCATCTTACTTAAATACTGTCACTGGTAAGAAACAATCCATTTGGTTCTATGAAGAATCCAATACTAACTAATGTTAATTAGTAATTTTAGCTTGTAAAATATTTGGAGCACATTTTTTCTTTACCGTTTGCCTATCACAATACACATCACTACCAGAAGTCAACAGTAGCTTTTGGTTTGAAGAAGACAAACATAATTACTATGATTAAATCAACTAGAAGGCAATAGTGCAGGTATATGAACATATAGTGCACAGAGATATTCTGGACTAACACGGTAAGAAAGTCGTATTTTAGACAGTCACTTCTCAAAAGGAAACTGTATTTTGAACAAATCCACTACATCTCCATCTATTGACTTACAAAATACACCTGAAAGAGACATTTTCTTCATCAAGCTGTAGAGTGAGAATTGAAAAGAGGTTAAAAGAGCTATAGCTGCCTAATTATCACAGCTCAATGTGTAGTATACATATTTCAAGCTATGCAATGTAACAGACCCACACAAGCATCTGCAAGCATTTAATTTCTAAGCAAGTAACAACTAAACTAAAGCCTAAAAACCAATTTAGAACCATATGACTAAGAGTCATGAAGTTAAATCATAGTAAACACAAACAACTTATGATTTCTTTTCCAGTGAACACTGAGGACCGTGTACATAGTATTCAGAACAACCAAAGTGATTTGACAATGCAGCATTAGGATTTTTAGATGTTCACACAATCACAGAATCATATAGGTTGGAAAAGATCTCTAAGATCTTCAAGTCCAACCTTTGGCTGATCACCCCCTTGTCAACTAGACAATGGCACTAAGTGCCACATCTAGTCATTATTTGAACACCTCCAGGAATGGTCCTGAGCAGTTCATTCCAATGTTTAACAAAACTTTCTGTGCAGAAATTCTTCCTGATGTCCAATATGAACCTCCTCTGGCACAGCTGGAGCTCTGTTCTCTCATCATGATTGCCTGGAATAAGAAGTTGACCCCCACCTTGCAACAACCTCCTTTCACGTAGTTGTAGCAAGTGATAAGGTCACTACTCTTCTCCAGGCAAGAGAAAACCATAATATATGAAATACAATTCCTCTTTGATATTTTTAATTTTCATTTTTATTTAATTTGATTAAAAATATGATAAACTATGATATTTGCTATATTTTACAGCAATATTTCTTTGTATTTAATAGATACGAAAGGGAGAAGAGAACAAACATATTAACTAAAGTTCAATAGATGACTGTGATCAAAGAGTAAAATGAGAAAAAAGTTGTGATTGGTGAATCTACATGCCTACATATGTATGCATATGTTTGTGTGTGTATATATGCCAAAATTCACATTAAAAGATTTGGCAAACATCCCACTGCTGCCAGTCACAAATCCAATGTAGTACAAAGGAAATTAAGCTGTGAGGGGAAAAAGATCTGACATGTTCTCTGTCAGGCTGGACAAAAGATCACAGTCCAGTGAGAATCTCATCATTCCATACATTGACATTATACTGTTGATAACCTCAGGACCTACATACAAGCACCTAAATTTGAAGAAAACTGCAGTTTTCTAGGGAAACAGATACCTCGGTCTCTGCTGTTGTTAAAACCCAGGCCATGGTCTCCTCTCCAGTTATGGTCATTCAGACCTCTGCACACATACCTACAAACAGAGTAGGCAGAATGGATCAGAATTTATCCTGAGGAAAATTCCACATTTACATATATTTATAATGAAGAAAATATTTAAGTCAATATTTTTTCCTGAAAATTAGCATACACAGATACAGTATTAAAAAGGTAAAAGGCAATATAAATACTGTAAGTAAAGGTCATTTCCACTGTGAATAGTCTGATTGAGTGAGGTCAACTGTATTTATCAAATATAAAAATTATTATAGAAGGAAGAAAACCCATCTCTCTCTATTAACATTTTTGTCAAAATTAATTGGTTTTGACTAGCAGGATGTTCCACTGGACTACTCACTGTCAAAATACTAAAAAAAAAATCTCTTAAAAATGCCATTGCTCCCTGAGCCTAGCTCCAGCACTACACCTGTGACAGAAAATGTATTTCAGCTATTTCTAGGCAGGGCGGTCTTTTTATTCATACTAGAAATAGCTTAAGAATAGAATATATAAGACGTTTATACAATCAACTACCTACAGTTTTCTCTTCAGTCCTTACTTAGCAATTTAAATATGGAAAAGTTTATCAACTGCAACTTTAAATTCTTGGCAATTCTGCACATCAGTTTGGTAAGAATGCTACTTCACCTTAAATAAATAAAAATTCACAATCACAGAGTCACCAAATGGGTCGAGTTGGTAGAGACATACAGTGGATCATCAGGTCCAGGCTCCCTGTTCAAGTAGAGTCATCCCAGAGCACAGGGCACAGGATTGTGTCCAGAAGGTTCTTGAATATATCAAGTTGGGGAGACCCCACAACCTCCCTGCTCAACATGTTCCACTGCTTGGTCACCTTGGTCACCAAAAGTTCTTTTTAATCATCAGGTGGTGCATCAGCTTCTGCTTGTTGTCTGTTGTGCTATTGTTTGGCACTACTGAGAAAAGCCAGGCTCCATCTTTTTGACACTCTCCCTTCCTAAAGCAGTGTCTTTTTTTAAAAATTATTTTTAAGGTAGTAATCATATTTATCTTGCACACATAAGTAAATCCACCATCAAGCTGAATGAGAAAGTGATATCCACCATTGTATCTTGAAATGTCTACAATGAGGAAAGAAGGAAGTAAAATCTTAGTGTGAAAATAAGATTTCTTAGTGTCTGGTGCCTAAGTTCTGTTTGTGATTTTAATATTTATAAGGCAGACAACTCTACTGGTTCCATCTATATCTGCCCTTCTATTCCATTTTTGAAATATGCAATATTTCTTAAAAAATAATAAAAAAACCCTATTGATATAAGAATGATAGCAAGATATAGTTAAGGTTAGTCCACTTATTCCCTTTGGCTTGAGAAAACCAAACCTACAAAAGATTTGGTTTTTAGTGATCATAAGAAAAAATGAAATTTTTTAGTAGAAAATTTATTAGTAGAAGCGAAAAGTAGAGTTAAAGCTCTTGTTTCATTTTGGCAAGTACAATATTCTTGGTTTCATCTGTCTGTTTTAAAAAGAATTCACTTCACATTTTTCAGATTCTTAAAGGTTTGGGAAAGGAGTTTCAGGTATCTGAAAGTGTTTAGAGCTCTTTGAACTTATGGTGCCAGTCAACATTCAGATTTGCAGATAGATTAATTCTCCTTCTTTGCAGTAAGCTGAAAAGTATGCTTCTTATGAATTCTTATTCTTATGAATTCTGTTTTATCTCAAACATTTCTGAGTAATTTATATGATTTCCCATTAAATACTTTTATATATGGACTAATGGGAAGCTCATTGCTGTGACAGAGAAATTACAGTAATCAGTATTTTAGCCTTGGTAAAAGAACTTTCCCTTTGGATCACAATAAAAAATTAATGGTCAAAGTCACATTGGAAGTCTCTTCAGCACAGACAAGAGTTAAGGCTCTCCATAAATCAGTACATAGTGTATATATATATATAAATTATAAAGTTCATTTTTATGAAATTAATATGCTACTCATGACATCTCTAGAGGGCATGAGTTAAACAGCAATGCCTAAAATAAAGTGTAAGTTTTCTCAAATGTGGCTGCCTATATGAAGTACCAGTATGAATATCAAATTAAAAACAACAATAAAAAAAGCCGAACACCAACAAATGCCCACATCCTATTTTAAGGTCAAACAGGTAATAAATCAGTTATTCTGTTGTTAATGTTTACAAGTGTTTCATTGCAGTGTCACACCCATGTATTCCAATATATTCATCTCCCTCTGGTTGTTGCTGTCATTTGCACAACTTCCAGAGAGAAAAGGAGTATGTGTGGCATGTGCTAAGACAAATTAATGTCCAACTATCTGAAGTGAGCATCAAGTGAAAAGGGATGTAAGAGGGGTGAGATTTTTATATTTGGTCTTGTTTTTTATTGTAATTATAAAAGGAAAATTATTAATTTCAAAAGGAAAATCATACAAAAATAACAGTAAACTGAGATGAGGCATAGCTATTTTCACTTTCAAGTGCTAAATTTCTCAGATTTGTCAGTTCTTACTGACAGAGAGAATAGCAGATAAATAGCATGGATATATATAGTCCATCCTGATGTAAGAAAATTAAGGAAATGTTCATAGGAAAGGTGGCTAAGTATTTTCAAAACAAAGATGCTATATATCCAGATATATCCAGTTCAATATTTAAAGAAGTCACAGCCATAAGTACTAGGGCTTACTTCCTTACTGTCCTTTTGTAGTAGCTTGGTAACACTGTGCCAGCATGGACCAGTGTTCTAATGGATCTATTTCCAGTTGATGAAGTCACTTTCAGTCTCCACACATACAATTCACAGCTGATGCAGAATCAGAATACAAGGGAAGAGATAAGATCATTATATTAACATTCCTCTAACACATTTGAAGATCCATGCAGTGCCTCAGAAGATTTAGAAAATGCTACAAGAATACCTTATACCCAGCTAGTAACAGTGCCTACTATTTTTCATCCTGACTGAAGAGCAGCAGCAGCTTGATTTTTCACTTTTTTTTTTTTTTTTTTTTTTTTTTTTTTTTTTTTTTTTTTTTTTTTTTGAGGGAGCTTTCTGGTATTTCTTTTATGATCTTAGGAGTTTCTTAAAAATTTCACTAGAAACATTGTCATTCATGTTGTTTTTGGATTGCACATCAGACTTAGCAGAATATTTTTAAGACTCACAATTGTATCCTTATATTTTGCTACCACTGCTCTTAATATCCTCTCCTTCAAAATACTTCAGAATATAAGAGAGCTATTCTGTTCTCAGGGATTAATTCACCAATTTAAAGTAGTTAGAATATATTTTTTAATGTCTGTTTCGTGTTTTCCCTTGATTTTCCCTTCCAGCATATGAAAGCAGATTGTCTTTGCACTGTGAAGTCCTCAATTAACCAGACAAACAATACAGTCTTATGAAAAAAAATTATTATAATATTCATTTCCCCTTTGCAATTTAAGCCATAACCTGAAAAAATAAATAAATAGAAACCATGTATAATTTGCAATTAATTTCCTCCCCACTTTCTCTTCATCTAGTGAACTGTTAAAATATTTGCTCATGACATAATGAGTCAGACTTTTTCTGCCTTTTCCATACTTTTCTGCTGCACATGGCAGCAAAATTGTTTTCTGCTGTACATAGAGGCAAAATTGCTCTAGCTATCAGGTTTTCTTCATTTTCAGAGGAAAATCCCAGAAACTTCTATTTTCGAAACATGCTTTTGATTGGACAAAAACCTATATTATACCTCACACTTTTAAGAATTTCTGGCACTTAAAAAGTCAAAATTATAGACTACCAGAAGATAAAAAAAATCGCACATACCAGAGCAAAAAGTAGGGAGCAAATTTAAGTGTGCTCGGCATCAGGTTGAATCAATTTGAAGAGGAGTGTGATTCAAACAGAAAAAGTATTAATCTGTAAAAACAAACAAACAAATAAACAAACAAACACTCCTGCTTATTTAAACTTCTTAAAGTAGAAGTTGTTAACTATGTGAGAAACTCGTCAAGTGAGGATACAAGTAGATATGAAGGGCCAGAGTAGTTTAGAAAGTTTCATTATCCAGAGCTCTGCATTCCATCACAGTTCTGGGGGAAATTTCCCATTATTGTATATGACACAGCTTAAAGAAAGCAAGTTTACCCTGTGCAAATATACATGGTGATTTTTTTTTCCCCTTTCTTTCCTGTGATGAGCTCATACAGTTAAAAGCAAGTTATATCTAAATTATAATTGAGTTTATTCAAGCATATGAAAAGGTCTCCTTGACCTTGTGTTGGGATCCATACAACACAGAATCATTTGACAGGATCTGTTTGACTTCTGTCTTGATATCTGAGGCCAACTTTGTGCAGTCCAGTGGGGGAAATATTTTGTGTTTCTCATCGTAGTGATCAACCCTAGCTCCTAGCTCCTAGAAATATTTGCCATAGTCTTCAGTAAATTTCATCAGAGATTCTACCTGTGCAAAGCATGCTGGATTTATCTGTGACTGTGGTAACCACTGATTGACCAAATCACCATTAGTTTATTCTGGTAAATTTTCATTCACAAATCCTATCATTATTATCAGTTAAGTTTCTGTAAAAGTTCCTCAAAAGAGCTGTGATTATAACCCTCAAGAACTATTTTGAAATACTTTTTAAATTATTTCATTATACTGCATTAAAAGTATACTTCCAGAAGTAATTTTTAAATTGTTGGATTTAATTATATCTGCAAATCTTAAACCTTGCTAACACAATCACTTCCACACTTTAAAAGGTGGATAATTTCATACCTACAGATAACACAACCAGCAAAGGGGTCTCTATTAGAATACACTTAGTGATATTAGTTTTACCATCTTAGTTCTACAACTTTTTTCATATCTTCATTATCATCAATGACACAAAACTTAGAGTCCAATGCAGAGTAAGTAATGACAAAATAATCTTCATAAAAATCTTCATAAAAAATTCTTTTTCATTTGTTAGCAAAGAAAACTATGGGAAGAGGTAAAATAACAAAAATTAGTTGTGCATTCAGAAAAAAACCCAAACCAATCATGTTTCTACGCTTGTGCACAGGAATTCAGTCTTGACATTTCATTATATATTACTCTTGGCATTCACCTTATATTAACATATATAATTTCTAAAATAGCTGAGAAATAATTTAAAGTAATCTAAAGTGAGAAACACTGTATTTCATAAACTAATATAATTGACAATTGTTTAGGGAAATTAAAATCTGTATTTTACAGCTTAGATCTCAGCAGTAACAAAATGAGAAGAAAACAAAGCAATTGTCAAAGGGAAAAAACATTAATCAAGTAATGGAAAAAATGTAAGATTCATGAAGGAAACGAAAGGAGTCAATGCAAAATCTGACATGAAGGTAAAAGTCAAAAAGAAAAAAAAATGTGTTTATGTGTCAGTTTTGTCAATACAGGTATTCAGGCTGGACCCATGGGCTGAGGCCAACTATACTAGCATAAGGCCTAGTGCTTCATTCTCAGCAACCCCCTGCAGTGCTACAGGCTGGGGGAAAAGTGGTTGGAACTCTGCCCAGCAGAAAAAGGGAATGCTGGTCAACAGCTGCTGAACATAAGCTAGGTTTGTCCAAAAAGGCCAATAGCACCTTGGCCTGTGTCAGCAACACTGTGGCCAGCAGGACCAGGGCAGTGACTGTTCCCCTGCACCAGGCACTGGTGAGGTCACACCTCAAACCCTGTGTCCAGTTCTGGGCCCCTCACTGCAAGGACATTTAGGGGCTGGAGATAGTCCAGACAAGGGCAAAGGAGCTGGGGAAGGATCTAGAGAGCAAGACATATTGAGGAGCAGCTGAGGGAGCTGGGGTTGCTTAGCCTGGTGAAAAGGATGCTCAAGGAAAATTATCACTCTCTACAACTGCCTGAAAGGAAGATGTAGAAAGGTGGGTGTCAGCTTTTTCTCCCAGGTAACTAGCGACAGGACAAGAGAATGGAGCCTTAAGCAGAGCCAGGGAAGGTTCAGGTTGGACAACAGGAAGAATGTCTTTATGTAAAGAGTTGTTAGGCATTGGAATGGGCTGCCTAGGGAAGTGGTGGAGTCGCCATCCTTGGAGGTGTTCAAGAAACAGGTGAACATGGCATTTAGTGCTCTGTCTAGTTGACAAAGTATTGATTCATAAAAGTTTTAACCCAATGATCACAGAGGTCCCTTCCAACTTTCATGATTCTGTGATTATGTGGAACCATGGATCTTAGATACGTATTCCATTACTACTCAATGGAAAATACTCTCAGTGTTGAAAATAAACCAGTTTGACATCAACAGGTGGTTCACTTTCCAAAAGACTCAAATATTATTGGGGCAGTGAGCTCAATGTAAAAACAAGTTTAAGTCCAATGAATTGTAATGCATTAAACATTGTAATAATTGATCTAAGATGTTGCTTCTAGACAATAAATAAGTCAGATTATTTTGATTTGCATAGTAACAAAAAATCTAGAGTGATGAAGAACTTATTGTTGCCATCACTTCAGGTGTTTAAACAGAATATAAACTCTTTCAACAGTTTGGTTCTGTTATCTACTTTCTGTGACTATATAATTTCTGAACTACTAAATTCTTCCAGAAAAAGAAATTGCCTAACTTAAAATCGCAGCACTGTGTGTGGTTGTACAACACCCCATGTAGTGCTGTGTTGAATGATATCACACCACAAAAATTATTATTCAGTATTATGCATTATTTATAGTTTGGGCTTGCAGATGTTGAAGTGTATCATACATCAATAACTACTTTGTTGGCTATCAGTAAAGGTTATTTGAAGGGGAGCTTTTTACTTCTTTACTCAAGCAAATTCAGAAGAAACAGAAAAATAAACATTTTCCTTACAAACAAATCAACAGACTATTTCAAAGAACTCTCTTAAAGCAAGATAAAATAAATCAGATAAATAGAAATACAAATATATATAGAAAATACTATGTTTTAGAAAGTTCTCATATGACCTTATTTTCAGTTCAGTTGCTTCATCTCAGTAAGATGTACCAGAGATTAATGAGATTCATGCAAAGACGACAAAAACGATTAATGATAAGGTAAGATTTACATATGAGAGGTTACAGTGACAAAGTAATAGGAAGAAAGAATACTGTGGGAAGTTGAGTAACTTATGAAGGACAAGTGGAAATGGATTACTTTCACTTTTTAATTTAGATTTTGTCCTGGGTTTAAAAACTCAATGGAGAAATTAAGACCATTCAAACCACCCTCTTCTCTATAATGGAGAAATAAATGCTTAGGGAGACTGAAGTTGGAGTCACAATTTCCTAAAGAGGCTTGTAACAAACACAACAATAATATTAAATGAGGCCACAAAAAGAGAATGGTTTGACCAACAAAGGCCCCCCACATGCCCCCCACCCCCCACACAGGGCAAAACCAAAATTGGGGCTGCCCCCATGCTGTCTGCCTCGTGCTGCTCATGAGAGCAAAGGATAGTAGCAGAGAGGTGTTCTGGGTTGTGGAGCCAGGGGTTGTATATTCTATTTTCATCTTGTTAAAAAGCAGTTGGGGAGATGCTTTTCTTTATCTCTTGTAATTCAAGGGGGAAGAGGCCTGATGCCTTCGGATAATGGGCCTTTAGCACCTCCCCAGGCTATACCCCCGCCCAGAGCGGTGCATTTGCATTTCCATCATCTTATTGTGAGATGCATCACATCCGCCCTGGCAGTGGGGGCAGGGGAGCAGGCAGTTTCTACCTGGATAAAAAAACTCAGACACAGGACAGGAAAGTTTCTAGCTTCACCTGATTTTCTGGGAGGAAAACTGGACCCCTTCTCGTCCACTGGACCCTTCCCACCACCACTGGACCCTTTCCTACCACCACTGGACTCCTTTTACCACCACTGGACCCTTCCCCCCCACCACTGGATCCCTTTTACCATCACTGGACCCATTTTTCTACAGGATCATCTCTACTCCAACAGAATCACCTCTGCCACTTCAGAAAGACTCACTTTTAGACTGCTTTCAACACCCTGACCCACAGGGTGTCAGGTTGTAGCTCTTACTCTGTCAGGGTTTTCCAAAATTGTTGTTTGTTTGTTAGTTTGCTCATTTGGTTGGGTGGTTTTGTTTCCTATTACATTGGTATTGTTAATATTCTTAGTAAAGAACTGTTATTCCTATCCCCAAAATCTTTGCCTGAGAGCCTTTGATTGCAAAATTATAATTTGGCAGGGGGTGAGGGGTTTACATTCTCCATTCTAAGGGAAACCCCAGTTTCCCTGGCAGATTCCTGTCTTTCCAAACAAAGACAAAAAGTTATTTTGAATTATTAAAACATGAATATCGATCTAATATTGGTATCCAATTATGATGGACAAAAACTCTCTAACAGTTTTAAGTTACAAAGTGTATGTTTATTGTGATGCCAGGCAGCATGTGGGATAACGCCCTAAGGCACACTGCGAAGATCACAGGTCATTACAAAGCCTTTTATTTACAAAAGTGTTGAATACACAAAATACAAATGCATATTTGTACTCCTGTCACTTCCTCTTCTTCGCTTCATATGCTAATTGGAAAAAAGGCTATTAAGCATGGGTAGTTTGTTCTCTGAAATGAGTCAGAGGTCCATTCTGGGGAGGGTTCACTAGAAATGAGGAAGTAAAATGAGTCTTCCTTGTTCTGACCTTTCTACCTTTTCCATGCATACTTGACAAATGAATCCTTGGTAGAACTTATACCTTAGACCCTGTGTTCAATGGGTCCTTCAAGCATGGGAAGTCTGCAACTATCTTGTGTCCTTGAGATCTATTTACCACATTTTTTTTTTCATTACAAGCACAGCTACAAATATAAAGTTGACTAGCAATGAGTTACTAGATCCAGGATAGCTTATCTAAGATCTGGCTTCTGTTAATTGCAAACAAAGCTTATCTACCTACTTCAGCTAATTCAGCAGCTGTAATCTTAAATTTCTTAAAAATCCTTAATTCTTCAAAATTAATGTCTCACTTTTTGTGGCTCAACCTTCTCCTCCAAACCCAGGGAGAATGCAAAAACAGGGACAGAACAAAACCTGGAGAGCTGGTTTGGACCAGGAGCTATTCTGCTGGGTGGTGTGGTGCTGAGCATGCTCCCTGCCTGCAGCAGCAGCTGTGGCAGCCGCCTCTGTCCGGAGCAGCCCCAACCTCTGCCAGGGTGGGCGGCTCTGGGGGCCCGAGGGCAAGTGGCAGCTGCAGTGCGGGGTGCTGGGTCTCTCCGCCAGGGGAAGAAGCAGCAGCCCCAACCTGTGGTGGGTGTCTCTGGGTGCCCGAGGGTGATGGGCGTTGCTGGGTGTCTCTCCCAGGGGAAGGAGATGCAATGCTGGGTCAGGAGGAGTGGGCTTTGGCCACAAGTGGCTCGGCTGGTCCGGGGGTTACTCTCGTCCTCCACTTCCAGTGGCAACTTCCTGCATAGGAGCTTTTCAAGGTTTGGGCTCCATGGGGATGGAAGAATGATGAACAGGGAACCTGCGGTGATGGTGATGCGGTCCAGGCAGCCCCTTCCCCACCCCAGCACCGGGACAGAGAAGAATGGCCACCTTTATGCTTCCTCTGCTGCCTTGAAAATAGTGTCTACTAACGATGAGCTAGAGAAGTGTAAAATACACAATTTTGGTCACTGCCACATAATGCTAACCTCTGCCTCCTATCCCTGTGACTAGGACAGTTTTACAACCAGAAAATAAAAAAACCCAAACAAAAAAACACCCAAAAAACCCCCAAAAACCAACAACAAAACAAAACCTCAGAAAATCTAAAGTAATACAAAGTCCTTTTCTTTGGTGCTTTCCACACAGAGACCTTCTGACATATAGAAATGTATTTACATTATGTTCCTATTTAGAGGTTGTGAAAGACCCCTCTTACCAAACTTCCCCAATATTTTCTGCTTATATTCTTTACTTGAGTGGCTGTGTAAGAAAGCTAGTCTTCAAACTATTATTCCCTCAGTTTATTCAATCTGTACATCTAAAAATGTTTAAATGAGGTGGTGAGATTATCCTTTATTCTTTTAAAAGACTTACTTTTTTCTTTCTTTTTTTTAACTCCCACTAGGGTTTTTATTGTTGACTCTTTTAAACACTGTTTGAAAACCTAAACTGTATGATGAGATAAATGAATATGAATGTTTAAAATTCAAACAGGGGCCTATGAGTGACATGGCATATGGATTTGTATTTTAATAAGAGGTTAACGGCTCAGATTACCTCTTGTAATTCACATAAATATTCCTGACACTGAAATTCATGATCCAAAAAGGGGATAAAAAAAGAGAGAAAAGAGGATGCCCAAAAGAGAAAAAAGGGAATACTGAGAAAATGTACTGTCACTCTAAGTAATATATTTGGACAGTGCATTTCGCATTAAAAAAGTATATGTTTTTCTATCTAAACTGAAGGCAATCTGAGAAAAGATTTAATCATTGCAACTACAAAAATGCATGAGAATTGTGAATAAAATATGGGGTTTGTGAGTTTTATGTTCTCCCATTTTATGATATAGTTATGATTCTAGACTTTTCTTTATCTGCTTCTAGCACTGGCTAGCCTGCTACAAGACTATTCATTGCTTTTCCATAGCAATTCCATAGGGATGACCCTAAATCATTTTCTATGTTTCCCTGCTATAGGAGTAAAGAAGATGTTTTCTTCACCTAGCTAAGAAACACTGACTATTAGACAGATCTAGAAACAAGAGGTTGGAGAAAATGAAGCAATTCTCTAAGGTAGCTCCTCTGTTATAAGACGTTTTAATTAACCAGTATATTTAATGATGTGTTACAGTTTGTTTCCAGATGTTTGCAGATAAGGCTGTAATGTAGTGCATTAAAGTTCATTGATTTATTCAAAGTCAGATGTAATAATGTACAAAATTAAAATAGTAGAATTTTTATATTACAGTAAGCAAAAAGGTGTCTTTTTTCCCCCCACTGGTTTTAATGCAATCAAATACCAATAATTTTTATAGGATTTTAACAGGTGCAATAATACATCAAAACCAGTTGTGTTATTAGACTACACCAATTTTAAATACTGAAATGCAGAAGGATCCTCAACAAGGTTGTTTGTTTAGATGTAAAGCTTTAAATTCAATTGCACATAGAAATGGAGTTAATCTATAAATTTTGAAAAAAAAAAGGTGAAAATTGATAGACCTCTGGTTTGTTTGATTTAATTGTCTGTTTATTTGGTTTTATTTTTAACCATCTCACATAATTCCAGCTGTGTGCTAATTGATTGATTGGTTATGTTTTTTGGCAACAAGCAACAGATTAAAGATAACAAATCCAAGCTCAAAGGAGCTGCTTGTGAAAGACCAGATGAAGTTAACTAGTTTTGCCTGTTAGCTATGGAGAAAATATAGATAACTAGATTACACCAGACATAGAACATTGGATGTCAGGTGACATGTATTTTATCTGATGTGCTTTACTTCAGTTACTAATACATTTTTCTCTAGGATCCCTGCACAGAACTGCATAATAAAAATAAACAATCATGTCTACTCAGGAGTGTATCTAAAACAGGTGACATGAATAATCTCAACAGAGACAATAGGAGAAAACCAGCTGCCATGGTTTAACACCAGCTGGCAACTAACCCCACAGCCCCTGGCTCCCTCCCTCTCAGTGGGAGTGGGGAGAGAATCAGAAGGGTAAAAGTGAGCACGCATGAGTTGAGACAAAGATAGTTTAATAAGTAAAGGTAAAGCTGTGCACACAAGCAAAGCAAAACAAGGAATTCATTCAGCACCTCCCAAATGCAAGAAGGTGTTCAGCCATTCCCAGGAAAGCAGGGCTCCGTTATATGCAATGGTGATTGAGCAGATGAGCACAACCACTACAAACGACCCTTGTCCTTCCACCTTCCTCTTTCCCCAGCTCTATGTGCTGAACATGATGCCAAATGATACAGAATATTCCTTGGGTCAGTTGGGATCAGCTGTCCCAGCTGTGTCCCTTCCCACCTTCTTGCTTACCACCAGTCAGCCTGCTGGTGAGGTGGGATGAGGAGCAGAAAAGTCACTGATGTTTTATAAGAACTGATCAGCAGTAAAAAATAGGATTCCTCTTTTATCAACCCTGTTTTCAGCACAGATCCAATACATAGCCCCATACTTTGACTGCTCTGCTGCAGTCAAAACCAACACATCAGCATAAAAATATTTAATTCTCTTCTTAATTTTTAAACTAACAAATCTGTTTGTGATGGATCACTACTCCATTCATAGTTAATAAAGAGATGGATGCCTTCAAAGGATCATTCATGCCAATCAAGTGCAACCATGTTCATATGTGACGGAAAACAATTTTTGTATCATACGGCTTTATTAAAGTCACAAGTAGAGAACCAAATTATTTTCTCTATATTCTTTATGCTTAACCCTTACAGAAAGAGGAATTCAGAGATAGAGGACAACAACGTTTTTCAGGCTTCTGCAAGTTGCTCATAGTTTTTCAAAACATTTTGTAGATATTAAAAGACTACATTTTAATCTGGAAAATGTAAAACCTTTGTAAGATTTGATGATTTTACAAATGAAGTAGTTATATATTGTCTTTGCTTCGTACACATTATCACAAACATCTTGCTCATAGCTGAAGGTTAAGGTAGGAAACACCTCCATAAATCAGACGTGCTTTATTCTTTTTTACATATTTCTTCTTTATTCTTTTTCATTCATTCACAATAAAACATCCTTTGAGACAGCATAGCATCTTAATACATATGCAATACTGTGAATTTGAGTAGAAAGTAAATACTGTCTTTTCATACGCACGAATGTTGAAAAAAGAAGTATCAACTCCAGTTTCTTTTCAACAGTCAAGACTTCTTGGCAATACACATTTTAATAATCTTAATAATGCATTCCAAGAAAAAAAAAAAAGAGAAAAATCAAGCAAGCAAAATTTATTATTAGAAATATATTATGGATTCAGTTTTTCATATTAGGAATTTTTATATCAACAACAATTTTAACTGCAGTGTTCTTACTTACATCCAAGACTACAGCCAGGAAAAAATGTGATTGAAAATAATGAACTATCAAGTTGTGCATGTCTTTAGGCAAGTGAAGAGATTCAGCCACTGTGTTCTTTCTCATAGTTTCAAAAGGGAAGATCACAAGATAAATATATTTTTTCTTATGACAATCCCATAATGGACTGAGTTTCCTTGTGGATGATCAGCCAGTGTCTAGCAATCTCAAGAAAGCATAATACTACTTCAAAAAAAAAAAAAAAAAGGCATTCAGGTTTGTTTGTAAAACCTATGCCTTTCCTGAGATTTGTTTTCTTAGTCTGTTTGTTACAAACTTTCTTTTTTTTACCAAGTGCTAACGTGACATGTACTATCTCTGAAAACCAAATTAATTTTTTTTTTGCAGAGCTTCAAAAAACATGCTCACAAGTAATGGATATTCATTTCAAAATAAGCTTTCCTACATTTTTTCAGAAGTCAGAAATTTTTTTCTTCTTGGAGTTTTATTTATTAGTTAAACTCAGTTTTTTGGTGTATTTTTTGTTTTCACTATCATTTCTTAACAGGAGCAAAGAGAGAATTCATTGCATGCAGAGTTCTAACAGCAGTGCCAGCCATTAAACTAACAAAATACACATATTAATAAAATCAACCCTCTTGTAAAGTATTTTATACATGTGAAAATTCTACTTCTCATTAAATTTCCTTCTTTGCTTTAAAGCACCTGCATTTTATGGAGTCTTCTCTATGAAATATAAAACAGAGGTTTACAATACTTGGAGTTAAAATTGCATCCATAATTCAAATAAATGTTGCTGGGTGAAGACATCTCTTCCAGTAAACATGATACCTTATGGGATAACTGATGTAGTTTACATTATTTTAGATCTCGGAAAAATTCACCAGCGGCATCTGAGTGAAGTTCATATTAATTCACCTGAGAATGTTTGATTAAGACATGAAAGACATGAAAAGCAAAAAGAATATCAAGAAAAGTACAAATGAGAAAAAAAAGGGTTTAATCTAAAACATTTTTTCTACCATATAGTGCTATCTAAAAAAGCACCAAAATTATTTTAGTGTTATTTTTGTAGTGTGTTACTGGCTTATGTTGCTTTGTTTACTTCTGCACTGGCAGCCTTTAGGCTTAAATTTACTGTAAATCCAAGTTGCTGAAGTAGGCATTGACTGTATCTCTGAAAAGCTACCTTCAGGGATCTGTGCACACCCTCAATGCTTACAAGATTGATTTGTAGCTTCAAGCATAAGACAGTTAAGGGGATCTGAAACTGGGATGGCCGCACAGGTGACATGTTATATCCTGCATAGGGCGGGATAAGAAGCTGGATGCTTTGTTAGTGCCCCCTGATGGCCAGCTCATGAAACCCTTTCAAATAGCGCATGAATCAATAAAATACATATTTTAAGATGACAATAATATATATATTTTAAAAAGAATAAAACAAAACCAAAGGAAATGTAACATGCTAAATGTAAAAAGTAGATTATGATAAAAACTTGGAATAATGTAAGATATATGAAATTCTTACTTTTTACATCTGACAGAGGTGTAAATTTATCAGAGGCAAACTGAAACAGAAAAAAAACCCCAATAATAATAATTTGGATCACCCTTTTTATTAATTTTTTTTTTTTAAGAATATTCTTCCAGTATCAATGTGAGATCAGCTTTGTTATAATAGCAAAGAAACCAAAGGGCCAATCAATCACATAAAGATATGGAACAGGAAGGATATTTCATCTTTCCTTAAACTGAGAGGTATTTACCCTAAAGTAGGATGTGTTTACTCAAGCAATAGAAAAATCTAGGTACGTTTTCTACATTTACAAAATCAGTTGCATTTCTCATTGTCTAGCTGTCTTCTATCCATTCAGGTGTTCTGTTAGAAGTAGGTAAATTGTCAATAATGTTTGAAATACCACCACTTCAGATGTACAATTAAATAATCCTGGGAGAAGAAAGGACTGTTGCGTTTTGATAGTTTGAATACTCTGTGCAAAGAAGACAGACTTTCAATGCACTTTACCTCAGAGTATCCTCTAGATTGAGTGAACTCATGTTTACATTTTCTCAAAATATAGCTCATAGAGGAATACTATTATTTACAATATTGTCTCTTTAGTGTTTTATGCATTTCTAGCCTGAATAACATGTTCTCTAAGGGCCCAATTCGGCAAATATTACCACAGTTGATTAATTTTACTTTCATGTTTCATCCCTTTGAAGTCAAATGCATCAGGAAGATGAATGCAAGTAATAGTTAGATAGGCATTTGGAGAATCAGGTCTGGAATTTAAATATAGTAGAGTTTGTTGGGCTGATCAATCTAGGAAACATTTATTTCCACTAGAAAGCACTAATTTAAAACATCTAAATTTTATAGGATTGGGGGAAATTAATTAAATGACAAAATAGTGAGAAAAACCTTTTTGAACTGTAGGAAAATTTTCTGTGTTTAATACTCTGGTATATGACGAACAAGTCCTTAAGCTTTCTTTGACATAAAATAGAGTTAAGCACATCATCTGGGAAAACAAAACCAAAGCATTTATCCAGAGGCTGATATTCCTTTCAAATTGATAGATGAGGAAAGAATCTTGACTTTTTCACTTCTTGATAGCATTTGATAATTTCTGATTTAAGACATAAATGAAATTAGTAGGATGTAATGAAATTCTGTGGTATGGTGCACTCTCTTCACATTATTTCATAAGTTGTTTAGAAAATTCAGAGGCTTATTCTTCTATAATATATCTTCTTTGAGGCAACATAAACATGGATTTTTCCTTAGTGTTTTGTTCATGGCACTTATATAATATCTTTTATTGAAAATTCTCATTTAAAGTAGTAACTCCCATTTCCAGTATTAACTGAATTATGCATTAATGGAGGCTAAAGTTTTCTTTAAAGACAATAAATAAATTACATATGTTTTGTGGTTTATTTAAAATAATACTTATGTAGAAAATTACTCAAAAAGCTGTATTTTTCCCTAGAATAGCATTATATATATATATATATATATATATATATATATTTATATATACATACACATCCCACTATATATATATATAGATATATGTACATATACACCTATACACTTCTAATAAGGAACATTTGTGGTGGAACATGACTGCTACTTAAATGTAAACCTCTTGCTTATTTAATCCACACATTGTATTTTATTTATTCTAATAAAAGAAATCACTACTTTCTGCACTATTCTACTTCCATCATGTCCTCTCCAATAATTACCTTTTAGGAAGTGCGTACTTCACATTTCCTAGTAAATGTAACTTATTTCCAAAAACTATGTGGGAAGCCCTTTTTGGTGCTATAGCAAGCAATCAGGTAGTGAAAGACCTTTGAAGTAAATTCCAAATGACCTGATAAATACAGTTGGTAAAATGACCTTAGAGCTGGAAAGACCATGTTTGTCTCTGCAGAACTTAGCATCATTTGATGGAAAAGTACATCAAGCTTGGAATTTACTTGGTCATAGTCTCTTCAGTATATTTGCACTAATCACCAATACACCAGAATAGACCAGATTTTTTTGTCACCAAAGTTTGATCACCTTTTATCTTCTTTAGTTTTAATGTATAAAGTTAGGGTGCTGAGTGTACTGTGTTATTCTAAAGAACTGCATTTTTATTAACATCATCTCTTACTGACAGCTTTGTTTCAAGGCTCAGCAAATCATCAGACAAGATCTTGTGCTTACTTTACTTATCCCTTAAGGAAGGTCTCTCCCTAACAGCTGCTCCTTATCTGCAAGCCTAAGCAGGTGTTTCTAATGACACCATCATTAGGAAGCTCAGAAGAAAAGCTAAACATACATTTATTGCTGCCAAGGTTTTAATGTTTATTATCCATTGACTTGTTTATCTTGGCATCAGAATTTAAATGTGGACTTCTTGGTGCTGGGAGTACTTGAACAAGTTTAGATTAAATATAAGGAATTTTTTTTGTTGTTGTATAAATTGTTGTCAAGCATTGGAAAAGGCTTTCCAGAGAAGGGGGAGAGTCTTCATCTCTGGAAGTGTTCAAAAAACTTTTGGATGTGGCACTTGAGGATGTGGTGGTGGTACAAGGTTGTCATTTGGACTTGGTGATCTGTTTTTTTCCCCACACAAATCTTTCTATGATTCTACGTAAGGACCATTGGTATATTTGTATTTCAAAACCACAAAGAAATTAGTGCATTTGAGAAATTCTTGTAGGTGCAATCATATAGTTTCATCTTCTTTCTTCATGTGTTCTGTCTCAGTGCAGGTTACACAATCATATATATATATATACATTGCATGTTTATGGGGAAAACTTGTGTCTCAACATTATCTTAAGTAAATATGTGTCAGAGAGGTAGCAATTATATACTTGAGATCAAAGTTTTTAATTTTAATTTGTACAAGCTTGTACTTAATGGTGCACAACCGTAACAGAATTTTCGTTATCATATATTGTTGTGTCTTTTAAAGTGAGATGCAAAATCTTCTCAGATTTCAACCAGTTGAAATGCATTTTCTTTACTCATCTGCGTGTTTAATGTCTCTTACAGAAAACACCTTTTGCTTAACTTTATAATTTATGTATGTCCAAATATCACTATGATTTTTTTCTCCTTAATAACTTAATGCAGGATCATTCCTATTTGCTGTTGAACAGTTTGACCCAAGTCCAAACAAGCACTAAAGCTTAAATTAAGCTTCCAAAATGTAAGACTGAAATGAATAGAAAATTATGGGATTAAGTGCTTTGTTGGATGAAGGCCAGAGTTCAGTATTTTGAAGGCTCTTGAGGGAATGAATAATCCAATGCAAGAAATAGTCCTATTTTAAGAGTATGTATAAAGATCAATCGTACCAAAACCAGAATTTTGAATTTACAGATGCACCTTAACTTTAATGTTGTGGAAGTCAATGTAATATTGTTAAGGAGACTGTGATTTTAGTGCAGTATTAACTGTACACTCTCTGTAATTGGATGATATCAATTTACCAGTTTTATATTCTTCCTTCTTCTCTAATAAAATAAAAAAAAATTCTAAGAGAACCTCATTTGGAGTTGTATTGAGTCTGGCTGAGCTGGGATTCATTTTCTCCCAACAGTCCTTCACAGTGCTGTTCAGTGCACTGGTAGCTGGAAAGGTGTTGATAACACAGCAGTGTTTTGGGTACTGCTGGGCAGGGCTGGCACAGCAGCAGTGCTGTCTCTCAACATTTCCCCCCCGTCACAGGGCTGGGAGCAGGCAAGGTCCTGGGAGGGGACACAACCAGGCCAGCTGACCCAAACTGACCAAAGGGATATTCCATACCATGTGACACCAGCTCAGATATAAAAGCCAAGAGAAGGAGATGGAATGGGGAGGGGAGTGGGCATTTGTTATTTGCAATGTTTGCCTTCTGGACCAATGACTGTGTGTGTGGAAGCCCTGCTTCTCGGGAAGTGGCTGAACATCTTTTGATGATGGGAAGTGAAGACTAAACTTTTTTTTCTCTTTGTTTATGCATGCATAAACTTTTTCTTTTGTTTCAGTTAACTGCTTTATCTCAACCTATGAGTTGTTTTCCATTTTTTCTTCCCCCATTCCAGCTTGGAATGGGAGTGGTAGAGCAATTTTGTGGATACCTGGTGTCGAGCAAAGGTCTATCCACTACAGAAGTCACTGATTCAAAACATTTAATTCCAGCTTGTTCATGTAACAGTCTTAGCAGCCACCTTGGCTTATCTTGTATAAAAATTAGACTTATATGGTCCAGATTGGAGAATGACTGAACAGTGTTCAAAACAGGTTGGAAGATTGGCCACAAAATGAAGTGATTAAAATGTCACGCTCTATCTTGAGAGCAGTAGCAAGGCAAGTACTCCAGGAGTCTATAGTGGAACCTGCATGTTTTTTAATGATCTGAAGGAGGTGATGAAGTTCTTGATTATCAAGTTTGCAGATAACTCCAAGTAGAGTAATGAGTTAATATGATTGGGATAATGACTGATATCCAGATGGGCCTTGACAGGCTGGAAGAATGGGCTGCCAGAGGCCTTATAAAATTGAATCAGGATAAATGCCTGTAGGGATAAATCTATGAAGTCCAAAAGAAGACGAGGTAAAAATTATGCAAGAGTTAGTATGTGCATACATAAATTAAAAAAAACCACAACAACAGCAACCTCCCAAACCCCTATGTCACTGCAAAACATAGTCTGCATATAAATAGAGTTTAGAAAAATCTAAATACAAACAAGCCTTATTTTCTTTAAGGCTTCTTTCTGTCTAATAATCAAGATAAACTTCTGTAGAGGCATGAGACAGGTGGAAGTATATGAGCAAAGGTTATAAATAATTGACTGATCTACCTTGTGGTGAACAAAACCCAGCTTTTATCAATGAAGTCTCATGATAAGAGATCTCATCTATCCCAATATTCTTAAAAGGATTATGGCAGCAAGAAGAACAAACTGAGTTCTTTAACATTTCACCAGGATTAATTTTTCATTATAGAAAAGAACTGAGTGGTTGATAGAAAATGGAACAGACTCTACACATTATCTTAGAGCTGTAGGAAAAAGCAAAGATAACATCTTATATATTTAATTTCCTATTTGTATTACTATCTGGTTTTAAAATATGCATAAATTTGTAATAAAAGCAGACTGAAAACCAACAGATAAAAACCCAACAACCTATGAAGAGATTTGTGAGCCATGAAGCTAAATCTCAAGGCATTTTCTTATGGATTTCTTAACAAAAATATTTATTTAGCATTGTCATCCATCATGTATTGAGGTCAAAAATTAGACCACAGATGGCTGGTGAATTTCTAAGAATACTGAGCAATATATATTCTGGCTTGAGGAAGCATTATTTATTTATTTTCTCAAATTATATTTCTAAGAGCTGCTAGCTTAGAAAGCAATACTGCTTATTTTTATATGTGCATGGATACAGAAACAACCTGTTGTTAATGGGAAACACAAACTCTTTATGCACATCTAATTGCTAAGTTCTTGCTTTAATCTTCAAATTTCTCTTTCATAAGAATTTATATTGAAGAAAATTAATAAAAAAACTGAGGAATAAATCCAAACTTCTTTTCTTTAGCTAAGCAGTGCAGATAAAAACAGCTTATGCATTACCCTAAAAAAATAGGTTTTCATTTATGAGTTTATTTTAAGTTCATTTTGAAAAGGCTTCCTCTTAAAATATGTAAGTCTGGCAGATGAAAAAAGGGAATCTGCTTTAACATTCTCTGATAAACTTCTGTTGATAAATATACTTTCATACCCACAGTTAACTAATCCTGATTAAAACTATTGTAATAAAAATGCAATATTTACACCTTCTTAAGGCAAGGTTCTTCTTTGACCTAGAATTTAGCAGGTACACTATTAGTCCTTAAACATGCCATATTTGCAAATATTTAGGTCATGTGCCTACTAGATTTTCATTTTATTGATGAAATTCAATCTATTCATGTAAGCTAAGCCATTATGTCACAACTGTCCTTCCATGTATTCTATCACAAATAGATATTAATCCTATAACATTTTCAGTAGTGACTGTGAATTTCTTAATTTTTTTTTCTGTGAAAATAATTATATGCACAAATCATGGCTAGTTGACATGACTGATGACATTCACCACTGTCAAAACCTTCAATCTACAGTAAAAGTAACATCCAAGCTGATTCTTATAATTGTATACCACAGGGAAAAGTATTTCACATATTGATGTATTCAATGTTTCAAATAAGTGCTCTCAAGGTATTTACATGTTTTAACCTTGGTGCTTAGTTTCTGGCATTTTTACTTCTTGCAGTTTAAATTATGTCACTGTAACATCAAACTCTTAAGCTATATAGTGATAACTGAGCACATACAAGACTAAAATTACACATAATCCTTAAAATTACTCACAGTTCTAAGACTGCCACTAAATTTACACTTAGGTCTTCTGCTCTAAATGTATTTGATAATTTGTAAAATTTCAGTTTGCATCAATTATCATGTGTAATCTCAGAATTAAATGAAGTGATTTACAAACCTGATGAAATAGTTCGAAGTCTTTACAATGACTTTTCCACTTTCCTGTACACTCTCTGCTTACTCTCAGTACCATTTTTCTAGTAGCTAAGTGCAGGGGCTGTGCAGATTTTTTTATTTTTTTCTTTTTTAAGGCTGCATTGGATAGCGGCTTCAGCAAACCAATTCAGATGACTGCTTACCTCCAGAATGAAGTCCTCCTAATTCATATGCATATTACTGAAGTGCATTTTTATAATAATACAATCTGAAGCTTACCTGAACAATTTGTAATTTCTAATGCTTGTTCATTTATCTTTTCCAGCTGCAGGTTTCTGATGCTTGGTTATATCTAGATTTGTATCTGAACCTGTAGATTAGATTCTTCCATTTCCTTGCTTGAGCTCTTGCACTGTATTTCAGACATTTTGTTTGTTACTCTTCTCTTGCTTAGGCTGAGTGCTGCACTGTCACTCTTTACTATCTCCTTAGTTACTGATCCCATGTTCTTCATCACTATTAACACAGTCTTCGCTTTTTCTGGATTCTAACATTTTTGAGTCATAATTATCATATTTCACAGCAGTAAATATTGACTGTAAGCAATTTAAAGTATAAACCAAGTAGCAGTAGGACAATAATTCATTGAAACATAGAATCATAGAGTAGTTTGTGTTGAAGGTACCTTTAAACCTACTTCAACTCCTTCTGCACTGAGCAGGGACATCTCCAACTAGATCAGGTTGCCCAGAGCCCCATCCAACCTGATTGTGAATGCTTCTAGAAATGGGGCATCCACCACCTCTCTGGGCAAGCTCTTTCACCAACCTCACTGCAAAAATGTCTATGTAGTATAAACATATTCTCTTTTAGTTTAAAGGGATTCCTCCTTTTCCTAACACTACAGCTCCTACTAAGAATTTTGTACCCAACTTTCTTACAAGCCCTCTTTTTTTGTATTGGCCAGAGTTAGGTCACTCCTAAGCCTTCTCTTCTTCAGGTTGAACAATTCCAATTGTCTTAGCCTTCCCTTGTGGAAAAGTGTTCCATTCATCATTTTTATTCATTTTCATTCATCATTCATCATTTTCATTCATTTTTATTCTCCTCCTCTGGGCCTGCTCCAACATGTCCATCTTTTCTGTGCTGAGAACTCCAGAGCTGGATATGGTGCTCCAGTTGGGGCTTTACCAAGGGGGAGTAGAGGGACAGAATTTGGTGTCATCCACAAACTTGCTGAGTATACACTTGATCCCACTATAAAATTGATGAAGATAATGAACAGTACAGGTCCCAGTAGGGTCCTCTGAGGGGCACCTCTTGTCATTGATATCCATCAAGACTCCAAGCCATTGACCACTACCCTCGGAATGTTACCACACAACCAATTCCTTATCCACTGAAAAGTCTACCCATCAAGTTCATCTCTGTCCAATTTAGAAAGATATGGTGGGGCACCATGAAGGCCTTACAGAAGTCCAGACACTGACATTGTAGCTTTTTCCTTGTCCATTGATTTAGCCACTCCATCACAGAAGGTGAATAGGTTGTTCAGGCAAAATCTGACCTTGGTGGGGCTGTGCTGGCTGTCTTGAACAACCTCCCTGTCCTCCATTATGCCTTACCATATCCTTCCATGATCTTCCCAGGCACAGAAGTGAGTACAGGTCGGTAGTTATCAGTCCTCTTTTCAACCTGTTTTAAAAATGGGTGCAATGTCTTCGTTTTTCCAAGTACCAGGGCTTTTATCTGACTGCTATGACTTTTCAAAGTGGCTTGGCAACTCCATCACCCAATACCTCAGGACTCTTGGAATCTATCTCATAAGGTCTCGTAGACTTCTGTATATTCAGATTCCTCAGGTAGTCACAGACCTGATCTTCTCTTAAAGTGGGAAGGACTTTGCTCCCAACACTGCCTGTCTTACAGCCCATCCACTCAAGTGGTGTGGGAAGAAAAGTTGCCATCAAAGACTGAGACAGAGTCTTCTCTTCTTGCACTGTTGCCAATTTCATCAGTTTTCTTTGACCTTCCTTCTCTGGCTGACATATCTGTAGGTGTCATTATTATTATTTGCATCCCCTGCCAAGTTCAGCTCCAGCTGTATTTTGGCGTTACTGAACCCATCCCTACACAACTGGACAATGTCCTTATACTCTTTCCAGGTTACCTGGCCCTACTTCCACTGTCTGTGCATTTCCTTCCTGGCCTTTAGTTTGACCAGCAGGTCTTGACTTAGTCATGCTGGTCTCTTGCCTTCCTTTCCTTATTTTTTACATCTGGGGATTTAGAGCTCTTCTCTATGAAATGTGTCCTTAAAGATCTGCTATCTCTGTTCTGCTCCCTTGTCCCTGAGGGCAGTTTCCTGTTAACTAATTCTTTGATTAGATTAAAATTTGCTTTCCTAAAATTCTGGTCCTGACTTTGTTCTTTGCTTCACCCATATGCCTTAGGATGCCTTCCAACAAGCTCCAAGTCACTTATAATATCTCTTAACATTAGTGATAAAGTCTTAGTTTTCTAATTGCAGAGTGCAGGAAGACATTAATATCCATAACGGCAACAATCTCAAGTCCTGTAGAGGTACAATATAGCAAAGTCAGAAGGGTTATTAGTTTGCTTGAAATTAAGGAAGTGCTTAAATATTTTCATCACCTGTGACCTGAGAATCTCTCTGGTGTCTATTAGTGTTAATTCCAGTGAAAACAGCGCAATCAAGTTTATAACATCAGATGAGACTCAGATAAGAGTTTTCCCCAGAAACAGCAAAACTGATAATTATTTGAAGCTTCTCATGGTAATTTAGTGTCTAATTAGATGGACTCTCATGGATTACTTAAGAAGTTTTGTACATGCAAATAATATTACAACTTGGGTTTTGTACTTGTAAATGTAGGACATCAAACTTGTTAGTATTAGCATGTGATAGAAGGAACTATGTTGATATTACCAAAGATTATTTTTCACTGTGAAAATACATCCTGCTCCTAGCTTTGATAGTGACCTTCGCCAAATTGCATCTTTTGTTGTTGTTGTGGGTTTTTTTTCCTCCCAGTTATTAATTTAGAAAATACAAGAAAACTTTGGAAGACTGTCCATACTAACATCTAACCTAAATTATAAGTCACAGCTCTGTGACTTCTACCCTATTTTTGCAAGTATGCTTCAGGAAAAGGTAAAAAATCCTGGAAGAGTTATACAAAAGTACTTAGACCAGTATTTTAAGATGCAGAAGAAAGCATATGAGAACATGAGCGAAGATTTAGTACCAGATACACAGAATATCTTCCCAGTCTCCAACAGCTTGGTGTTCAGGGAATTCATATCTTTCTATTTATCAGTTCTGGAAATATGCACACTTAGTATATATTCTCCCCATTTTTTTCTTAAGAGGAATAGCAATGTATGATGAAGGAAAAGTGGTAATAAACATTATTGTTGCTATTATTTTTTTTTCACCAACATACATACTGTCATTTTTCTCCTATTCATTAAAAAATAAATACTTCCCCATTCCTTACAGTTTTGTGTTTTACCAGATAAAAACATTTCTTAAATTTATTAGGAGTTACACGTAACATTGCTTGAATAGTGCAAGCTTATATGATCTTATTCCTGTATCATATAATGTAATTGTAAATGACATGTGCTTTGACTTGTCCAGGAAATTTATATGGTGATGCTGCAGGGCATCACTTAAACAGCCTGTGAGGATTTTAATGTAGAAAAGATAATAATATTTTATACAACTGACTTCTCTCAGACCAGCAAAACATTTAAGATCTGAGACTCGTAATCTTTATATACATCATGTACAAAGAAAAGACAGAATGAAATATACATCATACTCCTTGCAAACTTCTGTCCCAGCAATTTCCAGAATCAAGGTTAATCTTTCATTTTGCCTTTATGTGAGCAGGATTACATATTAAATGTCCCTGCATAATAAAGGAAAAATCAATTCAAACTGTGGGGCTTAAAAGTGTTTCTCTTCATTTAACAGTTTAGTATAACAACCTATTTTAAACATTTTGCACTACTTTCCACTAATATGCCAGATGATAATGGTTATATATCAAACCCTGTAATTCTCTGAAACTACTTAGATTTATGTCCACTAAATTAGCTGGTTGTAAAATGTTTAGTGAAAACAATAAACATTCATTCAGTTAGACATAATTCTATACTGATGTAATTACTATGGCTTAACGCCAGCACTGACTGGGATTCTGGAAGTTTAGTATAGGCAAAGGCAGGGCCAATACACTCAGCTGTATCATTGTGATTAAGATTTCTTTAAAGACTGTTCAAGGTATAGTCCTCATAATACTTCTATATGTATCTATATGTATACATGGCCTTCTAATACATCTGCAGAGTCTTACTTATCCAAAAAGCATAGCAAACATTTTTAGATGTCTGTCTATATGAAAGTGTCATATTTTCTGGTTTATTTACTGAATTTGGAAAAAGAGTGTTCTCTTTCTATTTTCTGTTGCCTGTTGGAATAAACCAAAGACTCTTTTTCAACTTCATTCACAGCATCTTCCTTCCTGCCTTGAATACTGTAGTTTCATACACTTCAGTAAGTTCCTGCTTTAGCATCTACTTTGAGAGAGAAAAATTTCCTAAGAATGTGCAGCTGGGGACTTGAAGGTTTTCCTATGCTCTTTTTTTTCACACTAGCTACTACTTTGTTTTTTCTCCCCTTCATTTTAATATGGCCAGGTGATAAACATTTTTTTTTTTTAACTCATGAAGAATTTATTTTCCTTGCTACTTCTGAAAGCTGCCTTTACTATGTTCCTTTTTTCAGGAAATTGACAGATTCTTTGCCTGTAATAAGTCTGTAAAGTCTGAGGTTTTTCCTGCTTATCTTCTTTTTATGTGTCTTTCTTTTCAGCACTCAGCATTCATTCTTTGAACACTCTAGCTAGTGCTCTAATGATCACTGAAAATTTAGAAAAGTGGTATTTATTTTTTTAGTTGCTGACACTTAGTTTTAACATTTACCACTGTCTCTACAAAAATCTTGCCTGAGTTACTGATATCAATGACACTTATTATCCACATTATGCAAAATATTCAGACAATTATCTTATCATTGCAGTTTTTGTATCATTCATTTGGCAAACAGTAGGCTTTGCACTGACTTGATCAACTGCTATTTTTAACCCTTTTGGGGTTTGGAAACTGTGTGTGTGAAGGGAAAGCACTCCATTGTTAGACTGTAAATCTCTGATTCATTCCTCATTTCAGACATATTTTTCAATTCATGTATTAACTGTAAAGATTTTTTTTTTCATGTTACACAAGCATCAGTATCAATCTTCTTTTGCTTATTGTGTAGAATGTGTAATTTCTCTGGGCTGAACCCAGCCAGCAGCCAAGCATCCACACAGCTCTCTTCATCCTCCTTTCCTATGGGTTGAGCAGAAAGTAGAATGAAGCTGAGTAGATGTAGATCAAGATAAAGGAAATTTAATAGGTGAATCAAAAGTTCTGTGCATAAACAAAGCAAAATAAGTAATTTATTCACTGTTTTCCACTCGCAGGTAGATGTTTTGTTGCTTTCTGGGAAGCAGGGCCTCACCACATGTAATGATTCCTTAGGAAGACAAATGCCATAACTGTGGATATCCTTCCTTCCTCTTTTTTTAGACAGTTAGGGTCAGCTATCCAAGTTTTGTCCCTTCCAAACTTCTTGTCCACCTCCAGCACACTTGTTGTGGAGGCAGAGCGGAAAAAAGAGAAACCCTTTACACTGTGCAAGAACTGTCAGTCATAGCCAAAACACTGGTATGTTATCTGAAGCGTTTTATTCATAAATCTGAAGTACAGCACCATACAGACTGCTAAGAGGAAAGTTAATTCTATCCCACCATCCCATACATTCCATCCCATACATTCCATCCCATACAGTGATGCAAATTCAATATGCCCTTTCAAAAAAGAGCTGTAGATTTTCACCTAAAGCATTGTTTTCCCTTGTGTGTGATTTGGCCTCATTTAGTACACAGTATCAATCAAAACCAGAATGGAAAATCAATTTCTTCATAGACTCCTCTGCCATAGTTATCACTGCATCATTTGAATGACTGACAACTGCTAATGAACATACTTTCATAATACTATGTGCATATATATGTAATATATAGTATATATTTATTAGATGTAATTGTTCTTAATATCATTTATTTAAACAGCATGCAGTGTACTATGAAATAATGTAAAGGGGAGCAGTGATAAACTAGTTTAAAAGTTTGAATCTTGAAACTAATTTAAGGTATCAAGGATCTGAAGTTACAGATTTAGTGGTAAGTATCCTTTTACATCATGCAATTAACACAATATACTTTCAACTTTGAACTCCTATCTAAATTGGACTGAAACATATCACCTTTTATGCATTTGACATCAGTTTAATTTTCATATTTATCACTATGTTGAAAGGTTTAGCAGACAGTCAGTTTCCCAGGATGGTAGTTGTCTTCTAACACGGATTCATACTCTCTGTGTTCTCTGTTTTCTTAAGCATATATACACCTTCTTCTCGACCAAAGGGAAATATTTTACCATACAAACTGTATTTGTCAGCAGAACACTGGCTATTTTCTAGAAAGTAGGCTTGTAATTAGGGGTGCCAGGTAATTCTAACATGCAGCACTATTAATTTTTTTTGTATAATGTGTTTATATTTCAAGTGAAAATTGCTATGATTTCTCTTAGAGGAGAGCATGCTTGAATTATTTGTAAAACCAAACAAAAAAAGGGTCATTGAATGCACACATTGTAAAGAATAATGGAAATTCCATGGTTCAATATTTTTTTCTTATCTTTTCACTCAAGTTCCAATTGTCTCTTTCATGTGGAAAACTACTACTATGAAGGGAAAGGATATTTATCCAAACACAACTAAAATCATTGTTGTCATCACAGTGAACATCCTTCACTGAATAAACTGGTCAGCATGTCTTCAGTCAGTTCTAATAGACTGTGACTTCCTTCAGTGTCCCGTTAAGTGGTTTTTCAATCAAAGAAGGTATTTCCTTTATTGGAAGGCTTTCTTATCACAATTTGGCTTTTCATTCAGTCTGTGCTACTTTCAGAGGCTGTGTTAATGTGTTCAATCTTTTTGCAGGCTTACTTCCTCAATCTAGCCCACCTGGGCTAATAGAATTCAGTCCACAACTGTAAGCAGAGATGTGTTTGTAACTGTAGCTTGTCTTCTAGATAATCACCTCACTAAAATATCTTTATGTTCTGTAAAATCAGTAGACACTCCATCTTACCTTCACACCATAGACAGTCCAGTAAAACAGTGCAATCCAATCCAAGTCGTGCACTGTCCTGCTTTTCAGAAGGTTTTTTTTTACTATTTTCTTAATGGTTCTCCTTTAAACAGGAATTGCATCCTTCTAATCAATTCTAAATGGGGAATTTTTTTATTCCACCTGCACTATATATGAAGGTGGAATAAAATATATGCATCTCCTTCTATTACTTTGTTTTGCTAAAAATGATATCTCTATATTTTCTTATCCAATATAACAAAGTAAAATTAATGGAAGTTATAGTATTACTGGTGACATCACTACTGACACTACTGTCAGTATTACTACTGACATCACTAGATCAGTAATTTATTATTATTTTCCTTCAGTAAAGCTGTATAAAAGAATCTTTTTTTCCCCCTGATTTTTTTTTTTTTTTTTTTTAATCTTATGTCTTGCTCCTACTACCTCCCTATGGTTACCAGGATTTTGTCTGGAAATCCCACATTCTCTAAGTTGCACTTCTGTGTTTTGATTTCTTTGCTTCTGTATTCTGGTTGCAGCTTCCACCTTTTTGTTTTTTTTTTCTTTTTTCCTAAGAATCACATTATTTTGTTTTGTTTGGGCTTTATATGCTGCCCTCATAGTTCTTGTTCAATGTGTTTGTGTACCCTGAGAACAGCCCTTGCATGTAAATTAACCAATTCTTCATGAAAATACCTCTTTACAGATGGGTTGCAGCTCTACCTATTGTTCAAGCCATGTGCATGCAAACTCATATTCTGTAATTTAACCGAGAGACTCAGAATGAATTTCAGCTCCATTTAGCCCTGCTTCCTCTGTCTTTGCCTGCTTGTGGCTATGATGGCCTGCTGAAGAAAGTTTCGGTTTTCTCCAGTTTCCTATGCTGTTAGGGTAAGTGAATTAACTGCCTGAATATCTACAATTTTTACTACCAAAAAATCTGCAAGAAAGGCATAACCCTCTTCAGTGACTCAAACATCAAAAATATGCCTGTTATGTTCTCTGGGAAAGCCAAGTTATCACTGCATTTTCATCTCTTTTGTAGCTATCCATGTTTTCATTTAAGTTAGCAGAATATTAATTTTAAAGATATTAAAATGTGCTTGATCTGTCCAAAGAGTCCTCAAATAATAGAGGAACTCTGACCAGACCACTCAAGTCCCACTCTCCTATACTTGCTTTTAATTTTTAGAATCAGTGGCCGTCACCCTGGGTTTCCTGGTTTTTTTTGGGAACTGCTATCACCTGTTCAGCTCCAGACATCACCTGAGATTCAGTACTTATTCCTTTAACTTAGAGTGATGTATTTTGCTCCCACATATTACCTAGCTTTATCAGGAAGTGTTCTGAATGCAGATCTCATCTCTTCACCTAGCGATATTATTACCTGTAGCTGTCAGGAGCAGAAATTGAAAGAAATACTGTCCTCTATCTTGAAAAATTCTTACTGAAGATGAATTCTCTAGGGACTCAGCTGAAATTGTAAAAGGAGCTTTTAAGAAGACAAGTATGAAATTTTTATATCTTCAAAATTAATAAGAAATTATTATCTGAAGAAAAAGGAAAAAATAGTCAATCTCTAGCCAATTACTTTTTTTGTTGTTGATCTAAGAACATAACCTTCCCTTTCTTTGACCTCTGTAATAGTCTTTGCAGCTCCCAGATCAAAGATTACCAAAATACTAATGCATTTTAGTTCTGTTTCCTTATTCACAGAGAGAGGAAAGAAATACAACTATATCAAAATTCAAGCAAACAAGGATCAAGAGTTTTTCAGGAAAGTAATGGCAACATCATATCTAACAACTCCCTTAAATATATCTAAAGGTATAGGGCAGAGAAGCTTTATGTCAACACAAAATTCACTTCTACAATGATATACTCTGTTACATGGGATAGTATAATCAGAGTTATTAAATGGAGACCACCTAAGAGTGATATAAGAACATTCTAAACATTGCTGTTCACTAGTGGATAGTGAAATGCATCCCTAAAATAATCTCAATTAAGTGAGTTTTATTTTTAGTACAATTATAATTTTTTTTAGCTGAGGGGACAAGTATTTCTAGTAAATTAGAAAGGAAAAATAATATAAATGTTTCCTCCCCTGAAATAAATACAGATCTTTCAATTCAAACATATTTCCAGGAAAACCCAGGTTCTCTCTGTTAATCTTGCCATCCCCCCCAAAAAATTATTCGCACTGACAGTCTAAAAAGTCTCGTCTAAAAATTAGAGTAATAAAAAACTTATTTATTTCTTTACCTAGCAACTGGAAGCCCAGCTAATAATACCATAAGCTCATGCTAATCAACATTTGGATTTTGAGTTGAACTGAATGAGAAAAATACAACTCTTACTAAGTTACGCGAAGTAAGTTCCTTGGTTTGGTGAGCAGTAAGTGCTCCAGGTTACTTGCTGCTTAATCATTCACTGAAGAATGTGCCTACATTCTGCTTCTTGACCATAAAAATGTTTCAGCAATGGGAACAGGATAGGTAGGTGAGCAAAATTATTTTAGTTAGCCCTGATGAGTGTCAGATGACTATCCCAACACACAACATCTGTGGGAAGATAACTGGAAAGGAACTACCCTGCTTCAAGAGAACCAGTGCCACCCTACAGTGACTTAGAGAAGCAGAATAATCATTGTTCTTCTATTTATTTCTCTGTGTCCTCTATGGAAGAGACAATCTCCACCTTTAAGAGCTTTCCTTACCTTAACATTGCCCCAGAAAATCTTTACACTTGTTCTCATTTTGATTAGGGAGATACAGACAAAAATGTGAAGCTTGATGTATGACAAAATAAGCCAGAAATTTATACCTATTAGCAGTGTTATAATGTTTCATAGTCTAGAATGACTTTGATATTCCTTTGCAGCTAACACCTAATCTTTGGAAATAAAATTTCTAGAGGTGATAAACTTCTTTCATGATACTTCTTTGTCATGCCATTAGAGAAGACCAATAAAATAGGCTTATGGTATTCTAAAAATCTACTGAATACAGACCTGGGTTTATTTGGTTACTTTTGTATTATGTGGCTTAAATTAGTTAAATGGTCTTGTCTCCATTTTTCACTCTAGGAAGAAATATTTAGCGAATAAAAATAAACACAAAAACTCAGCAAGGTTTGAAAATTTCAGATGTAGATCACTATATGGAAAAACTAAATCATTAAAATTGATTTTTTGAAACTATGAAGCTCGAAGAATGTTTTTTTTAATATAACTTTTATTGAATCTAAATTTCTCACAGAGGTATTGCAATAATTCTTGAAAGCTAATGATGTAGTTAAGCTAATTCATGTTTAAAAATTTACCTAAATTTTAAAATCAATTAGAAGTCTTTGAAAGCTGTTGTGTGCATTAGCTTTTAATGTCAAACAATACACCAAAGTAAACATACAATAGCAAGTAAGAAAACTGACTCTTTGTGTTGAAGACAAGACCCTTTTATGAACACATTAATGACAGAGATAGTGTTTTTCACTCAGTATGCACTGAGGCATAATTGAATTTAGGGCCCTAAACTGAAATATATTTTCCTCCAGAAAGCACAGTCATTTAAAGAACCATTGATTCACACACCTGGTGCGTTGACACTTTATGTATGATGACTTTCTTCAGAGCCAACTTACCTTACTTTTCAGCTAATAAATAATGTACAAAGGAAATAAAACAATGCATGTGCACATAGAAACCCCCACACATTCATATGGGTATTTTTTCAATGGAGTACTGTACTTACTGAATATTATGATCACTTAGGTGATGCAGAGGGCTTATCAAATCAGAAATATTTATTAACCTTATTTTCATTTAGTAATGTCACCTATTTAGGATAAATATTTTCTTAATTTAAAAATGCTTCAATATGTCATTTATATGTATATTTTTTATTATATTATGTTTTTTTCATCCCCGTTGCAAGAATTAAATGAGTGGGTTTTAAACCATGTATCATTAATATAAATGAATTTGCTCAGGTTTGAAATGTTGTCTTATTTCAAGTGATATATTCTTTAACTGGGCTTTCTATAATTATATATAATTTCTGTATACAATTAGGATTGGTAAATATTATGAAAGAGTCATCTGACTGTAATCTTAAAAGCAAATTCTTTATTCTAAATGAGTCACTAAGGATTGCAGGATCATCAATGAAGAATAAGAATCCTCCCACAAGGAGGGGAAAAAAAATCTAGAGTGAAGAATGCCACCATTCTAATACAGATGTTGTCAAATCTGTCTCTGGAGAAAACCTTCCTTCTCCATTAAATATACAGAGAAAGATGACCAACAAATTCAGATCAGAGTCCTAAGAGAAGCTTTCAACTGGATTTTTTTCTTTTCCAAAACAAATCAAGATACTGTTTTCCTTTTTACTCATTTCCCCTGTTATTTCAAAGTGCAATTCATGGTGCAAGACATGTATGTAAAGCTTGGAAACAGGGCAGAATGGTGGAAGGAAGAATAATAGCATAGACACCTGTCATAAAGCCTCTAGCCTGAGAGCACTGGGGAAATAGCCCAAAGCCTCAAAATTTCTACAAATCCTCTTTGTGTTAAATATGGTTGCAGCCTGACCTCAGCATACAGTCAGTCTTTGTTTCTCTGTAATTTAAATCTAGTGAAATCATGAGCAATTACACAAATATTCCTGTAATTCATATATATGCACACATGTGTGTGTACACATAAAGTCACTTGTTTAATTGGCTTTAGGAACTGTCTGTTCATTCTCACTTCTAGGATAAAGATGAGATAAAAAAGTAATCTACTGAGATCAAAATAGCATTTGAAACAGGATAAGGAGGTACTTCTAGAATTTGTGAAAGCATTTCTAATTCAAGACTTTTTCTCTGTATTTTCTAACCTGTTGCATTTTTGCCTTTTCTCAAAAAATTTTCCTCACTCCCTAAATTTCTTGCTTTGTTCATTTCTTTCCTCTTCTTTCTAGATACTTCTCCGACTGTTTTCTCCTTGGTTGTGTATTTTACCCTGCTTCATCTTTTGAAGTCAGTGGCAAATCTCGTATTGATTTCAGCATGAGAAAGATCATCTTTCACTCCTTTGCTTCTCTCCATTTTGCCATCTCTAATAGCTGGTAGCAAAATCCCACTGACAGTGGCTCTGATCTCTGAAGTGCTGGTACACCATGCTTTTGAGTTTTGATCCCAGTCAGATCACTTTTTGACAGCCAGAACTGTATCAAAACAGAAGCACTACTGTGCTGAAAAAAAACCCCAAAACAACCAAGGATTATGAGCTATGTTTTATTCTTTTCAACTAGTACTGAGTGTTAAGATTTCTTGTGTCATGTGATTTCTAATTCTCAACTACTTAACTTCCCTCAGTGATCATGTTCATGCTGCCATTAATTCTACCCACTTAGTAAGGCAAGCTGAAAAGAAAGCAGAACAAGACAGAAATCAGTACTTCTATTTAACTCCTGGAATATCTTCATCAATTAGCTCAGTAAAAGATAGATGAAGATTTTTGGGGATATTTTTACTGATATGATTATATCAATGGGAGGTATATTAAAGCCAACACTGTTACTTGCAATAAATTGTTTTCATGTCTCTTAACAGCAAGGACAGACAGCATGGTACTCTGTTCTCATGTTGTCCTTGACACCTGTCTGAACTTGCTCTATAATCTATCACCAAGAAAAACTTTACAGGATTAAATATTTTACCTTAGCAGAAATATTGGTGGATAAGTTTGGTCTGCAACAAGAGTCCTTATGTTTAATCTAAAGTTTGAATTTGTTTGTTTGCATTTCTATATGTGTGTGTATAGGCACACAAAAATCTACACATACGTATGCTTCCACAAATGTAAGAGAGAAAGAGACCATGAACAAGTGGTACTGTGTATGAGAACATCTTCAGTTAAAAGGGAATGTAATGTGACATATTATGGCAATCCTGGGACTTACAATATATAAACTTATTCTTGAAGGCATTATTTAATGCTTTCAAGTAGCAGTCAAGATTTTTTTCATGGTATTACTTTATGTTGTCTGCAAAAACAATTTATATCTAGGCTGAGAAAGTATGAAGGAGTCAATCTTCTTGCATGGCTCCTAAACTCTTACTGTCAAGAGGAACCACTTATGATAACACTTGAAATCTTAAAACTGCATTTCCATAATCACATTGGATGAAGCTTCCCATACCAATTCAGCCTAGATACAACTGATACAACACTATTACTGTGTTTCTTTTCTGCATGGAAAAATTGTGAAGCAAAGTCAAAGATGAGTTAATAAAAACGGTGAGATGGACAAAAAGAGAAGAGATGAATATTCCAGTTAGGAATACAGACAGCTTTAGAAAACTAACAGGTGGGGAGTTTTGTGTTTGTCAACTTAGCATGCAAGACATCTGTATTGTTAAGAATGCTTAACATCTGTTCATTAAAAATCAAATTTCGGTATTATTTATATTATGGTATCAAAAATGGTATTGAATATAGTTAGTCTCCCCAAAATAATGTTTATGACATTATTCTGATTTCCTCTAAAGATACAATTTTTTGATGACAGAAAACAACCCCAAAGACTTTGAATGGAAATTAATATTGATTGGTATTCTTTTCCTCTTAAGATATAAGTAAAACTTTTCTAAAAATCTAAGAGAAAAAAAATATAGACTAGATTTAAAAATACTTCTCTTGGTTGTTCAACATATTTGAAACAAAACTTTTTGTAAGAATATCCACTTGGAATTTCTTGATAATTCATAAGGAGAGCCTTTCTTTCTGTTGAAAGTCGTTTTGAAACTAACCCAACTGTCAGGGCTAATTATATACATATAATAAATTTTGAAGAACCTGACCAATTTTGCAGACCCTGGAAAAAGCATAAAAAATTTCAAGACCTAAGTAGAACTTCAGAATTCACAAAGACAAATCACCTAGAAATTACTTTTTCTCTGACATATTAATGGCATTGTGCTAACCTCTCACTACAGAATACCAATCATACATACTACATTAGTTTACAATCACCAACTACTTCATTTGGGTATTAATCATAAGGTATTTTTTTATTTTTCTTTATAAATTAAATATATATCATTGAAATTATGCTTGTTGACACAATATTCTACTCTAACATGTATTAAATGGTAGTTCCCTGATGACAAAAACACTTAGAATATATTTTCTAGGGCATTTTTGTTTCATGATTGTATTTTAAGGATATAATAGGCTCGGTGGCCAAAGGTCATGTTGAAAATTGTATATAGACTGTAAAAATCTGTAACACAAAATCAACATATATATTAGATAAATTTAAGGATACTTAATTAACATGCAATCTTTTTTCTGAATCAATGTGTCTCTAAAAGAGCCATGCATTGCTGTTTGATAGCAATACCTAAAAAATATCAAGCATTTAAAAAACACATTTAAAGTATATACTTACACTAAAATATATTTGTTGAGCAATCTGTAACTAAGAAATTTTTTTTCAGTTCAAGGGACACTGCCACTGGAGCTTGTGGCTGTATCTGATGTCCTCTATTCAAGAACAATTTAGTATAAATATAAGAGCTATTGAAGCTATTTGGAGGTTGAGGCTCAATGAACTAACTTTTTTTCTTAATGAACACTAGTTCATTAAGAAGGCTATATTAAGCAGCAGGGAGAGTTATAATAAATCTTAACTTTCTTTTATCTGTTTCAAAAGTGAAAAAAAATCCAGTGTCTAGGAAATCAGCAATTTCAGCTGAAAGGTTTGATTATTGTATGATCAAATTTGGACCACTTTGCCACCTTAAAAACAGTTAATCTTTAGCAAAGGAACCTTTTAGCTATGACTGCATATTTTTAAAAGAGACTTTAATTCAAAAAGAAACTGGAATTTGTCTAGTGAAGCAGAAAGATGTAGTATTTTCAGAGCAGCATATTAAATAAGCATCTCTTCTAGCTTTTAAATTAATAGAGTATGAAGCTAAGGCTGATAAATACTAACAATGTATTGACAGCTAGTTGCATCTTTGATCCTAATTGAATTCATTTGTCAAACTATACATGAAAGAGTGGCTACATTTTCAGATGACTTCATTATACAACGATTTTATGAGCTCTGATTATTCTGTCTTTTTCAAGACCCAGAAATGAGAAAAAGTATTCAGTTCTTCTTTATGATCAACAAAATACAAATGCTCATTTATTGAATCTTCACCATATTCTGTCTTTAGAAGATATTGTCTTTACTGAAAAAGTACTGGCTAAAAAGGTCTAGTAATTTCAAGAAAGCTTTGTTTTGGAAGCTTTCCTCTGTTAGCTAACACAAGATACCTCCTTCATATGCTTATACTGTGTGCCAGTATTAGGATGCAGTTCTCTTAGGAAGAAATAGTTCACCTTCTGAGTTCCTGTAACATTGCTATTTGTTGTCTGCCAGAAATGGGTCTACAAGGAGTGGTACTCCTTGTAGAATTTCTACTGCAGGTTCCAGCTTCTCTGAATATTTTATCAAGGTCCTTGTCATAATTCATTATCTTGAATTTCACATTGTGAGGTGTGTGTAACATAACTGCAACTATATAGATTCTTTGATAAAAAGATTTTATTACTGATTCATCTTTTTTTTTTAAATCATTGTTAAATAAATAGATTATTAATACTGTATTAGCAATATGTTAGATTCATGTTTAAGAATCAAGAATATAGCTGATAGCTGAATCCTCTTATGCTTTTGTAACTAAATCTTGACCTGGTCCATTATGAAATTATTTACAGCATATTGCTTTTGTTGCTTTTGCCCCTTTCACTACTTGTCATGCAATTCTATTTGTTTTGCCTATAGGCAAGTCCTAAATCCAATTGCCTAAATGCAATGTATGGCAAACTGTGTGTTTAGATAAGCTTCTGCTTCAAGCAAAATATTTTTAATTTTAGGTAGCAACTTACTCCTTTTTTCTAAAGACACTTTCAACAAGTGATTTTTTTAGCATTCAGTTGGGATAAGTGAAGTAAAAACTTTTATCCTCAAACACACAGGAAAACAGTTTTAATGAAAATGTAAATAAAGAATCATTGCTCTGTATTTGTACCTATGAAATAGAGTTTACACGCCACATTTTTGAAGTTTATCAGACTTTTTATAAATTCAGGGAGAGGGATCTGAAGTATTCTCTAATGCACTATATATTTTAAAAATGCCTGAGAATTGCTTCCGTGCTACAGAAAAGAATAGCTTATAATAACATATTGTGTCTGCTTTTGCTTTCAGATATGTTCCTCAAAATAAGGAGAAAACTTAAAATAAGTATGTCTTGGGTTTAAAAGGAAAAGTTTTAGTGGGGGAGCTGTGGGACAGCCTCTGCTAGGACCCATGGTAGAGCAGTTCTTGGAGAACTACAGCCTGTGGGAGAGACCCATACTGGAGTGGCTGGAAGGACTGCATCCCACTGAAGGGACTCCACATGGAATAGGGCAGCAGGGATGAACTGTTACAAACTGACTACAGCTCCCCACTTCCCATTTTCCCTGGGAGGTCATTGGTAAATGGTCACCATGCACCTGCATATAAAATCAAGTATGCAGATCCCTGTAACGGTCATCCAGATGCACCACAGGAAAAGCCATCAGCTACAGATGTTACCTTTTTGGTAAGGTGAAGGGAAAAAAAAAAAACAAACGACAACAAAACAAAACAACCAAAGACATAAACTTCTAGGAAAGGTAAGACTGTACTGTACAGTCTATGTTTTTGAGAATAATGGGCAGCTAAAGATTTTGTTCTGTGGCTTGTTACAGTCTAGGACAGTGGTGGACCTAAACCCAGTATAATTGGTTCTGTGTTCTGGAGGTGTTTAGATTTTTCCTGGATTACTGCCATAATTAGGTAACTGAGTGGAGTAAATGAGGTTTGTGGATTTCAGCTGTTTGAATGATTAATCTATACATCAAGTGACAGATGTTTGGGGTTTTTTAAGAGAATTTCTTTGGCCTCTTATTGATTATGTTGTCAGAACTGAAAATTAACATAAGGCAACAGAAGTAAATTGATCAGTTCTTTAAGAGTAGCTGCTATATCTAATAAGCATAAATTTTCATAGATGGGTTTTAGAGAATAATGGTGTTTGAATCTAAATTATATGACATACATTAGACTAATATACAGAGTTGTAAAGACCCTAAAATGAGGTAATTAACCTTTTACTTCTATCCCTGAAGCTCTACTAAAACCACTAATATTCACTTGCTACCTCTGAAGAGATCACCTCACCAGGTTTCAGCTCAAAAATATTCCTAGCATGAAAACAATAGCTGAAAGCTAATTCTAATATATTGAGTGAGATTCTTCTCAAAAGAGCATTCAGTGAAATTTATCAAGGCAAGGTTGGATGGAGCCCTGAGGAGCCTGGTTTAGTGGAAGGTGTCCCTGCTCATGACAAGGAGTGAACTCAATGACCATTGATGTCCCTTCCAACCCAAACCATTCTATGATTCTGTGACAAGTATGTGAGTATGCACTTATGAGAAAAAAATATACTATTGTAAGTCTAAATGAAGTAAAAATTTATTTACAGCTTAGTTTTACTATTTTCTCCATATCAAGGCAAGCTCAGCCACTATTCATAACTTGTGTAAAAGATCATCTCTTATGGCTGTGTTGTGCTACTGATATTAGAGCATGTCTCTTGGATCTTTTAAATTGTGATATAAAACCATTCTGTAGACAGATGAACTGAGAGTTCATCCACACTCAGTGTCTCACTCTCTTCTCATTGAAATTAGTGTAAGGATATTAATTACTTATTCTAGAGCTATAACTAAAACTGGTTTGCAGTAGATTCAAAATTCAAAATATATTTGATATATCATTACATGAAATTTTGCTTCTTAAATGGAGGTGACATAAAATGATGGTAGGTACAATTCCTCAATTTCTACTTTTCTCTCAGTTGTCTTTGAATCAGCAGAAGGTTTCATCCTCTAATCAATTAGGACAATATAAAATATGATTTTTTTAGTATTCAAATAGAAACAAGAAAGCATTGGTTCCTTTTTTGTTGTTTTGGCCTAGAATCCAAGGTCATCAAAACATATTACACTGTAGACCTAAAGACATCGGATTTGAAGACAATAAGATACTCCTGTTGAAAGCACATTTGACTGTATCCCCAGAGATGAAAGGCAAGTGACTAATCATCTCAGTTCTTTGCCTGAGTTTATTTTTTTTAAATATTAGAAGAGAATCTGCAGAGCACAAAAGCAATAGCAAGGACAAAGGTCAGTTAGAATATTGTTGTACCACCACTTATAAAGAAAACAGCTCCAATGTATTTTAAAAAAATCAAAGAAGCTTTTATACACTCCCTAATAAAAGATGCCAAAGTGCTGTTAGTAGAAGATTTAAAGTGATTTTTGCTTGTGGTGATTAAACCCAGCAGGCATGCTTATTTTACAAACAGAATCCAACTCCTTTTATGTATAATTCCTGAAGACACATAATGCATTTTCTATCACAGACAAAGAAATGAAAGATCTTTAGTATGTTTCACGTAACAGATCAGATTTAGGAGATGGTTATTATGGAAGGTTTTTCATCTGACTGACTGAACCTATTAAAGTGGTGCCTCAACCTGCTGTTAGCTGAGGTTCTTCTCCAGCAGTGAGACATTCCAATGGTAATCTTGAATTAAATTAGTACACACCAGAAAGCTAAAAAAACCCCCTAGATTTTGAGGAAATAGTACTTAACTCATCCTTTCTTTTTTACCATGTCTCTGTTGAACAGAGATACTTAAGTAATGTTGACTTTCATATATTCATCTCAGAGAAACAAGAGTGCAGTTACTTCTTTGCTGCTTAGTTTCTGAAAGGATATTAAAATGCTATTACTGAACAGCAATGCTCATAGCATGAAAGTTATAAAGAATATTCTCAATAAATTAAGCAAACAGGTACCATAGCTTTCAAAAATAGTTCTCAAAAGTAGTTCTCATGTGCTATTCTGTTTTTGTAATTCGCTGTACTGGCTTTCACCTTATATGATGTTTTTTGTGCTTGACTGCAGACCATATGTTTCATGTCAAATGTACGAATTACAGAGTGCTGTGTTTGCCTGTCAGATTCTGCTTCTTCATGGACTTTACTTCTAACCAGAAGCATGTGTGGTAAAACAGAAGCATATGTCTTATGTGAATAACTGCATTTCAAATGAATTTATTTCAATGCTGTGTATAAAGTCATGTCATTTAATTATTTAAAACATATGTTAAATAATCTAGCTAAAATTTTAATGGCAGATGTTGTATAACCTGCTTCTTGCAATTCACACACGTGCAGGTTTCAGTGTCCAGAGCAGGCACTCATGTCCAATGCAGTTCATTAATGTTTTAGTTGCCACAGTTGTGCTAATCTGTATCCATGGCATATGGGTTCACTCAGTAGTTGTTTGGTGAAAGTAAATTAGATTGTTAATTCTGTTTCGAGATTCTACTCTTTTTTACTGCTGTGCATTAATTCTATTAACACATCCGTCGAGAAACTTTGTGACAAGATGAATAACAAGCACAAATGAAAGATAGTTCTGCAGTTCATTAAATAGGTGATAAAAAGGCAGACTGTGTGGTAGGCAATAACAGTCAGACAGAAAGTAAACAAATAATGTTTGTCTTGGCAGAGTACTAGCTGATATGGCAATCTTTACGCAGTCTTTCCAATTTATCATGATAAAATCTGTCATACAGATCACAGAAAAATCAAGGCTATATTTACAGAACTCGTTAGACACAAAAAAAGATACCCTTATGATGTGTAAAATCTGGTGCTAGTCTCCAAGCTTATATATTCTCTTATTGCTCCCACCATTCCCAGTAACTGCAAATGACAAGAAACAAGCCAACCACCAGACCAACCCCCAGATCACATCAACCCAACATTCAGGATGGGGTAGAGCACATGGTCTATGAACCAACCTTGTATGTGCTGTACACACATTCCCTGACAAATGACAGATGGCACAGTCTGCATGATTAAAAAATTCACAAGTTCCTATTACTCAGCCTTGAGCACACAGTAAAGCCATGATTTCTGACCTAGTCAGGAAAATCCTGAGATGCAGGAAATGGTAGAGTCTCTACGAGCTGTTCTGGAAGGCTGCCTTCATCCTAGGCTCTGCTGGCTATGTTGCATTTCATGTTTGTAATGGGGGAAAAAGGGACACACATCTTTTACAGGAATTCAAAAACTTTAGTGTAATTTTAATCTTAAAAATCTAAATAAACCATGACATTTATAACAGCTAGTCTGACATAGTGATACTGACATCCACAATCCAAAATATCCAATTAAAGCAAAATAAATATCAATGCAATTAATAACTGTTGCACAAAATTTTCCTATTGTGTTGTTTTTCTTTCATGTTACACTTGCATTCCAGATACAAAATACTAGTATTCCTCAAGAAGAATGAGGTACTACATCACTGACAGCATCCCAAATTCTTCACAATATGTATGTGGTGTTGATGGTGGCATTTTCTTTTCCTTAGTCTGGGATTCTCTTGGGACTATTCATGTGTATTTTCTAGCACAACTTGCTTTTTCTATATAAGTCTACAAGTCCACATTACAGTTTAAGCTACTATTCATTTATTTAGAACACATATCTTTTACATGTTAGATACTTGCTTTTTGTTCATTTTTTTATCCCTAAAATCATTTTGTCCACATCTCTTATCTTTGACTGCTGTTTGTATTCTCGTGCCATCCATTGCCATCCTTTGCCTCTTCTATTACCATGCTATGGCTGCACTCTCTTGAACTGCCTCATTCATCTCCCTCTTCAAAGGGCAGCACTGTGCATCCTGGTTTATCAACCTATTTGTTTTCAAGAACTAAATATGCATAAAATAAAGAACAGAAATATTTTTAAAGATCCTTTGAAAGCTTGGACTATTTAAATGTTAAAGTCATCAGCCCACCAAAAGTTTTGTTCTTAATGTTCACACAGAACATTAGTGCTAAAGCTGGAATGCTTAAGGTACTATTTAAAGCATAAATAGTATCAGTGCTATCCCTATCTCAATTATTGATAGGTTAGTATGTGAAACATTTTGTGATCTTCATAGCTGTACAAGTTGAGATAGACAGTTAACTGAACAATGTCTTATGTGCATCTTCTATACAGAAAAAAAAATGTGATGAATAACAGGTTTTTAATGTTGAGACTGAAGTGTTAGACAAAAAAACAGGGTAAATAAAATATTTTAATCCAAGTATTATTCTTTATTTTTTCTCAAAAGAAAGAAATACTGCTTCTGCAGCTTTGTTTCAAAAAAGATTGACAAAGGAGGGAAGAAAAGGGAGTCCCACTCCATTCACGGCTGAAGTCAGTGTTCTTCCTACAGCAGTGGAGATGCCATGCCATGAGACATACTGTGTTATTGAGCGAAGCATATTGCCCTGCTGTATGCAAGACAAATTGAAAAGTTACAGCCTAGCCCAGTCCAGAATTTTTCAAACCTATGTGTACTTGTGAATGTAGTCAATAATTAAATCACACAGGAAAAAAAGAAAAAAAAAAAAAAAAAAAGAAATGATACTTTAAAAGTAGATGGTGAAGCAAGAAAAGAGCAACTAAACCTATAAGAAGATGAAGACAGAAGCTGAAGTTGAAAGAAAAAGTAGTTTTGCTTTTGGAATACACTTTGAAATGTAATGACTTGATGCAGACAGTAACATAAGGCTCTGTGCAAAAGCAGATTAATCTGCATCCCTTGATATCTTCAAAACGTGTAACAAAATTGAAGAGAATCTTGAAGGCCACATTCTTTCTGGTTGGTACTCAGTTGTGTCTGAAATTAGGTCTGCTTGATAAGTAATAAATTCCTACTGATCTCTAAAAACATTAAAAAAAATATTAGTTTTAGTGTAATTATTTCGCATTTCTCTTTCTCAATAGTATTGCAGATATACTTACTTGTACAAAACTTGCTGCTTCCATTTTGACATGCTCTCCATAAAACTTTAGTCCACAAGGGCAAGGAGCTAGCATTTGATTCTGGGGAAGTAAGGAGGACAGGGGAAGTGCTAGAGAAACACACACTAATATATCACCAGGTTAATTTATCTCAAATGTTAGCAAAGAGCAAATTGTTGTTTTTTTGGTTTGTTTTGGGGTTTTTTGTGGGCGGTTGTTTTTTGGTTGGGTTTTTTGTTTGTTTGTTTGTTTGTTTGTTTGTTTTTTCAGGGAAAAACATCTCAATATAGTGATAGTTGCAATAGTTTGGATATACTTAAGCACGTGCACATTACTCATAGCTGTCTTCTGCCAGCTGCAGGTATTGTGATGCATCTTGCAGTTAACTGGTCAATGGAGAACATGACTACTTAGCAAATACGTGGAAGTACCTCTTTTCAATACACTTGGTACAATTAGGAGTTAAGAGTTTTTGCTGTTTTCAAGAGAAAAAGAAAGAAAAAAAGTCACTTTTCACAAGTTACAATCCCCTGTATAAAGGCTGAGAAGTGTATTGCAGTGTTCCTTTTATCTTTTTAGGAATGAACATTTGTACCATAACATAACAAGAAGTGTTGCAAGAAACTATAAAGAAAAGTCAATATTATAATTGAAAGGGAAGAGGCTTAGCAGGGAACTAATATCAAAGATGTAAGGTTTTAAATTATTAGTGCTGGAAGCATAGAAGTGATGCTGATCTGCAGCTGAACAATACATTCCTCAGAATGTAATGGAAAAAAGAATGGACTGAAAGAAAATGAACATTCTGAACTAGTGCTTTTCCTGTATGTCAGCTAATCCTCAAACCACTAAATGCTATTACTTTATTTTTACTTCATACTCTGTCACATAATTAAACCCAACACAGATATGTTACTATGAATTGACAGGAGTTATACCTTTAATCGCCACTGGTTTCTAGTGCTGATCCCAATCCTAGAGTTGCTCTGAAATGACATGCCAAATTATTTTGTATTATTTTTGTATCTGCAAAATTACTCAGTAAGTGTTGCGTATTACAATATGTTGAAATTGCCATTTGAAAAAATAATGCCTAAAAACAATTATTTTTGTGAATATATGCTATGTAACTACTGTGTCTTTAGGTCACAAAGTAAAAACATGTGAAAGAAAATAATAGATATCAATTTGCTAAAAATTCTGAATCAGGCTCTTATTGCTCACAGAAAGATATCATAACAAACAGAAGATAGAGCCAAATAAATAATTTCAGTTAATTTCTTTAATTTTTCAGTAATTTTCTAGCCAAAATAATTAAAAATAGATAAAATAAAATAGAAGATATTTAAAATAATTTTAAAACCCCAGACACATGAGGTTTAAAATCTGCCAGTAAATTTTGAAGTTTTTCTTGTACACAATTTCTGGTAAGCATCTGCAAACAACATCCAGGAATATAATTCCTTTGCAGTCTGTCTTGTTGCTGCCTGCAATCACAAGAACATATGCTGATGAAAAAGACCTTTTTCCTGAGCTCCACTGACAAACCAGAGTAGAAAAGACACTACAAATGCCATCACTCCAAATGTCCACCCCTTTCTCCTTCCCTCCTGCCTTATATGCAGACCATGATCTCATATGGTCTAGAAAATCCCTTTGGTCAGTTTGGGTCACCTGTCCTGGCTGTGTCTCCTCCCAGCTTGCCATGCACCCCAGGCTTCTCACCAGCACAGCAGTACAAAAAGCAGAAAAAGCCTTGGCTCTATGTAAGCCCTGCTCAGCAAGAACAAAAACATCTCTGTATTATCATCACTATATTCAGCACAAATCCAAAACACAGTCCTATACCAGGCACTGTGAAGAAAATTAATGCTACCCCAGCCAAAACAGCACTTTTATTTCTGAAAACTATGCTAAAATTATTTTTGCCATCCTCTTTATCTGTATACCGTCTTATATATGACAGTCACTATGATCAGTACACAAATTTCCTCTTAGAGTTATGTTCATGAAAATTACTAAACCATGAAAAATCCTTTTTATTCATGGAAAGGTTCTAGAAAAATAAAAAAGCAACAAAACAACAACAAACCACCTAGAAAAATACATTAAATTTCTGGAGATTGTAACAAAATGTTGTAAGGAGCATTACTACTGCATTAATCACTGAAAAAGAGAGATGCCCACTTATTACTGTAATTTCCCACTTCATGCTGTAGATACTAACTGTTCTGCACTTATGTGTTAACTTAATATACCTGAACACTATTAACTATGCATTGCTTACCTTAAATGTTGTAGCTATCTTCCAATCCAGCTGTAAGAACAGAAGATGTAAGAACATCAGCAATAGTTGTACTGCTTCTGGGATAGCAGATTGGACAAGAAGAGTAAAAACCTACTGCACAACTGCAACCACAGAAGAGTTAGATTATGTGAGACACTCAGGTCAGTGGAGGAGGGGCAGGAAATGCTCCAGGCACTGGAGCTGAGATCCCCCTGCAGCCCATAGTGCAGACCATGGTGAGGCAAATCTGTCCCTGCAGCCCTTGGAGAATCCCACACCAGAGCAAGCGGATGCCCAAAGAAGTCTCTCACTCCAAAGGAAGGCCATGCTGGGCCAGGCTCCTGACAGCAGCTGTGGCCCCATGGAGAGCAAAGCCCATGTTGGAGCAGGCTTTCTGGCACCATTTGTGTGACCCCATGAGAGCCCACAGCCCTGAAGCACTGCATCCTGTGGAAGAGCCCATGGTGGAGCTGTTTGTGAAGAACTGCAAGCCATGTGAAGGACCCACACTGGAGAACTCCCTGAAGAACTGTCTCCCATGAGCAGAACACCACACTGGAGCAGGGGAAGTGTGTGAGGAGTTCTACACCTAAGGAGGAAGTGGCATTCTGAAGAACAGAATGCAACCCCCATTCCTAGTCCTCTCACACTGGAGAAGCAGCACAAGAAATCAGGAGTAGTAGTGAACCCATGAAGAAAGGAGGGGTAGAGGGAATTTAAGATTTGGTTTTATTTTCTCAATTCTATTACTTTCCTCAAGTCTCTTTTGCCTGTGACAGTAAGTGACAAATGATCTCTCCCTACCCTATCTTTCCTTATATTTTCTCTCCCCTATCCAGTTGAGGAAGGAAGTGATATGTGGGAGTCCAGGGCTTTCCTTTGGATACCCTGAACAGTCAGAAACCTGTACAGGGGGTTTGAAACCCGTACAGGGGGGTTGGAGACCCTGGCACTGAGCCCAGAAAGGCAAGATCTTTGACTTTAGTCCATGGGAGAGACTTCCAACATTGAGAGAGGAGTTACAAGCCACAAAGTGTAAAGAATAGTGTAGTTTTCACATTTGGGGCTTCTAGAATAGGGGTGAATGGGAACAAGATGGAGGATTCTGGGCGGTGCCCTGGGGTCTTCTTCTTTGTCTCCATCTTCTTCTGTGACGATGGCACAAAGTAGTTCAAGATGATTGGGTTTGTGTGGAAATAACCTGTTTAGTATAGAATGTAAAGATTGGTTTGTAATTGTAAATAGTAAGTACATAATAATCTGTATAAAAGATGACGAGCCACTGTCAGGGGCAGAGTCTTCACCTGTTTCCTGTGCTGTGAAGACCTTTGCCAGGCACAGGGAAAAAGGAAAAGATAAGAAAAAATAAAGAACAAGGAAAACCTTGAAAAAAGAACATCTGGAGACTCCGGTTCATTTTTGTGTCTGGCTTGGGGCTTTTCAGAGGGCGAAGAACTCTAAACCACCCTAATCTCAGGAAACCAGCTAAACCCGAGAGTGATAGAGCAGCTTTGGTGGCCACCTGGCATCCAGCCAGGGTCACTCCTCTACAGCCATTATAGTGAACAATTTCTTCTTCTTTTCTTTTACTTATCCTGGTTTCAAAGGCCAATTGTGAACTTGCAGTCATTATATATTTTAAAAGTCAATAGTTCAAACATGAAAAACCAATCAGGTCCCTTTTGTAAGCAATTTAATAACTCCTCATTAGAAAAGTACATAAGGAAAAAAATTTGGGGCACTGCCATTCACATTTGCTAAATCAGGATGAATTTTACACTGAAATTATCTATTGACAGCTACTACTGCTCTGCAATGGTTTGACTGATTCACCAGTATCATTGTGACCCAGTTCAAACTCCTAAATTCAGAACAAACACATAAGAGAAAGTACACTCCTTGCAACAGACAGGGAGTAACTTAATTTAGCAATTAAAAGAAATAATAGACCCATTAAAGGAAAAGTGTTTGGCAACTAGCATTGCATTATACCTGATAGAGATGTATTTTTACTTGATGGAATTGCCTGCATTTTGTTAGGGTCTCGAATTATCTTATTTATCTCTGCTGAATGATCTCTCACTGGTGGCAGGAAAAACATCTTAACTCTCTCCTGGTCACAGAATAAAGTTAGCCTCATCAATGATCAGATCAACCACACATTTATCTTCCTGCTCAAAGCTGCTACGATCAGAAGCAGAACTGCTCGGGAGGAAGCACTGAGCAGCTTCAATTACATGGTTTGCTTTACCTTCTAAGTTCCCTTCCCTCTATCCTAACTAAACAGCTGTTTCTCTCTGTCCACTGACCTTTGCTTTACTGATTTTATATCCAGCATTAGTCATAAAGTCCTAGTAAGGCAGCATTCCACCATGCCCTATCTTCCACATCCTTCTCCCAAGTATTCCACTTCACTGTCTACAAAGTCTGATAATTTCTTCTGGTTTAGTCCCAGGTCAGTTTTGGCCAATTAATCTTCCCTTTCTATGATCTGTGAGTTTCTCATGTTATCATCTTTGAAGTTTAATTTATTGCTAGGAACAAGTCTTCTTACTATATTAAAGTCTAAAAAAATAAGTGTTTGCTTGCATATCAAGCAAATGGAAGAGAGCTAGAAGCAACCTGAGACATTTTACCTGAGAATTAAGTAAAATCTCCCTTACCTTCCCTACTTACCCTCTGCCTTACTGATTCAGTTCATGTTCAGTTCATGGAACACTATCATGTTCCAGCTCCTGCTGCTGCAGTCTGTGTGTCCATGTATGGAAAGTTACTGCTTTTTCTGTGTCAGATGCAGCTCTGCTTCCATTTTTACAGTGCTTGAGAGTTGAGCTTTCCATTTGAACTAAAAATAGTGAATGTTCTGAAGTGATCAGGAATTGAAAATTATCTCCATCATTTGCTATAGCTCATATTTATTTATGAAGAGAGGTATTTCAATTATATTTCTGTCTTTTTCATTAGTACTTCATGCTTTTGTCTACATGAGTATCAATTTGAAGACCACAGGAATTCACATTTTTCCTTCAGAAGTTCTCATCTAGTTTCCTGGAATATCTTTATTCAGATTCCTGAAATACCTTATTATATAGAAAAATCTTCAGTCCTGATAAATCCATTAACTTTTTTTTTAACCTACTCCCCATTGCTCAAGTGTGAGGACAAACATTATTTATTGTTACCCTAACTGAAGATCTGAACAATCTAATCAAAATAAAAGAAACGGTCATCCTAAGTCCAGCTTAAGCTACCTATTCCAGAAGCCCTCAGAGACCTGAAGCAGTGGAGGTGGCTCTGCCCAAGCAAAATGGGGCATCAGAACTCAGCGAGTTGTCAGCAGACTCAGGATGCAGCAGTGGGAGAAAGGTCAGTGTTCATGGAGGGAGCTCCCCCCTTTCTCCTTAGTCTGTTGTTCTTACATAGGTTACCAGTTTTCTCCCAGCTTACCTCTGGAAGCTGATGAAGAGTCAGCCTCAACAGAGAAAAGTGTGCTGGCTGTGCCATGACTCCCACAGGTGGTCAGACTCAGACACAGTCATTCAGAGACCTTCATCTCAAATAAGCAGGACAGTGGTCACTTGGCCTCCAACCTGCTGTGCAAACACGCTAAAACCATCTCAGGCCAAGGCAAGCCCAGACATTCCCAGAAACTGCCTGGTCAATGCTATTAAAAGGCTGTGTATTCCTATATTTTGACAGAATATTGACTGGGGCACTCTGCAGTGTACTCACATGTATAAAAGCACAAGTATAAATGTCCAGACTAAAGGAAGAATGAAAGAAATATTGACTTTCAAATAATAAAATTACTGTTAACTCAACACCTTTGGTAATAATTTTTTAAGCAATCAGATACTGATTACTGTAAAGGCATAACAGCTGCACCACTGAGGAAAGCAGAAGGAAAACAATGTATCAAGTGTTTCTACACCTGTTCAGATTGTACAGTAAATTCTAATTCAATTGGTAATTAGTAAAATTAAACATTCTTTCTTCCATGACTATAATCTCAAGTTTGTTCAGAGGACATACTCCGACAGAATTCCTGAGCTATTAGTTTTGTACTCTAATCCTCATTTTGAGTTATATTTGTTGCAGCAGCCCTCTTGTTAAAAGGTAAAAATGAGCCAAGACACAGACTTCTTGTTTATCAGAGTATTAAAAGGATCCTGCTTTATTACTCTTTACAGCTCAGCCATCCTGACTCCAACTATTCACTGACTCTGGCTGCAGCAAGCTCCTACTGTAGGTTTCCCTTGCAGCCTCTGACTGCTGGTTATTTCCTGCTAAACTATGACTGCATGTATCAATTTGCAGACTCTGAATGCAGGCTTTTACCTAGCTAGACTATGTCTGTGGCTTCCAACAGCAGGCTCTAACTGCAGACCCAGACTGACCTCACAGTAGTGAGTCTCTCTCCCCAGGATCTTTGTTCTTTATGATCCTCTCATCCCCTTTTCCTCAAGGCTCCTCCTCCTTCATGATTAACCCCTTACCAGCTAACCCACTCCTTTTATCACACTTATCTTTACTGGATATTGCTGTGACTCCTTGGGGTGAGGCTGAATTGGTTAATTAACACAGCTGTTACTTGTCAGGGATGAGGTCACCTCTATTCCCTTCTCCTACAATATTGATGAATCTTAGAATCCTCAGGTCAGTTTGAGGTCAACACTATTGAGATCCTTCAGATCTATGGTACATTTCCCTTGCATTATCTTTGCTCTTGATAACACAGTATTAAAATAGCTTCTTGTTTTACTCATATTTCTTATTCAGTTTATTCTAAGTGAATAGAATCTTCTACTAAAGATTGGTTCTGCAATTGCTTTGGTTTTGCAGTCCCTTCAAGGCCTAACCATTTCCTCTTATTTCTTTTCTGATGCTCCATTCAGAGCCAGCTAAGCAAGCTCAGAAGTATCTGATTTAAAGCTAACACTCATGCTTTAAGGATTTCTCTCTTACACACAGACTCCTTCCTTTCATCTGCCCCATCTCCTCATCCTCCTTCCACACACAAATTCCAGGTCTTCTAGCATGTGAGGAACTGCTTGTCCAAGAAGTTCTCAAAAGGCTACATAGTTACTCATAACAGATTTCTCTCTTATCTGATTGGTAACTTTCAAAACTTTCCTGATAATCTGGGGTCATTAGATGTGATTCTTTGTGTCTTCTCCCTCTTTACCATTACTCATTTGTTATGCTTGTTGTTTCATACATATGCATGTATAGTATATGCATATATATATGCAATATCTTTAAAATAGGAAGTTTAATTGTTATTGAGAGTTCATTTTCTCAATGGGAATTATCAAACGTTAGAAATTTTGTACTTCCCATTTTTGGTGGTCAAACTGGTGTTTTAAACTATAAATCTTAATTTCAGTCTCAGAAATTCAAGCCTGTTAAAACATTTCAACTTCAAAGACTTTTAAAAAACCTTGATTTTTGCAACAGTGACACAGTCCTGGATAGATCTTAACATGTTATTATAACCAATTGGTCACAATACTAACTACAATTGCAGTTACTAGGAGTTGTGTTTTAAATGTTTGAGCTATGTCGAGATATTTGGTTTTTCATATCATGAAAAGCATCTGAGTTATTGGCAACATTTTTCCTCTTTTGTGTGTCATATTGAACAGAGATGTCTAAATGATGTGGTCAAGGTCAAGAGCTAGCAACATAACTGATATATAAAGAAAATTTGAAAAGAAACCCCACAAAGCTTCATCAGCTTTTACCTCTTCTTAATTTACTATTTGTTTACTGAAGAATGTTATAGCTTAAAATAATAATGAAATTAAGAAAAAACAGGCTTATATTCTAAATGTGCCATTATCTCTGTGCATTAAAACACTGGACAATAAAATTATTTGACATTTCTTCAGGAAATACTGTACAAATCATATAATCCATAAAGAAAATATGGTATCAAAATACACAATCTTTTCAAGTTCTTATCACTGTGCCCACAGGATAACACTTGCACTTTCTTCCATTTCTAAAATTTCCTTTCTTAAAAATATAGCTTTTGAAAAAAGAAAGGAAGAAAAAAAAGGCTTTCTATATTTTTTTTTAAATATAGGAGAAATGTATTTTTAAAACTAAGTTTAAAAGGCTTTAAAGAATTAATTCAGAAAAAGTTTTCTAGTGATAAAAATGTCTCTGCACTATATACTATCCTGCAAAGTAATTTTTCCTGCTTAAAAAAATACCTTAGCTTTTGGGATTTTTTTTTTCTTTTTACAATAACTTGATGTGAATACAGAAAAGATTCACCTAGCACAGTACAGCTGTTTGAAGATTAATGAATTGTTTCACTGGGTTCAAGCTTTCCACTTGCTTCAGCTATACATTAATGGTACAATTAATTTCACAACACTGGGGTTTTGTCACCCAGCACTTCCCATGGAACTATATTATGATAAGTATTCTTTAATTAAATCTATAAAATTTCACCAATGCTCATTCTATAGGCGAAATGCAAAAATACCTTCAAGGTTTACAAAATCTTTAGTATTCAGTGGGTAAAGTAATAGGACATAGAGAAAGCCTCTAGGCTGATGATTTCTGAGTCTGTTTAGCTTGAAAATGCTGCAAGTATTTAATGAAAAGGTATTTACAATTTGACTATGAAAGTTTTGCCACTTTAAGGTTATCAAGGTGAAACAAGGCAATAGCTCATTCACTCCAGAATATAATCTTTCATATTCTTAGTGTTAGAGATTATCAGATACGTCAGATTTCAACTGGAAGTCTAAGCATGGGACTTTTTCCATTCACACTGCAGCATTCATTGAAGGTGGGACCAGAAATTAAATCTCCATAAAACTATGCTGTGAAGTTCAGGCTGCATACCATTATTAAACATACAAATATTATATATATATATATTCATTTCTAAAAATATAACAAGGTTTATGACCTTAACACAGAAGTAAAAATCATTTTCTCTTTCTTCAAGACAAGGGGGAATTTTTTTTTTTCTTAACTGCCCTTCTGTGGCTGGCAGGTTGATGCAGGTGATTCTCCCCTCTACTCTGCCCTTATGAGACACCACATGGAGCACAGTATCCAGCTCTGGGCTCCACAACATAAAAAGGACATTGACCTATTGGAGTGAGTCCAGAAGAGGGCCACAAGAATTATTTCTCCTATGAAATAGACTGAAACATTTGGTGTTGTTCAGCCTGGAGAAGAGAAGGCTCTCAGGGGACCTTAATGCAGCTTTTCAATATATAAAAGGGGCTTATAAGAAAGATGAGGAACTTTTTACCAAGGCCTCTAGTGACAATATAAGGAATAACTGTTTTAAAATGAAAGAGGGTAGGTTTAGACTGAGTGTTAGAAAGAAATCCTTTATGAGTGTGGGGAGGCACTGGAACAGGTTTCCCAGAGATGTTGTGGATTCCACATTCCTGGAAGAGATCAAGGTGCAAGATCAAGTTGGTTGGGGTTTTGAGGAGCCTAATGTAGTAGATGATGTCAATGTCAGAGGCAGAGGGGTGGAACTGGATGGTCTTTGAATGTCCCTTCCAATCCAAATGGTGCTATGATTCTATGACACTTTTTTCTACATCAGTATTTGATTACAATATTTAAAACACTGACCACCACATTATTACTTTATTTATTTTAATATTTTCTACTTTAAATATTTTCTTATTACTGTTCTTTAGATAGAATAGCATCAGCATTCTATCCTGTGACTTTCAGCATAAACTGTCTCAAATTCATTGCCTGAAGTATCTGCGTAAGAAACTCATACCTTGAAATTCAATGGTTTCAAGGAGTTGGGACATAAATATTACTAGATCTCTGAAATATGGGTACAAATATGATAAAAATAGAGAAAAAGGAGACCTAGTGCATGAAACATTATTCTACACTGGAGCTGTCTTAATGCAATCTGCAAGTCTTTTGGAATGAGGCTGCTATTTCTGTTAGGTCTATAACAGATGGATGCACTTCTCTAAAAAAATATTTGCTAAACACCTATTTTCCTAGCTTCCAAATCTATTATTTGTATTCATACCTGAAAAAGAAAAGATTCTGAAATAAGGAACCAGGTAAGAACTATAAATCTTTTGATAGAAGACTTCTATCCAGACAGCTATTTTCTGATCTTTGCTCATCCTGACTGTAGGCTCCACATATCTATTCTGTTCTCAGTCACAAAATTCTCAAGCTTCAAAAAGACTTCTTTGAAGCAAGCCTTTGAGATAGCTAGAATAACTAACTTTGAGGTGGTTATTTGGTCACTGAAGAGAGAAAAGTGGTCACATTCTTTTTCTTGTGCCTTCTTTAGTCTGTTAGTATTTCAAAGCTTGAATGCTGTTCTTTTTGTAACTTACTGAGTGAAAGATTCATGGCTTTCATTTGAATGATATCATTAGTCATACAAGAGAAAAGTGACTAAGACAAAAAAGAGTGAGAGTTTCATGGGGAATAAAAAGTCATTATATACTAGTCACAAAGTTTTCTAATCTGAGAGAGTACCTACAGTACCCTACAGAAATGCTTGTGAAGTGCTCAGCCCAATCAAATCTCCCCATGCTTATCCTTTGAATTCTTTGTTTCTAACTTCTGTTGCATGCATATTTAATCAGACTTCTCAATTCTGTATATGCAAAGGAAATTTTAAATATAATATGCTCTATAGAAAGGAAAAGGACCCATTAACTCACTTCCAAAGCTGACGATTAAATTTTCAAAAAATACCTTATCCAAAATGGAGTTGATTGTAATAGTCTCCCATCAAAAAGATTCATGATCACTTACCATCTTGTGCCACAAAATAATCTATTGCAGCCAGTATCTAGACATTTGATTTATAATGTCAGTTTGATCTAAATATTTACTAAATATTTTACTCAGTTTTAATGAATACTAAATATTCTATGCAGTATATTAATTATTATTTTTAGCTATCCTAAAAAAGGGAAAAGAAGGATAATACAGAAATTATAAATTAGACTTTTAATATCAAGGTGATTTTAAACTATCTACCTTCACCACCACAGTGGTTTGCAGACCAGAGTCCTCCTGAGATCTTCGTGTATGCATCCTTGGGATGTCTTTCTCTATGGTATTTGTAACAAATTAAAAGGGAAGCGGAGTAACACATTTTATCATACACAAAAACTTGAATATTTCTGAGATTCGTGGACCATTGTCTGTTGGTTTCCTCTCTTTAGACTTGCACTAAAAACTATCTCTCCAGGTTCTGAGAAATCCATATGCCACATACCATGTCCTGTGACATCCCTTATTTTCTTAAATGGAATTGGAGGATGATAGGCTAGTGCTAGTTTGTCCTGTTTTTCTTGGGTCTTTTGCCTTTTAGCTACATACCTATTCAAGATAAGAAGATAAATTTCCACTGTCTTCAGCAGTTTAAGAAATTTATTTTGGAGGGGATAGACTCATATTTAATATTTCTCTGACTGTGCTGTCACAACTGTAAGGGCAAATTTCCATGAATGCTAATTTCCATGCACATCACTGAGTAACACATTTTATAGCAAGAAAGTGGTAAGACCCAGGTTGTAGAGAGGAGTGGATAGAAATTTCTCAGTTTTATGGACAGGGTGATCTATCTTCCATGACCTTCAGACTTCCAGATTTGAAAACTTTTAAGTTTCTTGCAGAGGACAAATCCTATGGCTACAGAAAACAGAAGGGGACAAAGGCATGATTTACCTCAGACAAAACAGCCTTATTAGTAAAGATTTACTAATATTAGACCAATTTTCAGTAATAGTGACTATTTTTATGAATCCATTCGCTAACATTCTAAATTATGTCAATTGTCTGTGCTTCAGTTTATTGGCATGCTTCAGCTCTCTACCAAAGAACTTTTCTGCTTAGCTCAGATTGTCATGACCCAGGAATTTATTTCATAAGATGAGAAATGCTCATTAACTGGAATGATTCTTAAATAGAAGAAGGAAATCTTATAAAATGTACACTGAACTTTGGCAGACATTAAATATAGTTATTATTATATTTATTTTATTTTAAATTTCTTAACTAAACTCCAATGCTATTTAAGGAATGAGCTAGACACTTGGAAAATGCATTGCTTTATATCAAACAGGCCACGTATTTCACAGGCTTTTATATTTTATGGAGGAAGACACTACTAACCACTCTATCAAGTCGGCAGAGCAGACAGCTAGGATTGTTGTAGAGTTCCTACCTACATTCCTAGTGCTTCCAAAGACAAAAAAAGTATATATTGAAAATAACTTGCTTCTGTTGACCTATTGACATAAAATCGATATTTAGGAATTCTTCTTTAAAGCAAATTACTTCTGAAGATTTTTAATATCCATATTCCATATACATTTCATTTCTCTTTAAATTTCTGGGGCAGTGGAGGGAAGAAGGGAAAAAACACTGAGAGTTATTGACTGAAGTTTTACGATAAATTTAGAACCTTTGTTATTCTTTATGAACATCAACAATCTTGAATATATGTTTCTCTTAAATATTTTGTGTTGTGTAGTAAATTCTTTTCTATAGCAAAGATTTTAAAACACAGATCTCTGAAGACAGACTTCTGAGTATGGAGATTACAGCCAATCTAAAATGTATTTTGATCTTTAATAGAGAATGCGATATGATGGTTGAGATGTGTTCAACACTTCTGAGACTTGTACTGTTCAGTTGCTGTCTATAAGACCACCTCTGAGAAATGAAGCCCTTAAAATTTAAGCAGTTATCACAATAGTGTATCAGCTTTTTAGGATGGTAGTATTTTGTGAATACCATTTTTGTAGGTGTTTGGCCAGATGTTGCTCTTTCTTTCATGCGACTCTGCTGATTTAAATACAAAAGTCATCTATTCCACCACTTGATGCAACTGGGGAAAAAAATAAACTGTTGCTTTGCAAGTTCTCTTTGGAATTCAGCATCCTCTGCTCTGAAGGGAGTTTGAATTTCAACCCAGCAAAAAAATAATTAGAAAAGAAGATTGTTGCCATTTGAACAATAGAATGTCAAAATCTGCCATATTAACATTATTCTAAAATATTCAACCCTGAAGCAGTTCCAGCAAGCTTTGAATATGCTGAATAGGAGATGTAACAGAGACCAGGTGGGCTTCCAGCAGCAGGAGGCAATATAGGAGAAAAACAATGAGAAACTTAAAATGTATAGTTTAGGATATTTTCTACAGAGATTATTTTTTACAACTCTCTGAAGTCAGCACCTGCAATTTTCTCCTCTTCAGCATTTACTGAAACTTCTGCAGAGCTAGTAAAGGTAATTATTTTATTTTGAAATTCTTCCACAGTCTCTTGTGCTCTTGCTGTTATCAGTTCTGCCACTCAGCTCTCCTGCTAAGGAGTCTTGTTTATTAGGCAGAAAGAAAGATAGCACTGCCAAAGTTGCGCCTGAGAACACCATTACTATTATACAGTATTTTGTATATTTATTTCTTTGGGGGGTTTAAGTGAATTCTCTTCAGTACTATTAATTATTATATATTGAGAGCTGTGAATGTTGTTAATGTATTTGTCATAACTTAGACATTATGGAAAATGAAGAAGGGCCTGTCAGTGAGGTGTTATAGGGTATAACATATACAGGGTTAAAATGATAACATTTTAATTTTCTCCACTAGTATAAATGAAGGAAACTGAAGATGCAATAGATGTTTTAAGATCTTTTCTTGGTGGTGAAAATAGAATTAACTTCCAAACAGAAATGTAGCACTTGAAAGAAAAGAATAATCTTAAATATGGCTTTAAAATTCTTATAATGTAACATTCCAGAGATGTAAGGATAGAGTCAGACAAAACAAAATTAACTCCTGAGACAATAATCCATATTTTTCACCAAAATGCTCCTTTTTCAAAGTAAAGTACATTCTGCTTGAATATTTTCAAGTCTATCTGGGCAATACACTAGGAAGCATCCAATATTGAAGGACAACAAAAAGAACTTTTCTAATTGTACTGTGTTCTTTTCTCAATAAAGATTCAGGTTAAACACCTCCAAATATCTGTGATTCTGTAGAAGTGACAGAAATTCTACGCTCCTTCAAAAAATGTAGCATTCTCATTCTACATTATTTCAAAAATGGTATCCAGTTTCCAATGCACTTCATTGACTGCTCATCCAGCCCTTATTTCAGCTGCTTTGTTCATGAGGATGTTATGGAAGTCAGCGTCAAAGACCTTCCTGAAATCTGGGTAGTCAGAATCCACCGCTCTCTACAAGCTGGGGCATTTCATCATAGAATCATTTAGGTGGGAAAAGACCATCAAGAAAATCAAGTCCAACCTACCACTGCCAAGTCCACAAACAGACTATGTCCCTAAGGGGAACACCCACACCTGTTTTGAAGACCTCGGGGGATGGTGTTTCAACCACTCCCCTGGTTCAATGACTGACCAACTTTTCAGTGACAAATTTTTTCCTAATCTATAATCTAAACCTCTCCTTGGTACAACTTGGGATCATTTCATCCTCTCACTTGTTGCATGGAGGAAGATATAAATGCCTGCCTCACTACCACATCCTCTCAGTTGTAGAGTGATAATGTCTCCCCTGAGCTTTTCTCCAGGAGAAACATCTCCAGCTCCTTCAGCCAATCCTCATAAAATTTGTGCTCCAAACCCTTCCCCAACTCTGTTGCCCTTCTCTGGACTTACTTCAACCTCTCAATGTCGTTTGTAGTGAGAGGCCCAGAACTGGACGCAGGATTTGAGTTGTGGCCTCACCAGTGCTGAGTACAGGGGGACAGTCACTGCCCTGGTTGTTCTGGCCACTGTTGGCCACAACTGGTCTGTTGCTGACACAGACCCAGAATGTCATTGGCCTTCTCGGCCACCTGGGCACACCCTGGCTCACATTCAGCCAGATGTCCACTAGTAACCCCAGCTCCTTTCCTCTGGGCAGGGCACTCTTCCCCAAGTCCCTAGAACTGCATGGGCTTGCTGTGACTCAAGGGGAGGATACAGCACTTTGCTTTTTTGTACCTTATATGATTTGCCTCAGGCTGCTGATTCAGACTGTGCAGATGCCACTGTAGATCCTTCCTACTGTCAAGCAGATCAACACTGCTGCCAAACTTGATATGATCAAGGTAACAAGTTGATCAAACATAGCTTGATGATATCTTGATCTGCTTTATGAATTCATGCTGACTACTCATGAAGGTTTTCTTGTTCTTCATGTGCTGGAAATTAGGGTTAGATCCATAACCTTCTGAGGGATCAAGTGAGGCTCACCAACCTGCATTTCCCTAGATCCTTGTATTGCTGAAATGTGAAATTTCCTCTTCATACTGAAAAATGGTACATTCATATCAAAACCAAAAGAGCAATTTTTATCACCTTTTATAAAACTAAACTTATCATAAAAACTTTCTTTGATAGGGCACCTTCACCTTTTCTTTTGTTATGAAGAATGAATTATGGATACAGAGTAAGAGTTCTGTCACACCCCAATTACCTCATTTCCAGCCGACTACTCATGACTACATCTGTGACTGAATTAGAAAATATCTTGCAGGTTAATGAGATCTCAGTTAAGTACACTGAAGCTGGACAAGGGAAACCATCTTTTTTTCCATATTTAATAAAAAATACATTTAACCCATAAAAAAGCAGTAATGGGGATTGTTTTCTAGATGCTCTATGAATTTTAAAACATCTAATGAATTTCCTATTTCAAACTCATGGCATCGCTAATTAAAATTTCGTCTTTAGGAGGAAAAATGCAGCTTTCTCTTCCTTTCAGGGGAGTTGTAATGACAGAATGGTACAAGAATTGAAAAGAAGTATATAAAAAAATCCCTGTAATGACCGTTTATAAATGCTCAGCATGTACTGACATATAAAAAACACTTTCTTGCCCATAAAATACATTTTACCTTATTTTACCTAATTGTAATTTTACCTAATACACTAATATTAAAAAGGCATAGGAAGAAGACTAAATTAACTTTTTATAATTAATCTAAGAAAAGTTCTCTTGGTTTCTTTTCCAAAAAAGGAAAAAAAAATAAAAAGAAAAAAATTATAGAACACTGAGATATTCATCTGAAAATTTCAAGAAATTTCATTTCCAGGTACTGAACAAATTAAAAGCATACCTAGCATTCCCCACCGCCTCCCCCCCCCGCCAAAAAAAAAAAAAAAAAAAAAAAAAAAGGAGGATAAAAATGTGTACATTAAGGAATTGTTTTTTCCTTTTTCAACTCACATGACATCTTTCTACTGTGATATCAGATTGACAAAAAGTACAACCATAGAATCACAAATTTTCTGGGTTGAAAGGGAAATTTGAAGGTCATGTAGTCCAAATCTCCTGCAATGAGCATAGACATCTCCAACTAAATAAGGGTGCTCAAAGACCAGTCCAATCTGACTTTGAATGTTTCCAGGGATACGACATCTACAACCTCTCCGAGCAACCTGTGTCTTACCACCCTCATCATAAAACTTTTCTCCTCATACTTAGGAAATTGACTCTTTAGTTCAAAACCACAACCCCTTGTTCTATTTCTACAGGGCCTATTAAAAAGTTGTTTCCCATGTGTCTTCTAAGCTATCTGTAAATACTGATAGGGTGTCCCTGTAGGTTTCTCTTCTCCAGGTGGAATAATCCCTGATAGCTGAGCCTTTCCTTGAAGAAGAAGTGCTTCATCACTTACGATTTTTGTGGCCCTCTGGCCTCTCCAACAGCTTTTGTTCTTTTTGTGCTGAGGACACCATCTCTGGACAGAGTACTGCACATGGGGCCTGAGCAAAAGAGCAGAATCAACTTCCTCAAACTTTTTCTGCAGCCCATGATGTGGTTGGCTTTTCATACTGCAAGTGCACATTGCCAGTTCATGTCCAGCTTTTCACACACCAATATCTCCAAATCCTTCTTGATGGGGTTGCTCTCAATCTGTTCAATCCCCCAACCAAGATGCCAAGGTCCCACCCCAGGTGCAGCACCTTGCACTTCACCTTATTGAACCACAGGAGATTCCCATGTGCCCACTTCTCAAACTTGTCTAGGTCACTCTGGATGCCATCCCATCCTTCAGGTGTGTCAACTGCACCGCTTGTCATCAGCATAGGTAAGAATGAATAAATTATTGTTATTGCTTAACCAAATATCTGATGACTAAGGAGCTCAATATGTGGCATTTTACAATGCCTGATTTATGTACAGATTTTACCACAAGTGAGTTTGGCTATGTCGAAATAGATGTTGCCATTACAGATACAAAGAAAAATAAATTTTCATAAATTCTACAACACAATTACAGTGACTCAATTCTATTCCATCTAAAGCTATGCAAGCACTCATATTCTTATGTTACTGTGATATCTAGTTTAAATACAAAACATCTCTTTTTGTTGTCATGGTTCTTAAGCACAATAAAATACACATTATCTCAAGGATTAAAGAGAAGAGTTCACATTTTCATTTGAATATGTCAGTCCAAAATGACAAATAAAGGCATTTTATCTAACAAAATTTATATTTCTTCTTCCACATGGAGAATTTCATGCCAAAATGCTTTTTCTAAAGACTAATATTTCTTACAATATTTCCAGGATTATATGCTTCTTAGAATGAATGAAAAAATGAGAAAAATGTAAGAAGAAAAATCAAAAGCCCTGACCCATTTGGAAAATTCAAATACTGTTTTGTTTTCTTTTTAAAAAGAAATTTTTGACATTATGGAGTTGCCTGGAAAAAAAAGTGGAAATTTCATTTAAACTCCACAACTTGCAAAGGCATAGTTCAGAATGAGCATTCAAATTTGATTACAATCAAGAAATTTTGTTTTACCATGGTCCTGAAAACTAGCCAAGAGATAACCTTACTTTCAGCATCAAAGATTAGGTCATGGCTCCTCATATACAGAGCCTTGTGCATCACCTTTCACTCAAATTAACCATTTGCTTTCTCCCGGTATTATTTCATGATCAGCGTCAAATCCAATTTGCATTAAAGACACATCTGTGTTCCCATTAATCACATTTATCAGTAGTCAATGATCTGATTACATGGCTTGCAGACATGAGTGCAGGTTCTAGAACCTGTGCAACACAAGACTAGTAGCCCCCATGCAATTTTACAAAACTACTCCACAGCTATCTACATGTGACACATCCACCAGGTCTACATAAAGTAATGATATCCTTCAGTAAAAGTTATGTCTTCTGATTCATATATTGAATCAGATACAAGTGCATAAATGTATACAAAAATTGTTTATGGGTATTAACTGTACACATGAGGATCAATCACGATCAATTTCTGATATAATGCGAAAGAATTCATATAGGTTGGTAAAGCAAAAGACTATGCTGGAGACACAAATAGCATAACAAGATTCTGTTATTAGGAACTTTGAGACAATATTTTAATTTTAAATGAAAAATCATTAGGCAAAAATCTCTTTTATGAAGAAATATTGACCACTGGTATTCCTGGATGTTGAGAACATTTTCACATGAAATATTTGAGTAACACTAAAATTAAAGTTTCTCACTTCAAAAACCTTGCTTCTTAAAGAGACACTTTTGGGGGGTTTTTGTTTGTTCATTTGGTTTTTTGTTTGTGTTTGTTTGTTTGTCTGTTTGTTTTTCAGAGATCTGAGCAGAGAAAGTGCTATTGTTAATTAAACAAATCACAATTACATAAAGCACCTCAGATATGACAGAAGTTAATCTTTACACTTCATTAACCCTGTAACTGTTTTTTGTAAAGTTTTCAAAAGCCTCAGAGCAGGCAGCTATCAAAGTGTACAATGCTAATTTTGAGGTTAAACTTTAGACCTTCTTCTACTGCTTTTTACCATTTTAGACATCTGTGAAAATGAAACTACAGAAAGCAATAAAAAATTGAGCAATAATTTCCTTTGTAGAGTAAGGTTCAAGCAATAATGTCAATTATTAATGATCAATAATCTCAAGGCTTGTGCTTATCACAGAGGGATAAGGTAAGCATTTTCATAAACATAGCAATGTTTCCCAGATCTAAATTTTTATTTTATGTTCTCACAAGAAATACATAGTAAGAAGCGAAAAAAACCAACCCATAAATAACTGTAAGTGTAGACATTTTCCTATAAGATAACTTGACATTATTTATATTGTTCTGTATTCCATTAGCAGGAGACAATGGAAAGGGAAAAATGTTGGCTTTGTTTAAACTCTAAGCATAAACTATACCAGCTGGTGCACTCCGTTGGGAACGGATATGTGGGTCAGTACGTTGCATCATCAGCACTTCTTCAGCAAATCCACCTGCTTGAGTAAACAGACAATATGTGGCCCCAGTGTAGCAAAGTACATTATTAAACAGATAACTTCCTAAGTATAAACTTCAATAACTTGCGGCCTTCTTAGCATTTTATTTCAGGTAGTATTAGCTTTCCTTGAATAAAAGTATTTCATTTTGTAACTAGCTTCTGTGAGCTGATAGGTTCTTTAATGACAGTATAAAGGCAAAAAGTAACTTTGCTAATATAGCTATAGCACTTGAAAAAAAATCAACAGAATATGAAATTTATTTACCAATATTTTACTTATAAAAAATAAACGACAACTCTTTTATTGTCCTAAAATGAGTCTTAAACAGATGTTGGAAGTTTAGTTAGCTATTTTACACAGTAAGCTTTCTAGTAACCTTTGCTACATCTAGAATTAAGCTTACTGTATAGACAAAACTGTAAATGCTGTAAATAATTATGCATTTAGTTTTCCTGCTCTGCCTTGGAGAATGTTTAATTCCAGGAGAATCAATTCTTCTTCATCTGAAGGGAAAGGGCTATTAAAAACAGAGAACCACACCAAAATAAAATAAAACCCCCAAACCAAAACACATGCAGTCACAATAATTGACAGCAGATGGGATAAACTAAATACAGCATAAGCATAAATAAAGTCTGAAAGACCTCATGAAAATCTGAAAGTCAAAGCTTGTCTCTTCGGAATAAGCTGCTGCGGGTTGGCCTTCAATGAAAGCTCTTGATGTTTAGAAGGGTAGTTCAAGATCTATGTCTTGTGAATTAATCAGCATATTCATATTTTGGAAAGGTTATAAAAGGCATAATGTTGGCTGAACATTAATTTCTGAAAAAAAGTCACCCTTTCTTCCTGGAAAATGAACTGTTTCTTATTGAAACAAAATTTATTTTAAATGAACAATTTAGAAGCTATTTAAAATATTCCAGCAGTATTTCTGTTCAATTATTCTTGTAATTTCTTTTTTGCATTTGAATTTGCATGTCTAAAATCCATGTTGGTTGATGCTGTAAATATTCAACAGAATATATATTAAAGAATGTTCTTCTTTTATACTTAAATATATAATTTTAGCTAAATGACAAATATTAACTGTCAGTGTTCCAAAGGTAATTCAGAAGTGTAGTCTCATAGATCCTCTTGATTAATGCATATATATACACATATATACCTCAAATAAATAGACTTTATGCTTCTTTTTCTGAAGAACTACTTCCCTAGATTATGCTCACATACATTGAAATTCATTATATGCCAAGTTTGTTGGACTTTTTGAATCCAAAACCTCAATAAGAAAATTTTTATTAGAGGTAACAGAAAAATTCAAAGAAATATTGAATTTAAGTGGGTTTTTCATTTCTGATGATCACCCATGTATTAGAAGAGAGAAATAGAAAACTGAGTTACATGTCCTTTGGAAGCTGTGAGAATTAAGCAAAACTGTATTTAAAGACATCATGAATTGAGGGGAGCCAATCTTGATACTATCATTTTCAGTTGGTATGTGTATATCTTCTGAGAAGTAGAACAGCAGGAATGGGGAAGGTATTTATAAACACAAGCTCTACAGTCAGCTGGATTTTAAGTATTGGAAGACTGTGATTAGATTCCCAAAGGGTTCTACTGTGTAGGTTTAACAAGAAAAATGCTTTCAACCTTTCTTCATACATCATGCTCTCCAACACTCCAGTTATCTGCGACCATTTCAAAAATCCTCTCAAGCCTTTCAACTTTTCACTTAAACTGGGAGAATCAGAGCCTGATACAATACACAAGATAAAAAAGCCTGATACACTTGATACCTAATTTAACGACTAGGTAGAGTAAGAACACCCTCTGATCTGCTTACTATACTCTTGCTGATGCAGCTCAGAAAAAGGTTATATTTTGTTGCTACAATGGCACACTGTCAATTGATGTTTTTGTATGATCTATATGTAACAAAACTAAGTGAAATGTCCCCTGCCAATGGATGAGCTTCTGGCAAATAAAGTGATGTTTTTAAAATGGTGTTACTTAATTTCATCACTGATTAGATTATTCAAACAGCTGTAATCCTCTTTTGGAGACTAGAAATCACGTTTAATTGTTTGAAGAATCTCCCTTCTCATGTCTGGCAAAGCAGACATTTATAATTACATGTAGAAAACACTTGCTCTAACCAATGTACATGTACATTATTTTCCTGCCACTAGCATGCATCTGCAAAGTATTGCTTAAGGCATTAAGAAATTGAAAAGCTTTGTTAGGAACTGAGATCTGCAGAAGAAAACCTATGAAAAAACCCCCATATTTTCTTCTGAAATATTTTGCAACAGCTACATATAGAATTCCTTATTAAAAAAATTGTTAGCAGTATTATACAATTTTGTTAGCAAATAATTTAACTATTCATATTTTTATTTTTATTTATACAAACTCTTATTCTATAGGTATATTTTAGCAAATTTATAGCTCAGCCCTAAACTTTTTAATGGAAGGTTTGCTTATCTGTTAATTATTTTTCTCCTGTTCAGTGTAATGGATAACTTAAGTCACAATGCATTTCATTTGTCCTCCTGATTGGATAAATTAAGCATTTGAAATTATCTGTATTATTTACTGCTGCATATTTCCATCATATGATACGTGTGAGATTTCCCCACATATCTCTTTAAATACATGGCATTTTTGGTTTAGGCAATCTTTCATGTATAAAAGTGTCTATATATGAGCTGAACTTTTAAAAACCTTCAACTGCACACATGCACAGAGTTAATTTGGGACAGTGCTCCTTGCTAGATTCTGCTTGAGCTATACTGCAATCATGTCTTGTGCCATTTACCTTTCTGATCTGGAGCCTGATATCTTGATCTCAGATCTACCTCATCACTGGAGACTTGTCCGGTGGCTTGAATGCTTTGATAAACCATAATTCCTGCAACAGACATGTCCTTCTTGCTTGGGTTCTGTGGCTACACAGCTTGCCAGTAAGTCTGGGGCTGCCACTGCCAGTCTTTTCGCTGCTCTCAACTCCTAACTCACTTCTCAGGAGTTAGGCACCTTCCTGGTGCTCTCTGAAGTCTATGGTGAATGTTTACCTTTTTTGTGCTTTACCAAGTATATATTTACAAGGGTTCAAATTTGGGGTTTTTGGGGATGTGTTTTGGGTTTGGGTTTTTTTCTATATAAGGGGTTTTGTTTTGCTGGGTTTTTTTTTTATTTTTGTTTGTTTGTTTTGGTTTGTTTGGTTTTTTTGTTTGTGTTTTTTGGTGGTTTTTTTGTTTGTTTGTTGATTTTGTTTGAGGTGGTGATTTTGTTTGAGGTTTTGTGGTGGGTTTCAGTTAGATTGATTTTGTGGGTTGGAGTTTTTTTAGCATAGCTTTTCAAACATCAATGTTTCAAAGACAAAACACATACTTCTAAAAAAAAAAGTTCAGGCTCCGATCTTGCTTATAAGGATTCTCCCACTTCTTAAGGCTATCTATACCTTTTCAGCTAGAAAATGGTCTCCCCCTTGTCAAAGCATCATAGAGGTTGATGACTTATGCTTTGATGAATCTTATGTTGTTAGGGCATTGTTGATGATTGCGTAACAAATGAATATTGTAGAAATAGAAGAGTATTCTGATTCAGTCCTTTTAAGAGCATAAAATCCACATTATTCAACTATATCTTTAGACAATAATTTAAAATATGAAATGCTATTATTTCATATTCTTTCACTGTTCTTCACTAGTCTCATCTGAATAATTTTGCACCTGTTATCTGGATGAAATTCCATCTACTACACTTACAGATTATATACATACCCCTTTGTTAGCAATTTAATTCCTAATTAAAATTATCAAGATTGCTTTTGAGCCCTGCCTAAACTTTTCTGATCGAATACCTACTCCAAAGTATTCTGATAGAATACTTACTCCAAAGAATAGATTACTGTTTTTATTTTTTAAAAATAGAGATTAATTTGGAAAACAATATATGTATGCCTGTGATTTGGTGACTTCCTTATCTCCAAATTGGAGAGACATGGATTTTATTATTAATTATTGAATAAGGAATTGGCTGGCTGGAGGCAGCCAGAGTTGTGGTCAATGGCTCCATGACCCGATGGACGCCAGCAACAAGTGTTCCTCTGAACACCATCCTGGGAGCAGTGCTCTTTAACGTCTTGATCAATGACATAGACAGTGATACCCAGTGCACCCTCAGCATGTTTGCAGATGACACAATCTGAGCAGTGCAGTACATACAACAGGAGGGATGTCATCCAGAGCAATCTGGACAAACTTGGTAAGTTTCCACTAGAATCTCATGAAGTTCAACAAATGCAAGTGCGAAGTGCTCCACCTCAGTTGGGGCAACCCCAGGCATGAGCGAAGACTGGGAGAAGAAGAACTAATTGAGAGCAGCCCTGTGGAAAAAGACTCGGGGGTTCTTGTAAATGAAGAGTTGGATGTCAGCCAGCAGTGTGTGCTTGCAGCCCAGATGGTCAACAGCATCCTGGGTTGCATCAAGAGAGGAGTGGTCAGCAGGTCAAGGGTGGTGATTCTGTCCCTCTGCTCTGTTGTCATGAGATCTCACCTGGAATACTGAGTCCGAATCTGGAGTCCTCATTGTGGCCTCTCAGTACTTTAATGGGGCTTATAAAAAGAGAGAGAGAAACTTATTTTTCTGATGACTTAGGGAACTTCTGACTTTGAATGCACGGAATACTAAAGAAACGTAAGAGCTGGATTAATTGGAAAATGTACAAAAGAAAAATATTATTTGTCAAAGAAGTCTATTGTGATGGGGAGTAAAATTCAGTACTAGTTTTACTTTCTTCATCTAAAGTCTGTAGCAAGAAATTATGTTTTGATGTATTGTGGCCGATACATTAACAAAATCCATCCGTTTCCTCTATTCTGTCAGACTCCTACTCTCCAATGCAGCACAACATAAGTGTGATGGCATGAAGAAGAAAGAAAAAAATATATATAAACACACATTCAAAAGAAAACATTTTTGTGTCTTCCTCCTATTAAAATAATTTCACCTTCAAGTTCATACATTCTGCTTGTTTATTTGTCTCTTCCCATGTATGTCTCTTCCTGATTTTTATGAAACCTTCTTGTGGATTGAAGGAAGGCAGCTCTGTCATGGCTGAATTTTCTTTTGAAATGTAGAGCTAGTAACATTGTCAGTAGAATTTCTGATGTTTAGCTATCTGTATATAATACTGCAGCAGTTCTGTTCTCAAGGAAGTGTGGCAAATGGGATATTCTTCTATTTCTCCTGAAGTAGCCTGGTTTAGCAGAATAGAAATCTGCCACTGCCTCCTCATGCCAAGCAAGACTTGGCACTTCTTTGTTAACTCAATGCTTTTCCCAGAATAGCAAGCACAAACAATCCAGCCATCTTATGCAGGTGCTTTGTGTGGCAAAAGTTTTGTACTTAAAGGCCTGCAAAAATCTGTAAAATTCTATTTGTCCATATGCTTTTACAGGTAGGAAATATAGATAGGACTATAGCACTGTATTTCATTTCATCCCTCTCCCTGACCAAAGGGAGAACAAAGAGCATGACATCTTTCTGCCCTAGATTTGCAACCTAAATCAGTAATAAGAACTATGTGATTATTCACTTCATCATGGTGTCTATCCATGCTATGTGAATACACACTGAATTCAATTGAGAGAGCTCCCTTGCTGTTTTGATTTCAATTGAATTGTAGTTGCAGTGAACACAATAACATATTCAAGTTTGCAACATTGACTTAACCTTGATTATTTTCTCAAGGTGAAACTTTTTCCTTTCTTTTTTTTTTTTTTTTTTTTTTTTTTTTTTTTTTTTTTTTTTGGGGGGGGGGTGTGGCCCTTTTTGTAGGTTTCTTTGGTTGTTTTTTTGTGGTTATTTTTTGTTTGGGTTTGTTTTGTTTGTTTTGGTTTTGTTTTTTAATGTACTGGGCTCCATAGAGAACTTCTATTGGGAATATTATGTAATGAGTATATCTTTTGAATAATTTATTCTATTTCTAATGTTTTACTATATTTCATTACCCCATAATAAACTTCTATTTTTCTTATTAAATTAAACAAAGAAACCAAACCAAAGTAACCAAACAAACCCACAGATAGTTTTAGCTTTTTTTTTTTTTTCAATCAGAGTTGTAAAACTTCTTTTATTATTTTGATGTCTAGTAAGATTATTTTCTTTATATACTCTCTGTAATGTAGAAAATGAACAGATAATGATGATAATGGGAAACTATTTAAAATATGAAAAAAAAAGCAGCAAAACACTAAGAAACTATTATGCATAGTTTTCCCAGTTTTATTAACTTATTGAAATCTGTAACATTCATTCCTTCCTTGAATTATGTATGTCAGAAAGAATATTTTCCTGGTGCAAACAGACTACAAGCCTGTATAAATCTGCTAAAATATTGATCTTATAAAGAATCTCCTTCCTGTTAAATTTCAATATCATATATATAAAAAATTAAGTTTTATTTTTTAATAAATTGTTGTTTATGTTTAAAAAGGATAGAGCTGAGAAAAATAAAGATGCATTCTTAAAAGTAAGTGTAGGAAACCATTTTCTTAAAACTTTTTAATTAGGCTTTTTTTTCATTCTTTAATGTGATCTTTAATTCTTTCATATCTAAATCTGGTTTTAATTTTCCTGCCAAAGAAAGGCAATCATCCTAATCATGATCACTAATGGCAAGAACTAATACACTTAGAACATGTCTGTCCAGTGGTTTAAGTATTTTTGCATGCCCATATTTCTGACTAATGGAAAGAAATCACACTTATGCCATTACTAAAAGTAACCACTAACCCTCCCTGAAAATACACTTCTGTACTTCTGTCTCTGAATCTTGAAAGGATAAAAAGCCCCCAAAGCCCCACAGATCCAAATTATGCATAGATCCACCTGATAATATATAAATATTGAACCAAAACTGCTATTGTGGAAAATGATAACATGTCAAAAAGAATCATGTTCACTGACTATAAGACACAGCTGAGATCCTCTGGGGTAAAAATGATCAAAGAAATAATACTGCCTAATAGTGTTGCAGTAACATCAAATACTGAAGACACTAAAATCCTTGCAAAAATATGCACCTGCAAAAAACTTTTAGAAAAGTACATAGGTTCTGTCCTTTCTAGAAATATAGGATTTAAAACCTTGTAAATGGCAGAATATTAATGCAGTATTGCATGGTCCTTTTCAATACTGTTTTATTTTACAAAGTCAGAGTTAGATTAGTAATTTTTGAATACTCTTTCTGGATTGTCTAATAGATCCTATAATTTTCCTAGAGGTTTTTGAGACCTGTCTAGATCAAACTCTGGATAACACGGTCTGTCCTCAAACCTGACCCTTCTTAGAGCAGGAGGTTGGACTAGAGACCTACTGAGGTCCCTTGCAACGTAATTTAACCCTATGATCATTTTGGTACCAGCAGGTTAAACTTTTAGTTATTTATCTCCTAGAATGTTTCCAGACTCATTTTGCCTTTTCTATCATCACTGCAACCTGTAAAAGCAACTAGTTGGATCCCTATGAACGGCAAACTTGATGTCTTTCCCTGTGCCCCTCACTTCTCTTGCTCTCTGTTTTTCTCCTCCTAGAGAGTGAGCGATTAAATGGTCAAGGAAGATAGACTGAAGAATTTTCTTTATCAATAACACAGCAAAACCCAACAAGAGACAATAAAATAAACAAAATCCCCACATATGACTCTAATGTAAAGGAAACTCCTTGCTTTACAGACCAACACCTCAGATTTGTGGTGGTGTTATACTGGTAGTGTTGTCCTTACCCTCTTGGGCAAACTGCCATATTCTGCTGTGGTGATAAACAATAAAAGCGACAAAAAAACCTGAAGCTGCTCAACATAATTCTTCTTGCAGCATACTGTCACTTTGGATGTAAGTACAAGCCTCTACAAATGCAGAGTAGAGGGGCAGGTTGGTTTGTTCTTCTTTTCTTTAATCCTACACAAAGTGGTGGGAAAAAAAGGAACACATATATTCTTAAGTATGTGTACAAAATATTTCCTCAGGCTTTTATCTTCCATATGTGGACAGTTTGTACTTATATAGATTAAATAAATAATAATCTAATTCCAAATGCTGTATGAAGGAAAAGTCTTCTTACTCTTGAAAACATTTTTTTATGTCTCTCTGGATACTACATTTAAAGATATTAAATTTAGAGGAAGCTAATTTAATTAATTTAGGGATTTTGCATTCAGAGTATGAAAAATAAATTACCTGGTATTTCTGTGTTTAAGAGGTTATTCACTAGACTTCATAATATGTTCAGATATAATTTGACTTAAATGTATTATATATCAAAATATAGTTGCATTTTTAATATATTTGTAACTCAGATTCCCTTCAACAATATCTAATTGCCTAACCTTCTAATTAAATGTAAATGTGTTTTTAGGGAATTTTTCTGCTACCAAGCTGGAACCTAGTACAATCTACCAAGAGCATAGCATTCCATTAAAAAAAAATGCCTAATGTCCTAAAGACATTATTATAAAAATAAACCCATTTTCAAGACACACTCCTTTTCATGTTGTTCTTATCAAGAAACCATGATCACTCTCTAATAAATATGTATATACTAATGTTAACAATATATATTTTAGGTGTCTAAAACGCTTATTAAAATTGGATTAATCTAGATAAGAAAAAAAGCATATAAAAATACTGAACGCTATCATAAGTCTAACAAATTTTCCTGAATATTAATATTTGTTCTGCTTAAATATTTGGAATTTAAATAATCTCAATCAAAGTACATAAGTCTGAGCAGAAGGGTTGTAAATGATGCAGTAAGTGGACCTACAATTTTAGGCAGTGATCCATACAATCTACTTCAAATATCTACTCTACGATAAGTGGATTCATGCCTAGTGATGTTTTTCTTTCCCCTACTGGAGCACTAGCTTACCTGATTAGATGAAATAAATCAATACAAGAGATATATAGTTATTAAAATTAGTAATTTAATTTATGCACAGTAAATTTCAAAAAATGAACATAGGGTTAGGAACTTAGGAGCATGACCATACAAGTTTATTCTTTTCAGGCTCCAGAAAGGTTCTGACAAAATTTTGAAAAATGCTAAGTATTATATTGATATAAGAGGTTTCAAATCTTTCTGCTTTACATAAGAAAAAAGAAAAGAAAAAGAAAAAAAAGAAAAAGCAGACAAATTTCTTCCCTTCACTCCCAGATAATTAGCTTCCTCTAGAATCAAAACCCATTTTTTTTAACTAGCTGTTCAGAGCGTATAGTTTTCTAGACTACTTTACTACCATAGCCAGCTCAAATTTTCGTAACTGTGTTGCACAAATGTGTCATGCATTTAAAGTTCATGAAAAACAGATGCCAAAAATGCTTCCAAGACAAATTTTACCTCAACTCACAGAGTTAAACCTGCATGGTATCTGCTGCTTGTTTGCTCTCCCTGGTTGTTAGTTTTATGAGAATACCAGTACTAGAGAGTCCATTTACATCTTTCCAGTTTTTATTACAGTGAGACTTCCTGGCTCTGAAACCTGCTTGATTTTCTCTTGAGCAGGAGCTGTTGGGCTTTGATAATGCATTCTACTCCTAGGAAAGGAAATAAGGGGTAGTATCTTTAAAGGAAATTAGTTCTGCTGCTTAATTGATAGTTATTACAATTACATAACTTAATCGGAAAAATGTACTGTATCAAGTTTTAAATGTTCCAGCTTGGCAGCTTCCTGTGAATGCCACCTGCATATTAATTATGGCACAGTGCTCACCTTGGTTTAATATTCTGCTTCTTTTGCAGAAAATGAAAGAGAGGAACTGAATTTGAGAACAGTTTTAAGTTATTCAGAACAAAAGTACAGAAACTTGCTCTAGACCTGGCAGGGCTATATTAACTAATGACAAGAGTGAGAAAACTGTAAAAGAACAGATTAGCAAATCCCTTGTTGCAGACTACTTCATCAAAATCAAGGTAAGTTTTCAGGCAATTTTTTCAAGGAGAATTCAAGGAGGAAGAGAAAGAAAAAGAATCAAGATACAGGTAGTAGGTGCATTCAAGCAAGACAGTTTCTGGGGTTTAGGGGATTTTTAGCTTTCTCCTTGTGGAAGCATTGTGGCAGCTGATTTGCCTCTGCAGATGTTTAGCAGTCACAAGAAATCACATTATTTTCAGGAAGAGAGAAGAGAGCTTTCACAGAAGAAGGAATTGAGAGGTGGAAGAAATATGTTTGTGAACAAAAAGAGTTCAGGAGTCCAAAGGGAAATGAGTTTGAAATCACAAATAACATTGATGAGATTTCAGACCCTGAAGACAGTATTCTGAAAGTTTCCAAATGCATTAGAAAAAGGTACAGCATCTACACTGAGATTTTTTACCTTCCCTAGTAATTACAAGCTACAGAAATAAAAAAAAAAAAGAGGGATACTGTGGTGTAGACATTAGAAGTAAGGTGGAATACTGACAGCCTGATATCCTGTTAAGAAAGGAGATGTAGCTTTTTAGAAAAGTGTTTCTCTGTGACCTTTCCAACTTTCAACTCTGCAGACACCAGCCTGTGAAAAAATGCAGTGCTACTTTTGCATGTATAAGAACTGGGACTGTAACACTTCTGCTCTCTGACAACCTCATTGCTTCATTCTTTAACTGAAAATTATCAGTCTTCCAGTACTTTTTCTATTCAAAATATATTTATTTTGGAGAAGTAGCCTTTGGATGCTGATCTTGAAAATATTTCTGCATATTTTTACTTAGGATCTGGGAAAGGCTCTCAGGTACTCACAGGTATGTCAAAAATAAAGTATTTCTAGATATGCAAGAAGTGAATGTAAATTTCCTTTCTGACAGCTGGTTATTTACTAGTGTGTCATCTGTGTTTCTACAGGAACTGTACGTCCTACAATAATCATGTAGAAAAAAATGGCACACTGCAAACAAGGGAAGGGAAGGGAAGGGAAGGGAAGGGAAGGGAAGGGAAGGGAAGGGAAGGGAAGGGAAGGGAAGGGAAGGGAAGGGAAGGGCACACTTCTATTTTCCCACTAGATTTAAAATGTTTGTGCAACGATGATAATCACTAAACATGTGATTCTCAAATGTCCTCATCTTAAATTTATCTGTACTTTTAACATCAGTTTTCATTTCAGCTAGATCCTTTATTTGGCTTCATAAGTCCTGCAGAATGACATATGGAAAGCTACATAATTTGAAGTTAAACATTTTTCTTCTTACATTTCTACTATTTCTTTAGAAAAAGAGAAATCTCTTATATAGTCATGTTGTCAAAAAACTTTGATACATACTTCTACAGCAGTCATATAGAAAAAATTATCCACATACCAGTCTTCCAAAGTCTGTAATGGAGCAGACATGTCCAAGAAAACTTTCAAAGTTCCTTTGAGAAAGAGAATATTATAATTATTATGGCATTGAACATCTGAAACAAACCATAAGCAAATAAAAAACAGTATGAGGGAAAAATTTTACACTGTAAGTTGTAGGCATAAAGGAAAACTAGGAATAGTTCTTTGCAGTTGTATTGTTTTGCTGTTCCTATTCATTATTCTATGTAACTTCTAAAAGACAGACTGCACCTGGACTAAATTATGTTTCTCATGCTCAAAACTATAATTCCTTTTTTTTTTCTTTTTCTACAAGGTATTATTATTGTCATAGCATTTTTGTTTCATAAAATAAAAAAAATTTTGTATAAGATTTTGGGATGTCTGGGGTCTAAAAAAAGTTTGAAATGCTCTAATTTTCAAATAATTATCTTAAGGTGGAAATTCTTATAAAGATGCAAATTATATCAAATAGATCCTTGTTGCTCGCTTTTACACAGAAGCGTGGCAAACAAAAACTGCCTTTTTTCTTGTGGTGTTTTTGTTAGCAAGGCAAATCATGTTTTAAAAATTCTTGAGACATACATAGCTAATGTTATATATGGAGACGAAGGGGAAAGATCAGTGTCAAAGAAGAAATGTTTGACCTTGTCTTCTGACATTGCTATAGAAAATGACAATAAAAGAAAATAACAGAAAAGAAAATAGCAAATGCATTCTTTCTACTCCTTTCAAAATTTATAGCTTCTTTCAGCTCAACAAAGAAGGCTTTATCAGTGCTTTGTCATATATTTTGTTTTCCTTGAATCCATGTGTTGCATTAAATTTCTGAGCTCACTTTTAAAAATAATTTTTAAAGATTAAAATATTTTTTTTTCATAAGGGATATTGGAACGCAGAGAAGGTGGCCCCTGTCAGTATTTAGATACCCTTTATAAACAGCATTTGCTTTCTTTTTCATTTCTATGTGTTTCATTCTTTAAACATACCTTTCTTTCTCAGATTGTCATGTCAAAACGAACACAAAAGTATCTATTTTAGATATACAGGCAAAGGAGCGCCTCTCCTCTCAAAGAGAGGTTGAGTCACCTCTCCTCAACTCTGCTCCTGCAGTAACTTTCCAAACACACAAAAAATCTTCACATTGTCAATGCTGTGCTCCTATTCGTGTTCTTACTTTCCATCTACCACACATCATATCATTGTTTTCTCACTGATGGAGGTCTGCAGGATACAGATAGTAAAATGATTTCTGGGCACTCACAAGTTGGCATATTTTTGGAGATTATGGGATGATTAAAATAACCATGATAGTGCCTATGCCATTATTAAAAGTGACAGACAAATGTTAAAAAATCCAGACTATTTTTTTTTCCAATTAAATTCTCATTCATTGAGAAAATCTTATAAACAGGGGGTACAGATTTTGATCACCACTCTTCTTTTAACCAGGACACTAATAAATCAGTTTTAGCTTTCCTCACTGACCCCAGTAATGTACGTAATGGTTGCCCTTGTACACCAGGATTGATGTTCTCTGAGCTGCCTGGTGCAACCTAAGTGAATCTTAAAGAATTTCCCCCTAGATTATTTTTTTTTTTAATTTTATCAGCAGAAGAACATTCAGTTTTGCAGTCCTAAATCTTTTTTACAATTCAGAGTGAAATAAACCCTATTCACTTGCATTTTTTCTCCTGCTGAGCATAACCAACATGGAATTTTGCTGAGAAAAGTGACATCAGATCAGAGGCTGTTGTTCACTTTATTGAGTTTCATCTCCTTCTTTTAATAGTATGAAAAAAATAAATCCTTTTCAAAGACATAAGTAGTTACAAAACTGCACATAATCTTAATTTTGAGGGATTTACAAAATCAGATTCACAGACTGAAAAATACATCCATCAGTTCACAAAAGTACAACACGTTGTTGAGACTAATACAGAGAAAAAGAGATGTTTTTTCCTAAGCAAGAAGAATATGGAAGTTTGTCTGATGTAAAACTGTGTAGCTGTACTGAAATCAAGCACACTAGAAATCATCATTTTATCTATCTACAGAGTTTGAATTATGTGAACTTTCAAAAAAAAAAAACCTCTTCAAAAGCTTGTTTTCTAAATTGTTTCCTACCTCTCAACTGAATAGACAGTGTCAGAAGCATTCTTCAGGAAAAAACCCAACCCAGTGGCAGTTTTAGGTATGCAGACAGCCTGAGTTTGTATAGAAAACCTGCAGAAAATTGTTTCTCTGTTACTAAGCTAAATTAACTTCATATGTACAAGGACAGAATAGGATAAGAGTTGTTCACTTCCTAAATGTTTGATACTCAAGTCTACTCTTACCCACTTAGCAATTTGGTAACATTGCTGCAAAATATTTTTCAGCTGCTAGTCTTTTTTTTTTTTTTTTTCCTTACCATTTAATGCAATTTATCTCTTCTTTTGGGAATAAAATCTGAAATATCACAGATGTAAAATTCATTTAGGACTAAGAAGGAACAGAAACAAACAAGAACATAATTATAATATTTAAGAAGTTCAAAATAAACACAAAAATACTCTGCTAACTTTCAGAGTCAAAAATAGGTTTAAGCTCCATTTCACATAGCCAGCTGGAGGTTATATTTCCTGGAAGAAATTAAACAACAGGTATAGATTCCATCCCAAATAGCCTGTCTCTTGCTGATAGTTTTATCATGACAGTAATTAATTTAAAAGCAATGAGAACTACTCATGTGTGTGAAATTTTGCAGGAGTAGATATTCATTGACATCACAGCTGGTAGAAAATGAAACAAGGAAAAATTCACTAAAGTGTTGGCAATAATGATGTCCTTTCCTTCTTCCTTCAACTGCCTCTAAAGGAAATTAGTATTTTCTTTTCTTGTTTGATGAACTATCTTTAGTCTTTTTGAAAAACATTCTAATGATTAGATGGCAGATGCAACACAGTCTGACAACAAAGTTGTAAAACCAGCGCTTCCTCTCAAAAATGCCTGCTTAGATATACAAAATATGAAGTTGAGATAAAAGATCTAACAGTTTTGAAAACCTGCCAGATCTTTTTCAATGAATAGGGTTAGAAGACATATCTTCTCACTAAAGCAACAGAAAACAAATTAAGACCTAGTTTAAAACTTTTAACATGCTGTGAATCTTCTGGAGCATTCACAGTATGATTCACAGCTTTGGATTATGTCTTCCACTAGCATTATTAGCAATTATTATTTTATGTTCTCACTTCTAAACTTATGTGGGGTTAGCTTCTGATATCCATAGGCAAATCAGTCGGAATATCCTGTAATAAAGGAAATATCTTTGGAATAAATATTTCTAATAAAAATATGTTCTTATGTATAGGTTAGACATAAGATTTCTAGAGATACATTTAAAATATGTGCATATGCAAATCAGAGTATCATAGTAAGGCCTGGATTGGAAGAGACCTTAAGATTGTCCAGTTCCAACCCCCCCACCACAGGGAAGGGTGTCACTTGTTAGATCAGGTTTTTCATGGGCACATCCAATCTCAATCTGCTCCTGAAGTCATCCACGGATGAGGAATCCACCTTTCTGGACAACCTCTTCCAGTGCCTAACTACTGCATGTATAAAGTCAGCTTCCCTCCTTTTATAAGCCCCCTTTAAGTAGAGGAAGATGGCAATGAGGTCTCCTCTGAGCCTTCTGTTCTCCATGCAGAACAACCCCAACTCTCTCAGCTTGTTCTCTCAGGAGAGATGCACCAGCCCTCTCATCATCTTCATGGACGTCCTTCCTATGCACTCACTCCAACGGTCTTTCTTGCTAGCCAATTACCTCAGGTCTAAGGTGAAGTAAACAAGGCTGAGGGATAAGAATGTATCCATAAGGAAAGCCAAACCTGGCAGCTATCCTGAAAGTCAGCTCTGCTTGGCTTTGGTTGGGGAGGTCCTAGCCCACAGGCTTATTTGCCAAGGCCAGGTTTGAAAACACTTCCCCGCAACTGAGGGGAATGAGGAGAGGTTGTGGGGGCTGATGGTGAAACCAGAGGGAGCGACACCCAGCACGGGAGCCTACAAGTCAGATAAAAGACACACTCTGCAGAGACCCTTCCCTAACATGAACTGGCTCAGCTGTAAAACTAATTTCTGCAGGACATTCACATGACAGGCATCTGCCATATCTTAGGAGTCATAAACCATCAAAGACCCCCGAAGCACTCTCAGACTCCTTTCTGAGGCCTTCCACCAGAGGACTGCATGTGATCCATAAGTATTGCAACAGATCCAGAGTCTGTGGAGCTTTCCCCACCCCCACAAGGGAGGTGCTTGGGAAAGCACAGCATGTATCTGATCATAAACCCGGTGAACCCTGTTTCATGGGACCCTTGCCATCCCTCACCACTGAGAAGACCAGAAGAAGGCCAACAGGATACAGCTGGATCCACAGGAGTGATGTTTATCTTCCTACTTCATCACTCTCTTTCTTTCTGCTCCCCTTCTCCTTTTCCTATTTCTCTCTCTCTCTCTCTACCTGATATTTATAACTAAAATCTGCTCTGTTGACTTCAGCATATGTTCTTGTTTACACCTTAATTTGGGTAGAGGCATCTCTCTAGTTATTGGATCTTAACATAAGCCTGTACTTCGGCTTGACAAATTAGAAATACCATGTGGATTTGAGTACAGATTTTGCTTGTTGCTTTTACTTCACAGAACTGAATGAAGGAAATGGAAAACCATAATTCTGTGATTACTGATCATGCCTTTCCTGTCTTGCTTGTTGTTCAAGAGGTTTCCTTCACTCTAATTTATCCTTGTTGTGCATTTGCCTAGGCCATGTTAAAGACAAGGGTTTGGGGTTTTTTTCTCTTTTCTTTCTCTGTGAAGTAGAGCCTTAATAAAGAAAGAGTAATAAAGTAATTACTTTATTAAAAAACTTACTTAATAAAGTAAGTCCCCTTTTTTGTGACCATTACTAGATTTCTCAAAATCTAGTAAATTAAGACACAGTGTATTCTAAGCCCTCACATTTTTTCAACCTGATAAATTGCAAACCAAAATACTATGAATATGTGCTTTGAACTCTGTTGAGCTGAGTTAATTTCTCTTCAAAATTATCAATTTAGTCAAGCTAACCATTAGCTTGAGTAATTCAAATAATTAAAATTAAAATAAAATTATTCTTCCTATATCAATTTTATGTATACACTCACCCACACATTGACTGTTATATTGGCCCTGATACTAAACTTTCTTTACATGAATGATAGACACAAATGTAGGAAGTGCTGCTGTACCAGCAACTAAAGGGCAATTTTCTTTTTCTTTTTAATAAACAGGTGACCTTCATTTTAGCTTCCACAGTCACTTTCCGTATTTGATGAACTGATTCATTGTGTGTGCACTGTAAAATTCTGTGTTCAGACCACTGACCCACGTGACTGTAAGAAATGGCAAACTTTGGAAATTACAATTGAAATGTTCAGGTGCTCTGTACTGCCTGTATTAAGCATTTCAGAGGGGACAATTGCATATTAATTATATGATCTAAACTCAGGTGAGGTTTTTTTTAATATTAAATTTTTGAGAAGACAAATTTTTTGCCTTGAAACTCAAGACTGATTTCTAGTTCCTAAGATTTATACAGAGAAAGGTATTTGTAACAAAAAAAAAGCTCTGCATTTTGTTTCTGTCATTAAAAAAAAAATAAATGTATAGATAAGAGACTATAGAACCAAACCTGCAGTAGACAGTTGTTTTGCAAAGCTACAAACCAGAACACTTCCTACAAAAATAATTTTCTCTTACTTGGTTTTCAAGCAAGTAGAAATAAAATTTTCGTAAATCACAATCAGATCACTACTGGAATAAAAGGTATAGTGTTCACCCAGACTACCATTTCTTGGAAGATGGAAAAATTGTACAGTGGAGCTAAACATGCTGAAGTTTTTTGATACTTAAACATATAATCTTTAAAACTTTTAGTTATCTAGTTCTGAGAAAATGCAGCAGACTGCTAACACAGGCCACACAGGCTAATAACCAAGAATCTTTATATTGCCTCCCAAGACCACCAGACTGTTTCCAGCAACAGTTTACAGCTCATAAGTAGATGTACAGGGGAATTTTTTAATGATATCTGAATGAGTCAAAAGCAAATTATGATTACTGTTTTTCCCCTGCCTCTCATTGTTTTGAGTATCTTGGTTTTATACTCTTTTCTCTTTTTTTTATCCTTTTGCTAATCTTTTATAATCATTTTACACTTCTGGCTCACATTCCCTTACAATGCTTCCATAAAATACATCTCTTAACCATATCTTTTATTCTGTTGAAGCATGAAATCACAGCGCTGAAACCAGCTAAGTTTTTCTAGATGCATGCTGATAGATCTGTTTTCAGTCTTGTTTTCCTTAAACCACCACCACAGTAAGAAACATCTATTTTAAGAATCCTTTAGAATGGCAAAATTTATCATTAATAGAAATGGAGTGAGCTCTTTTCCCAAAAGAGGTACTTGTGAGATCAAACACACATTAGTAAGGCAGTGTTAAGAAACTGCATTGCGGCTGTCTCTGTCAGTCTGTTATCTACATAAGAAATGAATTTACTTGCTTCAGCCAACAATTCAGAACTTGTTATGAAGAGGAGTTTGGTGCTTTTTTTAGATCATGTTTTGAAAAAGGAAGGAATAAAGAATCTTCTCATTTCTTAGTGATTTGGATTTTAAATGAATACAGCCAAATGTGTCAACTTAATTCTGTAATCTTTAAACTACTGTAGACAACAGATGGTAGATGGGACATGAATGGGAAAACATATTTGATTACATTTTAAATCCTTTCAAGTTTGTCAATTTTTAAAATTAGTTATTAGGACAAATATTTCTGGGCACAGCTTCATGTATTTATCATCTTCAAGCCCTGATATTATCATGCCCTGGTTTCAAAGATCTACAACAAAACCTGGTCAAAAATCAGCTCTTTTTTTTTGACAATCTTCAAGAGACCTATTGCTGTTAGATGACTAATGAATTATTTTTCATTTATATTGGGTCATTTATCTTTCTTCCTCTTTCTTAATATAAGACCTCTTTTCATTGCACACTATGCATAAGGGTACATTAATGACACTGAAAAGTAATACAAAATACTTGAGTGTGTCTGAAGTCAAAAGGGAGGAGATGTTTTTGAAAACACATGAAAGAAAGAATAATATATCTTTGATGAGAGGGTTTTGATTGCTTGATTTTTTTTTCAATTTATCTAGCATACCTGCATGAGAAACAGGGAAACAACTTAAAAAAATTAAACCAGGAAAGATAAGAGATTTTAATCCAGTTTTAGATGCTAATGATCTCAGTCCTTTCTAGCTCATCATGGTAATAGAGCTCTTTTTCTAACAAATTGAGGAAAAATGATAAATTCATGTTCTGTGGAGAAAACAGATAGCATTATTGACATGGTAAAATGATACTAAAGAGTGACACAAATTTAAAAAACAGTGTATTAAACAACATAGCCTTGGTGCACTACTTGCTTTTTACATAATTTTCAGATATACATACAGCTATCTTAAGATGTTCCCTCTGTTGATTTTATTTATTCTAGCACTAGGACTGAAAAGAACTACCACAACTGTGGGATGTTATTTAATGTTGGCAAAGGAAGAACTGACAGCTTGGGCAAAATGCAAATGACTGAGAAGTTTGTGATAGAAATGAGTGTAAACAGATGGTTTGGAGTGAGCTGAAGTATTGTTGACTTTCTATTTTGGGATAATGGAAGAGCTCCTATTTAAGAATTTTTTTTTACTAAAAGAAGCAAAAATACTAACTTTAAAAAGTCTTCACTATGCAGGATCAAGGAAGCTGAATGAACCTTTTCATAATTCTTTCTTGAAATGTGTGGCTAAGATCCTGCAGCTGTCCATGAAAGGCTGAGCTCATCTGTATAAAGCACTGCTGGGTTCCACAGAGACCAGGAAAAAAGGTACCATGCTCCTGGAAGAGAAGAATAAAATTCACCTCATCTTCTCTACTATTGCCCTTAAACACATTACCTTTAAGTGTTTTCACCAAACACTCAGTTGAACTTGCTTGGACTCTTTTTTTTGTATTCCTAGCAAATTCTACAGAGTTTATTTTGCATAAGCATTTACACTCTTTCTAAAAGTTCATTTCAGTGAAACTGAATTTTACAGAGCATGATACATATAAAAAAAAGTTTCTGTTTAGATTATAACATTTAGTTAAAATTGCATATAATAGAATATTGCTATGGTGATGTTCCAGTTTTGTGTAATTTTGTAGAAAATTGCTTAACATGCATGTACAGTTCATTCCACACAAATTATAATCAATTCAGCAACCCATTTCTTTCTGGAGCTTGAATATACAGACCAATCTGAAGTATAATAGCCTTTCATTACTATATTGTAATGTAGTGATGTTTCATAGAATTAGGAGAATTCCTTTGTGTTTTTCCCCTCTGAGTCATAGACTTGTAAATAAAATCTAAGGAAATGGAATGTTAACTGGTGATGGGTGTCTAAAATGTAAGCTGATAAAAATAATGCAACTGATCCTTAACTCTAAAGAGATACAGAAGAAAAAATATCAACATATGATTATACATAGGCCAACAATAAGTTTAATCAAAACATAGCTACACAGCTGAATACATCTAAATTGCATTAAATTGCTTTTAGCTTACTTAAGGGGTAATAAGAACTCCTCTCTTCTAAAGAAAATCAGGTTACAAAAACCCTAAGTGTTATCTAGATCTATATTAAATGTCAGAGCTTAAATGAGCGTTAGGTTCACCTCATGGGCATTCTGATGTGACATTAATGTATGATATGACATTATTATAATATTTTTCTCCTTTTGCAGGATTTCTCAAGACTTGCTGAAAACTTTGAATAGTTATTGATTATTTCTGACCTGATTAAGTGGAAAGAATATCAGGAAAAATTCCAATAATAATATCTTAGTGATTTTTGGAAATTGTACTCTACTACTTTTTAGGAAGATTTAACTTAAGTCACTTACATCATAATGGAAAATATATTTCCATGGAAGGACACTGATATGTTTTGTGTTGTAAATATCCAGCTGAATATCCCCTGAATGTCTAAATTAAAGTAGTATAGGAAAAAAATGGGTAGCAAGAGTAGTATAAAAATGTAAACTGAAGTCCCACAAACTATCAATTCCCTTTCAAAGACAACACAAGCATTGAAATAGGAAAAAATAGCACATACAGTGTAGGGGTTCCAGAATCTATTGGTTTCACAGCTTCTTGATATCTAGATTTTTGAGTTTGGTAACCTGATTATTCTGTTTTATGAAATACATCCTGAACCAGTCCCACAAACACTGAATTTAAGAAAGGCAAAACAGTCATGTAGAATTACTGATACTTTCAGGAAAATAGTAGGTTTATAATCAACTTAAACATTATTAATACTAATATTAAAGAAAAATTCAAACATGGTCTTCATTTTCATTTTTCCCACTTAAAATTCAGTAGGAAATACTAAAATCAATGTCACTGAAATATGAAATTATAAACTCTGCTTAAATTTTTTGTCTAGTCCATGGAAGACTAAGTCTGGGAAGTTCATCATAGGCATGTAGCTAGAAGAACTTAGCAGATTTTGAGGGAGACATTTCTAAACTCCACCCAAGGTAAAATGATACAATTATGTTAATGTTTTAAATATAATTTCATATAGAAATTAATTTTAATTATTATTTTCATTATGACATTTTTTTCTCCAAAGTTTCTCATATTTAAAACTTTTGGTCTTCTGCATATACACTGAAATGTCATAAGGAATCCTTAAAAGTATTTTCTGTTCAGTCTTTTCAGTGGAGGGATGAAGTTTGAGAGGTGAAAACAAAATTTTAGGGTACCAGGCATCAGCAGGTCACAATATAAAAAAGGTTGTATGTTTATGCTTTGTTAAGATTCTTCAGCAAATTATATGACATTGCCAGACTGGCATATGTTTCTCAAATAGAATTGCAAAGCCGCAGACTGCATGGAATTAGCCATTCTGTTTAGTAGCAAATGCTGGAGCTTAGATTTTCTATATATAAACAACCATTTCATACTAACTGTTACAACAGACATTTACCTCTTTGTAACTGTAAATTCTAAAACCCAAGAATTTGTGAGTCAAAATAAAAAGAATACCTAAGAAAGCATAAAATTCAGAACAATGTTCACCATATTTTTCATTTTTCTTTCCTATTTTTGTTAGTGTACTAAGCATATTGGTGTGAAAGTATTATTTCTCTTTCAGGTTAATTTTCATGTATGGTTTATTTCCCTTTAAGTTATAAATCTTTATTTGTAATATCATAAATGGTTGCTATGGGAATGTTGTACAGTAACAAAAGAAAGAGTAAAGTATTATGAGGCAAGACAGTCTCTTAGATTATATATCACTTCATTAATTTAGTAACTGTTTATCTATTTTGCACGTACTAATAAATGTTTTCTCATTTCCTACTATTTTCTTGTGTGTTTTGTTTTGTTAATTATATACTTGCTCTTAAGGAATTTGGATGGGTTTTAGTGGGATTTTAGTCCTTAGACCTACCTTAGACAATGAACTTGCAAAATATTTTTTTGACAACATTTAGCAAAACATCCTAAAATAAATGGCCAGGACGTGTATATGAGCAGACAGTCAGACAATAAATGTAGTCGTCCTTCTTTTAATATGCTAAGTTAGAAATCAACTCTAAAAATGGTAAATCTAGAAAAATACTGGTATTTGTTGATAAAAATATGCAAAAAGATTACATTTTTCTGGTCAAAGTCTGTGGCAGAAAAGGACCTTTATTACACAAGGCAGAAACTCTAACAGCACATAAACATATGAAGGCTTTGGAAAGATGTAATGGTGGAAGTAAGGAGAAAGTGGCAAAAACTGATAAAACCATATTGTTTCGAGAGTTGAAAGCTATACTTGAATGTTATATTCTAGCATTTAAATCTGTAGCTGTGAAATGTAAATCATGCTTTCCTCTTCCTTTTAAACTATTCATTTTCTTGGGTACAGAATATTCAGACACAGGAATCTGAGTCTCCATTTCACTTCATCTTTCCTATACTGTAACCAAATCCCCATCTGGAGGAGGAAAGCAACCATAATGAGACATTTTTCTATCTTATTTATTTTATCTTTAGGATCTTTATTTCTTAAGGAACAGTAATGGATTCTCTCTTGTACTAATGAGTATGGTGTGAATCTGTGAGGGTGACCATGGAGACTTTGTGCCTGCAGTGATCCATGTGTTCTTCAATATTCTGAATGGATTCTGAAGGATTACACAGATGACCTCAAGAAATTTCAAGAAAACAAAAGTTATCTTCAAAATGATCAAGGTATAATAATTGCATGTCCTATTACAGACATGCTCTCTCAGAACCTGGATTGACACTGGGCTCTGAGTAACCAGAAAATGCAATTCTAGAGCAGTTCAGTAGTGATAAGAGCTGAATGTAGACACTCAGAAAAAATAAAAAGGGGAAGTGTCAGATCAGGTTGAAAGCAGATTTCTAATGGTATTTTTCTCTTTTTTTTAATCTCTAAAGATCTTTTTCTAATTTAGTTTGAAATTTGTATGCCTTCTAAACATGCCTAGACACATATATTTCAAAATTTTTGTGAAGAATGTATGACATTCTTAAATGACGGTTTTAACTGTTAAATAATATGTTGATAAATAAGTGCATCATGTTATGTAAAGCATTTCTGTTGCATAATTCATATTATGTAGAGGAACTACATGCAAAGCAGAATAAATTTGCATCTGACATTTCTCCAGTCCTACTAAGTAAGAAGAATTGAGAGCACAATAGAAAAGTAAGGCAAAGAAATCAGGGTTTCAAACACTAAAAATAAAATCTTCTGATATGAATAGCTTTATTAGTGGCTACAACTTCTAGAGAACTGAAAAGTTACCCTGAGCTATTAACATACTTTGAGGGTGTTAAATTAGACATTTCTAAAACATCTAGTCCTATGTCACATAGAAATATATTCATGAAAGCACTATCACCTGTATTATTCAAGTTAAGGGTAAGACTTTATGGTTTTATAGTCTCTGAATCTACAATAAATAAGAAGACATTTTAGAATAACTTGCAGTGATGATTGTTGTTCTGATATTACCTTGCACGATCCTAATAAGAAAGGGGATCTATGGACACACACAAACATAAATATCTATAACCACTGTTGTCTGACAGCTTGAGTACATAAAATCCAAGTGATTTTATTTATATAAAAAAATTGCTGTTTTCCTATATTAGATAACCCTTACATTTCATACCTTGAAAAGGGACAACCCAAAATACTGACTCTCTCGCAGCTGCTTTTTGCAAGTGACAAGTAGGCTGAGGGAAAGAAAATATGCAAACAGCCACCTTCTCAGTGGGGAAGGGGAGGTCACTGTCAATCCATTACAGTTTACAGGTGCAGAGAAAATATTTACAGGAAATAATTTTGTCGTTACCAAGATAATTTTTGTAAATCAGATCTCACCCTTGGATAGCTGAAAGCAATGGGGTGTCTTTTTGCAGATGACTGAGCATTAGCAGGAGATTGTCATAAAAGCAAACTTTTAAAGTACTGCTTCTTATGAGGCATACTTGGGAAATGTCAGCTCTAAGTTCACCAATGGGTTGATAACCATGACCAACCTTACTGTGGACTGCCCCTCACCGCTGGGACAGTGCCTTTCACTCTCTGTCTGTCTTTGGCCATGTCACAGTCTGGGCACAGGCTTCTTGATACACACAGGAATCTAAGCCCATCAGATAAAATACAGTTACTGCAGAATCTGATTTATACAATTATGTTGGTTTCAGTGTCAAAATAAACTCCTTTTATGAAGTTATTTCTCAACAGCCCAACTCAATACAATCTTTGCAAAAACATGATAGTTTACTTGCCACATCTAACATAGGTTTTCAGAAACTAACAGTTGTTTCTATTTAGTTAAGTTTAATATGAATTTTATTTTATTATATTCTAATTTTTTTAAAAAATTATTACTATAAAAATGACATTTAAAATGAAAATGCATAGTAAGTTGAAAGATATTTATTAGAAGAAAGACACTGTGTCTTGTGTTATTTTCTTCTCAGGTTTATATTCAGAAGACAAATGGTAGAGACAAGGAGAGGAAGTATAAGATGCAGTTGTAATTTCTGTGCAGTGGCAATGAAAAACCTGTGGTAGAACTGAATATATAACATCATGTGGCAGTGGAGAGCTTTTTTCCTCTCAGAGAATAAAAGAGCTAGAGAAAGGAAGATGTTTGGGTAAAGGACAAGAGAAGCAGTTGACTCACCTTCTCTATTATCCAGTTGTTAAGATCCAATTATTGAGAGATGCCTCTGCCTGAATTAAAGTGCAAACAAGACCATATGCCAAAGTCAGTAGTGCAGATTTTATTAACAATAAATGTGAGGTATCTATTTCTAAAATAGAAAGAGATAGGAAAAAGAAAGAAGGAGGGAGAGGACGAAAGTGAGAAAGAGGTTAAGCAGAAAGATATCACCACCGCCTGTGGATCCAGATGAAATCTGAAATCTCTTTGGTCCTCTTTATCCTGGGCTTCTCAGTGGTGAGGGTCCCAAAGTAATTCAAAAATTTTCACAATTTATACATTTGTACTCCCTTTCTAGTATTCTCTTCTTTGAGTCTGTGAGTTATGGTTTCCCCCTGGTGGACCCTGTCAGAGCTGATTGGCAGGTGCTGAGATGTCTTTCTTTGTGGATTCGTTGCAGTGATACATTTTTCTCCCCTTGTCTTGCTTACCTCTCTTTAGGCCTTACATATTTGGACAATAAATAGTACCACCTTTATCACATCTCAAGTTCCCATCAGGTGGCTTAATTTACGGTCCAAATTCCAGGAATCCACAGAGGCATATTTCAGGGGGTTTGGTAGTCACACATGAGTAGTTTCTTTACACATTTTGTCATATTGGGTAAAGTCCTTTAGAAGGTCTTAACGGTGTTTGAGACAAATGAGATCTTTATGTCTCTTACACAAGTACTCTAATTTAAAAAAATTGAGAATTGAGATCAGTTTTTATTATAACATGCAAAATATATATTTTGTTTACACAAACTACATCCTAACCTATTACTGTGCCATACTGAGTGAACTATCTTTTGTAGCTCTGTTAATACAGGAAGGTCTTTCAGGCTGTTACTGAACCTTGCTAAGAAATAATAGCCAACATAAACTAATATAACGGATCTATGGCAAAAGGAGAAAAACTTAACTATACCTATCAAATATATCAATGTTTTGCAGTATTGTTTGTTACAAATGTCAAGTAAAAATTAATAAATGCTATAAATTCTGCATCATGATGGCATTTATTTGGTACTTGTCAGTAGATAAGGAAATTGATTTTTGTAAGTATGAAATGACAGTGTCCACTATGGCAGCTCATATTTGAACTTGAAGGAACCCATAATGAATGCCATTTATTTATTTTTTCATAGTTTTCACATTTATAAATGTAGTGTTGAGGTAATGAAACATAATAGGAACTGTGTGATATGTCTACCCACAGATACCAAATTTGCTGTTTTGACAGATCATATATTTTGTATTTCACTGTAATAAAACTATTAGTTCTCTAAAGTACTGCTATTTCAAAGAAAGTTAGGAATGTTCAACACATCATATTTCCATGAATGTCTATGAGATGCATACTGAAAATAATGATCTTATGTAACATCACAGTATTACCCTGTAGTCTCGTTCTTGGCTTTTCACATCTCTTCTTAAAAATATGAGCAATAAGTGCTAGAAGGTAAGACAAAAGATATTAAAAGAAAAAATATGATTAAATAGTTCTATGAAGTCTGACAAAATTAGTCTAAATCCATTGTTCATCAACATATGCAAAAGAGGATAATACCCAAACTCTTCTCTGAACAATGTCATTAGAACAGTATTTCTTAGCAGAATTCTACAAATGCAGAAAAAAAATAGTCAAACTGCAACATATACATAATAAATAATTATTACTTACTTCGCTTTATTAGACTTTTTTTTTCCTAGTAACGTGTAAATAGTTACATCTAAGTCTACTAGTAGTATTTTTGGAACTAGTATAAAGAAGTATATTTTCATGGAATACACTATTTTTTCAAGAAAATACGAAGGAAAATCTTCATGACTAAGAGAAAACATCATGCTTTTCTTGTATTTCCCCTGCCATTGCTGAATTATGGGCGAGATCCTTGGGTGCTGATCTTTAAGCTGTGTTTGTAGAAAAGATTTAATCAAGATCTGTCCAGTAACAGTATGTCCAGTTTATATCTTGCTTCCTTTAGAGAACATTACATTTCAGGAAAAGAAGTTTGAATACAGAGACCCAAACACATGCGTAGTATGTAAGGCGACTGACACAATTGAGGTGTCCTAAATACAAGGGGCGAAAATTTATCTTTATCCCAAAAGGTGATTTTTATGATGCTCAAGCAAACAGAGCTCACAAACACCTAATCCAAACTAAGGCAAAGTATCACATAGTTTTCAACTATTTTTAGATGTGACCGTATTATTTCTGAAAGTATTAGTAGCATTACTTTCATATAAATGAATGAATAGATTTATAGTGCTCAAATAAAGCAAAAATCAGTGTGCATCATGATGGCAGAATCAGGTCTTACATGATCAATCCAGATGGACTGAAACTTTGGAAAAACGGCTAATTATTAGGCATCTTTCCTCCTTTTGTATTCTGAATTGTAACATTAGGGATGCTATTAGACATTTATAATGCATCTCTCATCAAATATGTTATTTTCATTTTAGCAGATTGTGCTCTTTTTTTACATTATGTGATTATTTAGATGTTTATTTGGCACCTCCATTGCAATGGAAATATGCTTAGAGCTATATTGAATGACTTTGGTATTGATGCCTCTAGTTTTAGCTTTCATGTTTTTCAGATTCTGTCCTGCCTAGAGGTGTAGTTCTGAGATCATATTAAGTGCCAGTAAGCTCTCTTCAGAGAGTGGGTAGGCAAAACAAATTCCTTTCCTGCTGAAGACCAAGGATAACGAGTACAACTTTCAGGCCCAAAAGCATAAACAACGGTGGACTGAAGAGAGAAACAAGAAAGATGAGACCTCACAACCTGAAGCTGTAATTGGACAATTAAACCCCAATGTGCAAATGGACCAAAACTTATAAAAGTGTGAGATCTCATGACCGGTTATCCATTTTGTGACCATTTTAAGTCCACCTTGAGTGTGGCCCTGGACAGGCTCTTGTCCTGCTCAAGGTGTACCCTTAAAGGCCTTTCAATAAATATCTACTTTATTCTCTAGCTCTGTTCAGTCTCTGTTGCAGGCATCACTATCTTTGCTGATTATTTTACTGAATCTTTTAAACTTTTTTAGATTTTTATGTACAATATGGGTAAAACAATTTGAGAAAATTCTTACTCTGTTGAAAACAGAGATGAGGATTTAACAATTTTATCAAGCTATTTTGTGCAGTCAGTTTCACCTGTCTTCCCAGTCAGGAAGTGTCTTGATGATGGTTCAGGATAAAGAATTGAGCCAAATGTAAAGATTCTCTTCTTCTTAGACACCACTTTTGCAGGAAAATATTCAACATTGCCTTTCATATTTTAGGTTCTTTTATCAAAACCAAAAAATCACAATTTTGAAAAAAAAAAAAAAGTAAAGGAAAAAAAAATTCAAATAGCATTGCATTAGCAACCCAAAGTCCTATCGAAACTTATTTGTGTGAATTTTGCCTGATTTCTGGGTATATCCACCTCTACCACTTAATCCTGGAACCTCATCTCTCTTTTTCTGATATTGCTCCTTAAACCAGCATAAAACATACCTTAGTATAGCACAGCATATAACAGAACATAACCTCTTCTGCTACATAACTTCTTATCCAGAGCTTTGCTAGAAGGTGCTATGCCTTCATTGGAGCAGTGACACTTTGATAAAGCACTAGGGCAATACATCATCAAGGAGCTACATAGGTTGATGTATTAGTGTAATATATCAAAATGCCACTGCTCTTGAGAGGTTTGATCCTGCTTCTGTTGAAGTCTGCAGATTATTGGCGCTGAATAAAATGAAAAGAAGGATCAGGACCATAAGCGTACAAGATGATTTTTACATTATGTTTCCATCTTTTCAAAACATTTTGAACTGCCTTATTTAGTATCTTAATTTTGCATTTTAGCCGAGGATTTTATTATATGACTTAAGAAAGGCATAGTAGACTATAAAATCTGTATTTGTGCCCCTGCCCCCCCCCCCCCCCCCCCATATAATCACTGCAGATTTATAGGATAATAAAAGGAAAGGATTTTGAGTTTGTGTGGCTTGCACTGTGAGATTCAGAGTTTGTTGCAGTGGGAATAAAACCTCAGGCAGTGGCAATGTAAAAAGTATTTGTTGGAAATGCCCTAACAATCTGAGACTATAACAACAGCAGTAATGTCATAGGCCCAAAATCACATACATCAGCATACATCCTACCCCTGGCAATGCCTAAATGCCCCTTTCTTAAACAAGAGTGGAAAAAAACCCTAAAACGCCTCAAAACATGCATGTTGTTCTACCTGGTGTTTGGCACACTCAAGGTCTTTTCTACCCTCTTTACCCCTTTCATGCTCAGCCTCACAAAATACTTTCTACCTACCTTTTTATAACCACCTGAGACCTACCAAAGCCCTCTGAGGCAGCTCATAGCATTGAGATGAATGGGAAATCAAAATTATTGCTGTTGCTTATTGATAGAAAATTAACTTCATAAACTTTTCTGCCATTCCTAAATCATCTTTCCCTGGGCATAGAACTCTAAAAACTAGTTGTCAAATATGTTTGCATCATGAGATTTCCTAATATTGAGTTCTGGAACTGCCTTCTTCCTATAAAGAAAGAGAAAAGGGATTATCTTTCTGAGGACTGAATATGAGGCTCAAGGTCTTTCAAGTGTAATTACACAGTCCTTAGTGTCATAAAAAGTTCCACATATTTGCAAACATATTTTTCTACTTCTGGATTGTTTTGCAATAGTTTCTAGCAAGTCAAATTCATGCACCCTAATCAGCAGAATTTGAAGGCTGCCTGTGATTTAAGTCCTTGCCAAGGCATTGAGCTATATTTCTAATGCAACTTTTTAAATAAGAGACGTATTATTTAAAACATCAGAATATTAAAAAATATTTTTAAAATTTCTATTTAAATACAAAATATTTAAAAATATTATGCATGAGGCATAGTAATAAATACATCTCTTAATATACAATATAATTATGTTGTATATAAGAAGCCATGGCACATGACTCACCTCTGGTATGCTTTGTGCATCTCTCCAGTAAGGAGTCATAAAACAGCATAAGTACAGACAGTAAGAGACATAAATAAGACAGCAGTTATCTGCTAAACAATACTGTATAACTTATTTCAGGACTTCATTATTTTTTTCTAGTTTATATAGAAATGAAAGCAAAATTTTGCAAAAGGTTCCTCTGTTAGGGTTTTGAAACCTGGAAGATACTATGACACTATGAAAATCCTTACATTGGAATATATTAACACATGAAGTTTGGTGCTTTCAGTTTTTGTTCTGTAGCAGTAAATTTCTCTAAATAGTCTGATTGCCATAGACATTTATGCCAAAGGAAAAATAAACATGGAAATATGAAACCTACTGATGTGAAATTCAGAGAAATTTTACACTTTTATTTGTAAGTGTTCCATTTGATCTTTAGTCTTCAAAACAAATCCTTGAAAATAGCCAGATATAAATAGAGGGAACATTTATTAACCAGTTTTTGAGAAATCATTGTCTTAATTTTTGGTTTCTGGGGTACTTTCAAATATCAAAGTTTAGCTTTTGCTTTTTTTAATGACAAACTGCAATAAATATGCTTTAATATGCGGTTTTTGGGGTGGTTTTTTTTGTTTGTGTTTTTTTGTTTGTTTGTTTTTGTTTTGTTTTGGTTTGGTTTTTTTTGTTTTTTTTTTTTTTTTTGAGACAAACTAAAGAAAAATTAATTCACCTTTATAAAGCAGTCAACTTTTTTCCTCTTTGGATATTGACACTGTAGAACTGAAAAAAATCTTTTCCCTAAGTTTGTTTGGATACAATTAACAAAATCAATTAATATAGGGTTACTTGATCATTTCAATATTTGAGTCACAACATTCTCCAAATAATGTAAAGGGGAACTCCGGTTTATGGGAAGATTCAATGCATATAACAGTTCATTCTTCTTTATAAACCAAATAGGAGCAATAACAATGATGGAAAAAGGAAATACTGCATTACAACCTCATGGTGCTGGTTACTTCCATAATGAGTCTCTTGAAGACTATTTATCAATGGAATATTATAGTAAAAAATTAAGACAGAGAGAAAGTTGACTTACTGCCAAGAAGTTGCAAGAGGTTGTAAAAACCTGTCGAACAAAAACAAAACTTATAAGCAGATGTAGTTAAATCTGTAGATAAACTGTAGGTTATCCTCTCCAAATTAATTGATGTAGTCACTCAAGGATTGTTATCAGTGTAGGTGCATCATTAAAATCTGAATATAGGATAAAATAATGGGTTTCTTAGCCCTAAATATCAGTTTTAACAGGCAAAATCTACAGCCAACAAACAAAACCAGTAGAAATTACAAGATGCAGAGACATTTACACAGAGACCTGGAGAGTAGCAAAACCTCCTGAAATGAAAAACAAACTCAGCACTGCAGGAGAAATAGGCAACACACAGCAATGATGCTACCTAAGTAAAAGACTCACACAAGCTCTTTCTGCACTGTCTCTCGATAGTAGAATGTCAAAAGAGTAACCACCACAAAGGAAATCCATAAGGAAAAGAAAATGTCTACAGAGTGGTACATTTAATCATTGTGGAGAGGAGTAGAGGGACTAGGGAAGTTTTGCAATTTTTAACAAAGACCTAGAGAAAAGAGATTCTCAAAAACTCTGCATCCATGCTAGTAGTTTTAATGTATGACCTGTAGCAATTAGCTGAAATTTTTAATATATTTAAATAAGAGTTTTTTATTATATCAAGTGAGAGATTTTTTTAGGGCTAAGTGGCTTTTGATCTAGCACTGAAGTCGGCGAGTTTTACCATTGTTAGCAGTGAAAATACAGTACAGCCACAATAAATACCTTTGAGTAACCTAAAGTCTTATGGTCTACTCTGAGTTTAAAAATGATCAAATAGAATTTTAATGGGAATAATTAAAGAGAAGTTTATACCAGACTACATAGATGTATATGTATATGTATATACTACTATATAACTAATGGACAGGGTTTCTTTCTGAAAACTTTATATTAATTTAATATGAATTTATGTAGCATAGGGATGAATTTGTGCATTTGGTCTAATATAATTTATAACAACTTTACAGTTAGGTATCAGAACTTAGTCGTTATGTAATGTAGATCCTCAACTGTATTTTGGGCTAGGAAAAACATAATGCGTTATTTGTTTCCGGTTTTTCAATTTGAGTCAATAAACTTCCTGTCTGATATCAGTATCTATTCCTCAGTTTAACTGAAAAAATAGAATCATGAAACAACTTAGAGTATTTCTTTATTCAGAGAGGCATGCTCAGTAATCAGATCCAAAACATAGCCACACGCTAGCCACCATGTAGAAAATTAACTCTATCACAGCCAAACCTAGCACATTCAATGAGCAGATCTGTCAGAAATGGTAAATGAATTAACTATTTCAGTGCAATGATACTGCACTGGGATCCATGCAGAAGACCTTGTATTTAAGGAGTCAATGAACTTGATCACTCTATAAATACTCTGTTAGGGCTGTTCTTACTAACACAATTGTTAACTTATAATATCTTTGGTAAGAGTCAGCTGCACATGGATCAAGGGGTGTAATTTATTGGTCCTGACTGGGAAACCATTGTTCATAAAACTTGCTGATGCTACTGCCTTTAACCACAGTGATTAGTCCCAGTCCTGTGCCATGCTGCACATTCAGTATGGCCTTTTGCTGCACACATCACTTGGCCTCAGGAAAACCTCAGACAGCTTTTTGGAAAAAAGGTGCCTGTAGACAGTTCCCACTTGTTACTGGCAATTATGCCATCTGTGTGGCCTTTCCTTTATCTAAAAATAAGACTAGCCTTTAGGAACGGAATTTTTTCCTTTCAAGAAAATTTTATAATAGCTGGAGTAACCAAAAAGAAAGACCTTTTCTCCATGCACCCATTCTGTACAGCATGCCATTAGAACACGTATTTAGGGTGCATCCAGAGTGGCATAAAAGTGGCATCTTTTTGGAAGAAATATTACCTTGCTATCTATATTTCTCCTTTCATTGTATCTTATTAAAACGGCTGTTTTATGACACCATTGTTGTTAGAACTTTCTTATCAGGATCCAGAAAGAACCCTGCACCATACCTCTCCCTTCCTTCCCATCCCCTCTGCAGAGCTCTGCAGAGCTCCTCTTCCCAATAGAAGCAAAAATAAAATCATAAATATCATTCAAGATTCTTTTTAAGAATAAGTCACATACTACTTTATGATAATACTGCTTGTAGACTAACAGTTCATCAAATGTTATAATCTTCATAATACTGCTTGAAAGTATTCTGCAAGACATCTTTCTAGTCATAGCTGATAATGGTTAGGAACCATTTCTTTTCTCCTCAAAAAAGCCTTTTCATGTACCTGTGACCAAAAACCAGGAAATAAACTCTTCAACTGGTTCATTAGGTTAGAAAGCTGACATTAGTTTATTGCAGCACTGGGTGCATGGGAATCATTCCACCTAATTTGCACACCCAGCAGCCTAAAAAAACCAGGTTATGTTCATGAAACTAATAAATATTCATTACATTCTCTGAATGCATACGTATATGCTAATGATTTCTGTAGACTTTTTTGGGTATGAGTAGGCCTTATAAGTAGGGGTTACAATTTGGGGAACATTCCTCTTCCTCAATTTTTTTTCTTTTGGTACCGGATCTTCTAATGAATCTTTTCTCCTGGAGAATATCCCAAATATGTCCCAGGTTATTAAATACTTATCATCTTTGGTCTGGCAGAAAATTTTTATTCTTAAAACTAATGCAGGCACTGGTGAAAGTACTGGCACCAATGTAAGGAGTTAACGGAAAATTACATTGATCTCTGGCATTTGTACTAAGCACGTTATGGTACAAAACTAAGCATTAATCACAGACATAGGGATCAAACACTACTGTGCTAAAGTTAAAAGAACTTTCCAATATCTTCCCCCAGTGCTGCATGGACATCTTTCTTTTAAAAGAAATACTACTTGTTTGGTAACATACTTTTCCTGTTATGCTTCTGACACATTAAAAAACCCCAAAACTGTCCCCATGTACATCTGGACTTTAAAAATTAAATTCTTCAAATTATGTCACTTTTAACTATCTTTTATCTGATAATCATGTATACACTTTTTTAAAGCAGCATACATTGAGTATATTTATCCTTAGCTTCTGTTAGGGGATATGCTCTGCAAAAAAATTTTGAGAGATTGGCATTGCTCAACCTTATGATGTTGATTTGAGATCTACATATCAGGAATGAATATCTGTTGCACCATAAAATGTTCCAACTGCACTTACTGAAAGGCTTTATCCTGCCTGAAGCAGTGTTCTGGGAACAAAGGATAGGATATTCAAACATGTCTTTAATATATGCTCTTGCAAGTGCTTGTCATAGTTATTTGTCTGAACAGAACTTGAAAAGGATGCTTCCAAAGTCATGATGGAGATATTTTTTCACAAATCAGTCACTATTGGAAAATGGTTTTTTTTTATGTAGCAGAGAAAATAGCAAATGGAAATGTCATATTTAAATACACTGATAAATTGTGAACACTGTGTGCTGGTTAATAAAAATGGATAATAAAAAACAATTAGTGACTGGTTGAAATTGACAACCATATTAACCAATTAAATATAGGGATACACCTCTAGGCTACACAGGGATAAAAATCAGGAGAATCCCGAGAAAATCTCTCCTTCTTCTAGGATTTGAGAAAGGTAACAGGAGAGGCGGGCTGGCCCCACTCGGCCGCAGCTCCGCCCTGGCGCGGCCCGGCCGGGCTCTGCCGCTGCTGCAGGCCTGGCGGGGCCGAGCCGGGCTCTGCCGCTGCTGCAGGCCTGGCGGGGCCGAGCCGGGCTCTGCCGCTGCTGCAGGCCTGGCGGGGCCGAGCCCTGCGGCTGCCAGCGGGGAAGGGGAAGCCAAGGCTGTTAACACTCAGCTGACCCTAAGGCCTGCCCCATGCCGCTGGCCGGGCCGAGGGAGATGTCCCCTGGGCCCCTGGGAGCAGTGACAAGCCCAGGCCGGGTTGGGCCCACCCCATGAGATCCTGGCCTCTATTCCTGAGCGCCCCCCATCCTGCAGCTTTGGCTTTGAAATCCTAGCTGACTCCACCCCGGTAGAGAGCTATCATGCCCTCTGTGGACCTGTGAGATGTTAACTCTTCCCTTGATGCATGAAACTTGCAAAACATTATCCAAGTGAGAGAACAGCCTGAGTGAACCATGAAAAGACACTGCATGAGACGGAAGTCAGTGAAGAGGGAGTAAAAGTACAAAGATGGAAGGAGATTGAGGAGTTGCCTAGTTTGGCTGGACTTCTCCTATGAGGCCATGGAGAATGGACTACAATTTCCTTGTAACATACAGAATGTTTTTTAGGGGGATGCAAAATTCTAGTCATAGGCGTGGACTGATATATCTGTGATACAATGGAGAATTTTGAGTGGAGGAAGATAAGAGATAAGGAGACACTCTCTGCCCCAAGGGAAGGGAGGACCTCTGTTCCATGGGATGAAGATGATTTGGGAGATAGAGGAGGAGAACCTTTGTTTTATACTAGAAGAGCCATCCTTAAACAGTACCCTTAAACGGTACCCTTAAATAAACTGATATGGCCCATGTGCAGCTTGGGAAAAAGCTGCTAATGGGAGGGGTTTCACCGTTTGCAGTTTGTGGGCGGCTGCAGATTCATGACATGGGAGCCACCAGAGAACTGTTTTCTTGTGGTGATGCCTCCATGGAAGTTCTAAGAGAGGGTCCTCTCCCTAGGAACTGATGAAAGACTATTTTAAAGTGATGAAACTGACTTAAAATCACAGATTATGTCTCTTACATTAGTGGAAAAGTGAACAGTTTGTGGGGAGGGAGAAGTGTTTTTGAAGGTTTCATTTTGATTCTCATTTTTTTCTTTCAGTGTGTGTTATTAAATCTATCTTTATACCCTCTAAGTTTGAGCCTGCTTTGCTTTTCTCCTAGTCCTGCCTCATGGTCGGAAAAGAGTAAATAATTCTAGTGGACATTCAAACCCCTACAAATTGGTGCATTGGCCAGGAAACAGAATTTGGCAAACGTGAAACCTTTACACACTGTAAATGCTTCCATATATGTTTCTCATGGTCAGCATGCTTTAATTAAACTGTGTATCACAAAGAATAAAGTTAAATAATATATGCTTGGAATTTAAAGCAAGAACTTTTAAACACTACAGAATAGCAATGACTACTGTTGATTTTTTTTCCCCCAGAATCTGTTTCTCACGCTTGTCACATAAACCCTTAAGACTTCTGAGATTCTTTATTGACCCTTCAGTATCATCTGCTTAACAATCCATCCAATCTCTCCTAAATAGACCCCCAGGAATTCAACTCACCTTTTTTATATATAGATCAAGTTAAAAAGTACAATGCTGGCTTTTAAGTACCTATAACACAGTCTGAAATTATTTCCATGCAAAGAAGAGAAAAACAGCTGAAAGTCCTAAATATCTTAATTCCTACATACAGAAATAATTTGTGTATCCAAAGAATTTAGCTCTACCTCAGCTGATCCAATAAGCACATTATAGTGACAATTCAAGATGTCAGTACAATGCTATTGTTTAGGGTTCTAAAATGCCTCACAAACAGTTTAAAAATATGTGATTCATAAAGCTTCTGTAATGTTAGATTCAGAACTGTCTACACTTAGACAGTATGTCTGATATTGTGAATATATTTGAATCCATCAATAAGCATGAAATCTGAAAACTTTGTATGTAATCTTATCAGAAGACTCTACATGAATAACATTGTTCTGAGTTCTGCAGCTAGTCTGAATTGTTTCCTGACTCAGCTAGTCTGAATTGTTTCCTGACTTTCAAGGGGGTTTTGTTTATTTGTTTGTTTTGACACATAATAACTTCTAAGCCTGTTTTTAGATTAAAAGAATAACAAGAACTAAAATGCTATATAATACTGTTTACACAAGAACACACAGCAAGTTACTAACCTAAATAAAATCATCAGCAACAAAAAAATCAATGAAAATTTACCTTGTATTTGTAATTGATTGGTGATAAACAATTTAGCTTCATAACTGCAATGTACAAATAATCTATTTGATTTACTATTCAATTTAAATGATGTAGCTAGGCATAAAATCTTGTTTGGAATATTGATGTTAGAATGAATTAAGTATAAGGTGAGGTAAAAAGACTGGCAAAATTTCTTCCTGTTTCTAAAAGCATTGTTAGTCTCTGATAGTACTTCTAGATTTTCAAAACCAAATTGAATATATGCATACACATTATTTCAGGGTGTTTGCACAATATAGTAAATTGCTGTGGTATACCCCTGGAGATGACAAAAATGGCAAACTGACAAAACAGACACTACAAGATTAACCTGATACATAAAAATTCTTATTCTGAAAAGCTGTAAAAGAGCCTGGGCAACTCTTTAAACCCAGTTATACCATTTCAGTAGTATCCACCATTAGGAAATACTGACCAATGATTCAATAACACAGAAGGGAAAATGGTCATTAATCTAAACCTAATTGGTTTTGTTTTCAGATTCTCATTTGACAAGCATAAGTGTAAGAAACTGAGATCCTTTGAGAGATGAAAAATTCACTTTCAGTTGTATGAGGTTTTGGCATTTAAGCATACTGACTTTTTAAAATTAGGTAATGTACCTTTATATCAATATGATGTTGCAATTGAAATCATGAGACCACAGTTCATTAATTTTAGAACATAAACCTGAATTACAAAACCTGATGATTCTAAAAGCAGAATGAGTTACCAAGTTAGTCTGTTTGATTCGGCATAATCCTATACTTGGTATTACTCATCCTTTGGGAAGTAGTAGTGGAAGTCAGTAGTGGAAATAGCATTTAGAGAGGCCTACAACATGTTGACATTACTTCCAGAAACAAACTCTGTATAAAATGTCTCTAGCTATAAAGATATTCTGTCTGTGAGAGTAAGTGCATGCATACATCTCGATGTGCACAGTCCTTTTGACAGGACCACTTTCCCCCAACATGAAAAATTACAGTACTCAGAAAATTTTTAAGTATTTTAAGACTTCCTCTGGAGTCAGTGGTTTTGAATCAGGCAACAGACATTGTGCTTTGGAAATACATTCTCCCTGATGATTTTTGAGGCTAACAAGTATATAAATAATATACCCTATGCAATTATTGCAGGTACTCTTCCTTTTTTTGCATGATGAGAAACTAAAAATCTAAATCAGGAGACATTCATTAACTTGCACAATAAGCTAAATTTACTACTTCAAGCTTTCACCTCTGCTGTCATTTCAAATGGTATCAGAATGAACTTAATTTCAAGAGGAAAGATGCATATAATGAAGGATTTCCTTCTTTTAGAAGTGATCATTAGTAACAATGTAGGGAGCTTCATCTCATTTAATGTTCTCCTATTTATAATTATGCCTGTGTATATCTTTTGAGCTATGAAGCAATTAGTTTTCATTGTGTCAGTTGTAATGATTCAAAATTGTTAAGTTCTTGACTCAGTCAGCGATGCATCACACATTCAAAATTTGTGAACAGTTGTGCTCAAATACGTAAGGTAATCCAAGCCCAGGATACCTGTACCATAATGCCCAGAATCCTAAATCTATAGTTATGCATGTTTTCATGTATATCTGTTTTTACCAGTTAAGTAACTGATAGAGTTACTTAGAATTATTATTATTAATAGAATTATTATTATAAAAGTGTGATCTCAGGACTATAGATGAGTTTTTGCCCCAAACTACTATTCCAATCTGAGATGGTGAAATATAATAGTCTGATAATACTCTAAGGCTTTTTAACTGAGGAAGATAAACTTCATAAATTATTTGCACACAGAAATAAATAAAAAACAGTACTTCAGTAATTTATCCAATTTCAACAGAATAAATGCAGGCCCTATCATGCAGTGATGCAGGTTGCCGCTAAAGAGCCTGTTGACTGTAATTCTTTGAATGACATAAGCTAATTGGTCTGATGAGGAAAGCAGATGCCTGGAATCATTGTTCAAATTCCATCGCAGCCAGTATATTTACTTTGACATTTCTATTTCTCTGACAGTAAAGATATTTGATACTGGAGTGCTATTGTATCCCTCTTTCAAAAATCTGTTAACTTTGGTTCATGAAAGGCTATGAATCTGAAGTAAGAGGGGTCCTAACAAGAATGGGAAAATATCGTTTTTAATATCCTTGTGGGTTTCAGCATGAAACTTCTTAAAATATTTAATGGAGGAAAACAAGATCTTATACATTAGATGCACATGTCCAGGTGCACATTAATGATGTCCATGGACATTGATATGGCTATTATTTCCAATAGACTTTGAGATTTACATATATATTTCACATATATAGTGAGCTAAAATTGATTGATTTTTTTCTAAGAATATTTTTTGCATGCAGAGTGTTGTTATATTTCCTTGTACCCAAGCAGACTTTTTTTTTTACAAAACATAGATAAAACACATTAAAGAAATTAATTTTTCTGTGTCTTTAAGGGAAACATCTGATTCTTCAATTTAGTAATTTTTTAACACAATGACTTTAACATTATGATGAATATGGTCTGGAGGAAGAGTGGCTGGAAAGTGATCCAATGGAAAAGGACCTCAAGGTGCTGGTTGACAGCTGGCTAAAGATGAACCAGTGTGTTCCCAGGTGGCCAAGAAAGTAAGTGTCATCCTGGACTGTGTCAGAAATAGTGTGGCCAGCAGGACCAGGGAAGTGATTCTTTCCCTGTACTCAGAACTGGTGACACCACACCTCAAATCCTGTGTCCAGTTCTGAGCCCCTCATCAGGAAGGACATTGAGGTACTGGAGAGAAGGGCAACAGAGCTAGTGAAGGATCTGGAGCTCATGTCATATTAGGAGCAGCTGAGAGAGCTGGGGTTGCTTAGCCTGGAGGAAGGGAGGCTCAGGGGAGACCTTCTCACTCTCTACAAATACCTGAAAGGAGGGTGTAGCCAGGTGGGGGTCGATCTTTTCGCACAGGTGACAAGTGACAGGAAGACAGAACATAGTCTTAAGCTGTACCAAGGCAAGTTTAGGTTGGATGTTAGGAAGAAATTCTTCACAGACAGGGTGATTAGACATTGGAATGGACTTTCCAGGCAGGTGGTAGAGTCACCATCCCTGGAGGTATTTAAGGAAAGACTGGACATAGCACTTAGTGCCATGGTCTAGTTGACGTGGTGGTGTTTGGTCTTTTCCCAACTTATTGGTTCTGTGATTCTGTAAATAGAGAATGGCTGCAAGAAATTTACTTATGAAGATATTGCTGTAGAAAAGATCAGTAAAACAAAATCTGAAAAGTAGAAGCTTACAAAGTGAGAAATATTTTAGAATAAAATATAAATATTTTCTCAACTGCAATAGTATAAATCCCAGAAGACAGCTGTAAAGATAGAATAGGAGATACAATTTAATTCCTCTTAAAAGTAATAGTCTGATAATACAACGATCCCAGAAGACGGTGCTCTGTAAGGATTAAAATAGACATGTCATATCTGGTAAAACTTGGAGGACTCTATTACTCTATGTCTTTGTGAAATATCTATTAATAAAAAAAACCAACAAAACCCCACAACATTAAATACTGTGCATCTGCTAAGCTATGCCAGCAAAATGATTCCTATGTGTACTCAAACCACACATCAGCAGTCAACTGGCAGAATAACAAGTGGGGATTTGTGCCAAGGAGATACGAGCAGATGTTTACTCTACGACAACTAACTGAGAAATTGAGCATAAAGATGAGGGAACTACATAATGTTTTTATTGATTTTTAAAGGGCATTTGGTAGAGTGCGGCAAAGGGATTATTTTGCGTCTTGGAGTATTAGTGTTACAAATCTAATAGCAATTACCCCTGATTTTATTAGAGTGCATAAAGCACAAAGAAAATGAACAACAGAAAACTGATTGTTTCTCCTTAGATATTAGTTTTCATATCATGTAATCAACCATATTTTGGTGCATCTGGGTAGATATCTTGAATAAAATTGCCAGGTTTGATCTGTGCTTTCTAGGCTGTAATGCCACAGTGGCTCAAGATCTCAGAGCCATGTCATCAAATCTTGAAGGGAGTTTAAGGTTTAGATTTCAGATTAGGAAAAGGTCAGGAAATACTGTCTGGACAAAATTAAGCTAGGTAGAGAAAACAGCAAATTTGAAGCCGAAACATATTAAATGCTTCAAGTTAAAATGACTACATCTAATAATGGTACAAGAAAACAAGAGCCTTGATTTAATTGACCCAGCAGTAGGGAGTCTGTAAGATATATCAGACCCATGACCTATGATGTAATAAAAAAGTTATGTTTGTCATGTGTTAGACCTTTGTATACCAGTCCTGGAGAGAAGGCATTTCAGTAAACTAAAAGCTAGATACAAGACTAAAAGCTAGATACAAAATGTATGTTTTGGGGCATTAAACCATGTAGCACCTAAAGAAGTCGTGCCTAAACCTATTAGGATGAGTAAAATTCAGTTCTTTGTACACTTAATAGAGATTCAGAAAACAAATATTATATTGGTTTTCACAGTTCTTTGTATTCAAGAAATTAGTGTGAGCCAGTATTGCAGAAAAATATGAACATTTTATTCTACTGTGAGGATACATGCAGCTTGGAATATGTGTGTGCATATTTTCCATATTATAAGAGTGTAGATGGGGTTGTAGATACAGGCTGCTAATGATGCAGGTTTTCAGCTCCTTTAGTCTCCTCAAACATCACCCATTACTGTTCATGACTGCCTCCCAGGCTCAAACCGCTGTATCTATGCTTAATTAAACACAGGTTCACTGGCATAGTCAGAGAGACATGTGAAATTCTCTTCTTTTTGAATTTTAGCAGATATTTGGCTAACAATAGGTAGTCTATTACAATAAATGTAAGCTAAATCCAAGGGAACAGGTGCAGCAAAGTGAGGTAAGTCTATAATCCAAACTGTTATAGTCTGCTGAAAATAGGACTTTATTTTCCAAATGCACACATGCAAAACTAAAAGCACTGCTTAAGGAATTAAATAATATTTTATCTGAAGAAAACAAAAAGACGAAAGCAAAAAGATCTTCTGAAATTTTTGCCAAAATAAAATGAGGAGGAATTAACCTAGGAGAAAAAAAAAATCCACAGATAAAAACAGGGAAAACATTTCTCACTTCTGAGGAAGTATATTGGGAATCAGAAGAGAAAGCGGAAATGGACTAACCAGCAACAAAACCTGCTCAGCACTTTTAGGTCTGAAGATGGGGGTAGGGAGTGGACAGAGAGGAAAATAAGAACAAAATATACAAGGTATGGTTTCAAAACAATAAAGATGTAGACCCTAAACTAAACAAATTATTGTTTCACTTTTCAGCAAGAATCTTGTTAGCTGATTGGAATGTATGATCCTTGTGGGTCCCTTCCAGCTCAGAATATTCAGTGGATCTGTACATCTATGACTAAGGATAATTCCACGTGATACCAATGGTGCACATGAAAGAAGAAAAAAAATCATCTGAACAAGCTTTGACACGAAGAATAGTTACAAGTGCTAGAAGTCTGAAGATAAAATGAAAGCACACACACTGAAACAAGGATGTGCTTACTGTAGGATTCATTCTTCTTGAGAGGGGCATAAGTATTTAAACTGAGGGGTGGGAAGCAAAGTGAGCATAAAGTGAAGGTGCATATATTTAAGATATAATTCAGAAAATTACATAAACCAAAACTAAAATAAACTAAATTTTTGCATTTTGAATGTTTACAGGTTACCAGCCTCTGAAGGCATGTCTGGAAATATTATTGGTTCTCACAAAGAAGTTATAATGTTTTAAAAAAGGGACCATTTGGTTGTAGCCCAAAACAGTAGTAAATGGCCCTTTGTTACCTTTCTTCCTAATGCTATGTCCCTAAGGTGAGAACTGTCATTAGAGAAAGCAGCTAATTTTTATAAGCAGAAATATTTCCTTTGTGCAAAGTTGCTATTAGTATTTAGACTTTTTAATGATACTGTATATTGCTTATATTTATATACGATGCAAATGACATTGTCAAACAATATTTACTAACAGAAAATTGTCTGAAGCAGAAGTCAGAATTTCCTAATTGCATTCTTGGCTTGTAGCCTTTTACTGCAACTTTGTAAGCTGTGAAGTGACTGTAATGCCTCCAGTGTAACATCCATGTATATTCCTCTTCCAGTTGAGATTAGTGTGTCTTGGTTTGGAAAGACAGGTTTCTGCCAAGGAAAGCTGGAGTTTCCCTTGGAATAGAGGATGTAAACCCCACACCCCCTCCAAATTATAATTTTGCATTTAAGGGCTTTCAGGGAAAGATTTGGGAATAGGAATAACAGTTCTTTACTAGGAATATTAACAATACAAATGTAGTAGAAAACAAAACCAACCAACCAACCAAACAAGCAAACAAACAAACAACAATCCTGGAAAACCCTGACAGAGTCAGAGGGAATAACCTGACACCTGGTTGGTCAGGGTGTTGGAAGCAGTCCACAGTAAGTCCTCCTGGAGTGTCAGATGTTGTTCTGTTGGAGTAGAGATGATCCTGAGAGAAAAGGGTCCAGTGATGGCAACAAGAGTCCAGTCTCCCTCCAGGAATCTGGTGGAACCAGACACCTTGTGTTCCTGCATCTCAGTTTTTACCTAGGTAGGAATGTTTGGCTCCCCCCACTGGGTGGAACATCTCACAATGGGATGATGTAGTGTGTTGTGTCCTTAAGACAGCCTTAATGGCCCATTAGCAGAAAATATTCCCCTGGAGGGAGGACAGGTGGTGAAAGAGATAAGAAACACTGCCCCACCTGGTTTTAACAGTTGTCCCATTATCAGAAGGCATTTGCCCCCATCTCCTCCCAGAGTTACAAGAGATAAAGAAAAACATCTCCCCAACTGCTTTCAACAAATGAAATAGAATACACATTTTTCGTTCCATAACCCAAGACATAGTGTGGTATTATTAGTCTTATTTTTGCATTTATTTAACTTTGGGTTTTTTCAGTTCAGGTACAGCAAGACAATATACAGTAATTGTACAAAAGAAAGGAAGGGAAATTGAGATACAGTATATTTCAGTTAAACTGATTCATCTTGAAAAATTCTAGAGGAAGAAACTTATGGCTGTGTGATTAATGGTACAGTAAAGCAAGTTATAACAATGTATTTATAGTTTTACAGTTACTGGAAAGCTGAATTATTTTTTGAGATTGAAAAGGAAAGCATTATTGAAATCATGTGACCCAATATCTTGCAATTATTATAAATGTATTTCTTTGTTTACACCAAATGTAGAAAATTTTAAAAGATATAAACTGATCCAGAAAACACAGAGTATAAAAAACAAGTTTAACAAATCATGTATTCAGTTTCTTTTTTTCGACTTTAATACACTATGTCTGTATTGAAATAACTATGAATATTGTTTTCTTTTTAATTTGCTGTTTCTTATAAACTAACTTCATTTACCAGCAATTGAATGAAGAAAGTTAAGGAAAATGCAAACACTAATGATTTTCCACAATAGAAATTGGTGTGATGTAGTATAAATTAAGCTCCTAGTACCACAAATACCTTTCATGACAAACCACACAAAAAAAAATATATAGTGTTGCCACCAGGTAATTGTGTTTGTTACTGGGGAAAAAAAAAAGGGAGAAAAAGCAAATATATACACACAACCACCACCAAGAGAAAACATTTTTAGTGTAAAATTTTCTCATACAGAAGTCCTGTTTCAAGTCATTGTGAAAAATTTTCATAGACTTTGAAGATTCTTCATCCTGTTTTTTGGCAATTAAACCTGTTCTTGAGACATCTGACCAAAATACTACAATTTTCAGAGAAAATAATTGTTTATACACATTTCTGACTAGGAAGACAAAGCAAGAGAGTATGAGTTTTCTGAATAACTCAATTGGAATATAAGTCTATTTTTTATCTTTTTTTTCCAGGAAGTCGTTGCCTTTCTATCTATCATTACTGAGTAGTGAACAGTATAGCTAAACTGATGGTTTAGAAAATAACTAAACATATAATACAAAAGATTGTGTTTACATCACTTTATGATTCTTTTGTGGAGGCCATAAAAACTGTACCAACTGGTGTAAAGAGAAGTTTATGTTCAGATCTCTGCCAAGAAAAATTGTGGATGGTGTTGTATGATGGTAACTACAGTGGATAAGAGAATAAGAAATTTTAAGGATAAAAGACGTAGAATAATTGGCAACTGTGGAAATTTTCAATACAGACAGTATGTGACAGGATTAAATATAATTTCCTCAAATAACAGTAATATTCTCTTTCCTGCTGTTTTGGGTGTAAGCAAAGCACTCTGATATTTCTATCTGTTTTAACACACTGCTGGAGAAAGGTAGCAGATGTCATGCCAGGGAATGTCACAAATCTGTCGATAGCAAAGACGCTACCTTCAAAGAAAGCTGTTTATATATCTTGCACCTCATAACACATTTATGTAATCAGTAGACAAACATGATTTTAATACAAACACAAATAGAAATATATAAATAAAAATGAAAGAAAAGGATAATTCAGTTGTAAACAATTCTTGCTTATTTCTGTGCAGATTTTTTTAATGTAGCACTTCCCTATAGTCTGGAGTTTTAACATTCTCAACAATAATGTCTTATTATCAGGGGATATGCTTATATGTTCTCAGCAGCTTTTTTCTTTGGTTTCTTTGTTTTTGTTTGTTTGTTTGTTTTTAAATTATGCAGGAAATGTCTAATGAGAATAGGAACTATGATTACTGCAATCTAAAATTCCAAACACCAGTGATATTATTTGAATAGAGAATAAAATGGGTTGTCTAAAAAATACAAATTGATTTAATATTGCCTTTAAGCAAATGTATTCCTGGGGGAAAAGGTTGAAAAGGAATGATTTTGGTACCTAAGAACTTAATCAATGTTGCAAATGGCAGCTTTTGATCAATTTGAAAAATTGCAAAGGTACCCAGTAGTATAGAAGAGATTCTGAATGACAAATGATTTGTCATTTAAACTGTCTATTAATTCTGTACCTGTTAGTAGAACAAATCTCTATGGTGATACTTTCTGAACTTGGTAAGGTGATGCAATATTTTGTTAGCACACATCAGTTTAACTGATTTTTGATGCAGTATTTGTACAGTGTAATAAGATAAATTAATACTTGGTTACTTGCTTTAAGAAGTACCTTTTGATTGAAACACTGAAATATGGCTCAAATTTTCCACAAAGAAACTATATCAAAGAATTGTTGAAAACATACATTTCCATTCATTTTCATTATTGCTATTAAGACCAGCAGTCCTGTAACTATGCAGATAACACAAACTCTCAAATACTTCAGTACTTTATCTGTATGTATATTATCTTGAGGGTCTGCATTCAAGGAGATCTCGGAAGTTTAATAAAGGAGTCATCCATACTCCTATGATAAAAATGTTTCTAATCAAGATGTGATACTGAAAAGATATTGTGTAAGAATGCAATGATCAAGAAGTTTTATGGGCTTGTTATACAACTATTTTAATTACAATTTCTTGCTAAGCAGTATAGTTCTTATTTATGACTTCAGTTTAAGTTAAGATTTTTATAAGGTGCATTTTTCTATGTGTACAGAGGAATTGTAATCCATGTTTTAATTATCTGTCAGGCACGTTATTTTTGTTCTGATCTATTCATTCCTTTGGTCTCCTAGTACTTAATTCAAGGGTGATTTCAATCATTATATCCTACCAGTTAGTTGGTACTAACTGTGTAATTATTTCCCCCTGCACAAAATGTGAACACATAAGGCTTTTTGTCTTTCTGTGAATCTAGTTCTATCACTAAACTTCTACACTCCGTAGAATAAAAGTAGTCCAAAGTCAATCTTGTCTGTGTCTCATGTTAAGTTTTATTTTTAAACAGGCAACTTATGAAAAATAATGTGGATTTTTTTTTTTTAAGCTTGCTCTTATTTCAATTGAAATCATTAATTTTTTACTTCTTGACCTTGGCATAATTCTGCATGAATTATCTGAGATAACCCCTGCAACCTCATTTTTACTGAATATCATAATATCATCAAAGTTCTAATGTTTCCGCAATCCTAAAAACCATTAAAAAAATAAATAAAAACAAACAAAAAAACCCAAACCAAAACAAAACAAACCAAAACAAACAAACAGAAACCCCCACCACTGAAAGGTAGATCTGAAAGGTAGATGGTAGACTTCTGGTAGATATGTTGGGTGAATAAATCTGGTTACCTGGAATTTGCAATACTCAAGAGGTTAATTAAAGCACATTAGAATTTCTCAATATACTGCAAGTTGAATAGAAGGCATAGTAGATTAACACTGATAAAACCTCATGAGTTGAATTAGGAATTACCTTACAATCATTAATGAATAAAGTTATGAGTGACTGAGCTTTGATTGCTTAGAGACTTCTGGTTTCATCTAATTAACAGCACAAGCCAATAAACAAGACACTTGTGCTCTGAAAGCTTGTTTTAAATCAGTATTAGGACAATGTTAAAAAATCTGACCTCTCTCATGTAGATAATATGAAAAGTCAGTATATATAGTCTCTTTTTATGAACTAGACATTTATAAATATTCTTATAAATGCAGAAAAACTTATATAAATTTATTATGGAAAATATTTAGAAGAAATGTTATTCTGTAAGTGTTCTAATATTTTATCCCATATTTTAAAAGTATCTCATCAGGACTGTAGTTCTGAAAAACAAGAAATGCCAGTGGGAAGGAAGCAAAATTTTAAATATCTAGCATTAAATTTATGTTGTTCTTCACCTTTCCATCTCTCCAACTTGTGTTGGTTTCAAGAAAATTTTTAGACAGTCAAGGTGCCTCACAGTTAGGGAATGTACATGAAACTGTTTAAAAATTTACCCTAAAGCCTACTGCTCTATTTCCATTTATGCCTAAACTGACACTACAGAGTACCTGAAAAAGTTTCAGAGCAAAGTTTTCAAAATCACCTAAGAAACACATTAGCTTGATTTTGACCTTCAAACCCATTAACTATGTTTATTTTTCATACTTCTAAATCACTTTTATGGACATTCAACAAGGTTATGTACAGTTCACTTTTTATTAATTCCAGGATCAATAATAAAGTGGTGAAAATTTATATCTACATTGACAGAAATATAATTCCTAATCTTAAAATAATCCAATTAATGATTATCTTGAGAACAAGGAAATTTTGTGCTATATCAGATTAAAATTGATCCACATATGTCCACATGATGGACCAAAATTCAAGTCAAGAAAAAGGAAAATAAGTCAGAATGCAAACTGAATGGACTTGAGGGTAGTGAATACAAGAGCTTCAATTTTTAAATATTTTTGACTTATCTACCTTGAAGACATACAATAGTTGAGAATGGAAGCACACTTCCCTAGATTTAGAGTACAGAAAATATCTCTAGGCATGACAGCAAAGAGAAAATAAAGCTTTGCTACAGAACTTTAAATTTGTGGGTTTGTCTGTGAAAAGCCTACTAAAAAAATTGTGAATTACTCTGGATTCTGAAGAAATACATGCCTACCTCTAAATTCTGGAAGTTTTCCATTTAAATTACCTTTGATTATGGCATTATTACACCAGCTGGTAAGAAAAAGTTAACAGAAATCAGATTGCTAAACTCTTCCTCACAGGCTTAAGCTTAAATCAGTGACACCGTATCACATCTGGATGCAGCAGTGTGAGATGTTTCAATTTTGAGTAGCTGAAAAAAATGTACTTGTCAGTATCTCTGGAGGAATACATCAGTGTCATACAGCTTTTGTAAATTTAGCAAGCACAACATGACAAGGAAGAAAAGGCACTCAATAATGGCATGAATCCATAGTGAAAAGCACAGTGACCTGTGCCGAACCACAGTGTTAAAAGTATTTCTCCCCTTTTTTGTATGTACTTTGCTTTTTACAGGCTGAGAGTTATACATTCAGACCAAATAACAAAGTATAGATGCTGTATGAATATCTGTCTTTATCATTTAACAAGGAACTTATTCACTTAAATAAAAATTAATTAAAAAGAGATTTTTGCCTGACATAAAATCTTATTTCAATTTGTCTTATTCAAGTGAACTCAAACCAAGAAAAGTATCATGAACAGCAGAGATCCCCCTTTCAAGAGGGGAGAAAAACATCATGAGAATATCAAACATGATGCAATGGAGAAGAAAGAAGATAAGTCTGTTTCAGCTCCAGTCATTCTGGCAAAGGAGCTGTCAAATCTGATCACCTTGACCTCAATACTGAACATTATCAAGAACTACAGACATCAGTACTAACCACATGTCAACAGTAGCTCATAGCTAAATTGCTATTTTTTATTTTTTTTTTTAAGAATTGACAGCTTTGTATTTGTAGTAATAGTGATTCATGCTACATAAAAATCAAACATTATCATGAAGTGTGTTGTTAATGAATGGAATTAGTAAAGCGTCACTTTACAGCAGACACCTGTGTTACCAGTCTTCTAAACACTCTCATCACACTGACATCTAATTCACTGATATAGATAAATATCAATATAGATACAGATGATATAGAGATAGAGATAAAGAGAGACAGACTTAACTGCAACACAATTACTTGTGCTACTCAAGTGCTGAAATAGATGATTAAAAATTTGATCCATGAACCTAAATATTGACTCATCCTGGTAAAACCACATCTTTTCATCAGGGATAATATTGTTACATAGTTTTCTGATTAATGTTTAGAAGACTATTCTGTCAAATATACAAACATATTGAATTTTATAACAAAATAATTAGTATACAGCCAGTTTTGCTGCAATGTTCTCCAAGAAAAATAATCAGAAGGACAGGCTCATCAAAATATAAATTCCCCATAAATGTGAAAGGACAATAATCAGATACAATCTTCACTTCTATTCTAATTAAGAGTATGCTTTTTCCTCTGAATGACTGTTAAACAAAGAGCATTAGCTGAGAATGTAACAACATTCAGTTTCATTGAGTTTGCAGATGGCATCAAGTGACACAGAACAATTGATACTTTTTACTGCAGCTGCAAACCAGAGGGACCTGGACAAGATGGAGAAAGGATGGGCCACCAGAAACCTCATGAAATTCTTCAAGAACAAATGCCAGGTCTTGCTCTGGCCATGACATGGTCTGGGACCACACCATGGCAGAGAGGGCTCTAAGGGGATGCTGCTTGATAGCAGGTCAGGCATGAGCCAGCATTATGGCCTGGAAGCAAAAAGGCCAAGAGCAACCAGAGATGGGCTGGCATTGTCAGGAGGTGCAGAGGAACGATTATTCCCCTCTCCTCATTGGTCATTAGGCTGTCAGTTTTGTGACCCTCTACTCAATAAAGATACTGGTTTACTGGAGTATGTTCAGCCAGGAGCCACTAAGCTGGTGGTGGGGTGCAGCTGGTTCAACCTGGGGAACAGCTGAGTTTGAGGGAATGTAAAAGTAACACACCTTGCAGAAGGCAAAATGGAGTGATCTCATCAGTGGTCCATGACCACTGATAAGATACAGTGACCATAAGTTTAAAGAATAGACATCTTCTCTGCATATAGGAGAAGCATTTTTCCTCATGAAGCCAGGAACTAGAGCAGGTGGTTTGGGAAAGTGGTGCAGTCTCCATCCTTAGGAGTTTTTGAGACCTGATTGAATAAAACCCTGGGCAACCTGGTCTGATCTCACAACTGACCTGCTTTGAGCAAGAGGTAGGAGTAGAGTCCTTCTGAGGTTCCTTCGAAGTTGAATGATCATGGAAGGTCATGTTTCTGTGTGTGACATCAGAAAACTACAGAGAGGCTGAAGACTAACTCTGTGATAAAAGAAAAAGAAAAAAAATCCAGAGAAACTGAAACCCAAATGACTTATAGGACTTTGATAAAATTTATTTTAATTCCATTCTATTAGAAGTGAGATTAGATCAATGCCAATTACTATAGGAATAATGAGACCTCATATCCTCTATCTAAAAAATGTCATTATGAATTTATAATAGGAACAGTTCTTTCTATCAATTATACAATTCTCTTCAGCAAAAAAAAATGCAGACTAAGTTCTCTCTTAATTTTAAGTCCTTTATTTTTTAAACTTCTGGAGTGGTTCTTGCTGACTTTTGACAACAGCAAATGAAATGTTATGAGTTTTCCAACAATTCTGTTTAAAAGGTCATGTTGTGAGATGTCATCTTTTATTTTTTTACAGTGTTTTCTTGGTGTAAGGGGAGGTAAAAGTGAGACATGCCTTTCTCATTTTATTTTATAATTCTCAGCATAAAAGCTAATAAAACTAAAAAGAAACTGAGGTTATATGTGCATGTAAATACATATTTACATAGTGTATACATCTAAAAATTCAACCTTATGGAAAATCACAGCACTCAGGTGTTCTTAATATTTTTCATGGTTCTGTCTGTCGCAGAAATGTGTGTAAATACAAATATACATATGCAGACATAAACAGTCTCATATCTCCACTCAATATAATTATGGAAAACAATACCACCAGGTTAAGGCAAATTAAGTAGCATTTAATGCTGTATTCCACACCCTGTATTTAACAGTAGTAATGTGAACATTTTTTTTGTTTCCTATCTCACAAAATAAATTCTTTTCTTTTATTCATGTGCCCATGATGCAATGATTATGAAAAGATTATTAATATTTTATAAAACTCTACTATGATTAGTCTTCATTAGTCTTCATTTATCTGTTGTGAATTTAAATGAATTGTAGAAAATTTACATAAGAATCTACAGGTAAATATACTTATCTGTTTTGATACAATTAAATCATTTTGAAATCCAGATTAAAGTTTAGTAAAAAAAATAAAGTGGGGTTTGGTTGGTTTTTATTAATCCAAATTAATATTTATTACATTGAATTAATATATAATTACTAATAATCATTACAGCAGAATTGCAATGTCTCTTTAATTTGTTAATTATATACCTTTTAGGATAGTTCGTCTAAAGTGTTGCAAATATTTACTAAGTCCCATTATCAAAAACTTATTTAAGACTCACAAAAGCAGCCTGTTTGTTTCTCAAAGGAAAATGGAGAGCTGGAATAATATTTTCTCCATAAATGTCAACTAAGGGAAAAAAATCTAAGAGGGAGTTTAAATGTGTTGTATGTGCATTACACAACATCTTTTAAAAACAGGGCTACTATATCCCATATGCTAATAAATCAAGCATAAAATTAACTTATAATTATTTTTCATAAGGATGCAACAAAAATTAAACCCAAGATTATTGTATATCCAAGCATTGCTTTGAAAATATAGCATTTATTCATTTTATTGATAAATTATTAATAAATTATTAATAAAATAATATTTATTCTGCCTTTATCAATTGAAATAATAATTTCAGTTGAACAGCTGAAGTCACCATAGGTATAACAAGTGTCTTTCCATTTATTGAATCCTTGCAGTACATGAACTCTCCACTACTAATTTCTTTTCATTCTGGTAACAGTCACTAGTTTCTCTGAAGTTCCCATTTGAGACATTATTCACAGGAAAGGAAAAATCCCAGAGAGATACTTATAGCTATGTGACTCTAATTATATCCACACTTGTAACCAATATGAATAACATTCAATTTTGCTGTACTTTTCTGACATTCTGATATTTAAGATATATAAGAATCAATATGATAATATATAGTTGACTGAACTATGGATAAAATTTCCAAGTAACTCTGACACTGAGTTGGAAAAGAACAAAATAAATATTATTTTCTCTCTTTTTTTTTTTAAGTTGGTCTAATTGTATTAAACCACATCTTTAGAGAATTTTTAGTAATATTCTTAATATTTGCATTGGCATTAAGAAATGCAATTGGTATCTGCACTGAATCTTTAAAAAAATGTTTATAAATAGATTTCAGAGAACTCTACCTGGGCATAATTTTTGGATTCAGAATTGCGCAGCTTTTTAGTAGCTGTGAATGTCAAGTATGACAGCTGTCATAGAACTTCTAGATCATACAGGTGCAAAAAATGCCATAATCGGGTTTGAATGCCCAGTATAAGTTTGAGGAAGTAGAATATTGCTTATGCCTTTTTGGCATAGTTTAGAAAGCTTGTCAGATTTACTATTAACTAAATTGGGCTGAAATTCAGGTCAGTTCAAAAAATAAAGTCTTTTATAACCCCTGTTTTCAGAGTTTATGAATATAAATCATTCCAGCCTATGAAGGTATTAGGATTATTTGGAGAAAATATAGATAGCTAGGCATTTTACCCTATGATAAGCTATTATAAGTTGAGAGTTCTTTCGATTCTTTCGATAGCACAATAGAAAAGAGAAAAGAGAAAAGAGAAAAGAGAAAAGAGAAAAGAGAAGAGAAGAGAAGAGAAGAGAAGAGAAGAAAAGAAAAGAAAAGAAAAGAAAAGAAAAGAAAAGAAAAGAAAAGAAAAGAAAAGAAAAGAAAAGAAAAGAAAAGAAAAGAAAAGAAAAGAAAAGAAAAGAAAAGAAAAGAAAAGAAAAGAAAAGAAAAGAAAAGAAAAGAAAAGAAGGAGACTACTAGTTATCTCAGTCTGTCCGCAGAATGTCATGATTGCATAGGAAGGACTAATTGATCCATCCTGTATATGACACAAAGGGTGTAACCTCCCCTTTAAATTCTCGTATTTTACTGGTGATTTGGAAATTTAGAAAATCTCCTCCGGTAGAAGACCCCAAATCATACCTGTCTTGAGCAATTTAGCATCATTTGGCAAATATTTGAATATCAGATAATTACATTGCTTTTCACTGAAATAAAAATATATCTTCTTCCAAAGTCTACTGAAGATTTTCTGTTTAGAAGAGAAAAATGAAGTTCCAAAAGAGCCTGTAGATTTTGGTTGAAGAATTTGCCTCCAAAATGAATGTTCTTCTAATTCAAAGCAGGAATCTGAAGAACATCAATGATGATTGGCATGAGAAAATGGCTTCTTAGGATTTCCCAAGATTTTAAACCTGATATAAATAACTAACTATGAATTTAACTAGAATATTTGAGCAGAACAAATTTTTCAGATGGACACGGACACATCTCGAATGCACATCTGTCTGTCTGCTTTTGGGGACTCCTGCATATCTCCCATTCTTTACTGCCTTCCTACAAATGGAAATGTGAAAGATTCCATTCAAGCATAAAAAGAATATTAGAATAAAATATAATCAATAAAATAAAGTGGACTTGAAAGCATAAAAAATAAATTATATTTTTAAAAAATGTAAATGGAAATAATGTTTTCTAAATAGTCCATGTCAGCCCTTCTTCTATCCATGCTCCTAAGCTGTTCAAGAAAGTATCATTTGCATAAACTAAGAATAATTTTCTTATTTAACTCTTCAGTTCAATTACTCATTCTGACTGTGTTTTTAATGTGAACTCATTGAAGAATTTCCTAAGAGAAAACTAACACAAATTAAGATGCTGAACTATAGTTCACCAACAGAACTTAAAAACAAACAAACAAACAAACACCAAACCAGAAAAAAAAGAAAAATATGCTATTTAAAAGCAAAGACAAATTACTCTCTTTGCCACCACATTTTCTGGGTCTGACACAGCACTCAATCAGACCTCTTGGGGAAATTCAATAGATAGCAGCATACACATGAAGGTACAGCCATCAGGATGGATAACATTCTTCACTCTTTATGTGACTCACTCTGGTTCTGCAGAAGCATCTCTCATTATCTAAAGGTAGTATCTGGGTAGTGACTACTCATCAGCAAACTTACAAAAGAATGTAACAAAATTTGATTCATAATATTTAAAATAAGTATGTACATACCAGTCAACCCCCTGGATAATTCAGAAATGGCTTTAAATTTCATTATTTCCTTGTGAAAAATTAACATTAAATTAACAGATAGGATTTATTCCACAAAAATTATTTTCATTATTATCTAATTAAGTAAATGTAGCAACAAAACTGTATTGTCTCCAGTATATTTATACAGTAGGAGATGTAGCATAGTTACACATCAGGAGTTTCTAGATTTTGAGGAAAAAAACAATTCTCATTTTGCTTAAATAGAAATAAAAGCTGAACTAAGATTAAATTAGAAAAGAATATAATAGAATATTATACTTACAAATTTTACACAAAACATCTTTCCACTTAATGGAATGAATGCACTACAGAATCAATCTTGAATTTACTTTCTAAAAAGCTATGATTAAAGATTATGCAGCAAAAAATAAGGGTGAGATCTTCTCTGGATAAAATACACAAATATAAATTAACAGTAATAACTTGGTTTGTGACTCTTACTGATTTATGTTAAGCAGGTTATTCCAGCTGAAGGCCAGAACAGACATCTGGTCTATCTGATTTAAAACAACTACACTAATCAGCATAAACAGAATATTAAACAATGCATTCTTGAAAACTAAGGAATGTATCTAAATCTGTCTTATGTAAAGGAGGAGCAGAATGTCATGTCCTTTGCATAGGTTTCTTCTAAGTGTAATGAGGAAGCAATGGGTCACACCACCTGTGAGGCATCCTCTGTGTAATGTGTGAATCCAGGAATAAGAAAAATACAGAGGTGCCTGAAAGGGAGCCTGCATATTTTCTGATATTTCAAAATAATGTAGTCACATAGAAAACACTGCAATAAACTAGAATAGTAGATAGGATTTATTAATAGTTTCAGAGTAATCTCAGGCCCTTCATGAATGCACTGTTGTACCTGGAGTTGCTTCTACTTCAAAGAGAATATCAGAAGACTTGTAATTAGCTGAAAAACTATTTTCAGGAAAAAAGAATTTAAAATGGCCCTACTTATTTTTTAAGAATTAAAAGAAAGTGTCTGGTTGAGTTGTTATGTTTTAAATGTAATTTTATCAGTTCTTTTGTGATTAAATTGTATTCATTTATGATACTAAATTATCAGAGTTAGAAAGAGGATATCTGCAGAAGTTACAAAAGAGTAATAAAAATATCCTTGTAATTATTCATACAAAAATTTATTTTTATCCAGTTATGTTACAACACTGTACAGCATTTTAGGTTATCCATTTTACATTTAACATATATAATGTTGCAAATAATAAGGATGTTGACTTTGCTATGTTTTGCTATTTTATTTAGAAAACACATGTCCATTCTAGAAGAGGTCAATCTTTTAAAAACACCATTTCTTTCCTTTGACTTTTTTCTTTAGGTCCTCTTATGCCATAGTACATGTTCACAGCCCAAACCTATTTAGACTTCAACACATTATTTGAAAAGCACTACTCAAGTCTGTGTCTGTCCTCAGTATTACTCAAATTACTTGAAGATAAGACACACAGAAAATATTTCTCTAGGGAAATGAGATTTTGAAAACATACCATTCTTTGTTTTCATCTCTAGTATTAACAATTACTGGTCACTTAGACCTACTTGTAAATATGCATAAGTCTAATTCTTGAAATGTCACTGAAGATTGCTGACAAACATCTGAAAAGTTTGCAATCACCTTTTTAGTCTCCAAGAAATTTTAATTCCACAAGAACAAGACAATTTGCCCTAAAAGCCAGAAAACTCACTTCAGGAAAGAATGTATTATTCCTTTTCCTGGCTTAGTTTATGTAGTGGTACTTTAGTTCACAGTACCTTGGATGACTTCTAGTCAGCCATGCTCTTGTGGGGAGCTTTATTCTTAATTTGCCTTTTGAGCAAACTATCTTAGTAACAGCTTAGAAATGAACCCAACAGATATCTATTCGTTATTTATGCAAAGTGGAGCCAAAGAAAATGCTGGGAGAACTGTTTTAGATCAGAGTTGATAGCTCCCTAATGAGATCAGACAAGAAATAAAGCTCATTAACTGAATCAGGAATAATCAGGGTTTGCATTTCTGGGTAGTGTACTAGCATTACAAGGAGAAATGCTCTATCTCTTACATTAGCCAGGTACTCCATTTTATAAACTGAGAACAGCAACTTTCTTGAGTCTGTTGCAAGCAGATTTGTTTTTCAGAAACTTATATTTTTCAACTAACTTAAATCTTAACCTGCCTTTTAGCTCAAAAACTAGCACTTTAAATTTTCTGAGTGCCTAATAAAGTCCTAAAATGTACTGCAGATGGGCTAAAACTCACTTCTTTTAATAATGCCAAACAATTATTCTGGCATAACAGCAACCAGTCTCAATGCTGAGCCCTTTCTCTCAGCTTAGCTTAATAGATACTGAGAAAAAGTAGAAATGTAGTCCATGGGATCATCTATCCTTAAGATTAGTTTTGCTCAATATCAAATAGGATAAGCTTATGGGCAGGATCATTAATTCTTTACAGGAATTAAATAAGACTATATAATTGTTGCCATAACCCTATCTTCTCCTCCTGATTGTCTTCTTGTGTTCAATAATCTATCTAGAAATGTAATGCTGTAATACTTTACCACAGGTTGAAAAACTTAGTCACCCTATAAGATGTATAGGAACCCGGCATAGTGAGAGTAATGTATGTTTAACAAACTGTTATACCAGTACAGATTACTGTGATTATTTTTCCCCTGAGAAAATTTTCAAACCAAAACAATTATTCTTATTATCTTTTGCTAGTTTTAGCTAGAAGTTTGACCTTTCTGATTTTGTTACTTGGTGCTTGAGCAGCTTTTATACTATATTTTCTTCCCTACTCACCCCATTCCTTGTAAAAGTCCTTCATTTTTTACATTTTAAATTATCAGGAAGCTACTTGCTTGAGCTTCTTTCATCTTCATAAAGACTTGGCACGGTATTCTGCCTAGCAATTCCTTGAATAAGCTAAAGTCTGTACTCCACAAGTCCAGAGTTCTTATTCTCCAGACTACCTTTTCAATCTTCATGTTGATCTTGAACTCTGCCACCTTGCAATTGTAACTCAGCCATTTGTGGCCACACTTACAGTCATCTCATCCCTGCCTTTGAGCAGAGTCAAACAGACCATTTTCCCTGGTCAACCTCTAGCATTTACATTAAGGGATCATCACCAGATGCACCATAGCTGCATTGCAGTTAACCTCACAGGAAAGGTACATGCCAAAAAGAAAAGAAAATTAATTCCTTTGACCTTAAGCCTTTTGCTACTTATTTCTAAAAAGCATCATGTATTAAAAAAAAAAAAAAAAAAAAAGACCCCAAAACCTATTTCCTGGAGCAATGTCTCTCTGGTACACCTAGGAACATGGCTTCATACTTTTATTATGAAAAAAACAAATATATATATGTATATATATAAAAGAAATGGAGAAAAATATGAAACATTACATTTCCATCAGGTAAATGCAGATGAGGTTAGCATGCCTCATCATGTATCCAAGTATCAGTTGAGAGTCCCTCAATAGCCTGAATTATTTTCTAGATCTAGATGTATTCTTTACACTTTATCTTTTTTTGGCTTTGTGTGATTCCTAGAACCACTGGTTACATTTGGTATTCATACCAAAACTCATTAGTGAAGGATAATTTTTTTTCAAATTTAAGAATGAACAGTGATAAAGAAAATAAGTATTAATGTGTTCACTCATCAATTTTCACATTATATTTGTGCTAGGAGTCCATACTAATCTATACTTTCATTGTTACTCATTAGATTTAAGATTGTAGACTTTCTTTCTCAAATTGCCCAGAAAAGAGTATTCTAGATCAAAACCATGGTTTAGATTTTGTGGGGGTTTGGGGGGGGGGGGGGGGGGGGTGTTTTTGTTTGTTTGTGGTTTAGTTTGATTGTTGCTTGTTTGTTTGTTTTTAATATGGTGGCAATGAATGCTTTGTTTTTCAGCTAGTGAACCTTTTTTCCCCAACTACTTTTTGGATGTGAATATACTCTCTCTTTTTAAGGCTCCTCCATTTTTTTCTCTTTTTTGTATCTTTCTTTTTGGATAATTCTTTAAGTATTTTTTTTTCCTATCCCAGTTTTGATAAACTAAGTGATTTCTGTTTTGTAATTTAGTCTCCCTTAGCATCCTTGATTTTTACTTGAGTCTGTCAAGCAATGTTTCAGCACCTCTTAGAGTGCATTACAATCAGGCTGTTTTTAATAACCTTTCCACACTTACTTGACTTTTTTTTCCTAATTTGAAGTTTGGAGTGAAAATTTAGTCTTTAAAATACAAACATTGTCTTGTCTTCTCAGGCCATTTTTATTAGTTCAGTCAGTGTATCAATATCATAGGTCAACTGGTTTTTGTCAGGAAACTCTCCTTTATGGGTTGATCTTTTGGTTCACCTACTCTGAAGAAGTATTAGAATGATATGTCAATTATCTGGAGCTAAATACATCCTAGAAACGGATTCAAACAAAATGTTGAAAAAAATCAGTTTTTCATCTACTAATTCAATTACAAATTTAAATATTTTAAATCATTTCAATTTTATTTTTTTCTTCTGAAAATGTAACTTATTAAAATTCTTGCTAAGTCCTAGTTATGGAAGTATGTACTGAAGAAATGCACATACGAAAAATAATAAAATGAGTGTTGGGGTATGAGTATGTCTGTGTGCATATTTTAGGATAGGATATGCATAAGGAAGGTGATTTGTCTATTGAGGATTAGAAGTTACATTACTAATTTCCCTGTGGCTTTTGCAGGGTTTTGTTTTCTAATGCTACAAATGTTTTCTTTCTGATTCAATAATTATAATTATTATTTAATTTTTATCTTATTAATTCAAGTTTTACACCTCCTACATAAACCTAGTGAGGACTGGGGACTCATTACATCTGAATGTAAAACACAAACATACAAAACAGATGAACCTTATGTTGAAAATCGCTTGAAGAATTGTAAGATCTTAAGTTTCTTGTTATTATTTTAATTTAAAAACTAATAAAATCATTTAAGAAAACAAATAAACAAACAACCAAATAAAAGACTTGAAGACTCTTGAAGGCTTTTTTTTAAGAGAATCAGCTCTCACACTTCTTGACCTATTCAAGATATGCAAAATATCTTACAAAATATCTTATGCAAAATATGCATATCAAACATATGCAAAAATTAAAACCCAAAATAAACAAAAACTTATTATAGGTTACCCCTAAATTTAAGTCAAACTTTAAACTCAATCATGCTGTAGGTAAAGTTATCACTCTGTCTTTTGGAGAGAACTTCTATACTAAATGTAAAGAGTGGGGTTTTTTGGATTTTTTTTTTTGGGTGGGTTTTTTTTGTTTGTTTGTTTGGGGGGTTTTTTGGGTTTTTTTGTTTTTTTTTTTTTTTTTTTTTTGTGCAAAACACAAGAGTCTGTCACTGAGATTCTTTATAAATAATAGAGATGACCACAGCATCTCTTCTGGTGAGAGAGATAATTTCATGGATATGTTCTAATAAGAGACAAGTTGTTGAACATGGACTTTAGAAATTTTCTGTATACACACATGCTCAATTAGCATGAAATATTAAAGCATGCCTGTACTGGTTTAATCATTCAAGGACAATAGACAATATTTCATTGCCTAAGTAAAACAGATTTAATTGCTAAACAAGATTTCAAGGAACTAAACTTCATTTTAATCACAAACAAGCTGCAAGGCAATTTTCAATTACAGCAAGCTTTTTATTTTTATCCAGCTGTGTATCCCTGCTGATTCTTGAAATTACATGTAAATTGTCCAAGATTTTGAAGTGCTATACCTACTGAGGTTTCTATTTTGTCAGCTGATGAGGTATCTGTGATTAGAAACTCACTAAATTGGCATTTTTAAGACTCATTACTCCACCCTGTATATTTTTGGACTGGATGATTGAATATGAAGAAGGTTTTCTTGTCTCAAGGGACATCATTCTTCCTAATTAGGCTGTTGGTAGTGCAAATCGCTCACCTATCCTTCAACAACTTCAAAAGGTAATATAGAAACTAAGCTTAGAGAAGAGTCTATGGGGTATTGAAGAATCAGGTCAATAACTCTTGTCTTAAAAAAGTTTTAGATTAAATTCGCCCTGGACCAACTTGCATAATGAGGCTGCCTTTAAATTTTTACCATTATTCTATTAACTTTTCAGACCTTGGATGTAAAGATACACACCTGTCTGTACTATATTTAACTCAATGATTCATATTACTGAGCTATGTATTTTAGTGCAAAGAGTCTCTATTTGAACTCACAAGGTTGCCTCTTCTCCTATTAGCATCATGCATGACATTAACAGAAAAACAGAAGGTCCATTTTTATTCACAGCTAAAGTGTATATATAAATGCAAGTGAAATGGTTTTCAAATGACAGATCTTATAAATACATTGTGATAGAATAAGAGTTTCGTGTAGTAAAAAAGTCCTGTTTATCACAGCTATCAGAGCTATTCCCAAAGCTACCACAACTGCTGGAATATACCAGGCACAAGCTAGCTCCTTGTGAGAGAGGTGGGGGTGTGGGCATATGCCTGCTGGGCAAACACGAAGGAAAGAAATGAAGTCTTTTCAGACATGAAGTCTGAAAATACAACAAGTGAGTCAACAAAGATGTTAGACAGTGAGAGACTGAATGCTCAAGTGTTTTTAAAAACATAAAGATTTTTTCTCTGTGTGAATAGCACTGGAAAGAACACAGGTTTAAGCAAGGATTTTTTACCGTTGCTCTTTTTTCTGTAGTGTTGTTAGACAAAATGTAAAACTGCATAGGAACCTGTAATCCCTTGAAATAGGACTTTGAAAACGTGAACTCCACATTTTCCTGTAACATTGTCTCTACAGATTAAGTATTGTATAGAAGTATGGAGATTGGAATTAAAAAAAAGGATCATGCAACAACTTTGTACTAATTTAGTAAAGTAGCATGTTGCTAATGCAGTGTTGAATGTGTGCACATAAAAGAAGAGAAATTCTCTAGTAATTTTTAAGCAATGTAAGAGATCCTCATTGGGCTAGAAGCATTAATTTAGGTAGTAATCAAGAAACTACATTAGTCTTTACTAAGCTTAGAAAAGCATTATACTGAAACAAATCTTTGATAGATTTCTAATCATAAATACAAGTGTGTGACTATATTAGCACCTGGAGAGTGGTAACATCTCCCCCTTGGCTTGCACTGAACCTTACTGTCAGTGGAAAAAAAAAAAAAAAAAACCAAAAAAAAAAAACCCTCTTATGAATCAAAAGGGCAAAGTTGTGAAGCAGGAAATGTTATCCTTAGCTTCTTATCCTGAAATGCCAAACTTGTGGCCTGGCCTTTTGTTGCTTAAGAAGTTCTTTTCCTGCTTTGTCACAATAGATTAAATGGCTTTATGGCCCAAAGCTTGTCCCTTACACTCAGCTCAGCAGTTCTTAAAAGAATTGACTTTTTTTGCAGCAATCTGCATAGTAAATTTTGCTCTATTTTAGCCCCATTCCAAATTTCCCTGCTTTTAGGATTAAAAAAAATCTTTGTTTCAGCTAGATATTGGTATATATATTTGTTGCAGTATGTTTTATATTAGCTTTTTAGTGGTATAACTTATTCACCAGGTAAGGGCCAGAGCAGTCAGAAATATCATTATCCAACCACTGACAATGCTGGAAGTTCTGGCAACTTTGCAGCTTTGACACACTGTATCTGTTCCATGAATGGTAAGAGAATAACAAATCTGATTAATTCTGTATCTGAATCAAAATAATGACATGGTAGATACTAGACTTTGTGAGCCACAGATACAATATACACATAATGTAATAGACATATAATCCATCGGAAGAAAAAGTAACATAAGGAAGTACTCAGCAGCTTATTTGCATCAACAAATGCAGCCAACAAATTAGAACTGTCTCAGAGAAATGGATTTAGAAACTTGCTAGAAAGAATATTTTCTGTTCAAAGGCTGGGAGTTAAATAAAACTCATGAACTAAAATGTAGAATAAATCTTAATCTTACTAAAGCCCTTGTTTACTTAAGAAAAAAAAAAACAAAACAAAACAACAATAACAACAAAAAACCCGAAACCAAACCAAAGCAAAAAACAGTTAATGGAAAGTCATTATACAAATTTGAGCGGGGGAAAAGTAGATATTTTGACTCATTTTTTAAAATCAGCTTTTGTTCAATGCAGTCTGCCAAAAATGTCAAAAACATTGTAATGCAACAGTTTTCATTAGCAATGCCCAATGCAACTCAAATAACATCTGTAATAGCTACTTACAATAGGTGGCCTTTTATAAATGGCAGAAAAACAGGGTAAGGGGAATGCACACTCAGTATATTACCCCAGTGTCAGGAAATAAACAAAAACCAAGCACAAAGAGAAGCAGTACATTAGCTGTTTTCCAAAATGGAGAACAATGGAGCGTGAGAGGTCTTTTCTACTACCAAGGCACTTTGCTAAATGCCCTCTGGAAAGACATTTTCTTCTGAACTGTATTAGGTCAAAAATGGATTTGGAAGAAAATGGAAGAAGTTTCAAAGTGCTTCTGATATTTATTTATTTATTTATTTATTTATTTGTGTATTTATTTATTTAATTTCCACTTTTTAAGCTGGTGAAAGTGGATTGCTTTATGTGCTTGCCTCAGGCTTGATGATCTGACAGGAAGTCAAGATATTGAGACACATAACCCGCTAAAAGCCTTGATTAAAAAAAAAAAAAAAAAAAAAAGGTTGGTTTAAATTCCAAAAGTCCCAGCTCAGTTAACAGCTTTATATGTATGCATGCAAATATTAGAGCAATTTAAATGGAGATAAAACATCTAACTCTGCTACCCACTGCTTCCTAATGTATTATCACTTTACAGTCTTTTCCAAGTCTTGAGATTTTTATTAAGCAATTAAGTAATTTTATTAAGCTACTCACAGGCTGCAGATCAGATTATACTTTCTAGCTTTTTTTTTTGGTGGTGTTTTGTTTTTTTTCTCCCTTTTCATACTTCAGTACTGCTTTCCCTGTTACTCTTGAAAATGTGCCCCTTTGTGTTCACTTCTTATCTGCTGGGTTTTTTCCTTGATAACAATAAGAAGCATCCTTGGTACAGAGGGTCAAAACAAGGATATGAACAAATTTCAAAAGATGTTAACCCTCAGCTTGGACTCTTTTTGCACATGTCTAAAATTAATTTCATCCATCTGTAAAAGTAATACCACAGTATACTGTAATAAACTTGTAATTATCTTTTCTTAGTTCAGATTATATCACAGTGGAAGACCATTCAGCTTAATGTTGATATGAAATAACAACAAAACATAAAGGCCACATAGAGGGCTAAGAGCAATATTTCTAGCTTGTTCATGCTTGAAAGCCAGACATTGGTGTTCAGTTTAACCACTAGCAACCAATCTTCCATTCAGCCACACCTACCTAATCTTAAATATAGATCAAATAGACCTCTTCCCTTCTTCCATTCTTCTCCATTCTCCATTACAACCTAAAAGAAGAAAGAAGGAAAAAAAAAAGGTAATAGAAAATAATCCAGTAGACTTTTGAGACCAGTAAATCTAAATAAATGTGTATCTTGAAATGCGGAAATATTTAAACATTAACCAATTTATTCCTTTCGTGTGATAACAATCATCCCTCCTGTTTACTTTTGAGTGTTTTCTAGGGCACTCAACCATAAAACAAATTTTAACACGTCTTCAAATTATAGTACATGACTATAAGTTATTCAGCTCATATCCTGTTAAAATGACAGAATGGTACTGCTGCTGACATTATGGCTTAAGATGCCTTTAACTTTGCTACTGGAAAGTATAACATACTTTGTTATTTTATACAGTCTAGGAATATAGATTATAATAACAGTATTTTCTGAATCTCAAAAGATCTTATTGCCCAGCTGATCTGTCAGTGACTGTCACGTCCAGAAAAATAAGCTGAAGAAATTTCTAAAATGAAGATACCAGAAATAAGCAGATAAAAAACAATACTAGGGTTTTTTTTGTATTATAGTTTTGAATTTATACAATAAAAGTTTGCATATATAGACCTTATTTGCCTCTTGTAATTTGTGGGTTTTTTTCATATAGGAGGAATGTGTATTAGTTTTATAGTTATTTCACATGTGTGTGTTTTGTATGTATGGAGAAGGTTACTAACGTAAAAGAAAAAAGACTAGCGGTAGGATAGCTGACAAAAGTAAACAAAACTTATACTTAAAATTTTTAAGATTTTTAGGACTTCTTTTCAGCTAAATTGGGTCATTTTCCTGCTACTTTGTGCAAAAAGCATTTAGACTCAATGGGATAATAGACTGAGCAATTAAATACCACATCTGGTGGGCTTCTTGCACATTCTTTGACAGTCTTACAACCACATGAGAGACTGTATGTGTACACTCCCAGCTCTACGCAGACTTCATAGAATTAGAACAAAGTACAGGATTTCAATACCTATAAAAGGTCATCTATAACAACTAATTGATGCACTTATAGATCATTTTGGTCTTCAGCAAAGATCTAGCTGAGTCACATACAGGATGAAAATAGATATGCTTTATTTTAGTAATACAAGTAGGGCTTTTCACTCTAGTGTTGGCAAAACTGTAAAGTAGTGTTTTGTTTGTTTTGGATATAATATCAGAATTGTAAATTAATCTAAACTGAAAATATTAGTTTTCTGTATTAAATTAATCATAATTTTAACTTCCTTTCAGTGTGTATCTTGACAAGCTTTTCTAAAAGACTTCTACAATTTCTTCCCTAAGAAAATCCACGTAATGAAAGAGTAGCTGTTGCAGTTTATCTAAGATGGCAGGGGAGATATCTCACAATGCTTGAAGTTTTTCTGACTAGGTTAAAATTGTTTTTTGAGAGTAACACAAAAAATAGTGTTTAACAGTGGGCTTCTGTCTTTGCTGACATTCTTAGACATCTCATAAATCCTAAAGAGTTAATGGATATCCCATTATACACAATTGTTCTGGTTACCTATTTGCCTTAAAGCTACCTTATGCCTCATTTCTCTGAATTTTAGATACACACTGCAGATAGCTATTATTGTAGTGAAGTACTGTCCTAAGACCTACAAGAGAATCAGAGGATTATAATAAATGATAAAACTAAGAAATAAAGAAGATGCCTTTTCCTAAAAACCACATAAAAAGACCAGCATCAGAGATTGAGAAATGCAACTGTTGCAATTGTTTACCATTTTGAGTAGGTAATTATATCAGTGCAAAATTGGATGGATTGTCAAAATTTGGGAATCATAGCAATTCTGAAATAAAACTTGAATTTTTTTTGTTTTGTTTTTTTTTGATTTCCCCATGGATTGGGCATGAAATACAAGGTGACATATGATCCATATGCAGTGATATGTAGGAGGGACAACAACTGATCTGTTGGTGACCGTGGTAGTCCAAAACTGGAAAAGACTGAGAACAGCTTTACATATGGTGAGAAACTACTGAAAAAATCATATTCAGGTCTGACACATTTATCACTTGCACGATTTTCTTTACATTTCTTCTGAAAAGGAAAGAAATATATGAAATCCATTATGCTAAGTCTCAACACTGAGTGCAGACTGCAAAGATATTTGTGACACAGAACAGCAACCTGCAGAATATATAATTATGTGGTGTGAGTCTGCACAAGAACTACAGCTCTCAACTGTTATCTGCTCATGATAAATGATGTAATCCACTGAATGTAGAAAAATAATTCTGATTTGTAAGAGAATCCAAAATGTACTTTTCTGCCTTAGGTATGCATAAATTAGCTGGGCATGCTGGGGAAGCTACCACTTCTCCCTGACTCTCTGAAGAAAAAAACTCAAACCCCACATAGTTACATAGAGGTTTCCTCTATAAGACAAGTTTTAAAAAGATCTTCAAAATATTCTTCTATTCCCCTCACCCTCAAAAAAATCCCCAAACAAATAAGCTCCTTATTTGTTAAAACTGAATTTTTCATATTAGAAGTTGAGGGATCTTGTCATTAACCTGAAAACTGCAGACCAGGGTTGTATATGAAAATGAGTAAACTGGAAACTACCACGTTGAGTTCAGTTTCCCACATTAGACAGATAACACTTTTATCTGTGTTGTGATTTGATGTCAGCTGGGTGCCAGATCCCCAGTAAAGCCATTCTACAACTCCCCTCATCAGTTGGACAGGAGAGAGAAAATACAATGGAACTCTCATGGGTTGAGATAAGGAGAGGAAGAGACACTCAAAAATTATCATCATGGGATCACTTTTGGAAATTCCTTGAATTTTTTGCCAATCATATCAGAGTATGATAGTGGGCAGTAAACCCAAATCTTAATAATACCTTTCTCCCACTCCTCCCTGCTTCCCAGCCTAAATTTATTCCTGACTGTCTACCTCCTTCCCCTCAGTGGTGTCCAGAGATGGGAATGGGGGTTACATCAGATCATCACATATTTCTTCTGCCACTTCTTCCTCCTCAGAGGGATGACTCCTTTCCATGCTCCAGCCCAAGGTCCCTCCCCCAGGAGACAATCTTCCATGAGTTTTGTCAGTCTGAATCCTTCCCACAGGCTGTAGTTCTTCATGAACTGCTGCAACATGGATGTCTTCCATAAGGTACAGTCTTTCAGTGCTCCAGTGTGGGGTCATAGGTCCTGCCAGCAAACCTACTTCAGTGTGGACTCCTCTTTCCATAAGGCCATAGCTCCTGCCAAGAGCCTGCTCCAACATGGCCATGGACTTCCACTGAAGTCTCCTTCCTAAGCAGTTGCATCTGGGTGGAAGCAACATGCTTCTCAGGGACTGTGTCAGCAGTCACTGGTTGTGGTCTGAGGCAAGTGACCACCATTTGGACAGAGATCTAGAGCACTCAGCACTCACCTGAGCCATGGACCTACTTGCGGACTGCACACCCTCCCTACATGAACTGCTGAGCAACACCACACACAGTGTTCCTGCCCTGCTCACCATGCTCCCTGGAGATTTTTACATCTCCCACGCTGATTCCAGCTGCACCCACTCCTTGCCTGATCAGCCCTCAAGAGCTTCCAGCCCAGGCAAGTCTCTGGGTTGCTGCTGGGGTGAGCAGTTCCCCTAATCTCAGGGACCCTGCTGCACAGCTCGATATCACCCTCACCCCTGGACTTACCTCAGTCACCTTACTAAGAGACGGTTTTGGTCTTAGTACATTTAAATCTCTTGTAGTTCTTCTGGTTGTTTATTATTATTATTATTATTATTATTATTATTTTCCTTTTTAATTTCCTGAATTCTACTTGTGTTTGACTGCACCTGGACTTTGAGGATTTCTATGATGATCTATCTGCAATGATTCAATATTATTATGCTTGAGAATATCTAATTTCATGCCAGCTGCTGTATGCACACAGCTAGGACTGGCTTTTTTCCCCCCACTTTACTTCAGAGCATTGAATTTCATCTACTGCTTGACTGAGCAATTACTCCTGTGAGATCTTGCTCTAATTCTCCTCTGTTCATTTTATTTTTGTAGAGCCCCAAATACTTTATACTGGTAGCAAAGTTCACTATTCACAGCCATTGCAGATAGTTTATGAATTTCCACAGCAATTCTAATTCCATGACTGATTTGTAAGAGGTTCTGTTGGTGACCATCAGCCATTGCAAAAACTGATCCATACAGTTACCCTTTACTTACTGTATTTCACTGACATTTGCAATTTATTTGGCTATCTTTCTTTTTGCCCTATAACAACTTAAAGAAATTAACCAAAGTCTTTGAAGAAAGCTGTAATACCTGGATACTTGTATCAATTCATCAACTCCTTTGAAAAACTGCAAGAGATCTTTGAGGCACAATATACATATCTCTGACATGCTTACATGTTCATTTTTATTTTGTTACCACTGTTGGCACTTTTCTTGTTTCTGGTGAGGAGGATGATTCAGACAACATATTACACACAAAAACTCATTCAGGAGCTCTATATCTGATTTCTAGCATCCTATTATTTCTCACTGTATCAAACTGTTCTAAAGCTTTATCATGTCACTTCAGACCAATGTCTTATGAAGGTTTTGATGCAGGAATATACCTTAGGTTTTCCACAGTATATGTCAATACAAAAAATTAGACTAATTTTTTCTGCTATCATCTTGTCTTTTTTTTCAGTATGACTTTCACATGAAAAAAGACTGCAATTGTATTTCTCTCCATTGCTGGTTCTCTGAAAGACACTCATTTAATGATGCTTTTGAAATTCTTAGTATTTATTGACATTTATCATTATCTAGTACCCCTAACAAGTTCCTCAGTATTCCTCATTATATTCATCAATGTTCCCAAATATTTTCATCTTCCTGCCTTATCATGGATATGTATATAATATCTGAGTCACATTAAAAAAAAAGCATTTTTAACATTTGTTTTCCTTACATTGATGTTAAATTGGAATGTATCATGCAAACTTCAGAGAAGATTTTTCAGCCTACTATACAAATATCAGTCAGAATCAATAGATAGTGACTGATTTTTTTTTTATTTATTCCCTAACAGTCAACAGATTGAGATGACAAGTAAACTTTCTTTCACCAAAAGGACTTCTGCTATGCTAACCTAATGCAAATACTATTAGAAATTACAATGTTTATTGAGATAAAAATTAGTAGCTCTAGTCAAACGTATGTAAAATGGCAGTTTCCTTTTAATAATGACCTAAAGTATAGAGATATAGAGGTAAAATAAATAAAGTACATTGCATTGATAGGAGTATATTTGTACTGATGATTGCAAACCCTTCCAAACTGGGACAAATTGTAGTTGTCTGTTTATTGCAGTTTTAAGTGCACTTTGTGAGACAAAAGTACATAAGCTATGATCCTCAATGTTAATCTCTTTAGCTCTATAAAAGTTAATGGAGTAAAACATTAAGGCTATATTTCTAAAAGTCCACAGTAGCTGTGCAATTAAGGAAGGAGCTTAAGAAAAAAGATGCTGTTTAAAAATATAAGCAAGTCTCTGACAAAAGCAATTTCTATTAATCTAAAGTGTATAATTGCTGACATAAGTCTTTCTTATGAATGGACTATCATTAGTGTAAAAATTCCTTATTCTATTTAGCATAATTACTCAGTTAAAACTGGGATTCTCTTCTCATTAACTAGAGATTTGTTTAGGAAAAATATTATTTTATAGTACAGCAATAAAAATAACTGTTTTCAGCTAAAGATGCTGAAGAGAGAAATGTATCAAATACATAAAAAATGTTTATGATAAAAAGTACCAACCTGCTTCTTGATGCATGTTTCGCAAATAATAATGATCTTGTGATAGCAGAGAGAAAAATAATGGGTTTAAAAGTTACAATTCCTGTAAGTTCTTTCATTACATTTTCTGTTTGGTAGCTAATTGTGTGTGAAAAATCAGAGGTCACCCTGAAACAATCTTTCTAAGGCCAGTTTACTGAACTATGAATCATTACTATATATATTTTCTTTTTGTTATTGTTCAAAACAAATCAATTTGAAGTGTCTGCCTGAACTGAAGGTTCAGAATGATGAAAACAGAAATATAAAACATATTTTTCAAAGGCAAACAGTATTTGTTTCCAAGTTCTAACCAAAATAAATCTTGCTACACAGTATTTGTATGACATTATTTGAAACTCATTAGTAGAAACAAAGAGATGCAGTCTTAATGAAAGCATTAATTTCGATCAATATCTAAGAAACCTGCAGGTAGGTCTGACAGTCAGGTAGCACGACAAAAAATGAGATAGAAGAAGAAGAATTAAAAAGGCAATAAATGTTTGGAGAAGGCAAAATATATGGGGTAGTACATGTGTCTGGACAGGTACACAGGGAAAGGAAAATAAGATTGGTGAAGGCAAAGGAAAAAGGAATAGGAAAAATGAACTACGAGATACTGAGCCACAACCATATTGATTAAAGTAACAGACAGTTTTTTTATACTTTGTCTAGCAAACCAGTAATGTTGGTATTCTAATAAGCAGAGAGATGTTTGAATATTTAGACATTCGCAGTATTTCCACATATGTGAGTGTATACAATGTGTATGAATACACACAGGTACTGATCATCATACCCCTGGTTCCACGGGCAGTTAGTTACATGAAACAAAAGTGCATTGGAAAAGAAATCCAACCCAGAACAGTAGTGAGAGTAGAGTTATAATAATAAGATAGAAACAAAGGTAAATGCAGGTCTAAAATACAGGTTACAAAAGATAATACGTTAAAGAAATAAGGCTGGTTTTCAGTCTAAGGTTGGACTTGATAATCTTGGAGATCTTTTCCAACCTTAATGATTCTATGATTCTATAATCATGAAAATAATAAATCTCCCATATTATGTCAGATCAACCTGATATTTCATGACGCCTATTCATCCATAGTTTGTCATACTCTTCAATCTTACTCTATCTAGTGTTCACACTGTGTAGATCATTTGGGTGCTGTTCAATACTGTGAAGAGAAGCTGAGAAATATTCCCTTCCAGAAAGTAAATTACTAGGACTGAAGTTAATTTTCTTTTCATAACTGGAGTAGATTTTTTTAGAACTTCTACCCATCACTTCCTCAGAAGAAACTTCATAATGCTCAAATGAATGCAACAGCCAATTTTCTGCTCCTAGTCAGCAGTTTCACAGAGCTGTGGGATGACCTCTAAAGGAACTGAACTTTCTCTCCATCAGGACATTGATGTCACATAAGGTTTGTGTCCAAACTCTTAGATTAGGACTTGCATGCCATGAAACCTAAGAGAGTTCATACTGAAATGAAAGGAATGCCTGATGCTTTGTGCTATTTCTGGCCTTTAAGGTAATTTAGGAAAATAAAGAGCTGATATCCATTTACTTTATTTCAATTTCTTGTATTTCCATTTTTGTTATTTCAAACAAAGAAAATTTTAAGCTCATTTTTCCAAAGGGAAAGAAAACATGAAAAGGAATATCACACAGTTTTTGTCCCAAAACACTGTCAAGACATAGATATAAAACATCAAAATATTTAAGCATATCCTTAGGACAGAGAGAAAATATTCTGAAGTTTTCACCTTTCTAAACTTTTATAGGTTAATCTAAATCTACTTTCACCATTTATTTTCATCTGGCACTTCTGTCTTCAAAAATCCTGTTCAGCACATCAGTTGCCAATGTTAACCACATAGTAACAAAATGTGCTGGCTTTCCTTTAATGCGCTGGCTTTCTTGGGAGTTCTACTGAATCAAAGAGTTTTCATTTGTCCTCTTAACAGTTCAGATTTTGTTTCTTTTTCAGGGCTTTTTCCTACATAGGCAACCTTTAAAATTTGAGATGGTCTAAGAGGGGGCCATATAGAAACCTGCAACTGCAAGTGGCATATGTAGACTGAAGAGTTGCCTGAGCCATTAAGTAGTTTTTCTAGCTATGACAGCACCACTTCTACTGTAGCAAACATGTAGGGCTAAATTCAAAGCAAGTTTCAGCAGTATTAGTTTTTATACTAGAGTAATTTAGGTCAAAGTAGGGAAGATTATTATCACAAGATTAAACAAAAGTATCCACCTTGCAGTCTGATGAAGAACAGCTACAGAAGTGACATGATAGTCCTTGACCATGATGACATCTAGTCTTTGCACCATCTTTGTTTTTACATCTTTTTGCAAACTCACATAAAACGAGGAAAAGGTCTGTTTTCTGAAAATTTCAGAAACATTAAAATATTGAACTTACATAGAAAATGTTGCACAAACTTCATGTCTTCCACAATCTGCTCACATCACTCATTAAGTAGTATGTAATTTTCAGTTACAAGCAAGGCTTCCAAGTTCACTGGCTGTAAAGATGGCTCATAAGATTCAGAGCACACTGACAACCTCTTTACAGATATTCTTTAAAGAAATATAAAAACTCTGTGAAGTAGAAAAAGTAAAATTCAAGTATTACAGATGTTTTGGGTAGAAAAGCTTTTTAAAGCAGATGACAAAAAAGTTTTACTTCTTATAATCAAATATAAAACAACCACTATCAAATGAGCTGCAAATCATTAAAAATTTATTTCTTATATCTGATGCAAATTGACTGCAGAAGTTTAATCTGTATTACTGCATGCTGTAGGGATTAAAATTAGTCTCTTTTAATGAAAAAATATACAGATGAACTACTGAAATCCTCATAAACATGAAATACTTTTCCTCTCTTGAAGAAGATCATCCCTGTTTCCTTGACAACATGACTTAACTAAGTTAAAGTAACAATTTACATGTTTTTCTTATGAATTAAAGTAGTTGCACTTATATTATTGCAGGCATGACAAACAATGAAAACCCTGTTTAATAAAATTATATACCTATTTATTTATCAAGAGTTATTTATCAAGAGTGTATAAATTAAATGGCAAAGCCATGGAAGAGGTTTTGCTGAAAGAAGTAGGACTTATAAAACCTAATGGGTAAACAATTTCTAAAAGAGAACTGGGATGGGACTAATAGAGCTGGACAGAGTAAAGCAAGAATTATGGGAGACAATATAGGGATGCTTTGGGAGGGTGAACTTGGTCATTGTTATGAATGAATCATGCATGAAATTAAGCTGAAGAGGAATTTTCATGCCTAAGGAAAGATTTTTCATAAATTCATCAGAGCACTGAGTAGCACTCCAAAAAAGAATGTTTTCTACAGAATTTTTCAATATGTACTGGCTTCAAAATATTACATCATACATGCAACAATACCTCCTAAATATATAGAAATGGACAGCAAAAATACGTTACAATAGTTATAAACACTTCTTGGACACTACCCTGAATCGTCAAAATAGTACAAGGCCAAGAGACATCCCTTTGAGTCTCCTTACTTATCCCTATATTGCTAAAGGATGACTTTGTGGTGTACATTCTATGGCATCAACAGAACTACACAGTACCTGAAAATGGCAATTTATTGTATATTAGATATGTATTTCATTAAGTTTTTTTTTTTCTCCTATTATATGGTCAAACACTTCTGCTGATATTTCTGGAAGATTATCAAGCTGACCAAAGTCTGTAGTTTTTCTCTTATTCCTGGAAAGTACAATATGAATTAAAGAAAGTATGGATATTCTTGGATATGTTTGAAAAAAACCAATGAAGATCAGGATGCAAATAAAATAATTTTCTAAATGAAAAATTGTCTTCCAAAAATGCTTCCATCTTTCAATACTGATCAATAAGTGATATCAATCTGTCCTAAGTTATTTCGTAATATAGTTTCAAGAAAATAATTAAATCACATTCTACACAGATTCTATACAAAAGAATGTCTGCTTAAATAAAATTGTAAAAGCACATTTTCAATTTTAGTTTTATTGTATTTCCCTCTATCTTTCTTGTTATTATATGACTCATTAGTTTTCATTGTTATCATAACTCAAAAACATAAAAATCAACTGAATATTTGTTCATTTCATTCACATAGTTAAATCAGTGTTAACCTAGTATAGACAATATTCTTAGCATTTGTCTCTTTTTCTGAAAGCTGACAGCTTTTCAACAGCAGATTAAAATATATTCAATTGTGAGTCTTAATAAGAATCCTATGCACCTTTATTAAATACAATAAAAGCTTTAAAGTTATTAAGTTTGCAAAGCTGAATAACCAAAAGAAATAATATTGTGGGATTAATCTCATTGTGTTATGCAGATGCATTGAAACTGTCTTCAGCATTACATTAGCATCACATTGTAAATACTTTTCTACTATGTGGAATTCATGGTGTTCATAGAGTTTACAACTGTTTCCTCTAGCACTATGTTTCTACAATATTTTAAACCTTCTCTGAGTACAAAACTTTTGTTCATCAACTTCTGCATGGTATTCACTGCAACAACATTTTCTAATGCGTGATGTAGCAACACTACTACACATAGACATTCATCTGACTGGGGTCAAAAATGTATTTAAAATCACATGCAACCATCTTCTTAGTAAAGAGCCTCAGTAAAGCAGAACCGGCACATACGTGTGACAAATACCCAAACAGCTTTAGGAACAAGGTCAGAATGTTGTAGGGAGGAACACAATTTCCTGAGATCTTTTCGAAGGGGGAATCCCTAAAATGATGTAGCATATCTGTTGTATTACAAAATGAAAGATAAGAAAAGATATGTGAAAAAGGCTCCTATGCTCCTACAGTATTTTATTCCACCAAAAAAAAATGTTTTATTTTTGTATAAATAATATAGAAGACTTAATAGTAGCAGTAACTGGCAGCTTCCCCAACACAAACTGATTTTTATAGCACCATTATATGAGGAAGGATATCATTATTATTTACATCCTATTTAATTAATAAAACAGAGGTTAAGAACAAAGACATTGAGATAATAAGGTCAAAAAGAGTCACTAATTTTATGTGCCCAATTTCACATAACCTGGACCTGATTTTTAGAGAATCTAATTGTATATTACAGTTTATGTATTCAAAGCACAGCTCTAACTAGCTTATGCTGCAGTTATGAGTATCCGGTTGTTTTGCAAATCAGACCATAGGGAATAAAGTCAGTCACCCAGAAAATGAAGAATACATAATCATTGTCCACCTGTGAAAATGTGCTTTAAGTGACTGATCCAGATTTACACAGAAAAGCTGAGCAGAGACCTGAAACGAGAGCATTTCTCTGGGCATTTCTCAGCTGCCCTCCCCATAACTCCTGCAGGCCTCTGCCTCATATGGCTAATGCTTTCCAATGTTTAGAACAATTGAAACAGGAGTCCTGCAGAGAGCAGTTTCCCTTATACATCCAGGTTTAGGATATGTGGTTAAAGGGAGCACAGAGAGAGAACAGCAGGTTTTGGGTTAGACCAGGGAAATCATACCCTGCCTAGCAGTTCCCATCACATCACAGAAAAGCCATCAGCCCACCAAAGGCCCATCTCCACAACACCAGAGGAACACAGAAGTACAGTGACAGACAGGAAGCCAAAGTAAAGATTAAGGATGGTGCACACTGTCCAGACCCTGCCATCAGTCCCATTCTCAAGACATGGAACCCATTAATAGAACTGTCTCTCCTGATCACCTTTTAGATTAAGGTTATTTGCTGGCTAAAAATGGAGGAAACACTATGGGATGTATAGGAAGAGTGTTTTGGAATTCCACGGGATTTTTCATGAGGTATTTAGAAGAGAAATCAAAGGTGGGAAAGGGAAAGGGTTTTTGTGATTTTTGGAGGAAGAAATGTGGGAATTAGAAGGATAAGAGAATAAAATTGTCCATTCTCATGTAAGCAGGGGCTGATCAATAAGCATATTTGGCCATGCCCTGTACCTGAATCACTGGGGTCTGTCTTATCATTTATTAAACTCAGCCATCAATTATTGTTGCGTTGCGTACCTGGTTCTGGCCCAGCTTGGTGTTCAGCTTGGGCTCCTGGCAGCTCTGATACGCTACAACAATACTTGTTGGTCGGGTCTTGGCTCACAGGCAGTTGGCTCACACTGTCATGGCTGTGGTAAAAAGAGGGGACTCTCCGAGGCTTTTAGGAAACAGAGGTTTTATTTGGGGGGGTCAGGGGATCCCCCAGCCTCAGGTGGGTGCCTCAGAGAGACCCCGAGCCTGGGGCTGCAGGGCGTTTTTGTACAACGCAATCTGGGAGGTGGGTACAAATTATTCAAACCAATAAAACAATCCAAACACTACATGCCAGCCAAGTTACCTAAATTCTAACAAATCCAAAACAGGTTTGGGAGTGGTCTCAAGGGAGTCTTGCCAACTAGTGGCCGAAACTCTTGGACCTTAAAGATAAGAATTCCATGATGTACAAAGGGAAAAGTTATGCATAATACAGGGATGAAACAAAAAGGAACCAATAGAGAAGAGTCTCCAAGCAGAGACTCAAGTTGTCTTAGAAACCCTTATCAAACTATGATAAGAATACATTCTAGAACAAGGGGCCCTTTCAAGGTATCTAAACTACATTAAACTTACAATATAAAAAACTATAATATACTCATAACTAAAGCTTATAAAACATTTCTTGCAAACCCACAATTATGAGATTAAGATCCCTTTACTCTGTGCATGTGCATGTATGAAGTTTAAAAAGGGCAAGTGCTGGGTTCTGCACCTGGGACAGGGCAACCCTGAATGTAATGAAAACTGGAGTGCAGTGCCCTGGAAAAGTATTTAGGAGGATCCTGATTGATGGCATCTGAAATATGAGTCAGCAGTGTCCTGGCATCCAGGAGGGCAAGCCATGTCCTGGGCTGCATCAGGCACAGCATCACCAGATGGGCAAAGGAAGGGATTGTCCTGCTCTGCTCTGCACCAGGGCAGCCTCACCTTGAATATGTGCAGGTTTGGGCACCAAAATATAAAAGCATTCAAAGAAGGGCCATGAAGATGGTGACGAGTTTAGAGGGAAAGCCATATGAGGAGGAGAAGAGGTCACTTTGTCTGTTCCTCCTGGAGCAGAAGAAAGAATGGGTAGACCTCATTGAAATCTACAGCTTCCTCATGAGGGGAAGAGGAGGGGCAGTTTTTATCTGTGCTGACCAATGGCAGGACCTGAGGGTGTGGCCTCAAGTTGTGTTAGGGGAGTTTAACTTGGCTATTAGAAAATAGTATTCCACGCAGAGGGCGCTTGGGCACTGGAACAAGCGCCCCAGGGAAGCTGTTACAACTCCGAGCCTACCAGAGCACAAGAAGCTTTTGGGCAACACTTGCAGACACATGATGTGATTCTTGAGGGGATTCTTTGCAGGGTCAGGTGTTGGACTTGATGATTCTTGTGAGTCCCTTCCAACTCAGGATATTCTGTAATTCTGTGTATAAGGATCTCTCGTGTAGGAATTGAAGTAACTGTTGGGACATGAATGAGGCAATCCAGATTATCCAATGAATAGGTGAAGTGTCCTGGGACCAAGGACTTGCTCTGGGTGTGAAAGAATTTGTGTGTGTCAAAGGGGGTTGGCTATGGGATGAGGGAACTCTTGAACACCTCTCTTGTGGGTGAAATGATCTATACCAACAAATGGAGTAGCACTGTGGCCTTGGACACTTGCAAATTCAGATGTCAGGAACTGGGGATGCTGGGATCCAGGCACAGCCACTAGGTGTCTGAACCCAGCTGCTGCAGTGATAAACATATTTCATAGGTATATTTATTTCCACCAATGAACTCTGTTCTGGCTCAACCAGAAAGGGCACCAGTGTATGTCTCTGGGATCTGTGTGGACAGCCCTTCATATAAGTTCATACTTATATGAACATACACATGTTCTCTATCTGTATGTGTCCATTGGGAAGATATTTTCAGCCTCACTTCAAGCTGGACACGAGGGCAAGGAGCTCTAGCAGCCTTGCCTCTCTCAGGCTGTCAAATCCAGCATGAAATATTTTACAAAAAATACTGATATGAGAAATTCTTGCTGGTGGTGATGCTTTTCAAATGTAACAAAAAAAGGTCTTTTAAGATACTAGAATACTGAAATATAGATTACTAACTCTAGTCTTCTGGCCAAATTCATGTTGGGTCATCTTCCTTCTGAACTTTTAAAGATCTCTAGATGTTTCTGTTGGAGAAGTTATTTGTCTTTATTACTGTCCTAAGGCAAGACTGATGTGATTTGTTGAACAACTCTTGCATTTCAGTAACAGTAAATTGATTAGGCTTCCTCAGAACACTTGAAAAATTTGTGAACATTGGAAGCATCTGAATGAACTGCTCTTTGCTCACAGACGTGGCTATATATTTGAGTAAATTATCTGAATTTTCTTTAAGATCCATACAAAGCGTTTTTTAGATTCTAAGTATGAGTTCTGTACTTAAGACCAAATGTGTTAGAATTTATATTCAGTTTAATGCTAATAAAAGTTATCTATAAATTTCATTTAGAGTTTTCAAATCATTTCAGTCTCATTTTAAAATATTTTAAGATCTTCTGAAAAGATACTTTGCTATAAGCTCTATTAGAATTTTCAAAGTCATAGATACCTTGTCTTAGTGATGTGTTCCTGGATAACATGAAAAAGAAAAGATTCTTTTCAATTCCTTTCAATTACTTTAGAAAAAGCTGGCATGACAGGTCACATAGAAATAGTTACCATGTTTTTCTTTATAAGTAAATCTAGCTCTGCCTGCCACAAATAAATATTTACTACCATAACTCCAGATGTTCCTGCCAAACGCAGGATTTTACTATTCATATCTTACAAGCTGCTATCTACTTGCAGTGTAAAACTATCAAAGAACTCCAGAGCAACAGCAGACATAATTAAAGGAGACTCAGATAATTGAAGGCATAATAGATTTTTGTTTCAACTACAAATTAACTAGTGGTCTAGACAAAAGTGTACCACAAATTATGGGGTTTTTTCTCATGTCAGAGGGACTCCACACAGAGGATCGCTTGGATGACTTGCCTACAGTTTTGGAGATACAACTCCTGACTGTGAAAATTCCTTCTGGCATTATGTCAATCCTTAGCTCTTCATTCCTCTCCATAAATAAAAGCTAAGAACTAAAAAAGTGACTGCACATAACAGTATAAAGTTGAGGATAAAGAAATGGATTTGAATGTATTCTCTAGAGTGTAAACTGAAATACCTTGAAATCTGTCCCAGTGGAATACAACAGGCAACATGACAAGACTGAGTTCTATATTTAAAAACCCTGGAACATAAAGCTGCAAGTCAGAGAAAAATATTCTAAGATGTTAGCTCACTGTTTATCAATAAAAGCACTTTTACTTCTACATCAATTTAATAGATTGTTGTAATCTTTTCTATGAGGTTCATTAGAGCTTTGCTAACAATGTCAGATTCATTGCCTTCCCACTCCTGCCATAAATTACATCTGAAAGGAAACTTAAAAAATCAAGTAAGGGTTGGTGTTGGAAGGGAAATGTGGTGGTGACCTAGTCTAGTCCCCCCTACTCAGGCAGGGTCAGTTGCAGTATTTTGCCCAGGACCATGTCCAAATGACTTTTGAGTATCTTCCAACAATCTCCATACTGTACAACCTCTACTCCTCTGCCATCTAATATTCTGCAGCCTCTCTGGGCAACATGTTCCAGTGCTTTAAAAAACTATTTCCTGATGCTCAGATGGAACCTCTCATGTTTCAATATCTATATATTTTTCAAGTTTGTATACTTATTCCATACTGTAGCCTCTGCATGCTTTGCTTTTGCTATTCTATTTTTATACGCAATTGTTGGTTACCCTTTTTGATTGGAATGTTTTAGTCATTATTTGACCAAGAATGGTGAATGTAGTTGCCATTTTACCATGAAAAAAATGAATCTAAAGAATACTAATAATAGCCCACAAGATAAAGTATCCACAAAACAGGATAACAAAATAGTCAGGGGTTTTCTGGTTTGTTTTCTTTTTCTTTGTTTCTGCAATTATGAGTGAAGCACATAAATGAAATGGGAAATTATGCTTCCACACACTGCATCTATGTTACAAGCACTTAAATAGAAATTCAAATTACTGGAAATGTAAACAACAGAGGGATAACAGAGTACACAGTGGATGTGAGCTAGATGGTTAGAAAAGGAAAGCCGAGTGAAAGACTTATAAGACAACTTACCTGTGAAGTAAAGAAACATGAAACAAATTCTGTCTAATTCTATCTTCTAAATATTTTCAAAAATGCAAACATTCATAGTTTCTCTAGCTATTTATAGTCAATTTTCTGGAAATATTTATAATTTCACATCTCAGAAATTCTCTTGAGTAAAGAGTGGCATGTATAGTCTCATGAAAAGCAGAGTTCTCTAATACTATATGTATCTTGCTGCTCAGAAGAATAGATTTTTTTATGTAAAAAATTCTCTTTAGCTGCAACAGCTCAAATTGGTTTAGGTGCAAAAGCAACACTTGACATTATATCCTGCCAACAGTGCTGACACTGATACAGCTGGCCACACAAGAGGGACTCTTCAGTTAAAACATATACAGACAGATATCAAGACAGCTTAAGAGTTGTAAATTCAAGGTGCACTTGATATTCCAGTGCTAATATTGGAATATAACATTTATATATATAAATACTATTTATAGTATTCAAAACATAAGTACTAATAAAAATGAGTTGCCAGTTGTAGCTGTACTAAGCAGTTTTTCATTTTTGCCTTATCTATCATGCTGAGTTAACTTCAAACCTCATCACTTTTTCCCTCAAGTACAAGATAAATTTCTTTAACCTTGCGCTTTTAACCAAAATTTCCATTTCTGACATCAAAATATTTTGAGAAGGAAGGTGTGATGCACTAATAAATCCCCACAATGAAAGAATGCTCAGAGGAGAATGGTGAGGGCGATGAGCCTATAAAGCTCCAGGAGTAATGCAGGCTGTGATTGCCCACAGCAATATAGAAGCTGATTGTACCTCAGGGCACAGGACTCCAGAGTGGATCAACAAGTAGTGTAAATGTTTTCTCCTGAGTTAATTAAAACAACGCAAGTGTGCCCCTAATTTAGCTAGACAAGCATGGAAGTGGAAAAGGGAAGGGGTGAATATGTGACTCAGCCCGGCATAGTTTATGGAAACTAGAGAAAATCAAAACTGTTTGATCAAAAGTATTTGAGAAGGGAGTAAAAGGCTTCAGCTGTCTTCAACTTGTGTGTTCCTTTCTGGGGGGCTGGGAATGCTCACCATTGTGGCGGTGAGCACATTATAGTCATTCTGAGAATGACAATGGCATTGAACTGTGTGTTGCAATTGCTGTGTATTCTGTTGGATGTAACTTACATTCTTATTATGCTATGAAATACAGTTTGCATCACTCTGCTAATTTGTAAATCTTTTACCACATCAAGTATCTTTTATACGTAAATTTGCTATTAAATTACACACTGCATGTGGACTATCTAAAAGAACCTGTAAGGGGTAGTATAACGGAAAAGTCATATAGAGTTGAGGACTCTGGAAGAAGAGTAATAGTTCATATGAATATAATAAAAAACGTGACTTAAAATCTTGCTGGAAATGTCATAATAGCATCAAAATCCTATCTAACAACCTCAATAGACTCAGTGTTTTCTTGTTTGTTTCAACAAGAGCAACACAAGTGACAAAATAGCAATCATAAATGAAAACAAATGTCATGCAGTAGTTACTTTTATCTTTTTTAATATTCCGGAGGATTATTTTTATATTTTAAACATGATTATTAAAAGTATTTTCAAAACTCTGTTAATGAAAATGGCTTTTAATATATGTAAATCATAAAACTAAAATTTACATCTGTGACTATTCATTTTTGATTTTGTAACAGTTTACAAGCATAATCTTCTTGTACACCACATTAAGGTGTTTTTCTTAAAGTGAATTTGACAGTTTTACTGGACGTCACACAACTGTAATAGTGCTAACTTTCACTATAATAGTTCAATACTCAAAAATGTTTGCGACAATTAAGTGTTAAGCTCAAAAAACATTAGAGACCCCAAACAGTCCCGAGATAAGCTTAACAGTTTCCACCAGAACCACAATAAATAACACATCAGTTCATTTTATATCTACAAGTTTAAGTAAATCCCTTCCTTTTAAATGTCATTGTTACTCAGGAAATCACCATCATCTGAAAGTGAACTTTTTATTTTACCAGGAATCATTGTTTCTGATTCTAAGGGCAAAATAAAAATCATAACTTAAACTCAAAATCATGCCTTAACTGATACAACTACCAAACATTCAATCTGTCAGTGCTAACAGAAGCACTGATGATGCCTTCAGAAGACTGACCTGAAATAGACTGAACAGAGCTAGAGAATAAAGTAGATATTTACTGGAAGGCCTTTAAGGATACAGCTTAGGCAGGACAGGAACCTGACCAGGGCTACACCCAAGATGGACTTAGAATGGTGACAGAAATGGATGACTGGTCACGAGGTCTTACACTTTTGGGCTATTTGCATATTGGGGTTTAATTGTCCAATTACAGCTTCAGGTTCTGAGGTCTCATCTTCCTTGTTTCTCTCTTCAGTTGTTTATGCTTTTGGGCCTGAAAGTTGTCCTTGGTCTTCAGCAGGAAAAGGATTTGTTTTGTCTACCTACTCTGTGAAGAGAGCTTACTGGCACTTAATATAAGCTCAGAACTACACCCCTAGGCAGCACAGGATCTGAAAAACATAAAAGCTAAAAGTTAAGGCATCACTGAAAGTTTTAAGAACACAAGCACTCCTCATGTTTACTAGGCTACACTTATTTCCTTATAGTAATCTTTTCTAACCTGTGTTATAAATAGCAAGTTATTTACAAGATTAACAGGTACCAGTCTTGTCTCTAGCTCAACATAAACATCCCCAAACTGATTTTACATTACATAAATTATCTGCTTATTGCAACTCTTGACCAAGTGGTATAAACTAGAATTTTATCTACAGTTTTCTAAAGTTTAAAAATATTTAGCCAATAATAATTTTATTATACAAACAAACAAAAGCATGTTAACCATAATGTTACCTGTTTGCTTGCTTTTTGTTTCCAAATCTAATAAAAAAAATTTCATTGTGAATTATTTTCCCTAGAGAGACATATGACTGTATGCTATTAGGTGTACCTATTTAGTACTCCAAGTCCTAATTCAAATTAGGCTTCGTATGAAAACAGTATAGCTACAGATAAATTGATTTCTTACTATTTTAACATTAAAGATTTATATTCCATTATTTTTATTAAACCAAGTTCAAATCTGTTATATTGACAATTGTAAAAGGCTACAATTTTACAAAGCAGCTTACCAAAATCTATATTGTTGTTCTAAAGTTTTAGTGAATTTATGTTTACATAAAATTTGTAGCTACTGTAAACTTTTCTCAAAAACAAATTTTCTAGAATCATAACACATTTTTTACATCCTTTTTATCCCTCCAGTAAATTTATCATATTGTTATTATCGTCACAGACTGTTCTCAGTGCGTTTTTATATTAATAATTAGAACTTTCATAAATATAAAATTTTAATTCTGTTATGTTTTAATATTTACTAATAAGATTAAACTTTATCATTGTTGAATCTAAGTAATGTTATGTATTATTGCTGTATTAAAGTAATTTTGTTAAAAGTAATTTCCAACAAAATTAATTTCTGTGAAGTCTAAGTGTTACTAAATTTGAACAAAGCCAAATTTAAGTAATCTTCAATTGAAACTATTTTATGTTCCATTCCAGCTTTATTAACAACAATTTTTATTCCGTGTTAGTAATGTTAAATTTAACTTCTCTTTAATTCCACTTAAGTAACATTAGTTTTCTCTAAATCTTAAGTTAATTTCATTAAAATTTACTTTTTTAAATTACAATATTTCCTTATTTTCTTTTAGAAATAAAACAAATCAGACCAAAACAACCATAAAAATATAAATAAACACCTACTTATAGATATAAAATGTTTTTTAACCCCTTCTTCTTTTTACCTATTGTGATTCTTTATTACAATCTCTACAATTTTGTCTTTTATAGATAAGGCAAGAGTCAGTAATAGTTTTACATTATAGCTCTATTAATTGTAAAATGTTTTAGTGTTTTATTAAAAGATAAATTACCTAGAGAATTCTAAAAAACAAAAAACTATTCAAAAAAACCAAAAAGCTAATTACATAAAAGAGAGACTTTATCACGTTACTAGACAAAAAACTAAGTCTTACCTCATTTTTATCTCAAATGTTAGGTCTGTTAAATTATAGCCAGCTTTTCATATACTTTGTCAATTTTTGTGCAATTTTCTCCAAACCACGTATCATTTTAAGATATCATTTTTGTTCTCTAGCTATGCTGTACAATTCTCTAATTAAGCTCTTTAATTTGTCCTTACACTTTCTATAAAAGTAAATCCACTACTGTTTCTTAATTCTCAAGCATTTATTTAAAATTAAAAAAATATCTGAACTTTCTTGACAGCTTCCTATAAACTGCTAATCTTGCAATTTCTCCCAGTTAGAATCTCTGTCCTAAAAGAAACTTAAAAAAACAAGCTTCCACATAGTTTATTTTTCACCCTAAGTCTTAATTGTTCACTTAACACGTTCTGACAATTTACTGTGTTTTAAGTACTTCACAGCTATTATTGTTAAGAGCTTTTTTTTTAAATATATTAAGAGATCCCTCTAGTTTAGAGCCTAAGCCCTACCCACGCCCTAACTCTAGCTAAACAAGATTTGCCGACAGAGACACAACAGACTCAAGTGTTTTCTACATCAAAACAATATTCAGGTCACTTTTAACTTGTTAAACTCTATCAATATAACAGCTAGGCCCAATTTTGAAATAACTTTAGAGAACGATTATCCAAAGATGATTATTCCAATTCTTCACTAATTTAAAATAAAAATTCAGCTGCTGCAAACCCTAAGTAACAATACAACATTTTAAACAAAAGTTAATAATTATCTACTTTTACATGTGCTACTAATTACATGTATTATTTAACTTACCTTTACTTATTCTAAATTTTTTGTTTTACTACATATATTATTTTGTTTTAAAATTAAAAAAAAAAACAAAAAAAGAATAAAGGCGACACCACAAATAAAGCTGAGCAAATGTTTTATGTTTTTAATTTTTAACAGCTGCTTTGTAGAACCCAATCGACTAATTTTTAAGAGTTTTTCGAATAACACACAAGCCAAATTTAAAAAAACAAAAACATTTTAATTAAAAACCCTAAAACAAGACAAATTAAAAGTCCTTTTCAACTAATAACTTCAAGCCAAGAGTATGCTGGTATCTCCACCAGTGCAAAACCTAAGTAAGTTCCAGCAAAAAACATCAAACCGTATCACACACAAGAATACACCAATTCCAAAAGAAAAAAAACCAAGTACACAAAGATAAGCCAAACAAAACCCCCACAATTATCTTTACTATTTCCCACATAAGAGCTCATTCTATTAGAAAGACCCAACAGCTGTGATGTCACCAAACATTCTAAGTAAAAATAAAGCACAGGGCTTGCAGGAGAAGAGAATACAGATGACCTCACCGCTGATAAGTAACAGCTGTGTTAATTACCCAATACAGCCTTGCCCCTGATGACTCACAGCTATATCCAGTAAAGATAAGTGTGGTAAAAGGGAGTGGGTTAGCTGATAAGAAGGAATCATAAAGGAGGAGAAAGCTTGAGGAAGAGGGAATGAGAGGATCATGGAGAACAAAGATCCTGGGACAAGAGAATCAGTGCTGTGAGGTCAGTCTGGGTCTGCAGTCAGAGCCTGTTGTTGGAACCTGCAGTCACAGTCCAGCTAGGTAAAAGCCTGCATTCAGAGTCTGCAAACTGATACATGCAGTCATAGTTTAGCAGGAAATAACCAGCAGTTAGAAGCTGCAAGGGAAACCTACAGCAGGAACTTGCTGCAGCCAGAGTCAGTGAATAGTTGGAGCCAGGATGGCTGAGCTGTAAAGAGGAATAAAGCAGGACCCTTTTCATGCTGTAATAAACAAGAAGTCTGTGTCTTGGCTCATTTTTACCCTCTAACAAGAGGTCTGCTGCAACAACGGCATACTGCAAAAAACGTCTAAACATTTGTAACCCCTTACACTTCCGGATGGAACTGTGCTGCAGAGGAGATGTCATAATTACTGGTGATAAACCCTTCAGTGCCAAGGAGCTGTGGATGAAGGGTAAGGCTTGCAGTCTGACCTGTGGTATTCTAGCTATATTCTAGCTGGTTTTCAAAAATTTTTTCTTCCTTATCTCAAAGCCACAGATACCAAATATCTCACCACAGATGGCTTAAATAAAAGACAATAAGATACATTGAATGGGAAAATGCATAAACTTGGTTAAATAGAGAACAGGGTGCTCCCAAAAAGCAGTCACAGACCAAGAATGTTAAATAGAAATAAATCCCTTTTAGCAGGGTAAAGACACAAACTATTCCAGCTTCTATTAGTCTGATCACTCAGAACCCAGTCAGGTTGGTGAACAATCAGTTTTAAATCACCATTTTTTGTGTTATTCAGGTCAGTGAGCAGACTTCAGAGTCTTAGATTTTGCCTCTTAAAAGGGGAATCACTAAAGTGCTCCAAGACCCACTTCTGAGAGGCTGCAGTGGCCTGTGCAGCTGCAGCACATCTGGGGTGCCCCTTGAGCTCCTGTTCTGCCAAGGCTGGCTATCTGTGTATTGCACAGGTGAGATTCATGGGAATGTTTATCTCCCAGGACACTGGAAATAGTGCAAAAGTCCCAGTCCCACAAATACGAAATTAGCCAGAGTCCAGGAGGGAGCCGAGCTCATCGCCGTCGGAATGCACGGGATATCCTCCAGGCATTGGGCTCCTCATAGTGGTTGTAGAGGGGCTCCAGCCACTGCTGCTTCTTCTGCATGCTCAGCTTGGTTGGATCAGAGACCTTGAAGAAAGCTGGGGCAAACTGTACCAGCCAGTGAGGATCGATGGTTGTCAGCTCCTACAGGTATTCCTTGGTGGTCAGCACCAGTTCATGATACACCACCCATTCAGGCTGCCTGTTGAAGAGAGCACTGGATGGGTGAATATAGACAACTTGCTGGTCAACAAGTGTCCAATATCCTTCCTGGTGATCCTTCTTTGCTGCATTTTGGAAGAAGCCACTGCAAATGGCCTTCTGGACCCGAACTGTTGCCTTCCCACAGGACACCACATCCAGCTTATGCCTGTCCATGATGCCCAACATCTGTTTGCCAATGTCCTGAGCCCGGCGTAAGGATCGGGCTTGGATAAAATTTTCATAGCACCAGGGATTTGAAAACTTATTATTTTTCCAGGAATTGTACACAGCCAGGAGCGTGAGGTGGTCACCTTCTGTTTGATGAAAGTTTACTTTCTTTTGATCAGCAAGTGCTTGTTTATCCTTTGGCCTGTAGAATACATTCTGCACAGACAGCATGGAGACAATCGTCAACATCTCCTTGCTGCATCCCAGATGTACAGACATGATCAACATCTTACACAGAATAGTCTCCAAGAGGAATTCTGCCATCCTGCACCCAAGTCGAGTGAGCAGCCCCTTATCATCCAGAGCTCCCAGGCTGTAGAGCTGCTCCATGGCAGTTATGAGAGTTTCCATGGGGGGAGCATCCATAAAGTCAAAGGACAGCAAATCATTGATGCCCATGGCCTTCAGGGAGAGCACTGTACTGGCCAAATTTGTTCTCTGGATTTCAGGCATGTTGGTGGTTAGCATCTCATCTCTATATGCACGTTCTGTGTATAACCTGTAACATTTTCCTGGGCCCGTTCTCCCAGCCCTTCCTGCACACTGCTTGGCTTGAGCCTGGGAAATTGGTGTCACTACCAGCTGGTCAGTTCCAGTCTTGGAGTTATAAATTTTCTGCTTCACAAAGCCAGGATCAACCACATAATATATTCCATCAATAGTCAAAGATGTCTCTGCAATGTTGGTGGCAATGACAACCTTTCTGCTCCCTGATGGGGCTGGGTCAAAGATCCTGGTCTGCATTTCACTGGGCAAAGCTGAATATACTGGTAAGATAATTAACTCTGGAACATCAGGTCCCAGACATTTCATCCTCTCATAGAGGATTTCACAGGCAGTGTCAATCTCTTCCTGGCCAGTTAGAAAGACCAAAATGTCACGTAGTGGCTCTGTAAAATGGATCTGCATTACTGTAATCAGACTGGCATCCAAATAATCTCTCTCTGGCTCTTTTGTGTACAGATTTTCTACTGGGTATGTTCTGCCAGGAATTGTGAAGATTGGTGCTTCATAGAAATACTGAGAGAATTTCACAGCATCCAGTGTTGCTGATGTCACTATCAGCTTCATGTCCTGCGGTTTCTGCACTGTCTTCTTCAGGAGCCCAAAGAGCACGTCTGTATGTATGGTCCTCTCGTGGGTGTCATCCAACATGATAATGGCATATTGGCATATGGGCATATGGGTCAGATCTGGGTCTATCAAGCACTCTCTCAGTAACAGCCCATCTGTCATGTATTTGATGGTGATGACACTGACTGGTGCAGTCTTCAAACCGAATGGTGTAGCCAACGTCTTGTCCCAAGCAGCAACCAAATTCCTCTGACGCCCTCTTTGCAACAGACATTGCAGCCACTCTGTGAGGCTGAGTACATCCAATCTTTCCTCTTGAGCTGTATCCTGCCTCAACCAGGTATTGGGTAGTCTGGGTTGTTTTCCCAGATCCTGTCTCTCCAATAACAATCAGAATCTGGTTGTCATGTACAGCTTGTATCAGCTGCTCCTTCAGTCTGAAGATTGGGAGACTCTCTCTCTGTTCAATGATGGAAAGCTATGTCTTCTTACCATAAGAAGCTTTGTTGCCACCAAATGCATGTTTCTTCCACTCTGGGATATCATTTGTCATCATCCCAATACACATGTTTGCCGCTATCTGTCTTCCATGCACATCAGGGAGAGGATCCACCCAGTGTGTGTTGAGGCCCATGGGGGTGGAATCCATCTCTGCTTCTCTCTGGGCTTGTTTAAGTTCTTGCCTCTCTTTAGCTAAAGCCCTTTGCATCATCACAGTGTGGGACATGGAACCATCTGGATTCTTTACTATTTTAATGGGACTCATATCCATGCTCTGTTTAGTGTGACCTTGAAGAAATGGTGACTCTTCTTCAATTAGCTCAATCTCAAGATCCTCATCTTCTTCATCATCAATTTGAGGAAAAATTCCAGTCTCCTCATCAAAGTCAGGAAACTCCTCCTTGGAAAGCACATTTGCTGCAATCATCTGTTTTATTTTCCACTTCTCCAGGTCTGAAATCTGGGTGAGGCATTTTTGTTCCAGGTTGTCGTCCTCCACTCTGCGCATGTTCACCAGGGCCAAGTGGCTGGGTCTGTCTGGGTTCCTCATGGAAGTGTCTTCATTGGTTTCTCCAACCAGGTTCCTGTGACTTTAGTTCAAGTCTTCCTCAGTGTCTTGATCAACATCCTTCATGCTCAGGCTGGTTTTGGATCCAGTAAAAGATAACACTTTGACTTTCACTCTTTGTCCTTTGCTCACGTCAGCAACACTGGGAACCCGTCCTTCTCTTTGCAGCTCAGAGATGTGGACCAAGCCTTCCTAACATTTCCTTAATCCTTCCAGCTGTACAAAACATCCAAACTGCATTATGCTAGAGACTTTGCCATTGTAGATGTCTCTGATGGAAGGCTCCTCAGCTGGTGGACCGTCTATGTGCTTATCTCTCCATCCCTCATGGCTTTTTTTAGGGTATTTTCCCGATCCTTGCGGTCCTTACTCGGACTGCAACTTCTGCTCCTTGACCAGTATCTGTATTTTCCCCTGTTCCTATCCCAAGTCCTGGAACGAGACCTGAAGTGAGATCTGTGCCTTCTCTTCCTGTCCTTGCTACGACTTCGGCTCCTCATCCTTTTCTTCATCTGATGGTCGCTGCCCCTCTGCTTGCCCTGCCTGTCTGCACTGGGCATCAGAGCTTCAAGTTCTTTCAGAGCATCAGCTGCCACTTTCACATCATCTTCATCCAGCATATTCCTGATGTTGGGGTTGTCTGGCTTGCAAAGGGCTGGATACATTTCCCTCAACTTCTCTTTCTCTGATTGGGGTTTGACAACTGCCTCTTTGCTTGTGATTTTGGTGGAGGCTGCATTTTCTGTATGAGACGTAGCAAGTTACTAATGAGGGAATCAGTGAACTCAGCACCATTCTTCAGAAGAATTGTTTTAAATGTATCAAATGTGGTATTTCTCTTGGCAAGACTTATCACAAACTCATCCAGGTCCTTGTCATTGATGTCCAGGTGGTTGTCGAGCTCGGTGCAGATCTTGAAGACCAGTGACAGGTACTCAAGCATGGAGAGCTCCTTGGCTGCTGCCAGCTCCGCCATGGCCATGCCGCTATGAAGCCACTTCTGGCACATTTCCTGCCCCTGTGCGCAGCCCGTGGCTCTCCTCTTCCCCCACAATTATTTGCAGCAATTAATTTTAAGTTCTTATCTAAGTCCTATAACCTTGAATTTTATCTGCAAGAGTTTTTTAAAGTTTGGAAATAATTAGCTTATAAAAAATAATTTTACTGCTGAAGCAAAGTCAGAGCTACAACCTGACACCCTGTTGGGCAGGGTGTTGGAAGCAGCCCAAAAGTAAGTCCTCCTGCAGTGACAGATGTGGTTCTGTTGGAGTAGAGATGATCCTGTAGAAGGGTCCAGTGGTAGTGAGATGGGTCTGGTCTTCCTCTGGGAATCCAGTAGAAAACAGGCTGTCCTGGTGCTCTGACTCTCAGGTTTTATCCAGGTAGGAATGCTTGGCTCCTCCCACTGGGTGGAGCATCTCACAATCGGATGACATAATTTTATCAGTCATGCGGTGAGCCTTAATGGCCCATTAACAGAAGTTATCCCCTGGACAGACAATAGGTTATGGAAGAGATAAAGAAACACTGCCCCACCTGGTTTTAACAGCTGGCCCATTAACAGTAGATATCCCCCCAGAGTTATGAGGGATGGGTCACGGACAATATAAAGAACCCTCCCCTACCTGGATTTAACAGATGGTGGTAGAATGCATACTTCTGGTTACATCTTGCACTGCAATCTAAGACAGTTAAATATTACTTTTCTATATTGTATGATATATACTTGTTTTCTTTTTCAGATATAAAATTACTCTGACTAAAACAGCTATGATGAAACACTGATAAACACCTGTTTGTGGATAAAGAAGATATAGTGTGTTCACCCTTGATTTTGTCACAGATTCTATTGCTCATTACAATATTTGCTGTTTTATCTTCCATACAAAATACAGAAGACTCAGTGATGATTCTACATTATGGCTGTTATTGATTGTAAGCTATTTTAGTGTTTTCTTTTGTTTCATTTTACTGTTATAGGTACATGACTGTTCAGAAAGGTGTTATCTCAATTTCCTAAAATGGTTACTGCTGATACATTGATTACATGATAGGAATTTACTGATTTTATAACAGGCACTATTCTTAAGTTGTTATTACTGTATTTCTAGCCGGCTTCTTAAATGCTTTAACATCTCTTTGTATAATTATCTAAAAGATGTGTCATTTCAGGATCCTTCTCTTTTGTTCTCTAGCTGCTTCTGCATCTCTTAGACCAGGTTAGCTCTCTGAGTAGTCCGTGCACTGGCTCTATGGTTTGACCCAATACTGTCTCACAATTTTAGGCATTTTTCAGAGTTCCAAGAGAAGATATCTGAGCTTTGCTGAAAGCCTTCTCCAAATTGCTAGTTTTGTGGGTTTTCCCCAGTTGTTACAGAAGCACTCCTGCAGTTTGCTGTGTTTGAAGCATCTCTATCCTGAAGGAAACTTTGGAGGGACCCAACTACTAGATGGTTTGATTAGTCTTTAATCTCAAGGCCTTTACTCATAACTGCTATTCTTAAGAGCCTTGTTTTAAAATGTGTTTAGGGAATTCCCTCTCAGTTGGAGCTTGGGCAGTGGCCAGGCCTTGGCTCTACCTGGATGGAGAATTTGCCAATAAACCCAGATGCTTTTTGTATCAAAACTAGATTCAAGTCACTTTGACTTGGCAATTTGACCCTTTATATATGACAGCTGAACCTAATTTTAGAATGAGCTTGGGAATTATTATCTGGAAATAATTATCCAAGCCCTCACTAAATTGGGGTTTGTCAGCTGTTCACAGAGTCTGGGATGATGATACAGTATTTCAGAGATTCCTAATTACCTAATTTCACATGTATCATTAATTATGTATATTATCTGAAATATTCTTGATTGTTGTACCTGATTCATTCCTGATTGCTGTCAGTTTCTTGTTCACTACATGTATGTCTTGGGTTGTGGAGCCAGGGGTGTGTATTCTATTTTCATTTGTTAAAAGCAGTTGAGGAGATGTTTTTCTTTATCTCTTGTAACTCAAGGGGGGAGAGGCTGGATGCCTTCTGATAATGGGCCATTTACACCTCCCCAGGCTATAGCCCCCAGAGCGGTGCATCTGCATTCTATCATCCAGTGGGGGGGGCAGGCAGTTTCTACCTGGATAAAACTGAGACACAGGAACACGAAAACATCCAGTTTTCACCCGATTTCTGGGAGGAAGACCGGACCCCATCTCACCATCACCAGACCCTTTCTCACCACCCCTGGACCCTTTTGCTACAGGATCATCTCTACTTCAACAGAACCACATCTGCCACTTCAGGAGGACTCACTTTTGGACTGCTTCCAACACCCTGACTAACAGGGTGTCAGGTTGTAGCTCTGACTCTGTCAGGGTTTTCCAAAATTGTTGTTTGTTTGTTTGCTGGCTTGGTTGAGTGGTTTTGTTTTTCTACTACATTTGTATTATTAATATTCCTAGTAAAGAACTGTTATTCCTATTCCCAAATCTTTGCCTGAAAGCCCTTGATTGCAAATTTATAATTTGGCAGGGAGTGAGGGGTTTACATTCTCCATTCTAAGGGAAACCCCAGTTTCTCTGGCAGATACCTGTCTTTCCAAACCAAGACAATGTCTTGTTTTGCCTTGATTTTAATTCATGCTCATAACCAAAGATATGCATTTCATTTTAAAAAATGAAAAGAAGGGGTATTTCGTGCCTTAAAAACATCCAAATAATGTAATATGTACATTAGAAACTTAGACAACAAAAAAAATTTGAATAATGCAGTATTTACATTAGAAATTTGGAAAAAAGAACATCAAATATAAATCCCAACTGAGTATGCAACAGCAAAGCCTAATTGATTCATTGATTTGAAGAGAGGGCATGCTTGTGTTTTATGATCAGCAGGTTCAAAATGGTCACCTGTTCATTTGATTGGACACCGATGGCCTGCAAGAAAATGAAGCCCATAGAGAAAGAAATAACCTAATCACCGTGCAGCCTTCAAGGCCAGAACAGAAACAGAAGTAGGACTGCCAAGACATAGCTGTGTCTGCAAACTATAGAGGCAATTTGGCAACAAAATCTTTATGTCATCATCATGGTATAGTCTTCCTACTAACCTTCTTCAGTTATTCCCTACTCCAGTATCCAGGAGAACATTCAGTGATATCAAAGATCAACATTTCCAGCTAATGAACTTTATCCTGAGTCTCAATTATTTGAGCTTTAAAACAATTGCCATTTATTTCTATTTCCTTAAGAGACATTGGACATTATTTGTTTTCTCATGCTGCGAAACCCTGTGTCAATGAATTGATAAGTTTTGTTGATTGTAATTGGTTTTTTATGTATCTTATGTCATATCTAACAGATAACCAGTGATGACCTTAATGAGATAATACCCTCACAAGATGTTTTAAAATCAGAACATATGAGCCTTTTATAAATTAACAAAAAAGAGTGAGATGTTGTAGACAGGTAGAGGAATTATAAGAAAGAGGCCTTCTGCTAAAATTGTCGAAGCTGGCCTGCCATTTCTTCTAAGTGCAGCTAACAAGCAATTTGAAAGTTCCTATGTGAAGCTATTTTGAGAATGAGAAGTTCGTTTAACACAACAGTCTATTCTGAGGGTGAAAAACAAATGCACCTGTGTAAACAATAAGATTTGTCCCATGAGAACCCACAAAGGAAAATATGTAAACATATCTAGAGAGAGAAAATTTGAGAGGCATATACAACCTTACCAACCAATGAACTGAGTTTCACTGTATTGCTGACCAATTAAGTTTAACACAGTGCCTTCTGATATTTCCTATAAATATGAGCTTTGTGAATAAAGAATGGACTTTCTGCATTGTGAAAATGGAGTCTCAGCTGATTTATTCCAACAGAAATTAACAGAAAATTCTCCTTGAATATTTTTGTATACTTGCTGTGAATACAGTTCTATATAAAGAAATAACCATGAATACTGGAACCTAGCCTGCAGTAAGAAATGGAAGCAGACGCTTGCTACTCTGTATTCAGGTACTTGACACTAATCCTGACATTTTGCTTCTACTGAAAAGCAAAGTTAACCAATAACATTCCTTTCCCTCTCACTATAAGTGCATGATTTTATTTCAGAAATATTAACTCTGATTGTCTTTTCACTAATTTTAACCTGTAGCCCTGTATTGCCAGTAAGGGGTTGTGAGCCTTGTACTGGAGTCAAAGGTGTCACAACTGCTGTTTTTCAGACTTGCTCTGTCAACTTTTCTCAACTTTCCTGTAGCTTTGTTTTTGCTTGGTTTAGCTCTATCAGCATCTTCTCTAAGAGACCAACAGTCTATGACTGATTTTACTTCTATTTATCTGTGTATCATATAACACAAGTTTTAAATAGGCATTAGTAGTAGTACTAATGTACTACTTGTAACTTGTAACTTGTAACTTGTAACTTGTAAAAGTTACAAGTAGTAACTTTTCTATCCAGAATTAGTTATTTATAACCTTAACATGACAATATAGAGAATTACTAGTTTAATTGAATAGCAGGTGCTTTCAGAAGTGTAGACAAAGAAGACATTGTAGAAGAGTGCAGCTATGGGTAAGAGATGGGATTTTGGTCTGGCACAAAAGACCTCAGGCCTGTAATCAGCTCATCCACAGTCAATTAAAGAAATACAGATCTGGGTATCACTATCTAAAAGACATAAAAAGCACATATATCATGAATTTGGAGTAATGTGGAGCTGCAGACTATGAAGAAAGATCAAAGCTGCAAAACTGTGTTATCAAATATGTAAATGTTGTTCCTGGAGCAGAAAAAAGAAACCATTTACATGAGCATGGTATTTCTCCAACAGGTGACTGCAGACACTGATAACTTCTATAATACAACCCTGTCCCCATTATCTTCACACAGCCATCAGCCTTTGAACACAGAACAGTGCAGTGGGAGAACAGCACCAGGAAATGGACTAGAAACAAAAGGCTATTATGAATTTTAATTGTATTTATTGTGTTTCTACTTCAATTTCCTGTGTATGGTGTGTTGGCCCCAGGTGGCAGGTATGCTGAGGGAGAAAATTGAAAATGCAAAAATAGGGGGAAACAACCCAAACTTCTCAGTTGATATAAAGGCAGTCTAATACATTATGGGGGAAAAAACCCCAAAACGCCCCCCGCCCCCAAGAAGCAAACAAAAAGAAACCCTCAAACCCAAGCGGTGCAAAAGCAGTCATTGCCACCTGCAAAACGATGGCCAGCCAGTCCTTGGGCAGTGGCTACTTTGGAAATACCCCAGCCCCATTTTTCTTGCTTACCATGACATCACAGAGTATGAAATGTCCCTTTGGTCAGCTGGCTTGAGGTGCTCTGGCTCTATCTCTTTGTAATAATGAAGTCACAAAGAGGTGTTGTTGGGAAGGGACCTTAGAGATCACCTAGTTCCAGTCCTGCTGCCATGGACTGGGACACTGTTCACTAGAACTTGCAGTTTCTTGTCCACCTCTAGCACACTTGCTGACAGAGGCAGAGAAAGAAACAGTTAATGTCTTAACACTGCAAGCATTATTCAAGAATAGGTACAACTGGTGTGCTATCAAGAGTTTTGCTCACCAATCTAAAATATTATATTGCCAATCTAAATACAGACTGCTATGAAGAAAATTAACTTCTTCCCAGCCAAATTCATTACAATCTCTATGCTTTTTTCCATACCATTTACATCATGCTCAGGCCCTACATTATTCAATATATTTTTATCAAACACATCAAACCCCTTTTCTGTTCTTTGACATATACACAGATAGTATTCTGTTAGTCTGATGCCTATCTCCATTCAAATGTCTCTTCAGTTCATTTAGTTCTTGACTTAAACCTTTTCTGTTGTGATGGTAATTCAGGACAGATTAATGAACTAAATTCCATTATATCTGAACATATCACTAACATGTCTCAGCCATATTGCATCACTCTAGTCTTCCTCCATAGAAATTTCAGTGAGCAGTTCATTTAAGTTGTCACCCTAGACATAGATTTTGAGCAGAAAATCAAATGAAATTGTGTCATTGCTCAGGCTTAATAGGGGAACCAAAGAATTATCATCCATGATATTACCATTTTTACAATGTAGAAATCATGAAACATCCTATATTAGATACTAATATTGTATCATAGTTATGATGCATCTCATATCTAAGAAACTGCATTGACTATAGAGAACATGTGCATCACACTATTTTAAAATGAATCACAGCTTTTTCTCTCTTTACATTGATTTGCAGTTTCAGGAGTGTGTCCCCTATGTTTTTTGACATGATTTTATGATTATTGCTAGGAGCAATGAGCATGTTTTACACTTTTCAGATTTTTTCTTCTCAGCTTCCTTCAGTGAAATTTGTTCTCAAGACATCCTGGGGGAAGAAGTAGGGGATAGAGCAGCTCATTCCTTATCTCTGAGAATTGCTGCCAGTGTCCTTTTAAAAAATATTAATTTGCTATAATTTGGAGTTAATTGTCATAGAAATTTCCTTCTTTATTATTATGTTTCTAATAATTATTAACTAGTATAATAACTACAATAGAGTATATATATAAAATACACATCATATTACAGGCTGCTTTCCTAAATATTCATCATCTACCTCTTGCAATAAAGCTGTGTTACATTTAAAAGTAAACATTCGTCTCTTATTTGACCACCTCCTACTTGGGCTAAAAATTTAACAAATTTTATTTTTCAGGTTTTGGGGGTGGGGAGGTGGAGTTTGTTTGTTTGTTTGTTTGTTTGGGGGTTTTGCTTGGTTGTTGGGGTTTTTTTGTTTGGTTGGTTTCTTGTGGTGTGGTTTGGGTTTTTTTGTTTGTTGGTTTTTTGGTGTTTGTTTTTTTTGTTTGTTTTTTTTTGTTTGTTTGTTTTGTTTGTTTTTTTGTTTTTTTTTTTTTTTGTGGAAATACTTTTATTTTGAAATATGTTTTCCTTTTGTTAGATCTAGATGACATCTCATAATTCATACCCTACTAACCTTTGACTCTGAAAAGACAAAGCCCTGCACCCTCTGATAAGTGGAAAGGCTGAAAGTCGAAGTACTAGCAGGAAGTTTTCTTTCTATAGAATTGGAATCTCGTAAGTTGTGAGTCTGGATTGCCTATCTAATTATTCAGTATGTCATACCCATGACAAAATAATCAGAAGAATCTCTGTAGTGTTGAGATTTCTCTTTTTCATTAAGAAAACATTGGGGAAGCATGGAAAGAACTGTGGAGAATTAAATCAGGCTTGCTGCTGGGAAGATAGGATTCACATCTGCACTCTCCTGCAATCAGTATTGAATAAAAATCCAAATGATTTGTCGAGAGTGTGAGTTATTTAAGGACTTGTTTCCATGTACCAGTACTTTAAATAAACTGGGCCTTATATTCATGAAACCATTCTAATGGTGGAATATGTGTTTCCTGACCAGTATGTGGGTCCTAAGCAGGTGACTAAGAAGCAACCATAGATTTGCAATAGGCCTGAGATAAAACATGCTTTGATAGAATTTACTGCTTAAGGACATGCAGAGTTAGTAAAAAGGCTTGCAAACATAAAATTAGACAAAGTAAAGAAAAATTATATATTATAATTATAATATATCATTTAATTAATAAGACTAATTGTCAGGATTTCTTTTTATTGACTTGGGTATTTGGTTGATTGAATAATGTAAACAAATTAATAAAAGAAATATTACTCAATCTTATGCTTGCATTTGGATACAGACAAACTAAAGAAATTATGTAGCGGGGAACTTACACTTCACTTTCTCAACACATGAGTAGAACCAGAGAGAAAGGCATTGTCTTATTTCATGGAGTTCATTTAGAACTGGAAAAAAAAGAATAAAGACACTCAAATATCATTACTGTATATTTGCACTTGCTTCGTTATTGCATTCACATCTTATTACTGAGTACTCCTGTGTTTTTTACCCTGATGCTGAGTTACTGACATCAATGAAACTATCCTGAGATCCTGGATTTTTCACCTCAGAGTGTCAGAGAACTTGTTATTTATTCTTTTACATTTGAGAGCATAATATTTAATTGAAAGTATTATTTAACATGAAACAGTTCAGTGATGCCTGACTCTTACTGGGAAAAAGTATTTGCACTTAATTAGAAAGCATTTATTGGATTGCATTTTGTCCTTTTTTTGTCACAGGTTAAAAAAAAAAAAAAAAAAAAAAAAAAAAAAAAAAAAAAAAAAAGAGAGAACATGCAAGAGCAAACCAGAAGGAATGCTTTTGATCACATTCTGAAAGTTATACTGCCTGATAAGCAATTGCTTAATATTTCTTTACTGCATGATTACCTACCTTCCCCTTTTAAAAATCCCAGTATGTAGAAAAAAATGCCTGAGGTACCACAATAATGTGCAGACACAGCCTGTCAGACAGACATGAATTAAACCTGACCAGAAGACTTCCATAAAAATTGAATTTCTCTGAGTTTGCTAGTCCTTCAAAATGAAAATTTTTCATGGTGCTCAACCAGTATCTGTCATCAGTCAGTACTGTAAGTGCTGCTCAAAAGGAAGGATCCCAGTGAGTTCAGTACTTTCTCAGCACATTCTTCAGTTCATACCAGTTGATACAATAAGGAATGGTACTCAGCTAGAAAACTTGAGTGACAAGAAACTGAATGTTCTCTTCTCATTAATACATGAATTTGACTGTATTTCTTTCAGTTCCAAGCTCCTTTCTAAGAAGATGGGGTTTTGTTTGCCTTTTTTTTTGAGTTCCCCTTTATATGTCTAAGATCTAGCATATATCTGAAGATTTTTTTATTCCTTTTATCTAGTTTGCTCAAAAAAAGGCTAGAATGACTAAAGTTTATGTGACTCATTCTTGTGAACTGCATAATGTCTTCAGTGAACATTAAATTCAATGCACCCTGTTACAGCAATAAAATTTTTGTGTAATGAGCAGTATATGTGGCACTTCCCCTGCAGCTGAGCAAAGAACATTGTCATTTAGAAGGATAGACTTCCTTTAGGCCTTTAGCTTACCATGGAATGCACAACACATGGTAGAACTTGATTTGCCTGCCCTTTCCTGACCAGCTAGCATTAAACAAATATTTTTCTGCACTAATATGAATGGGAAGCCCAGTCTGAAACTGGCTAAGAATTTTGGTTCAGAATTGCAGAAAAAAACAAAAACAAAAAACAAAAACAAAATTTAAAAAACCAAAACAAACAAAAACAAAAACAAAAGCAAAAACAAAAACAAAAAAAAAAACAAAAGAAAAACCAAACAAACAAACAAAACAAACAAACAAAAACCACCACACCAGTCCAACATTTTTAATACTTATCTTTCAGCACTATAACTTCTGTATGTTTTGTGAATTTTCTTTTCTCCATGTTGGTTTTTAATTTCAAATTTATCAGATTACACACATGATCTGTAATCTAATATGTAACTCTGAACTGTCAGGTGTATGCAGGTCCTTTGTAATTTCATAAATAGCCCACTAAATATGTTTTGAAATAATCTTAGAGTACACATAATAAACATTATTCTTATTCCTAAATTAAAAAAATATTTCAAAAGAAACTGTTTCCTAATGCTTAAATGAAAGCATGGTAATAAAGTACTTTATCTAATAGGTATAGATACCATTTTTAGTCTCCATAGCATGAATTTTTTAAGACACTTGTTAATTGTGAGAGATGGGATGAGAAGAACCTTATTATTTCAAAAATATCAGCACTAACATTAAGTAAAGTGACAATAAAAAATAATTTCAAAACCAATCCAGACTCAAGTATGTGAATAAATATATGATTAAAGTATCATGTCATTGGAAACTTCCTCATTCATTGCCCAAAGAGATTTCTGTCTTGTGATTTTCCATAGTATTCTTGTCATTACAGTAGGTTAGCTCTAACTTTGACCTCCTATGCTCATTCACTTCAACTTCTACTATGCAACTGGGGTTGTTAGAGTACTCACATAAATTTGTGTATAAGCTGCAAAAATATTTCAGAGGGGAATTTTCTTGCAACATTAGCATTCTCTTTCCATACTGTACACCTGCATTCAGAAGAGTAAAGCAGAGATATCAGGATATACTGCATCCTTCAGTTTCCATCAACTGATCTGTTAGTCTTCTTTTTTAGTTGTTCTTTTAATTAGTTGATTGATTCAGATTCAAGGTGGAGTATTTTAATGAATATAGGAATGCTGAAAATTAGTGCTTTAAGATAAACTGAAATAAGAGAAACATGTCCCTCTCAAAGTAGGAAAAAATCAGTTAAAACAGGACAGAGTTGATAAATCTTGTATGTATTTCCATTGTTATATTGATAAACATGGAAGGAATTAGAAATTATATTATCTCCTCTCAGTTTGCCCTTCAATTAGTCTATATAAACCCAGGAAAGAAACAAATAGAAAAAGAGAAACCGTAAAGGGATGTATGTTTTAGTCTCAAGTCTCAGGTTTCACATTTACATTGCCAGAAGAAATATATTTAACTGTTGACACTCAAGAAATAACTGAAGCATAACAGAGGCTTACCTCATTTCCATCCCTGTAAACATATGTATAAAAACTGTTTATTTCCTAGGCATCCTATTATTGTCATCATTATGTGATTTGACTGTACAGGTTATGTCAGAAATAAAGCTTAGTGTTACCATTTGAATCTCAAAAATGGAAAAAATATCATGACCCTTAGGATCTTTCTGAAAATATATTCTAAAATACATTACAAATAAACCTTGCACACTGGATCATAAACATGTATGTTAAGCGTTTTTTGCAACAAATTGTGATTAATAAAAATAAGTTTTTCTATTCTGCAGGATATCTGGAAATGTATGAAGATACTCTGAGTCAATCATCCAGAGAATAAGAAGATGGAAAAAATAAAAACTTGAAAAGATATGAATATAAGGTTTGATTAGGAACCTAAGGAGGGAAAAAGGTTTTTTTCTCAATTTCTTCACTGGGCCTGTGTGCTGAGTGACACACTATTACCTGTGACTAAGGAACAAAAATATGTGACAAATACCTTTGCTATACTACAGACCTTGTTCTGAGATAAATAATGCACTATATTTTATTTACATATTCTTTTAAAATAAAAGAAGCTTATTGATAGTCAGAAATTCTATTTATTGCTCATTACTTTTTTCTGTTGCCTTTCACAGTTGAAAAATTCTGAACTGCAGAGCTGCATTACTGAGAAAATAATGCAAACCACTATGCATTTGCTGTTTATTAAATTAAAAAAAAATAGCTCAATACACTTTCAGGACTTTTTGCTGGAACTGTAGAAATATAATATTTTAGGGAAATCCTAATAATATAGAGATGAACAATATGTTTTTTTCCAATAGCTAAATGTGGTATTCTATGCCCAAATAAAATTAATACGGTATAAATAATCTGAACTATTTAAAGTTAGAGTATCCACAATTAGAACTTAATTTACTATGTGGCTTGTTTCTATATACACTAGAATTCAGAATAGGGCAAGTTTAATAGATACTCCGGTTCTAAGATTTTGCCTGGCATCATAGACAACATACTTGATAACAAAATTCATTTACTTTTATAGACTATGTATAATACTGATAGTTTTTTATCTAAGTCAGTGGCAAAACACAACATAAAGGACTCATCTGAAGTATATAATTTCCAAAATCCCATTAATTTTGAAAACACTATTTTATAGCTCATTAAGTATTCAGATCTATCATAACAAAAAAAAAAATCATACTAAAGAGATATTATTCTACTCTTGAATTTCTATAAATTTATTTTAATATGTAGTTGTTGGTACAATAATTATATTGAAATTACTAAATGTTGTGACATCTTAAATATCTTAAATTTTTATTACAAAGCCCTGCCTCTGATCTATAAGATGATTACTATTTAGTTTGGGATACATAAACTTTTGTGAAATGGTGTTAGACCTGAATCTCTGCTCCCTCAGCCTCAAATTCATGTCTTAGCACAGGGGTGGGAAATATATCTTCAACAGTTTTTACATCTCATTAAACAATGATAATTGCTTTAATCTGATTATGTGGCCAAATGCATTTGTCATGGGGGATAATCATCTAATCAGACCTTTCAAACTCAAGGCATTTGATCATGCAACAGATTTTGACCCCATAATAATAGAAAAATTAGAAAACATTTAGAAAAATAAGTGTAAGTGTTGCGTTGCATATCTCTTTCTGGCCCAGCCTGGTGTTCAGCTTGGGCCCCCAGCTGCTCTGGTACGCTTCAACAGTACCTGTTGGTGGGATCTTGGCTCTGCAGGCAGATTGACTCACACTGTCATGGCTGTGGTAGAAAAAGGGGACTCTCCAAGGCTTCCAGAAAATAGAGGTTTTATTCAGGGGGTCAGGGGATCCCCCAGCCTCAGCCTGGTGCCTCTAGGAGAGACCCCGGACCTCAGCTGCAGGGCGTTTTTGTTCAGGACAGTTCAAGGGGTGGGTACAAAGTGTACAAACCAATAAAACAATCCAAACACTACAAGCCAGCTAGCTTACTTAAACACTAACAAATCCAAAATAAGTTTGGGAGTGGTCTCAACAGTCCTGCTAACTAGTTGCCAAAACTCTCGGACCTTGAAGATAAGAATTCCGTGATGGACAAAGGAAAGAATCATACATGAAACAGAAATGAAACCGGGAAAAGAACCAATAGGAAGGAATCTCCAAGCAAAGGCTCAGGTTGCCTTGGAAACCCTTATCAAAACTATGATAAGAATACATCCTGGGCAAGAGGACCCTTCAAGGTATCCACTATACCAAAATTACAATAATAAAAACTATACTATGTTCCTAACTAAAGCTTATAAAACATATCTTGCAAACCCACATATAAGGACTGGAAAAATGAAAGAAAGCCACAACAACAGTGATCTCTCTTCAGTCTGACCACTTGATCTTTGTTTTAGAGGAGCAGCTGTATTCTATGAGGACCTGTCTTGGGATGGAATGCAGATGTCTTCTATTCCTGTCTGTTGAAACCAATTGAAGAGGTGTTTTTCTGTATCTCATAACTCCAGGGGAGAGGGGGTTGGTGTCTTTCTGTTAATGGGCCAGCTGTTAAAACCAGGTGGGGCAGTGTTTCTTTATCTCTTTCCTGACCCATCCTCCCTCCGGGGGATATCTTCTGTTAATGGGCCATTGAGTCTCACTGCATGACTGATAAAATTACATCATCCCATTGTATGGAATGCTGAGATGAGATGCTCCACCCAGAGGGAGAAGCCAAGCATTCCTACATGGATAAAAGCTGAGATTCAGAACAGCAGAGCAGCCTGTTTTCCACTGATTTCCCAGAGGAAGACCGGACTCACCTTGCCACCACAGGACCCCTATACAGGATCATATCTACTCCTACAGAACATCTGTCACTCCAGAAGGACTTAACTGGACTGGTACCAACAGCCTGACCAACAAGGTACCAGGTTGTGCTCTGACTCTGTCAATGTTTTCCTTTTTTGTTTGTTTGCTTTTTTGTACTACTACATTTTTAATATTCCTAGTAAAGAACTGTTATTCCTATTCTCATCTCTTTTTCTGAAAGCCCCTTAATTTCAAAATTATAATAAATTGAAGGGAGGGGGTTTACATTCTCCATTCCCAGGGAAGCTCCTGCTTTTTCCCTGGCAGACTCTTGTCTCTCCAAATTAAGACAGATTTGTCCTAACCTTGTTATAAATAAACAAAAATAGTACACAGCCTGAGAAATCTTAAGTGAATTAAATACATTTTGTTGATTTAAAGACTTGTAAAAATTCGTATTAGCAGATTAGAAAAAGATATTGAAAGAACAAAATACAATATAGTCATTGCAATGAAATATGTGTAGAGAAGAACACAGTTTCTCTACAGATATGCTGCACTTTGTCCTGGTTCTTTGCTGATGGGGAATTATCATGTTTCATTATGTTTACCTACTTTCTTCAAGATTACTTTTATCAGGCCAGGACTTTGTGGACACCCATATGTCCTGGCCGAGCCATGGCCATGACTCTGGCCAGGGCCCAGGACGCCATTTCAGCCCCTGCTCAGGACCATGAGCCCCGGACAGGGTGACATTGCAGCAGGGTTGTCCCCTCCTCCACACTGCCCTGACCTGCCCGGCCATGGACCCACAGGCCAGGCCCACCCATGAGCACATGGCAGCCGAGTCCCAGGAAGGTGCCCAGTTGTGTGGTGAGGGGCTGCCCTCCATTAGCTCCTGGCTGTGGAGGTTGGATAGACACAGACCCTAATCCCTATTCTGCCACTTTGCTGGGGAACCCTGCAGCTCCCATGCTGGGCAGAGGGACCTACAGACACACTCATACAAGAGGCAGCTGTCAACACTTTCGGCCACATTTATCCCATTGAAAGGGTGATACAAAGCTCATGAATATATGTACAGCTGCGCACTGTCAGTTTTCACGCTCTTCACACCGTGGCCTTTGCTGTAGTGTGGCTTTTTTCCTTAAGTTCCACATGTGAAATAACTATGCAAAGCATTTTTTCTCTTAAAAACTACAGTACTTTTCACAATCATTCTGAATGTGACAGCACATGTCTAGAAAGGTCTCGACCTAGAGTGAACTCAGAAGACAGCCACCATTTATCTCTACTCAGCTAAATACTTCCTGTGTTCATATTGATAGGCTGCAGAAATTACAGCAGTCTGACTCCAAATAAAAAAAAAATAAAACCAAACCAAAAACGTATATGCCCTGTTTCCTACTTATGTTTGTTTTGATCTAGGCATGTAAGTTTGGAATAAAATGACCTAGTAATTAAAACATTCTTTGAAAAGCCTAAGGGCAATAATACCAATTAACATTCAGAGAATGACAAACCCTGTGGTCATGAAATCATATAATGTTATACTATATTTTAAATTTACATACAGATACCAACAGTAGATTGGTACAGATATATCAGGATATGATGTTCTACTGACAGCATTTGTTCTATGTCGTAAAAAGTGAAAAAGTCTAGTAGCTCTACCAGATCTGTGACTACAATGAGAAATATCAAATGTAAACCAAACTAATTTTATAAATTGCTTATAGTATGAGGAAATAGAATTGAATTCTTCCATCTTTGTTACATGAACAAACTTTATACTAATTTTCTATATTTTTTTATATCTGAAGTAAGACAGTTGTATCTGTATCTATCAGTCATTTTTAACCTAATATTTATTGGTTTAATTTTATCCCTTAAAATTAAGAGTAATTTATGTTATCAATTTTGCAATTTTTCACAGATAATATTGGCAGGAAAAATAACCCCAAAGACTAATCTGTTTCAGACCACTTCTAAAATCAACGTTGATGTTCAAATACATACAGAAAAATGTAAAACTAGATTGGTTTCAGCTGATTTTCACTAATGAGATCCACTTTTTTGTTGTTATAATAATTTTCTGTTACATTTTGAGAGCTGAAACTTGCAAACTGATTTACAACAAACTATCACACAACAATTTCTTTGCATAATTTGGTTTGATCCTCTGAATATTCAGAGATAACTTCCTCCAGTAGAAGATTGCAGGATCATTAATATTTCTATTATTCCACCAGCCGTTACCTTAATGTTCCTCTTTGAAGCCACCTATTTCTTCCCTTTGAATTACGCTATGTATAATTTGCCTACATAGAGTTCGCATGTTGTAGAATTGTTAGATGTATTTTGAGAAAGATACATGTAAAAAGAATAAAGTTAAATATAATAACAACACAAATGTAAGACTGGAACCTTTAAAGTGCATTTTCAGCTGATTCTTAAACCTGGAAATGCCTAAATGTTGCAAGTTCCCCCTGTTTTAATCTAAAAGTACTCTAGCTAACTGAAATTCTCATTGCATGTGTTGCAAGCTCTAGTCTTAGCAAGGCTAAAAGTAAATCCCGTTCTTAGTAGCTATTTTTACTCCTAAGTACTGATGGCTACAAGTAAAAGCATACATGTCTGATGTCCCTGAGAGCCTGAATTCATAGATCAAAAAAACAGAGCAGCACCTATTGCTTCTTTCAAACTATATACCTGTCTTGGGTTTTGGAACCAAAAATGTGTATTCTATTTCATTTGTTGAAAGCAGATGTTTTTTTTTTTTTCTTTATCTCTTGTTATTCTGAGGGGAGGGGGGTGGGTGCCTTCTGATAATGGGACAACTGTTAAAACCAGGTGGGGCAGTGTTTCTTATCTCTTTCACCACCTGTCCTCCCTCCAGGGGAATATTTTCTGCTAATGGGCCATTAAGGCTCTCTTAAGGACATGACACACCTCATCATCCCATTGTGAGATGCTCCACCCAGTGGGGGGGAGCCAATCATTCCTACCTAGATAAAAACTGAGATGCAGGAACACAAGGTATCTGGTTCCACCAGATTCCTGGAGGAAGACTGGACCCTTCTCACCATCACTGGACCCTTTTCTCTCAGGATCATCTCTGCTTCAACATCTGCCATTCCAGGAGGACTTTTGGACTGCTTCCAACACCCTGTCCAATAGGGTGTCAGGTTGTAGCTCTGACTCTGTCAGGGGTTTTCCAGGATTGTTGTTTGTTTTGTTTGCTTGTTTGTGGTTTGTTTGTTTTTACTATTACATTTGTGTTGTTAATATTCTTAGTAAAGAAGTGTTCCTATTCCCAAATCTTTGCCTGAATTGCAAAATTATAATTTGGAGGGGGTGAGGGGTTTACATCCTCTATTCCAAGGGAAACTCCAGCTTTCCTTGGCAAATACCTGTCTTTCCAAACCAAGACAATACCTAATGGTGCAATTGGTGCCACAGCTCTGCCTCAAACTTTTTCTCATAAATAATAATTTATCCATGTGTGTGGTACTTACTAATGCAGCTGAAGCATCCAAAAATGTGGTGGTGTGTTTTTCTTTATGCATATTTTTCTACACCTTTTGAATGGTTTGTTCCTATTCCTCCCCTCAGGTGGATGGTTTTACCTCAAGTTTTCCCTTCCAGTTGTCCATCATTCCCTAGACCCATCTGTTACCTTATTTGCATATTGTCAATCCTCCCTAACCCTTACCCCTGGTTCTAGAGAGTTCTCTGTCAGTCCTTGTTATCCCAATCCCCTGCCTAAACTCCTCCCCGGAATTCCCCTATTCTTTGAAGCCGCATTGGCCCATGTGCCCGTTTGCACCCTCATCGTCTTTCCTGCTGGTTGTCATATTGTGAGCCCCTCCTTAATCTCCTCCCAGGTGTGTCTGATTAGTTGAAGAATTGTACCCTCCCTGTGTACCTCCCCTGTTTAAAAGTTTGTGCATTGCTTTGTTCTTTGGCTTCTTTTGTCACTGTCCCCCTCGGGGAATAAACTCCTTTGAGACGCACAGAAAAAGCTCTTCTCTGTTCTTCGCCCCGACCATCAGCGCTTCACAGCTGGTGCTGCAGAGAGCAGCCCCACTGCTCCCAGAATCAGCAGCCCTGCTCTACTGCCACCCGAGCCCCATCTGGCCTGGGGGCAGCCACTCTCAGCATGGTCCAGGTAGTGTGAGCTAGCTGGAATTCTCCAGCATCGTGTCACAAAAAAATTAAAAGAAAGGATTTTACTAACACTAAGGAATAACAATTATTTCTGATTTGATTTAACTCTTCTGCAGTATACCTCAAAATACATGCTCTGATTCATTTTTTGTTTCATTCATTATATCTCTTTAAGATAGCTGTCTTAATGCTCTGAATATGGTCTGGGAGGGTTGGTTGTTTTTTATTTTTTGCCTTTAAATGTGTGGTCTTGAGCTTTACTGATTGCGTGTCATCAAAATCTTGAGCTTTTTGGAGAACTATTAATGTAATTTTGGATTTGCTATGGTATTCTTCCAATACCTTAGTGTTTTGCAAACATGACTTGATTTATCTTTTATGATACTACTGTGAAGTAAGCTCTTACTTCGCAGCAAGAGGAAATTGTAAGTACTCGATAGTTCTACAAATCAAGTCACACATTCTACAAAACAGTTCAGTGTTGTAAAGAGGGATCCACATTTATTGGCAAGCTGTGAAATTATTGCCATATGTGATATGCTAAGCACTGCAAAAGAATTGTATCATAAGTGCTAATACAACTTCCATGTATTAATTTACACCCATGAGATGATTTCACAGCGTTATTTACCATATATTAACATCTTCTCTTTGAATTTGCTACAAGTTTGGTTTTGTCCATGTAGAAAGAAGCTTTTGGTCGTGTGATTTAAAAACTGTATGACGATGTTAATTTAAAGATGACAAAATTAAAAACAGACAAGCATCATAAATGCCATTATTTCCAAGAATTTAATTATATGTTTTTATAAACTTATTTTTTTATTTAATCTTAAATTTTATAACTTTTCTTTTCATGTCCAAATGCTGCTTAAATAACTATAAAATAATATTGCAAAATAAAACCCCAGATTTATCTCACAACAGAAGTAGCCAATAAGGAATATGGGGTAAAAGAAATTTTTATATGCATTAATGAAGTTTGTCAAAGCACAAAAAATAAGTTTTATTATCAATGAGAATATATAAAAAATATACAGACAATTATAAGTATTATCATTTTAAGTAATTATTAGTATTGTAAACATTTTTGATCAATTTCCACAGCTGATTAAGAAGCACTACTTTGTGCAAGACTAGTAATTATTGACATGAGCCTCATCAATTTAGGCTGGTAATAAATACTTCATCTAGTTACACCACCCCTCACAGTTTATACGAGTTTATTTTATTATTCAAAGTGAAAAATAATCAGCTCTGGTCCTCAAATTTGTGTTTCAAAAGACTGAACTAGTAGAGTTGAGGAGATGGAAACAAAAGATGTAGCAGACACCAAAACAGCAGTGAGTGGTAGGTGCTGTTCCCAGAACCACAGGAACCACAATACTCTTCTAATAATGCTGCTGCAAATTTATATTGGCATTGCAAGTATTTAAAATCATGGTGTCAATATTGTGATAGTAGTCCATTTTTGTTTTCTACCATGTAAGGCACTATGACACACACATAAAAAATGTCTGGGGAGGGAAAATACTTTAAAGATCATCTAATTTCAACTCTACTGCTGTGGGCAGAGAACCTGCCACTAGGACAGGTTCCTCAAAGACTATCCAGCCTGGCCTTGAACACTTCCAGGCATCCACAATTTCTATGGGCAACCTGCTCCACTGCATCACCATCCTCAGAGTAAAGAATTTTTTCCTAATATCTAAATTAAACCCCCTTGTCCTATCACTTGATGCCCTTTTGAAAAGCCCCTCTCAAGATTTCTTGTAGCCCCCCTTTACATACTGAAAGACTGCTATTATATCTCCCTTGAGCTTTCTTCTGCAGGCTGAACCACCCCAAGTCCCTTAGCCTGCCTTCATAGGAGATGTGCTCTGATCTGGCCTTCCTCTGGACTCACTTCAACAGTTCTGAGCACTCCAAGTCAGCATCCAGGAGAGTGAAGAAGAGAGGAGGAAGCTCCTCTCTTAGCCTGCTGGCCATGTTTGTTTTGATGCAGCTCAAGACACTTTCTGGGCTGCAAGCATACATTTATGGGGTCATATCAAGGTTCTTGTCCAAAATCCCTGTCTTGGTTTGGAAAGACAGGTATCTGCCAGGGAAAGCTGGAGTTTCTCTTGGAATGGAGAATGTAAACCCCTCACCCCCTCCAAATTATTATAATTTTGCAATTAAGGGCTTTCAGACAAAGATTTGGGAATAGGAATAACAGTTCTTTACTAGGAATATTAACAATTAACAAATATAATAGTAAAAACAAACAAACCACAAACAAGCAAATAAAACAAACAAGCCTAGAAAACCCTGACAGAGTCAGAGCTACAACCTGACACCCTGTTAGTCAGGGTGTTGGAAGCAGTCCACAGTAAGTCCTCCTAGAGTGTCAGATGTTGTTTTGTTGGAGTAGAGATGATCCTGAGAGAAAAGGGTCCAGTGATGGCAACAAGAGTCCAGTCTCCCTCCAGGAATCTGGTGGAACCAGACACCTTGTGTTCCTGCATCTCAATTTTTACCTAGGTAGGAATGGTTGGCTTCCCGCACTGGGTGGAACAGCTCACAATGGGATGATGTAGTGTGTTGTGTCCTTAAGACAGCCTTAATGGCCCATCAGCAGAAAATATTCCCCTGGAGGGAGGACAGGTGGTAAAAGAGATAAACACTGCCCCACCTGGTTTTAACAGTTGTCCCATTATCAGAAGGCACCCACCCCCCTCCTCCCAGAGTTACAAGAGATAAAGAAGAACATTTCCCCAACTGCTTTCAACAAATGAAATAGAATACACATTTTTGGTTCCATAACCCAAGACAATTCCCAAGTCTTTCTCTACAGGGCAGCTTTCAATCCATTCCATGCCCAGCCTGTATTTGTGCTTGAGATTGCCCTGACCCAGGCACATGTCTTTATACTTGGCCTTTTAAAATTGGTGAGATTTACACAGGCCTACCTGTCAAACCTATCAAGGTCCCTCTGGATAACATCCCTTCCCTCCAATGTGTCATTGACCACACAGCTGGTGTTGTCAACAAACTTGCTAATGGTGCACTCAATCCTGTCATCCAGGGAACTGACAAAGATATCAAAGAGCTGCAGACCCATACAGATCCCTGAGGATTGCCACTTGTCACATCTCTGCCTCTCCAATTTAGGGACAAGGATCTCATGCAGGGAAATGTCATATGCTTCACAAAAGTCCAGGTAGATGACATTAGTTGCTCTTCCCTTATGTACCAGTGCTGCAACCCTGTTGTAGGCTACAATTTGATGAGGCATTATTTACCTTAGCGAGCCCTTGTTGACTGTCATCAATCTTTATTTTTCATGTGCATTACCATAGTTTCCAGGAGGATCTGCTCCATGAACTTTTTGGGTACAGAGGTGAGACTGATTTGCCTGTAGTTCCCAAGGTCTTCTTTTTTCCCCTTTTTAAAACTGGGGGTTATTTCTCCACTTTCCAGTCAGTGAAAAAAATCACTGCACTACCACAACTAGTTAGATATGATGAATAGCTTAGCCAGTACTACTGGGGTAGGTGGTGTGGACTCTCCAGTTGGAGCTGCAGCCTTTACTCTCAGATGAGTGCCTGCCATTCTGTCTTGAGGACCATGTCAGACATGTGCCCATGGCCTGTGGAGATGGTTGTGGCTGTGCAAGAAATGTTTTTTAAGTTTTAGTTATGAATGTAGTATAGTTTTTTATATTGTAAGTTTTAGTATAGTAGATACCTTGAAAGGGCCCCTTGTCTCAGAGTGGATTCTTATCATAGTTTGATAAGGGTTTCTAAGACAACTAGAGTCTCTGCCTGGAGACTCTTCTCTATTGGTCTTTTCTTGTTACATCCCTGTTTCATGTATGATTTTTTCCCTTTGTCCATTACGGAATTCTTATCTTCAAGGTCCAGGAGCTTCGGCTCCTGGTTGGCAAGACCCCGAGAGACCACTCCCAGACCTATTTGGGATTTGTTAGCGTTTATGTAATCTAGCTGGCATGTATCATTTTAATTGTTTTATTGGTTTAGACACTTTGTACCCACCCCTTTGAATCGTTGTACAAAAACACCCTGCAGCCCCAGGTTCGGGGTCTCTCGGAGGCACTTACCTGAGGCTGGGGGACCCCCTGACCCCGCCACCAAATAAAGCCTCTTTCCTGAAAGCCTCTGAGAGTCCCCTCTTTTGCCACAGCCATGACAGTGTGAGCCAAACTGCCTGTGAGCCAAGACCCCACAAACGAATTTTGTTGATGCGTATCTAAAGCTGCCGGGGGCCCAAACTGAACACCAAGCTGGGCCAGAACCAGATACGCAACGTTGTAGCACCCAACGCCGTGGGGCTGCGACGCAACAATGGTCACAGGTGCCTGGTTGCTGCATTATGCATGCTTCATGTATCATGTATGCCAAGGTCTTCTATTTTGTAAGATGTAACAAATACAGTTGCAGGTGGTACAAATCAATGAATTGATGTCCCATTATTGTTAAAATTAAGGGCAAGGCATATGAGAAAGTATTCCCCTTTCATATACGCGGAAGAAAGAGATGTAAATTGAAAAGTCACAATTTAGTTTTCACTATTATTCATGATTTACCTGTATGAAAAACTGTGTCAGGTTCGTGCCAAGTTAATGTTCACTGGGATATTTCAGAAGTCTCTGACCTAACACTGCTGCTCTGAAGTCAATGAAGCTTTCACTACCTACAGAAGCAAATCTAGGGCAAGGGTGAGTGCTTTAGAAGTTCTTGCATGAGAAGATGCCCAGGGAACCACCCTGAAGGGTTTATAACCTACTGTTACAAATGATGAAACACCTGGGACTGAACAGTAGGATGAATTTGATGATGGTCATGAAAGACAAATAGAAAGAGGAAAGACATCATTTAGTACCTCAGCAAGTGTTTTCCTGCATTATAATTTATTATTGTAATTCTTAATTCTGTTTAGAAATTAAAGATGTAGACTGAATAGTGAAACATAGTGTCTTTGTTAACACATGTTTAAAGGGGTGGGGGCAGCCCTTTGTATTGGCATTTTAACTCAAACAAAGGTTTAGGATGGTTGAAAATATACTTCCTTAAGAAACTGGCACACTGTTAAAATCAGACACAACTTTATAAAACAGAACATTTAGATGTGAATAGAAAGTATAAAATAAATGTCTGGATTAGGAACTCTGGTGAATACTGACAGTGTTAATTGAATACAGGTAAAAATTATGTAGTCTTTAGATCGTACTTTTATAGACTGCTATAAAATCAGAAAATATAATTCCTATGGTTGAAACTCTTGTTAACAATTATTTTGAAATGTCTAGGTCATTAATGAATTGAATCCTTAATGGACACTGGCAAAACAAACCTTGGCCTAAATTCAGACAACAGAATACCCTCAGGCTTCTCCATGAGATATGTCATGATTAAAGAAAAAAGTGGTTCAGACATTGATTGCTTTGGATAAAATTATTGAATGGAGCAGGTTCATTACTAATGGATCACTAGAATATGCATTTACAGATGGATTTTTCTGCTGGGTTCAGTCTCTCTATTCCCTAGGGTAACAAATGCAGCAGCATGTATGTGTAAAACAAGAATCCATCTCTTGCATGAACAGATAAAAGTACAGTAAAGTGCACAGTGTTTGTGAACAGCTGCTGAAAATCATTAAGCATCCTTGAGCGCTTCATTATTAGAAAGTTCTACATTTCTTACCATGTTTTCTTTCTTCTGTTAATCACAAGTTCCTCTCTTTGCTCACTTTATCAGCTAATATAAAGTATTTCCTAACCAGTATTTCTCCTTCCATGCCATCATCCCCTTCTGCTTTGTTTCACTGTTTTTCTTGTAATCACTTTACTTTTCTATCATTAAGGCTTAGTTTATTACTATTTCTAGAACTAATTTCCTAAAAAGGATTTGGCAATTAATCTTCATATGAATGAAGAATATCTATAACCTTCATTAAAACTTATACTAGGGACAAGGAAAGGAATTATCTGAAAAAGAGCAAACAGCAAAATTTCATGAAGCTGAATAAAGGGATGTGTCTTAAAGGGTTGATCTCTGAGTAAAGCTCTGGACTTGAATTCACATTCTATAAATTTCCAGAAATTATGTTTGTCAATTTAAATCACTGGCAGAAGAAAGTAAACATAGCATTTACCTTAAAATACATCCAAGTGTCCTATGTAGCAAGTGGATCATCATAACTTTGTATTGTCATACAGTGATAGAAACTTAGACGTCATCTAAACGTAACCTACACTTGATTTTCCAGTCTTTGGTTTATAAAAATATTAAAATTATACAAAAATACACTGAAAATACTCTTGTTATCAGAATCAATATTTCAATAATGAAGAATATTATTTTCATTTATCAAAATCACTAAATCATTAGTGATTTTTTCCAACTTAATAAAATTCAGTCATTTTAAATAGCTGTTTACTCCAATAATTATATTCATTTTGGAGCGGGGAGGGGGTGGGGGGGTGGGTGGGGGTGGTGGTGGTGGGGGGAAGTTTCCTGCATTGGTTTTCAGTATACCAATCATAATCTATAAAGTTTACATTTTTTTCATTGTAGTGTTAAATTACATCTCAGATTTAATTAATGCCCAATGATCTAAATTTACGGAAAAATATTTATGTTATTCTACATTAAAAAAAAGACATCAAAATGTCGCAATCTGTTTTGAGACACATCATTCCTTTTTCTGCCTTTTAACTTGCTCTCCTCACTTCATAATGTTAGAGCACAGGCTTGTTAGACCCTTTCAGAAGCCTATGGAATTTTATCATGGAGTTATGTTGGAAGCCTCTATATTCTGAACAGCACATCCGAACAGCATCATGATAGTAAAGAGGACAGAATTAGTAGATGTTTACATTATTTTAGTAAAAAAGCACAAACAAATATTTTTAAAATTTGAAAAGCTGAGGCTTTCATGCATCCATAATTCAGGAAAGATAACATTAATGTTGTAAAAGATTTGCCTGTTCAGAAGCAACTGTATGACAGACCCTTCAACATAGAAGCCATGGTCTAATAACATTGGGTTCTTCAACAGTGTTGCAAGTATTCACAAACTTGGTAGAAGCCTTGCATTTTCAACAAATATAATCAATAACTTCATGGAAGATTTAACTAGTAAGGTGAACAACATATAGAATGCCCATAATACAGAAATCCCAGACCGGACTTTTACTGTCTTTTCAAATTGATGAGGAGTTTTGAAATCTACAAAGAGAATCCCCCAAATTTAAAGTCAACATTTGAATATATTTGTCTGTAATTTTAAATCTGTCTTGAGAAACAACACATTTTTCTATAAATACTTAGCAAAAAATACTACCAGTAAATGGAATAACAAAATAGGTCTTTGATACAGGAATTTAAACAAAAAAACCAAATTCAGGTGTTAACAATTAATAGGAAGAAAGGAGCAAAGACATTGCAATTCCAGCATCTGAATTAAAAAAAAAAATATTACCACTAAGTTTAGAGGTATATTGCTTTGCTAATTTTTTTTCAAGACTTTTCAGCATGTAAATTTTTATTCTATAGGCTTTTATAATGAGTCATTCCAGATTCATACAGAGAGGGATAGAAAGAGCAGAAAGAGGAAGTAGAATTACTTATAATTGCCCTTATTCATAAAAAGGAAATAAAATAAAAGGAATAAAGAGGAATTAAATACATGCTTTTTCCTAAAAACTATTTTATTTCTTCATTAAATATACATGTGAAGATCTTTCTAGTTTTGAACCCAGTCTGAAAAGAATTATTGTAGTCCTGAAAAATTTGTGGAGGATCAGTTTATTAGCTTGGTGAAGAGTTTAGAAGTACATGAAATAATATGTGCCCTGAAGAAATTTTTTTATATTAAGTGTCTTTGATAGATATAAAAGACCTGATTTGTATTTCAATAAGTAAGATTTGTCTTTTAATCGATGAATACAACTGCTATACACATTCCCTGAGGCAGTAATTGCCACAGAGAAGCACTTTCCAGCTAAGGAAAGAACTTTAGCAAGGGTGTATCATGTTGACATTATGAACACTTCTATTAGATTTTATCAATAAGTTAGTCATATAACAAATGTATGATGCAGTTTCTGTTTTCTTAGATTAAAACTGCACATGCTTTAATTCATAGCAGAAGGCTCATTAATCTCCGATTATGGACAAATGTGAATATTAATAATATAATTATCTGAAATTTATTCTTAGCATTTGAAAGGCACATCAGTCCACAAACATTTGCACCTCTACTGAGCCCTCTTCACTGAGGCAATTTTCTCAAAGCAAGTATTCCTGTCAGTCAGAGTATTCTAAACAATTTTTGCGCAGCTATTTTCCAAAAAGTTTAGTTACTGTGTTTGAATACAGTCATGATAAATTCTGCAAAGCAAGCAATATCAGTAAAATATTCATTTACTAGTTTTTCTCAAGGCCAATCCTTTATCCTTTACATGAATTCACGACACTTTCTCCAACAGAAAATTTGATTTTCCCTTTCATTAAAAAAAAATTACTGTCTACTTCGCAAAACCATTAGCTTTGCTGTTCATATGCTAGCAACCCTCAGTACCTGCTAGATCATTGGAACACAGTAAAAAATAGTCAGTTGGCTTTTAAGGAAAATTTGATATTATAGCAGATAATGTTCCCCCTCTGTAGTGGTGTGTTTAATTCTATTTGTTAAATGTTTATTCATGTTGTTCATTGGTTTGTTCCATGTACCCCCGTTTAAACCCCAGTTGGTTTTTACCCTGGTTGTTTACCTAATTTTGGTTATCTGTCAATCCTGTACTCCCTACCCCCGAGGACCTGTCTAACTCCTCGAGGCCTCTCCCTGGATCTAGAAAGTTCCTAGGAGGGCATCCATCCTCCCCCACAGGATTGGCTCCCGGAGGAGTCTAACATCCTGGCAGCCACTCCCTAGATTTCCCTCATTGGTGCTTTCCCTGTCACCTCCCCTCACTCCTCCCCCAGGTAAAAGGAGCTGTCACAGAGCAGTCCTCGCTCTGCTGGGGCAGGCTCCCTGGAGTGAGGTTGTATCCCCTGGACCCTCAATAAACTCCTGTGGCAACCCCTCAGTAGAGTCCTCCTTCCTTCCTCACCATTGTCACCATTCCCATCAAGCGGCTGGGCTGGAAAGAGCCAGCCTACTGTGCCGTACCGGTTGCCTGAAGCCGTTGCCAGGGCTAGCTGGAAGCAGGCAAGGCTCAGACCACGAGGCAGAGCTAGGCGCAGCCTCAGTGAGCTAGGTGCGGCCTCACCCCTCCCTTCTTCCACTACAGAAGCAAATTAGCTGAGTATCTTTTGTTACCCTGAGTCTCCACCTAGGTAAATTGCCCTTGACTATCAGTGTTAATAACAGGTAGTCATCTCATGACCTCTATTTTCAGCAAAGCAATTTATCAAAGTATCGTTTTCTGTTGATATGCTTTTCTTTTCAAACTTTACATACCTAGTCTATTAAGTTCCTCCTCAGAAAACTTGGTTTCAACATGTAATTTTCATTAACTTCTTTCTTTAACTGTAGGATTAGTTACACCTACATTTAACTTTGAAGTCATTGAGGTAATTTATGCTGGTTTAAGTTATATTAAGTTATATTAAGACTTTATTGTCTTAATGGTACTACCAAAAGCTTAATTATATGAACAGCAGAACCATAAATTCTCTTCAAGTCTAAGAAAAATGTTTATTTACTCTATCTAAAGGGGTTTTCAGGACTTGAACTCTATATTTTCTTTACTTTAGTACAGGTTACCTAGTGTGTCATACACAAAAAACAAATAGAGTTGATTTTTTATAACCTGTTTAAAAAGCTGATTGTGCTGCATTGATAGCATAATCCTCTAGGGAAGTGAATGATGCTAGAAAGTCTGTATCTTGTTAGGATTTGGTCTACAGTTTTCTTTCTTTTATGCCTTCAAAATGAATAATATTTTAAATGCAGTAGAAAAACTTCAGAAATATTGTGATTTCATAGGATTAATTTTAGCAAGAACATCCACTGGGTATATCCTTGTAGATTTTTCAGCCTATTTTCAATCCCAAACTCAGGGTGGGGAGTAAAATGAGTAACACAAATATTCAAATGAAGGCAGAACTGAGAGAAGAGTGCACTTAAGAAATAGGATGGAGACATAAGGTGTAAGAAATTAGGACAGCAATGATAAGCAAGGAGGTAATTAGGAGTCTGCAATATAGAGATAGGCAGAAGGTGATAGGAAGGGCAAAAGATAACATAATATGCCATGTGAAAAATGTTGTTATATATACAAGAAAGATGGAGCAAAAGGATGAAAAAGGATGAAATTGCAAAAACATTTGCTGACTCAGATTAATGTATCAGCACTCAAAAGGCAAAAAAGCAGACTTGAACTATATAAAAACTAAAATACAGATCTAAGAAGTTATTTTGGTTTATTTTATTTTATGTTATTCCATTCCATTTTATTTTGTGGACTGAGAAAGATCAGAATAGGTGAACTAGAAGAAAGTGTACTTCTTTTTTTCTGTGATGTACAGTTTTTACTTAATGATGCTCAGACTTCACTTCTTTTCTTCTTTTTAAAGGGATTATATTTTATCTGCTATTTAATTCATAAACCTGCATATTTTTGATCAATGATAAGACATAACTAATACATTCTAGCAATCCTTTTCTGGTAGTACTGTTAACCAATGTACTAGGAGACTTTGGTTTTATTCAGTACTGTATGCAAGTTTTCTGAGTCATTTTGATAGATGTAGCTGCAAGGTGTAAGTGGGCCTGAAATTATTTAGACCCAATTACCTGTGCTTTGGGAGCCACTTATTTTAAATTAGGTGGTTCTGTTTCATCACATCCCCAATACAGTGCAAGAATATTACACTAGCAAGATCAAAGATTGTTATGAGGCTAGGTATGAAATAGCCCAAATAATAAGCAAAGCATGAAGTTTCCATGTTCTGCCCTTCATACTTGACTGAAATAAAATTGAGCCTCTCATTTGGTATCAGAAATGGATTCTCAATTACCAAAGAAAGGACAACACGAAGGGGATTAAAATCTTTTGAAAGCATTAAACAAAATGAAACATCCAAGTACATACAGCAGAATTAATAGATTTTTATGTGGTTAAGGAATGCATTAACTATATAAATATCAATATCAAAAGTATAAGGAATGCTTGGACTGCATGACTTTAACAGACACACTACAAGCAACTTCGGACTAACAGTCTGCTCCAGAAATTCAATGTAAATTGTAATGTGCCTGTGAATTATACATAGAGACTGATATAGCAAAGATACAAGGATGAAGTGTTTTTTCCAAGATCATGCAGCAGGTGATTGCTGCCAAAGCAAAGGCTTATTGCTCTGACAAAACAGAAGCACAATAAAAAATATTAACATGTGTTTGACTGGAAAACTCAGTTAATATAATCATTTTGTAACATTACAATAACATAGTAAACAGTAACTATTGTTTAACACTAAACTTTTTGTAACAGACCAATAATTAAAGTAATCCAAACCACAAAGAATCTGTAGGAAATCTCTTTGACAGTCATGAGCATCTTATAACATCGATTCAGAAACAACTTCTGAAAAGTTATCATTGATGTGAACTAGCTAACATTTTTAATCACACATACTCACATTTCAGAATTTTCTCCTCTCCTTTGGGTTTTCCAAAATCTTCAGACAAAATTACACAGGAATTTATGTAGAGATGCCTTAGATTTTGGTTTATCTATGAATCCCAGGAAAAAATTAAATATGGTACATCTGTCGAAAAGATATTTTTGTGTGTGTTAGAAAGATAAAAAATTTAATGGCATAATCATAATTTCTAACATTTTTAGTAATTATTTAGACAAAGCTATCGTGTAGTGGATCAGGAACTTTGCAGGATATGACAGGTTACATAATTATGTTACATAAGTTCCTTGATAGGAGACTGGAACTGCAGTCTTAATACATCACAGAAGAATAATTTCAGATGGTATACATGCAATTTAATGCATAAAGTTTATACCCTTGGGTAGAAATATTCCTCAAAAATATATAAAATGTTAACAAAAATGAGTAACATTATCTGACAAGAGGAAGGGGTTCATGGTGTTTAAAAACCCAACTGCAATTCTTAATGGACCCTTCAGTGATGAAATCAATTTTACATTACAGTATAGATCTCAGAAATTGCTATTTTAGCTTGGTTCCCTTAAAATGTATTATATAAGCATAAAGAATAATTATACTACTAAAAAATAATACTACTGATAAATGATTATGGACATGACCTAGATAATGAGGAATTAATTTTTTGTCCTGTGTCAAAGGATTAACTTTAAAGCATTTCAACACAAAATCAGCAAGCTACAACTGTGTTTTAGCAGGAGATATTCTACAGCAGTAACTCCAAATGGAAACACTGACAACCACCTTTGTCACACAGGTGGAAGTTTCTGTCTTACATTATATATTATTTTACTCACTAAACACTAAATACCATTTCAAAATTATTATCCATTGCTAATATTTAATATTTTGGGAATAGAGTTTAATAGAAGAATTGTAAGTTTTGGAAATTATGGTTTAGCCAAACTGGTTCCTTTTCATTACACTGTCAAAGGTCCAGGAAGATAAATTCTTTCTTTCAGGATTTTTGTACTGTGATATCTAATGGGTTTTGTTGATATATGCTATGCATTTTTTATACATATGTATAAAAATACATATACATATGTATATATATGTATATTACTATACTGAAACCACTAAAATACCTGTTTTCCTTCATATCACGCACATAAAAAGAAGATGTTTTGTTTCAGAGAGAAGCATTTGAAATATAGAGCCACCATTCTCTATGAGTTATGTCAAATAAATTTCTCTCTGCTTAAGGAGCCTCTAGGGCAAACTGAATGTCAGGAAGCCTCAAGAATGGAACTGAATTCAGAATAAGAAACGTAAGTAAAATGTGTGGATTCATAATCACATTACATGCAATTCTGGTCACCAAAAGAAGGACATAGTTCAACAAAAGAAGCTAGAAATGATAAAAAATGGATACAGGGAGAAAATGTTGTTAAAAATCTAGGAGCATTCGCCTGAATAATAAAAGCAAAGGGCTGAATGAGGACACATACATAATTATGGAATCTGACAATTTTATTTCTTAGAAGATTAGAAGGGTGGTCCTTAAATGAAATTTTCAGTAGCAGTCTAAAAGAAACAACATATATTTTTTTTCTTACTAAACTGTAAAATTAATTGCCGTTGGATGTCAGACCTAAAGTATCAGTGGGCTTCACATGAATTAGATTTTTATTTAAAAAAAAATATCCATCAAGGGCTATTCAAACAGAAAGCAATAATCTCTCTGTTGAAGAAGTTAAGACAAAGATTGTAAGAACCCAGAAAAGTACAATATGGGGAGTATATCTACCTTGTATCTCTACCTTTGTTCTTCATGACAATATTCTTCAGAGAGAATATACAACTTGGCTCCCAGTTATAGAAGCTGAATTAGCTCCTTTTCCATTTCATCTGATCTATAAGAACACGGCCCATTCTAGAAAGGTTCTAAAATAAGATGATGTTATTTTATAGAAATATGACATTTGTTTCAGTATGTGACATAGGCCAGTTTTTAGTTTACAAATTAATATTAAATAAACTTCATGTAAATATAAATAAAATACTGGAAACAGCAATGAGATAAGAAAATGGACAGCAACATCAGCAGTCCCAATCACAACAATGTATAGAAGAGGGCGAAATGCTCACAGAGTCTGACCAGTGCCACCCTGGGCCTTCTGCAATCACTTCCTTCTTTGGAGTGAGAATCCCTGATTTCCACCCCTGGGAGATATGAGTGGTGTAGAATAACAACCCAGGTACATCCAACATCTCCAAGCTCTACAACCTCATATCTACCACAACAAAATTAACTCTGTCCTGGCCAAAACTAGGTCACTATCCCATTTCAAAATACATGTTCTGATTATCTTTCAGTGACCTTCAACACAGTGAAATCTTGTATCATCTGTCATGCCAAGTCAGCAACGGACTGCCATAGTATTTATAGTCACAACTTTTTTTCAGATATTCATTAAGTTATTTAACTTCTATGTGTCTTCTTTGTCTTCCTAGATATCTAGAGACTTTCACAAGGAATTTCTTATGTTTAGGTGTCCATGAGATTTTAATGGTATTACATGGGTGCTTGTCACAAATCTGAAGACTGTAAGTTGAGGAAAAACATCAAAAATATATATTCATTATTCTGCAGTGTTGATAGAGAGCAGAATTCCTCTCTTTTCAACACATTGCTTTTTATCTACCTTTTGTACTTCTATTATTAGAAGTACAAAATTAATCTTCTATTAAGTTGAACTGTTCTTGATTTTTTGTATTTCTCTTCCCTGTTTCAACATAAACTTTGTCTCTCAAAACTTCTTTTTTTAATGAGAGGAACTATTCAGATGAGTTACATGGTGAATAATTTTAAGTGACTATTAAATTTGGTTGCTCATCATGAAGTAAGTAGATTTCATTCAAAAAATTTAGCTGGTGCTAAGCTACTTATCCTATTATTTTAATTTTCCTCTTTTAAAAGTTGTTTTTCCAATTATTATGTTTTAATATTCCTTAATCTTTGAATTTTTGTAAGGTTATGTGGAACATTCTAACACACTATGTTACCTGGTAAAGGACTATTTTGTATAAATGAAATAACAAAAAGGCAAGGAAACAGAGAAATTAAACACAGAGATACAAAAATTAATGAGCAGGTGATAACGGAGGCAATGACGAAACCCAGAACTCTTCAGCCACTGACTGCTGGGCCATTAAACAAATCACTACCCAGACACAGCCTTGGAAGGGTCAGTCTGACTTAGTACTTGATGAGAACTGGAACACGAGATCATCACACTGTAAGGTAGTTAAGGGGTCTTGAGGGACTTTAAGAAACTCCTTATGGGATACCAGAAGGGTATTGTGACATACCATCATAAAATTTATAATGAGATGTTTGCTGAAAGGACCAAATATGAGGAAGGGCTTGAATTAGGGCAGACTGAGCAGGGAAAATTATGTGAAAATACAGAGAAGACATAAAGCAATTCTCTTCATGTAAGCAGATGTTAGTCAGTACCAAGCCAAGTTATGCTTGATAACTGAAGTATTCTCAAATCCTTTTCTTAACTTTGAAATCTTGATGCTGTGTATGAGATCTGCAAGGTCTAATTGCAAGCAACTAGAGAAAAGTTAATGGATCACATGGGCTTGGAGCCAACAGATGGTGAGGCCAGGGTGTGTGGTACATGCATACGAGTGAGGGGTTTGAATGGCAGCAATTGGAAAGACTTGGACATTTTTATACTTTCCCCAGGGAACTGAGTCCTCTATGCATTTGTATATTTGGTTTATGTGAAAAGCTATTGATAGCAGGAGTGGCCTGCTGGGGTGGTTGATGTGGAAAGACATTAGGAGTTCCAGTCACCTTTGAGAGGACCTGTTAATAGTGCCTGTAGCACCTCTGTGATTACACAACTAAGAAAGAAATGGAAACTATAGGATTTCATAGAATTTGATTTTGCTAAACACTCATACAAAACCAGTCCAGGCTTGTTTTGATCTTCTTTAATAGGGATATCCTAACTTTGATACATGGAAAAGTTAAATCCAGCTTATACCATAACTTGCTGCAGTGGGAACAGGATTTCTGCCTACAGGTCTTTATTATGGAAGCACTGAGCATCTTTTAAGGGGTTTGTTTCTTGCCAATTTATTTCACACATTTCTTTGCCTGTGCAATTACTTTCAGCATTTGCATCTGCTGGAAAACCTGATCTAGTGTGCCTGACCATGGTAGGTGGGGTTAAAACAACATGATCTTTAAAGTCACTTTCAAACCCAAATCATCCTATGCTATGATTCTATGAACCTTCGTTCAAATTAACTAAAAAAATTAAAATTCCATGTTCTTTTGGTTGCAGATTCTTTAACTTAAGTGGCAATAGCTTTAGGTCTATGGGCAGGAATGTACTGCATCCAAAATCATGGTCTGTAAAGTATTATGGAAGAAAAATGCATTTTTCTCCAGGTACTGCTGTGAAATTTTGTTCAGTTGCTCTAAAATTCACTCCCATATGGGTAGGAAGTTAAAGTAAAATTAACTTTGTGCCTTGCTATTTCAACATACTCAAGTATGTGAACATGACAAAAACTTTCACATGGCTACCCTACAGTACATGAAATTTATGAAGAAGTTTTTAGCATTTTTATTGATATAAATTGATGATACATTTAAAATTGGGGTAAAAAAAGTCACAATTATGGAAGTAGCATGAAAAATGTGCAAACATTTTGTTGTGAAAATTTTTCATTACAAAATATTTCAGTGGTAACAGACAAAACTAATTAATTTTCATTTGTTGAAGTGCTCAAAAATTATTAAATAATTTTCAATATTACCCTCATTTACCCTTGAAAGAGTAAGACTGAATCTTGTTGATTGAAGTTTAAACCCTAGATTCCTTTTTCATTTCCCCATTCATGGCTAAAATATATTTTATTTGTGCACATTTATGAGGAGATGTATAGCTCACATTTATAAGCTGGAAAGCATGTCGTTATGAATATTTTTCACCAGAAAACATAAGTCAGCAGAGAATGGAAAATATTTGAAGGTCTTGAAATATTTGAAGGTAATGTAAATATGGTAAAAGATAAATGCAGTCTAATACCTGACTGAACAGGTAAAAAATATTTTATGGCTAGAACAAAAAAATCAATTTGGAGAAAAAATATATTTCTTATTTTAGTTTCTTAACAAATTATTACTATTTTGCAATACTAAAAAAGTAAAATTTTTAGTCTGTTAAAATTTTGTAGTTAAAAATTTGAATCTTGAATGTCACAAATTATGCAAATATTGCTAAAGTATACTGTTCTCATTAACCTTTGTATTCTAATTTTATCAAAAATTTACATGTCAGCAAAAATAAGTTTTTCATACTGAAATTATTAAATAAATAAAACCAGCAACAATTTGTTTTAACAATGAAGAGTCCAAATTAATACAGTACACATTTTCCATTAAACCCCCCAGATTCTATCACCTGTCACAGAAAGTAAATGGTTCCATACCTTAATCAAAAGGGAATAGATACTTAGGGGCTAGCCTTATTTTACACTTGCGTATGCTCTGCTTTGCATCTTCAATCCTTTTGCTAGTGGTACTGATTTTATGGAAGACTGGAGAGAGAGAGAGAGGCATATTTGTCAGAAAAATCAATTCCAGTTTTCTTATACAACAAATTGCTGTTGAGGAATGCCACTAAATATGTTTTATTGCTTGCTTCTTAAGTGGAATCTCTGAAAGAAGGGACATTTCTACATCCTATTCTTTACTTTAATGTACTGACTTATAGGAAGAAGCATACATGACTGAGCAAAAGTTACAGAGCTGCATTCTTGGTGCATTGACTGGAATGAAGTGTCTTCTTACAACATAATTAATAATGACAGGACAAAAAGAAACACCCAGCTCTCTCTTGAGGTCTTTTAAAAAAAATAGGTCTTGTTTCCAGGAAGAATAAAGTGATTAGTCAAAAGCATAGTTAGATTTTTGTAGGGTTTCCTGAGCAATAAGCCATGATATATTCTGAATATATTTGAATCCTGATAAATTCTACCTTTTTTTTATCTGACATCACTCTCTTCTGCCTCTTTCTCACCACTGTCTCCTCTGCTTACACAAGTGCACACTTATAAGAAGGCTCCAGATCAGACCAAGTTTCCTCTTCTGTTACTAAATGTGTCTGGGTTTCCCAACACTTGTTGTAAGCAAGGGCATGAATATATTAAAAAGGTCAATGGGCACCAGAATTCTGTGATGCAATTTTTCCTCCCTGATGGTTATAAAACCCTAGAAGAGGCTACTCAAAAAATTCTGTGAGGTTTTGGGATCTCAATTTTTGGAGGTGTTCAGAACTCACCTAGAAAAGATCCTGAGGACCTGCTCCAGATAAATGCAATGTGAGGAGGAGGTTAGATTAGATGATCCCAGATCCCTTAAATAAATTAACCTATCATCCTATCAATAAAAAACCCCATAATATTCCTATTAATTTTGGGCTGCCTGTTTGCCCTATTTCAAGCTTTTCTCTAGATCTTTTCTTTGTAAAAACATTCAGTAAAAACTGAGTTTATCACAACTGCAAATAACATTTTGTTCTTCTCAAATTATCAGGTCTTACTAATTTGAAATCACTATTTTTTTTCTCAATGTATGTACAACACGGTGTCATATACATGATAATTTCTCAGTCTGATACATCTCTAGAGGATATCCTTCCAAAAAAAAAAAATCTATCCTTGCTGAGCTCATCTTGTAGGACAATTCCTTCTTTACTTTCAAAAGTCTTTCGAAAACCTGACTCAATTCTTCTGAGACTCTCAGCAGGCTTGGCAAGTAAAGGAAATAATTCAGAAACAAAGTAGAGGCAATTTATTTAAGGCAATTAGAAAAAGAGAAGGAAAGAAGTGGTACTATTAGGCCCTCAGAATAAAATTGTCGTCATGGTCTTTTTTCCTATATCTTTTCAATTATTATAATAAAATTGGAAGTTGAAACTTGTAGAATCCTTTTTTTTTTTTTTTTTTTTTTTGTCTTTTTCAGAAGATTTAACTTCAGATATGCTTTGGCTTTTTAGCCCCATCCCTACAGGACAGGACTGCATCTTTAGACTTTTCCTGAGTCACCTGCCCCTGCTTTCAAATCTTGTATCTTACTTCATACATTTAAATTCAGTCAGGAGCTTCTTGCTCATTAAAACAGGTCTCCTGCTGCCTCTGTTTGAATTCAAGAAATTTTCTTCAAGTGCTTGAGAAATTTTATTCATAACACAAAATTTAGGAAAATAGGAAGTAAACACTTACAGAAAAAGATAAACAAAAAAAATCCAACCCTGATAAGTGACTGGAAAGTGCTACAAAACACTGTCAGATTCAGTTAGCTTTCCACACAGTCCGTAATTGTATCTTAGAAAACAACTTGCCATTAATTTTCAAGAGACTGGAGAAAAAACCCACAGCTATTATAAAACAAACAGACAAAACCAAACACTAATATAAGCTTACTAAGTAATTCTTTTGATTGCTTTTGTTCCACTGATTTAAAGCCCTGTTTCTTTAATATTTCTTGATCTTTTGTGATGTGGAAGCATGAACTTGTATATAAAAAACTCGTCATCATTGTTCTCAATTTTTGCATCAATGTTCTATTCTTTTCCCAGTTGTTGATTCCAGACTTGCTTATTTTCAGCATTTCTATTATCTACTATGAATTGCCAGTAAAAACCTACTGCTCAATCTGAAAAATGTTTTACTTCTCTTTGGCATGAAAGCAGAAAAGCACTTAATGAAATTTATGCTAACACGGCTTAGATTCAGGTGCAAAACATTTAATACAAATGTATCTGAGGTGAATTCCATTATTAAAGTAAACATGTTTCTTCACTCTAATTTTTTTTTTTTTTTTTTTTTTTCCAATCTCTGAGTTAGGGACACAGACTATATGAGGTCAATATTATTGCAGTAAACAGACAGTAGTAATTCAGACTATTAGTCACTTAACTATGATAGAACTGCTTGTCCTTGTTTGGTTTCACATCCCACTGGATAAAAAATGTTTATTTACTATTCCCTCATGAGACACTTGAATTCAGCATACAGGTAGTGAATGCATAAAATTCTTTTAAATTCCCAATCATAACACTGAAAAAGCTAGCATTGCTACATACTAAACTGTTGAAATTTGGGGTAAAATGATGCAACTTTCATAAATATGTAGAATTCAAAAATAAAAATCAAAATTACTAGAAACTGAAACCAAATTCACCATAGTTCATTTATTACTGCAGGTAGGAAACACATAAAGAAAAGTACTTAGGTTTATTTCTCCTCTTACTTTAAAAAATGGTTAAATTTGCCTACTGTTGTAGTGAAAAATTTCTTACTTCAGTGAATGGAACACATTGATAGAATTTTCCCTGAGACCACTCTTTTTTAGCTGAACGGTTTCACCACTTCCAGCCTTTCCTTTTATGAAAGATGCTTCAGATCCTTAATCATATTTGTAGTCCTGTCCTGGACTTGCGCCAGTATATACATATCTTTCTTGTATTAAGGAACCCAGAACCAGGCACTGTATTCCAGCTGTGCAGAGGAAAGCAGAGGGAAAGATACAGTACACTTGCATTCAGTATCCTCTAGGGAGTAAAAATTATAAAGATGAGATATTTCAAAATGTTAATTTATCAATAGTTGTCTTTAATGACTTGCCCTCTTTAAAACTTCTCAGCCTTTTCATTCCCAGTAACTTCTACTTACACCTCTAGCTTCACTGCCCTCTGTGTATATGTTTTTGGCAGTCTGCTCTATCAATAAAGTTAAGTTTTAAAAAAACCTCTGCACTGAGAGTGGGAAGAGGTAGTATTTACATATTATGGAATATTACAGTGTGGCTTTGGAAGTAGTTGTGCAGACAGTGGCCAAAAGGAGGCAAATCTCCGTGCCAGGCTAGAAATGTTTTCAGAGACTGACAGCAGCTTCATCATGGAAGAAAACTGTGTTCTGGAATACTGCTCTAAGAAATTATTCTGCAGAGGACTCTGCCTAGACACATAACATATATGCACATCCCAGTTTTCTACATTTTCCATCAGCCTACACAGACTGTGCTGTTTGCATTTATTTCTATTTTCAAATCTAGTAACCGTTTCCTTAACATATTGTATGACTAAGGAAAAATTAGTCTTCAGTTTCCCTGTTATTATGACTTGTAGCACAGACCTCTTGACATAGGTTACATTTAATAGGAACATTAAATGAGCCTACTGGTTTAGTCTCCAAGGAGTGCTCAAAGTCAGCCGACTCAAAAGTCAGTGAGTCTAAACTGGCAGCCATGAGAACTGGTTTGGCCAGAGAAATCTCTCTCTTAGCAGGCAAGAAATTTATAGGAGAAGAAGCTTAATCCATCACTTGAGCTAACTGGAAAGGCATGTTGTAGAAGGTAGAATAATCCTGAAAAGATTCGGGAGAAACAGGTTTCCTATAGAAGAACCTCTCACAGGAAAGCAGAGAGGCCCAAGGTAGCATTTTCTAAGATCAGTGAAGTGAAGGTAGGATTCAGTTATGGCTATCTAGATTGCAGTAGTTTCTCTTGCTTTATTGCAAGCAAGAGAAACTACTGAAACAGATTACTTACTTGCTTGTTTATGAAAGAATACTTCTTTGTAGACAAAATTACTCAGTACAACCTTCATGCCTTTCACTGAAAGTCAGTAAAGCATCCCTTGATATAGACTTTTTCTCTTTTTCTCTTCTTTGAAGGTAAATTATATTTGTAATTCATAGGTGCTATTATATCCCAGATAGATCAATCTACATCTGATCTACTATATATTTCAACCACTCTCTACCCCCTTTATCATATCTAGGTGGTTTTCTTAGCTATTTGGTACATCTCTCTTGAGATGCAAGTTTAATTTTTTCAAAGTGCTTGGATCATTTTTATTTAGTCACTTGGCTGCTTCTTATAATCTCCCACACTATTTTAATCTTTCTCATGTACTTTGGAAACACCTCTGGCTGCCTCACTTATGGTGAGTAACAGTTATGTCCCACCCCCATTACAGATCTTTTCTCCAAACTCTGTCTTTCCTGACAGTATTTCTAACCTTCTCTCAAAAGTTTTTCAGTTTACTCCAACTTGTCTTAGAGCTCCCCTTGCTGTTGGATGCTGTTACGAGGCAGTGAAAGCTTAAATAAAAATTGGCAGCTGATACAGGCAGCATTCAAATAACAGTTTACAGCATTTTGATGGTATTATATAACCCAGAATGATAGAGCCAACTGGGAAAAATTTTGATTTTTCAGTAAGAACTGCTAAATAATGCAAAATTTGTTTATGCCATCCACAATTTTTGAAAGAAACAATTTTTGAAAAAAAGTAGTTTACAGGTTTTCTTCAGAAATATATAGAAACACAAGTATTTCTATCAAAAGATTATGCTTATGAAAAATATTAATTTGCTTTCAAAATAATTATTTTCCTGCTTTAAAAGTATTAATTTTACCAATATAGACTAAAGCCACAAAAATAAAAAATAGATAAATTGAAAAAATACCATTCAATTAACAATATATTTTCAGACACAATAAATGAAAAATTAAAAATCTAGAATATAATTATGGTTAGTTATATAAATCTTCCATACACTTAAGTTCCATTTCTTGTACAATGGACTGTAATTCATCAATCACTCAAGTATCATTCTTAATTAAAAGGCTACTAAAAACATAACATTTTAAGTTAATGAAGTTTTTTAAAACTGATTTTTTATGAATAACCTATTCATCTTTATGAAAGTATTCTAAAAGGTTATTCTTAAATCTTTTTTATTCAAACAATGGATGTCTAAAAATATCATTAGCAACTTCTGTGACTAGATATAATTTATTATTGCTATTCAAATACTAAGCCAAAAACCTTCTCTATTAAAAGACACAGGACTTTAAATAAAATACTTCAAGAGGAATTAGTCATATTTGAAATCATTAAAAATCTTTATTTATGGATCTAATAATTGTTTATGTAAATATTATCATATGCTGTTTCTAACAGTGTCATAAGAGGATTGGGGTTTACTAATCACTGCTACAATACTAATGACTACAGTATTAATGTGAGGAAATTTTAATTTATAATCCTTATAAACAAGAATTTACATTCACATGCCAAGTATGAGATACTGGAGAGTACTGCAGTAAAAAAACCAAAAAACTTAAAATTTCATTATCTATTTTTGAATAGTGAATCTTTCAAAACCTATGGGGCTTTTTCACACAAAACAGAAAATTGAATCTTCTGTATCAGAGACTTGGGAGGGGGGAGACAAGAAACAGAAACCCCAAAACACTATCAGTTGCTGATAACAAACCATTTGAGAATCAATCTTATCTGAGGGTCTGGGGTACATAGTGACTTCATAAAACATAGAACACAGTATGCAGAACATAGAACATATAGAAGAAAATTGGTTTATGGTTATAATTATATTTAATGGATTGGTCTTATAAGATATTTTCAGCAGTGCTTTTGATCTGCTTGGGATTTTCTACACCACGATCTGGCACTGAATAAAAAGAAACAAAAAGACAGACCTGCTTTTTCTATCCTATCCTTAAAAATGTTATCCAAATCCAAAAAAAACCAACCAAACAAAATATAGGATGATCTCACTTGTCATATGCATTCAGATATTGTGGATATAAATGTATTGGGAATGTAAACATTTTTTTATTTGTGTGATCCTCACTTGCTTTGAAAAGACGTTTTGTTCCTTGTCCCTGTCTGGCAGAGTAGTAAAGAAGTATAAGCAGAAGGGCCCTGCAGTATGAAACTACCTGGCCTTTCTACTAAAGTGATAAAAAATCCTCACTGAATGCTTGAGAAACAAAACAATTTCACTTTCCACCAAGGTTTTACCTTTTCTATAATAATCAGACTTGTCCCAATTCTTTTTAGTATTTGGAAAAGAAAAATTTTATGACTATAAAAACATACTAACATCCTCTGCCTTATTAAATGATTGCATTACTAAAATTGTATAATGACTATACCTGGGTTTTATATTTTTTTCAACATCAAACAATTTTTCTTCCTTTTTAAAGGCCTCCTCTGCATTTCATTCAATTAACTTTTTATTCTTTTGTTTTTCCTTCTCATTTGTTTCTGAATTGTGTTCCTCTGAAAATAAATATCTTGAAATATATAATTTTGGTAGATCTTTTAGGTGGTATGAATTTCATATAATTTCCTAGAGTATTATTAGTTGTTGCTGTTGTTATTATTTTTATCTCATTGGCAGTCTTTCATTTCTAGTTCAACCCAGCTGCTGGTGGTTGAGATCTATGGCACAATGAGCTCCATTATCACATCTTGAGTTTCTCAAGTTCTGGTTTTATTCATGCAAGTGAGAATAAGGATCATCTAACTAAACAGTTACTCAGAAAAAAAACCTGTTTAAATGCTATGTAAATACATATCAAGCTGTCTTACTGTGAGGTGAAGCCATAACAAAATTTAGGCCCTATTCATCAAATCATTATATTTGTCTCTGATCTTAATGTATTTTCCCTAGTTCCACACTTCATTCTTTCCAAGATCTTGCACCGATCTAAGTTATAACCATGATTAGTATAATCAAGTGACAAATAAAACCATTGGCCATAGTTTTTTATAGTTATATTTAATACTTAATATTTAATACTTATTATGAATTATAAAAGGCATAAGACAAGAAGTAAAATTAGCATGCTAAGGTTCCTTCTAACAGCAGGAAGACTGGATGACTTCCTCAATTAAGTCCTTAGCAGAAAACTAGGAAATGCTGGATTTAGTTTAGTGTATAGCTCCTACTTCAGGATTGCACTATAGGTGCAGGATGCATTGCTGTACCCAAAGAACAAGAAGGAAAGAACAATAGGTCCAGTAGACATGGTTTGTAGGATAGGTCCATTCCTTGTGGCTGAAAGCCGACAATTCTACATAACTCTGTATGTGCTGATTGAAAATAAAAACTATTTTTTCAGGAGGAAAATTCCGTATTGTGCTTTAGAAATGAGATGAGAGTGGTGAAGTGTGCAGGAAATTCAGCAGTACTCACACATTTGCTGTCAGTACTCCTGTTTTCAACACAAGGAAACTGAATCAATGGTGCTATGTTAAAGGAACCTTTTCTAGCAGACACAAATATAGTGTGGAATGAGCAGTGGCTTAAAGCATGTATTTCAGAAATCTAAATTTTCAGATACTTCTTCCAGAGCTACCCACCTGACTTCATTATCCTAATGAAGGTGTACTTAATAAGTAATAGGAAGGACACTAATATGCTGGAGAGATTTGGGGAGCCTAATTTATAATAAAAAATCTCTCATACAAGAATTTTAACTGGCACAATCTCTTAATGAAAACTCCATTGAGACTCTTTTCTTTGTCTCTCTGGCTTTGATTAATTTGATAAAAAACCTATTACCTGTGCAGTGAAAAAAAATCTTCTTGTCTATACAAAATTGACCATCACCTCTTATAGGAAAAGTATGGGCTTGTTTGAAAGACAAATTCTCAACGTTCATATGCAAAAACAATTTTGATATAATTTAAGTCATCAGAGATACAATTCAAATGGTCTTCATTTACTACCAAATGCACACTCTTGAGATTAAATTAAACCTATTTCACCTGAAAGCCTTAATTTAGTAATACCTGGCAAGAAAATAGGAAGGAATACTTAAGAAGTTCTGTAAACCCTTCATGCCGGTTTATGTTATTGAGGACACACAGGATTCATGAAAGGAATTTTCCAAATGAGGGGTGGAGTTGGGGGGGAAAGAGAAATAAAGACAACAGTAGCACAATAAATCAACCCTCTGGCTAGATATAACTCTATTAATTGCAGGCACTCTTACATTAAACTGTTTCCAACCCCCTGCTGATGAAACCTCTCAAAATAATTTCACCCTTTGACAGCTTAAATTATGATCTTCCCACTCTATAAAAATGTTTGACACATTTGTACCAAGTATTTAAATGACATGAAAAAAAAAAGGGGGTTCTGTTTTACATGCACCTGAACAGTTCTTGAAATTCAATTACTTTTTTGTTTCTTTCTCTTTTTTTTTTGGGAAACACTCTCTGAGTTTATCTATACCCTTATTTATATCAATTGCTATTTATCTGAAATACACAGTGGCAGCGGCAGCTAAAGCTATTTAAAAAATTGAGATATAGATCCCTTAAAATTTCAGTTGTAAGTTCCTTATCATTTTTCTCAAATCTTTTGTTTGAGGCAGAAAATTCTCAGATTCACTCTTTGTTTAAAGAAGATTTTTAAAATTCTAAAAATTAATCTGGTCCTGTTTGGTAACAGCACTAATTAAAACCATAAAAATCTTTTTAAAAGTACTTACCCGAATAGATGGACATGTTGAATAGATAAACAAATTGCAGTAAATTATCTATGATTATCTTACTCTTGATGTTACTCAAGAATTTTGAATATAGCTTTTTTCATATTACCCATACAGACACATCAGGGAACATTTAACCTGTTGTTAGCCACAACTTCTGTGACAAAATCCAAGATATTTGCTACAAGGGTATTGTTTGTAAATTATTAGAAAATGAGAAAATTGTTCCAATCTTTTGAATGAGAATTTTTAAACAAGATGCTACAGAGTGTATTTGTGATATAATTCAGAATGTATAATTAAAAAACACCAAGGCTTAAACTAGAGCAGTTTCTCTGGTGACAATATAGTGAAAGCGTAACACTAATGACTCCATGGTTTTAAAATCATTTGATGTTTGAAAAAATAACAAATCTATGTAGGCAATTGCGTGTAGGAGAGGCCACAATTAATAAGTCACACATTTTGTGTAGTATGCCTAATGAGACCATTAACAGCATGGAAGAGTGTATCCAGTGCGTGAGAGGAGGCCTCTTCAACGTTGTCTTTTAAGTCCCCTGGGCATCAGTCACACGTGCCAGACATTGAAACTGATGAACCTTTTGCTCCTCTAACACCTGCGCAAAGTAATCGCTTAAGATGCCATGTGAAAAACAGGATTTCATCTGCCAAAGATGATCTAAGTTGAAATACTAATTACTCCTTTGGGAACTAGGTATAGAAAATGCTAACACGAATACATAAACAAGTTGGTTTTTTTTTTTTCAGATACAAAGCTAGTTGAATTCACTGAGCTTGTATAAGCAATCATCAAGATATGAGCAAAATTGTTCCACTTCAAGATAGATTTTTAGGTCTCTGGCTATATTTAGTTGAAAATGTATTGTATGAAATTAGCTCATTTTAAATTCCTAAAACTGCATGCTAATTGATCTATCAGAATTTATTTCCCTTGTAAAAAAGTAAAAAGCACTGTGATTTTGCATCTGAAGACCTTTACTTGCTTTTGTCATCAGTTACGTGAGTAATTTAAAATAATGAGCTCATATATGATTTTTACAATTTTTTTGTCTGAAACCAAACAAGACAGTAAATTTGAATTCTTCAGTCCAGTCTGTTAGAATTTTATTTTATAACCACACTACTGATTGCTGTTTTAAATTATATATTTGGATTACATTTTTATAGAATTTTCCAAATTAAGTCTAAAATAAGATGTCAGCCAGCTCCTATAGATAAGAAGGTGATCCTTTTTTAAATCAACACAGTTCAGTGTACTTAATGGTATCCTAAATTTCTTAGATAACTTTTTCATATAAGGAATAAAGGTATTTGATCTAAAAGATAATCTGAGAGTTGTAAATATTCAGACAATTATTTTATTAGCAAATTCATTTGAGAACATCAGCTGACAGAAGATAACTAGAAGGCAATTCTCATATATTCACATTCTCTCCCAGCTACACTCTCCTAATAGGTTGATAAGTATCCTTTGATTTGAAAATGCCCTAACACTGTGTCCATCTTATTTAAATGTATGTTTGGAGGATGCAAACACCCTGATTATTTTAAATACATTAACCCCACATGAGGATGTGTGTGCATATGTTTAAAGGGTGTACTCAGTTTATAATGAGCTGATTTTCAGTTCTGTATAGCTGCATCAGAGACATTTAGTATTATGACGTGAGAAATCAAAGGCAACATACAAATTGAAAAGGAACTGAAGAAAATACCATTCTCAGAAGAAAATACCATATGCTAGAAGAAGCTCGAGTGTATTATAGTGAACAAAGGTATAGGCATAATTTAAACCTATGAATAATCATTTTTATTCTCAGCAAGCAGAGATTGGCAGGGATTTTGAGTCACAAAATTGATCTGTGATGCAACAATCAAAGGAGATCATACATAATATTCCAAACTGAAAATAATTTATTCTTAGTTGTGTGGAGAGCTTCACAGGATAGTGTATAACTGGGAAACTGAAAGATCATCAAATGGCAGAGCACAATTTAGATGCATACAGGGCCCTGATTCAAGTCTCCATTCTGAGAACTCAGTTCCAGATTTCCTGTGCTGGTTTAGAGCTGTGACCATTCTGAGTAGCAGACTTCCTTGCATTATATATTAGCTGTGGTAATGAGAATAAAGTGTTAGCTAGAAAGACTTGTCAGAATGTTCCTAAACAGTGGGCTGTTAAAAACGTATTCAAGCAGATCAGCGGAATGCTTTCATGCTACACTGTGCCTACTCAAAAGCATATTGTAACCATGATGATCTACATTTTCACAGAAATATTTCCACATTGCTCTTTTCATTTCTGAAGTATAATGCATTTCATAAGTAAAAAAAGGTGGAACAATTTTAAACATTGAGTTTTGAAAAATACATCGCGAACATATTAATATGAACCTCTAAGTTTTCAAAAGTGAAAATGATGAAAGCTATATAAAGCACTTCCAAAGTTTAAGTTACTGTTGAGTTTAGTGATCACTGACAAATATGGAAAGGCTCTACCACACTTTCATTGTTAGGGAAATGTCATAACTGGAATAAAGTATCACATAAAATTTACAAAATAGAATACTATATGCTGTAATGCGGTTTTTTGTTTGTTTGTTTGTTTTTGTTGTTGTTTTTTAAATTATAATTTATTTTTCAGCCAAGAAGGAGAGAATGAAGAGACAATGTTCAGCCACCAGTACAATGAACCGTATTTTGATTTCTCATGTATCTGAAGTTATGTTCTACAAGAATACTTAAAGAAACTGTCAGGATGGGGCCAGTACAGAGCAGTGTCCAGAAAGGTATTTGCTCATACTAAGAAGAATGGAATGAATGAAAGGGAATTTGTACAGGAAAAGATAACATCTCACAGGGTGCACTCACTCATTGAGTGCCTGGACTATCGCAGAAGCTCTGTGATGTAACAGATTCACACCAACATACATGCCATATGCATTCTTACAGACACATAGGCAACCTTCAGACAAAAAAAAAATTAAAAAACCCGAAACAGTAGCAGTATCAAAACACAAGAGTCTGCACTAACCTAAATTTGGTGTTTCTGATATCAGTATGTAACCAATCTCAGCCTTATAGAGTATTGCTGGTATGGCTACCTAGTTGTAAATGGTCTTGCACCCTGTTGGTTAGATATAGCTTATCTAAGTGAATTAATAGATGTTGTTATCCTTACTTTAGCCTTGGCTGCCCTACACACCTCTAATCAATACAAAGACATGTCAGGAACTGCAAGTAAAGCAGGCTAATAGGTAAAGTTTTTGCAATGTCTTCTTAAAGTCATCAAACTATAACAGCAAAAGATCTTCTTCTAACTTATAGTCTTACCCCTAACAGATAATTTCTGAGACAAAAGTCTGCTTAGTGGCACAGTGTGTTAAGTGACACACAAAAAAAGTCTGAAAACAGAATTTTTCATATCACATTTTGTTCTTGTTTGGAAAATGTGTTACAAATAGCAGCACAAGTTGAGAGAAGACAAGAAAAATATAAGGCATCTGAAGAGATAAAATTTTGTTCAAACAAGAGAATCATATGCAAAACTTGGATTGAATTCAAAATAACTCAGGAATGAAAGGTCTACCTCCTATCCAAAAACACACCTACCATTTCCCCATTTATTTAGGATCTTATGCTGATTTGGCTTTTTGATAGTATACTGATAGTGATATAGTGTACTGATAGTATTTATGTTTGGTGAATATTGTTTTTATCTTTGTAAGATATAAGCAAAACTTTAAAACATAATATTAAGGCTTTAAAATCATCAAAAGCATTATATTGAATGACAAATCTAATTTTTAACAAAAACATATGATACATGATATGTACATGAAGTGATTACATTAGAACTCACAAAGATTTTGAAGTTCTGTGTGTTAGAACTACATAAAGAACCTTAACCCTGGTGTAATGATGTATTTGGTAACTTTACTAGTACAAATTTAGTATTATTTTCTAGTGTAATATATATAATTTTATTGCATTGGTTTAGAGGTCAAATACTTTTTAAAATGTAAGATATAATTTTTCAAGCATGTCAAATATAAAACCATTCTATTTCTTCAAAGAGGAAAATTAGGAGGCAAGTTAGGACAAACAATGAACTCCCATAAAATTTACTAACCTAAATTTTAACCTAAATCCTAGTTTGGATTCAAAATTTCTCTTGTTATATAACATGTTTTTTCAAAAGTTGGCTTACATCTTACACGGTCATATGTTTCGTAAAATTAGACATTAAAAAATTAATTAAAAATAAGTTAAACTTTAAGAAACTATGTGAGAAAAAACCAATCCAAATAGACAACCTCCAGTAAATACTTTTAATTTTCAATCTGGTTTTTATACATAATTTCTGAATGTTTAAATAAATTATACTGCTGGATAGGACACTCATGGAAAAAAGAGTTAGATCACATTCAAAGTCTGAAAGTATGTAGATGTTACATTTTTAGTACTGATGCAATTGTCACTTAGGTACCTTCCTGAATAGTGGAGTTTGCAGACCCAAGATGTTAACAGAGAAATTAAAAAAATTACCTCACCAATTTCTAACTCCCATTTCAGCTAGATTTTGAATAGACATACATATGTACTCTATGAGTTAGGTATTGTTGCAGAAAAAAAAAAAAAAAAAGCTTTCTTCATGTACTCTAAATCAAATCAGGAGTAAAGCAGTTTAGTGACCTTTTACTGACATATAATTAACTGGCAGTCTATGAACTGTATATTCTTTCTCAATATGTGCAATACAAGAGATAAACTACAATAATTGATGCCTATGAACGGTTAGTAAACACCTACAGTCCTCTAAACAGCCTTCTATACCTAACTACCTAGAAGTTCTAGCCAGACATCAAGTTATATGAGCACAGACATGCTCTCTCAGGATGTCCACACCTTTTAAAAAAAACCAGTTTGTGTGAAATTAAATAGAAAGAAATTTGGTTTCCAGATGCAGATGTTAGCTGTGTAGGACGTTTGGTTCTTGGAATATTTTACAAATATATTTTACAATTTGAGGGTTAGGTGTCAGCTAAGATTTTTCAAGGGCATAAATAACTTGAGTTCCTATGGTTCTTTCTACCTTTACTAGGACACGGACCTTGCTCTGAGTAGGGGATGTATCAGTATCCTTTAAACACAAATCTATCTGAACAATGGCAACGTGTATGTCAATTGTTATTATGCTTTCTTCTTTCCCCAAGAATAATCTTCTGCTCAGAGTTCAAATTCAGCCATAGACAAATGTCAGTACTGGAATAATCTGGAGAGTGATTTGTTTACAAAAGCCAAGCATAAGAAGCATTTTAGATTTTTTTTTTAGCTGAAATATCTGCCTGGGGCTGGCAGGAATGATCTGTCTATTGGAGGTTGTGGTGGGTTGACCCTGTTGCATGCCAGGTGCTTGCTAAAGCTGCTCTCTCAATGCCCTCAACTTTAAGGGGAGAGAAAATGGAACAAAAGGCATGTGAATTAAGTTAGGAACAGGGAGAAATCACTCACCAATCACTGTCATGGTCAAAAGAGACTCACCTCAAAGAAATTAAATTTCTTACCAATCAAATCAGTATAGGGCAAAGAGAAATAAACCCTAATCTTAAAACACTTCTCCTGCCACATTTCTTCTGCCAGCTCCCTCAATTCTTGTGGGTGGAGTCCATCCAGCCCCAGAGAGTTGTGAGTGTCTAGGTGGAGTAGCACATCACTAATCATTTCCCCATGGCTTATGCAGGCTTCTTCCTTTGTTCCTTTGAGAGTATTTCCAAAAGCGATGAAGCATCAGTTCATGGTCAGAGTCCCAATGTTTTCAAATAAAAGAAGAATAAGAGTAATTTATGTTTGCCTACCTAATCAAAAATAATCAGTTATCCATTATTTTAGTCCCTAAATTTGCCAAACTTCATATTTTACTAAAAAATCATGCATAATTTTTCTTCATGTTTAAAGTGTCTTCCTGTACGAATAATGACACCTCAAACCATCACATGAAGCTACTAGGAGAGATGTAAGTAAATTATTTTACTTGCATGAGAGTATAATTGGATTGCTATTTACTGAATTATCATGAGAAAAGAAAATTTTCCTTCAAAATGGGGTTTTCTCTGGTTTTATTCTTTCATAACAAAATTTTACAAGACCTACAAATTTTATTTCTGAGTCTTAACCACATGTCATTGCAGAGAGATGCCAAAATGAAGTTATTTTCTTTATTGACCCTTTGACAATCAAATTTTGGCTGAAGTGTTGATCTTTTGTGAAGAAATACTCATTACAGGATTCATGTATTAATTCTAAGTGGTTTTTTTAAGCAACACCCTGCCCCTCTCCCACTTCATTTTGTTTCACTTTCAGAGCTTGTATACCACTACAAGTGTTCCCATTTTTCATATTATATTATGACTAAATCTGCTGTTTGCTATTGATTTTATTCATAGTTCCTGCATGCAACCCTACTTCAAAAAGAATACACATTTTTGATGGGATTCAAAGAAAATAACAGATCTAAAGTTTGAATCTATTTCAAGATTCTTTTTCTCATCTTTTAATATTTAAAGGTCAAGTAAGAAATATAAGTCAGTACAGCCTATATACTTTCCATTTCTGCAAAGTCTCAGAAAAAGAAAAAGTAATTAAATTAAAGTGAGAAGAGTCAATAGAAAATATTGAAGAGCCTGAGGAGACCTAAGTTCAAAGAATAACAAGCAGGACAAAAGAAAAGAAATGGCCTTAATAAAGAATTCCTAAGCATGAAGAATTAGAAGGAGTACTGAATCCTTTTTAGCTATACAAAATACTACAACAAAACAAAAGAAAACAAACCCAGAATTACATATACAGAAACATATGCTTATTTTAACTTCTTTTGAGTTTATTAATATGAAAGGTTAAATACACATTTAAACATATTTTTAATATATGTTACTGCTTATTTCGGTGAGCCATTAAGGAAAGCAAATACTCTTTGAATTTATTGTTAATCCTTAATCATAGAAATGAGGGGCATAAAGTCAGCGTCTAGTCTGAGCTTCACAAGTGGAATTTGGCTAGTTGTAGGGTTTTGCCCTTAATATGATGAGAAATGTGTGCTAGGTAAGAGTAATGAACTTGTATCCTCTGGTAATTTTTCCTTATGTAACTTTATAAATTGCCTGAAGAGGGTGTTCCCACCATTTACAGAACTTTGGGGATGAGACTATTTAGACACTACATAATATAAGGAAGGTAATGGTGACAGTGCACAGACTGTTCTCGTGATCCCTCCCAACAAAGATTTATTTACTGTTAATTTATCGAGGACATTTCTGATAGTCTTCTGACTAAAGTCTGAATTTACAGCACTCCAGATATGGTATCATCTGTGCTGAGCAGACAGGCAAGCCCCCAGCCCACTGCCAACACTGCCTAACACAGCCCATCGTGCTACTGCTTTCCTTTCCATGAGAGTGCTTTGCTGGCTCATGGTCAGCTTGTCCACGTGTATCTCAAGGTCCCTTTCTGCAAAGCTGTTTCTTTAGGTTGGTTGGCCCCCAGTGTGCACTGGAGGCATTAAGCAGAAGTTACCAGAAGCCTCAATTTCTCTCACTTCTTAATAATAAACTAGAAGTGCCTATAGCAACTATTGAATCATGAAAGTCTATGTTATCCCTGCATACCATTCCTACCTGCAGGAATTAAAAAGATACCTTAAAAACACTGGCTTACTTTGAGAATTTCTTTTCCTGTCACTTTGAAAAAATTGTAACTGAAAGTTTCTGACAGAGATGCTCTTTCCTGTCACTCCTAAACCTGTGCAAAGAATGAAAACAAAGACAGTGGAAGGACAGGCAGGAGTAACTCACGAGAAGTGGCTGAGGATGTGAGGTTTGTTCAGCTTAGGCAAGGGAAGACTTAGGGGTGAACTCATTGCCGTCTACAATTTCCTCATGAGGCAGACCAAGAGGGAGGTGCTGATCATTTCTCTCTGCTGTCCAGTGATAAGATGTGAGGGAATGGCTTAAAGATATATCAGAGGAAGTTTAGTTTAGAATTTAGAAAAGTTCTTCACAAAGCACTGGAAAACTCCCCAGGGAAGTGGTCAAGGCCACAAGCTTGTCAGAATTCAAGAAGCATTTGCTCAATACTCTTAGATAAATGGTTTAACTTTTAGGTTGATTAAATGCATAGAAAGCTTATATGGTTTTGTGGAAGAGGGTTAAAAAATTACCAAAGAGGGACATAGAAGTAAGACTTTAGGAATGAATACATAATTTGACCTAGTACTCCTAGGGGAAAAGACTTCTGAATCCAAGATAATATGCAATTGTTGCCAGCTTGAGTAATTTACCTGTGTTTTTCTGATCTTACATGCCAACACTGATGTTTACTTACTTTAATTACGATGCCCTACAATGACAAAAGTTTCTAAATAGATCAAATTTACTATTATTTTTACTTGAACTTCAAAAGTATTATTTAATTTTAATTTTGACCTCAGTTTGATTACTCATTTGTTAACCAGTAATCTATATAGTAATAGGTTGTAAATTGCCTTAAGAATGTACCTTCTTAAGGGAATGTTTACTTGTTTTTAATTGGTAATTACATCTGTAAGTACTACTTATTTTGTCCTATTGCAATAGGGGTAATTAATTCTGATAAGGCAGATAATTTGTAAGTATTTAGCAGTACTTAACATATAATTCATATAACAAGTTGCTTTAAATTTATTTTTAACTACTTCGGACAGCCATTGTCAATGGTAAGCAATATGTACTTCTTTCTATCACATTTTTAAGTTACTGAAACTTCACTATATTTGACATATGAATTCAAAACATACTGCTTGTCCAAGTCATCCACATAGCTCATTTATTAAAATGAGTTAAAACTACTTATGATAAAGGTCATCCTCTTGAAATTACAAAGATTTCTTTTTATAAGATATTAATATACTTGTATTTTAGAAAAATATGACTATCAACATCAGTGAAGGAAGGTCATACAGTCACCTATTCCTATACCTTAATGCCCAAAGACAGGGAAAACATTTGGTGCTACAGAAAATTTACTGAGTATTTTTTATATTTTCATTCTTTTGCACAAGAGAACAGTTCAAATGATTTACAAGGCACTTGTAAATTTAAGTCAAGATTCCAACTGTCCTAACATGTGGCTACTCCTTTTTAAATTATTTTTCTCTCTTTCTATATTTATTTTATTTCCTTATGGACAAATTATGACATTATATTTCTAAATTCACAATGAGATACTAAATGTGTGTTTGCATTTGAAGGATAAATATGCTCCAGTTCATGGCATTTACTTTACTGCAGTGTTCTTAACACGACACTAGCTTGCACAGTGTGTGACTAATAAGGAAATTTATTTTGAGACAGCAGTTTCCTCAGTGTGCATCTTTTCATAGACTGATGAACTCACATTACACACAGTAGCAAACTGCAACTAAAATCCCAAATGAAATCCAAACCAGACAAAAGAAAAACTTCTTGCATTTATTTCTAAGTTATGAAAAAAGCATGAAAATCTGCTGTTTGTGACATAAATATAAAGCAACTGATACCCATAGTTTCATAATGTAAATTATCCTAATTTTTAGGAAAATACTAATTTATGTGGGATTCTAAAATATTTCTATTTTTGTCAAGTTATGATTTCCTCCCCTCCCAAGTAAACATTATTGAACTTTGTTCAGGAGCATCTAAGGGAAACTCTTGGCTTCTACTGAGGACTGTAAAGAAATAAGATGGATTCTTTGTTCTCAAGGGAAAAAAAGCAAACTCTTCAATGGTACTGCTTCTTAATAACAAATAAAGCAGAGAGATATCTTCCAGCAACTTTTGGACTGGGACTATTCCTTCATATGAAAGTTCTCCAAGTACTGGTCTACAGAATAATATTCTTGTAATTTGCTGATAATCAAAACCCCCTTAATTCTTTCTGTGAAAAGGAATTCAGTCAAAGCATTTCTTGAATGCCAGAATAATCTCTAATATACTGAATACTTCAGTGCAAATGATTTTCATTTTATTTCATTCATTTCATTTCATTTCATTTCAAAAACTACATTAAAAGAATCATATTAATTATATTTGTATGTGACTATATGTACAATATTTATATTAACTTTGATATTTCAAATAAGTATAAGGAAATCAGAAGCGCTAAAATCAATGCCTTTTTAGAAAGAGAATTTTGGTTATTTTCTGAACATATATAGAGTTTCTAGGAAGGTACAGATGTCTTTTTTTTAAATGCCTGAAGATCTCAGTGGATCTTTTCCTTTCCTTCAAATGAGATGCTAATTTAGAGAACTGAGGAGGCACTGACTTCTTTGTACCACTTTCTTTCTCTTTCACTTTGATGTTGCATCCACTTTCCTTCCTGAGTGTGTTCCTATCCTTCACAGGATGGCTGCAACCTTCCAGAAGACTTGCCAGTGATTGCTCCTGAAATAAGTATGTTATCAACATCCTATTTCAGCATTTTTGAGAAGTTCATAGTTGGCATTTTCTTTACCTTGAAAACCTGTTAAATGAGAACTACTGTTGAACATGACCTATTATGTAGAGCACTAAGGGAATTGCAATAACAAACAATGCTCATAAATATGTTTCTTCAGTTATCAGTGTCTGCATTCCAAAGCATATATATTCCACATTTCATTTTTTCTGTATAATTGATGTAGTACTGCCAAAGAAATGTCCCTGTCGAGCACCAGCCAGACAGATGTCCTCAGTGTACAAGAGATCTTAAATAATTTTTCTGCGAAAAAAATCCCCAAAAGCTCCTATTAAGGGGAAAGAACCAAGTTAAGCATTAGCAAAACTCTTATTGTTCAAATAATATTTTAAGTAGGCATGAAAAAGGAACGAATATAAAATTATAATGTGTAGAAGGAAGAATAGACTTAGGCTTTCTTATATATGCAGTATAAGAATTACTCTCCATAATTATGCAGCAGACTTAGTTTACTTGAGCATACAATAAGTTTAGATTCAATGAGCTGGAACATCCTGATTCAAGTAATGCAGTTTCCTTACTCTAGCACAATAGTGATTTTTTTTCAGTTCTGATAGAGCAGTGGAAGTCTTCTAACTGTATTGGCATTTGTTCATTTTCTCATAATCCATAATTTAAAAGTGTCTGACAAACTGCATTATAGTTACGGACCTATGCAAAGAGCTGGATGAGAACTACAGGATTCCTGAAAAGGCAGATGAAAAGGGTGAGCGACCATATAATTCCAAGAAAAACAACAGATAAAGTGGGGCATCATAGAATATCCTAAACTGCAAGGGATGCACAAGGAGGATCAAAATCCAACTCCTGGAATAATCTGTCCACAGGCAGGCAAAGACCAGTAGAGGACTTTGATATAAATCCATGTTATGGTGTAAATGCATTTCCTTCTGAAATAAATGTAAACATTTGTTTTGAGTTTGGCTGATAATACCATAAAGCAGTACACATGAAAATATCTCCAAACTATTACAGACCACTGTTGACTTAAGTCTGACACTGTGCCAGCACAAGTTTCTGCTAACATGCCTCACAATGTCAAGACTGGGACTGTAATTTAGAGACCTGCACTTCTGGGAAGGCCTCAAGAGGACACAAACTGAAATAATGAAGACACAAACCAAAATAATGAACACTAGAAGAAAGTGATGACTGTATTCTCTCCCAGCAGATAAAGGTTTATAACCAAGTTCACGTTAGACTCAGAAATTAGAGAAATCATGGTTCAGTCTGTCTCAGACTCTTCAAATAATAGTGCTGCCAAACTATTTCTGCATCAATTAACTTATTTCATTAAATTAAAACACCAAAGGGGACAACTTATCTGATATAAAATTTAAGAATTGGAGTGGCCTTTTTCCAGTGATTTATCTGGTACAGTTAGAGTAAGCTGTTTGTGCTATAGCAAACTCAGGCAATCAGACATTGCAAAAATTACAGCTCTGAAGTTTTCTTCCACTACTTAGCTGGCTTGCTGTTCCAAGAAAAATGTAAGTAAAAGAAACCTAAGGAATTTATTAAGAGAGTCAGAGGAAAAAAGTCAGTTGATAAGTGTTTTGTTAAACAGAAAAACAATAAATGTGTCTGAAATTCTATGCTTATTTTACTTTCTCATTTGAAGGTTAATATTTTTAATATGTCATCAGAAATTTCTTTGATTTGAGTCTGGTAAGTTAAATATAATGACATGAACTTTTTAATTTGCATGCCTACATTTTAACAATGCCAAATAATTAAACCATTAATATAAAAATATTAAATATCCATGAGATGCCTGATTTTTTTTCTGTTAATATTTGACATTAAGGATTCTTAGTCACCTAGCTAAAGTAGTTGCACTATAAATAGAGCAATTCAGTACTGTGACATTCTGAGCTTCTGCCTTCTACTTCCATCACCTCTCTTCCCACTCTTCTTGAAACCCATTTCCTTTTCAAAGGAACAAACATATAATTCTTTTAAAAATATAAAAAAGAACATGATCAAGCTTTTGTGGTTAGTGTTGCAAGAACATAAACTTTCTTTTCAGTTATAATTCTAATTAATGTTCACTGGGAAATATTTCATTACCAAAGAAAGATCAGGTATCTCATAGAGGTGCAGGGACATAAATAAGTGCTCTAAACATGGAGAGAAAAGGTTTAGAAATCAAGTGTTTCTGTTTCTTTTTTCCTTCTTCCTTTCCATTGTCTTCTCTACCTATATTTCCAACTCTTGCCCTTCAATAAAGACAAGTCTGAAGTAACAGTTTCATTTTGGGTTGGATTTGATTGCCCAAATGTAAGTACTAGCTACTAGATTTCCTTTTGCAGTAATTGCTACCCAGCTTATTTCACCTGGTTCACCATTTACTGGTTAAAAAAAAAAAAAAAAAAAAAAAAAAAAAAAAAAAAAAAAAAAAAAAAAAAAAAAAAAAGAAAAAAAGAAAGAAAAAAAGAAAAAAAAGTTCCCTGTGTTGTATCTGTCAACTTTAAGTGGATGTCTGAACCACCCTTGCATTTATCAAATGATATGAGGTAGATTTATTTAGGCAGCTGAATAGTTAATTGATGAGAAAAAGATGATTATGAGATGGATAACATAGCCAAAGTAAGATGGGGCTTCTTCTTGGGCACTGACAACTTCTACAGCAAAACAGATCTTAAAATATATTGTTTCCACTGGTTCTTAAGCTAGTTCTTTAGGCACATTAAAACACCTTAGAATCCATATGGATTAAGTACAGTATTACTACACATTATTTTGATGTTTTATATTCAGAAATGAAACTAAAATCGAACAAACCAATGGCACAAGGTACTAAGAACCAGAAACCTTTACTGAGAAAACAGTCCAGAAAAAAATAGTGGACCAGAGAAATCTTGATACAATATATAATTATATACAGTGACTTTCAGCTGTTTCTTGACAATCAGCTAGTCAGCTGTTTCTTGCCAATAACACAGAGTAAGGATGAGCCATTTGATAAGCCCAAGATGTGATTTATCAGTCAGTTTAACTTGACAAAGAGTTTCACTTGAATGGCCAAATATTTATTTTAAAATTTACTTCACTTTTGGTTTTATTGTTTTATTTTACTACTAAGAATTTTTTTTTTTTACATATGAACACATACACAAAGTCCACCGCTTGGATTGAGGAACTTCTCTGAGCTCTTAAAATGGCTTATATTGTTTTTAGTATCATTAAAAAGCAACTTATTAAGGAATGAAAATTTGGATCAGAAAGCATAATTCCCAAAAGAAATATAATACAAAATAGTAATATCTTCTGTAGATATTATGAATAACATTAATTTAATTCTTTATTTTTTCTCTGTGAAGATACTCATTTTGCTGCATTTACAAAATGGCAAAATATTATTTCATGTAATGTTCTTCCCACTTATAAGATTGCTTCTGTTACAAAAAACCATTACTGGGGGCCATTATTTTTTATTGCAAAAGTTATCTTAATGTACGTAATATCCATATTATAGGTTAAGAAAAACACAGTACTCAAAAACATATTTAGTTTCTTTTAAAGCAATTTCACTATTTCCAAAAAAGAGCACAAATTTAAAAATAAAAATCAGGGTCTAGATAGAAGGTAATTGGTGAATGGTCTCTCCCTGTCATTATCTGGACCTGTGGGCCTTTCATTATACTTTCTCTCCTCTAACCAGCTAAGGAGAGAAGTGACAAAGTAGCTTTGATGGATGTCTGGCATGTAGCCAGGGTCAACCCACCACAAAAATCCTTGCCCAAATATTGGGAATATGTTAAAAGAAAACATTGCAATAGGTAAAAATACTTGCTAGCTAAAGTAACAATTTTTACAGTTTTTAGATGTAACTGTTCTCATTTAAGGACTGCAGCTGTTAAATTAACCCTCCTTACCAAAACAAAGCCTCCAGAAAGGCAGACGGGCTCATTAAGGATGCTAAAGATCTGAAGTTTAAAAAAAAAAAAAAAAGTAGTTGTGTATTGTGTTCTCCATAATTCTGACAGACGATAACAGTGGCTGCTGGTCTTTGCTGGTGATCTCACCTTATGTTTGCAGTTATTCTGATAAACAATGAAAGGTCATGCAAAATAAATATTTGACTGTAAAATCTAGAAAATATTAATTTTGGGGAGCAACCTGTGTACTTTTGATTTTCAATTAGATGAACAACCATTGGTTGTATTAGATAAAGAACTATTTGACTATTGATTGGGGTTTTTTTTCAGAGCAGGATTTAAAAGGAGCACACAGAACTCATGTTTTACAATAAAAATCCTTCTTAAAAGAGCAATAGTTATTTAAGTTTTTGCTAAGCCAAAAAGTAATGTACTGGCATTGCATTCTTTCTAGTCTATCTTTGTTATGTTAATTTTTAAGATGCCCATTTAATTTACATTAGATTTTTAAGTTATCCAAAGACACCAAAGTCTTAATTCTAGACTCGTGATAGCACAGTGAATAGAAAAATCTAACACAAGCCTACTTAGTGGAGTTAAAACAGTGAAAAAGAATAGTGGAACAAAGAGTTTTTATTAAAATGACACTTTCAGTAAGTCAGGCTGAAATCAGCTGACCTGTAATATGACATAAGCTTTCAGTTAATGTACTCTCCTGAGTTAGAGAAAGTAAAAGTTTCTGTAGTTTAAGTTAAAGGGATAAATTAATTTCATGAGTCTTCTGTTCTACACTACTGTTTCTCATGGGTGAATTATATATATATATAGGAGAAATTTTCACCCCATTTTTCCAGTCCTCTCTTTAAGTCTAAATAAGGTGGGTGTCCTCTGAGATTGCTTATTGGATCAGACATTGGGAGGAAATAAATGTAGACAGACCTTTAATTGTCTTTGTTTAGCTATCCAAAACAATGAATTGAGAGAATTGCCCAGGCACTGGCAGTGGGGGTTGAGGGGTGCCCTCTGTGAGGAGTAGCCAGGACTGCCCTGTGCCACACACTGACAGCTCCAGCTTGGCTCCAAGGGACTCACTGCAGGGCACAGCTGAGCCCCTCAGACAAGCTGGTGGCATCTCAGTGAAAATATATTTAAGAAACACAGGAAATGCTAGAAGCAGATGGAATAGAAACTGAGAAGCAGCTGAGGGAACATTGAGGGTGTCAAGGCCATCAGACATTATCATTGAAACTTTCAATTGATTTTGCCCCACAGTAAAATGTGGCTTTTAGTTGGACTGTTTTGCTGACTGCATATTCACACTCTGAGCCTTGATGATAGTCAGGGTCAAGACTATATTATTTAATACTGTAAGGTCATTTACTCTTGAGAAATTGTACAAGCTCCAGCTGAAGAAAATGAGTAAAATGTCACATCGGTCATTCTCCTACACCATCAAAATTAGGTATCTGCATCAATGCCAAATGCATCATATATTTCAATTACCTTTATTGCTGTCCTGTCACATGCCAAGGATATAAATACCCTTACTTCTGGATTGTGTATTCCTGTTTCTTAACTTATCTGCCCATACCTGAAAACTGCAAGGTCAGAACTACAGTGACAGGTAAAATTGTTTATGTGCAATATTAATTAAACTTTTCAGCTGAATGGCCATTTGTTCTGTATGACATCATAGCCCATTCACCATTATTCATTTGTGTTTTACACTTCTGGCAAGATAAAGCAACCTTAAATCAAAAGCTAACAGCTATGAGATGAAGTTAATCTATGCTACAGTTTCTTAGATTGCTTAAAATCATGCAGTGGTTTCTAACTCTGCCCAAGCTTTATAGGAGGGAATGCTGCCACAAGATTTTTGTTTCTCTTCAATGGTGAAAGCAAAAATGGAAAACAAATGGACAGAATTTATACAGCTTCTAAATTATCTGTGTTATGACAGCCTTGAGTGTCTTCATATAAATATAAATATGTATACACACATATATATATACACACACCAGTCATTACAAGAAGAAGCTATTGGATGTGAATTCTGAATGTCCTGTCCAAAAACCTATTCTGTAAGAAGTATGGTTCTTCATTTACTTCAACTTCATTTTACCTGTGTTAAAGAGATCACAAAGGCCTCACTTCAGCGGGGATAGAAACTATCCCTCAAATTGGATACTATACCAAGGAGTTGCTTCCAAAACTCCTCATTGTGTAAAAAGTATTGAACAGTAATAGTTTTAAGAAGCACAGCTAGATTTTAGCTGTGTGGAAGTGGTTAAACCTTATACTTCTCTAGCTTTTTATTTGTTTCATTGTCTTCTAAGCCATTCTCTGTGGGTGCAACTTAATACGACAAGTAAATAATTGAGCACAAATATTAAAAAAATCTTTAAAAACATGCTTTAATTATTAGGAAAAAAAAATCTACCTATTAGCAATAAAAATCTTTCGCAAGTCTTGTTACCTTTCTGTCTAACACAGGGTTTATAATCACTCCTGGCACTAATGGCTGTGGCACACAGCATGTAAAAAACCCTGATCTCTTCTATGATCATTTCATATTTCATGTCCTTCTCTTCAGGATACACTTTAATGTGTGGAGCCCTTTCTTTAATTGAAAATATTTGCCCCAAGAGCAGTTATTCCTTACCTTTCCATCTTGACAGAATGGAAAGCCATTTACTTCTTTGCAGGTTACCAAATAGTACTGCTATTCACATAAGAAAAGATTTTTCTTTATTTACTTTTAGCAACTGAAACTTCTGTTCTTTTTTTTCTCATGCTCCATGATACTGAATACCTTGCTCCATGGCAATTTTAAAATAATTAAATGATACAGAAGTCATACAGCTTTAAATTGTCTTTAATTGTGTATAATTATGAAAAGTCAGCTTTTACATTTGGACAAGTTTCCATATTTCCTATCTGGACAGACATATCTGGAGTTATATTCATATACAACTTCATATTTAAGTATGGAAACATATGTCTGGATAAGGTTTTATTCATTTCATCTAGGGAAGAGCGGAATAAGAAATTATTCTTCCCGATTTTAATTTTGTTCTCACTTCAATTATTTTATTTATTTGTATAAAATTAATAATAATGAGTGCCTTCCCCATTTGTTCAGTGCCTTTACATTACTTAAAACCCAAACTATAGATTAAAATAGATAACAGCAGCTCCTAGACAAGTCAACTTGCTTAGCCAGAAGACTGACAAATCCTGTACTAGCCTCATTTTTTCCATTTATTTGTGTTATTATACAGCATTTTCTATTGAGAGAGTAGCGGATAAAAGTGGAATTCTAGTATTTCAAGACTACACTTCTTATAGGAGACAGCTCAAAAACATCTATTTGGTAATGTCATTTTTGTGAGTATGACCTTCATATGAGCTTCTATACAGAAATGCATATTATCAGTTCTGCATTTAAGTAGCAAGGTCTCCAAACTGTTTCCAAAAACTGATTACTTAGACTAAACCCTTTAAAATAAAAATTGTTTTTCCGCATATAGTTAAGTATTCTTTTTTCTTCTGGCAATATTGATTTCAGAAGCAACTAGGTCATTCATGTTTTCACCATTTCTAATTTTCAAGCCCAAAAAATTTCACTGTGAGAGTGGAATTCTCAGATGTTATGCCCTATTTGGTAACACGCAGAAAATCAGATGCAGTGAGGAAATGGACAGGATTTTTTCCAAATATTTGATACAAATCCAAAACCCCTCAAGCCTTAATTTGTTTGGCAGAACAAACAATACGAGAATAACGTTGCCAAGATCCTGCTGTCTATTCCCCTGTGTGCTTAATTATTTTTAGTCATTGATTGCTGTTGGAATTTTTTGAATTTGGATTTTTCTAGAGCAAATTCACCAAAATACCTGCTTAAGATGTTTTGTGTTACAGAAAACTGTGGATTTCTAATATTTAGGTCATATTAGACTAAACCCATCAGTAATGTCCAATTTGCCAATTACAAGTGTTATTTTATTAATTCATGTGTAAAAGTAATTGAAAAGGGAAAAAAACCCCACAAAACCATAGACCAAATCTATGATTATTTTTTGCTCCTGGAATCTTCCAGTGGGGAAATAGAGCCTCAGATACTCAAACATTGGTGAATTATTTTCAGCTAGATTGCAAACTTTGGCATCTCTTCAAGATCCACTGTTAAATGAACTGATAGAAAAGTTTCTATTATTAAGTGACCAGAAATTAATATTTAAGGCAAACAGTCCCTACTAGACTATAAAGACACTTTTGTAGTTACTGTGAGTCTTCAGTTTTATTTGTTTTCCTCTTATGATAGTCTTGTTGATATCTGCAATGAGAGAAGCAGAAGAAAAAGCACAAAGTCTGTGTTGCAGTGAATCTGCTAGATAGATAACAGTGATGACTCTGACCACCAATGGCCAATAAACTTTGTGTGAAAACGAAGCTATCTGAGGTCCTCAGAATATCCATTGTTCATAAAAATTTTGAAAGATGCCAGAAGGCAAGTACTACTTGAGCACCTGGCAAGGCTTGCACTACTAAGAACTTGTGGTCCTGCTGCCAACTGTCCCAAATGAGAGTGAGAAGTCAGATACAGAACTATTTGTTATCACATTAGACAGGGAGAAGATCAGATTCTGCTTCGGGTGCTGGTGTAGCCAGTAACGGGAGGTGTATGATGAAGGAGGCATAATGTCCAACATTCAACAAATGGTGTCATCCCACTTCACTTAACAAGTCACATGGAAGAAAACATTGATTTTAATAAACATCAGTTTTCCTGCCTGTGTCTGACAATGTTCTTCATTCCTTGTGAAGAAACTTGTGGTAAGTCTCCACGGCCTGATCTGTCAAGAGTGCTGGCAACTGCAAAAACCCCATGCAAATTATAGTGGCAAAGGCTGGTTTAGAAGCTCTGATAGGTCTGGGACCTTGAACAGAGTCTGCTTTGCAGTCATGATTAGTACAAAGGCGATGAGTAGAAGCAGATTAAAAAAAAAATAGAGGCTTTGGATACTTCTGAGGGAGTGCATTTCTGCTTGAAATGTAGCATGAACCTATGCATTCAAAAAAGTTTCAAAACTGTGTTATAATATTTGTGAAATTATAGGAATTAATTGTTCCAAACAGTTTTCAAAAGAAAATTTGTCTCCTAGTGAGATCTATAAATCTCTTAATGTTTTAATTCCTTTTATTAGAAGTAAAAAAAAAAAAAAAAAAAAAAAGCCACCGGTTATTTTATGTAAAACATTACAGGATATTTCTTCTTAAATCCAAATCTTAAATCAGTTCTTATACTTTCTGGAAGTTAAATATTTCCTACTGGTCATTCCTACAAAATGACACAGTAGCAATCAACAAAATTCAGTATTTCCAGTCCTCTCTCTGAGACTTGTCCTTATGCTGTATACAACATCCTAATTTCACCCATAGAAGTGTAAGTGTGTTGGCAAAGTGATCTGTAGTAAACAGTTCTGCATATGTATGTATTGTGGCCTTTGAAACTCAAATTCCATTGGTTAATGGATAGCAAATAGATATTGTAAATTGTGTAATAAGGATATGATATTCTATTTAAAATAATTTATCTTGCAGGTGAGTTTAGTTGGTGACACTATTGAATTTTTTTAAAGCGTTATATATACAGCTCTAAATATTTCAATATTTAAAAATTTTATTGTATTAACATAGAAAGATTTTATCTAATATAAGCTTCTTTTAAGTTTATGAATTCCTCTTCAGGTTTTATTTTTAAGCACTTTTTTTTTTACGGACTAGTAGCTCTAGCAGCTGTGGATGTGCATATGTAGAAAAATGGCAGCAATTTGTGATGCTATTTAATCTTCTGAGGGAAATAATTACAGATGGATACTGAAAATTATTATATCGAAGTTAAAGTTCTGTTAAGTCTTTGGATAGGAGCTGAAGTGTACAAATAGGAAGCAGATAAAAAGTAGCTGAAAAAAACCCCGATTTATTTAAATTATTATCTCCACACTGATTTTTGACACTTTAGTTTCTAGATTGCACAAACTCATACATTCAAAGCATTTCATCATTTATAGAAACAAACATTTTGCTGAGACAGAATTTGAGTAATTCAAAACAGTACTCTTGTGGCTGTTAGAAATGTATCCATTTATGCAATATTAGATGCACAAATGTACAAAGACACAAAACCACTCTAAATAAAGAATTTACATGAAAACCATTTGTATTATGAATAAAGATACAGAACTTTTTTCCCCTTTCTTCTGTAAACAGCCCATAAGAGTCTAGCTTCATTTTGATGTAGGATTGTCTCCCTGCAAACAGTGTACTGTTGAAAAAACACAGAGAGGTTTTAGAGAAATAAAACTGGAGTAACAGAAGAGCAAGGGATGCAGTCTTTGATTATGTAGCAATTCCCTGCAGAAGACCAGATCCATGATCTCTTCTTCTGCTTTAGCTGAAAGAGGTTGCCTATATCCTCTGCAATCTTGAAGCCACCTACACTTAACACTGGCTGTTTGTCCTCCTTTTTGCATGATTTGAAATCTGCTATGTGTCTCAGCAGCAGCATTTTTACCTGATTTCGGGGTTTTTTGGGGGCAGAAGTAGAGCAGGAAAAGTGAATGCTTGTAAGCTAAAGGAATCAAATAAAGGTTGAACACAAATTTCAGTGGATGTTAATCTATTGCAAAGGCCAGTGATTAATTTGCTTCTATAGCATGACTATATTCTAGTCCTTCACAGTCTTTTAAAGTGACTTGGACTTTAAATAAAAATTGTTTGTTGGAAAGGTTTTCCAGTTCATCAAAGCAATCGTAAAAAATAAACGCCAATAAGTGGCCCCTTAGACAGGCATCAGTATCCATACACAGACATAAAAGTGATAATTCAAGAAGCAGGGTAAAATGTCAATTTAGATTATAAATGGCCAGACAAATGCTAAGACCAGTTCTAAGGCAGATGCTAAGATTCTTCACTCTTTAAGGCAACAAGTATTTTCAGACTACTTAATAAAGCACAAATCTTTTTAAAACTGAGGTAAATGCAGATGATAAAAATAATGCTCTTAATCCTTATTTTGAGACTGAGGAGTATGTCTTTTGCCACCAAACAGGGCTCTAAATAGATTACAAAAAGCAATAAAACAGGACTCCAAACTACTTAGATCATAATGGGTTTACCCACAATTTTTTAGTTCATTAAACTTAAAATAATTAAATTTTACGTTGCATATAAAGTCGAGAGGCTTGACAAATCACAGAAGAAAGAAGATACAGCCAACTACAAGTTAAGAAAGATGGTCAAAAAAGAAAAAAAAATGGGTTATGTTTGTTTTTCACAGTATCTGACTATATCTTGCTTCTGTCATTTTAGACTCAAGACTTACTGAATTCTTCAAGTTCCTTTTGAACTATTATGCTGCATTTCTTTATACCTCTCTTGGAATTCCCAGCTTTATCTATACCTATTTATCTGGAGACTACAGGCATTGCTCTTATCAGTTAAAGGTCAAAACACTAATAAATAGTTAAATGCAATGTTTAGGTATCTTTTAAGTTGTCATTGACTATTTCAGTACCAGCTCATCCATGATGATATATGAAAAACTTTTTAGATGGTGGATGTCCTTTATCGTCTCCTAAAAACTTCATTTATGAATACCAAAATTTCACTTAAAAATTTGCAACCATTTGTCTTCATTAAAACCAGAAATTAATTCTAAGACATGGTTCAAGATAAGCTCCTATTCTATCCTATTCATTCATGGTTCAAGATAAGCTCCTATTCATAAACTCAAGACTGAGTGGTCTTTGAAGCAAGATATAAACACCACAGTCCATTGTTCTTGTAAATTTTACCTTAGTAGGTAATATAAGTACACAGAAAATTTAAAAATTAATGTCTTACACTATGAGACTCATTACATAAATTGCAAGGCATCAGAAAAGAAACTTTGTGATGCAACTACTATGTTTTAAACATTATTTGTGTTAGCCACAGTTGTGCAAACATGTGTGTTTCATTTTTCCCCCCTAGTTTTTGCAGTGCTTTTTGTAATAATTTGCAATTTGATGGACTTGCCTGAAAGACTTCACTTATTTTTTTACAGTACATGCAGAAGTTTCATGAAAAATTAAATAGTAATGTAATGGCTACATTATTTTAGGTTTTTACGTGCATTTCTTTAAGATTGTAGTGCTTTTATATTGCAATTTTCTTTGCCAGAGGCAATCTAAAATAACTATCCCTTTTTTATCACTTATCATTTAGAGACAAATGTAATAGTTTCCTCTAAAGGCTTCCTTAAATTATGAATCAGAAGGCTCTTTTATTGTAGTAGATTTTTAGATGAGTAAGTCAGACGGCAGATGTGTTTAAATTTAAGGTACAGAGCTTACAGTTGTACTCTTTACAGAAACAGCTACTTGAAAGGATACAGGATTTAGCTGGGAGAAAAGGGCTGAAAAAGCCTTGTTATCAAATGTGCTCCTCTCGGAGTCAATAATTATTCTACCATTACAACAGCAAAGAGTATGAGCAATACTGACTGGTCTTGAAATTCCTGTGTGAGTTTTATTTTCAAAAGTTTTGTAGATTGGAGAAAGTAAAGAAATTAGAATAATATGTACATCTGGACAAAGTAACTCTCAAATCTTAGAACAGAGACAAGACCAGCACCATCAAGTTACAAAATCAGTTATCTTTTTACTGATTTTAAGATAAAATCTACTAAAATTGAGACAACCAGCATAACTGGATACTGAATTTCATGTGGGTACAGCTCCATACATGGAGTTGAGAGGCTTTTGGTGGTGTTTTGGGCTTTTTTGTTTGTTTGTTTTGGGGTTCTGTTTGGTTGTTGTTGTTTGATTTTGGTTGATTGCTTTTTGTTTTCTGTTTGGTTGTGGGGTTTTTTGTGTTTTTGTTTGGTTTTGTTGTTGTTGTTTTAGTTTTAACAGAAAGAATGCTCATGACTTTGAACAGAATATACAAGTTGTTTTGCCCCTTGCAGATCAGCAAAGGTACTTTTGCACATCATATACAGGAGTGAAGTGTCACCACCCACCATTTTAAGCAAGGATATACTGCAGCTGTGTAGCTTGCCATTCCTAAGAAAATGAGCAGGGTGAAGGTGCATGAATGTTCCTCACACTTGTTTAACATTTCACAAAATTTTCTATATATAAATTATGATCACATGCCAATGATCAAATGGGAAATAGACATGTTACTGTATTTTGATTTTTGCGAATTCATCAGAATGTGTTCAAAATTCCAAGAAAATGTGTGATAAACCACAACATTCTAGGCGATTATTGGCTAAAAACCTTATCCCTCTGTATTTTTTTCTATATTATCTAAGTTTTCTAATACACAGTGTGATTTAATTGTTTTTTTTAAATCTGAGTTTTGCAATAAAATACTTGACTTTTCATGTAAAACACAAATTCACTGGCAGTATCAGAAAGGTGCAGTAGAATCAACTTTGAAAGAAATATAGAGATTTTGTATACAAAATGTCCTGTCAGTAGTCTTTGGATTCTTATTTACATAAATTTTAGAAAGAGAATATTTACTGATAGCAGTGCAAGAATACAGATTTTTACTGCTACTCAAAGTGAAGCACGTTTTGGTTTTTCATTGCATTTGTCTAGTGTGACAATTGAGTGAAGCTCTCACAAAATATTAAGTCATTATAGTACCATGCCTACCCTTACACACAAGGAAAGCTAAAACAAAAATAAACAGAAAAACCCCAACAACAGTAAAATACCTATACCACAAACCTATCAAAACATCCCCAGGTACTCAGGTATGAATATGAAAAATAAAATTAGTTGAATGAATTAATTTAATTACCTACTTGTTCTCACCATCCTCTCAGACAGTTGATGGAATTTTGCTTCGACTCAAATCTTCGATCTTGGTAGGAGGAAGAAGTCATTTGACCAGAGCCTTGTTATGTTATTAAACATCCTAAATGAATGCACTAATTTATTAGCCCCAGGATAATTCAAAACTTAGATTTTTAGAATGTTACTAATTTTATAGAAGTATAAAAATGACAGTCATTTGTAAGAGTCAGAAAAATGTACAGTATTAATCTTTGCAAAATACTTTGAGAAAAGGGTTATTAAAGGCTCTATGGAAACAGAAGTACTAATTGAGCTTAATGGATTCTCACACAACCAAGAGACAGCATGTACTGTAATTCAACAAATTACCTGTTGTTTTGAAGTCTGTGTTGTGCTGGAGTGAATGGATAAGGCTATAGTGGAAACTGAGTTAAAATCATGCGCCCTCTTGATAATTATTTAGGATTATTTTTCTTTTTTTTCCAGGGGAATATCTTCAATGACAAGGGTATGGTATTTCTGATCTTCATGGTAGTTACTGTCAGAGTACAGCAGACACGCCTACACAGCTAATTTATTCTTATCACAGAAAAACCGTGGTTACAGAAGAGACAGAATGAAATAATTTTATGCTTTAGGACAAACATTTCCAATAAATATGATAAAAATATTACATTGAAAAACTTTTCTGAAGTGTTTATAATCTTTGCTAATACAAACTTTCTCAAATATGTGCCTTTCTCCTGAATACATTAGAGAGGCTTTTCAACCTTCTATGAGCTGCCACAGATAGTTATAATAGTAGTTTTAATTGCTATTTCACATATTCTATTCAAATTCTATTGCACATATTGAAAGCAGGCTTTAAGAAGCATGAGAGACAAAAATTTGTCAATCTTCAGTCTCACAGGACAGCACAAAAGTATAAGCACATTTCCCACTTGTCATCCTCTAATTTCTAAGAGTTTAGATGTAAGATTTGTAGGTCTTTAAATGACAGAAAATATAAACATTTGGTTGCCTTCAATAACACAATTTAGGTTTAGAAAAGACATTTCTAAAATAAAGTCTTTTATTTTTTTCAAGGCAGGATATTTACCATTGTTGGTCTGTGGACGGAAGAGATTTATTCCATATTGTTTTATGTTTGTAAACAATTTGTATTTGGAAGGTGGTGTGATTCTTTTTTATAGTTTTGTTTTGGTTTTGGTGTTTTGGGTTTTTTGGTTTTGTTTGTTTGTTTTTGGGTTTATGTTTGTTTGGGTTTTTGTTTTTGTTTTTGTTCCTATATCCAATACAAATTGTTTGAGCAAAATTTAGCTTGTTTTTGTAGGGAACGCACTTGTGAAGGACATGTCACTCCTAGGACATAAAATACACCATGTTGCAATACTTAAACTAGGAAATCATCAAATTACTTAAGCTAGCTTTGAGTATCATGAAAATAGGTTTCTTTTCTGAATTTTATTTTGGAATAAATCTTTGAATATTAGGTGAAAGCTGATGAGAAATAAAATTAAATACTTCCTCCATACTTGAAACCTTCTAATTCATTTAATGCTTTGTGAAGTATATTAAATTAGATCTACTGCTGTGTAGTTTTCTTTACCTGAGTTTCAAAGGTAGACCCAAGATCTGAATTTAGCATTGAAAGACAACACAGTAGTACAGAGAATTGTTTGGTGTTTTCTGACCTTCCCATAATAGAGTAGATAATGAATGTTATATTAATTTTCTAAAGTAGTTCATAATTAGGATACTCTTTCAGACTGCACCTGGGAACTTAACTAAGTCATAAAACTGTGGAATTTGAAGTTAATGTGTAAATGAAAAAACTGCTCCTGAAGGATTGAAGTGGGAGGTCACAGGCCTCTCATGTTTTTTACAGCAGGTAATCAGTGACCAAGCAGAGCATTTATTGGATAACATAGGTGTACCTTCCCTCATAATTTGCAAATTACACACCTTTTTCTTGCGTTATGTTGAACTTTCCACCTTCTGGTACTCAGGTAAATGGGTTTGCTCTGTGAGAATGTAGAAAAGGTCATCAGTTCACAAAATCCTTTTCCAGGAGGACTAAAGTACTCATGGTTTCTTTTTCATTGCTCTTAAGTCCACTTGCAGCATGTTATCAAACATAGAGAAATTACTTGTACTGTCTTCACTTGTTCCATGCAAATTTGCTGGATAAATGTGTTTTACACATTTCTGAATATTTGTTCTTTGGGTTTCTTATTTACAGCTAAAACTGCAGTTCCCAAGATTGCATCAGTAAGTGACCACTGGTCAGCTCTTTACAGTTCCAGTATCATTTTGTGCCTGTACTTTGTCACACCACAGAGAACATGACATTACCCTGCATTGTACTCAGGGGTCATAGGTAGTTCTTTCTATATATAACAAACAATTGTTAATAGTATCTAAGACTTAAAAATACTCCTTTAAGTAATAAGCATTATGCAACCAAGACACAACAGCTAAAACAAGGTGAATAACAGTCAGTAAACCTGAGCCTTAGGTAATTTTTGTAACTGCTAAATAAGATCAAACCAGCTCCAGACAGGCCAAAGTTTTAAAAAGGTCTAATAAGCTTTCTGGCCTCTGTTGTTAGCTTTTTGCAGTACTGCATTTACTAGGTTGTTAGGCTACATACGACTATGGACATATGAGCTATAATATTTTTACTATTTTTAAAGTAATATTCCACATTCCACAAACTGACATCCAAAGACATTTTAAGAGCACATAGGAAACAGAACAACGAGGACAGATGGTCTTACCAGGTGTCAAGACAATTTTTCTCAAGGAACAAACAACCTGAAGGAAGAGGATCTCTTCTGAGAGGCAATAAAGACCACTAACCTGCTGTTTCACAAAATGTTTTTATCTGATGATTAACAAAACACACAAAAAAAAAAAAAAATTTCACTTTCTCTCTGTATTTATTGTTCTCCTAAGACTTTATTTGGGGAAAACGTAGCATAGTCTTTTCCTCTAGAAACAAATTTTTTAGAATCAGTTTGTGTCTTATTTAAAAAGTCTGACAAGCTAAAAGGGAATAAAACCTGGGTTTCAGGAAGCCTTTTTGTGATACTCCTATTTTTTTTTTTTTTTTTTTTTTTTTTTTTTTTTTGTAGGATTCATGTTTTGCATCTTACATCTGTTTTCAAATTAAATGTATTTCATTAAATGCATTCTGTTCAAAGACAGAGCTTTTTTTGCTTGTTTGTTTGTTTGTTTTAACGTAGTATAGAAAGCCTGCCTTCACACAGATAGAGAATTTCATATTGCTTCAGAATGCTCCCACCAGGCAACCATAATACTTGAGACAAAACATAATTTAGACAGCAATTCTCTTCTACTGAAAGCCATTTGCTTCAGAATGAAGAGTCTCCTTTTCGACCTCATTCTCAGAACTCTTACTGGCCATAGCAGGTAAGTAATTAAATGTTCATCCAATAAAGCAGAAAACAGCTAAGTTCACTGTCAAGCAACATTTGATAATAGCAACAAAAGCATTTAATTATAGAGGCTTTTCTCTTTGATTTCCAGATCGTTCCATTTGCTTTCTGTTCAAGGCTGGAATTCTTAAAACTAATTTAATTTTGGTTTGACTTACAAGAGGCATTTCCAGTTTCACTTACAATTTAAAGCCATAAACACCCAAAGCTTTCTTAACTCTTCCGAGGACACATTTGGACACAAAACATCCTTAAACCTTTCACTGCTTCACGCTTGGAATTTACCATTGAATCTTATGATAAAAAAACTATCTTCTGAGGGAAAGTTCAGCAAAGTCTCAAATGAAAATGAGTAAGGCAGGCTAAAAAAAGATATACTCTTAACAGTTATGAGAAATTTGAGAAGCTGGTCATAAAACAGAAATATCTTTTGTCCATGACATGACTATAAATTTATCAACAAAAATTTGTACACTACCATTATTGTGATTGTCAGTCTAACAAATCTGTCTTGTTTAACGATATTGAAGGCAAAATTTTCTACTATTGAATCCTGAGTTTATACAACTTCATGGAATAGGAAAAATAAACCATAGGGATATGACTTTTTGTAAGAGGTGCAGTTTAATGCAGTTTTATGTGTGCTTAAATCGGCTGATTTTCTGCAAGCTTTAACAGTAGGCAGAGCCTACATAGATCTGTTCCTGTTTGTAAATACATGGTGTTATTGTGTGATTACTCTGGTAGTTCTTCCCTGTTCAGTTAGAGGTCTGTCAAAAGCAAACCCACAATTTAAAATACAATCAACTTCTCTAAAGATCACCTGCATATGAGAAAAGATGTTATATCAAATCCTTTGGATTGTTAAAAATGCCATTAATTTCCCTCAGTTTCAAATCCAGATGGCCTAAATATTACAATTTAAACACTGCATATTTCAGGGAGAAGACATACACAGAACTTTTCTTCTACTACAAATCTGTATTTCCAATAAAAGTACTCTGATAAGCCATGAGAATTTTTGAAATTTTGAAGATGACAGTACCTCTAAATTTGATTTACAAAAATTTCCCTAGTCTGTTTCAAAATTTATAGTTGCCATTCCTTTATTTAAAAAATAAACATATTTACCTCGAAGTCCACAAAGATTTAGACTTTATAAAGCTTTCATATATACACAAAGGAGCACAGGTGTAGAGTTTATAGTTTACATAAGCTCCATCTGGAGAGAAGGAAGAAATTTTTCCAGTTCCTAATAAAGAAAAAGAACATTAACTAGTTAGCCAAAAGAGCTAGAGTAGTATTGCTAATGAACACACATTACAGAACAGGGAATGAGTGTAAAGATCAGAAATAGATTGATAATTACAGTGTACTTCAACATATCTAACACATAATATCCCAAACCACAAGAGATAAAAAAACAAGAAATTCCTCCAAAGGACTATTTTCTGTGGAAAAAAACCAACCAACCAACCAACCAACCAACCAACCAACCAACCAACCAACACAAACAAAAACCCAAACCCACAGAAAAACCACACAAACAAACAATGTTCCGCACCCCTCCCCCCGGCCCCGATTATCAAAATTGTGACTCAGACAATGCTAATAGTGTGTGTGGGGGGGGGGGAATGTGCATTGTAGAAATACTTGAAAGAAGTTAAAAAATAAGTGCTTAATTTTGACATTTTCATAGACATTTTATTTTCTTAGAAATACACTCAATTTGAAATCTATTTTCTCATCTAAACTAGCTTAAATTGTGGGCAGAAGAAAGGGAAATATCTATTTTTTATCAATTATGTAATGAGCTATGTCTGGCTTTTTGAATATTACATATAACTAATTTTACTGATTGTTTACATTCTTCAAATAATAAGTAATTATTTACTCAATTTATGTCCACATGCCTTTCAGAGATAATTTGGTACTGTTTTGTTGAGGTTGGTGGGAAGTAATTTCTCAATCAAACCAAAGGAAAATGCACATTTCTATATGAGCACATAAATAAACCTAATGGTCATGTGTAATGACTAGGCTTATATTCATGCATTATTTTATTTTTTTCCTTTATCCAGGAAATTTAGTTATTAACAATGTGTTTATATTTGCCAGCTAAATCTTTAGAGAATCTGAAGGTGGATGATTAAAATGCCATCACCACTAGCTCTATAAGGAGGCATAGAGACATGATTTTCAGCATGATTTTAATGTTGGAATGACTATGATAATGAAGTCTACTGACTCTGTTAGCAATACTGGCAGAAAAAATCTGAGCTGGTTACTCTAGAATTTGACAGTACAGCCTACCCTGTTGTATCTGAGATATCAAAAGATTTCACTGACAGTTCTGGATTCTCTACTGATCCATTCTTGGTCTATATGTTTGGCCATGTGGGCAATATGCTAAGTAATATTTGGAAGGCCTCAGATAGGACTGTACCATTCCAGAGAATATAAAAAAGCCTGTGAAAATGACCACTTTTCTGAGCACCACAATGCAATTTCTCAGAAGTCTTAAAAAGCCCAGCTATTGACCCTACATTCTTCACAGATATAGTGAGTCCTGTTGGTTGTACTCCCTGCCAGGGCCCCCAGGGGCAGCCACAGCTGCTGTGACCCCTAACCAAGCTCCCCTGGGGGCAGTTTTCAGACTGAACTCTAGTGTTTTCTGACTTTTTTTTCAAGCAGGGTGAGACTTAACTGTGGGATTTCAGCACCAGTACTTGGCTCAGCATATTTACTCACTTGCAGATTAAAATGAAAATTTCCCAAGCTTTTACTTTTTTTAAGTTTCTACCTCCTACCCCTCTGCTTTAGTTTATCCTTGCTCTGATGGTGTAAAAAAAAAATCATTATTTGGATACAGAATATCACTACTTTAGTGAAATGACAGTAGGACACAATTATGGGCTGTGAAGGTTTTTAAGAGATTGGAGCATCTGTGATGGAGGCTGAGGGTGCTGAAAATGTTTAATATGGAGAAGTTCAGAGGGATCTTATGAATGTGTATAACTACCTGATGACACAGTAGTAAAGACAAAGGAGACTGGGAAGTGCACAGTAAGAGATCAAGAAGCAATACAGAAATGCAAGAAATTCCATTTAAATATCAGGACAGGTGGAAAAAACTCAGCTTGAGGGTGGCTGGGCACTGGACCACATTGCCTGGAAAGGGTGCTCACCCTGCCATATATAAAATTTTTCAGCAGGGAGCAGGACTAGATTATCTCCAGGGGTGCATTTCAGCCTCAGCCATTCTGTGATTCTACTTGCTTATACACATGATCACTGCTCTGCTTAAAGGGATGACATTGTGTAATTTGAAATTTTTGAGACTGAGAGACTATGTGGAATGAGAAAGTGTCTGTCTCCTGCTTCCCTACTGTATCTGGTCAAGGACATTTTTAATATTAAAGGGGAAGAGGAGTAAAAAGAGAAGTCAAAATCAAACAAACCAAGACACAAACATAATCAACAAGTGGTAAAGGAAGAAATAAGAAGAACCTAAGTTACTCAATTACTAATTGATGAGGGCATGTAGAATGTGAGAACATTTATTTCTGTAAGATTATGCAATCAAAGACCTTGTCAAAATGGCATGAAAAGAAGGGGGAAATAATAAAACACACAGAAACACAGAGCTTAGAGAGAAAATATGCAAGACAGTACTTAGAAACAAACCTGGTCAAGCACATGAACTGATGGGCTAATCAAGAAACATCAGGAAGACCTGGAGCTTGCAGGAGATTAAGATGTAAACTCTAGGGTTCAGGTTATTACAGAAGGTCACTGGGGAAAGCTGATAGGGGAATGTGCAGGGCAAGGACACTAAGTAGGAACAAAGGAAGGATAGACAGAAAGGGGTGTAGAAAGGGTTGGTCACTTGTAAAATGGAGCCTGTCCTGTCTGAAGGAGCTTGTCTGAATAAACTCTGTTCCTAATCTTTGCAGTCCTATTTTCTTACTAAATACTTTCTTCATTGTCTTTCTGTATAACCTCAGTCTCTATCCAATGTGCATTTGAGGACCCATCACTTAAATTTTAAAAAACTTACATGCAATTTCAACGTAAAAAGGGTTTCTCAAAACCTAGTATTTGGACCACAGAGGGTTATCCTTTAAAACAGAATTTATGCTAGATCAGGTATACATCAATCAATTCTTGTCATTTATAATTAACTGTTAGATACAGCTTTTTTGAAATTAAATGCATCCCTGCTGTTTATATGAATATTGCAGTGTGGGGAGAAAAAGCTCACTTGGCATCAATGAGGAAAATTCAACCCACAACTTATCAAGTACCCAGGGAGAGCTTTGCTGTTTCCTTATTATGTTCCATTTGAACTCTATAAAATGCAAAACATAAAATCCTGTATTATTTATGATTTCTGCTGTTTCACCACTTACAGTCAAGAAATTTATAGGTGAAACTCCATTTCCTAGGCTGTTCTTTGTCTAATATTGTTTATGAATTTTATATTCTTTTTCTGACTGAGTTTATTATTTCAGTATATAGGACAGCTAAACTCCCTGGAAACCACTGCCCACTTGACAAAGAATAGGTATGTGAAATTGCAGGTTTATTGACATTGTATATGACCATCTGAAATATGAAATACTTCATCCACATCCCTAATAAATAAAGACTGGCTTTCTTTCTTGGGTCTTAAACAATGGCATAGGAGTTTCATAAAACTTTGTGGTTTCATAGTGACAAAGTATGGAGAATAAAATAGAATGGCTGAGTCTAAACTAATGCAGTTTTGTTGAAACCATAAGGATTGATGGTTCATAAACAACACAAACCAATACAAAAGACAAAGATCTCTGGAACTGATGGTTTCAGCTGTTAAGGGAGCAGAACAGGAGTTCTGGAACTCATCAACAATCCATTTTGTGCTGTGTATTTGTTCTTTTCAATTGGCAATGGCACAGATCTCATTTCCCTTTTGTTTTGCAATTGACACCTCATGACAGGTTGAAACAGTGCAGACAAAATAAAATTGAAATTATTGTGGGAAGTATTTTAATGGTTTTGTTTCTCTACTGAGATATATGCTTTTGTCTTTTACACAATATATTATGTTAATTCCTGCAGTGTGGTTTTTTTTTTTTTCTTTAATTTGTATTTAATTTCTTCCTTCCTCATGCAGCTAGAAAGTAAAAATAGACAGCTGCATGCCGCCATACACCTCAGGCTGTATCTCAGCTGGTAAAATCTGGAGCATTTCCAAGTTTTGTGGCTCTGGTGCAGAGTCTCCTCTTCCATGGCCTTACACCAGTGCTGGACCAAAGCCTGCATGCACAGAAATCCACTTTACTGCTGCAGCGTGGAGATAAAAGCACAGGAGTTGTGCCAGAGCCAACTAATGATTCACAGGTGAACAAAAGTCCTATACTTTCTTGGAACTAAAATGTCCACCTAAATTAGATCACTTTCAGTGAACCTTCAGCAAAGGATCTACAGATTAAGACCACAGTTACAGAAATTCAAATTCAAAATGCTTTTGTGCTTGGAAAAGACCAAAATTCTGCAAACTATTATGGAGTGAAGAATATAGCCATACATCTTTCAAAGCAGAAGAAGAATCAAACTCTACCCTCTGAGTATTCTCTGATTCTGAATTTCCTTTTCTCTTGCTGAAGAATGAACATGCAGCATATTTTTGGTTGTTTTTTTAACACCTTTTCAGTTATTTTGGTTCATGTGTTGGAAATTGCAAAGAAATGAGCCTCCAGACATGTAACTGCCAGCTAACTCATAAAAAGTTAAGACCACAAAAACTGCTGCTGCTTCAGAATGCAAAAAAAAAAAAAAAAAAAAAAAAAAAAAAAAAAAAAAAAAAAAAAAAAAAAAAAAAAAAAAAAAAAAAAAAAAAAAAAATTCACCAGTCTGTGGTAAAAACAAACAAACAAACAAAAACCCCCACTATTTTACTGTACAAATGCTCTTCTCCTCCTTCCAGATATGCACTCATTCACTGTTATTAATCTCTCAAATTCACTCAATTTGAAAATTGTATGCATCCCTGTAGAAACCAAGATAGATGACCCAAAAAAACCCCTGAAGTGCCTTTTCTCTTCCCCCACAATATGCAGTTAAACATTTTGCCCAAACTAATTCTTAATGAGATTTTAGTGCATGAAAATTAACTTCCAAAATGTTTGACTTCTGTAGATAAAATGTTTTTGCCACGGAAATACATGGATGTGCTAACTTTGGAAAGAATTTCAAAGGTCCACAGATTGAAGGATGATACAATCCTTGCAAGATCAGAATGAGGGCTTGGAAGAGTACAGATTTTTGCATTGACAATAGAAGGAGCCCAGAGTACTTCCTAATTTGGGTATTGCATCTGAATGCCTTAATATAAATGCCTTACCTAGCTGTCTCTAAATTTTGTTGAGTAAAATAAAAAAACCCCTACATATAAAGGATAATCTAGTCTATACACTTAAAACAGAAACCGAAAAAGCAAGCAAACAAACAAAAACAAACAAACAAAAAAGGGTAAATAACAAAATTTTATTTCTTAGAAGTCATAAATAATTTTAATGTGCTTCTGAAAAAGTTGATTTTTCCATTGTTTCACTGTCAAAACATTTTCATGGTCTTGTACAAATAATACTCATAATGTATTTTCGAATTCCAGAATTAACCTTAGAATTTTCACTTTTTCTTAATGAGTCTAAGAGTTCAACAATTGCTATATAAAGTAAGATTATATAACATAACTTTTACTTTTTTAAAAAAAGCTTTTGTTATAAAACTTTTGCTTATTCTGAGCATTACTGCATTTATCTTGCCACCTGTATTTTAGTATTTCATATATTTATGTATGCACAAGTATTTAAGTAATGGAAATTCACTTCTTAGAATTAGAAATGTACGGTTATTAAAAGGGTAACATTGAAATTTACAGAAAGGTATTTTTTCAAATGAAAAAATTTCTGTATCCATTTAAACTGTTTCACACTGCTGTCATAGGTAATAGATTACTGAAGTGTAATGCACAGAATTAATATCAGACAGAACTGTTGAGGGAAGGTATACGTGTCACTTCAGACAAGGAAAACAAGGAAAAATTCAAAGCACAAGGCAAAGTGTATAAAATCAGTGTAAAATGCAAACTCTGACCTTGGGGAATAATGACTGAGCCACTCCACATCACTTCATGAAGGAAAGAAAATCCTACTTGAAGTTGAATAACTGTAAGGATATTAAACTGAACAGATCCATGAAAGGATGTTGGTAGTGATGAAAAGTTTCTTGACCTGGAAAATTGTTGCAGTTCTATGCAGCCTGCACTGGAAAAAAAAAGCCCCCCCACCCCCCCAAAACAACAACAACAACAACAACAAAACAAACAAAACAACCCCAAACAAACAAACAAATGGAAAAAAAAACCACACCAAAAAAACCCAAAAAAACCCAAAACAACAACAACAACAACAAAAAAAACCACAAAAAAAAAATAAACCAAACCATGCCAAAACCAAACCAAAACAAAACAAAAAAAAACCACAAAAAACCAAAACCAAACAAAACCCCCCAAAAACCCAACACAAAAACAAAAAACAAAAAACCCCCACTACTTTAAGTTCTACATAAAATTATGAGAGAACAGTATATTACAGATTCCTAATTTTTATAATCCATTTCAGCAACATTAATAATAATCTTCTGTGCATTTTTTCTTTTATTCCACATGTGCTATCCAAGAACTTGCATCTCCTCAGTAAACCTTCTTGGACAGATGAGAAAGAGAGAAATGTATGCCTACAAGAAGTGAGCTGAGAATCTGTGATATTAACCTTGCTCATAACTTGTCCTCTTCTTAATATGTTTTATATTCTGTCCTTTTTCCTTTACATTCAAAACTCTTCTACTCAAGCCTGAGAACACAAATTGTGACACATTTAGAGGTCAGAAAATATTGACATTTTTGTTTGTTTGTTGGAACTATCCATCACTCCACAAAATTTGAAATTATATTGGTAGTTTTCTGCACATTAGAAGAAATAAAACTGAAATATTTAGGTCTCTTTGTAGTTGTTAAAAGGAGATAGGAGTAGAGACCATGAAAAGAACTCTGACATTTTATCACCAGACATCAAATGACCTAAATAATCTGCACTTGACCCATAAGTCACATAATTATTTTCCAGATGTAAGTGCCTTAAAGTGAGTGTAAAATATTGACTGTATAATGTGCTTCAAAATTTTATTTCACATTCCACAGAAAATAAAAGTTTTGCAAAATCTCAACATTTTAGAAGCCTTTTTCTCACAGTTTATTGTTTCTTTTCTTTCAAAACATCTTTATTTTGGAATTCAACTGCTCAAAATAAAGGAAGAGAAAGGCATTATGCACTGCATAAATACCAGTGTAAGAAGAAATCACACCCATTTATTTGATTTGCCTCAGGTGGTGTTTACAAACTGCTACAGTCTTAGCAGATTGTAAACACAATTCGGAGTTGCATGACCAGTAAGTGTTTAAAATAGTGCTAACTTTTAACCATAGAAAAATGAAATGCAGTATTATTATTGTATAATAAGTTGAAGGCCAACCTATTAAGTTTAAAAACACTATGTGGTTTTGTTTAGAAGACAGTGCATTTCTAAACAAAATGTTATTATCCTAATGGTGATTCTCACATCAGATGAAAAAATACTCTTGGTGACTATGTTGATTTTCATGTAAAAGTACACATATCTTACAGTAAATATTATGTATTTTTGACACTCAAAATATTTTACACAAACATCGTGCTCATTTATATGGGTGGAACCATTAAGAAAAGAAATATAATCCTGAATTTTCTCTTTTCTGATTTATAGATATCCGAGCTCAAACTTCATCTGCTAGAAATCAGATATTTCAGCAACTTGTCAAGAAAAATACTGTATAAACATAGTTTAACTTCATGGTTTTCCAGTTCAGAATTTGTTCTAAAGGACTGATGCAAAGACTCTTTACTCCATAAAACCTCTTCAATCTCAGTATAGAGAGTTCATAGGCACTGAAAAGTTTCAAAATTAGGTGTTTTAAATTGGCTGTGTATGAAGGAACTTCCAGGGGAACTATTGGAGTGTAGGGAGCCTTGCCATTTCTGACAGAATCATCCTTTACTTTGAAAACAAAAAAGATTCCAATTGTTTATTGAATAACATAATTGACTGCAAAGTCCCTTTCACACATTTTTGTAAGCATATCCATTCATAAAACCTGAATTTAATGAAGCAAACTATGCCACCTTTCTCTGTGAAGGAGTTCAAGATTTGAAATACGCCAATGTAAAATTAACATGCTAAATTTGAGTGATTGTGTGTTCTAGTGGGTAGCATACTGGATGAAGAAATGTCTGTAGCAAGGAAATAACAAAAGTTTTGGAAAGAGTATAGGAGGTGAGAAAGAGGTTTGCTAGCTCTTTTGATAAAGAGAGGGACAGGTATTTCTCACCCACATTACAGAACATTATCAATTTTTGTGAAAAAATACAGGTTAACAACATAGGCTAACAGGAGCCTCAGAGAGCTCAAAAAGAAGTCAGAGATCTGTATATCCATGGAAAAAGATCTATGGACTGGGAAGAGACTTCCAGAGTGTACATACATTATTTATAAATGATCCAATCCAGGAAAAATTAAATTTGGGGTTTGGGTGAAAGAGCTTCTAATATTAATATAGATAGATAAGGCTTTATTCTAAAGATAGACAGTGCCCTAAGCCCCAACATTCTTATACAGTTTGTTTAGTAATGGGTCTATTTTTATGACTGTTTCTGTAAGTACATTCCATGAATTAATAGATGGAATATTAGCAGTGTATTTGCCAACTTTTCCAAATACCATGTAAAATTTTAGATGCCTGAGATTAATTCTATCTCTTTATAGAAAGACAAAACCAAAATAGAAAGAGCAAATAGACACTGAACATAATTTTTCCCCAGAAATTTTCCTCACTTGAAAAAAGTTGTTAAAACTATCAATCATGTAATACATTTTTATTTGAGAATTCAAACCTTGATAGTGGTATATCTGCTTGTCATGACAATCAGGATGAGTATTTGTCATCTGGAATGTCATCCCTGGAATCGCTGGAATAAATTCAGGAGTTACTCTAGTTGGTGCAAGGAGAAGTTCCAACCTGAAGTAAGAGCTAAAAAATCACACAAAAGTTTACTGGCAAAAATATAGCAAATAAGGGAACTTCGGCAAAGGAGTAAATACAACACCAAATTCAATATAAAGCATTTATTATAGCATTATTTTGCATGAATTTCACATTAACTTAGCATAAACATAGCCCATTTAACCTAGAAAGCTTTAAGCCTATGAGATGTTATCTAAAAATATTCCATGACAGAGGATTAGAAAGAGAAGAAAGAGGGAAAAAGACAGAAATAAAAGACACATATAGCTACCAACTCCTAGGGTTCCAACATGTGTGAGACAGGAACTCCAGGGGAGCTGGCAGGGTCCAACACATGATTGCCTCATGGGGCTTTGTCTCATCAGAAAGCCAGGTCTGACCTGCCCCAAACTACACACACACAGGCATTGGCAATAGACACTGATCTAATCCAGTCACTGGCACTATTACTCTGTTTGGGAAGCACTCTGTCACAGAGTTTGTTTCAGTGTTGGTCAGTGTGTTTAATAGCTATGGATTCTCAATATTGCTTCTACAACCAATTACATGCAAAACTATAAGTGACTCCATCTAATAATTTGTGTTAATTGTTGTGAACGATTATTGGAAAATCAGATATGTACTTAGTGCAAATCCCCAGAGGTAAAATTTGTGGCACAAATTTGGTGCCTTGATAGCTGCAGCCCCATAGCATGAAATATGAGAGATCATGTGAAATACTTTGATTTTATGTAAGACTTGGGAACTTCCAGACTCCAGTATACTAGGTGTATTTCCTCTTTACTCACAAATATCCTCAGATAGATATAAAGATTAGGATTCTTTTAATCACTACTATAAATAGCGGACGATACCTGTGCACTAGATACCTGGTCATATCTGTATTCATATCTAAGACACACATAGAGAATCACTGAATTTTAGAATCAGAGAATGGACTGGGTTGGAAGGGACTTTATAGATTATCCACTTCCAAGCCACCTGCTAGGAACAGGGACCCCTTTCAGTAGACAAGGTTTCTCAATGATCCATCCAAACTGATTTTAAACACTTCCAGGGATGGGTCATCCACAACTCCTCTGAGCAATGTGTTCCAGTGTCTCACTATCCTCACAGTAAAGATTTTTTTCCTAGTATCTCATCTAAATCTACCCCCTTTTAGTTTGTATCCAACTACCCTTGTCCTGTCACTACATGCTTTTGAAAAAAGTCCTTCTTCAGCTTTAGGTCATCCCAGAGCCTTCTCTTCTCCAGGCTGAATAATCCCAATTCTCTCAGCATTTTTCATAGAAGTGTTCCATCCCTCTAATCAACTTGGTGTTCGTCTTCTGGACTCACTCCAACAGGTCCATGTCCTTCCTGCACTGGGACCCCAGGGCTGGATGCAGCACTGCAGGTGGGGTCTCACCAGAGCAGAGCAGAGGGGCAGAATCCCCTCCCTGGCCCTGCTGCCCACGGTGCTCTGGCTGCACCCAGGACACGTTTGGCTCCCTGGGCTGTGAGTGCCCACGGCTGGGTCATGGCCAGCCTCTGGCCCACCAGAAGCCCTGAGTCCTTCTCAGCAGGGCTGCTCTGGATCTGTTCATGCCCTTGTCTGTGTTGGTATCAGGGGTTGTCCTGACCCAGGTGCAGCACCTCACACTTGGTTTAGTTAAACTGGATGACATTCCTTTGGGCCCATTTCTTGAGCTTGTCCAGCACCCTCTGGACAGCATCCCATCCTTCAGGTGTGTCAACTGCACCACTCCCTGTCATCTGCAAATTTGCTGAGGGTTCCCTTGATCCTTTTGTCATTAATGAAGTTATTAATAACATTGCTCCAAATACAGACCCCTGAGGGACACCACTTGCCACTGATGTCTACTTTGTTATCCATGTAACACTCCACTTATCATTTCCATCTCTCTCCAATTTAGAGATAAGTATGTTATAGGGGACCATGTCAAAGGCTTTACAGAAGTGTTTACGCTTATCTTTAGAGAAGATAAATGACATCTGTAGCCCTTAGCAATGTTGAAGTCAGTCTACCATAGAAGGCTGTTGGGTTGTTCCAGCAAGAATATGCCCATGGTGAAGCAAAATATGCTGGCTGTCTTGAATCATCTCAAAGTTTTCCATGTACTTCTAGCACAGCTACTAGGAGGAACTGTTCCATGATCTCTCTGTTCCAGGCACAGAGGTGAAGTGGACAAGTTGGTAATTGGTAGAGTCCTCCTTTCTGCCTTTTTAAAGATAAGTACAAAATTTCCCTTTTTTCCAGTCACCTGAGACTTCACCTGACTGCTATGGATACTAAAATACGTGCATGTATGAAAGTGCATGTAAAACTATATATATGTTTATTTTTTTGTACTTAGAAGTATTGGTATAATTACACAAAAAAATTGAGAACATGGTCTATAACCATATAAATTACTGTGATATGTGCATTCTAAGTTAAATTAAGAAACAAAATCAAATAATCTAATAATGAAATAATTACTATATGACACAAAACAATAATATGACAAAAATAAAAATATAAAGAATAAGTTCTACATAATTTATTTTAACAGAATAAACACTAGATTTTCATTGTTTGGTATTTGCATGTTAAAATACCATTGTTTTTATGGTAGATATTTAAGTTATTACTTGTCTTGCTCCAGGCCTCATTGCAAACAAAAAGTAAGTTTCTTTTTATGTGAACTCTACATATTGTATTCATGCCTATCCATGCTGTGCAGCATGCCAATCAAATATGTTTTTCTACTTACATCAGTTTCTTATTTCTGCATAAATACTCCCTGTTTTTCCTTTCATTGACAGCATTTTCAACTGCCAAAAGCTGCAGTGAGTGAGAGAAAACACTCTGTACTAAAGCTTTTTCTCCAATATGTACATCATAGCAAATCTACTCTAACTTTCAAAAGGAGCAGATGCCTGTAAACCATCTCTGGTATAATTTTAAATAAAAAGTTGGAGCTTCAGGCCATGGAGACAGGAATTTATCCCCAATGTATAATTATTAGCTTAATGAGATAGCTCCTGGTACACTTAAAATCATATGAATGCTTAATGCTGTTGTGCATAACAATACGACTAAGAGAATAGCATAAGCATATAGATATACCTTCATAGCTAGAATGAATAATAAAATATGAATAAATCCTAAATTGGTGTGCATAAATCATATAAATTAGGATGCATGACACTGAGCATTAAAAGTCCTAAAGTTATTTTTAAAACTGAGACAGACAAACTCACATGATAAAATCTGGATTAATTAAATATAACACAAAAAATACTGACAATAGATACAGATGAAGATAAGAGAATCCATTCTACACCAGATCAGGTTCCTCAGAGTCTTTATACTTTGTTGTAGGGCAAAAAGGGGGAAGAAAATTCCATTATAAAATCAGTGCTACTGACTACTGTTTCTTAGTTAAAACATGATTACAGATACAAAAGCCTATAGAATAAATAATGTTAAATGTCAGTAAATGTATCAAGCTCCAAGATTTTATAAACTCTCAATAAAATTCAGTAAGGTCATGTTTTACATATTGTCTTTAGGGAGTGAAATTCGATCTCAGTTGGACTTAGAACTAGTTCATGGCCCTTTGGCTGGACCATGGATAAAACGGATAATTGACTATCTCCTTCTCAGCATGCTAAGCAGTCCTAAGTTACCTCTCTTTCCTAGATATTAGAGCACGTCTTTCTCCTCACAAACGATAATAATTAAATATATCACATTACTGCTGTTATATGTGTAAGTAGCATGAGAACACTAGTCTTTACTAAATAATTGTTGCTGCAGCCCTCTTGTTAGAGAGTAGAAATGAGCTGAGACAGAGTTCTTGTTTATCGCAGCATGAAAATGGTCCTGCTTTATTCCTCTTTACAACTCAGCCATCCTGACTCCAGCCATTCACTGACTCTGGCTGCAGCAAGCTCCTGCTGTAGGTTTCCCTTGCAGCCTCTGACTGCTGGTTATTTCCTGCTAAACTATGACTGCATGTATTAGTTTGCAAACTCTGAATGCAGGCTTTTACCCAGCCAGACTGTGGCTGCATGTTCCAAAAACAGCCTCTGACTACATACTCAGACTGACCGCACAGCACTGATTGATTCTCTCTCTCTCTCTCTCTCTCTCTCTCTCTCTCTCTCTCTCTCTCTCTCTCTCTCTCTCTCTCTCGGATACTCCTTTATTGTTTTTTTTTTTTTTTCCCTCACCTGCTAATCTAGTCCCTTTCATCACATTGATCTTTATTGGATATAGCTGTGACTCATCGGGGGTGAGGCTGTATTGGGTAAATACTTATCAGGGGCAAGGTCACTTGTATTCCCTTCTCCTGCAAATAATTATATATCAGAAATTAAGAAATACGGAGTATGTCTATATGGCTACATATAGTGTCATCAGAACCATTCCCTGGCACAGGAAGAGTCCTGATCTCTGCTTCTCTGGCCAAAAGGACACTTTTCAGCTGCTCTTTCTATACACACAGCTATATGGTGTCAGGAATATAAGCCTGACAATGTTCTTCTCTGATATTATGAAGAGAAAGGCAGGGAGGACATCATAGAAAAGCTTCCGTACAAAATAAGGGTGACTATGCAGATCACTGAGAATAGTCCCTGATACTGACACCCCAAATCTTTCCCTATTTCCATATATTTATTAATCTCAATACTAGAAGAAGAAATGTTCATTAGTGTTCAATATTCTTCCTTTATAAGACTCCACTCCAGATTCTTTCTGCTCAAATGGCTATAAATTTTCTTTTATTATAAATATATTAATGATCAGCATATCCTCATTTTTTACTTATAACTGTAGCACCCTTTAATTTGGAAGCTATTTTTACCTTTTCCAGAGTTTACAATTGCTAGACTTTTTTTTTCAGAGACTCTTTAATACTACAGTATAAGATGACCAGTACTTTTATTATTTCAGCAGCAATTCCTTGCCCTCATGTCCTAATTTACTTAATTATTTACTAGAACAGCAGAATTATACGTTTGAGTCCAAGAAGCTATATGTAACTCTAAATCTTCTTCCCATCTAGGGAGGAAACACCCTACTGAATACAATAATGAGATCCCTTTTATATTTTTAATTGTTCCATAATATGTCACCTTGTATTAATATTGCACTAGGCAGAATATTTGTTTGTTTATTTGTTTCTCTACAATAATCAGTGTTAAACTCCCAGTGAGACGTTAGGACTTAAGCATGTCCCCTGGCACTTTCCAAGTAGACTTTCTGACTAGCACTGAACAATCACTGCTGTTTTGACTGAAATACCAGTTCTCTACCTGGCCTGCACAGTCTCTCTGGTCACACTCAGTTTCAGTGATATTCTCAGGAACTAAACACTCATTAATTCTAGCCACAGTAACAGGGGAGAATGACTCCTTCTCTAAGTGGTAAATGAAGAGGAAGAGAGTAGTAATAGTGAGAAACAATCCAGAAAAAAGAAAAAAGAAAAAACATGTCCAGAAAAAAAGACTGAATTGAGTTTAATTTCTTTAGAAAGGAGAAAACTTGAAGATATACATTAACAAGGATATATGCTAAGGGTTGTCAAAAAATGAATGTTCTCCATGTCTGTGAGGTATAGAACAAAAAGAAATGAGCTGAAATTTAGGAAAAAAGAGCTGTATGGCAGGGGAAGCCCTGCAATATGAGCAACTGAATACTATTAAAAACTAGTAAGACAAGCATCTACCAGTGTCATTTTCTATGTTTACAAGCACTAAGCTGGGGCAGAGAAATTTGTGAGGTGTCCCCATGAATTATTTACTCATGATTCTGGAGGCAATCATGCCTTCTGCTTTATTAAGATTTAGTGCACAAGGCTTATAAATGCATTAATTTATCTGTATTCAAAGTACTTAGCTGAAGACTCTAAAGTCCCTAAGAAAAATTAGATCCATTAATAAATTACATAATAAATCTAAACATTTAAATTGGTGAAATATTAATTAAAATGCCTAAAAAAATTAGAAAATGTGGATAATCACTGAAAAAAAAATAGTAGTTTATAACCTGGGCCTAGATTATTTATTTGTTGCCCTTTAAGGTAGAATAAAAATGGTCCATTCCAATGGACAAAATATCAAGTACACAAGGCAGAAGATGTGCATGGATAGCATGGAGCTCTTGACAGAAGTGAAACATGGAAAGTGGTTGAAAGCAGGGACACGCTACATGGAAGGGGTAAAAAAGGCATTGCCTAATAACAGCAAAGAAGGCAAAAGGTAGCATGAAAGATTTCTTTAGGGAATCTTGATGAGAAAGAAGCTTAAGAGCTCAGTGGGACTAGGGACCTGGTGACAAAGATAGTGGAAAAAGCCTTTTATGAAATGCCTGATTCTTTAATTCTATGATTCAAACTTTCTGAATACAGTCAGTAAAGAAAAAAGAACCTTCAAATCAGCAATTAAAGTTACAAAAGAACATGATTTAAATAGGTTGATATCATCAAAATAATCAGTAAAAAAATTAGTATTAGAATTAAAATAAAAAGCAGCAGTAGATTTCTACATCAGAGAAAGATAATAAAATTTTCTGTAGTATAATATGTTATATACAACCATGGAAAAATACAGATTTTTATGCAAGAAATCTTCTAATGCAACCTCCCCAGACCAACCCTAATCTCCTTGTTAAAGCAGGTTGCTCAGGGTTTTTTGGAATCAAGTTTTGGAAATCACTGAGGATGAATATACCTCAGCCTCTCTATGGTACTTGTTCCAGGGCTGAGAAATTTTCAAGGTGAAGACATTTTTCTTCATTACTACCTGAAATTTTCTTTGTTGCAAATTGTCACCAACTGCAGTCCAAAACCTGGTGAACTTCCATCACAACAATGGTGCATGGCTGCCTCACATTAAACTCATTCTCAACCAGAACACCAGGGCCTTTTTTTTATTCCTGAAGATATGCTCTGCAGCCAGTTGTTCCCAGCATATGTGAATACAGGAGGAGTTTATTTTGCTGAACTTGGAAACAAATGATACATTCATTCCTCACTGATTTCAAAATGTCTAGATGTCACCTAGTAAATTGGAAGCCAAAATGACAGGAAATAACCTTGGGCAAAAGTGCTGTAAAATGCTAAATAAGTAACACCTCTTGAGTGTTGATCATTAGATATTAAAACTTTTTTTGTATCAAAATGAGAAATAATAATTTTTTTTCAAGTTAATAGCACTCATATGGTTCAAATGGAGAGTTCTTTTTCTGCAGGGCTGGTAAGACGCAGTATCATATGCAAGCTGAGTAAATTGCACCAGCATTTTTCTCAATTAGCAAATTAAATCATATTAAAAGAACTGGCGGATTGCCTTTAGAATATTTTTTTCTATCTTGGCTTTTTCTCTTTTTGAATGTTTTTGGTGTAATGCTATGTTGTTATGTGCCAGCACAGTAGTTCCCTCAATCCTCAATAAGCAGACATATGTTGGCACTTATCCATCTCTAATTTTGTCAGAGTACTTCATTTTCTCTCACAGTGTTCTTCCTGGCACAGATATTTGCCAGCAACTGACAAAAAACAACTGGAAATGAGAAAAAAAAAAATTACTTTCAGGGGCAATCCCTGACAGCAGCACTACTTGAATATGATCTTTGCCAAGATTTTCTCCTCTGCCTGCAGACATCTACAAGGAAAACCTGTTGGTTTTGTTGCTGCTGCCATTAATTTCAGGGCCCTAGCTTTCCTTTAAAGAATATCCAATAAAACCAACTTTTTTTGAATTAAGGTAGTTATAAAGGAGCAACATTGCTGCAATTAAAAATATCCTGATTCAATTTCCAAAATTTTTTGCAGGTATATGCAGAGGTTTTTGTAAAATCACAGTTACAGAATAATGTCTACTTTGAAAAGGCAAAGTATCCATTTATACTACTTAAGAGAAATCACATTCACTAATGTAATTCAACAAAAAAATTGCTGAAATGTTCGGAGATCTGGTCTGTCTTCTCCAACTCTCTCAGCTTTTCTTTCTATGAAAAATAATCCAATCCTGAAACTTCTGGGGGTCTGAGCCCAGACGATCAGACCCCTTTGAGGTTCCTTGGGATGCTGCCCCAATGGTGACTTGATGGAGTGTGGGGGTGGACAAGGCCCCAGTGGCTCTGCCTTGGAGGAGATAAGAAGATTTGCACAACAACCTTTGCCAGAACCCTAAGATAAGAAGCAGTCTTTTGGTTACGGTGACTACTAAAAGGGACCACAATCCTCTAGGAGATTTTATGTAGATCTGTTGCAAACTATTGGCTTTGTACCCCTTCCCCTCCCACCTTAGTTTCCCATAAAAACCCCTTGAGTTCCAGAGCCCCTAGGGTCCCCGTCCCTGGCTCCCTTCGCCTGGAACTTTGCAATAAAGTTACCTTATGCGGAATTGCCAAACTGACCCTCTCTCTCTCCCAGGCCGGCTAAAAGAGAAGCGAACTCGCAAGGGCAGAAGCTGACAATCACTGAGCTGAGAAATCACAAGAGCTGAGAATCACTGCTCTGCCCCCCTGCTGAGGCCTCCTCTACCAGCTGAGGGAGTTGCTTTGAACCCCCAGGGTGTCTCTAAGGAGATACCTTTCGGGGTGGCTGGAAGTCTCCTGGGGCCCAGCTGTGGACCCCAGCATCCAGCTGGATCAATGGAGAGAGACAGCCTTGATCCAATTGTCCAGAAACAGAACTTTAATAATTCAAAAATAACAAACAAGAAGGCATACACTATATTTGGAGTGAACAGGAACAAGGCAGTGACAAGGGGGAAAAGGCCTGGGGCCAGGGTCAGACAGGGGTATTTATACATTCGGTGTGGGGAGTTAAGGTGGGGTCTGAGGGACGGGTCCAACAGGGGAGAACAATTAGGAATATTAAAATTTCTATGGTAACACAAAGAACTAGGAACTTTAACTGAGAGAGCATGTAAGTAAGGCTCTTGCTTACTGTATTAAGAACGAGGTTTCCCAGGGCATTAGTCCAGGGTTTTCTTCTTCTGCAGGGAAACCACTCTCTACACTATCCCTTCCTAAGTTTGTTGGCCCTTCACTCATTGTGGAACTCATTCCACATCTCTCTCATACCAGAAACCCACACATGGACACAGCACTCCAGGTGTATCTCACAAGTGTTGCTGGCATCTCTCTGCCTACTGCATTCCATGAAACTGTAGGCCACCTTTGCCACAAGGATACACTGCTGGCTCATGATTAACTTTTCTTCCACAGCTTCTCTGCAAAGCTGCTTTACACAGTTATGTCTCAGCCTGCAATAGTGTGCCTATTCCTACTTTTTTTTTTCTCACTTGAGTCACTTACATTTTCTTCAGCTTCACTGGGAAGTTACTAATATTTCTTTATACTAAGAATGGTGTATTCTGTAATCATTTTTCTTAGACAATTTTACGTCTGATAACCTGAAAAAATACAGCTAAGATGTGAGGCACTGGCAGTTGTTTGAACTATAAGTATTGTACATGTCAAGAGTTTTTCAAAACAACTATGTTATATTGGAGAATAAATGTTTGGATAAACATGATATATTCAAGGCATATTTTATGTTGATAAAAACAGTCCATGCAGAGTCCAGAGCTACAAACCAAAACCAGATAAACTAATTTACAATGGAAAGGAGGATTATAATGTAATGGTTTACAAAATCTAGAGTTTCTCATTGTGACTTTCCTGCCAAGAAGATCTGACCTATAATTATTAAAATTAAATTATTGTATTTGTACCACCAAGAGAATCTCATGTGTCTGGAAGGGAATGATACTATCTAGTGTGCTTTTGAATACCTATGAATTAAATTTTACACTCTGTAGGGCACTTTTTAATACAAATTGCGATATCTCAAAAATTTCCTTTAGAAAGTATATAATATTATGATAATAAAATAATGTAATAATACTTACAGCCAGCTGCCTACATGTTACTTATAATGTAGTTTCCCATATGTTTGCATTAACAATCTTTCAGCATATTTCAGGGCTAGTTCTCATCTTCTGTAGAAAAGTCAACAACCTCTACCTTTTAAAAATCTTGTTTTGTTACGACTCTGCAAATGTTCCACAAAACTGGTATTAGCACAGTACTTCACCAAAGAAGAGAAGGAGGGGTTTGATAAAAAAATCAGTATTGAGAACCAAGGATGTCAAATGTGTAAACAGCCTATATATTAGCAAATATTTAAAATCACTACCTCCTGCATAGCAAAAATTTTCAAACACTCAACTTCCCATTAGAGTTGGAGGTAAAGTTCAATAGCAATTAAACTGTTACATAAAATAGTTAAATGATCTTCTAAATTAGTTACTAAACATGTAACATCTTCCTCCTGTACTCACAATTTTCAAGAAAAATGTTGAGAATATATGTGTGTTTTATATTAAAATGAATATGAGTGCTCTAATTATATAATATCACATACTATTCTGCTTTTCATTTATATCTCAATATAAGATAAAAAAGCAAGTACAAGAGCTGTATGAGAGACGTGTTATACTCTGATAACTCAATAAATGTTATAAATATTACATGCTAATATCCTTGAAATTAGCCTTGGTCTCAAAAAGTCTTGGTTCATTTATTTATTGCTGGTCCAGGCTTTATCCTCTTGAAAACTTTGGAGGGACTTCTGTTTTCTTCTTTTGCATTCAGAGCTCATGGGAATATAGTGTAGATTACACAGTAAAATTTTACCTGGATTTATATGGTCATGACCTTATTTAAGGGATAATGGTTTTAAGCTAAGACTTTTGGACACTAACTTCTTAGCAGATATGAAAAACTTTAATTAATTAAAAATTGCTGAAGATATCATATGAAGCAAATGTTTCCAGAAGCATGTAATTTATAAAGTTCCCAAAAAGTTCCTCTCTGTGAGTGTTATTATTTTCATACATATTTTATCCAATCTTTGTTGATTACAGATCAGATTCCTGAAACATTTCAAGGTAAAGTTACCTGAAGTATCTCTTTTCTCTCAGAAGTATTATTATCTTAAAATAGAACACAACTCTAGCAGTCGTCTTCTTACTAATACAGGAAGGGATTTACAAGTAAAAGTAAATTAGCGTCTTCATTGAAAACTGACAGATAAAGTTAGGATATTTCACATGAGACATTATGAAAAATTAATTTAAAACTTTCATCTAATAATCTATAGTCAATGTTTTTCAAGAATGGCCAATTTTTATTTAATATTTTAAGTGTTCAGGCTGGAGAAAAACAACATTACTTCTTTTTTATAGAAGAAAAGATTGTCATTTTATATCTCTACTGCACATCAGTCGACACTCAGAAGTCTTTCTCTTTTGCTAATAATGCACAGCTTTAGAATATGTACATGTTGTCTTATAAACTAATTTAATAACAGGAAATGGAGGATAATCATTCATAGCTATAAAGGTGAATATTTTTTTAAAAAAAACCTTGAAACATGGTAAGGTGACAATGTAAGTTAAAACTACAATTTCCACTTTGCAGTAAGTAAATCATGAAAGCAAAGTCAATGTATTTTTCTTTCATGTATATATATATTTAATACTGAGTCAGTTCCTCAGAGTTGCTATCTCAACCTTTGCTATTTTTGTTATTAAAATAGTAACAACTCTTTGCCAACTCATTTATTTAAAAGATAGATGAAATGGTTCATATTTAACCACTGTATAACTGAAGGCTTTTCCCTTCTATTTGGGTAAACAATCCAGCTAATGAGAAGAAGCATTTAGGCACAACGTTGCTTTGGGTACCAGTTTTGTTTTGGAAAAGTGTGAGTAAAACACTAGACTTTCAAACTAAATATTTAAGGATTTTGGGAGATGAAATATAAAAAATATTTTTGTATATATTAAGGGAAACCTCTAAGGAATGAAGGTTATTCCACAGGTAGAAGAATATGGAAGTTTTACTCTGCTGCAGATCATGTCATCAGTGTATTTACTGAGTAAACTAAAAGACAGGAGCTCATTAGAATCCTACTTTGAATAGAGCAAAGGGCAGAGAGGAAGTAAGAGAAAAAAAATAAAAGAAGAATAAGAGATTAAATGCTGGAAAATCTAAAATTTTTAAGGATGTGTAAGAAAAATTTTAACTTTAACAGGAAAGAAAAGAAATCATACATTCAGTTTTGAAACTTCTGGGCAGATTTCTTACTGAAATGATACAGTATCAGATACAAATACTTTCTGACATTTTTATCACAAGTTTTCAAATTTTCCCACGAATATAAAAACATTAGAAGGAGCAGCCAACACATGTTTCCTGAAAACAGGTATAAGAATCATAGAATATTTTAGGTTGGGAAAGACTTTTAAGATCAAGTCCAACTGCTAACTCAGCACTGCCACATACACCACTAAATCATCCTAAGTGCCACAACTACACATCTTTTAAATACCTCCAGGGATGATGACTCAACAACTTCCCCGGCCAACCTGTTCCAGTGCTGACAACTGTTTTAGTGATATTTTTTGCCCCCCAATATCCAATCTATACTTTCCCTGGTGTAGGTTGAGGACATTTCCTCTTGTCTTATCTCTTGTTACATGAGAGAGTCAGTTCACTTTCAAGTCCTACAACAGGAAGCTTTTTACACTATGCTGATATAATACCAGATGTGAATATCACAATGTGGGAAGAAGCAAATCACCAAGACCTGCTGAGACACCAGCTTGACGTATAATGGGAAACACAAACAGCATTACACATTGCCACAACACTGTCCATCCAGCCTTTGAACTTCCTTTCAATCCTCTGTCCTTAGTCTTCACAAGATGAAGGCTGGAGTTTCATGGCTCTTGGACATCTAAGTATTTTATTGTATGATTTACTGGGTCCAGAGCAAGGCATCTTATTATTTAAAGCACATAAGGAGCTGCCCTCTAGGCAACTCTTAGAGTAAGAATAACTTTTTCTGCAGGACTCTATTAAACAAAATTTAAAAAATTTAATCTCTTTAATATTTTACTTTTAGATACTTCTATGAATTTGAGGCAATATTAACATTCACTGAGTAATTAAAACTATAGTTCTAGGTTTGTTATTTTGCTAATCATAACTGTACTGCAGTTTGTATTTCTTTCTAAAGTCAGTTAAGTATCTGCAGTATATAAATTAATTGAAAAAGTGGTCGTATATTAAGTCCTTGTCATCTTAAATCAGTGCAATACTAACATACCTAAAAAAGTATTATTTCAATTTAATCTTACTTTGCATATAGCACTTTTAGATTGCCAATTCTTAAGCTTTCTTCATAAAATAATTAAAAAATATCTCTCTCATTTTCTGGTATATATACAATTGGATTATTTTCCCCATTTGATATTTGTCATAGATTTTCTTTTTAAATAATTCATCACCAGCTTGTGTCCAAATGGAGTAAGCTATTTTTTACAGCCATTCATGTTTCTTTCTTTTCCATTTAAACTCTCTGAAAGAGCATGCCAAAGTAATCAGACTTAATGCAGCTAAGTCACCATCCAGCCCCCAAAAGTAGAATTAGCTAATCATAAAACATTTTTCTAGAAGATTAGTTTAAACACACATTGCCCAGTTACCTTTTTCCATTTCTTTTAATCACTTTGATACAGGTTAAGCTTTTCCCCAGAAACTTAGGAGCCTATTTCTTTCTTCTTTCATGAACAAAATGTCATACATAATGCAATGTCTGTCCTTGTCTAAATAATGAAACGAACCATTTAAAAGAACTTTTTATTTTCTGAGAATTCCACAGGTTTCATTTCCTAATAGATTATGAGGTTCACTCTAGCTCTTCCACTACTGATGTTACCTAATGAATGAAGTATTATCTGTCAGAAGAATATGGCATTAAAACCAGCTTTTTTTCTTTTCTATTTCCAAAAGATTAAAAATGCTAATTTCTGATGATGGTAGGATTACACCTGTTTTTACAGCTGAAACCAGGCAACAGTCCTAAGCAGCAGTTAAGGAGACTGAACTTGTAATATATTTATTTTCTTGTAGTTAAAACTATTCCTGGGACAACAAAGATTCCACATGACAAAGGAAAAAAAAATTCTCTTCTTGATTGGTGGAATTCCATTGTGTAAGGCAGAAAGTAAGCAGAATTCAAATTATATAATAATTATATAATAAAATATATTATATTTAGATGAGCATATGAAAATATGTTCATCAAAAATGAAAGGAAGTAATATAATTAATGGATGGACCAGACTATTTCATGTGCAGAATAAATTAAGTAGTTTAATTCACTGCAAAGGAATAATAGAATTAATTGCAACACTCAACCTTTACTAATAACCTAGATCATCTACTGCCTAGTACCTGGATGCTAGTTTCATGCCATTACCCCCTAGTCATGAACTCTCAATTTTAATGAATATCAAAGTTCCAGTTAGGGATCACATTATAAGAAAAGAAAAAGAGAGAGAAAAAAAATCATCAATATGAAAGTTAAGACCTTGATTTTTTTCACCCAGATCTCTCTGTCTTTATATGTTAAAGACAGATTCAGGCATGCCTTAATATTTCCTACAAAACTCCCTCTTTTTTTGGACGTGTTTACAATATTCAAATCTGCAGCAGAGACATTAACTCCTACTATTCATTAGTGTTTGTTTTTAATAAGTTTGGGCAATATTTGTGCTCTGAAGTAAACTAAAAGTCTCTTTAACCTTTATGGTAACATATCTAGAGGAATTTCTTTGTTATCCCTCGATCTGTGGACCCTCTGATGTGTAACGTGTCCTAGTTCATTGATCCAAGGTGCCTTTGTAGAACATCCTCAAACACTTCTTTCAAAGAAATCCTGCCTAGGTAGTAGCATATACTGGAACGGAAATGTCTGAGTATCATTTGAAAAAATATTTTTAGGCTCCTTTAAATGTAGTAAATTATGTTCTGTTGTGAGCATCACAAGGACTCTCAGTCTGTTGACATCTGAGGGACATGTAAATTTAATAGTTTCTTTTTTTTGATTAATCAGTGCCCCAAAGTCTTTTTTTTTGGATATGAGGGTATTTTCTTTAAATGAAACATGTCTTCACATGAACATTTTCACTGGGCTTGGATTTTTTTTGTTATGATGGGTATTTTTTAAAATGGTCTTTAAACAGTTTTAAATACCTGCAAGCACTTCAGTTATAGATGTGAAGGGGTAGTTTCTTTTAATTTTAATTTTAATTTTAATTTTAATTTTAATTTTAATTTTAATTTTAATTAATTTTAATTTATAATTTATTTTTTATTTGTTAAAACTTAACAGGAAAGTAGGAACTTTCTTCTCTCTAACAACATACTACATTACTTGTGCATGTGTCATATTTTTTTAATTTGAATCTTTCACTGTCAAAATATTTATTTGGATTTATTAAATAACAGAGCATCATAACATTTGCATATGCAGCAAAAAATTTATCCTTGCAAACTGTAATGAGCATAAATTAAACACAGCTGAAAGCAGATGACAGCTACTTTGTATAATTCCTCTAGCACTTTAAAATGATCGCCCAGTTAATCAATGATGAGTTACAATGCAAATCTTATAATAACACATGTGACATGTACATTAATAGGTAATTAGAACATTCTGATGAATGTTATTACAAAAAGTACCATGAGTTAATGAATTGATCTTTTTTATTTTTCCAGTTTCTGACCAAATGATGGGTTGTATATATTAAATAATCTGTTAATCCTTCAACCTTTCATGGTGAAGTAGTGTCTGTTTCCAAAATTCAGTATTTGTCATTCCCACTGGCAGAATGCAAACTGAGTTAGCCATCATCCAGGTACCCTCCAAACAAAAAAAATCTGGGGGAAGGGAATACTTATCATAATGTCATAGTACAAGCAGACACCTCCTGCACAAGCAAGGGTGGCAAAAGAATGGCAAGGTCAGTACTAAGCAAGAATCCTTTCACGGAGCCAAATACAGACACTACATGTGTTTTATTTTAATCTAACTGCTTTTAGCCAATGAATATGGGATCATTTTAGTCCCTCTAGTACTTTTTTTCTCCTTTACAGAAAATGAAAAGGCAAAAGGAAAAGGGAAAAAAAAACTGGATAAAGAAAAAAAAAAGAAGGAAAGAGAAAGGGAAGGGAAAAGAGAGAAAAGGAAAGGGAAGGGAAGGGAAAAGAAGAAAATAGTCCTTACTTTTCATAACAATTTCAAAATAACTTTATTAAAGAACTGAATTCTGCTTCCTTGACAGAAAAACAAACAAATACAATAACCAAGCAAATTAAAAAAAAACCAAAACACAAAACCCACAAACAAACAAACAACCCCCCCAAAAAAAAACCTAAAACAAAGAAAAAAACCCAAAACACACCAAACCAAATTTATACCAAATGTTCACTTATTTCTTATCTGAATTAGGATAAAATTAAACACTAAAATTAGTCCAGATTAAAGTTGTAGGAAAATGTTGATGAAACTATAAAATTTCAGCTATTTGCTGTATCTACCTATTTTTATTCTGCAATCTTAAAATCCCATATAATTGCTGAAGACCACATGCTAAATGGTATTTTCAAACATTCCCAGATTTACAGCTTTCAGCTGCAAAACTGACCCAAGCTATTCTGGAATTTATGTACTTGGAAAATAATGGGTGAAATGTTTGGCAAAGAGATCTGGTGTTACATTCCTAAAATGTAACACTTTTTTTTTAAGCTTGGTACAAATGTAATGCAGTTAAATACTATTATCTTAATCATCACTGCAAAATATAGTCAGAATACAGTTTACCTAATATTTTTCTTTCATCTTTTATTAGGGGTTTGTGCAAATTAAAATTAATAAAGAAAACAAATTGAAATACCTCAATATAAAAATAAACAAAATAATTGCTATAAATGTCAAGTGAGCCTGTAGAATTTTTTTAACCTCACGAAGAAAGACAAACATTGTTTCTTTAACTTTCATGCACAGTTCCTATATTAAAATAGAATGTTTAGACAGTATGTGTGAATATAGCTGTTGCCAGTGAAGAAGGGTATAGGGTATAACAGTAGTGTTTGACTATGCATGTGCTATGGAAAAGTAATCTGAAAGTGAGGTCTGCATCACTGAGAAGATTATGATATTCTTATTCACAGGCTTAGCTTCCCAAATTCATGTATACGTTTTGATCCTACATCTTTAGTATAGCCTGTAAAAAATGTTGTGGTTTTTTCTTAAAACATGAAATAAAATGCTTCTAAATGCTTTTTTAGGTCACTCACTAAGGATTTTTTTACATGTGCTGATTTATTTTTTTGAGGGGAAAACTTTCTAGTGAGATTAAATATTGTAAACAATCTTTTTCCAAAGAAAGGTTAATGTACACAAGAAAAAAATCTCCTCTAGGAGGATTTAGTACAGGTGAATGTAACATAGGATTAAAAAGTCAACTCTGCTTGGCTCCTTCTGCACCTAATCATTTATATTGCCTAAATTGCAGTCCTCACTTTGGTTCAGTTTGGAGAAACTAACTCACCCCTGAAGCAGGGAAACGGAGGCACTGGAAGGAAAATATGGAGAATATTGGCTTGGATGAAAGTAGGTACAGATCCAGACTCTAGTTAAACATATCTTTTGGCATGATTAACATAAAATTAAGTAGCCATAACTCAAGGGATATGTTTTTGGGTTTATTTTTGTTCAGTGAAAACTCAAAAAGGAAATTCTGTAAATTGGAGCAGTGGTCATTTACATGTGTGCATTCTACACATTTTCTCCTTTTATTTATATGACAAGAAGCTTAAATATAAACACTACGGATAAAATATGCCAGCCTTTCTCATAGATCTACTCAAACACTGGCAAAATATTGTTAAACAAGATGCTATCATGCCCCAGCTGTCAGTTTCAGCACACCATTGCTAAGTGGCATGTTAAAGGGCAAATGAGCTATATTAACCTAATCCCCAGACAGAAGCCCAGAAAGGAGGCTTGGGGTTCTTTTCTCTAACAAAATCATAAAAGCAGAGATTTTAAAGACTTCCTGTTGTAACTCACTAAAGGGCTGAAACACAATATTTCCTGGATTTGGACAGCTATAACCAAGCAACTTGTGATTTTATCATTAAGTGAAAGAAGCAAGTTTCTAAAAAGCATTTCAGAAAGCTGTCAAAAAGCAACAACAATGCAAATGAATATTTTCTCATTTTTGATTCACACCACATATTTCTGAAAAGCATCACACAAAGCACACTGCACAACACCCTTATATTACTGCTTTTTGCTTTGCTTGTCTTCTTACAGGCTAGACAATGTAGAGTGCAAGTAAATTTCTACAAAGTAATAAGGAAAAATTATATTAAAATAGACCTTCCTCTAGAAATTTTTTTAGAAAACAAAAAGTATATAAACCCCATGCTTCAAAGGCATAAATCTATATAAAATTGTGAGTACATGGGATATCTTCAGTGTATAGAAGAACAACTGGTCTAGAAAGGCTGAGCTAATGACTTCTGCAACACTAATCATTAACCTTTTTGAGTGCCTCCCAAAGGGACTTCTTAGTAACAGCCATTAGAGATCATATACTGAGTTCTTGCAATGTTGTCTAAAGATGAGTTATACATATTAATTAATTAGTCAAGGCTTGTAAAGTGCTTTGGAAAGGATAAAGGATGACACACCAGTGTTAGCTGCTATTTTGCTGTATTTTTTTGCAGTAACCATTCCTAAACAGATCTCTGAGGCAGCCTAGAGATGGTTTGTCTGTAGTTCCACTCCTACATTAAATGCATGACAAATATCACTAATGTTTTAAAAGCACTGAAATATCTATGTCTTTAAGAGCACGTCTCCTGAGAATAATTCACTCTGGTACCCAGACTTAAGGTGCCCAAGACCTTGGAACTGTTGAAGTCTCACGTTTTGCTTTTTCACAGAGAAGTCAGAACACAATCATCCATGACGTGATGCTTTTTCATTGCTTATCACAGTCAAGTCACCACAGCAGGCAACAGTGGGTGATGCCCAGAAGTCCACTTGAAAGTGACTGCAGGAGATATGTCTATATTGAACAGCTTATTTTAGTAAGAGGGTTTAGTTTAGTTTGGACATGATGGCATAACAGTCCAGAAATCTTCATCATCTTCTACATGTTAAATACTGCAAATTTGTAAATTTCCTAGTGTTTTCCTTCCTTCATTTTTTAAATAGAATTATATACAGAACAAAATGTACCTACAATAACACTCTGAGAAGGTTGATTTTTCTCTTGTAAATTTGTAGATTTCTTTCTGCTTACAGCTGCTAATCTGACCTTAGACACCATCATTCCGTTTTTCAGTTTTGTTTTTGTTATTCCATTTTACAGAGGAAGAAAGAGACTATAACTTGTTCATAATCCTAATCTAAATCCTTCTTTGAGTTAAAATTATTTAGAAACACTTTTTATCATCTATTCTTTTTCCTGCTGTACTTCTATTCTCTTAAACTCTTTGTTTCCCTAAACTTGAATTCTACAACAGGACTAAATGGATTTTTTAAAAATATGTATGTTTTATACACCTGAAAAGATTTCTAGACAAGCAGTAATTTTTAGTAAACATAAGTGAAATGACAAAAATTTATCGCTCAAAACCAATTAATTCTAATAAAAGATAAAAAAATGTACCAGTAGAAAAATATGATTGCAATTAACCATTGTTAAACACTAGAGCACAGCTGTCACTTTTTTACTGAACTATTAGAGGGGACATTGACAAGCATCTAAGTAAATAAATTTTTTTCTATTATTTTAGATTTTATGAAAATAAATACTATGCTCTTCAAAATTATGCAGTTTATAGAAAAAGGAATTACAGAAAAGATTACAGAAAGAATTTACAAAAGCTGTATATTTCAATATCCCTTCTTTCTTTCTGTAACTTCCTTCTAAATTTACCCTTCCTGCTGCTGCGATATAAAAAAATCATGCTGGGGTGTCACAATAACTATATTCATGTAACAGCATGACATAAAATTTGCTTTTGGAACAGAGGGTAATAATGGAACTGGACGTGGTGAAAACGTTGCCAATTGCAAAAATTAAGAGAAATTTATAGTCTACTTTCTAAGAAAGTACTTGCTCATTATTACTTTTGATTTAGGGTAGATCTCATGTTTCAGTAATCTCATGGGAATTTATCTTGAGCCATATATTCACCACATGACCATGCAAAACATGATTTTTAAGGATAAAGTTTTATGAAGTCATAGAACTCTGGACTGCAAAGAATCTAGGTGGTCAAAATCCATATGGAAAAGAAGGTAAGCTGCGTGGAACTAAAAAGGAAACACTTGAATCATAAAAACCAAACCACACCAATAACCCCAAAAAGAAAGAAAACCTCTACAAACCCAAATGTGATGGGTTTGTCTAGAAGTTTTATCTTGCAGGCAATATAGAATTACATTATATAACCAAGTTTACCAAGAATGTGAGTTGTGTATGACCTGCAAAGGGATCCAATCTAAGCTACGTTGTATGTACACTTTCCAGGAAAGATGCTTTCTGTGAAATGCAAACAAACCTGGATGCAAGCAGGTATACAAATATCCTTAGGACTCCCTTGATACATGCAGAAACAAAAACTTAAATGAAAAATTTAAATGGTGAGATATATATACACACACACATATGTTTTTTTCTGGTATATTAGTCCATTCTTTCCTTAATTCTATGTGGGTTTTACACCAGATAAGAGGTGGAATTTAATTCCAGTGTGTATTTTTCCCTTAGCAGTTTTAGTGATAATCGATTCACTGTTATTTTCTGATATTTCTTCAAATAACATTTTCAGGAATGGTCAGGTTGGACGGATGACTTGACATTCTTCTCTTCCATCTAAATACTTCTTACCTTTAGTCTGGTTCAATTATTTCCTGAACACTTATGTCAGCAAATAATCTAGAGAGGTACATAAAACAAAAATACTCTGTAGCTTGATAACTGCCAGTTCAAACTCAAGCCAATCATGGAAAATGGGCAGTAAGACTTAATTTAGATCTCACTACGCACAATTCTGATGAGTATGTCTATCCAAGGTCTCATAAAATGCTATTTTAGTTGTGAATATTTGTTTTAATATAGAGCTACTGTAAAGAAATACACTTTATTTATTGTTGTATTTTCTTCATTAGAAGAATTTTTAAGCTTAAAATTCTATTTATCATTGTGCTAATTACTGTACACCTAAGTAGGAACTGGTCTTCAATAATAAAAAATGTTGAATGTTAAACACCATTCCATGAAAAAAAAAAGATTTTCACAACAAATATTCTCCATTTTTTTTTGGATTTTACCTAGGGGAAAAAATGCTGCTTTTGGATTGGCTGTTTTTGTACTTGATGATTGGAAGACAAGATTTCCAAAAGTACTGGAAACAATCAACCAAATGGCCATTCATAGAACAGAAATAAACAAAGTCTCTGCCAAAAGACTCCAGGAAATGCAGGTATACAGAGAAATATGGTAATTTTCAAACATTAACATTCAGAAAATCTTTTGTGCAAGCCTTGTCCTTTCACTATCTGTAGGTTTTCACTACCAATTGAACATCATCTTCCAGAAATGAAAGTTTGTTTTAGAGTTCACCTACAGATATTGCATGGGAAAGCACCATTACCAATGTGAGCTGGTTGTTTTAATACTGTTACTATATCTGACTCTAAAGTCTGTCTTACCATGTTCTTCCAGAGCACATTATAATAACCTTGCTCTGCACAGAAGAGAACATTTTCAGTGGCAGGTCAAGCCTTATAGCATTAATTTAAATTTGGCCTGAAATGCTGCAATTTTTCTCTGAGCAATTATGAAAAAAAAAAAAAAAGTGCAACAATTAAGAAAATAGGCTTTAGATTCCGTAAAAAAAAAAAATAAAGAAAATGTTACTAGAAAGATGAATGTTGTAATAAGCTGGGTGGTCTGTATGCAAAAGCATTTTTTCCATGCACCTAATTTTATAAGATATTATTCCTTGTTCAAGTGACACTGCTTTTTCCTGATCCTTGTAATCATGTTTCAACCTCTTGGGAACAGAGACTCATTTACTGTGATTCTTTCCTTGCACAACTTTTGAATTGCTTGTGGCTTGCCCAGATTTCACTAGCAGAGTTGTCACTGCTTGGAACAGGTATTGTGCTGGCTGTGCATTCTTTACATTGCTACCTACAGACTGATAGATTGATTTGAAAATGCCACAGGCAGTTTTAAAATCCTTTGCTGGGATTGGCTTTAGCAAGATCTGAGGCTTTCTGACTGAAACTTGTGCTGATGCCTATCAGTTCTCAAAGTCCACTACTATTTAGTCTTTCTAATTGCATGCCCAAAGTCAGCAGGAAATTACACTTGTTGCCTCGGACCACATGGTATGAAAGTCAGTGTCCACTAAAATTTACCTAATATGTACCTACTTCTTCTCTACAGGAATCTAAAATCTTTTCCACAATTTGAATTGTCACCTTTTTTTCCACTGCCACCAGCATGGACCAGAATCTGAGAAATCACCCACAAAGTTCCCTGCTAAATCCAGATTCACATTGTTTCAGTGAGCTCATTTCTGTCAGTATTGCTTTTGCAGACCTTGGTACTGTGTGGAGAAAATGTCTTCTGCCACTCCTTTGCCTTGTAGGTCTGTGTTATTTTAGGGAGGTGGGAAATTTCAGATTTTGCTATGTATGAATACCATTGTCAACAATGAAATTTGGTTTAGCATGATTTGACAACCACATTTTTAATACCCTTTTTTACCTTTAATAGTTAGTTGTTGTTTAAACATGGTATGATTAAGTAATATAGCAGAACCTGGTACAGATTTATTACACTGTGTATGTGTACATATATGCACTTGTAACAAAGTGCAAATGACATTGCTAAGCAAAAAGAAATGTTAAGAATACAATTAATAAGCACATTTAGTGTTAAGGATATACTGGATCATTCTACATTATAATCTATGTATTAACATGAATTTTTATGATACACTCTAAATTGAAGGACATCTTTCATTCAGCAGAATTTGTGGTATCCTTGTTAAAGAGAGCACCGTTCCACAGCACCTGTACTCTTGGATTTTGGGTTGGAGTTAGGTTTCTTCAAGGACTTAGCAGAAGTTAAGCTTATGGCTTTGCCTCTAAAGCAGTCCCCTGCTAGGGACCTTGTTTTCTGAAGGGCAGGCACAAGACCTCAGTACAGCAGGGTATCCCAAGCAGACACAATATTCTCTGATCAGCATGGAGGAGACCAGCAGGGTGATCATGTCAGGGTTACCTCCCCTTTGTTAGCTGCCATTAGGAGTTAAAATGCTCTTCACTCTTCATCTTACTTTACTGGAGTAAATTTTTCTTTATTTAATTTTCTCTTTCAGAGTATTGTATGCCAGTACTACAAAAGAAAACAAATTTCAGTTTTACCAAACCTAATCCATTTTGAATATGTGGACTTTTTTACTGACTGGTATATCAAAATAAAAAAAAAAAAATTAGCTAATTTTGCTCCTTTTTGGCTTTTGCCTTTGTTTTAAGAGCAAGGACATTGAGATCAATTTTGTAAATATAACATGTAAAAATATTAGCTTATTCACTTGATACATTACAACACGTTTCATAAATCTGAATTCCTGGCAGCTTCATTTCATGGTGCTGAAACATCTGAGTCCTCAGAGGATGGTGGAGGTAAAGCTTAGAAATTTCAATTTGTTCTAAGGTCAAAACACCGACCCCCTCCCAGAAAAGAACAAAATAGCTTGTGAAAGATTTAAATTTTTTTCTATATATATAACTTCTTTCCTCTAGGCAGTCATACAGAATATTAATAATAGAAGTCTAAAAGGTAAAAAGAATTGGTTAGAACATTTCAATAATAATTCAGAACTATGACAATCACATATGTGTTAAATGTGATTGTTCTGTGAGCTTTTGTCTTCATACTACTTACTCTGTTAGAAAGATATATTCTTGCGAAGACACAGTTGAGTAAAAAAGACTAAAGCCCAGAATCACTTTTTTTTAAAACCTCTTTTTTCACTGCCCTGTTAGATCAAAGTGGCCTATATTGTGTTTGTGGAAGAGCAATATTAATATTTGGGGTAAGATCTTTAGGAATGTCATTAGGTCAGCTAACATGTTACATGTGAAGATAATGGGAGCCGAAATTCCTCCTTTGGGCCCTGACTCAGACATTCAGTGCAGCTCCAGCTATTGCAGTGCATTATTGTGCACTAGGAAACTGGAAATAGCAAACATAGAAAAAGGCCAGAAAAATACCTTATGGGACATCAATGCCTATCCTCATTTATGAATAAATTATAGATTACTTTCAAAAAATTTGTGGTTTCTTGTTAGGGATATAAAATGTTTGTATTAATATTTTACTCCCCTATCTCTGCTGGAGTTAGGTGCACGGCAGGACTACAGCTACTCATGTTGTGGCTCTGTAGCAATGGTGGGTTAAAATCACTTTAAGAGCTGAATTTCAATTAGATCCTTTTCCCCTTTTACAGTTCTGAAGATTGTGAGGGTGCAAGTAATCATGTAGACACCTATTTATTCACATTTGGACACCACCATACAACTTAACAAGATGTTTTTATATTCTTTAGTTTTCTTTCTGCTTTCTCCTAGTCTTTCATGATACCAATTTCTAGCTAATATTACTACAGATTTTTTCCTAATTCTTTCTCTTTTGAAAATTAATTTCCTCAAAGGACCAGTAATCTACCCCCCCCCAAAAAGAAAACCACCCCAAAACAGAAAAAAACTCTATAAAGCAAATCAAGGAAATGAAATTTAGTCTCTCAGAAAAACAAGTTCTGAATTCAAATTAAAGAAGCAAAAATCTCCTGATAAGGCTGAATCATTTCTTCCCATTAGTTTAATATTCTCATTTGCTATTCTTCATCAAAGCTCTGTACCTGCTAAAAGTCACATCTTCATGAAACATTATCCTCGCTTATTTACAGTGATTTTAGAAGAATTTTCCCATATGTATTTGCATTGATTGTCACTGGGGAAAACAACAGCCTTCTATACTAAGAAGATTCTACTTATACAGAGAAAGTAAACAAAAATAGCCCTTTTTTTCCGTAATCATTATTAATGTAACCTAGAAACCCATGTTTGAGTTACAAAAAGTAAAAGAAAACACTTTCAACACATTCTGGTTGTGAGAATATTAGATTGCTAGCCTGAGGTTTTAGTATGCTGGCATGAAGTTTACTAAATTTAAAAAATTGTCATTAAAAGCAATTCCAATGTTTTGATGGGTGATAATATGCTTGTGTTAGAATGGTCCATGGAAATATCTTAACTGTGTTCAAATTGTTTTGTGTTAAGCAGGAAATCTTATGATTTTTGCCTTCTAAATTGATATTCTTCTCTATTTTTTATATATGAGATAACTGCAAGTACATCTAAGGAAACTAAAATCCTGTGTAGTCAAATAGAGAGAAGCCGAACCAGCAATTTGATGAGGTTACACCTCATTAAAGATGTAAATTAAAAATACTAACAACATAGAGGTTTGCTTAACCTTTTGCCAGTATGAAAATCCCTAATCTGATCCTTATATAAAGTTGGCTGATTTATTAGAAAGTTTAATAAAGAAGTCTCTTGAGTCACTGGAAGTTCATTGTCAGAGACATTACTTTAGTAGCATACTTTAGGATTAGTTTCAAATTTGTGTGAAGCTGTTGATTTAGCTTTGGTATAGGGAAACTGGATATATTCACAGAAGGTTCTGGACAGGTGTTCTATGGTGGAATCTATTTTTGAGGAAAAATTCCTGACATATATTATTGCTGATCAAAAGTAGAATCTCTGTGAGGAGCTCTATTACCAGTTCATCACAATAACTTCAAAGAGCACATGTTGAAGAGAAAACCATTTTTTGATGAATCTCTTTTCTGTTTATCTTACAGGATTAATGAAAGTACCACAATTCTGGGTCTTCTGATTCTGTCCCAAGTCTTGCAGTATTTAGCTCAAGATCTGAAATTCTGTTTTGTCACGTCACAGCACTGTCTGCTCTATGTGAAAGAATGAAAAATAATTTAGATAATGCGTGTTCTCCAATGCATCTTTTTAAATTAATCCACCCATTAATAATAAATTCTGCTACAGGAAAAAAAAGAAAAAAAGAAAAAAAGAAAAAAAAAAAAAAAAAAAAAAAAAAAAAAAAAAAAGCAACCACCACCACCAAAAAACCCCATCTGGAAATGTGACTTGAATGAACTGAGACAAAAAATGTTTGCATACCATCTATTTTTCTCAAGTACCAAGTCAAAGAACAAGACAGGACTGTAAAACACAAAAGTGGGTATATGATCAAGTTTATCTACTGGGTATTGGCTGAAAAACTTTATAAATGTAAGAACTGAAACTATTGTTTAGTAGAAACTCTTCCATTGTTTTTAAAGCTGAACATGTGGCTGAGACAAGGAAGTTTGTCTCTTTATATCTGACACTAACATTCTGTTCCAGTCTCCATTTCAAGAGACATGAGTAACAACTATTGGATATAGGTTTTCCTTCCATTTTTAACCATGTTTTACTGATTAACAGACAATTTTTCTTGGCAGCCTGTACTTTTAAAAAGCTGACAAGTAATGTATGATTCTTTCTTGCAAACTATTGAATTAAAAAAAAAATCAAATCTCTATATTCAATTCATCATTATTTTTTGCAGACACACTCAAGTACAGCAGCAACATCTTATATAGAGGAAAAAAAAGAGCTCTCTACACTTGCCTGGATCTATCTATACTGTTTCCATTGAAATTCAACTTATATAACACTGTAATTACTCCAGCCCCGCTGCAGTTCAAGTAACTTAGTACAGTTTGGAATCACTTTGTCACATGCTAAACAGCAGGCAGTAAATCTCTAGCAACATAAATTAGTCACTTACTGAAATAAGGAGTAACAATTAATCACCTCAGAGAATACTTAGCAGAATTAGCCATTCCTGAGACTACTATTCCTTACTGGCAAACACTGTTCTATAATTCCATCACATGCTGCACATCTCACATAGCTGAAGACATTAGCTTTACAAGCTCAAAGAAGATAGACTATCCCTAAGGTTCATTTTAGTTATACCAGAAGAGATAAAAGCCTTTGACAATGTACTTCTCTCAAAATAAAATTTTAATTGTATTCATGATTAGTGGTATATATGAGTTTCCTGATGAAATAATGCTAATTTTTATTTGTAAGACTGATTTTCATTTGAACAAATAAAATCATTCACAGAGGCAGAATTATAATTTCTTTCTTATTTTTTTCAGTCTTTTTTACCCTAGATACAATATTGTATTTTATGGTCACATTGTTCTTTAATTGGATTTCTGGTTCCCCATTCCTAATATTTTAAAATTTTTTATACCTATGTCTTTGCAGAGTAATTTACAGTATAATCATAAACTATCCTGCTGTGAAGAATATGACATGTACTGATGCATTTCTGAATATCATGAAGCTAAACCAATCTCAGCTGTCAAAACTGTTCCATTAGGAAAAGCATAAGTTTGTAAGCATCCATCCAGCATAAACAACATCTTTTGACCTCTATATCTTGCAGAATAAAGAAAGTATACCTATTATTATGTGCATTTCAACTGTGCTGCTCTCACCAAGACTGCAAATACATGTCCAGAAGTCGAAGTGATAGACTAGGAAAGAAAAGATCATTCCTTGAAGAGAGTAACCTATCTGAGATTCATCCCACATCTTGGAATAAATCCAGTCTTTTTATAGTGTGTGAATATGTCCAATCTTGCCTCATCTGAGTGAGCAGTGTGCACACAATCGTAACCCCAAATACAATTTCACTCTCTCCAGTTTGTCCTAGAAAAGAATTTTCTCCACCTTTTTATCAAGCATATTTTCTTCTAATTTCAGTCTGCATTGAGTACGATTCCATCACTTTTTTTTTAATAGACCCTTCCTAAAATATTCACAGAGTATCATCAAGAGTGCACAATATGCATTCTTTGCAGTTAAAATAGCCATGACACTTATGATAGCAGCAAAATACTTTCTATTTTGCCTGTTAGGGGTGGTGGCTACCTTATCAATAGCCTAACATCAAACTCCTCAGCAAATTTGATACGCAAATACTGTATGCACTACATATACAAAGCTTACTTTTCTATATTATGACATTTCTTCCTATATAATTGCATGAATTCTATAATTCCACTACTAATTTTAATTTTCACATTGCATACCTTATCAACAGAGATTTAGCATTCCACTGTGGAAGGAAAACTAAGTCTTCCCAACAGTTCAAATTTTAATACCTAGGAAACGATTCTACTATTTGCTCATTTCTGCTTGCTTTTCAGAACTGAGAGTATTTTCATTCTCCTGGAATGAGACCATGTTTCAGGTCCCCTTTTTTAATTATACAGTCATCATTTTCTGGGTTTTTTTTTTCAGATATAATGGAATGGAATTTCCTGGGAATATGCAGGAAAAAATGAACCTTTTTTCAAAAACCCTTAAACAATTTTCCATTTTATACTTTCCCATTAGTCATTTAATTGGACAAAACACTAAGAGTCTCTAAATCTTACCTGAAAAAAATATAGTGGAGAGAAAACGAATCTTTCTTACATGTATGTATACACTGTGCTGGAGCCAAAACAACAAATGAAGCAAGTAAAATTCAGACTTTTTTATCTCATATGTATCTTCAAGGGCACTGCAGGGAATATTCTTTACTATGCAGCACAGTAGAGCCAAGATGCTACCTTCTAATGGCAATGGAAATTATTTAATTTGATCTGCCTAGAAGGAATTTGAAAAAATTATCATAAGATCATAGAATCACAGAATCATAGAATGGTTTGGGTTGGACAGGACCCTAAAGATAATCTAATTCCAACCTCAATGCCATAGGCAGTAAAATTACTCATAAATTTCAATTAACTAGGTTTCTAGAATATTTAGGGTAGGAATGACAAGACGTGCAAAAGTCTCACCCCATTTTTGGCAACAGAGCACTAGTTCTCTGGTACAGAAATAAAGGTTAATTTTGATGCTATTCTTTACCAACTTTCTTATCATAACAGAACCAAATAAGTATACAAAAAATGCAACTACAAATGTATGTTTTTCACTGTGTACTGAATCTTTTAGCACCACTAGGAAAGAGATTTGAGTTAGGGTGAACTGTGTGTATTTGTCCAATAATTTGAAATGTGCTCTGCTGAGTAAGGTTAGGAAGCATTTGCTTGGAGACGGGTGCCATTGTCTTTCATGTTAAATAGTGACATGGGAATGCTTTCACATGCACATCAAAGTATAATCCAAGTAGAACTTGGATTATTTAACTGGAACTATTTTTACAAAGTTGTGAACAGAGACAAAATACCTTGTAAGAATATAAAATGTAACTACTTACATGATAAGTAGTAGATAACCAAGACAATAAACATAAGTAAACATTTTTTTCCAAGGACTCAGATTATGCATATCAGTTTGAACACAATCATTAGTTAATAATGTCCACTCCCCTGTTCTGTTTGTACCCAAACCAAATTTATCTCTACCTTTGATTAACCTAATGACTACATAGCAATGAAATACCCACAATCTCAGCTTGGTCAGAGATCTTCTCCATCACATAACATCATAGTGATACTCAGTTTGTTTCCTCTTTTGTCTTCACTTCTGTGTTACCATGGCAGTTCTCTGACACTGGCATAGGCTGCTCGACTCTTCACAGGACATGAATTAGACATGTATTGGCTCAAAAAACCTGATATAGGAAAAAAAAACCAAAACCAACTGATATAGAATGGAAAGTCTAAATGAGTCTCCATCCCTTTACACCCAGTAGAAATATCCACCTATTAAAATAGTTTACAATCCTGATGCAGCTAATAAAATATACAAACATGAGAAACAGACAGCAGAAACACTGCTACTTTTCATGAAGGCAGGAAAGGATAAGTGTGATTGTTTATAGCTTCTTTTTTTCATGTCCTTGAAGATTCTTTCCCTACAGTACTTATTTTGAATTTTGCTGTAAAATATTAAGTACACCTCTCCATGCCCATGAATTAAGTACAAAGATAATTTTTGCCCTAATTTCAAAGAGGTAAATCCATTGTAGCTCTCCTTTAATTTTACTTGAAATACAATAACAAAAGTACTGATAGGGATAAAACTAGATTTTATAGATTTGTCACTGCACATGAGTTTTACTCTGAAAACATAAGCTAACTGATGCCATGTCAGGATGGGAGGAAGACTGAGCATTGTGGGTCTACAGTTCCTTATAAGAGAGTAAACACAGTTCTCAAATCCATAATTAGTATCTATTTTCAAAATTGCCTTTTTTTCCCAGAGTGATACAAATAACTGAAAATTATGAGCATAATATTTCAGATGTATTTAAAATGGTTAATCTCATTGTATTTCTCTTCACATGTATGCTGTTATAGAGAGTCAGATATCAGATCAGGAGAAAAAAGTTAAGAAAGTTTAAAAAACGTATAAGAATAGTTGTTATCAGAGTACTGTGCAATGTACTACATATTTTCATTGGCAAATGGGACATTAAAAAGTGAAAATATTTCAGCACTTTTCAAATTTACGGTTATGCTTTGTCAGTGGATAGAACAACTTTAGCCATTAATTTACAAGTAATTGCAATTAACAGTGAAAAGGTTTTCTACTTTAATTCATCATAAATTACCTGGACAATTGTGTTACCGTGTTACTTGTTTCCCAGCTCACTGGAGATAATCTGGTAATAAGAACTAGTAAGTAAATATTTGGTAAGTAATCCTTTTTCATTACTGAAATTTATAATTATAGTTTTTTCCCTCTTTATTAGTTGAATATGTCTAATTGGTCTTCCTTTTAATTTTAATGCTAGGTTTCAAACTGGTGAATGGACAGGAAAGCGCTAGTAGAGACATTATTCTAGTGTTGCTTTCCCTTCTATACAGCAATTTGAACTCAAGCAATAAAGTTAAATGAAAAAGGCACTATCCTAGACTTTCAATTACAGCAGAGGCAGGGAGCCAAAATTATCCCTTTCATTACTGAAATACTTCTCATAGCTACACAGGCAGAATCCCTGCTGCTGCTACTTCTGCTATTCCTGTTGCTGTTACTGCTGCTCTTAAATTGAAGTGCCCTTGAAAACAGATGAGGTTATAGGTCACTAAATAGAAGTTAAAATTGTGGAAAATGTATATTTAAAGGGGGAAAAAAAGCACAGGAACAGAGAGACATTCAGACCTTCTTTTCCCTTATCTTCTCTGCTGCAAAGATATGATTTTTCTCCAGATCTATAATAAATTGTAATAGCAGCAATTGTGCCACTAGTTTGTTAGTGCACATGAAATATGAGTGTGAGCCCTATATGGCTTTTCATAGTACTTATACCCAGAGATATTTTGTACCAAGAATCTACTGACTGTATAATCTCTGGTGTACCCACCTTTTACTGTGTTACAAATCACCAAGGAAAAGAATTACTCTTTTATTGCTTTGAACATCTTTACATGAAGGATATAATATCTCAAGAGCAGCTCTTTATTTGTCCTGTCCACTTCATTTTGAGAATTTCTTTCTACTTAGCACATAAACCTAACCCACAACATCAAGAGTGGAACAAAAAAATCACAAATATTTGCATAGCTTTGAAAGTGGTTTACCTTTGTGAGGTAGAACAATTCATTCTTTGTCTACCAGCCTCATGTGTGATTTAGAATTGCCTCCTCTGCAAGAACTAAAGAAAAAACCAGGAAGAGTCCTATGTCATATTTTCCTCAGCACAGGAGAAACTCAAAAGTTATCCTATTATTACAGATGAAGATGAGAAGAACATTAAAACAGTGACAACATTCTGTTTCAAACTGATCAAAAAGTGTCAGAAAATAATCATATGAAGTTTATGTAAAAATTGAAATCCTGCCTAAGCACAAAAGATTACCTAAAACAAAACTTTCGTTCCTCTGAAATAAAATAGCTAAAATGCATTCAGCAAACTGAAAAGAAAGGTTCCTGACACATAACAAGACCAAACATCATCTTCACCTAGCAAGAGTCTCAGCACTCACATGTTAAAAGTTATGTTGTGAGGAATATATTGCAAGGAACATGTTGGAGAGGATGAAGCAGGAAGACCCTGAAGAGATAGTTTACTGGTGAAAGATTCTAAGAGTGTAAAACCTGCAAAAGAGATAGAGTTAAAAGCAAGATTTCAACTGTAGAATGCTATGCAGGAAGATAGTGATTAATCTAGCTGAAGGACAGGACTTGGTGATTGAGCAACACCCCTTCCTAGACAAAGGGATGAAAAAGGGGTTGGGCCCTGCTAAGTAGCAGGGAAAAAGGTTGGTTTCCCAGGTTTTTGGTGTGTAGAGTAGTATGGTAATGTAGTAGTTCTCATAGGCTGTATGTAGATTCTGTAGGTTTTGTACCCTGTACTGGTTGGTTGATGCTGACCAGAATATTCAGCATGGGAAAAGATAAAATGTAATGTAACAGGAAACTCGTTCTCTTCGACACCTTCTCTCTCTTGGATGCGCCCTCTCCCTTGGACTCTCTCTCTCTGGGCTGCTCCCTGCCTCAGCCAGTGCTGATCAGGCTGCCTATCCCCATGACCAATAAACACGTGTCCTAAGAGCACCCGGCCTCCAGAAGTCTTTCATCGGACCCCACTGCAGAGCGTTTCCTATAGGAACATAGTGATGTGTCATGAGAGAATTGCAGCAATGCAGTAGTCTTGCTGAAAATTTCATGAAGAAAGAGTAGTACAATCCATAAGATTTTTTGATGAATAAGGAAGTCTGAAGAAGGTGTTGTGTACAAGAAGCATACTTTTATAAATACCTTTAAAATGTCATACTTGTACAAGGAAACAATAAAAGCAAAATCTTCTGAAATTCCCCAGAGACCTCATTTTTGCTTCCTTCTTCCAGTCTTGGATCACAGGAAGTCAAATACTTTAGGAAAGATGGTTCTTATTTTCTCATCAGGTTGGGGATTCAGGGTTTCTGGGGGAAAGGGAGGGGTAGTGTTTGGAGTTTTTCATCTTTTTTAAAAAAATAGGATACATAATTATGTGTGTAATTTGCTTTTTTTAGACACTGACTGTAAAAATAAAATCACATGTGATAATTTGAACCCATCTTATTTTTATTTGTTCTAGAACTTATTTAGGATCTCATTAAAATTATCAGACACACTTAGGGGAAGGTTAGAATGTCAAAGATTTTCTAATGACAGTTCCATAACAGCATCTATTACTGTGAGGGCTGGATGAGCCTTTCCTGATTCTTATCAGTTGAAGATATTGGAGCCTCAGAAACACTCATCTCAGGCTCTGAGAACAGTCTTTCTGAACTCTAAAACCCTTTCTTGATATCCTGAAAATTTACACTCTTGCATTACTCTGTAGTAGAGAGTACAAGATAGACTTTCTGTTACTGTGATACTGTCTGATCCCAAAATATTCTGTGACAAAATAACTGGCAGTTGTCATAAACACAGAAGGAGAGAGTATTCAGATCAACCACAAAATCTACAGCTTTAGTTCTCATATGAGTTATTAGGCATATATTGCCTATCCACGGAAAACTATTCTTATGTGCAATAGGAATAACTACATAATCACACTTTGTACTGGTTTTATGACAAACTAAAAATTACTTCTGCTATATTATGTTCTCTTCCTCAAATCCCATTTAGTACTGTCAAATTTTAGCTTTAAGTACAGTGACTATTAATGCATTTTTTTCTATCCTTCTTTTCCTCTCCTGAGAGAGGAAGGAATATCAGTACCTTTCTCTGGAAAGCTTTAAATTTTACAGGTTTTGTAGTGGCACCAGTACTGCTGCTCTCTGTATCTCAAGAAGGCTTTCGTGGCAACAAAATAAGCACAGAGGGCAACTGACATGATGAAGGGTTTCTCACCCCCTCAGACAGAGAAATGAAAACGAATATGCACCCCTCTGTTTGTAGAGAAGAAGAATGAGGTGAGGTCATGATTTCCAATTCATTAATGAAGTGGGTAAGATGAACATGGAGCAGTTATTCACCTAACTCTCTGACCCTAGAATTAGAGAATATCCATTGAGACAACAAGGACATCCACTTAAAATAGTTGAAAGAATATATTTCTTCCCACAGTGGGCAGAAATTTTCTGGAATATCTTTCTAGGGGAGATCGTGAAGGCAGATAGAATCAACTGCTACAAAAAGGGATTAAAAAAATCAGAAATAGGATTGTAAACTAGATGATAAAGAGAGAAGTCAAGACCATTAATCCAATGACTGCGGAGAAGTATGAGAAAAATTAATATCAGGTACAGGTCAGATTTGTATGCCTTCCCTAAGCATTATCCTGTTGTCACTGAACTTGGTGGGCCATTTGATCTGATCTAGAAAAGCATTTTTTATGTTCTTATAAGATTTCAAAATGCTAAGATAAGGCTTATTTTTAATATTTTAAATATTATTTTTAGTCATGTTAAGGGATCAATTTCAGCTTCTGCTTAAACATTTGTCTGACATTTATCTGCAAAACAAGCATCCCCAATCAAAACTAAGGACACTAGCAATCAGCAGGGAATCAAATATGTTTCTAACTTATGCAATGATTTGATAAATGAAATCAAGAATTCCAGGCTCTTGGTATACAAGGCTTCCTATAAATAGTTCAGGAAGAAATCATATGAAAAATGCAAGAAATGTGGCTGCATTTTTTCCGTGATTGAAACATTCACTTTTGTAATTGTTGCTGTTTAGGACATTCCACTCTTTTAAGAGTTTAAGTAACATTTATGGATGCATTTCCTTATAGAGTAAGGGGCAAACCATAGACAATAAGACAGAGAAATCATTAAAGTAGGCACATTAAAATATCTTTCTTCATTTAAAAGCCAACAAAACCAGAGATGAAAACAACATATATTCCAGACTGCAGATTAGAAAATGCATATTGCGATGTATGTCGAGAATTTATTTTTCCTCTGCTCATCATAGATACATTTACCAAATGTATTGAATATATTTACTACTTTATACAAATATATACGCATACAAATATATATATATACAAATATAAACTGAAAAATATGACCATCATTGTATTGTTGCTTTTATGAATAATAATTGATTACAAAAATCTAAAGAAAATATCCAACCTAAGAATTCTTTTCCAAATAAATCACTTATTCTTCACCACATCTGATCTACCACTCTTTGGAACATTTTTGTAGAGAATCATTCTGCTTCTCTGAAGGTCTTAAGAGTGTTATTGTCCCCACAATATATTTTCAAAAGCATTGATCTCTCTAGCCTCTGCTGACTTTGCTTTCCATCTAATTACTTATTCTCTCCTTTGCATTTCCTCTAGAACCTTAGATTATCTCAAGGTTTTCCACCTCCATAGCTGTTACCTACCACATTGAGTCACTGCAGAGCTGGAGAAAGATGCAAATAAACCTTTGTGCCAGCTGCCTTTTATCAGCTCAGCCAAAGTAAGGCTGCATGCCAGAAAAAAAAGAAACAGGAGGCAGGCAGGATAAAAGACTGCAACTATGGGCAGAATACTAAATATCTGAAGCCAAGAATGTAGAGAAGAACTACTACTGCCCACACCTTCATTTGTCTTATCCCATTTTCTCCTAGCTATTTGTATTTTTTTTAGATTCCAATCTAATGAAAGGTGATAAATCAAGAATTGATGCTGCTCTGTAACACTGCAGGACCCAAGTGATTAATTGTTGGGGTTTTTTTTCTGTTATTTTTCTGCAATCTATAGATCAGGAAACAAAACATTAGAATTTGTGATGAAGGACAAAAAGAAACCTTGTTATATTATGCAAAAGCAAACCCAACAGGTGGAAGTTAGGTACTTCAGTATCAAAGCAATGATACAGACATCCTTCCACCTTTCTGGTCCCTTTCCAGAATCCATGTCAATGGACAGAATTTGCTCTTATTTCTGAGCAAATTGAACTCAAATTTAATTAAAACTGGAATGAATCTCAGGGTTTTTCTAGCTCCTAACCTCTAAACTCTGCTAATGAGGGACAAAGAGGCCCGACAAGCTAAGAGTTTCTCTGCTGCCCTTAGGAGCAATGATCCATAACAGTTACATAGCAAGGATCCATGCTTGTAGCTAATAACTCAATTTCATCAGAAATTTTATTGTATGATTTTACTCTATATTTCTTCTCTTTACCTGCATAGAACTTCTAACGCTGACAGTAGCTCACAACATTCAGCTGTTCACAAAAAACCCAATGGAAAAGACAAGGCTTCAGCTGCAGCCTGGTATCAATATGTGCTAGGTTTATACCTAGGCCTGATACAGACGATACATGGAATGTGCATTGATGTGAATGGGAGCAGAAATTATTAAAACTGGTTTTGTTTATCTGTAAGAACATATTTCAAAGCATAATTCACCTGTTATCATTTTTTTTCCTTTGTACAAAGCAGAATTTAAATAAAGAAGAATATATAAACAAAATTTTACAAAAGTAAACTAGACCACAAAAATGTGCATTTATTATATAAAATGAAATCATTGCAAGAGATTCTTCTGAACGGCTTTGTGCTAATAAAATTCTGATGCCTGTGTCCTTCCACAGCTATCAGAATAGCAGAATTGTCCTGTCTCACACACACAGACACAGAAATTCTTTGTGGCATGGCATGCGTTAAAGGAATTTTCCATGCAAGCACAGGTGACTAGGTGTACAGAGTGGGAAAGAGTAAAAGAGTGGTAAAAATTATTCTTTGATGAATCCTTGTTAATTTAATATGCACTGCATCCTAGTCAGCTGCATTTTAGGATAAAATCAGAAATGTGTTGGACATCTCCCAAGGCAGGTATAAGACTGAGTTCAGTTTTGTCTAGCTGATGTACTGAAATTCACAGCAGTGCTGACAGGGATAAATGTTCTGCCTGGAAAATGGCAGACCACACAGAGACGTATTTGTCATTAAAATTACCCAACTGATCATTTGTTAAATGTGAAGTGTGCCCACCTACTTCTAAATATCAGCAACACATTTGATGAAAAATGGAAATGTGGCTGTTTTTATGTCAGTGTTTAATTTGCCAGAGAGATTAGAGTAAACAGAACCATAAACACAAGTATTCTTTGCAGGATTCATTGTCAGTTATTTAAAGTATGGCACCTAAAATTCTAGAAAACTGGTGAAATATGATTAATGTTATAAAACTAGCAAAACTATTTTCTGAAAGAGTAGTTTTTCTTCTCTTCCAAGATATTAAACATCTTTTTGTATGTCCTTGCATAGTTGTTTATTAAATTAAAAACGCAGTGTGTGTGAAAATTTAATGGAGTGAATATTTTTCCCCCCCTACTTGGTAATGATTCGTCATCAGGATCTGATAGCACACGACTTTCATCTCTCCCAGGAGATTCCACACTCTTTACACTTGCTAATATCAGCATACTGAACTTCTCAGTTGTGGAGGAATGCAAGTTATGGTGTTTAGGAACAAAAGTCTTCATGCCAGTTGTGACATGAGGATTTACTGTATCACTTTCATAAGATGTAGTAAAAAGTCTTCAAGAAGAGTAAAATGAGGGTAAAGGAACTTGTGTCTCCCCTGCTTCCAGAGGCTCCAAATTTCCACAAAACCTCTTTCTTCACTTTCCAAATAATAAAATACAAAAGCATGAGATTTTTATAGTACATCACAGAATTCTTGCACTGGTGGATTTCAGTCATTTCTCAGACTTTCTGATCATGAAGTATTGTGGAGAGGGGCATACTACACACAGTCTGTCTTGGTATGTGTTTGCTGTTGCAGATGGAAATTCAACAGCACTTTTGTACTATTTCCTCTTTCAGAGAACCTTCTCATCTTCAGCATCAATTCTGGTATTTTCAGTTCCTAGTATATACCTGACACCCACCTTGTGAACCTGCCTACATCTTTTGTCAAAGGTTTCTGTAATGGGAAAATATTCAACGAAGTAAATGGCTGGGTTTTCTGGGGCTGTCAAAACTCTGCATTGCCCTTGCCCAGTGTAAGTACAATGGAATAAGATCAGGTTTTTCACTCAATCCTCAGCTTGAAAAAACAGCTTAAAAGTATTACTAGGCTGTGACCTGCCCATCTGCAGTCAGCCAACAATAACTTTAATACATGAGTTGCTCTGGAGTGTTGGGACTAAGCCCCTTTGGTGACTCTAGCCTCTAGTCCTCCAAATATGATGGAAAGGAAAAAACAGAACTAAACATATTCTGCCTTTCTACATAGCTTCATAAAGTTTATTAGTTTCAAGGAAATGGAAGTTAAATCACATGGGGAATATGAGTCTAATCATTAGAATGATTTTAGTCTTTAAAAACACACATTCCTCCTCACAGAGTTTATCTAAATGAAGAGATAGTAATTTTCAGCTTTTTTTTTGTAAAATAAAGAAACTGTTGTCGTGGGTCCCTCACAGGGTCATAAGTCCTGCGAGCAAACCTGTTCCAGCATGGGCTCCTCTCTCCATGGGTTTGCAGGTCCCTGTGTCTCGGTTTGGAAAGACAGGTGTCTGCCAGGGAAAGCTGGAGCTTCCCATGGAATGGAGAATGTAAACCCCCTCCCTCCAAACTGCTATAATTTTGCAATAAGGGGCTTTCAGGAAAAGATGTGGGAATAGGAATAAAAGTTCTTTACTAGGAATATTAAAAATACAAATGTAATAGTACAAAAAAACCCAAGCAAATAAAAAAAAATCCTAGAAACGCTGACAGTCACAATATAACCTGATACCCTGTTGGTCAGGGTGTTGGGAGCAGTCCAAAACAAGTCTTCCTGGAGTGGCAGATGTGGTTCTGTTGGAGTAGAGATGATCCTGTAGAAGGGTCCAGTGGTGGTGAGGTGGGTCCGGTCTTCGTCTAGGAAATCCAGTGGAAAACAGGCTGCTCTGCTGTTCTGAATCTCAGCTTTTATCCAGGTAGGAATGCTTGGCTCCTCCCACTGTGTGGAGCATCTCATCTCAGCATCCCATACATTGGGATGACATAATGTTTTCAGTCATGTGGTGGCCCATTAGCAGAAGATATCCCTGTGGAGGGAGGATGGGCTGTGGAAGAGATAAGGAACATTGCTCCACCTGGTTTTAACAGCTGACCCATTAACAGAAGGCACCCGCCCTCTCCCTCCTGGAGTTATGAGGAATGGGTTATACAAGAGATAAACAAAACACCTCCCCAACTGGTTTCAACAGATGGCAAATAGAATACACACTTTTGGATACATATTGCAACCCAAGATACCCTGCCAGGACCCTGCTCCAGCACAGGCTTCCCAGGGGTTCACAGCCTCTCAGGCATCCAACTGCTCTGGCGTGGGTCTCCTCCACAGGCTTCAACTGGATCTCATCTCCAGTGCCTGGAGCATCTCCTCTACTCCTCCTGCACTAACCTTAGTGTCTGTAGAGTTGTTCCTCTCACATATTCTCTCCCTGCTCTTCTCTGACTGCACTTACACCTGTACAATAACTTTTTTCTCCTTTTTAAATACATCATCACAGAGCTGCTATGACCATTTCTGTTTGGCTCAGCCCTGGCCAGCAGCACATCCATCCAGGATCAGCATTGTCTCTGCTGGACATGGAGGAGGCTTTTGGCAGCTTTTCAAGGAAGCTACCTCTGTGATCAAAATTGGGCCACATAAACCCAACACAACAGTGAACTGGTTCAAGACAGTCATATAATCTTGGAAAATTATTATCTTCTGAGTTTTAAATTAAATATTTTGCTTTTACCTTTTTCTTGATGACATGAACAAATCAATGTGGCAGTACTGTAATTTTAAGGACAATGTTCAGTTGAAAATTTTTACATAATGCTAAAAAGTAATATGAGTGAATGTATTTATTATATTCGATATATTTAAACTGAGAACTAGAGTTAATTATGATTATAATTTTTGGACAATCATTCTTCCTGGTTCACATTTCTACTTTCCAAACAGAAACTACTTTTGAAATGAGTTTTAGGGGACCTTTCAGATACTTCTCTACAAGATGAAGCTCTGATAATTACAAAAGTACTTGCATTGTAGTCATTATTTAAGTATTAACAACAAAATATTTGACTTAGTATTCATTCATACAAATTTTTAAAATGGTACTTTATAAATATCAAATGGAAATTTAAATAATTTTCTTTAATACCAATTCTACAAATTATTTATCTTCCTCAATTAAACCACAAAAGCCAACACACTGAAAAGTCTTTACATCCTGCAATCACCCTTAGGGAACTGATCTATCAGGAAAGGTTAATTTCTTATAGCTTATAGGTATACTCAACTTGTCTAGCTTTTCCCATAGTGCTTTCCCTGTATGACCTGCTGGGTTTTGGAGTAAAATACACTGTAACATGGCTGTAAACCTTGTCTTGCCAACAGCTGTTGCCCATCTTTCTGTCTCCTTTTCAATATTATGTGGCATTTAAAATAAATTCAAATCTGTCAGTGCCTTTAACAACAATGCTATGGATTCTCATGATTAAAAAAAAATAATAAAGCCAAAACAACAGAAAGCAGAAGCGAAAAAATAAAATGCATTATTGTTGAACTTCAAACATCCATCTGCAGAATATCTGTATAGCTATCAATCTTTTCTTTTATTTGACATGTAAATTAATTAGAAGAAATCTACAGATGCAAATGTTTCTCATACCAGGAAAACGGGAGTGACACCCAGCTATCTAATTTTTTTCTGTTACTGAAAACTTGGCTGTTTAATTCTGTTCAATCTTGAAAGAAGCACATTTAAAACAAGGAGATATATATTTTAACTAAAATTTAAGAAATGTAGTTATTAGTTAAGAGGGAAAAATTACAAAAGTAGGATTTAGCTTATATAGCCAATTCTTTTATTATAGGAATAATAAATAATCTCTGATGCTAGTTACACAAAACCCCTTCAAATCAAAAATATATATAATCAAAACAACTTGCCAAAAATTATATCGTTATGTAAAACTCCTGATTTTCTTGAATTTTCCTGTCATTATCAAAGCATATTCTGATTTACATTAGCCACTCATGCCCATGAGTTCTGCCAATGACCTGTCAAACAGAAAAGATGACCCTGAAAACTTGAAGTGAGAATATTATTACACTATTATTACACAATTTCAATCCTAAGACAGGTCTTTGAAAAATGTATTGTAGTTGTGGGATATTTTGAACATTGACCTATTATTCTGAACTTCTAATGAAAATCCATCTGAAGAGAAAAAACCAGTCCTATAATGTTTTTGTGTTAAACAGGCACAAAAGCCATTTTTACTTTCACATAGATTAAAGCATGTTGGCTGCAGAGTCTCCATCTCTTGAGACCACTCGTGAAAAATGGGAGAAAGACAAGTTTTGCTATCAGTTTTTTGCAAACTAATATTGATACAGTAATACACTCTGAAATTGTTTTAATAGTGTTTTAAACTTGAACCACTTGTCCCTCCTGGAGCTCTTTTTTCTTAAACTAATAATTAATGATATGATGTTAGCATGTTTAGGACGGACAAGGCAATCATTTTCTTTCATTAACAAAAAAAAAACCCTTTGCTTCTGAAAGCTGAAAATGCTATTCATTAATGGGGAAAAGGATGAAAATGACACAAACCAATAGTGTTTGTAAACTATGTGGTGTTAGGAGTAAATAAAGGTTTGGATTGACAATAGCTCTATAGTCAGAACTCTTTCACAATAACTTATGTCTCTGCTGTTCATAATTCAGAAAAGAAACGAGGCTGTGGGTTTCCTATCTCAATACCTTCACTATTTTGTATCATCAGTGCTTGGGTTTTTTTCTCTGTTTGGAAAAGAAATAAGTCCATTCTAACACGTATTCTTCCAATTATGTTTTGCTTCAAGATGGACATTTTAAATTTAAAGATACAATTGTAAATGTGTCACACTAGATAGTGTTAACACTATCTAGAGAGGCAATACCTGTTTTTAAGTTCCATTTTATGAACAAAACCAGATGATACATGACCTAGATATGCATTGAACTTAATAAGATGGCAAAAAAATCATGTTATTCCAACATTAGAATAAGACACTCTTGGAAAGTTGTAGCCTATATGTCTCATTTCTCCACTGCTGTGGACTATTCTTTCATATATATATACATATAGCAGAACTTATCTACAACTTCTGTCTCTACAGGTTTACAGTTTTGTGTTGCTTTGGTGCTCTGCTGCTCTGTTCCCTTTTTTTCTCTTGTTCTCTATGATAGGGAATTTACAAAAGAAGGATGGTGGATTTGTAAGCATCAGACATAATTAGAAAAATGAGGAAAATAGAGCTCAAACCCTGTTCTCAAATTTTGTTAATTTGACAACTGAAATTTAATTTTAATAATTTGTGGACCTCCACAACATGGTCTAACACATCTAAACAATACAAGATTTCATGTGATAACTCTGTCCTTTACTTTTTGCAAGGAAGTGAGAAAGCCAAAGTCTGTTTGGCACAAAGTCAGTTTATGTTCATTTGGTCCAGCAGTTGTAGCAGCACGACTGGGCAGCACCACAAAAACATTGCTCACTTGCTCATCTACTCAGGAAACAGAAATAATACAATGTGACATCTCTTCAATCACTGAGCTTGAAGGGTGACTGCTGAATATCAAACATCTGCTGAAAACTACTGAAAATTCTCAAAATAAAGAAGTTTAAAAGAGTCAATACAATTTTCTGGTAACACATTCAAGTAAATCTGTCTACTCATTCTAGAAAGGTCTCATTCCCTAACCTCAAAAGCTCATGTCTACCCCTTGTGCCTCTCTAGTCCTGCTGAGGCTAAACTACTCTCTGAGTCTTGTAATACCCTAAAATGACTGCATGGACAGAAGATTTTGGGGAAGCTCTCATGTTGGCTCAAAAGACACCCTATTGAACTATCCAGATAAGAACCCCCGCTTTCTAGTGACTCCTGAAATTTTCAGTAAGAAACTTATTTTGTAATTATCCTTTAGCTAATGAATAGTTCTATTGTTTCAGCTATTTATTAATGTAAAATTTCTATACCTGCAATGTAAATCTTGTAATGTAAATAAAATATTTAAGACACTGAAGTTTCAGTTTTCTCTCTTCGACTCAGAAGTTATAGTCGTTTTCTTTAGAAGGGAAAAAAAGTTACAAATGCATAAATTTCTTTTTTTCTTAAACCCATATTTTCTGCTCCTAATCAACCTGAGTCCTTCAAAGTATTTTCTCATTTGATTTCTTAAAATAGTTTCTAAGCCTTTTTCCACAACTGATGTTCAATGTAGCACACAGAAATAGCCTAGTGCTCATATAAGTCTTATCTTCAGTTAATTCTATACACTGGTGTTCTCTGAATCCTTAGGACACGTTCCTATCAGTGAATACCTGCAAAAATTCCTCTTAAAACTTTTTCAATATTACTTTTCACGGGTATTTTTGTTCAAATGTTAGTTTTGAGAGATATAACTATTATGGATTCATTCCATGGTCAATTAGTAACATTCATAGCCCATAAGAAATAAGACAGACTTTGAGCCCGCACTATTTATACCCTGGGTAACTCTCCTTCCCCTTCTAGTACTTGATGGTATGCTCTTTCTCTTCATTCTGTTTTCTGAATTTTTTTATCTTCATGACACAGTTGGCAATGGCACAGCTGAGAGCCTCTGGATAAGAATGAAGGGCAAACAAATATTGTGAATGACATCATAGGAGTCTGCTGTAGACCACCTAGTCAGGACATTGACACCAATGAATTATTGTTTAAGGAACTAAGGGAAGCTTCCAATTCAATTGCCCTTGTCCTGGGACTTGCCAGAAATAAACTGAGAGCATCGTACAGCTGATACAACCCCAAACCAGAAGATTCCTAAAAAAAACTGGATGACAACTTTATGGAACAGGTTCTAAGGAACCAACTCAGAAAGATGCCGTTTTCAACCTGCTGCTTGTCAACAGAGAGGATTTTGTGATTGGCAGATATCTTGGCCACAGTGATCTCAAAATGAGCAAGTTAATAATCTGTGTTGACAGGAGGAAAAGTGCAAGCAAAACCTTGAACTGGACATGAGGAGAGCAGACTTCTCCTCATGCTCAAAGAACTGGTAAATAAAGTCCCCAGGGAAAATGTTTTTGCAGGTGCTGGAGTCCATCAGTGCTGGTCACATTTTTAACATCACACCCTAGGGACACAAAACCAGGTGATTCCCAAATGTCACAAGTCAAGCAGATGAGGCAGATAGCTGTCCTGGCTGAAAAGAGATCCTCTCTTGGAAATAAGGCAAAAGAGAAAGGTGTATGCCCAATGGAAACAAAGTGATATGGGAAAAATACAGAGATACTGCTTGTCACTGTAGGGAGAAAATTCTTGCATCCAAAGCTCAGCCAGAGTTGAAGATGGCCAGAACTCTGGCCGACAACAGAAAGGAGTTTTTTCAAGTATATTAATGGCAACAGGCAGTGTAAAAACAACATCCCATTACAAGATGAGAATGATCACCTCACAAACAGGGACATGGACAAGGCAGAGATAGTTAATGCATTTTTTCCCCCTGCTGCAACACGGGACCCAAAGGGATCTGTGTACCCTGAACTGCAGGACCATGACTGTGGGAATCATCAAATCCCAGTTCACCTTGAAACTGTGTTGGCACTGCTGATCCAGCTGAATCCCTAAAAATCTGAAGGCATTCATCCAAGAATCCTCAAGGAGTGAGCTGATGTCATCTCAAAATCTCTCTTGATTTCTCAGCAGTCTTAGGAATCCAGAGAGGTCCCAGCTGACTGGAAGCTGGTGAACGTTGTCCCCATGTTCAAGAAGGCCAGGAAGGACAATCCTGAAAGCTACAGGCCTGTCAGTCTCACTTCAGTGACTAGTAAAGTAATGGAGAAGATTATTCTGCAAGGTATTGAAAAATCCCTGAAAGACAACACAGTCACTGGTCACATCCAGCAAAGTTTAATGACAGGAAAGTCCTGTTTATCAAACTTGATTTCCTTTAAAGACGAGGCAACTTGTTGCGATAATAAGCAGATGGGACTCCGTTTCTTCATGCAGGAAAGCCCCTTCTTAATTCACAAAGCTCCTATTTATATAGTTTTCACAGACCTCATGTGCAGCTCTAATTGGCTAGTCATTTTCTTGCTATATAATTCATTGGTTAAAAGGTGTTTTGTGTGTACAGGACAGATCTATTGCTTATGCAGGCGCAAACTTATCTTTCCAAGAATAGGTTGCTATTTTTACAGACTTTTCATTCTCAAGATTGTTTCACATGAGAACTTACAAGCTACTGCTAGCTTAGCTAGGGTAGTAGGGCCTAAACCATATTTTATAAGACCTTTCTTTTATAACATCTTTTACCTGTCTGCAACAGCAACCCACCTGGGCTGGTCATGGGAAACCCGTTGATGTAATCAGCTTCTGTATTTCAGTAAAGCTTTGATACTGTCTCTTGGATTAAAACATGATGGGGTGGGTGAGCAAGTGGATCACAGGTCAGGCACAAAGAGTCACAGTGAATGGAATGGGGTGCCATCAGGCTGGTGACCTGTCACTCATGGGGTTACACAGAGCTCCATCTTAGGCCCTGTGCTCTTCAAAATCATCAAAAAGGAATTGGGCACAGGACTGGATGGAAAACAGAGCAAGTTTACAGATGATAAAAATCTGGGAGGAGCTTTTGATTCCCTCAAGGCAGGAAGACCCTGCAGACAGACCTCAGCAAATCAGAGGGTTGGGCAATCATCAGCCATGTGAAGTCCAACAAGGGAAAATGTTGGATTCAGCACCTGGTGGGTGGTGGATGCACCTGGATGTAAGGACAGCCTGCAGCCTGGGGAATGAGATGCTGGAAAGCAGTGACATGGAAAGGGACCTGGGGGTCCTGGTCAATGGTAAGTTGAACACGAGTCAGCAGTGCCCTGGCAGCCAGGAGGGACAACCAGGGACATCCCTGTCCTGGGGTGCATCAGGCACAGCATCGCCAGCCAGGCAAGGGAGGGAATTGTTCCACTCTTCTCTGCATTGGGGTAGCCTCACCTTGAGTCTTGTATGCAGTTTTGGGCACCACAGTGTAAAATCATAAAGCTATTAGAGAGTGTCCAGAGGAGAACAAAGATGGTGAAGGGTCTTGAGGGGAAGCCGTGTGAGGAGTGGCTGAGGGCACTTGGTCTGTTCGGCCTGGAGGAGACTGAGGGGAAACAGCACTGCAGTCTACTTGTGAGGGGAGGAGGAGAGGCAGACACTGATCTCCTCTTCTTGGTGACTGGTTACAGGACCTAAGGGTATGAAGTTGTGTCAGGGGAGGTTTAAGTTATATATTAGGGAAAGGTTCTTCACCCAGAATGTTGTTGGGCACTGTAATGGGCTTCTCAGGGAAGTGGCCCGAGCACCAAGCCTGAGCGTCTGGACAGTGCTCTCAGGCACATGGTGTGACTCTTGGGGATAGTACTGTGCAGGAGTTGGACTTGATTATCCTTGTGGTCCTTTCCAATTAAGTTTATTCTGTGATTCTGTGACGTATCAGTGTTTTACAGATATAGAGTAATACTTCACTGGCAGAAAGGAAAACATTTCCTTTCAGGTCAGGTTCAAACATTTTAAAAGCTGTTAATACAAATACTCATCCAATATAGCTTTGAAAGAGTCATTTGGACACAGAACAAAAACAAGCTACAAGAAGTTAAATAGGTTCAAATAAATATTCACACTTTGTATGCTTATCTAAATCAAACCTCCAAAGCCTTTCAAGTTTGCTCAACATAGGTTTCACTCCACCCTGTAAACCACTTCCTAAATAGGTCTTTAAATTGCTCAGATCATTTTGGTCATTCAAGACATTCTGCACAGTGGAATAAAATAAAAATAGCAGAAAATCTGAGACTGACACATACACAAAATCCTGTGTATGTGTTCAGTAATTCTTATTCCAGTCAGTCATTCTCACAGTAGCACAGATCCGTCAAAATCTATAATTTTTGGCATAATTTATCAATATGCATTTTTCATTTGATTTTTCATCTTATATACATTTATGTGCTATTCTTCTCTTCCAGAAAGTGTGTTCAGAATAATAGCTCTCTTTATAGAACATACCAATTTGTGATCCTTTTTATCAACCCAAAAAATCCCTTTTTCATCTGTGTTCAGTTCCAGTTACCTTTGTTTCAGCTGTTTATATTTTAAAATTTTGGAAAGTTGATATCAAAGCCCTCATGATGTTTTTCCTTATTATCTGCCTTAATGTATATACTTCCACTTTTTTCTCCCAATTTAATCAGCATTTAATCAGTGCTTGCAAACTTGATTAATCACAGGCCTTAAGGTTGCTGAACCATAAATATCTATGGCCTAAGTAAGTATCCTTATGAAAATTTAAACAGGTTTAAAAATTGCAGGAAAATAGAAAACTGAATCCAAAACTTGCCTCTGCACTAGAGAGGAGAAGATTTTCTTCAACATCTGGGTTTTAAGAGAAAATCTCTGGGTCCATAACCCAGATGATAATTGTGGATCATAACCATCAAACTACTTATCAAAGGCATGGATTCTGCTTGGAGATGAGTGTCTAGCAATGTATCCTAGAGATCAGCATTGGGTCAAGTCCTGTTCCACGTCTCTATTAATGGTCTGGATGATGGGGCAGATTTGGTGATGACACAGAACTGGGATGAGTGGCTGATACACCAGACTGGAGTCATGCTGCCTTGTCAGGCTGGAGAAATGGGCTGACAGAACCCTTTTAAAGTTCAACAAAGGGAAGTGAAAATTCCTTCACCTATGTACAAATAGTAGCATGCATGGTACACACTGGGGACCAAGGTGCTGGAAAGTAGCTTGGCTAAATAGGACTGGGGGACCCTGGTAGACACAAAGTTTGACATGAGCCAGCAATGTGCTCCTGCAAATAAAGCAGATGAATGATATTTTGGGCTGCATAAGAAGAAATATTGCCAGCAGATAGAGGGGGGATTTTCCTGCTTACAACTTAAGGCAGCTTTTGATAATGAGGGAATTGCTTTGGTGAATCCCATTCTTAAAAGTTTTGCTTGTCTTCCTGTATTGTGTATCAAGGGTATAGATTCCACCAGGGCACACATATTTGAAAGCTCCTTTCTGAGATCTACTCTGTTTGATCATGTTGTTTGTTTTCATTTCTTATGCCTTTCAGTTTTAATATCTTTAAAGAAATCAGTACTTTGCTTGAAATAAAATAATAATGTCTTTTCAGTAAATCTCCTTTCTAATGTGAGAACCAGGAATGAAATTTATTACATTTTCTGTTAAACTGGACAATTAACAAAGAGAATGAGTCACATACTAATATATGAAATCTTTTTTTAATCTAGAAGTGTAAATTAAAGGACTGACTGACTATATAATTTGTGTTTCTGAAACTAAAATTTGTTTAGAACAATTGATATGATCAGGTTCTCTCACATGATTTAGTCATTATTTAAATAGTAGTTTTTAATTAGATGTTCCAATTAATGCATCAATATTTTCAAGCATCAGGCCATTTTTCCTAACAGATACTGTGGTTCTTTCAAACTATCATTTTATTTTTCTGCCAGTGAATATCTTTCTCTCCTAAATATATATATATATATATTTAACTCTTAAAGCTGTGGGAAATTATTAAAGGCAATTTCTGCTTTCCATAGTTAGATTATGAAGAAATCTTATGTTAGGGCACTTTTTCATAATCAGTGAATAATCTTGTACTGCCATGTCACTGAATATTTTGAAAAAATATTTTGCGATCTATTTCACGATGTTTTCATACCAGTGAATTGTTACCAGTATGCATTTTAAAGCAAGTAATTTGATTTTTTTCTATCTTACCAAATGTTGTCAAAATGGAGAGGATATGGTGGAAAAATGTTGCTGGATTCTGCTTGCACAATAAATCTTTAAAGTCGCAACTGCAATAATAACATCTAGTTTTATTTATTTAAAAATATTACACATTGGGAATTGATTTTTTTCAACTATTTTGCTGAAGCTGCAGCTGGTTTGGCATCTTTATCCCTTATTTGGTTTGTAAACTCCAAAAAGTTCTCAAAGTACATTTTAATTTTGCAACAAAAGATGGAGATAAAAGGACACCAGAAACTGCAGGAATTTCTGGGTACAGAAGGACATCTCAGATCCATTGATTCAAGTCATTAATCTGACTGAAGAGATCTCTACCCTAACATCAATTTCTCCTGTAAGAGTCACCTTCCTTGTCACTTCTCAAGCTTCACCTTTATCCAGTTACTCAATGGAGTAACAGTGAAGTGAAAATACAATGTTAAGAGTGAGGGGTAAACTCTTAACCTTGATATTTCTAAAACTGCTCTGAAGGAAAACAACCCAAGGCTGTTTTCCAAAGGGTCAGTTATTTCCACTGACTTTAAAGTTGCTTAAATATTTTATATCTTTTTTGTTCAGCTGCATGGTATGAAAGTAAATAATGATTTACATGTAGAAAGAGAAATTCTATTTTCTTGTTAGAAAACTAAGTGGTAGTACAATAACAGAGGGCATTTATACAAAACCAGCACAAGTATTGGCTGTCTTGATGTGTGAATTAAGAAAAGAGTCCTGTTTCTATTTGCAGAAACAAGAAAAAACAATCAATAGGTAAAAAGAAAATAAAATACATATTTAGGTTAGTAAGGGCAGTCTAACAGGCTCCTTGCATACTCTGCTATAAATCAGTGGCATACATATGGTACACAGGCAAAAATACAGAGACATTTTGTTCACCTCCTCTTATCAGTACTGTTGTCACAGAATAACTGCTTGTCTCTTCACCTCCGCTGTAGGAATTCATGTGTATCTGGGAGCGTAATGCACTTGTCAAAGTGACAACAATCTTGTATTTGGTGCTTCAACATCTGAACAAAAAGCTAGTGGAAAATGTGTGAAATATGTTTAAAAGAGCCCTTTGGATGTTAAAGTAAAATTCCCTCTGGGCTTTATAAATAGCAGGAGGTCAGTAATGAAAATCTTTGGTGTTTTAAGGTTCTTGAATAGTTGTTGGTAACATCAGGTATGATCTATTGACCTGAATTTGATATTACAGCCTATATGCCAGTTAAATAATTTCCATCTTGAAAGAAAATTAAGTGTGATACTTGCTGCAAAGTAACAGTGTCCCTGCAAAGAATTTTCTTATCAGAGATACTGATCCAAATCCTAACCAGGTGAAACATAGATTTTAAAGAATATAAAATTTTAAAAAAATTAAAATTTTAGTTAGAAATAAGCCTTATAGTTGTCGAAGTTAATTAAGAGCTTTGTAGTTAGCTAAAAAAGACTAAGCTTAAATTAACTTTTTCCAAATAACTGATTGCTTGTCAACCTTATGTTTGCTTAGCTGTGCTTAAAACAATAAATAAAAAACCTAATAAATAAGTTTAAAAACACAAAACAATTAAAGAAACTCCCCAATCCTAAAACTTATTGAAAGTCACTGTACCTAAAAAAATAAAAATTCAACCAACAACCATTTGTCACCATTTGCATTGAAAAAGTAAAGAATTCAAAGCGATAAAAAGTCATTTTACTTCTTCATTTTAAATCCACTCCTCTTAAATAAAACCACCGACCCATTTCAAAAGACAAACTACGCATGCTTAATTGGTTTTTTGCTAATTACCATACAAAGCAGAAAATAAAATGTACCAAAGTTATGAATATGTATTTGTAATTTAGATATTCAACAGTTTTGTAAATAAAATAGCTTTGTGATTTTCTGTAAAGTGTGGTATGCCTTTAAAGAGCTATCCCACATGCTGCCCAGCGCTGCAATAAACGTACACTTTCTAACTTCAAACTGTTAGAAAGTTTTTGTCCGTCTCAGTTAAATATCAGTATTAGATCGATATTCATATTTTTAATAAATCACAGGTATAAATTAAACAAGTGAAAATATGCCAATCGTGCCAGTATTATTTGCCCACCATCTTTGTTTTATAATCCCCACACAGTATTTAAGCAGAGGACAATTTTTTTAAATGATTTTATTTTCTTTTAATTTTTTTTACAGAAAGATTTATTACTTTTCTTCGTATCCCTCCCAACAACACTTGGGAGTTGGGATATATGCCCAGCTATAAATGGTTAAAAAAAATGTCAACTGCAAAAATGCTTAACTTTAAAGCACAACATCCAAGTGAAGAAAAATCTGTAAAGCAGGGAATATGGAAGTGACACAAGACAAACACATGAGAATAGCTTGTTAGAAAGATCCAACTGCTGTCTTCTGCCAACTGTGAACTGTAATGGCAGGAAGAGTCATTATAACCTTAGCTAAAATGATGATCATTCTTTTGGGCCAACACAATACCAGCTATCATTAGCTTTTGGCAAGTAGAACTTTGTCAGATACTAAGCCTAGGTAGAACACTGGGATCTGGAAGGAATGGAATTGGAATAATTTTGTTACTGCATTTTTTGACGTTTCTCAGTAAATTACAAAAACAGTAGGTGGTCACAATATCCATTTTACTCATACAATTCATTAATCACTCTCTGTCTTACAGTAATAGGAAGTCTTTTTTTTTTTTTTTTTTTTTTTTTTTTTTTTTTTTTTTTTAAATAGTTACTGCCACTTTCCTTCTGCAAAGTGTCTGTGGTTAAGTAGCTAGGAAAGGGTTCTCTAGTTTTGGGCCAAATGTTTTTCTTGTATAAATACAGTGAAATGGCAGAAAATCTCCTTGTTTCAGGAAGAATGTCACCCAAGTAATTAAATTCACTACTTATGAAGGACAGGAAAATTAAATCTGCTACACTTTTTGCAGTATTGCATTAGGCTGTATTACTTCAATCTACTATGCTAATGTAGGAACTATATTTTTATACATCTGTTTCTGTGGTAAAAGTGAATTATATCACGGAAGACTTACTAGTAAAGGACTTCTACCCTGCCAAGAGAGTAAGGTGTTCCATTTTGATTATAAACCACTAAAATGACAGGAAAGGGAAAGAAATTAATTTTAAAGGATGAGGTGAAATGCGCTGAAGGTGCATACAATAAGTTCCAGTGTTTTGTGGTTTTTTTTCCTTTTAGTTTTTTGCTTGGATGGTATGCAAAACTAGATGATGGGCACACTTTGCTGTGGACACTACCATATGCATTACTACTGCTTTCACTTTATCACAGGGGGTTTTTTTGTGCTATACTCTCAATGGAGAGGAAAGCTATCAAAATTCTTTCCTTATTTCTGTTAATTGTTTTACTATGAACAACACTTTGGATTGTGAATCTTCTGAAAATGTAACCACTTCACTGTTTATTTTGAAAGCACTCAGTCTGCAAACAGCACTTCCATAAATATGCTGATAATAGAAAGTACAATAAATAAAATCAGATGCTGAAGGCTGTTGTTAGAAGACTGTGCATTGCTTCTTCTCTGTGGAGTTTTTCAATGAAAAATAATGCATTAGCTGAAGAAAAAAAAAAAAGCCTAACCCTTCACATTACATTTTTATAGCCTACATAATATACTGATGAATTTGAAATTGAGTGGTCTGTCTTACTGCTCCAGTGAAAGCTACTCAGTCATTAGCATAAGCCTACTGGTAGATACAGAGGAATCTTCTTAGATCATTAATTCAAGTTTGCCTTTTTATTCCACTACACTTGGACGTAGAATTGGGATGAGAACCATATGGACCATTTAAGCCAGAAGCAAGTGCCTAAACCTGGCCTCTATACTCCTAGTAGAACTACATGAACAAATTCAGACAACTGAATTGAACTGCTCTGCAATCTGAATTCCTTTTTAGATCTTAGTCTGCAGATGGTTTCTATCTGATAAGCATTTTTCCTACATGTTTCCAACTTTAGACACATTTTATGTTCCTGGATGCTCCCCAGCATTCATCCATCCTGTCTCTTAAGCTACTGCACAAATACCTTGCTGTTACTTACAGAAAACCTTTTATTTAGAATAGACATGACTCCAGTTTCTAGGACTGGCAAACTAGAACATTTCATAAACAACACATTTAATCAGGGACTTTGTTTTTAATAAACTCCATCTTCTGAAGTTTTTTTAAGCTTTGATCTACTCAGTGTTAACTCACCAGGACTTAAAGGATTGTACTCATTACACAGTACTTCAATGGACTCTGGAGACAGATAGTCTAATTCTAAATTTTTTCTAATCCCAAAGAAGTCTGTTTTATTAATGTATTTCCAAAAATTATAACAATAAATAAAAGTATATTTTTGCCTTTTAAAGATGCCTGCAGTTGTTTCTATGCCCTAGAATTGCACAAAATCTGACAAATTTAGTACAGAAAGCTTCTGGGTTTTCAATTGATCCACATACAACAATTGATTGGTCCTCAGGAAGACATCCAATTACCCTTAAGAATGTTCCTGTGCCTCCATTATTGCAGCAGTTTGGCATACGAGCAGGGGGACAAAAAAAAATCCAGACAAAAAAGTTTGAAGAAACGGTAAATATTTATTTCATATTCTGCTTAAAATATCATTGGACAGATGTTGCATGGTATAAAAATGTATTTCAAAATTGTTTGGTAGCTGGGAAGCAACAGAACACTAGTGACAATTTGTGATCTTTAAACATTTGATCTTCCAAGCCTAGTGAAAGCAGAGTGAAGCAGAAGTTTACAACAAATAAAGTGACTTTTTCCACTTGGCTGTAAACCAATAAATTTGTTGATAGATAATACTGACTAGGAAATGGAAAGCCTGTGTATGTTCTATTATCAGTAAATATATGTCCAGGAAGCACATGAATCATAAGAAAACAGAAAGACTGTAAGTAAAATTTAAAATTTTGCTTCATAATAATATTATTCAGAGATGAGGGCTAAATTTTCCAAATGATAACATACGTGTTTTTAGTCAATATAAGTATTTGGGTAAGTGGACAGAAGCAGGATTTGAATTTTGGATTGTCTCTCTAAGCCAGCTATCTAGTAAGGGTTGCTATTCTGTGGGGCATCTAGTTATTAAGCATTCTGAAAAAGTGCAGTGGAAACTTGGTATAACCATGAAAAACAGCTTGGGAATGAATCTGTAATCCCTTATTATCTGATCTAGCAAAATCAAATCAGAACAAGTGCTTCAGAAGGGAAATTAACAGAGGCCCACACAGAGAGCGATATTTGCCCATTAAGATATAGGGAGATTCCTGTCCTACAAGTAGCATTAAGAAAGGAAGTGCACTAAATACTAAATTATTGCAAGGAAATCCCATAAGAATGATCTTAGGGAAGCTGATGCCTAGTTAAATAGCCACTCATGCATCTTGTATTTTTTCCCACATGCCTAGAAAAACATTTAGTCTTATGCAAAAGACTTTGTTTCAGTCCTTACTCATAGAATCACAGACTCACAGAATTTGTGTTTCGGTTGAAAGCAACCTTGGAGATTTAGTTCCAACCACCCTGCCATGGACAGAGACACTGTCCACTAGACAAGCTCCATCCAACCTGGCCTTGAACACATCCAGGGATGGTACATCTACAGCTTCTCTGGGCAGCCTGATCTAGTGTATCACCAGTAAAGAATTTCTCCCTTAGTAGAGGGGGAGAATTACCTCCCTCAACCTCCCTTGACCATGCTTCCTTAAATGCAGTCCAGGATGTTGTGGGCTTTGTGGGCTGCAAGCACACATTGCTGGGTCACTCATTCTAATATATCTATTAACTGTCTTTACACAATTTTCTGATTTTTTTTTGCATTGAATACACACAATGCTACTATTTCAGTTAGTCAATAATATGAAATAAAAATCACCTGCTAAAATTTAAGATGTATTACTAATCTGAGACTTGCTCTTCTAAATCAACTCTGTTTGTATTGCTTTGCAGTTAGAAGAAGTTCCAAAGCTCAGCAACCTCATATGCCTAAGATGTTTCATGGATTCATCACTACATGAAATCTTTACATCATACATTTTAAATTGAATTCTGGACCCTGTTTGATATAAAATATTGAATTAGTTGGATCTTCAATAGAATACACCTATTGTATTCTTAGAATACATAATATTTGCCATTTCTGTTCTTAATGTTCACTGTATCTACTACTTATATTTGAAAATGGGATTAAAATTTATTTCAAGAAAATCTAATTTATACAGAGAAAAATTATGTAAAACAGGCATATTATCTAAAGCCCTTTGAAGAATTTAATTTATAAATGACTTAGTACAAACCAGTTCAACTTCCAGGTTTTCTGATTTTGCTCTTTCTAATGATATTTGCATCCAAACACACATTTTAAAGCTCTATATCCTTCTAATCAAAATCTGTCCTATTTTCTTTGACACAATGCCTATCTTTTCTAACTTTCTAGAAGTTCTCACTTGGAATCCAGCAGCATTTATTTATAGGGAAGAAGACAGAGAAAATAGCTGCCATTACTAAAGAGCTAACAAAATTAAATGTACTAATGATCAGCAAATCAGACCTCAAACCATTAAATCCTAGAGATGCATGATACAGGTAGGAGTTGAAGAGAAATGTTTTGTAGGCAACTAATTACTAACATACAATATACAGTCCATGACTCTGCCTTTAGAGCAAGATAAATTGCATGCAGTGCATCTACCAGTGATCATAACCATGAAATCCTCTAATAATCTGGTAGCAACAAATGAATTTTGTAAAAGTCTAGACGTCTTGCTCCCCTTGTCTTTGCTATAAAAAGACTCGTGCAAAAGAGGAATCCTTAGTACTGATCTTAAAAATTATAGAATCCTTCCATTTTCCTGAGTTGGAAGGGACCCATCAGAACCATCATATCCAACTCCTGGCCCTGCACAGGACACACCCGAGAGTCACACCATGTGCATGAAACTATTGTTCAAACATTTCTTGAACGCTCATGCTTGGTGCTGTGACCACTTTCCTGGGAAGCCTGTCCCAGTGCTCAACCACCCTCTTTGTGAAAAACATTTTCCTGAGATCCAGCCCTAAACCTCCCGTGGCTAGATTCAAGCTGTTCCCTCAGGTCCTGAAAGTGAAGAGGTCAGTAACTGCCCCTCTGCCTCCTTTCATGAGAATGTTGAAGACTGCAATGAGGTGTCCCCTTAGCCTCCTCAGGGTTGAACAAGACAAGTGATTTCAGCTGCTCCTCATATAGCTTTCCTTCAAGGTCCTTCACCATCTTTGCTGACCTCCTTTGGATACTCTCTAATAGCTTAATGTCTTGTAATATATTGGGTTTTTGTGGCCAGGTTTTAGTAGCAGGGGGCTACAGGAATGGCTTCTCTGAGAAGCTGCCAGAAGCTTCCCCCATGTCCAGTAGAGCCAATGCTGGCTGTGGCTAGGCCAATTAGAAATCATGGTAACAACTCTGTGATAACTTATTTAAGAAGAAGGAAAAAAAGAAAGTTATTATGCAAATGTAATTGTGGTCAGAGAAGTGAGAACATGTGAGAGGAGGAACTCTTCAGACAGCCAGGTCTGTGAAGAAGAGATATGCTCCAGGCACTGGAGCTGAGATTCCCCTGAAGTCCATGGTGAGGCACCTGTGTCCCTGCAGGCCATGGAAGACAATGAGAGTGCAGAGGTTCACCTGCAGCCTGTGGAGGAGACCCACAAGATGTCTGAGAGGAGGCTGTGACTCTCTGGAAAACCCGTGCTGGAGCAGGCTCATGGCAGGGCCCTACAGACCCATGGAGAGAGGAACCCACACCAGAGCAGGTCTCCTGGTAGAACCTGTGACTTCATGGGGGACCCACACTGGAGCAGGCTGTGCCTGAAGGATGGCACCCTGTGAAATGGTGACCCATGTTGCAGCAGTTCCTGGAAAACTGTTGCCTGTGGGGATAGACTCACTCTGGAGAATTTCATGGAGAATTGTCTCTTGTGGGTCGCCCTGCTGGAGCAGGGGAAGGACTCCTCTCCCTCAGCATTGGAAAAACATGTAATGAACTAACCATACCCCCCATTCTCTGTCTCCTTGTGCTGGAGGAGGAGGAGATAGAGCTGGAAATGAGGGAGGAGTGGAGGTAAAATAGTTTTTAAGGTCTTATTTTACGCATCCTTATTCTGCTCTGATTTTGCTAGTAATAAATTAGTATCTCTAATTTGAGTCCTTTTTGCCCATGATGGTATTTTGTGAGTGATTTTTCTCTAGCCTTATCCCTGCTCATGAACCCTTTGTCATATTTTCTCTCCCCTATCCATCTGCAGTGTGATAGAGAGTCATGCAGGCAAGGTCAGCCCACAACATATTGTGGTGCCAAGAGTGTACACAGTGCCCAAGGTGAAGCCACACCAGTACAGAGCAGGACAGGATGATCACCTGTCAAAACACTTATCTTATACATGAGTACAAAAGCTTTAAACTGAAATCTGGTTGAATGACTCCACCTACAGACTTGTCTCTTTGAACAAAAGGTATTCTGCAAGTTGCTTGTTTTTTTCCTTCTTCTTTGAAAAAAAAAAACCACTTCTAAGTTAACATAATCATATCTGTCTCAAAATGAGAATTAAAAATTGAACATTCACACTTAGACTTGTTTGACAGCACCTTATAAATGATGATTTTCATTATGAATAGAAGAAACAGTAGAGGTCATGATCTTTTGTATTGCGCCTTCACATGGAAGAGCTCAAAAAGTATCACAAGAATTGCTAACTGTATCTTGGCAGACCTCTTAGCAAATGAGTCTGTACTGCTCATATTTCACCTATGAAAAACGGAAGGAATTTAAGGGTGGATGATGTTTTAAAAAGCAGTAAGTGGAGCACTGTGGTTTAGATCTTGATTGAGCAAGAATTCTTGTGCTTATGTTCACACTTGGCTTACAAATGTAAACTGAATGGAAGTCCTTTGCATGAGGCTATTGTTCAAATTCATTGGTAATGAAATAAAGGAAAACACAGTCCCATTTACTTCTTAGTATTTCTTATATTACTTTTTCATATGTTCTTGTGGTTTTGATCTCCAGATAAATAAAACAGAATCATAGTCAGAGAAAGAGGTGACCTCTGTACCACAAGAAAGTCAGGGCCAGAGTTTTCAGTTATTAAGTGAAAATTTATTGCCTTTTAATAAACACTTCTCATCTTCTGTATCATGAAAAGGTCTTCTATAAGCAACATCTCATCTGAATAGCATCATAACTTGCTTTATAACAAACAGGAACATAAACATACAGCAATGTATGTTGACAAAATAATTTGCAATTGCAATTTAATTTGACAATTACACGTACAATACACCTATATCCTTTAAAAGATGAATTAGCATTAAATTGGGCTTAAATCTTTACTCTTTTTGTAAGCTTGTTCTTTCGTCGGAATTTTCTGGATAAGGCCGGATAATGTCGCTTGCAAAGGCGGAGGGACTGAAAAAGATCTGTAAAGTTCCTTCCAAACCAAACCATTCTACAATTCTGTGATTCATTCTAAGATACATCAAATACTGAATGATGACATTATAATATATATTCTCCTACTGGTATAACATTATAGACTATTATGATATACAATAATAAAACTTGATACTATGAAAATACATTGTCAAATCAATTTCTTGCCAAACTTATGTGATGGACTTCCTGTTTATCAAATATTCACCTGACACTTAGATAAGTAAAAATTATTTGCTGTTATGTTTCAATTTTTTACCTTCTAGCTTTTATGGGGTAAGAAAGGACTAGTTTCCAGGTTTTAGGAAGAGAGGTAATTATGTTCTTGGATTTTATCAGCTAATTTAAAAGGGGAAAATAAATGCAAAATCGCAGTTGATCTGAAGAAACAGTACAGCAAAGGCACCCACCTTTACCTCTATGTCTGCATGGTTCATTTAAGTCAGTTCTGAGATTTGATATAAGAAAGATGTGTTCTTGTTTTGCTCCATTATGTTGGAAAACATGGCAAGAAACAGTAGAAATCTCACTATAAGGAGTAAATTTCTAGAAAGTGTATGTAGAAGTATGCTTGTGTACATACCTGCATACACAAATACACAGAGGCAGAAAATAAAATTATTTTACATTTGAGAACAGTAATGTTTATCTGTGACATATTCAGAACTTTTCTAAAGCTACATACAATTTGTATAAAGTAGCTTTCCCTGGAAGAATTAATGACCCAATGCAACCCCCCAGTTTGCCAGTGGAAATGGTGCCACTGTTGGCAATGGAAACTGAAATATTCTGGGTTAATTGACACGGCAACCACATAATCAGCATGAATGTGCTCAACTTTTTTTATGGCTGAGAGCTTTGATTCCTTCCTTCTTATGCTTACTGGTCTTATCGGTTTGAGCTGATGAGTTCTTCATTCATTAGTTTGTTTGTTTTTATAATGAAAAATAGTATTAAATGCTATCCTGATCTTCTTCACAATAGTGCAAGCTTTAACCAAGCAAGATATTGAAACCTGAGGTAACACCTGTTATAATGATTCCATTGATGAAAGCTGCCTAGTGACAGCTCCAGAACTGGTATTCCAGAAACAAGGCATGCCACAAGCTAACACTACAAATGTAGAAAAAATTCCTTCCCCATGTCTCTCTCACCAGAGATTCAAGTGCCTCCAGACTTCAGTACAATCAGTATTTGATCACTTAGCCAATAAAGAAATCAGTTTTGTTGATTTCCCACGTTACGCTTTCCTTCCTACTCCTCAGGAGTGGGGTGGCTGCTTTCTTCTTTTTTCCAATAAGCTCAAAAATTTTCAAATTTTCTTTGCTTAAACTCTTCCTAAATTCAGTGAAATCTTCAATTCACATAAAAAATACAGCTCCAAATGAAATGACCCATGGAAATAAATTGCAGAGAGTAAAGCTAATTCAAGCTTAGGTTATTTGCTAAATGTTCATTTTTCCATGCAGTTGAATAAAATTGTGCCTTTAAAATAATTTAACCAAGTTTTTAAAGTAACTCACTGGCACGGTTTCCAATTTTATACAAAATTTCTATAAATTCAAAATAAGAAGGAAATCAACAGGAAAAATGAGATCTCCTTAAAGCCATTATGATGTAAAAAAACCTGTTGGGTACATTCAATCTTTAACTAAATGGGTAAATAAAATTTGGCTCAGTTGAAATATAAAGCCAGCAGTAAACCAGTAATTTAGGAGAGAAATAGAGAACATCATCTACAATTTTCATTATCTTACTACTTTTGGCCAGTACTTGGTGCATCCTTGGAAACTGTAGCTTTCTTGAAAAGTTTTAGTTGGTTTCTTCTTTTTGTTGTTTTGAAGCTGTGAAGAATGTCAGGCTTGAAAAAAAGAAAAATTCTTACTGAGATGAAAAATCCAATTTATTCCATAGTGTCCCAAGAATTATTTAGGGATAACAGGAACTAGGCTAGTTATTTTATGCACATCTCAAAAGCTTTAATTGCATCTTTTATCATTCAAAAACTGAGGCTGGCAGGAAGGTATCAACATTAAGAGAATATGCAGTTTCCCGCAGGAATTTTATTATCCAGCATCATGGAACAACTGCCACACAGTGGTCACTGTCACCAGAAGCACCTCTGAGCAGCACAATAACAAGTTAGCTTGGGGTGAAGAGTGAAATTCCCTTTTGTTATGTGCAGATTTGTTGTAGAGCACAAGTGTTGCACTAAACTTTTATGAAAGCTTGCCAGAGGAAAAGCTTTTATGAATATAAAGGTTTTACACTACAATGAGGACTCAAATCACAGTTATTAGTTTAAGTAAGCATGCTTTTAAAGAAATATGTTAAAAGGAACAAAAGAAATAGAAAAGAAAAAAAAAAAGTGGTATTCCACATGCTGTAAATGAGCTGAATCCTGCTAGCCCTCTGGTAGTGCTGTAGTGTTGTACAGTTGCTTCAGTAATTTCTATATTCTCAATTCTAGCAAGGGGAGGCAGCAAGGAATGTGGGTCATACATGATTTGTAGAGGTGTTTTGGGAATTTTTAATGAAGCACAATCCCACAAACACAGTTTTGGTCAGATGACTGGCTTTGCTGGAGTAAATGGGCTTACAGATAGACAATTCTTTATAGTCATGGTGCATATGAAATTCAGCAGTGTAAACCAACACAAATCATACAAAAAGAAACAAAAGAATAAATCATGGTCATGATAAAATTCTCTCTCTTGAATACTGTCTTCCCCTTCTGTTTTTTTACATATAAGACATATTTCTCTTTATGAAAAGGTGCTAAGAAAAGCATTAAGGTAATTTTTGCTTTTTAACTGATAGCAATAGCAGCAGTAGAATCAATAATTATCATCTGATGCTAAGGCTTCCAAGTAAATTCTTTAAATTTTTCTCTCTGTTATAAAATTTTTTAAATTTTTTTTCTCACCCCACTCAATGGCTTTTTTTTCCAAAACTAAAGAATCCTTGCCTACTTAATGATAAGATTACACTAGGAAGAGAAGAGAAGAGAAGAGAAGAGAAGAGAAGAGCAAAATAATTGATGCCAAGGGCCTGACATCTTCAATTTTACTTTGTAGAATACATGAGCATTTCAAATGCAGCAAGAGAAACTTATCAATCTCCTTCAACAATATCAACAATTTCTCTGTTTACTAACAGAAATTATTATCTGCAAGGTCTTAGCTTGTTATCTCTGATACCAGATTTCTATTCTTACTTTAACAAAGAAATCTAATTTGCGTTTTAACACCTATGCCATCCACAAGTTTTGTGACTTAAGATCAGCTGTCATCAACATCAGCTTCCAGAAGCAGTGGGCAGAATTCTGCAGCCCCAAGACCTCAGAGAATGGTAGAGTTCAAACAGTTCTGTGAAATTTGCTGCAGGACTTGAAGTGTCTGGAAATATTGTTTCATTTGAGGGAAAAAATAAGGACATTGAAGCAAAACATGAACACTGCAGCCCAGCTGCTTTGGCTTACAAGACTTACAAGAGAAAGTGATGGTTATGTATTTTTTTTTTTTCTATTCATAGTAACAACTGTATCCTTAACATTTTGTAATACTATCAAAATCCTATTTTATATAAGGCATTATTACTTACATCAGCACTGTAGTTCTTCAGATGAAAAAAGATTTAATGAAACCAAATGTCTCCTAAGATGAAAGAAAAGCTAAAAAGAAAAAGAAAACCAGCCCACAAACATCAAGATTTTTCAAATAAATAAAAGGTCATGGCAAAGTGATGGGATATTCTCCAGAAGCTACGCATCAGCTTGCTCCTCTTTCCATACAACGTTTGTCTCTTGCAGAAGAATATTGTCAGCAAATATTGGAAGTTTTTTTAATGAGGTGTCTGATATTCTGACAAAATATTGTGGTAAAGAGTGTCCACTGAGCCACTTTAGTTTATGGATAGTATGATACAGAAGATCTGATTGAGGAATGTGGAGAGTTTTACCTTTGCTCAGTACCTACTAATTATCTACCTTTCAGATTATTGGAAAATTATAGAGCTAAAATTATATTATGTTATTTAAAACTGATATGTGAGAAGACTGAGTACAGAAAAAAGAACAAAATCAAAACAAAAGCCTGACTCTAAAGGTTCTTCTTCTTTTTTTTTTTCTCTTTTTTAAAATTTATTTTATTTTGTTTTTCAGAATTCTTTAACCAGCTTGCCTAGAAGTAAGCTCAAAGAAATGGAAAACATGAAAAGTGTCAAAGGAAAAGAAAGTGGTAAATGTCAAATATTTTGAAATATTTAGAAATATTTAAATTGAAATTAATTAATATCTATGATGCAGTTTTAGTATTAAAAAATACTCTCATACATTCCCAAGGTATCTTTTCCTTAGCTTATTTTCATCAGTATTTTCTGACAGAAATAATTTCTGAATGGTAAAACAGTGATCAATCTGTGACATTCAAGACCTGACAGAACACTGATAGCGAAAAAAAAAATCTGTAACACATGCAATACAGATATTTTGTCCAGCTAAAGAGAGTAGGAATCTGTACTGAATGCAATGAGGTTGACAATTTCTGAAGATAATCAGTATACAATAGAAAAAGACAAATTTCATGTCTATGTAAATTACTGATTATATCATCAAAATCTTTAAAATAATTAGAAGACCATTTCTTCTGTCTCTGGCAAGAATTTAGATATGCCACAATTACCCCCAGCCTGAGTATTTTAAAGTATAGTGTTCACTAGCCTCCATGCAATTATTAATTGTCCATCATGAACACTTAGTTGTATAGATTTTTTAAAAAAATTCTGTATAGTTCTTTAAAGTCTGCAGCACTGAAATGTTAAATTGAAAACACTTGCAAGATTACACTTAATTGTCCCACAGTTCTTCAAAGCATAAAATTTTAAAAATGCTGAGAGTTACTTAAAAAAACAAAGAAGTGTTTAATCCAATTATTTCTACTAAGATTACAGAATGTACCTCTTTCTCTTCCATGAGATTCAGCACATAGAGAAAAGAATTTCACAGAGAAGAAAAAAAAAATGACAGCACAGTTGTTCTGAAGATTACATGATCAATTCCCTTCCTGTGCTTTTAAAAGTCACTCAGCTCAAAACTCCAAAAAACCTTGTGGAGAAAAGAGCTGGAATAACTTTTTTAATTATGGAGCTGAGGACAGAGTCGTGCATTACTCAGTAAGCCTAAAATCCTTATGACAGTGTATAACACATATCCCTAAAACTCTTTATCATGTAATTTTTTAGTTCAAGAAAATTTGAATTACTGCTAATTTAATTCTCTTCAGGTTTTTCAATATACATATCTACCTTACTGAATAAAACACAGGCACCACCAACTGCATACAAGTACCAAATTTTTGAAGTAATGTTTTTTGTAAAGTTTTTTTTTATTGCTACTTTAGGTTGCTTTTCAGTGATTTTTTAATATACAAATTTTCAACTCTGTCTTTAAATATAAAAAAAAAAAAAGAAGGAATTTCTCAATTTTGCAAAAGAAATGGGCTTTTTTGTACCTATTCATTTTGTGTTATGCTAATAGGAAAGCATGTTTTTGTTTGTTTGTTTGTTTGTTTGTTTTACATAACCAATGAATTAGTTTGTTATGTCTAAAGGAGTGAAACTGATATGTTGACTATTTTCCCTTTAACCTTTTTATGATTTCTGAGTTACTCCCAATTCTTCATATGGATTCAATATCATCAGACTTTCCTAAGATAACAAATGGGGGAATGATAATGCTTTCCTTGCAGGCAGCAGAAACTAGGACTCTTCATTCTTGCAATAGAATTAGAAAAACTTCATTGGGATATTAATACATTTCAAGATGAATATTTCTGCATCATACAGTGCAGTACTATGTGGACACACCTCAGCATCTGGCAGCCTGCAAAGGCTTTTCTACAGTGGATTTTATGGTTCTTTGTACATAGTTGGAATAATGTTGCACTACCACTAGAATGCATAGGGTGAGACATACATAAATGGAGGTCTATAATGGGAGGGTTGTCCAGCCTCACAAAATTCAGGGATCACTTTTATTCAGAAGCTTTTGATAATAAGCTAAGATTTCATTTGGTCTTCTAAAAGAATGAGTACAAGTAAACAGTGAAGGTCTACTCTGTTCTACTCTCTTTTCTCTCCAGAGAAGCAATGGGATATATTAGTATATTTCCCAAATAAATCATACTGTGTGAGTCTGATCTAGGCTTTTGGTCTGCTGGCATATCTTTTTCTTGTTATAAATTTTCTGTAAGTCAGAAGTTATAATTCTTGAGGAAAAAGAAAAACTTAAAAACAAACAAAAAATTTAATATTGTTTTTATATAAGAATAGAGTACCCTAGGAGTCCAAAGGCTCTGATGACCTTTGCACATAAAATTGTGATTCATTAGATAAAATGACAAAAAAGCATTATATAACAAGCTACAGAGAAGTTGTTTGTTAATGTGGCTATGTAACCCTGTGGCTAAATCTCCTGTGTCCTTCCTGATTTATTTTTGAAGGTTATTCTTGATTAAAGCCATTATTAATCTTTCTGTTTGGAAAAATAAGTGTGTAATCACTCTAATTTTAGAGCATCTTTGATATCAAGATGTTGTTTTGCAGTAAGTAGTGGGGCTTTTTATTCATGTGTTGATTACAAAGCACACATCTTACAGGTCATTTCATTACTAATCCACTGCCTGAATATCATTCTAAGAGAAAATTGAATCCTTAACAAAAATCTTTTCTAGTTACAAGTACTAAGGCTGACATCTCTTACTACTACTGTTAAACAGTCTAGAAGAAATACAATAAATTCTTAAATGGCAAAGCAGTACTGTGAAAGTATTCAGTACATTAACATTACATATTTAATGGAAAAAATAAGTAAACAAGGAGGAAAACTCAGGAGTGAAATGGAGCCCCCATCAACCACAACATAGACCAATATGTTTACAATACTTTCTTTATATATATTCTATTTAATTAAAATTAAATAAATGCGTATCACTGCAGTAGATGTAGAATCTCAGGCTTTAAAGTATATTTTGTTCAGGAACAAAATAAGGACAAATTTAGTGACTCAGGCCTGTTGGAGTGAGTTCAAAAGAGGACCATGAAGATGATCAAAGTGCTGGAGAACCTTTCTTATGAAGACAGGCTGAGAGAGTTGGGGTTGTTCAGCATGGAGAACAGAATGTTCTGAGGAGACCTTCTAGCAGCCTTCTAGTACCTAAAAAAGATCTAAAATAAAGCTGGAGAGAGGCTTTTTTCAAGGGGATGCAGCAGCAGGATGAGGAGGAATGTCTTCAAACTGAAAGAACACTGGTTTAAATTGGATATTAGAAAGAGGATGGTAAGGCGCTGGAAGAGGTTGCCCATAAAAACTGTGAATGCCCCATCCCTGGAGGTGCACAAGGCTGACTTGGATGGCACTTTGAGAATCTGGTTTAATGGAAAGCATTCCTGACCCCAGTACAGCAGCTGGAACTAGACTTTTTTTGATGTCACTTCCATCCCAAACCATTCTATAATTCTGTGAAAATATAGGCAATACTGTCTTCATTGAAGCTGGCACAGTAAAATCCAGTCTTCTGAGCATTAAATTAGTCTTCTTGTAAAATCCTTCATCTTTTATTCCATAAACATTCTACCAATATATTTCAGTGTAAATAAAAATACATAAAAAAATGTGTGCTCAAGTGGACTCAAAAGATAGAATATATATTCCATTGTAAACACTCTTGGTAAATTACTAGAATAATTAAACCAGTCTTTATTTTTGGGTGTCCTTAATAAAATAGAAAAATTCTTTCTAAGCCAGAGAAATAAACCCCAGTTAGTCATTAAACACCTGTTATAAGATTTAAAGCAAATCTCTTTTTCACAAAATATTTTCTCACCATACTTAGATAAAAACACACATCATAAATCCCATCCCACTTTAGGTACCAAGAAACAGAATATGAAATGATATTTGTGTGCAAACTATTGCATTTTTCTGATTCATTTTCAAGATCTGTGGTATTTACATATGACCTTTCCATTTTTATTAACAGTTTATTGGATTTTTGCATTCTGGCCAGCGGAAGAGAAAGGTAATTTACACAGAGATTTGACAGTTATACACACAGCTATAAACTTCAGTCCATTAACTTATTTCTCATGTAACCTTTATAAGACTCTACCCAGACACCCAAATAAGCCCTATATCTTGTTTTCCTTTAATTTAAAAAGCCCTCATTGTAAGTCCCCACTTATAGAGCATCAGGTGCAAGTAAAGTTCTGCACAAGCTTTTATCACAGCCTTCTCTGCCTCTCAGTATATATAGATGTCAATTTAAATTATACTACTCAAGATCAAGTTGTTTATATACTGCTAGTTTTGTGTCTTGAATTAGCAAAAGACAGCAACATCTTTATTCTTTTTTTTTTCTAAATACAAAGGATTACTCTGATATTTAAAACATCAGACATATTGAACAAATGTACCATTTTGCATGTGAATGTCATCAGCTATTACATAAACACAGGTAAGCGTGATGCACACAGGAAAGACAGCACAGAAATTCTGGTGTGGTCAGTCCACATATGCTAAGACTTTCTACACCATTTTCTGACTTTATCTCCAGAATATGGATTTCTGTCAGCAAAGCATTCCTACAGATGTTATCTTTGATGCACAATGCGATCTTGTGAAAGACATTTCTTGCATTTTACTTGTTTGCAGGAAGTTTCCTTGCAACATACTTAAAAATATAAGAATGGACTCTCCCACGTAAGTGTTTCTTTCAGAAGATGAAGGGTTTCTTAGTATTTTACAGCCCAAAAATAAAATTATTTTAAAAAAAGGGCAAAATTCTTAATAGACAATAGCAGGTATAATTTTTCCTTAACTTTCTTACGTAACTTTTTTTTTCCTTAGCAAAGGTAAATTCATATCTAACAAGGGGAAGTCAGATTACAAAGATAATTTTGACTGGCTTTTGGATGGCAAATCCTGGATATATACCAATTAACTTGGGATGGCCCTAATTACCAGTTTAAACAAAGTATGGCATTCCTTTTAAATAGAAATTCAATTACAATGGCACCAAGATATGAGAAATACCCTATTTCCCAAACAAAACATAAATCTTGTTTTATGTTTAATGTAATGTCAATGTCTAACCATTATAGTCACTTCAGCTCAGTCTTCTCAGTCAAAAATTAAAGCAAGTCTTCTTAAATCAGTTTTAAACAAAAAATATTTTATTGTTTCATGAATAAGCAAAACAGGTAGAGTTTTTAAAAATAGTAAGAAAGAAAAATGCAACATTTTTCCTGCTACTTGAATTCTGGGAAATTAATGTGAATGAATGAAAGAACGATTATTAGAGAAAATTAAATTTTAACTCAGAAAAAATAATTTTTTATTTACTAACATACTTGTAAGGTAGAAAATAAGCTTGTTGCTTAGGCCTACTTTCTATTCATCCAGTCAGGAAACATAATAGATAGTGTCATTATCAGGGAAAAAAAAATAATTTTAAGATATTTCTAAAACACAGCAATAAGTTTCAAAGGGATTAATATAAAGAGATATATTCTGTTGTCTTTGCAGATTACTACAGGAAAAGATTCATCCTTTATAAAGACCAGGAGTCTTCCAAAGGCAACTGAGATTCAAATCTTTTAATGATCAATTGGAGCAGTATATGTACTTCCTTCTTGATTTAACTGATAAAGTGACAAGTAACAGTTCTTTAATCCTCAGAGACTATGCAGGGTACAAGAGGGATACAGTAGAGGCTGAACAAATGTCCTGATTTGATTTGAAACTTTAAAGGCAATTCACTCTTCTGCAAATGTCCATCATCCAAAGAGTGTAAAATGAAATGACAGATACCTATAGAGATTAGACAACTCCAACATTTCAGTTCACCCTTTGTGGTAATGCACATTGGGGTTCACTGTCCTCATTAAGCTGAAGTGGCAAAGTCACAGTGTGTGCTGCCTGGTGGATCCAAGGAATGGACATGATTCATTAAGACAAAAAGCAGCAGTAGTGACTAATTTTAGCAGAATAATAATTTTAAGCAATGTTAGGCAAACCTTATCAGGCCTCTTCTTAAGTGACATAATCTAGCACTGTATAAAGAAGAGAATTACAGTCTCTAAGGAGAAAGGAAATTTTGAGAAATCACTTTTTCATAATGTACATTTTATGTTATTAAAGAAAATATTTTCACATTTTGGTCTTCCCTCTATTGCTGCCAGGGTTCTGTGAAGGCACAGTTAGAATAAAATGGCTAGTATATGATAAATACTTTATCAAAATCTCAATAAATATGCTTTGAATTTGGGATAACTGTGCCAAATTCATCCACAATAAATTTAAAAAAAATAAATAAAAAAAAGAAGAATAAAGAAAGTCAAATTCTTTCAGAGGAAAGCTCTTAGAAAGGATATTTGAATTCTGGGCAGTTGTAGGCTCGGGAGTGAAATAAATATTCCGAAGAGTGAATTCAATTGCAGCCAAGGAGAAATCAAGATTCAGAATATTTTGTACTCTAAATTAGGTGGAGGTGGAAACTATCTCATCATTACGGGCATCCAAAAATTAAACTTCTGGATTATGATGCTTAGGTTGCACCTCATCAACTGAGACAAAATACCTAATAAGGGTAATTCTTCTGAATACATAACAATGCCTCTAAAACATAGTTAATTGTTTATTTTATTTCTCTATGAATAACAAGATGAATCTATTTTATGTATATGCTTAATTTTTAGATGGTTAAAATTCTGAGCATTCTTCTAAATGAGATATTTTTGAAGAAGCCTTGTAAATCAAGACAAATTAAAACACAGCTGGAGTTTTTACACAGCGAAAAAGAAAAACAACCAAACAATCAAACAAAAACAAAAACAATCAATCAAAAAAGAAAAATAACGTTGAGCAACAAGGTAATATAAACTGCTGCTGTAAACATGCTGTAAACATACTGTAAAATACTATTTATTGGGAAAGAGAATGATAATTGCATTAAACATAAAAGTACAGAAAACACTGCAGTTGAATGTAAGTCTCCAAAAGAGTGGATACTCCTGCTAGCCTGAAATAACTTGGTATGGCACCAGATTGGCAAGCAGAGATACCAACCCAAGCACAAGGAACACTTCAGACATGCCAGCTACTGTGTTTCTCTTGATGGCTTAGTAAAAGTATAGGATTGCACAAGAGAGACTTACATGGAAGCACACACACAAATTGTCCAGGTGCTGTTCTAAGTCCATTCATGTGCTCCCCTGCTATATTTAATATTGCTTGGTCACTATGCCATGCTGCTCACACAGAGGATTTTCAGTTCAATATTAAGTTGGCAGGATCCTAACATTTCATTCTTGCTCTCAAAGGACTGTGCCAACTTTATATCTTTAATTTTTTTCCATATACTTCTCTTTTTTTTCTGAAATAGTTTTGAATAATATGTGTTCTTGCCAGTTAAAAGAATGAGCATGAAATCTGATTTATTCTCCCCGTAATTCCCCAGTTCCTTGGTCACCTATGGCCACCTACGAAAATACATAACTAGATACCCCACAATTAACCTTCCACTCTGTTGCAGCTATTATACTGCTAGAAGAGGTAAGTGGATAAGAAAAATTAGAATGTATAGCTAATGCACTGCAGAACTAGTTTTCCTGGAGAGAAGCATGATGGATTTCTGTGGTAATGCATTTGCTGAAAAAAAAAGCTAAAGGCAGGCCTAGTTCTTTCCTCAGCTAAAAAGAAACTAATTTCTAATCTTGTAAGACAAATATGAGAGAAATAATTGAGACACTTAGAGCCTGTACTGTTACTTCTCAGCAACACCACAAAAATATCTATTTTAATGTACTTTGTTTGCTGAATTTTGAAGCTTCAGAATATATGCTTATTTATTAATTTCAAATCCATTTCTTAAAGGCTTTTACATACCATAACCTAAAGAGAGAGAAGGAAACAGTTGTTAGGAAACCCTCTCAGCAATGATAGTCTTGAAACTCTTCTTCTCATCTTCCTCTGCATCAGTTTTCAGTTGTATCTGTAGTGTTAAATATGTGACCATTCCAATCTCCATGGAAATTTTTAGAAGAAGAAGATATTTTGTCTACAATAAAATATACAATCAATTTAGGAGAGGCAAAGGCAAACACAATGGGAAGGTGATGATGCTGAGCTTGTTGCACCCCAGGATACTGTTGGTCATTTTGGCTGCCAGGACATAGTGTCATTGATATTTATACCTAAATCTTTGCTCTCAGTTTTGAGCTTAAAATGAACTCCACCAATATAAACTTAACATCTTACTTTAGTAACTTGGAAAGAGACTGACAAAAAATACAATTTTCAGAGATATTTTGTTTTCTGTGAAAATGTGACTGTAATAGCACAGGTGAATTCGGTAAACTTGAGTCACATAATAAAACTCTGTGTGCTATGTAGTGTCACCTAAAGTTCAGCCAACCTGTCTCAGACAGAAGCCATCAAGTAAGCAGAGAAAAGTACAAATGATCCCCAAAGGGAAGTGACTGTGCTGAATGAGAGTTGAGAGATATTTCACATATATTAATGGCAAAATGTCTGTTTCACAAAGTAAATTACACACCAGCACTAGAATGATTGACTGCCTTGGGAAAGTACAGAAAAGTATATGACAGAAAGGGGGAATTACTATTTAGAACTTGCATCAGAATTAATGCAGGAGAGATAATTCAGAGTAAGAAACAAAGGAATAGATTGGCCCAAATTTCATATGCTGATACTTTAAAAGAATTGAGATAAACGCTGATTTCAAAATGGCAGAGTCTTTCTAGTGTAATTTTATTTAGGTTAGGCATCCTTAAAAAAACTTGAGAAAAGCAACTAAAAACTTAAAATACCGCCTAAATTAAAAATAACACTACACGCTGCAAGGCAACTGCTGAGTAAGATTTACCAAATCAGGTAGTTCTCTACAAGAACCAGTAAGTGGAGATGATTCCACAAATGCTCTGAAAAATAGAAAAGTCTTTTGAGAATGACACTGCTTCAAAGCCTAATTTCATTTTGTGTGCTCAAGATATCTCCTTTTTTTTCTGTTTGGTATTAATGAGCCAGACTGCCAAAATAAACAGCTGTCTTAACATCACCAAACTAAGTACATGGAGCTGCTTCTGCAATCCAGAATGGATTAGAAATAAAATTTAAAATGTAAATAATCAAAGTATTGAGCATTACAGAAGATGATGAAATTAATATGTACAAGCTTAGCATCATATAGAATTTGGGGTTATTGATTAAGTAGAATAAGTTTAGATGCCTTATGATGGGTAACTTATGTCCAACCTGACCAAACTCTGAGAGTACAGAGAATTCAGAACTAATGAAGAGTGAGAGCATAAAGCAATGCAGGAAAGAGGCTGCATGAGTTCTCTTGAGGTGCTGAAATCCAATAAATGCTATAGAGGTTACTCTAAAAAAAAGATGAGAGAGAAAAAAGAAGCAGGTAATTTTCTGTGGAATTCCCGCTATGTTATGGTAGCTAAAATTTTTTGCCATTATCATTAAAATGCCAAAGATGTTGCACTAACATGGCAATACAGGATCCCTGGGCTTTGCTTGGCTTGAGTTGTTTTCGGCTTCTCTGAGCAACAGGTTGGTGGCCAAGTGGCCACTGACTCACCAGCTTCTGCTGAAGCTCTGTGAACGAAAATCATGGTCAAGTCTGACCAGCAAATGGGATCCTGGCACAACAAGCAATTGCCCTTGTGGTCACCTGTGGCTGGGGAGGCACAGTGAAACTTCGAGACTTGAGGTGGACACCAAAAAGAAGGAAACAAATCGAGACAGAAAATCATAAGCAATCCCAAGAAGACCCAGAACTGAGGGGGAGGAAACCTGTGCTATAAAGAACATGAGCCTCCCAGTAAATACCTCTCAAGTTGTCACAACTTAATGCAGACAGACACACACCCCCTTCTTCTTGAGAAAAACTGAATCTGTCATCTGTGAGATACAGAAGTACATTGAGAAGGTGAGGATAAAATCAGAGAAAAGGTGAGATGCTGAAAAAAGGATGAGAGTGTGGCTGGGCTTTCATTTTATTATTAATAACTGTTATTAATGGATCTTTTCTGCATTAATCAAACAAAGCATTAAACTGCTCCACTAGACTAACAAAAAATTCTTAGCCTCATGTATAATGTGTGTTCTTTTGCCCAGTTTAACTGTAAGGTTTTTTCCAATGTCTGAAAGCTCCAGAAGGTCAACAAGTGGAATGAGTTTGACAGAGAGGTGTTGTAGAGTGTTATGAGCAGCACAAGCATGCCAAGAAGGATCAGACTGGCTGATGGTGGCTCAGGACAAGGGAGAGTTTCACAACTGAAAAGTTCTACTAAAAAAGACAGAAGTCCCTATGTTGTCCAAAATACTTAAAAGTTAAACATTCCTTTCAGGGGGTTTAGTAATATTCAAAGAAAAAAGAAACACCAACATCAGAAACAAAAAGCTTCTAAATGGTTGTTGTGACCATGACATTTATGTTGCTTGAAGAAGCAAGGAAGAAGGTAAGAAAGAAGCGTCAGAAGAGACAGTTTGATAAAAAGTGCTATAAAGAAGTATTAAATATCATATAAAGCACATAAGTAGCAGATGAGCAGAAATAAATAGGGGAAAACTTAAACTAAACTTTAGGATGGACTATTTTTGAAGTATTATAAATTAATATTTGCAGAAATAAGAATCTAATTATTTTTCCTACCACATTCTGCCATATCCAGCTTTAATCTTCATTCTTTGATCTTGTAGTCAAGTCAATATTTTTGTCAATATGCTGCTTCTTCTTCTTGATGTCTAAGATAGCTAACTAAAACTCCAGTGATGAGAAATCAAATTAAAACCAGCAGCTCTATTCTTAAACACTTTACAGTCCTTCAGAAGAGATTGCTTGTTAAAATAGCTAAACCCCTTATAAAACTACCAGCCATTTGTGCAATGTCAGCAATCAGTTTTTACTGGATTTGTTTTTTCTCAGCTTCCATTTCATTTCATTATGAATAAACTTTGGTGATTTTTTGTGATTTTAATTAGATAGATGCCTATGGATTTTGGAGCCGGGTCTTTAAATTTCACTTCTCAGATGTTTGGGTTTTGCACTACAAAAGAAAATTAGTTAACAGTGAAAATAATCTTCAAAGGATTTAGTTTTTCCTGCCTGTTTCTACTTTTTTTTTTTTTTCTTAATGTGTAATTGAATGGAGAACAGCTAATTAATTCATTGTATAGATAAGAATGAGATAGGGACTGTTGAAATTCAGAAGCCAGTTTTCCATTTTTCAGAATCTCAGCATTTTAAAAATTGGACTGTCTGCTGTGCTTTACTGTCTGTTAGACAAAAACAGTGTATGACAAAACTCCAAAACTAGTGACTAAATCTTCTATTTCTTCCAGGATCATGCACAGCTCTAAACATATGCTAGTCTCCAACCAGGGAAGTTTGGCTGAGAGTAACTTTTTCTACCAAAAACTCTGTAATTTATTTTTTCAGCATGATTTCTCTGGTCTTTCCCCATCATATGATCTCCATATTGAAAGAATTTTAAAAAACCAAATTAATTATGGTAAACTGATACTATCCCTAGCCATAACAAATCTTCTATTTTCTAGTCAAGTAATTTATAACGATGTTCATCTAATTTGTTTAAAATGTTTCATAATCCTATTTTAATGCATATTATCTTGAATATTAGTGTCTTTAAATATCATCCATCATAGATCTATTAATGTTTGCTGTTTGCTCTCTCCTTCTGAAGGTTTAATTTTTGCTCCCAGTTTTAATTTATTTATTTATAATACAGTTTTCTAGCTTTAGAACTGCTCCCAAAATATCCTTCAGCTTTTTTTTTCCCAGAAAAAGAGAATTCATAAAATTTTAGAATCATAGAATGGCCTGGGACATTAAAGATCATCTATCTCCAACCCCCTGCCATGGACAGGGACACTTTTCACTAGAGCAGGTTGCTCGAAGCTCCATGCAAGCTGGCCTTGAGCACTGCCAGGGATGGGGCATCCACAGCTTCTCTGGGCAACCTGTTCAAGTGTCTCACCACCCTGGCAATATTTTTTTTTTCCTAATATCCAGTCTAAGCCTACATCTTCAGTTTGAAGCGACTTCCCCTTGTCCTGCCACCCCCCCCCCCCCCACCCTTTTTAACATGCCTGAGTAAAAAGTTACTCTGCATTTCTCCTGTGGTCTCCCTGCAGGTGCTGGAAATCTGCAATTAGGTCACCTCAAAGCCGTCTCTTTTCCAGGCTAAGCAAAACCAATTCTCTCAACCTTTCCTCATAGGAGAGATGCTCTATCCCTCTAATCAACTTGTCCAAAGGTAGCCTCCTTTGGACTCACTACAACAGGTCCATGTCCCTCCTATGCTGGGACCCCAGGGCTGGATGCAGCACTGCAGGTGGGGTCTCACCAGAGCAGAGGGGCAGAATCCCCTCCCTGGCCCTGCTGCCCACGGTGCTCTGGCTGCACCCAGGACACATTTGGCTCTCTGGGCTGTGAGTGCCCATGGCTGGGTCATGGCCAGCCTCTCATCCAGCAGCACCCCCAGATTCTTTTTTTTATTTTTCAGAAATGAAGACTACTACTACAAAATGGAGTGCTTATATTTATTTTCATTTTATATATTTTTATTTTAATCTGAATAAAGGAAAGAGGCTATTCACTTGTTAACCTTGCACAATGTGACCGCCTTAATAAAGTTGGAAAAATTAATTTTAAAATATTTTTATGTTTCTTTCAGTTTGAGATCATGCAACATTGACTTTAGTGGATCATCACAGACTAGCAAAACCCGCCTGTGAATAGTATGATCCACTGTAGATTCAGATTTCCAAAGCATAAATCTGTTATACGGATTCTTATTAGATATAAAGGAATAAAAACTTAAACCTTACCCATTGAATAGGCAGTGTAACATAAAATTGAAAAAAAAAATTACTTCTACACTTTTGTAATTTCTTCTAAGGAAAACAATGTCTTGATGTATGCAAAGCCTTTTCATAGAGAGTACCATTCATTTTACAACTTTGTGGTTTTAGTACCATGAAATTTTACTGAATTAGGAAATATACTATTTTTATGGGTTTTTTCACCAGGGAGAACAGATTAAACTACCCATGCATACAATCAATCTGTTAAGGAAAAGAAGAGATTACTGTAACCTAGAGATTTCCCCATGTCTGCTAGTAAACTGATAAAAGTGCAGGGAACAGCTTATTCTGCATGTTCCAGACCATGCTCCCTATTAAATTCATATTGAAGTCTGCTTAAATTAAATGTGACTAAATAAATATCCTTTTCTCTCTGTGAAGTTTTCAGATCTCTCACAAACAAGCTAGCTCACTGGAGATATGATGAAATACAAACCATCAGGAAGGCAGCCAGCTACATGATAGGAATAGATCCAGAAAAACTCCAGCTGTTTATGCAAATGGTGATAGTGAGTGGCTGGCACTTTATCAAGGACCAGAGGATCAGTGGCATATTGGTGTACTCTTTTGATGTCTAATGGATGTTTACTGCATCAAACAGGAAAAATAAACAAAAATTCCCAGCAAAGTTTAAAAGATTTGCTAACTGAGACATTCAACAGTGCATCATCTAGTTGTAATCAATTAAATTTGCCCAGAGGTTATAGTTCTCTATTACAGTTCTGTACCTCTTCAGGCTCAAAGTATTTTCTTTTTCTCAAAGCAATTTCTGAAATGCAGCCACTTATCAGGTGTATGCTGCCAACAGATCACCCAGTTTGTTCTGATTTTTTTCTTCAGTTTGGCATCTGAATATTTTTCTGTGTATCTATGTAACGATTTTTATTTTTTACTTCTGAAAAGAATGAATTCTTCTATTTAATTAACAGAAAATTAATGTAACTTATTTTTGTAATATTAGCTTAGTTGTAAGAGTAGATCTAAAAACATGTACATGAAACAATGAGTATCTGGATCTAAAATGTTTCTAGCTCAAAAAGTATCTCATAAAGCACTCAATCATTGTCTAAGCATTTAATGTTCTCTCAAACACAAGCAAACCAAGACAGTAACACCTGTAGAATGAAAATTTGAGGGTTTTTCTAGGTGTCTCAGCTGTGCCTTGTCACACATATTCCCCAGCAGCAAACAAAACTGACTGACTCAAATAAGAATCTACAAAGGCTGCTGCTTTCATTTAAAGTTGTAGTAGGAAATGAGAAGTGTTTGGGCAAATAACATTCCCTTACTGTAGAGATAAAGATGTATGAGGAATTTTATTTGCTGTAGAAATGAGGATCTTATTTTCCTTCCAAATGTCTTCTCCCTGTTCATGCCCGTGATGTATACTAAGATAGACATTCAGATCCCTTACTCAGCATGAAATTTCATCACAGCCTTTTGGGAACATGCTTTCACTAAATTTACTTATCTACATTGGATACCTAAACACTAATGAATCTGAAAAGGCTTCAGTATATTTAAAAATCAGGACACTAAAATATTATCTAGATTTCCAAGTAAAGTGATAAAATAGAATTAAAAAACAGGATTGAAACTGCACACCAGGTGTTGCTTGTTCATCTGATATAACTAGACCTCAGTTCCTCACCAAGAGCAACATCCAGTACAATAAAGCATTCTTTTCATCTGGTAGAAAAACAAGAAAGAAAACAGAAGCACTTCTTTTCATGTCAGTTTAAGACATTCTTGAGTGGCCTTGTACATGATCAAAATCAAGCTTGTAATGTGTTTTTCATCTTCCAAAACAACCTGACAGCATTTGCTTTTAAAGTTCCATTTTCCAAGAGAAAAATATGTTGTAAATAAAGGTCTCATGTTTCCTTCTGAGTTGTTTGGATTTTCTTTAGTGTTGTTTTATTTGTTGCTCTTGTTTATTTTTTTCAAACTGTTTGTTTCATTCACTTTATAGTGGTTTCCTGGCACATTATATGGGCCTGGAAATGACCAAGAGATATGGAAAATGTCATTGGTTGCTAGCTAGTGTTCTTAGTTGCATCACTTAGAGGTCTTACAAGTTACTGTGGAGGCTTCTGGCTTTCTCATGATGTCCATGTCTTATAGACTTGCAGGTTGGAATTAACTAGGTGGTCATGGAAAGAAAAAAGTTTGGGTGTCTATTAACAGAGGACAGCTGACAGGTCTCATGTACGTTCATTCATGATTTGAACGCTATCATGTGGCACACTGCTGACTTCACTTCTCAGAGGGAAAGCACTTTTGCCTGCACTGTACTTAGCACCATGGCCCTGGATTATTGACTGGCAAATACATAAATATTAAAGGCTATAAATATATAAATAAATATAAATATAAATATGAAGAAATAAAAATAAGTAATTTCCTTGTGACACTCCTGTAACATCCACAAGAAAGTTATTATTTGCTATAATAACTATAATAATATTCTCAGGAAGGGTAAAATACTTTGAAAGCAAAAATAAAAAAAAATTCACACTACTAAAAGATTTCTCCCTTTTATCTCGACTTCCTGCTATATGATCACCATATGGGGGAAAAATTTGCAGTGTGCAACTTTTATTCATATAACACTTTAAGCAGCATAAAATTTTGTAAAAATATATATAGAAGAGTTCTAAGTTCTTCATGACTCTCCCTCAAGAAAAAAACATTTTTTACAGTCTTAGTAAATTACCTTTGCTCTTTTAAGACCTCCAGGAAGACATTGGCTTATCTCTCCGAGTTTTTGATTTCATGGCTGACTAGTTATGAATTTAAGTTTAATAAGTAAAAAAAAAAAAAAAAAAAGAATCTCAACGTTTTCAACTCCAAATCCCTCTCTGGTCCCTCATGCTCTGATTAATGTGTAAAGCTGTAATATCTCAAACCTGTAATCAGGCCATCCCCTTCTGCTCAGATTTTTTATTTATGATTAACATCCAGGCTATACTATTTTCATGATATCCTTACAATACAGCCTTTCCTATCTGTTCTCTGGTAAAATCTATGACCTAAGCTTTTATTCTCTTGGATCGCCACATCAATTAACACATGCAATTTTCCTATTCCTAAAAGAGAGCAGTTAATGTACAACTATTAAATAATCAGATTAATACATTTTCTAAAATGTTTTGTTCACTTGTTTGTTTTAAATAACTGTCATGTTTGGCCTTTAAAAAGCTGACACTGTTAGTGAAGGGTTTGAGTTCCTCAAACAATGCAAATTCTTACTGTGTTAAAAACCTGACTGAAAAATAATATGCTTCATGTGTAAGTGCTACTTACACTGTGGATAAGGGTAGTAAGGACGAATACTCATGTTAGGGACATCTTTAGTTGTCACCTAATTTGAAGGTTGAAAAGAAGTGCATAGAAATAGCTCAGAAAAGCACTAATTATTCACATACAAAACTTAACTCTGAGATTACTTGATTAAGGAGCCCACATGCCAGTTTTGCTAGTATATTGTGTAAGATTGGTAAACAAATCAGTGTTTTGAAAGAAAACAATAAAGATTACCAATAAATATAAAGATACAATTCTCCCTACACTCTATTTTTACTAGCTCATTACAAAGAATACCAGTGAAACAGTAATGTTAATAGAAGGACATTTTTGCCTAAAGTTAATGGAGATATAACCATAGATTTACAATTCACCCACCCATGACTATGAGTAAAATATTTTGTGTGGTTTAGAATAACTTATCTTTAAAATTACTATTTCTATTGAGGAAAAAAGGAGCTGGAATAATTTGTTCTTATTTACAGACCTTCCTGCTCTTTCAGTGTACCGACTTCATTTGAAGCTTATTGACCCAAAGGAACCCTAGCTCACTGCTTAGAATTTTGAACCAAGTTGATTACAAATTCATAGTAACTATTTACAATTTTGGTTTTTGGTTGGTTTGGATATTCTGTGAGTCTGTGATTCCATGAAACCAAGATTTAAAAAAAAAATAAATTATAAAGACATGAGTATTGTTTGAGGGTGAGAAAAGGACAGGACTTACTTTGTTTAGCTTCAATTCATAGTCCTTTTCTATTTTTTATACTTGTTCAGAGAAATCCAGAAATTTAACTTTGAACAAGATTGATACTATATATTAAGGATTTTAGACCACTTCAATGTCTGACACAGTTTCAACTGCAATTTTGCAAAGACCAAGTGCGAAGTGAGTGCCTTACATTAATTTCCTCAGATATTTGGGACATTTCCGTCTTATTATTCCAGTCTTGAAAACTTGTAATTACAAGAAGTTCAAATTACATTTTCAAAAGTTAAAACTTTGTTGCAGGTAGAATATTTTGACATTAGAAACTGAAATCCATTACTGGATCAGAGAAATATTTAAAGGTTAACCATGGCTAGGAATTTCAAATGATTATTAGGTTAAGCCTGTTGCACTTCTGCCACACCACCGAATGACAGAGTCCTATTTAGTACTTGTGCTGAAGCAACAGAATGGCTTGACCTTTCAACAGGTAAGATATCGACCTGTGCCAGGGCTCCACACAAGCCTTGTGAACTACCGAAATTGTGTTTAAGTCTTTGACCAAGAATTCTATCCCTGTTCTATGAGGTACATTTGATTCTTACTGAACATATAGTAAATGTTTCTTTAGTTCTCTGGAACAAAGGGAAGGATTCAACAAAGAAAACTTTCTTCATGTAAATCACTGTTCCTAACATTATTCTCTTTGTTTGTGCAATTTCTGTAAAACGGGGTGTTTCTTCTGTGGGTATAAGTGCGATAGCAATCAATGTAAATGGTATTTGTTTCTCTCCCTCTCTGTCTTAATATTTTTAAACTAATTAAAGGTGGTTTTAGACCATTTTTTAATGGACAATCTCTATTTTTATAGTGCTTATGTAGCTCAAAGCTGAAGAAGGAAAATGACACTGTTTTCCTCCTCTTAGAAACAATTATATTCTCTGACAGTGAAATTTATGCACTACTCTATGCAGTTCTGTAATAAGAGTATGTATGTGTGCCTTTCTCAGTTTGAAACAGTGCTCATTCATATGCTCATGAAGTCGCTATGTAAACATGAAATACCCAACAGACTCATTGTTTAGAAACCCAAGTTAAGAAAAGGGACTCACATGCTGTTTTGTTTCACTCTATTCTAGAGAGTAACTTCCACACTTATCATCAGGATGGGGCATCAAACTCTCTCTTAACAGTTCAGGACAAAACTGGGGTTTGATACACACTAATGTCTGAGAAAAGAGAGATACAGACATTCAGTGGGAAAAATCCCTCTTTGCCTCTCCTCCCATTCTTCCGCTGTGAAGCAGTGAGCACTTCCCTTTCCATATAGCTCACTTTCTTATAGATGCACACAATGAAACATGGACTGCTCCTTCTCATTATTTCTTTTACTCACAGGAACTTTGACAGGGTGGAGAAACAGACATACATCTCACAGAGTTCAATGAAAGGAAATGCAGAATCCTGCATCTAGGATGAGACAAACCCTTCCAAAAGTACAACTTGTGTACAGGAAGCAGACTTTAGAGAAACACCTACAGATCTGGCTTGATAGCAAGCTGAAGATGAGTCAACAGTGTGCTCTTGCAGCAGAGAAATCCAACCAAGAGTGTAGTCAACCAGTCCAGGAAAAAGGATGTTTCCTCTCTATCCAGCACTTGTGACAACACAGCTGTAGCACTGTGTCCAACTGTGAGGTCTCCTGTAAAAGAAGGATATTAATATGCAGGAAAGAATCAAAAGGATTGACACCAAGATGGTCAAGGACTGTAGCAGTGTGTGCATTGGAAGACAATGAGGGAACTGATGAGTTCAACAAGGAGAATAAAAGTCATTATTGCTGAGTACAAATACTTGACAGGAATACAGTGGAGACAGTCAGACTCTTCCCAGAGCAACAGACTCTTCTACAGCAACAGGCCAGGAATCAAGGAACATCGTTTGGTATACACAAAGGATTTTTCTTGTAGCATAAATATGTTCAAATACTGTAAAATATTGCTATGAGAAGCTGTGGAAAATCTGTCTTTGGAGGTGTTCAGGACTTGATCAAACAGGACTGAGTAATCTGATCTGCCTAAACCTGTCTGAGATAGAGATTGGACTAGATGACCTCCAATCATCACATCAAAACAAAATTATTCTATGATACTGTATCATTCACTCCTATCAGGAATCAGCTCACTAAAGGCAATGCAGATAATACACTTTGAAACCTACAAAATAGAAAATAAAAGCATGCAAGAACAGACTCAGTATTTCCATGGCCACACCATTTAGAAAGCAAGAAAAACCCAAAACCACATCACTCCCCCAACACCACCCCCCCACCCCCAAAATAAACAAAAAAACCCAAACAAACAAACCAAAAACCAACACAAAAAAACAACCAACCAAAAAAACCCTCCACAAAACAAAAACAAAAACAAAAACAAAACAAAAACCCACAAAAACAAAACAAAAAAACCAACAACAACAAAACCACAACCAAACAAACAAACCCACAAAAAAATCCACTACGTAAAAACCCTTCTGAAACATTATTTTTATGCCCCAGTACTTCTGATTGAAGGAAAGTATAGGTTTAAGATCAAAGTCTGTAACGGTGAGGTATTTTCCAAACAAATCAAAACATGACTGCATTCCTACTAAATTTAAAATTCCAATTTCACATGACTAATACCTAGATTTTTTTGTTTGTTTGTTTGCTTGAAGATGTTGGTTGGCTGCTTTTCTTGAGGGGAGAGGCAATTTTGGCTTCTTTTTTTAGCTGGGATTTTAAAATCTTTTTCTTTCTGAGGGTTGTTGCTATTTTAACCCATCTATTTTTCTACAAAGTTACAACCCATTTCCATATAGGCACTTACGGTTTTTGTTTATTTGTATATATCTGAATTGCTTTTTTAAGGGATTATTTTCAAGAAAAATGTCAGTTGGCAAGTGTGTGCAACTCTTAGAGGACAGGCATGTTTTATTGCAGTCACACATCTTTAGAAATATGTTTTCATAAGCAAGTGTGGTAGGAAGGCTATTTGGTTTACCAAGTATGCATCAGGACAGAGTGCATGCCAGGAATAAACATACTGTAGTACAGAAGGAAAGAAGGGAGTTAACTGCTTCAGTGATACCCACAGCAGCAGGCTATAACAACAATAGCAGTGTCAGCAGCAAAATATCTTTTATTTTCTCTCCACTGTTTATAAATGAGACTGAGCATATGGATACGTAATTAGGGTTATTTCATTAGCTCATACTAGAGCTCTCCAAACAATCATAAAAAGGATTCTCCATGCATAATGGTTTATACAGGCTTCTTAAAACACCTGCTAATACATTAAAGATCACATATTCATCTTGATGTAAAAATCTTATCCATGCAGATTTTGCTGAGACTTCTTTTTTTATGATCAGAGTGACTTTCATAATTTAATGTACAGCTGCATTATTTAATGTCTATTCCTATTCTGTTGTTTTCTCCTGTTCCTACCTCAATTTCTGAATAATTTATTAATCCCTTTTTAGCTATTGACCTAATTGGGGTGATTCCCTTCCACTAAGGGTGTTTTAAAAAGCCAATTTTCTTTTAGTTTACATATCAAACAAGCTTGCCCAATTTTTTCCTTTTCTACCCAGCTTCCAGGTCATGTCCTGTCTCCTAAGCAGACCTTTTAAACTTTCCTCCTTATCTTTTCAGTCTGTGTCCCAGGTGCCCAGTTGAACAAGTTCCAACCTGTCTCCTCTCATTTTACAGTCATTATCGTTCTGAAAAATAGTATTTCTTCTCCCACTTTTTGATATTTTTCAGCTCTATTGTTTTCCCAGCTATCCTGACAGATTGTGAAGCCTAGGTACTTCCAAGACTAAGGTGACAAAGGAACTAAAATAAAAGTTTTATTTGTCTTTGTGTGCAAGGACCACTTTGACTTCCATAAAGGTACTCAACTTTTACTACATGTTGCCTTGAATTTCTAAACATTAGAAACTTAGCTGTATGTAACTAGAGACAATCATGTTTTAAAATCAAATCTTTGCAGAGGGTGAAACAGGACCTCATTAAGATGGTATTATAATAACTGAAAAACACACCGCCAGCTTGCTTTCTGAGAGGTTTTCTTTAGTCTGTAAAAAACTTTTTAATAGTTTATATCTTGCTACTGAAATCTGGAGTGGAATACTAATTATCAAAGATTATGAGAAACCTTGTGTGGAATTATTTTCTTTTAATAATTTCAACATACTCAACACTGTACAGGAAAAGCTGTGTGGTCTATGTGCCATGCTATCTGTCTCAGGAACGTAGTGATAGAATTTCTATGGGAGATAATAATGCAATTTTGTAAGTGCAGTAGTTAGCAAGGGAAATTAAAAATGTGAATTTTATTTGAAGAACCCATATTTCTAAATTGTAGACATTTGGCAATCATACAAAATGCATTAATATATGGATTAACTGAAAAGACTGAATTAGCAAAGAGATAGCATTAATACCACAAAATAGGGATGAAGAAGGAAATATAGTTGAGAGAAAGATAGAAAGCATGAGAAGATAGTATTGTTTTAATTGAAGTTTGTTGTAAGAAAACAGATAAAACATATGGTTGCAACTAACCACAGACTTCCAGGTGTCCAACTCCTAGTTGAGGTGTGGTCTAAATATTCTGACTGAGGCTGCAATTAACCGTTTTCACAGGCTTCTAATTTCAGAGACAGGGCCATGATTACAAATTACCGAAGCCAAGAAGCCTCAAGGCTCTGGAATCTCTTGGATTCTCTGGAAATCTAAAAATCTTTTTGTCTAGATCAGAAATTTGAACAACCCATTTTCTGAAAAATGCGTTTACTTGAATATCTGGCATTTTCAATTAAATATTGTTTTATCAAAAAAATTAAGCTGTTTTAATAACAATATTTCTTCCTTGAATGTTTCCTTCAAAATAAAATCAACACTATAAAGTAAAAACCAGTATGAATTCCATTTAGCTTAATAGTGTCACCAAATTAAAAAACACAACAAGAACTTGAATTTTCTCTATTAATTTCAGTTTGACAAAGCCTAACATGCAACATGCCTAACCTTATGCATTTATGACCCATTATTGATTTCCTCATATGATTTCAATAATTTTGAAGAGGCAGAAATTGTTGTGGTTTTTTTGTAACATTACTTTCTATTGTGATTCAGCTATAAATTTGCTCTAAAGAGTCCAATACCTCCTATAATTTTTTTATCTTTTTTACAATTTTTTTACTTCCTTATACCATAGGGAATGAGCAAGTCATTCCAATGTCCTCTGGAAATTCATAATACAGCAGGGCAGGCTCAGAGGTGGCAGAAAGAAACTGAGATTACCTATTCTTTCAGATGTATCCATGTTACCAACTTAGAGCATTCAATTTTGGATGCATCTACATGATACATTTTCCAAAGTGGAAAAGCTGTCTGAAAACAATTGTGCTTCTTCTGCACGCTTTGGCTTCACACATTGTTTATCTGTTGTGCCAACACATTCTTGTATGGTTAACTATGTGAACTAGGTCACTGAAATTATTTATGTAGAGAAAAAAGACATATTATTTCAGATTAATTTCTACTTTTCAGTCTCTCCAGTAACTGATATTTTTAAACAGTTTCACAAACAGTTATCACTGTACAGCTACATGGGAAGAAATACAAAATGCAATTCAGAAGCAGAACATGGTCTGAAATATTTTAAGCTGTCTCTGTCAAAAAAACCCCAAACTTATAATGTTACACTTCAACATACTTCGATGACTGGGGGGAAAACTGTTATGGAATTACAGAAAAGGAAGAGGGAATGAGACTGTTCCAGATAAAATGGCAATGCCAATAAAAATAAAATTCTTACTTCAGGTTATAAATAATGTGACCTCACTATATACAGTATAAGCCAAAAATAATTACTATAGGAGAGAAGGGTGAGAACTTCCAAGGAAATCTTCTGGATATTTTACCATTCCAGCTATGTGTGATATCTTTTTTTTTTATTGTCTTTGAAAGAATGTTATATTAAAGTACATGATTCATACAGTTTTACAGATCAGCTGATTAGAAGATTTTATTAAATTAAAGTATTTTGATTTTGTGAAAGCACCAACTTTGCCTAGTGTCGTCTCATGAGGAAATAATACACAAACAAAGAGGAAGCAATTCTGAAATGTATTTGAAGCCAAACTCAAGAAATATTGAAGCGTAAAGAAAAAGCTCAGTGTTTGCTTTAAACTTCCTTCAAAAAAATACATGTCTTGTCTTTTTGTCTCTTTTTAAGTTTTAAAAATAATCTTAACATCTCTATTTTTCTAGAGACAGAAATGTCTCCTTAGAACAATTTTAGTTCTGAAGAATATAAAGTACCTAGTTTTATACACTATTTTGTGAGGATTGTATTTTTACCTCTTTGTATCAATTATTAGGAGTACAAATTAAAAACTATATCCTAGAAAATCTCCCTTATAGAAAACTGTGTAAGTGTAGATTCTCAGTGTTTTAAATTAATTCCAAGAAATTTGCAGGGCAACACAGATATGCATGGGGACTCGCTTTAGTTTTTCCCATTTTAAAACTAGTAAAATGTTTGTTTCATCTCCATAGTGATGTAAAAGATGTGATAATGAAAAACTTCTGCCACAGGAAATAAGCTGGCTTTGGCCTAGTTTATTCAAGATAATCAGTCACTGACTCAGAATAATCTGTGATTCTGTAAAAGTGATAGCAGAAGCTTCCTGTTTTCCCATCTCAAGGGATTATATTAACACATTTTATTTTTTCTTATGCTTGAAAAATAGTGAAAACATGTTCATAAATAAATGGATTCTCTCCAAACCCCATGATTCATATAACTAATATACTTCTTGTTGTGGTTTTACTGTCTCAGTCTTTTCTAAATATAATACGTTGTAACCAATAGAGTAAGTAGGAATATCAGAAGATTGGTCTCTTAATTAACTGCTCAATTAATGAAAACAGAACTTACAACTGTCACTAAAATAGGGAAGATACTTGGAGTCAGGTAAAATCTTGAATTTTTCCAGTTCCTGCTCTCTACGCAGTTTTTATTCAGACATTTCCAAGCAGACTGCTAGTCTGTAAAATATGATAATTTATTTCACCACTCAGGATTACATATATAGAGCATATATTCTGGACAATGTGAAGGTTTTGCTTTAATAGCTATTTTTGTTAGTGAGCCATTTCCTTTTCCTAGATAAGGGATTACGTCTAGAAAGATTCACCAGATGACATGTCAGAGTCTCACAAGAATTAGCTGGAGAACATCTCTGTCTCCAGGGTTGCAGACGTTTAATCATTTCTTCACTATTCTGGGCAGCTGCACACTGACCTCATACCCATCACCTGCTTCTGGGCTGTCAGCTGCAATACTTGCTAATAGAAGGGCTACTTTGCATGCTGCTTTACCAAGAAAAAAATGCCACTAACTGTGACAACAATCCTAATTAGTTGTTGAAATACCATTGTGAAGATCTGTCACCAGTGATTACTCATCTCTTTAATGGTTCCTCCAAACAGAAGCTCTGTTTCAGCTATTTAGAAAATGGCCAATATCATTATCATTCCCTGAGGGGCTTATCTAAGCACTCTGAAGGATTACTGTCCAATTTTACTTTTAAGCAATGCTGCAAAACTCATAAAAATAGACACTTTTCAGGGGAAAAATAAAACATCTTCACAGCAAGAATTTCAGCTGCAGGAGGTTGGGCACAGTTACATACCTCTAGGCAAACTATAACAGCAATTATAAGGAAAGCATACTCTGAAGGATAGAGAGGGAACAAGATTTTAAAAGAATGAGATCACTAGGGGATAAGAAGTAAGAAAAGTATTAGATTCAAAACTAGAAACCACACATTTGATTTCCAAAATGCCCTATTAGTATCACAACTTCGAATTATACCACAAGGCAGATTTGGCCTGACTCAGTGTAGGTCAGTAGGGTAAAATTCTGTTGTCAGAGACAAACCACAGACTGTTTTTTCTGTTAATAAATAATTGCTCACAAATGGATCATTAAAAATTTAGAATATATTATGATAAAATATTAGATATTAGAAAGATATTACCATACCAAGTATTTTCCCAAATCTATTTATTTTGGCAGACTTTCCACTCTGGTTCTATTCCGTACTCCTCTTGATCCCTCTTTGTAATTCCCAAATTCTTACAATGCTTCCAGTTCCTGCCTTTACCAGTGTGATCTCTCATCTTCTTTCCACCTTGCCCATCTCTCTCACTCTCTCTCCTAGTCCATACTACCTGCCTGAAGTAACCTTCCTGTCAGCTTCCCCTCCTCCCTACCTCCATGGTGGTTCTCAGTCCACTTCCCTAATTTCTCTTTGTCTCTAGCACAGCCACCTTCCAGTTTCTCTGTCCCAAAACCTTGACCTTTTGGTCTCCATCCTCAACACTGTTCCTCAAGTTACCTCTTTAGCCAACCTCTAGTTCTTAGCCTTCCTAAAATCTCAACCAGAGCCTTCTTATGATCAGAGCACACAGGTATCAGTTAAGAGTTAACTGAGGACATGAGTTTTCTTTTGTGATTTAAATCTGACCTGTAACACTCTGGTGTTGGATTCACAGGGCAAGTACTCCTGCCTTGCCACCAGGATTCATTCCTGCAGTAGGGAATGAGCAGTGCTACCCAAGTTCTTCTGTTAGATAAACCCTCGATGTGAGATGTTTAAACTGAGGGTTTGACCGGATCTGGAAAAGCCCTGACAAAGATTGTTCCTTTTAAGGATTTCAAGCCCTTCCTTAAAGCAAGAAAATTACACAGATCTTCAACAACAACTTGTCCATGTTTAAATTAGAAAAATACAAAATAATGTTTTTTCCTGTTTTTAGAAAGAGCTTCACTATTCTCATTATAATGTTTGCCTGAATTTTCTGCAACTCTAAAGGAATATTTGGACATATACTAAGGGATTCTTCTCTGAGAAACAGTTAGAAAACCCGGAAAGGGGCTTCCTTTTATTCTCATGTCACTTCTTTTCTGAAAGCTAAAATATAGGAACATGCCTAGGAGTATGACTTATATTGTAATATAAATCTAAATCATGATAGCTGAGCCTTAAATAAACAAACAAACAAACCCAGTAAAATAAACTTCAGGTTAATACAAGATGCTTGCCTTCACTCACTTAAAGAGCTAGGAGATTTAAAGAAAAATTATCCAGCCAGTGATATCTGATACTAGCAAGAGCTCTCCAGTTACAAGAATGAAGGAAGAAAAATAGATATTGACATAGCAGAAAGTAGCAGCTGGGGAACTGCTGAGGACTGTCATCATGTAAGCCTACTGTCAAGAGAGATTGAAGTGTTCTTTTCCAACAATCTAGTATATCACTGGTATCAACCCCTGCAAGTTTATTATGTCTGGTAGTAGCTCACATTACACGAAAACATCCATTCCTGCAACAGTATCATTACATGACAAAAATTAAAATGTTCTTGGAGGGATATTCTGATATTTTTGGTTTGATGACTGTGGTTCAGTCACTTTTTATTCACTTCTTTTCTTTACAGAAGTATGCTTTAACAAGACTGTTCAGACTAACTCGGGGTTCTCCCACACAGTGACCTAGCAACACAGCACCTCCTACAGAACGTGCAGTAAATTCTGACATAAGATGTCCAAGGCATTCCTATGACCGAGTTTGATGAGAAAATATTTTTCTGCAAAATACTCTAACCCAAATAATTCAATACCATATCAGGTCAATGAAAGGCAAAGAAAAACACTGACAAACTTGAACAAAGCAACTCCTCATCTTCTACATCACAAGACTCCAGCCATAAAACTTGACCTGAAGTGCCATTTTATTTTGTATTGTCGAAGCCACAAAACTAGCAATACCACTTGCTAGTTAAAAGAAGCAAATAACCCCTATAATTTTTCAGAATTCTTGTTATCTATAATCTTTTTCATTGGCTGATACATGTAACATTTGATATTAATTTGTTTGTGATTCTTATACTACAAAAATGTGACTTTACACAGGGCACACAGAACATTTTAGCTAATGGCCTAAAATATCACTTTCTATAGTGTTTCCTCCTTCTCCATTAATTTCAGACAGTTCATGTATCTCTCTTGTGAAACATTATGCAGTATTAACTTATTCATTACAAAAATATTACAGTTTTTAAGGAAAACAGTCCAATATAAATAATGTATAGATGTACTTGTGAAATAACTTATAAACATATAACATATAAATTTTTGATTTATTTAAGTTCTTTTGGATAATTTCTTTTGAAACATCCCCAAAGGAATGGTGAAGGAAATAAAATTTGACTTTTGAAAAGAAGCTTGAAGGATAAGGTAGTATAAAACAAAATGAAACATCTACTCTTACACAGAGATCACATTCAGTAAGTAAAACCAGGAGAGACTCCTTAAGGGTGTAGATTACACGTAGGAGGTTTCAATCAGATTAGCACTGAGTGAAGCACTGAAGGATCGCAGCAGAGACATAAAGCCAAACAAGAACAGGCAGGTAGCAGATCCTTTTTTAATAGATGCCTGCCTCTTATTTCAAGATACCCAAATCACACAATTTGTAAATCTAGTTGGCAGGGCATGACAATTTTGAGACTCCTGAAGCAGAAGTCACTTAACCATCTGGCAGGCAGGAATGAATGCTGCAGAATAAAGCTTTCCCATTTCATTTCAGAAATGTTACATAAAACAAGTGAGCATGGACACTGTGGCATATAAAGTAAGGAGTATATTTAAAAAAAAAAAAAAGTCATATAATTTGGCAAGCGTATGAAGAAGAACAGCTCTCCCAATGACAGCTACAACAAAAGAATAATCCCGTAATGGCTCTTTGACAGTTTATTTTCAGTGCATATGCTTAGGCACTACACACTGTTTATTCTCTAAGCAGCTTACCAGATAGGAGGTAAGTAGGATGATGACTATAATTCAATATAAAATACATTTAAATAAAGTTGGAGGGTCTGACTTAAACCTTTAAAAGTCAAAATATATAAGATAAGTCTCCAGCAACATCCTTAGCTCAGCTGCTATCCTTATTTTCTAAATGTGGAACACTCTCTTATCACAGGCTGCCACACCACTGGACAATGTAGAACTGGTATGAGGGAAGAATTAGTTCCAGTAGCTCCTGAAGAACAAGATTCCACACCACAAGCAATTTGACACAGCTTGCAATGTGCCGTTTTCCACATACTTTTTTCACAATTGAAAAAAGTGTTTATACTTTTTTTTTTTTTTTACTATTTATTCCTTCATATCTATCTGATCCAACTTATTAAAACTTCGTGGATAAATACCTAAGTAAAATAGTATCACCTCTCATTTAGACAGATGAGAAACAGAAAAATTATGTAGTTTGTTCAATCTTACCCCAAAAACTCAGTGCCACAGTGCATTTTACCAGTCTCATGAATTCCAGGTAAACCCTTCCAATCACTTTAAGCTTTCGGTGTTATCAAAAATTGCTATTTAGTGGAATAGATATAGGAACCTGCCACTAGAGAATTTGAAGGAAAGGTGAAAAGAAAAAGATCCTCTTCAGAATTAAGTATTCCAGTTTATTATTCCATTTCCATTAAATTATAAGTTAACAAGGCATGAAACCATCAAGGAAAGGACAGCATCATATTTCAGTTACAGAAGCTGGAAAATGCTCCTTGACACCTTTGATGAATTATGAATCTTGTTTGTGTATCTGTCACTGCAAATATTAATTTAGGGATGAAATGTCTTAATCAGGCATTCAAGAACTGCATCCTAAGTCTGCCACAATAGGAAAAAGAAGAGGCAGGTTAATGCAATTAATTAATATATTTTTAATTGATTTTAACAGTGTAGCTAGCCAAGTGCCGGAATGCCTCCACATACAGACCTTAAAGATAGAAGGACAGGGGAAAGCTTAAAAGCAGAACACAAAATATAAGATGGGGGAAGACTGGGTTTTTTCAGGCATATGTATAATGTGTAAAATAAATTATTATTTCCAAGAACTTGGAGTACAAAAAAGAGCTTAAAAAAATCAATACCACATCTTCTGCCTGTCCATAGGTTGAACATTCCTGGAACATTCATTTAGAAAAGTAAGTGGAAGATTTGATAAATGCATGGAAGAATAATCCATCTTAAACACAAGAAACTACCTCAGGCTCAGGAAGCACAGGAACTGCATATTTTTATCACTAAAATGCACACCTATAAAATCTGCGTGCTTGCTCTACTTTTATATTGTGGGCTTCTTTCTGCATCTCTTGCTACACAGCATATTGGTCTTCGTATGCATTTGATTTCTAACATACTTCTTTTTACACTAACTACAGTTGTTAGAATAAAATAAGAAAAAACACAAAGAAAAATAATGACTTTCCACTCTGATCAATACACTCAGATCTCATCTAAAGACTCTAAGTTTAAGAAACCTATATGATTGAGAGGAAGAGGGGCGCTGTTTGTTTATGGTTGTTGTTTGTTTGGTTGGGGTTTTTTTAAGAGAACACCAAATATGACTTTTTTTAAACAACTTCCATTTTTTGCCTTGCTGCAAATTTTGTGGCAATATCTTGACCTAAAGATTGCTATAAGCTCACAATTCAGGATACCACATCACATCATGTGCAAGGCATCAGTATATGAGACCGAGACATGAATTGTTAGCAAAAGACAAAAGCTGCTACTCAGCATGAAAAAATTCTCTATAAAGAAAGACTAGAAAATACAGCACCACCAGTACCTCACTAATACCTTACTGTTCTTGTAAGGTCTGCTCAATCGTCCTACTACAGAGTGTATTACTCAAATGAGAAAATTAATAGCATCAAAATAGTCTTAAAGCCAACCAAGGTTCTTCCCATTCTGAACAATGTATTTGATCTGACAAACTAAAAGTCAAAATAAATTATATATAATTCTTCTACTTTACAGTATTACACAAAATCTTTAAAGGTTCTCAAATTAATTTCCAGTAGCTAAATTATATTAATCCCAAATGTTTTTTCCCTGTTACAGGATTGTTGTTCTAAGTGCAGACAGATTTTTTAATATATTTTTTGTCTTTCCAAGTTCTAGGACTGCATGAACTTGCTGTTGCTAGTGGGCATGGTAGCAGTCTAAGTGCTTGAAGTTCTGTTCTCTCTGCTGGAGGCAATTTAATTTGTAAATAGAGAACTTTGTTTTACATTTTATATCTCTAAACTCAGAGTAAGTTTCAATAGTTGGCTTTCCTCAAAAGATAACATGAGGAACTTTTCTGTGAAATGGTAAAGATTCTATGGGGAAAGTCCAATCAGACATCAGCCATGTGGTTTGGAAACTTGAAATTTTTTTGCAGATATTTTTAATAACTGCTGAATTTCACCTTTAAAATTAATTATTATGTCTCAACATTTTTGACAATTCTCTCATTTGTAAGAACATTTGCTCATGGGAAAGCAGGTCTTCCACACCATTAAGATTGTGCTTAATTGTCCTGAACGTGGTAAAAGTGTTCAGGGTGGTACCTTCACTGATGTATTTATTTTCAGAAGCATGTCTTTCCATCAGGTGCAAAATTATTATAGTGATGAGTACTTCTATAAAAATATAGCTACAGAAAATGTGCTACAAGAAACAGTTACAGGGAAAGTTGCATGAAGGGGAGATAGTGATTTACAATCTCCTTTCCCTCCTTCTGATTATTTAGTATCTGTTACCCCAGATATTTCACCCAAGATCATAAGGTAGAGCTTTTGCTTACAGAAACATAAAGTGACACAACCTTGAAAGAGAATTGCAACAGTCATAACTCAGCTTGGCAAAACCTTAAAACCTTGACTCCTTAAGACACTTTAATTTAAATTTGGAATAGGTCAGGTATGCATTCAGGGAGAAATTCTTTGTTTCAGATAATTCAACGCAGAGAGGCTTGCTAACACTCCAACACTGCATGTTTCTCCCACCTTTTCTGCCACTCCTCCTTGCAGGACTATAGACAAATCCAACGCAGACAGACCAAAGCTGACTTCACGTGTATGTCCCAGAGGCAGGGTGTAACAGAGCACACTACAGAGTCTATCAAGCTGGCTAAAGTTCTGCTGACTGGGATCCCGAGTGACACTTAGCCCTGTAAGCCCAGGAACACTGATTGCTGAACTCTGCCTGATGATTAAGCTACCTGACATGATGACATGGTCCAGTTGTGCTTCATTTGGACATCACTACTGAAAACAGTGCTGCTTTTCTGCTGATACACCTAACTGGAGTTTCTTGCTCAGATGTGTCTATAGCATATTTCATTAGTTGTTCTGTTTCTGAAATAAAAATCCTTTAGGTTGTCCTATTACAAGCCCCTTGTATAAATTTAGTTAAGACCAAAATGAGAACAAATCTTCAGCTTTGAAATATATGAAATATGAAATATGAAATATGAAATCTGAAATATGAAATCTTCAGACTGAAATATATGCACTCTGAAGAAAACTGAGTGAAGCTCTAACCTCCATTTTGTGTTTCAGAAGGGAAGTGGAAGAGTGGCTGGCTGGCTGGCCATCCCATCCAGTCCCATCCTGTCCCATCCTTGTTCCCTCTGCCTCCCTTTTGTTCCACATGATTGAAAGCACCTAATGCAGCATGGCAGCTCTGTAACCTGTGCTCCTTGGGCATACATCCCTTCCCTTTTACAGAAGCATAACGGTGTCATGGTTCCATTTTCTACACAGCATCTAGCCTGAGCCCTGCTCAAGAACATTATGGATACAATACCACCCCAAGAGGGAACTGGAAAGGGCATTCTTCCAACAGTGAAATTGATTCACTGTCCTTAAGCTCAAAAGCAATACAAACTGTGTTACGAGTTTGGGAAGGTTGCAAACTATTTGTTTCAGTGTGATTTTTCAGTTAATTCACTCTTTTCAAATCCACAGCTCGCTCTTTATTTTCTTCCTGAAATCCTTTCACATTTTCAAATCCTAGCAATCACAGGATCAAAAAAAGGCATTAATTTCTTTTTTCTTCTCTCTCTAAGGATTTGTAGTAGATACACAGTGCCTAAGAAAGCAAACACTCTTTCAGAATTTAGTTTACTTATAATAAAAGATTACTAATTAGACCAGAACACTCTTGGAAACAATAAAATTTTTGTTACAGTGGCTCCACATGTCCTAGTCATTGTCATCAGTTACTTTATTAATTAAATAATAAGCCCCTTTTTATAGTATCACATTAGAAACCATGGCAGGGAAACTAATTTTCTAAGACTAGAAAGTTTTTATTAAGAAAACAGAATGTTTGACCACAATGTTCTTGTGAATTACTGAATTTTACCTTCATAGTAAAACAAGTTTTCCTTTGTGCAAGGGGAATTTATTGAACACCACTAGCTTTCCTTCAAAAGCACTGCTACTCAAATAAACCTCAATGTTAATTGAAAGTGTCTTGCTAAGCTCAAACAACATTAATGCAAAGCTACATTTCACTTATCAGCAAATCCTATCACCTTACTCTTTCACCTTCAGCAACTTCTGAATAATACTCCTCAAAGGATGGCAGTCTTTGTGCAAGCACCCTATAGCAGAATGGAGAACACTTTCTGTCCACAGGCAGAAGACCCACCTGACACTGTTGCACACCACAACGACACAGGCTCCAACTTCAGAAGGCTGAAAATGACTGTGTTTATTTCCGGGAATCTCTTCCATTTTATACTGTTCTATAGAGAACAACTCAATTGGTGAAACAAAGACAACCTTCTTCAACCACATTGGTCAAACCAGAGGGACATAGAGAAGAAGTCCCTCCTAGGGAAAGGAATGTAAACAAAGGTTACTGTTGCCACAATTCGTGCCTGCCATGTTTTGGTTTTAGGAAATTCTGTTCTCAGGATAAAACTGAGAACACAAGGTCACGCTGTTTGTAAACTATCTTGTTTTTCACATTTCTCTCCTAAGGAGGGACTTTGCTTGTTGACCCTTGGTATGACCAATGGTTCAAAAGATCCCACCTCTCAGGTGGGCATTGTAAAAAGGTATAAAAATAGCTTCTGAGAATAAACCAGCCCCTTTTTGGAGCATCAGCCTTCTGAATTCACAAGTCCGTGTCTCCTCCTTTGTGTCTCACAGCGACAGGTTACAGTTAGAAAAACATGTCTCTTGTTGACAGAAAACTCTCTGGGAAAAGAGTTTCAGAAAACCAAAACATCTCAGGCATGAACTAGGGCTACACCCACCACAATCACACTTGCATTAATTATAAGCCATAGGGAATTCAAGCAATCTGTCCAGTTAAGCTGTTTGGGGGAGGGAAGCAAGGGCAAAATGTAAGATTAAAAAAATTATTTGAACTGAATTATCTTTAATATTATCACTTTTGTCATTACATCCTTTTAGATACACAAAAACTAATAAGATAAAACTAGATATCTCCAAATATTTTTTTCTTCATAGAAGATTTTGATTTTTTTTGCTTGCTTTTAGTCAAGATAAAAGCATGCCTAGATGAACCAGATTTCTTCAATTTTCACTGAACTTATCTCTAACTTAACCTTAGCTGGGGAGAAAACTGCTTGATATGTGCTATCAAAAACATTACCCAAAACATTACTATCCAGCTATTGGAAAGCTATGTAAAGCCTGTTGTAAAGCACGGTGTGTAAGAGGTACTTACATGAGAAATACTCAGATAATTGAGGAAATGTGGCTTGTCAGAACCAGGAGATATCCAGGAGCAGATCCAGCAAGACAAAGGCAGCAGTCTAGTTTTCAGCAATGAAAGAGAGTCAGGGCAGCAAGCAACATGGAAACAGAAAACAAACATATTTCCCATAAAAACCTATAGTAGTAGAACCACAGTACGAGGAGAAAAACAGTAAATGGGCCAGTTTATACAAAGTGGAAGTTAGGTGGAAAAGAGATCCATTAAGATCTCTTAAACTTTAAATTCTTAAACTAAATCACCCACAGTTCCTGAAGGACTTAACTTTTTCTTTTGCCTTGGAGTCCCTTGCATTTTTATTTATATGAGGTTCTCAGTTGCCTGTAGTTAAACTGCTTGGTTAAATGCAGGGTTACACTGAAAACAAGCCATTAAAGGACAGCAAATCCTAAACTGGTGCTACGGCACTCCTTTTTAAAGTACACAAAATATAAAATATGCAGAGGAAAGAATTGGGATTCTTCACTGACACCTCATATGTGCATCTGATCACAGGACTTAGTTTATCCTCACGAGGAACTTATCATCTCCTCAGTTATGTATAACTGTCACCTCAATATCTTGTCATATTTGATTGCATTTAATTACACACTTCTGTTTGAGAAATCAAACAGGCATATTTTAGAGCTATTCGTAAATTTTAAATTATTTTAAAGGGAGTTTTTCTAATTTTTTCAGAAAGTTTTTTTCGAGAATAGTAATTGGAACTTTCTGGTATTCTCTCCACCTTTTTTTTTCCCCATCAGAGTTCCCCATTTAGTTTTGTCAAACACTTGCTTAGTCATTTTGAAAAGTGAAGCATTACCAAAAATGTTCAAAATTTATTTCCCTAGCAGAGGAAAGAATTGCATAACATTTAAAGGCACAATAACCAGTGTCATTCACTGTCCTCAGCAGTTAAAATATCCGTGAACTACTTTTGAAAAAGAATACAAACTAATTAAGAAATCAATTAAATAAGTTACATGTGGACAAAGAAATACATATATTAAGAAAACATACGTTATATCCATCTGTTAAGACATGAAAACATTTATTTAACAGAGAAGTAAAGTATCCTTAGATGTCAAAGGAGTTTGAGAAGGAGAATGCCAATATTTTCAAATTTCTGTTCAGGCAATACTCTGAGATAACGAGTTGTGGTATAAGAGCTGCTTCTAATTGAGAGAAAGGATTTATTCAGATAGAATAAAAAGCGCCTTCAAGTCTGGCTAGATCATGGAATAACACAGCAAAGAATAAAACTTTTATGGCTAACAATGTTGTTGTAACAAGCTCCTAGAGCAAGAATAAGCTAGAATTTGCAACACCAGGAGAGGTCTTACCCTTTGCTGCCCCTACTCTGAGCTGCTTTTTCCTAGCACTGTGAATCTCTTCCTCTGAGTGCTGCTGCCTGGTGTTTGCAAAGCTGCACGATGAACTGCAGTAGCATAATAACACACATTGAGAAATAACCTCTTCAAAAGAGTTTTAACCCAAATCTGTTCCCAGGGTAGTACATGGCTGAATGAATACCTGTGTCAGCACAAAGGAGATGTTATCAGTGAAATGCTGGGAGGGAACAAAAAGACCTGCAGTAGAAGAAATTCATGCCCATTTAGGCTACAGAACTCTGATGTCATTGATCATTAGCCCACTTGACACAGATGATAAGAGACTTATTTGACTGTCACTGAAATCTACAAGACCTTCTATTTATCTGTCCCTGTAACTTATTTATCTAATAGTGTGTATTCTATAAATCTGACCAAAAATTAAGATTTTATCTATGGATCTGCCTATGACAAGGCTATAAAAACCCCTCCAGCTTATGAAATGAGAATCACCTAAATCCCCACCATACCTTTGAAATGCTGACATTAATTATCTCTAGAACTTTATACGCCAGACAGCCTTTAGTTTCAATGCAATTTCCTCCCATTAAACTTCAGTTCTCTGCTCTGTTATGCAGGTTTACTGTCTTCAAGGAACTATGCCAAAGTTCAGCTGAGTGTAAGTGAATATAGTCTAACTAACAGGTGATCATGAACATTGGTATTTCACTAAAGTGACTGCTTTCCCTTTAAATAAATAAATAAACATATAACAAATAAACAGATAAATAGTACAGCTTCTTTCAACATATAAAGATCAGTGAGCTAGGTAGAGAAATCAATGTCTTCACAGATGAAATACTAGGAACAATTCTCTGGGGAAAACCAGTCCATTTCAACTACTTGTAATCCATCCAAAACAGCTGTCCAGATGAAAAGATTGTACAATAAAGCTACTAATAGTGGAGCACAGTTTATGCACTTCCAGTAGTGCCTCACTGAACTGTAGGTGTCTGGAAAAAATAAAACTATTACTGAAAGAATCAGTATTGTTTTTCTGCTGTACAGAACCTACTTTTCATACTGTTCTTGATTACTTCTGTTGGACTATATGCACTTAGCATATGGTCATTTTAAATGCAAATATTAAGGATAAGAAAAGGCACACACTGAATTTTGGATGCATCCCAGGAAAGAAAGTGGCTTGATAATAAGAAAAAATCTTATCAGCTCCCCAAGCACAAATTTGTCTTGGCTACCCAAATAAGAAAAAACATTTGGCAAAACAGTATGAAACATGAATGGAGACTTATGAAAAGGATTTTGCCACTGTCTTGAGAATAGGAAAGAGAATGAAGAATTGACAAGTTTTAAATCATGAATGGATTGATACAGCAAAACTACTAATGCCATATGCCACTGATTACTTTTGAAAGCAAAAGGTAATATAAATTTTCCAGAAAGTTTTGTTGCCTCAAGTTTTGGGTTTTCAGTGTTTCATTCTAATGAGCAGGCTGCCTGCTCATCACAGGGTGTGGGGGCAGGGTAGTTTGGGTTTCGGTGGGATTCACATCTTCAAGGACACTCTTCCTCAGCTCCGGGCCCCCAAAGACAAACAACGTGGAAGGATGGGACATCGTCATCTTCATCTGGAGTGATTGATTGGACAACGAATGGGGCATGTGCAAAATAGACTGGAATATAGAAAAAGGGGGGGTTCAAGGACTCAGCCTCCTTTTGACATGCATGTCGGAGCGACCCCAGGCAGCTGTGGCAGCTGCCAGGGCTGGCCTTGAAGGCCAGAAATAAAATTTATTCCAGCCTTACCCTAACCCGGCCTCTGCCTCTGTTGTCTCAGGCAACAGTTTCTCTGGTCATGAATAATGTAAATTCATTTGACTCAACCAACCATTTTACATTTGAACAGATCTGAAAGAAATTGAAAAAAAGAAAGAAAAAATGGCTTTTTTCTTTTCTGTGGAATTTTATGCATCCAAAAATAACAGAACTAAATTGAATAATGGGAATTTGAATGATAATAAACAATATGGAGAACAATAACTGAACAAAATTGTTGTCATTGAAATATAACTTAAAGAAAAAAATCAGATAAAGATTAAACAGACTTAAGGTAAGGAATAACAAGGTGTGTGGTTTTGGTTCTTAAGAGTTTTGTAGAGCCAAAAGGGACAATAAACTATATGTACTTCAAACAAACTTACAGGGGAGGCTGTGTCAGACATCAAAGCAAAAACATCAGACCATGAGTCGCTAAAATAGCCAAACTCCTTGTTTATCTCAGGTTGCCCCAGGGCTGGGGAAGAATTACCTACCTGTATCTCTAGGTACCTACCTATATCTGTTCCCGCTTCCAGCTCTGAGCTTCCAGACGGTCACATTTGTGAGCATTCCCTGCCTTTACCCAAAGTTCATGCTGAAGTCCTTGGGGATGCATAAAGTACCCTTCATATCAAGTCCCTTTTCGTTCAATAGCTTTCATGAGAAGAGTCATTTTACCATTTAAATTTCAACAATTTTGCACTTCTAGAATTAGCAAAGGAAGAACATTAATTGATATCTTTCTTTCTGCACTTTTTTGTTATTTTTCTCTACATCTTTATGTTTATCTTTAAAAAACTATCCTTTTCTCACTGATTATTGTAATTATAATAATATACATTTAAATGTATATTTCTGTAAATATGATCATCAACTGTAAACAATTGAATGGTTGATCCAGGTTTTAAAAATCTTATGAGATTTCTTAAGTTATGACTTTCTTAATTTAGGCTTTGCTAAAAAACTAATGTTATACAATGGAACATTAGAACATAATTACATTTTCTGCTCGGCCTTCCACATTACTTAACTGTCATACTTACGCACATACTATAAATCAAAATAAGATTTTCATTTATTTCATTTCTGTTGAGCCTTTTATATGAACTTATTTAAAGTATATTTATAGCAGATTGAAAAACATTTCTTGAATGAAGGAAGAATGTTTCAACTCAAATATTGGAAGACTAAACTTTAATTTAAAAAATTTAAAGTTTTTTAAAAGACATATGTATTATAATATCATTACCTCTATGTGTTTGCTGTGTTTTAAGCTATTAAGATATATTTAAGTCATATTTTCACTGATTTCTACCTACACTATCAACAATTTTCTATCTATTATCACTCACTGAGCTCTCCCTTTCAGGAACCTGAGATGAGAAAAACTTAAAACATAAAATTGATTTAGGATCTCAAGAACTAGAATATTTTCAGAGAGAAATAGAAGCATGAGAAGAAGATACATCTCATTATATAAACCTTCCTAAGTTTTATGTACTCTGTTGTAAGAAACCTGGGAACTAGGCATAGGTGGGGATGTAGAAGGGTGCTCTGCCCTGCACTGTGGTCAAACAACTCAGACAAAACCCTGTTTTCAAGTCTATCAGCAGCAGACTGACAGGGGGCATCAGGTGCTGGGTTTGGTGTTGAATTATACTAAATCCAGTCTGCTCATTAACCCCAAATTAACATCCTGACAGTGGGGCAATGGGAGATATTTGACTGACATTCAATCACTGTATAGTATAAAAGTTCAGTCCACTCTCTTATGATTAGGTTCTTCTAATGTATTCTTCCATGGAGTGTGTGGAGATTCCTCTTTTGGGGAGGAGGCAGCCCCCAAAGATGCTCCTTGAGGCTGAGTAAAAGAGATCTGCCCACTGCCATTGAAACTGTGGGGATAAAAGAAACTCTCCAACACCATATCTTAAGTGTTAGAGAATTTCTTTATTCTGGCCAGGATGTGCAATGGAAATCATTGCCAGGATGTGCAGTGGAAATCATGCCATCACACATGGTTTTTTTCCAGATTTTTTACATATTTATACATAAAAAAAAAAAAAAAATCTATTCATTGGTTCTACATTACACAATTCACCTTCAATGAACGCTAATTTGATCCTCAATCTTTGGTTCTCCTATCACCCTTTTCCCAGGCTGTGTATCTCTGACCAGACTAGAGGCATAATGTCTATCTCTTCTGTATTTTCTAGCTGCTCCCAACTTGTAGATGTTAAACTTTCAGAGTCTAGGAATCTCCTTTTTGTTGAATGAGGCTCGTGAGGCCTCACCCAGTGAAACCCAAACTCTCTTTGACAGTCTTCTGAAAAGAAACCTCAATTCCCCCCCACCTTGGCAAAGGCAAATAAACCCATGACTACTATTACTTAAAAGCCAAAAGAAAATTTAAGGTATATAATTTCCAACACTACGAGTATTGATATAGTCAATATCTACTTAATAATTGTTTCTTTTTGCTATCCCCTCTCCTTAATATAATTGCCTTAATATAATTTTTTTTATATAGTGCACTCTCCTATACTTTACACTACTAGTAGTCTTAGCTTTTAAACTGTGTAGTAAATAATTCTGATTATGATTTTTATCTAATAATTGGTCATAGATAATTAATTTTTATATAAATGTATCTGACTTGCCATCAGTAATTGTGTGGAACAAAGTTATTGAAACCAATGACAAAGTCTGGGGCTAGGACTGGATCCAGCCACAACCAGACTCCTCTCTGAAAAGGAATTTAGGGGTTCTTTCTGCATCTTATGGCTCAGCAGCAGGGCTCCTCTAATAAACTTTGCCTAAATCCCACTCCATCTGTGACAGGGGTCTGTGTTATGCACTAGCATTTCCAATTTTTCTGTTTCTCTGATGATGGTTCTGATTTGACCACCCACCAGTATATACCAGGCCAGCTTAACTTCCACACCCTTTGGCTGTCTTTGATGTAACAGCATAATATGTTGTAGACTATGTCTATGCATTCATTGTGATCTAAAATAGTCTGGCACTAAGCTGTCTTGAATGATTTCTAGCCTTTTGCTATGCCTGTCAAAATTATAAAGTTCAACATGGCCAGCATGCATGGACAGTTCTACTGGTTTCAATAGTTCTGAATTTATATTTTCGTAACCATTTTAATTACTATACAATAAATACTATATGCTGTTCAGTTGTATATCCTTATTTGCTAACAGAAAGAGAACTAAAATCATTGATGGGGTTTTCTTACCAGCCTGTCATTAAAGGCATGTTTTTTTCAGAAAGGACAATTTCAGAGGGACATAAGAGGACACACAAGTGAATTTTAGGAGGGGGTCAGGAGAGAAGAGATAAAAGGCCATGCAGAGCAGAGAGAAGAACAGGTGAAAGCTAAGATTTCAACTGAAAAAATACTGCTGCAGGCAAGAATAGGCTTAGATGTCCCCCCGACTTCTGTGGTGAAGACATCAGCTCTTACTGGATGTTACTGACTCATTCCTCACAAGGATGGAGATGAGCTGTTGTCTTCTTCAGTCACTCGTGGTTGTCCTGCCACACTGAATATTTAAGCAAGGTCATCTGAATGAAAGTGTCAAAGCAAACTTGAGGAATTCACCCTTCTGCATCCACTTGAGAAATTTCATCCTCTCTCCCATTACTCTTCAAGTCCTCATGGGAGGAGTGTCTCCTCCCACTTTCTCAGTTTTAAAAGGTAGAGGTATTTAAAATATTAACCGCCTTAGCTAGAAACTGAATTAACTTGTATATTTGCGTACTTCAGATAAGAATTGAGTCCAAAATATTCAATGCTGGGAGCCAATTAAGGCTTTAATTAGGAATAAAACAGGAAAAGACTAAGAGATTCACACATTATTGGTAGTTTCAAAGCTCAAAATTACATTTGCAGGGATGTCTTTGTTCTACATGAAAGCAAAAGAACTATACTGAAACATTTTTCTCACAGTAGGAGCCTTTTGTCAATTTGCTGAAGAAATTATGCTAAAAACTACACAAAAGCAAGTTTTTCTTACTCTTCCACTTGTCTAAAAACCAGAACTAGACAGAATTAGATAAAACAAAAGGAAACTTTCACCTGAGAAAATCACTGACTTCCATTAAGGACTTCATCAATGCACATTATAGCAGATTAAAAAAAATTGTTAGCCAGGGGGACAAAGAGACTACATACTAATTATTCCTTTTGATCTTCACTTGCTGGAAGACATCTGACAACTGTCAGAGATAAAGCTTACAATTAGGCAGATTTTTTTAATAATTAAGTACAGGAACTGAAGCTTTCCCTTGACTTTTTTTTTTCTTTTTTTCTTTTTTTTTTTTTACTACTTCTGACTGTATTATTGACAAGCTGGCTGAGAAGTCACATCCAGCCATTTTCTCCTTTTGCTCACATACAATCAAATTGAAAACCTGTGAATGAAACTGCAGTCTACCTCAGAAACTAAGGTGACTGACTTTCCACCTCCATGCTAGGCAGTCATTTAGCAGAAATTAATAATCACTGACCCTTCTAATGCACTAAAAAAAGTCACATTTTGTTTTCACTTCTGAAAGCTACACAGTCTCTCTATTCAACCATTAAAATCTCTGCTAATGCTTTTTACAACTGGAAAAAAACTAAAGCAGCCATCAATAGCAAAAACTGAAAAGAAAAAAACATGAAAAAATTAAGATGACCTTGAGAAGGTGTTTTATTGTTCAGTTAATCCCATTATATAGTTCTTACCTGTATTTGATCTGCTCTGCATACAATCCACATCTAATAAAACATTTAGCTTTAATCTAGATAACAGAAACAAGCTAACAAGCAGTAGAAGTTAAGTGGTGCCTATTTCAAGAGCTGTCTTAATGACATAAAGAGGACCTACAGAGGAAAGTGTGAAGAGTGCTATAGCAGTGATTTGCTGTGCTGAAGAGCATCCCTAACTAACACTCTGCTTGTGTTCTCCTGATCTACTATGTCAATAGAAATCAAGAATGATTGGACACCCTCAAAGCTAATTATCTGCCAAAATTTTTATCTGGAATAGTACTTTTGCTTTGAAGATGCAGACGTAAAATAATGTATTATTTATAAAAATAGATATATCAGTATGCCAAAAAATGTATTTTGAAGAATATTGATTACATTTTTTTTTTCTTATACATAAATCTAGTTAAATGGAATATAGCCTCCAGATGCTTATATTAATCACAATATGAAAAACCCCTCAGAAAATGTGAATCTCTTGTAGGTTTTCTATTGTGTAAAACCAGCATATATTTAACAAGAATTTACCTTCTGAATTAGTGAAAGGGATGGTCAATAATGGGACTGTGAGGAGTCATCAACAGTACGCAGCCATTTGAACGAATTTGCTTTAAAATGTTATCACTTTTTTCTTCTTGGTTTCCTGAACCAGTTTTATGCAGCCTAAGCTTGCAAACCCATGATTCTAATAAAACTTATCTTCCACAAACTAATCTATCTAATCCAATCCAATCTAATCTGCTCTAATCTAATCTTTTACACCAGTCCGATGAAAACTGGGCTTGATCCAACACAAAACTAATTGAAATAATTGGACATTCTTTCCTGTTTCAAAAGTTTTGGATGAGATCCAAATATAATCTTAGTGTGATGATTTTGTAATATAAGACAAATAATTTAAAGGGCTTTGAAGTTCAGAGTTATGTTTACAGAAAAACCCAGACATACCAAATTATTTTTTCCAGATTAGTAGCCAAGCAAACTGGCAATCAGGTATATTAATAAATCTCATTATTAATGTGAGTACTATTTATTCCTGTATTGGTTTTATGTTGTGTTTGGCTTTATTCTCTGGGAGAAGTAGTTATTTTGCTGGTTGCCTGCATTTTGAGAAGGATTCCAAAATCCTTACTTATTTTTATTAAAGTTAGTTTAGCTGAAGTAAGTTATAAACCATTCCACTGCACAATACTTCCTGTTTGAGCTTTACTGTTACAACAACAAAAGGCTTGGAAACAAGAAGTTTTTTTCAAGAACAAAAGTACTTTTCTTGTAGTCATAACGTATTCTGAATATGGTACATGTCCTCTTCTTCTGTACTGAGGAAAGACACTTGCTCATATTTGAGAAATAAGATTAAAATGTCTAGTTAATTCCATGCTAGCAGACCAAATTGCCTACTTCAAAGGGAACACTACTTTTCACTTGCAAAGATCAGTGCTATTTTGCTACCTAGTCCATACCACAACAAAATTAAAATAATCATTTTATGAGAAGAAGCCACATCTGATTTCTTTCTTAAAGCTCAATTTCTTATGAAATCCCCCAAAGTAGGGCTGATGTTCTATTCCTCCAAAAATAATTTTTATGACACATTTTCTGTGCACAGACACGAGTGATACTTATCTCATCATGCTTCAGCTTTCCACTTTCCAAAACAGGGGAATAATAAGAATTAGAAATAATCCCTTGCTGAGAATTAGGAATTCTCAGGAATCACCTGAGAAAATACTGACACTGCCTGAAACCTTGCTAGAGAGCAGGTCAATAAACACACACCACTTTTCAAGCCTGTGCCATAGTCTGTAGTATAGCCATGAGCAAATCAGCTATATTTTAAAAACTGGGTTTTATAAATTTATTACATGAATTATACACAATGATACATTACCCAAATAAATTCTTCAACCCTCTGATTTTTTTTTCTTCTTCTGGTGATTCAGAATTTTCAGGGATCTTGAAAAATAACAGACATCTTTTATAAGTTATTTTCTCCCAAGAAGAGCCCCTGGGGGAAAGGAATCATGTGAACTGTGCCTTGTGCACTCTCCCTTGAAGGTGATATTTCAAAGTCAAATTTTTTTCACTCCTATGGTACATATTGTTCCTTAATATATGCAAAAGAATACCAAGTATATTATCACCACTGCTATTCTCCTTCATGTTCTTGGGAGGTGGTAAGGAAAGAAAAGAAGTCAATCAGAGACTTCTGTGCTTAAGCAGCTCACAGGCTTTAGTTCAATAACTTGAATCACTTAATACCTTTGAAGAGCTTCCTTTTTTTTGGTCTCTTTTTTTTTTTTTTTTTTTTTTGTCATGGGCTTTAAAGAGGAGACAGGTAGTCTCCTTGCAACTTGAACAAAAATAAAGTTTTCTTTTACAAGCTTAGCTTTATGAGTTTCATCATCCTTTGAAACAGCCACGTTCAGCACCTCAGGGAAAATAAAAAGTGATATCATTCCACAGTACAGGTAAAAGCTTTTGGATATTGTTTAGATGCCAGTGATTTTTCTCCCAAGCACATCCTTAATTGCTTAAGAAGGATTATTAATTGCTATTATAGACTGTTCAGACATCGCAACAATTTATTGATGAAATGTTATCTTCTTGAGGCTCTTGTTTTCATTTACCATGTTATCTCTATGGCTCATTCATTATAATACCAATCATAGCCTAACTTAATCAAATAATTTTTTCCTGTTTCAAATTACACTCTTCTCCTATACAAACAAAATGTAGTAGATGCATCATTTCATGCCTTTTAAAACACTGCAACAGGTTTGTGCATTTGTTCCTACCCTGAACTTAAAATCCTTTGATATTCAACAGTGCTTCTTTCAAGATTTATTTACTTTTCTTTTTATCTTGTGCTAGGGAATGTCCAGTTTGTCCACCCCCCCCTCAAAACTGCCCACCTGCCTATGTACCTTAACAACTACATATGCTTCAGTATGTGAAGAATATTGCTGTGTTCAGACATACAAAGTACTACTGCTATTAAAACTAGAATAGGTCAAAAAAGATGCTAGTCAGTTTAAGTGAAGGTAAATTTGTGTAAGTAATTGCTAAGCACAGCCACAATACAAAAGGATCATGCTAGAAATATTTCCACTCCCTTTAGCTCTCAGCCTTTAGAATGTTTTAATTGCACCCAGGGAGTATGAAGTTCAGCTTGAGTAATGCAAAGGACCATAAAAGACCATGACAAGAAAAGCACATAAAATAATCAAATCCAAAACATTAAGAAAAATGAAGATTTATCATTATCCTGCAAAAAAGCTAGGATGCATAGATCAGTAATGTGTACAGAAAATTTGTGACTGATTAGTATATTCATATTTCAGTGAAAAAACATGACATGTTTTTAATTTATATAAAATACATATTTTTTAAAAAATATATAAATATGAATCAATAACATGCCCAGTTAATGGACCAAGTAAAACTCTCAGATTTAAGATAAACTGAAGTTTGGAGACTAAAAAGTTATTCTTTTTGTTTAAATTCCATATATTAGCATGGCTGTTAATCTTGTTCAGCTCTGAGATAAGCTTCCTGGAGCAGTGCAATCTAGGATGGATACCAACAAACAAAACTATGGATTTGTTAAAGGACTGGCATCAAAAATTATCGTACAAACTGTAGGGTTTTTTCAAATTAAATCTGAATCTTTAAAAGTAGACAGTAGAGATAAAAGGGTAGGATTTAAGTTATAAGGATGACTTCTAAATATCTGACACTTTAGTGACACCTTTGAAATTCCAAAATTGCTAAAAAGATGATTGGTAAGCCTAACATAATGGGATGAATTGGTTTCCATGAAAATAATATGCACTCTTACTAGTCCCTCACTGCCACCTATCCAGTTCTTTTATGGATGTCCAATTTAAAAGAATAATGCTTAAAATACTTTTAAATTTACTAACAATAAACAAGAATCTCTTGGTATAGCCATGTTCATGTAATGAAGTACGTGGCCAAAAAGATCCAAGCCAAAATAAAAATTTGAAGAATAAAGGCTATGTGGTGCTACAATGTTAACAAATATATTGTGGGGCATTTTACCCTACCCATCCTTTTGTCTTAACCTCTTTCAGTGCTTTCAACAACAACAAAAAAAAGTACAATGAAAGATTCACGTTCTGTGTAAGAAGTTGCCAAAATACATGGAGATTCAAAAGGAACAACTAGTCGAGAAAGGATATCTGTGGGGTTTTTTCTATAATGAATATTTTTGCATTCAGGAGATTCATCCCTCATGTATTAAAAAGATAAGCATTTATAATCTGGTTACTAAAAAACAAAGGCAAAACCATCAGGGGCTTTCAAAACGATTGTACGTGAATTTGATCAGCAGAATGTTATTAACACTGCAAGATGAAAAACAAACAGGATGGAAACTTGCAGCATTTGGAGACATAATTATATTCTATTTTTGAAGAACAGAAGCAAATAAATATTTAAGATTCTGGTCATGTTCAGCTCACAGGTATTAAGTTAGAAAAATTTTAATTCTCTGCAAATACACAAGGATAAAAGATTTGCTAGAGGAATGTGAAGTTATAGAGCTCACCATACTTGAATCATATATTTCATTTGGATTTTATATATGGGATTCTCACCTAACACAGGGAGTATTGCTAACTGTCTTGACACCAAAAGCAAAAGATTTTGATACTTTTGCATACATATATTTCAGTTAGTGGGGCTACCTCCTCTCACAAAAATACCTGCAAGAAAATTATTACTCCTTCGGGCATTCAATATTTGAAACCTTTCTAAGCTTTCTCTGTTCTGAAAACTTCTGTTGAGCATTTACAGTTGCTAGGTGATATCCAAGCAGTGGTCAGTAATTGTGATTGAAGACATATGGCTTTCACAGTAAATTTCCATTACATGATTGTTTTTCAAGAAAAATGAAAGGCAAATTTTGGTAGAAGCAGTGCAAGATTTAATCACCATCAACATTTAACAAAGATATAATGAATGTTCATGTTGTTATAATTCAGTATTGATCAGCTAAATCAAGCATAAATAACAAGAAAGGTGTGCTGCTGAAACAGATTAGTGAAGTATTACATTTCAATAAATATTTTTCAATAACTCTCTCGAGATATTTCTCAGTTTTATACATTAATAATGTTCAATCTGTATGACTTCATTGTTAGAAGGATAACAGTGTTCTAAAGCTAGTCTATACTCCATAAATTTTGCGCTCTTGTAAAGACAAATGTATTCTTGCAATCCTCCTTAACCATGTGTACATATTTATGTTTGCAATTAGGCTACATAGTTTTAAACTGAGACTCCTATCAAAGGTAAATATATATATATATATTGTTCTTGTTGAAATTTCCTGGCACTAAATTTTTTATGTGCAGAAAATGAAATATGTTTGATTTTCTTCAACCTCCCTCTCCTCTTTAACAAACCCTTTTCAAGGTTTCTTTAGACAGAATGCATCCATGCTAAAAAGTGTTAAGATTGACCCGGAGTTAGGGCTACTAACTTCTAGCCACATGAAACCTTTTGCAATTCTGCAGAAAACTGCATCAAGATTTTGAGAAAATAAGAGATGCAAATAAATTGAAACCTTCAGTCCAGATTCATCAACAGATTTAGAAGATCATCTTTCTGTACCCAATGACTGATGGGAATTACTCAATGATCAGCTGAAATAAACAATTTCAGGAATGACACCCAATTATACAGAGTGCTTGAAACAGACAGAAAAAAAAAAAAAAGTATAAGCTTTCAGTGTTTGCTGGTCAACTTTAAAAGGAAGAGTAATAGTCTGTGGTCTGCAATAAAAGGGAATAAGGTTTAAGAAGAAAAGCAGGAAGCTGTAAACACAGACACACAAACCTCACTGACAAATGATAAGGTAGGTGATAAGGAGAACCAAACCGGGTCAAGTCAAACTAATTGATGAAGGTACAGAGAAATCATTATTATTTCTCTATTACCTGATCTAGGACATTGCCAAATGGGGTACTAAGGAAAAGAGAAAAGCCATAAACAAAATATATGGTGACACAAACCTGACAGACAAACATAAATGAGACAATGATCTGAAACAAATGTGGTCAAGTCACACTAATTGATGGGCTACCAAGGAACTGCAGGTAAATGAGGAGCTTGGTGCTGGTAAGAATGCAAACCTCAGGGTCCAGGATCTTGCCAGAGTCTTGGAACTATGCAAACTGATGATGGCATGTGCACTAGAAGGGGAACAGAGAGAAAGAAATTTGGAATAGACACAGGTGTGAAAGAGGTTAGTCGCTTGTAAAACAGATGGTCAGTGTGCTTGTCTCACTGAGCCCTGCACCTCCTCACCACAGTCTCTCCTGCCTTCATGTAAAATCTCTTCCCGACTGTCTCTGTGCAATCCCCTATGCTCCGTGTGTGTGTGTGTGTGTGTGTGTGTGTGTGCTGCAGGCACCAGGTGCTGCCAGGACCAGTGATGTGCACGTTTGTGTAAATCAAGGGTGTGTTGAGTGTGTGATGTCAGTACTGAGATTCAGCCTCTGCCAGAGGGGAGGAGTTGTCTGTCTGTGCAAGTGTTCATGGCAGTCCTGCAAGCATGTGTTGTTGAAGGCAACTCCTTGTCTATGGCAGCCTGTGGCAACATCCCATGCGTGTCTGTGCACATCCCTTTTAGTATCAAGCACAGGACATGTTTCTTGTTATTTTCTCTACTCATTGATTTCCTTTTATGGCTAATTTAGTGTTGGGTTACCTCAGACCTCAAACATAATTGAGAAACAACAAAGAAAATATATTAATAAATTTCTCAAATTATCAGAGTTCTCTCAGTCACCTCACTGGAATAGGCCATCTCTGCTTGCATAATTGTTAACTTAAATCAGGGAGTGAACTGACAAAATCATTAAATACTTCCACCATTATGAATATCCAACTTGAGTTCCCCAAGCTTAAAAAGTCAGAAATTTAGAGCTAACTGATTAATCATTAGTAAGACAGACAGAAAGGTTAGCAATTATTCAATTCACAATTTATCAATAGTTTATTTGTCTTCTCATTACCATTCTCTGCTTCCAATTTGGATGTCAAATATGCTCTAATTTATGTTACCAACAAACAGCATCCCATTGAAATGGAGTGTCATGTATGTATTTGCTGTTGGAAGTTATAACAGCCTGTTGGAAACCAGAAATACAGCTCTAGCTGCAGTTTCACAGAACTCGACCTAAATTGCTCACCATACTGTCACATTAGAAACCCAGGTGATCCTGTAAGGGCTGTAAATGTTTTATGTCAGTGGTGTTCTTCAGCTGCCTTACCTAGCAATATACAGAAACTAACTGAAAATACAAATATCAAATACAATACCTCTTCCTAGCCTGAAACTTGGCAACTCAGTTATTGGAATACAAAGTTAGAATATCCTTTTTGGTGTTTTGTTTTTTGGTTGGGTTTTGGTTGGGTTTTTTTTGGTTTTTTTGGGGGTTTTTTTGGTGTGGTTTTTTTTTGTTTGTTTTGTTTTGTTTTGTTTTGTTTTGTTTTAACATGAAACTTGAAAAGGGGGAAGAGTGTAATAAAAGACTATTTTTTTCATTAAGCTTAAAGGCAAGTAAAACTGCAACTAGTTAGGTTTGGGTTCTTTCAGTCACTAAAAAAAAATAAAAAGCTTTAGAAAACTGATGCCAAAACTGAGTAAAAACTGTATTTTGACTAATAAATCCAAGTTCTGTCATCTAGTGAGAAACTCTGGAAAGTGAGGATTTTTTCCTCTGTATCAGAGAAGAAACTTGATAGTGATCTGCAAACATAATATGTAGCTCTAGCAACATTTCTACTGTGCTCCACATCTACTGATGATATCTCTTGACTTATTTTTCTGGAAATATAAAATTGGCAGAAAATCCAGCCACTGGACAACATATAATCATAAAATCAAACAATCATAGAAATCTCAAATTTGCAGGACCAACAAGGATCATCAAGTCCAACTTCTTGGCCTGCACAGGACATCCCCACCATGAACACTGGAAGTTCAGAAAGGAAATAATGCAGTACAACATGGCCACAATGTTCTAAACAATCATGTTAAATATACATACCGAGATTAAAGGTTTATTGTTTCTATTCTAAGCATACATGTGGAAAAAGAAAACCAAAAACCACATGTGACACAGATTTCTGTTTTTAAATTAAGATATTAGTATATGATCCTGCTTATATAAACACCTCAGATGCTTTGTGAAAAGAAAACTAGTACACATCAGAGAAATTACACTGCAGTAAAAAACATAGAAAATGGAACTGTGAGGAAAAAAACAACAACAAAAAAACCCCCAACATGGATGAATGCCCCATTTACATAAACTATACCAGAGAATTTATAATATTGAAATAAATTTTTTACTGTGAGGAAAAATTAGTATTTATTCTTGCCATTTAACATGTGAAAAGCAGGATGTAGTGGGTCGACCCTGGCTGGATGCCAGGCACCCACCAAAGCTGCTTTAACACTCCCCTTCACAGCTGGACAGGGGAGAGAAAATATAACAAAGGGTTCATGAGTTAAGGACAGGCAGAGATTACTCACTGAATAGCATCACTGGCAAAACAGACTTAATTTGGGGTTGTTAACTGTATTTTATCCATTACAAAATCAAGGCAGGAAAACGAGAAGTAAAATAAAACCTTAAATATTCTCCCCACCCCTCTCTCCTTTCCAGCTCTACCTCCTACTCCAGCAGTGCAAGGGATGAGGGTTATGGTCAGTTCATCACTCATTTTTTTTCTCCTGCTGCTCAGGGAAAGGAGTCCTTGCCCTGTTCTTGCCACAAGTGACCGCTGTCCATTAACTTCTCTGTAGTGAGTCCATCCCACAGGCAGCAGTCCACAAACTCTGGATCACTCTTCCACAGGGTGCAGTCCTTCAAGGACAGGCTGCTCCAGTGTGGGTGCCCAACAGCATCACAATTCCTACCAGTAAATCTGATCCAGTGTGGGCTCCTCTCTCTCCACGGGTCTGCAGATCCCTCCCAGGACCTTGCTGCAGGACAGGTCTCACATGGAGTCACAGCTTTGTCTCAGGCATCCACCTGCTCCAGTCAGGGACTCTCCCACAGGCTGCAGGGGCACAGCTGCCACACCATGGTCTGCACCATGGGCTGCAGGAGAATCTCAGCTTCAGTGCCTGGAGCATCTCCTGCCCCTCCTTCTCCAGTGACCTGGGTGTTTGCAGAGTTGTTCCTCTCACATATTCTTGCCCCAGTCTTCTCTGGCTGCAATTACATCTGCACAATAACTTTCCTTCTGACATATGCTATCACTGAGGTTCTGCAACCATTTCTGATTGGCTCAGCCCTGGCCAGCAGCAAGTCCATCTTGGAGATGCCTGGTATTGGCTCTGCTGGACACGGGAAAGCTCCTGGCAGCTTCTCACAGAAGCCACCCCTGCAGCCCCCATTACTGAAGCCTGGTCATATAAAGCCAATACATAGGGGAACAACAGTTTAGGAATAACAGAAGGAGAGCTGGAGAAGGCAATAAGAAATCATCCCATATCTCTTTTTCATGCATTAAAAAAGAGGCAACCTGAATCACACAAGACACAATTAATTAATGTTAGACAATATTAAGAAAGAAATGGAAAATACCACTACTCCACTGACTCACTCCAAAGTGTATTCACCTTCAATGCTCTCTTTTATGCAGACATGCAAAAATGACTTCAGATTCAGATACTGCAAAACCAGAATAAAGATGCACTTTGAAAACACAAATCATCTGATGTATAAACCGTGCTGATAACTTTCAAAAAACAAGTATCCATATCTTCATAGAGAGCTGCCTGATAGTCAGGTCAACCTGGCATCCAAAACTGATACCAGGGCTTGTATTTGTACTAGATTTTGTCCATCATGTTCCATGGCTGCAAAAGAGTAGGCAGGGAGTGATTATCCAGAGCTTCTCAGTTATAAGATGTGGGCAATAGCAGATACCAGATTTAAAGACAGACAGTAGTCAATACATTGGCACACACACTGTGCCCATGCCTGCGCAGGTAGGTCATAGCAGTGCTGACTGGGATGCCTCAAGTACACTTCAGCTGTCCTCCTCTCTCCTCCACTGGAGCTTCACTCTTAAAACGTGAGTGGTACCATTAAGCAGCTGTGGCACAGTTACTGTTCATTATAGGTATGAAGACTGAAGTGTACTTACTTCTCAAGGACAAGAAGGCAAGAAAAGTGAGCTTAGAATATTGATTGCATTACCTTTTCATTTCCTACTGGGTAGAGAAAGCCAAGTGAGAATTTGCAGGATTGACAACCTTTTATATATTAACAAACAAGTACAGAACAAAGTTCAACTCTTTCTGTCAAGCAGAAATATAAAGAATGAACTTTCATATTCTTATATCAGTGAATTAATACATGAATGAAAAGGCACTGCAACTGCTCAGCAATGAGCTGTCTAATTCCCACGGTCATCAGATGATTTAGATGTGAAGTTTATTTTTCAAATGTAGCTAAGCAGTCCAATTGGACAAATTGATGGGAAATTTAAGTCCCTCTTCTATTATCTTCAAAATGGGACCTAGAATATTTTGGAAATGTCTAGTGACTTAAGAATGTGGAAATTAAAATACTGATCCTCTCAAAATCACTGACACCTAAACAATACTACAACCTTATTAGGGAAAGAAAGGTAATCAAATTTATCAAATATGTATCCTTACAAAACATTTCCTGGAAGCCTTAAGAGGAACAAGGATCCTGATGATGCTATTCTCTTTATTTGCATCTAGCCCTTTATAAACTATGTTGAAATAGATTTTGCTGATGCACATTTTAAAGATGAGAACAGTGGACAACATCTATAATTTTCACCACACAGGAAAGTTCGTGGTCTCCAGCAGTAAAATAATTCAGATGAACTGCAATAATAACCTCACAAATCAATACATCTTTTAAACAGAGTATTTTGCAACATTGACCTATACATCTGATGCACTGAATATATTTTTTTCTTTCCTATTACAAATGAATCATTCTAGAATTCCATTAAGGTTGCTGCTGTCCAGAAAGTAACTATGGCATTTAGTTATTAGTCATCATAATCTAAACAAATGTGATGAACTGCGACATAGATTTTGGCTTTGGTATGATTTCACTTTATGCAAAATCCCTGAAAGCAATATGTACTTGATTGATGGAATCTTTTTGTTCTGATTTCATAAAACAAGATTGCTCTGTCATTATGCTAAAGAAAACAGTTGATGAGCAACACAGTAACATTGTAATATTGCTGCCAAGAAAGTAATAATAGGCACATAGCACCTGAAAGGCCACTACAGTCCCTGAGACTACCTTGGTTGGAGCACGGTGCTAGAAACACCAAGGTTTGTGTTTTGGTCCTTGTATGGGCTATTCACTTAAGAGCTGGATTCCATGTGGGTCCTTTCCAACTCAGATTATCCTGTGATCCTGTAAAAATTTAGGACAATGACATCTTTTGCACACACACAGAAAGGAAATACTGCCCTCGAATTCTTGTCTTTTGACTTTTTTGGTCCTTTTGCTTTCCAGGATTTCATATCTATAAATTATAATCTTTAATTCCCATCTAAAGCATATTCAGGCACAGAAATTGATGGTGTTGACAAATCCAACCTTCTGAAATGTTTCAAATAGTTTTGGTGGAGAATGATTTTCCAGAGAGTGTCTGATTCCAGTTGGTTGTGTATTGCTAGCAAACAAGCACCAGACAGAATGAAAGACATATGGACCTGAATTTTCCCTATTGTATTATTCAGTGTGTTTTTTGTGGGGACATATTTAGTTAAAGATCTTGTTGATTCATGTATTATGAAGTATTACAAGTTCAGCCTCTAACAGTTCATCCCATCTGTGGAGTTCTAAGTACAGGCACGTTGAGTGATACATTTAGGATTAAAGACACAAATGCCAGTGACCTAAAGAGCATGTTAAGAGGCAAGTCGGAAGACCTGCAGTGTCTCTTCACACACACACAAAAAAGAAAAGAGTTAAAAACTTCCTCATGGGAAGAGATCTTGGAAACTGCACCATTTTTTTCCCCTAAACCATAAACAAATTATGAATTATTTGGAGGATTTCCATCCTGATTAAATATGACTTACGATTTTACATTACATTGCTGTTAAAAATAATGTGAGAAACTCAGGACTTCAGTTAAACACCCATCTTCAGATGAAGAGTGAAGTGAGTAAACCTCAGTATAACACATACTTTTATTTTTCTTTTTATCTCCCTATCACTTTTCTTCTGCATAGAAGCAGAACCTGAATAAGAAGGGGGCAGGAAGTCTCTGTTCATGAAGGACACAAGAATTGGTGGGGAAAATACCCAGTCACAGCAGGAGGTCTTACCTATGCTTCTCATGTGAATCTTCTATTAACTACAGCTAGGGTCACTCACATAGATTTTCTGGATTGCCATCATTTAGAGTGAAATTCTTATCTTACCCTATGTAATTTTTAAAAACATGTGACATATTTGTGTACTGGAATTTGTAATACATATATCCATCTGTTAAATTTAGCCTCTCTTTTTTTTTCTTCCAAAGCAACTGTACACATAGCACATGTAACTCTCTAATTATTTTATATTTAAAATTGCTTCCTAAGATGCAAGGCTTTTTCCTTTACTTTAAAGGTTATGAGAATTTCTGACAATGCAAGTGGAAGTTTGCCATGTGATATTAATTCTGTTCCTAAAGGAGTGAAAGTAAAACTCAAGTGTTTGTTTTACCTGAGTACTATTTCTCAGTTTTTTTACACAGAACAGCAGTACTCCATCAAATGACTCATGATGCACTAGACACAGAATAGGATTACAGAAAACACATGTTATTTTCAATCAGAATACACATTGTGAATGATTTACTTGCACAGCTCTATATCTGCATTAAACTTTTATACTTTAAGAATTAAACAGTGTTGTCTTCATGGCCATTTAATACTAGCATAGAAACATAGCATGCAGGTATACATATTATGCTTTCTCTCCAAGGTTATCAAGGTATATAGTAGTATAGTTATTTGAATTCATTTTCACAGAGGTAAAAATTGATTTTACTGGCCTAGGAAGATTTAATTCATTTTAAAAACATGTCAAGGAATAAAATTTGTCAAGGCAATGCATCACTGTGCCACAAATAACTTGGTTTGAAATTCGTAATAAAATACTGAGCATCTCTTAAATCACTGATATATAGTTTAACAAGCAGATTTTGCATTCACTCATTTAAAGGTTGGGATCAATTCTCATTTATACCAAACTCTGATTTGAATAAGAGGTAGTATAACAAATAATCTTTTTTGTAATTTACATAAAAAGACAGTTGAATTAAGAAGGAAAGACTGACACATTACTTCAGCATAATAAAAGTGCATTAGCTTAAATGAAAAGCACAGCCTTTTATTTTCCTTAATAAAACTAAAACATCAAGGAAGAAAATGTTAAAATTCAAATCTGCCTGAATGTCCCATTTGACACTTAATGACACTTAATGAAGTCCAAAGCTTGAGAAAGTTCATATGTGAAGATACTTAAGTTAACAATGTGCTTCAGCAATACAGCTTCCACCACAGGAGATACTTTTTTGTTTGTTTGTTTCAGACTTACTGTACCAATAAGGAATTTTCATCAATTCAGCAGCATAGGACAAATCCATTTCTATTGTATTTCCCTGTTCTCTATCTGTGGAGCTATCATAACATCTCAGATATGTATAACTAGATCCAGTTTCCAGAATGACAAAATCCATGGTCCATCAATTTCTTTTAAATGAGTACTTATGGGTGATATGTGAAAATTACACTTGATTTTCTAATATTGATCAGAGAGTTCAAAAATATGTATTGAGTTTCTGTAACACTGCCACTTTTTCTGATGACTCCTCCTCTAACAGCAAGATTTCCATGAATACTGAATCGTAGCTTTTTCTAAAAAAAATTCAAATATCTAAACTAAAGGAGAAGAGATGTGTGAGAATGTCTGCAGTCAGTTGGAGACAAAATGATAAGACCCTAAGAATTGCTAATTTTAGTGATAATTTTCTTGTTCTATAAGATCTCACAAAAAGACTTTATTACACTGGTTTCCTAAAAACCAAAACAAATGCTTGACATTTGGATACATTTTAGAAGGCTGAGAAAGATGCTTGCTTTTTATCTTCTATTAATCTGGAATAGACCTGGATAAATGCAGAACAAAATTAATCGATGAAATTTTCCATTGGAACAAGCTCTATGGAAAAATATAGGTCACATACCCTTACAGAAAAAAAAATAAATAAAAAGCTTTCAACTACCTTCAGCTAAAACTTGGTAGACTAAGCTAATAATTACTCACAAGATCATACACTTTATAAAATACTATACATATCAACTTTTACACAGAAACAATATTAAATTATTAGAGGGGAACAGAATTCTAATTATCATATTAGAAAAAGATTGAATCTACACTAGGAATGTAGCAGCATGATTAAAAACAAAATACACCTACCCTGTGATAGCAGTACTGCACTATTTCATCTTCCTGTGTGTATATTTGTTTAACAAATGTCTCCATTCATACTTTCACTTCTTAGTAGGATCACCCTAACTACAGTGTGTTTGGTGGTGCAGTGCAATCCTTCTAACTCAAAATCACTCTGGAAAACAATCTCTTCTTACTGGCATTATATCATTTTTTGTATCAGCCAGAGAGGATGGAGCAGTTTTATTAATTTTCAGCACTGCAGGTTCAAAAGTTCATTTCAAATTTTGATGGAATTTTCATATCTGTTCATCAGAGACTGAGAGCTCTAGAGAGGACAGGAAAAGCATAATTGAAATAAATGTTATTTTTGATAGACGGATATTTTTTCATGTTGTTTGTTTTTTTTTTTTTCCTCTGTAATCCAAAAGATGATTCTTTACCTAGAAAAAGATTTAAGGTTTCTTTTAAATATAATCTGCTTAGGAAGCAAAGTGCAAACAAAAAAGCTTCAGACTAAGGGGAAAGAATTCATATTCTTTTCCTACAACTGAAAATATAGTGCAAGTGATTTACAAAACCACCTTTTGGTTTTGGTTTTTTTTTTTTTTAATCCTAGGTTTAATACAGAAAAAATTTACCTATCAGATAGTTACTGATTTGACTTTTCCATAAAAAACAAATTCTGAACTGCACAGGAGAGCTGATGCACAGGCTGTCTCCATCTGGAGATTAAACAAAGTGTGATTTATTTCAGATCCAGTAATGATGGATTAGGAGGGGATGAGGCAGAGAATTTTCTGCTTCAGCATATTGTAAGGCTTCTATATGCACAGGGATAACAAAGAATGGAACAGAGGGGAGGGAAACACAAAAGAGCTCCAAACACAGCGAACAGTGAATGCTATCAGAGCACCATTCCTCCAAACTATTTAGTATTTGGTGATGCATGTACACACAAATCAGTTAGGAAAAACAAAAAATACAATACACTGGCCAGGAATATTTACCTTTATTTAGGTTATCATTATAAATTATTATATTATTACATTTTTACTATAGAAAAATATAGTACAACTATTTATTTACTACTGTCATGCAGAACTGTTCCTTCATGCTCTCACCCTGATGGTCATGTGGGCACTTGATATAGGGGCAAAATGACTGGTCACCACGTGAGCCACCTGATACCCCTACCTGTAGCAGCTGCTCATTTGGTTTTCTCTGTCCCTTTGACCTCCTCTGCCCCAAACCCATGAATGTTACATCAGCTATGCTAAATTAGCTCAGGCCACCCTTTGAGTGGGTGGAGATTCCTGTCATGTGAACAGGAATGATTATTCCAGAAAAATGATGTTGTCAAATGTGTGGTGAAAATACATCTAGTAACTGTATTACCATGCTTGCATATTATCACATTGGTAGTATGACATAGACTTTAGAAGAACAGAGGTCAGCAGGAAAGGAAATAGACTTTCTCAATCCCCTTGTTCTCAGAAGTTTTAAATCATTTTCAAATTTGAGAGGAAAAAAAAATAGTAGGAATAAAGAGAAAAAAGACGGGTAAATTGTGCCCCCTTTTCCTTAAAATCTATGCTCAGCAGATTTCTTGCACAGACCTTCCTCCAATTTTCTGTTCTCTGTGAAGGTATTTTTTTCTAAACACAGACAAACCATGCAAGTTCTTTAAGCATCACCTGCCATTCATGACAGGCACAACATCTTTTGCTGCTCATTCAGACTCATTATTATTTTCTAATTTGTTTCCCCCTTGCTGCTCCACTGTCAAAATATTCTAACATGTCTTTAACTGCTGTTTAACTAACAGCAGCTTCACATATTTTAAAGAACAGAGGAAGACTATTTATTTTATTACTTCCTCAAAGATTAGTACAGTGAATAATCACAACTAAAGCTAATGAACATTATCAGAAATAGTGGGCTGCATTTCTTCAGTTGTTCCCAACACCTGGGATTCTCATTAGAAAATCTGTAGTTTTATGGTGAAAATAGGAGCAGTAATCTGCTGTATCATTTAAAAGACAAATGCATACTCGTACTATGAAAAGTCACACAAGTGTAACTCTACTGATCTATTTCAAAGAAAATAATAAATCATCACAAGAGTCCTGGCAATTTCACATTCACTTTAACAGCACCTAATGCCTTTTTAATTTTGATTCTCTCAAAATGCAGTTATAGAATGTCATAACTGAAGTTTTCTTGCAGGATTAAATCAACAACCCCATCCTTGTGTGGAAAAAATGAAACTACTTGAGAATGAGAGAAAACATCTTTGTCTTACACATCAAAAATAACAACAGCATAGAACATTCTTTTTGTAGCATTGTCTCAAATCAGACACCTTCCCTCAGCTGCGATTTTCCAATTATGAGTCCCAGTCTGTATTCTTCCAGTAATAGAAATTACTTTACATTTTAATTAGAAGCCTGAAATAAAACTGTTAAGAATTGACTTTCTCTTTAAGAAAGGTGACAAGAATCATAGCCTATGAGCTAGTGAGACATCATGCAACTCTGCAATCCCTCTAATGTAAAATTACATTATCAAAGTAAATAGGAGATGTTGAGCAAGATTACTGCTTTGTCCTTTTAATTTTTTAACAGAACACATTAATAGTATCACAGTTCATATTGAATCCACTAAAAAATAGAAAAGAAAATCACGTTACAGAATGCCTAAAGAAATTTCACATATGTTGCATGCTGTAAGAAATGTCACCTCATGTAATTGCTATGCAATTATAGATAACTATTTCTCATGTTCTCTCCACACTTCATTTGCAGTGCCACTGAAGAAATCGGGAAATGTTAAATTAAATACACCTTCTGGAAATCAGGGAACAGTCACAGTAGGCATCTCAGGCATGATCTTGGGATGGGAAAACTGTAGGCTTATTTGTCATAGCACTGCCAACAGAAATAGGAAAAAAATATTATCCTGTTGAGTCATGAACTTTCCAGACACTGTTGCAACATCAGGACACTTAATTCTTTGTGTGGCAAGCCACTACCTGCTGTTCCATTGCACAGGCCTTACTAAAAAGTCACCCCCATCTTTCTTATAATACTTTGAATCTAAGTGATACAATAGTGGTTTATGAGCATGTCATTATTGAATACTATTGTTCATACAATAGTAGTCATGTACATGCACAGATTTTTGTGACTGTAAGAATGTTGACATGAATAATTATTCCTCAGAAAAATCAAGTTAATAAATCACTGGTTTATTTTCCTTCTTAAAAAAAAATAACTGATATAGCAAATCATCTTCATCCCAGAGAGTATTTTGTAAAATAACAATGCTTGGTCATTATTAGAATACAATCTTAAGCATTCAATTAAAACCAAATTTAAAAACAACAGAAAAGAGAAGTGCAGAAACAGTTGACTATAAACTATTTGACTTTCTTGTAAAGAGTATTTCTGTGCCCCTCTTTTGCCCATAAGAAGATTTGAGTGTACCAGGGGTCCTTTCCAGCCAGCAATCCCAGGACTAAGCCTTCTCCACCTAATGCTTTCATGCACCTCACTGAAAACACAGGCATTCAGAAGGCATAAAGCATATTTACATTGGAGGGTTGAGGAAAGAGACACACACAGTTCTGCATAAACCTCCTTGTTTTCTTAAATCAAAGTCCATTCAGATAGGGAATGAGGAATGTCACCTCCAGTTTCTTAGAGCAGTTGACTCCTTACAACAAAAATACGGGACACACTACCTACACCAAGAGACTAAATCAGAGAACTAGGATTACTGCTTTCATACCCATGTAAATATCCATTTCATACCCATGTAAATACCCATGTAAATGTAGCGTACAAGGGAAGGCATGTAAAAGTAGGCAGTACTTAAGAGTAAAAAAAGTACTGCAGAGATATACTATTTTTGTGACTGATAACAATATATACTACTTATTTTATCATTATTAGAACAAATTAATTTCTCTTCACTTAGTATACAGATACAGGGAGAATAGGATTGTCCTTTTCCTTTTGGTATATGTTAGTTATTTTTTCTTGATGTATATGTTCATCTATGTATGACTTTCTCAAGTCATATTAAGTTGATGATATTTTGTTCTCAGAACCTTCTAAGTCTACTTGCTTGTCTGAAAGCTGTTTAATGGTTTTCTGCTTTCTTTAAGTTTTACTTGCTTGCTTGAAATAATAGGATTTTTCCCTACTGTTCAATATATTGAACCAAAACAAGCTAGATAAGGAAGCTCTCGGAAATTGGTATACAGGTTAATACTAATTTTATTCATGGCATTTCATGCACAACTATTCAATTACTGCAGAGATGTCAAAAACAGTTGTCAAAGTTGATTCAGTATTTACTAACCAAAATACAGTACTCAGACTATGAAATGACCAATAATAATCACTAAAATAAGCTTATTAACTCATGAGTTTTATGAGCTTCATTGGTGCTTTAAACCAGTTTTATGAGCTTCATTCCTACTCCTGAAAATACCAGTATCTTGATATAAATAATGTGTTTGAGGCAATAAATGTCTAGACTCTTTGGAAATTAACAGCTTTTTTATAAGAATATTCCTCCAGATAGCATAGAAAATACACTGTTCAGCACCACTGAAACAGTTAAGAGAAAATAAACTGACACTCAGAAGTCACTCAAGACAAAGACACCATATTTGAGAAAAAAAAAGATAAATTGCAAGGGCTCAACTCTAAAAGGAAGCATATTGAAGTGGCTTTATTTTGTAGAAAACCCTTTAAACAACACTTCAACCAACCAAGTTGAAGAATTTCAGTATGCAGACAGTAAAAGTTAAATTTGAATACTTAAATGAACACTATATATTGCTCTCACTATGTCCTTGGATATATTGAGTAAATATATGATCTTTAATGTGGTCTAAAACTTTCCTAGATGTCTTTTACTCAAAACTAAAAGGTGAAAAAGACATTAAAATAGCAGATGCTGTGGTACCAAAAAACTATAGCACAGGATCTTCTCATAAGTAAAAATAAATCCCTTGTGCAACTTCACAGGCTGTTGCATTTGTAGCTGAGTATTTCCAGTTTGGTTGGTGTCTCCCATGTGAATAGACAGTGAAAAAGCAGCATCATTTCAGTTAATAAAAAAAATGTTCAAACTTAAATTTGCTTTAGTACCACAAAAGACAAAAATGGTTTACCTATTGCTTGAAAACTGCTAATGATGAAGTCCACACACGGTGGGTGTATTTACAACCATTTGAAAGATCGTAATTTACATAGTGCATAATAAACAACATAGAAATGCAGCAGACCAATAGAAGTTCCAGCTTCATTAAAAGAAAAAAAAAAAAAAAAAAAAAAAAAAAAAAAAAAAAAAAAAGCCCATAAAATTTCTCTGTAAGGATTCAGCTGAACAAGTCGTAGATAAGCATACCATGTTAAACGTAGACAACCAAATACTACAAAACGTTCATTGGTACCTCCAAATGGAAAGTGCAGTATAAATGCACTAATGTTAGGCCTTGGAAAATAAATGCACTAATGAAAGGTCTTGTCACTTTGTGTCCAAAAGCACGACAACTTTTTGACCTGTAAGGTCAGTGCCATCAAGGACTTCAAATGGACTCAGCCACTTTAGAAACAGCTGAACTTCATTCAGTTGCATGGTACATGTGTTACCAGGAAAGTAGTGCTCAGTGCCATAGCAAGAACTTTAGAAGCAGTCAAACTTCTGTGGAATCAAAAATATTAACCAAAGCTGGTCAGGCTTCAAATTTGCTTAAGAAAAATTTAACACCATTACTTTTCAAAATGTTGTCAACATTCTAGAATAATTTTATCTGTACTACAAATATAGACTTCTCTTTCAAATTAGCAATCGGCCAGCCATACATAAAAACACAAATATTTTTTACAACAAATATTCTTGAGCGGCTGTGCCACCCCGCTGTAAAAGAGGAGTCGGGGAGGATTCTTTCCAATAGATATCTCGGACAAAAATAAAGTGCAAACTCGTCAATAGTTTATCTGAGAACTGTTAATTGATAGAGGAAGATAAGTGTTCCTACCGAAGGGGGGATAGAAAAGGAGCAAAGAGGAGAGAAGAGAGGCGGAGAGAGACCCAGAGCAGCGACCCCCGCTGTAGCGCGGGCGCTGCCGGCGCCAGCTCGGCAGACGGAGCGTGTGCGCCGCCAGCTGCGCTGAGGCTGCGCGGCTCCCGGGCCGGGCTGGGCGCCATTTCCAAGCAGCAGCCGGCTGCGTGTCCCTTCTGTGGGCCGAGAACAGGCTGCCGTGGCCACGGGCGCGCTCCTGCAGCAGCTGCGGCTCTCGGGCGGCGGCGGCGGCTCCGTGGGGACACCGCGGAGCCCTGGGGTGCCGGGGGGTCGAGCTGCCTCGGGGAGGCGGCCGAGCAGGGCAGGACAGGGGCGGGCAGGGAAGGCGGCCGGGGAAGAAGCAGGACCGCAGGGAGAAAAAGGCGAGGGGGGGAAGGAGGGGACCGAGCTGAACCTCCGGAGAGCCCCCGCTCCCTGCAGGAAACCCAAATAAAACCACCCCGGGTGGTGGCGGTGCAGTTCGCTGGCTTTATGCTCTAAAGCCCGTCCCACAGCCCGATTTCCTGGGCATTTTTGTCCCGGGCCCGGGGGATCTGCCCCGCCGGCAAGGGGCGCCGCTGGCAGCCCGGTGGCGGCAGCTTTCTCTGCCCTGCTCGGCTGCCGGCGAAGCCTCCCCGGGGACAGCGCTCCAGCACGGGCACAGCCCCTGGAGCCATCCCTCACCGCATGTGGAACACGGGTTGGGCATAAAGTCAGGTTGGTCCCTCTCAGCAGGTCTCTTCCAATACTAATAATTAGAACTATCTGTTTCACACTGGAACAAAGTCTGCAGCGAAATTCAGGTAGTTACTTTCTCCCAAACACATCACGAAAACATCAGACCCATCCAGTTTTCTTATCCTACTGAGAATATCTGGAAACTTGTTCAGTCATGGTTTGTTGTCTCTATGCCAACACATGGATAGTGCACCAATCATTGGAAACTTTTCCTATGTATCATAACTTATCTCATTGAAGTTGATTACAGAATTATATCTGGAGAGTTAGGTTACAGCCTTTTCTCATATAATGTAATTCCAGACTCCCATGTTTAATAGCCCAGATGGATCCTATTTTCACAGGTACACAGAATATTTTGAGCTGGAAGGGACTCACAAGGATCATTGAGTCCAACTCATAAGTAAATGGCCCATATGGGGATTGAACCCACACTGTGGCATTATGAGCAGCATGCTCTAAACAACAGCTTATCTTAGGGTAATGTTTTTTATGATGTCAGATCCGTATGCTTTGATTCTCCAAGCAACAAAACAAATGAAGGAAATCTGGAGTTTAATTTAGAATTCCTGAAAGAATAAATAGTCTGGAGAAATTAAGCCTTTGTAGCCCTGAGGATATTTATGTCAAAATATCAAAACTTCTATTACACTAAGTGAACAAAAAAATAGAGAAAGGACAGTTATTTCACCTGCTCTTTCTCCTGATGGAGAGGAGTCATGGTGTAAGGATGTATTCAAAGAGAATGTTTCATAACAGTAGTGCTGATGAAGTCTGGCATCATATGTAAACACCTGAAAAATAAATACAGCTCTACAAAAATTAAGATTCCCCTGGATTATGAACCATGTGTTGTCTAAGAGCAGAACTAAAATTATTTTTATATTAAAGACATAGAAACTAAAGAAAAATATTTACTTCTGTAAGGTCTCAAGAATATTTTTCATTAATTAACAAGTAGAAGACAACACTGATAGTAATGCTGTCTGTGCAGGCAGTAATTCTATTTTTTTCAAATGTAATTTCCAATATGTGCTTGCAGTATTGACCTGTTAGTCCTGAAAAAAAAAAATTTTTTTTTGCTTCTTTGCTTACTATTCATCATCAAAGTCATGCAGAAACAGGCCTGTTACAGGAGTAAATCCTTCAGAGCAAATGTCTATGGAGCTAAGAATTCCCCATGGTGGAAACTTAAAACCACTCTCTGTCATTTGTTTTAGTCAACCTTAATGTTGAATAAGAAGCTGCAGAGGCAGGCAGAACAAAAATTATTTCAGTGAGACTGAAAGCAAGATTCGTGTTGAAACATGCCATGGACCAGACAACATAATTCTTTTTATATAGAAAAAGTTGACCATCTTCACAACTCCTAAATTCATTTTCTGATGAGAACTGCAGAAATTACAGAATTAAATAGGTTTGATCCTTTTTCAGAAGAGAATAAAAAGGTGGAAAATTGTCTGCTATGAATTTTATGTTCCCCCTTTGCCCAAACTGGAAATAAACCATTAAAGTGTGATGCTGTGGAAAGAATGAAGTGAGAACATAAGTAAACTGTCAGAAGAGGCTTTCTCTGGAAAATATTTCATATTAGTCAAACATACAGTACATGCATGAGAATGGCACAGGACTTTAAAATATGCATGCCTTACAAGCATACTTTTACTACAGGAAGATAGGATAAAGGAAGATAGGAACTGCACTTCATCATACTGCTCTTTCATTTTATCTATTTCATAAAGCTAATGGGACTGCTCAGGAGAATAAAGGCAATAAATTGAGAAATGAAAAAGTGAGCTTTTTTTTCATACAGGTATGGGGAGGCAAGATTTTCACTATTGTAATTGCACAAAGAATGGGGAAAAATTATCAGTGAAGGAAAAGAAACACCTTATGTAGCTGAACTGAGCAAAGCTCTACATTTTTTCTTTATATGTACAGCACAAATTTGCTGTGAGATCCCTTTTTAGTGAATGAAATGAATTCACATGGGATCTCTGACACTGGAGTGTAAGAGCTGGAGAGAACAGTTGTGGGAAGAGAATGGGGGAGATGCAAGAAAGATTCAGATCATTTTATCAACCATTAGCAAATTATTAACCAGCCATGTAATAAAATACACACATCAGCTTTACATTGCACAATTTCTACCTCTGCACAGTTCCTATACCTTACTGGTTCATCTACAACAATACATATGCTATATCTAAGTTAACAATATTAGAGACATATGCCTGAGACAAGGATACATGCTGAAGACAAAACAAAGTCTTTTCTGTCATGTTCTTAACCCAATGGATTAACAGCTGTCATTTAATTTTTTTTTTTTTTTTTTTTTTTTTTTTTTTTTTTTTTTTTTTAGCCATGTGGTACAGCAAACTTCTGGAATTGTTCCTGTAAAGCAATGAATTAATGAAGCTCTCTAAGCTCTCTTCTTTTTTAATTTTCATGATCCATTAGGTAGTCATTATGGTTCTAGCAACAACTTCTAAAATCCTGTTTGGGAAATTATTACAAATTTCAATGGAAATATCAGAATAGATTTTCAGAAATTCAGTTTCAGTTATAATCAGTTATATCTGCTAAGAAGGGTTTGCTAAGATGCTGTAGCTTCACTCTAAAGTATGTGGATAATTACTAGGAAACATTAAACCATATTGTGCCTAAAACTGGTTTTAATCTAATATTTAGTATTATTTTAAAGCAATTTATTATAAATAAATTCATTTTTTGCATTTATTAATGCAAATTGGTACAACTTTTATAATAACTCAATGAAATTTGGGGTGCGGAAACTAAGACATATGACCTAATATAAGATATGACCTAATGTAAGAGCGTGGATGACAATGACCATGTTAAAGGTCCAGGCTAAACACATATTCAGTATTTGAGACACAAGAGGAGCAAAATGCCCTCAGGCACTTAGAAATAAACTTAGGGTTCAAACAGGGACAATTTAGTGCAAACTGCACTTTTGCTTTTTTTATCAAATGTGTGTATATATGCACAGAGATATGTACATTTGTCACTTTTTTAATCTAAAGTTATTGCCCAAGTAACTCACAAATTCATATACAAAAAAAAATAAATGTTGGGTACGGGGCATCATTTAACTTCAATCTCCTGCCAAGGGCCTACTCATCTATCACAGGTGGAATGCAAATTTAATTAAAAAGAATGTAGCTCTGGGAAATATTATCATTTCTTCTATCTCATAAGTGTGCTTCAGATCAGAATCAAATCTCACTGTAGACAGAATATGTATGTAAAAATGGTTTAAAAAAAAAGTCAAGTAAAAGGTCTTTCCTATGTGAAATGTATTCCTCTTTTCATTCTCAGATTTATAATCAAGCTATTTTTTCTTCAAAGAAAGAGCTCTATAAACATAGCTTGGTTCAATAAATTTTGGGTCAAGCTGAATTTTAGCTTGACTAAATAAGTTTTAAGCTCAGAGGCATATTTTGATATAATTTTATCTCCAGAAACTTTCACTATAATTATTATTTTAGTAACTAGGACAATGTTTTCAGTGAACTGTTCCTAAGGGGGATTTTTTTTTCATTTAGTCAGTGTGTCTAGGTTCCATGCATTAATCACTTTCAAAGACAGACAAATCAGTTTAAAATAAATGGCTGAAAATGTAAATGGGATATTAAAATCTTCAAAGTGTCTTTAAGACTCTATTAGTGCAGACATACCAAATATTTTTTAAAAATAAAAACAATTTTCTTAATCTAGAGTTTCTTTATTTTATATTAATCCTGACCTCCAAATTAAATTAGGCTAATGGCATAGTTCTGTCTTCAAATCTGGCTGTCGTCTTCCGTTAAACTTGGTACCCATTAATTAATGTGAATATGAAGAATTTTTTGGCAACGAACTAGAACTCTCAGGGGCACTATACACTAAAATAACCTTGCACAACCCATAGCTACGGGTAGATTTCTGTTTGCCATTATTTATTATAATACGTGTTCTAATTGCTATTCAAAGAGACATGAACATGGATACTTACCACTATCTGTGAATTTGCAAAAAATAAACAGGTTTTTACTGTATTCTGACTGCATAAACATGAGATAGTAAATTTCAATTCTGCTGAAGATATCCTTGGTTTATTTTACAGAAAAATTAACTAATCTTTAGTTTAGTAGTTTCAGATTTTAAAAAACTGACAAAAAAAAGTCTCTTTCATCTTTCTTGAAAAAAAAAGTTAATTTTTTAGCAGGTCTTGCTGTTTGTGTAACTTCTATCTTGATGTTGAAATTGTCACTGAACATTGAATTAAGCAGGAATTTCTATGTCAAATTTTAAAGGTATCATGGCAACCCTCTAATATAATTCTTCTCTCAAACCATTTGCTCAATTCTTTTTAAATCTCTCTTTTTCATTGATGTTAAAATTTTAATATGATATAGAGAGCTGCTGACTCATATATACTGCTACATGTTTACATTATATAAACAAGAATATTGGATTTGAGCATCTTACCTTATTCCTTGGCTGGAGGGAGAACATAAACACATCTGTGTGTCGATGCTAGATTCCAGTCTATCCAGGACATATTAGTGTAAGTTTTATCTAGACTGAGATATGGTTAGATATTGAAAATCTTAAAAACAAAATTCCCTTAATTTGAATCAAGTATTTCTGGAAATGTCTTCTCTTTGTCTAATACTGATTTAGTTGTTCTGAAGGGCATTTGCCGTTGCACAAGTGTAACTAACATTGCTGAATTCCTTTTTTTAAAGTTAGAAATACTAATCAATTAACATGCTAGGTATTTTCCTTTTCCTTTATTTTTTTTAATCTTCCAGTGATTAGTTGACATTTTTTTTCTAGAATTGACTTCAGAGACTTCTTCTGTCACTTTTTCCTGTGACTGTTTCGTAGGCAGGTGCATAAAGTGGAAGCCCGTGGTATGAGCAGGGCAGGCATATGTGCAGATGTGCTCAAATTTATGTCATCTGATGAAGATATGGGTTTGAGTATTAAGTTTCTTGAGATAATTCATCTTCAGAATATTTTTTGGATTAAAATATTGTGGAGCTGATTTTTTGAAGAACAGAGGGAAGACAAAACATAAGCTTTATAAAGGCATTTTTACTATCCCATGAAAATGGTAAAAAGAAACCATTTACAGCCCAATTTCTGTAAGAGTTTATACTAAATGTAAAAATAAAACAAAAAAGAAGCTTACTGTGGATGTAAAAAAAGGAAAGGTAGCCTGGGAGGGAAACAGAGAAATTGTCCAAGCAGCCAGGGATCAGGTTAGGAAAGCTAAAGCCCTGACAGAATTAAATCTGGCCAGGGACATCAAAGGAAACAACAAAAGCTTCTATAGGTGCATCAGTGATACAAGGATGATTAGAAAACAGGTGGGTGCTCTCTGGAAGGAAATGTGAGACCTGGTAACAGAGCACCCAGAGAAGGCTGAAATAATCTTGGGGTTTTTTTGTTTGTCTGTTTGTGTTTGTTTGTTTGTTTGTTTTCTCAATCTCCACCAGCAAATATTTCAGCCACAGCGCCTGAGTTGTAGAAGGCAAATGCAGCGACTGGGAGAATGAAGAGGTTCCCACTGTGGGAGCAGTATGGGTTTGACACAATTTAAGGAACCTGAAGATGAGCAAGTATGTGGGACCAGATGCATCTGCAGGTCCTGAGAGAACTGGTGAAGGACGTGGATAAGCCACTATCCATCATATTCGAGAAGTCATGGCAGTCCAGTGAAGTTCCCATTGACTGGTAATTTTAAAAACCCTTTTAAAAAGGGTAAAAAAGAAAGGCTTGGGAAACTACAGGCCAGTCAGTCTTATCTCAGTACCTGAAAAGATCATGGAGTAGATTCTCCTGGAAACTATGATAGGGCACATGGAAAATAAGATGATTTGTGATAGTCAACAGGGCTTCACTAAGGGCAAATCATGGCTGAAAACTTCAGTGACCCTCTGTGATGAGGTTACAGTGTTGGTGCATAATGGAAGAGCAACTGATGTTGCCTACTTGGACTTGTGCAAAGCATTTCAACAACATGGTTGTTGTTCCATACAACAACCTTATCTCTAAACTGGAGAGACGTGGATTTTACAGATGGACTACTTGGTGGGAAAGGAATTAGTTGGATCGTTCCATCAAAGAACTGTGGTCAATGGCTCAATGCCCAAGTATAGACCAGTGAACCTCTGGTTTTGGTACTGGGTCTGGCAGTCTTTAACATCTATCAGTGTCATAGACAACAGGATAGGATGCACCCTCAAAAGTTTGCAAAACACACCAAAATATGTGAAGTCGATATTCTGGAAGGAAGGGATGCTATCCAGATGGAGCCTGACAGGCTTGGGAGGTGTGCCTTTGCAATCCTCATGAATTTCAGCTAAGCCAAGTGTAAGAAACTGCACCTGAGTCAGAGTAGTTCTAAGCAAAAATACAGGCTGGGCGGAGAATGGATTGAAAACAGCTCTGAAGTACTTGGAGAAGTACTTGGGAGTGCTGGTGGATGAGAGGCTGGATATGAGCAAACAATGTGCACTTACAGCCCAGAAAGCCAATCATATTCTGGGCTGCATCAAAAGTGTGACCAACATATTGAGGGAGGTGATTCTGTCCCTCTACTTTGCTCTCTTCAGACCCCACCTGGAGTGCTGTGTCCAGTTCTGGGGCACCCAACATAAGAAGGACGTGGATCCATTGAAGCAAGTCCGGAAGAGTACCACAAAGATGAGAAGAGGTCTGGAGCACCTCTGCCATGAAGACAGGCTGGGAGAGTTGGGATTGATCAGCCTGGAGAAGAGAAGGCTCTGAGGAGACCTTTTAGCAGCCTTCCAGTAGTAAAATGGAGCCTACAAGAAGGACGGAAAGGGACTTTTACAAGAGTAGAGTGATAGGACAAGGGGGAGTTTTAAACTGGAAGAGGGTAGGTTTAGATAAGATATTAGAAAGAAATTGTTTTCTGTAAGGGTAGTGAGGTATTAGAAGAGATTGCCAAAAGAAGTTATGGATGCCCCATCCCTGGAAGTTCAAGGCCACTTTGGATGGGGCTCTGAGAAACTTGGTCTAGTGAAAGATGTCCCTGTCCATGGTGGGGTGAGGGAAGGGGACAAAACAGGATGACCGTATATGATTTTTAAATTCCTTTCCAACCCAAACCATTCTATGCTTCTGTCTTGGTTTGGAAAGACAGGTATCTGACAGGGAAAGCTGGAGTTTCCCTTAGAATGGGGAATGTAAACCCCTCACCCCCGCTGGATTATAATTTTACAATTAAGGGCTTTCAGGCAAAGATTTGGGAATAGGAATAACAGTTCTTTACTAGGAATACAAATGTAGTAGGAAAAGAAACAAAATCACCCAACCAAACCAGCAAAAAATTTTGGAAAACCCTTGACAGAGTCAAAGTTACAGCCTGACACCCTGTTAGTCAGGATGTTGGAAGCAGTCCAAAGGTGAGTCCTCTTGGAGTGGCAGATGGGGTTCTGGTGGAGTAGAGAATGGTCCTGTAGAACAAGGGTCCAGGTAGTGATGAGAAGAGGTCCAGTCTTCCTCCAGGAATCGGGTGAAGCTGGATGCCTTCATGTTCCTGTGTCTCAGTTTTATGCAGGTAGAAATGGTTGGCTCCCCCCACTGGGTGGAGCATCTCATAATAGGATGATGTAATGTGGAATGTACTGCTTTGGGGAGGGTATAGTTTGGGGATGTGTTAGTTTGAGGAGGTGTTAATGGCCCATTAGCAGACAACTGTCCCCCTGGAGGGAAGACCAGTGGTGAAACAGATAAGAAACAATGCCCTACAGTAGGTCCATTGACAAAAGGCACCCGCCCTACTCTTCCCAGAGTAAAGAAGAACAGTACTTTCAGGAGATGAAAATAGAATACACATTTTTGTTTTGCATAACCCAGGACAGCTTCTATATACAATATTTGAAAAGGAGCGAAGAGGCAGTAATTTTAAAATCTTTGACAAGGACTGATACACACTACCTGAAAGACAGAATTTGAAGTTATACCGAATTTACACACACACAAAAAAAAAAGCAGATTATCTAGGGAATAGTAAGAAAGTATACCAAATAGGATGATAAATAAACAAAAATTGATTGAAGTAAAAGGAAGAATTACATTAGAGTTAAAAATGTGATAGAAGCCATTTGAAAAAGAAGGGCATCTTTTTAACCCACTCTTTTATTGCTTTATTTTAGTTCAATACTTTCTCTGCTCAATAATCTTTTTTCTTCAAAATATGAGTGGCTATATAGAAATTAAGAAAATAGAAACTTTAGATACTGTCCTTCAGTATCAAAAATGGAAACCTTTTCTTCTGTTTTGCTGTTTTTAAGCCAGTGTTGCTTTAAAGTACTTCTTAACATACTTGATTTACATTGATGTGAATTAGATGTAACCACATATGACCAGTGCATTCAAAATACTGTAGGATGAGTAGAGAGAGATCAAGTCTGCCAGTCAAAAGATGAAAATCAATTACACTTTCATATTACTACAATGATACTACAATACTACCTATGTAATTTTGCTTGACATATGATTAATTTTCATTATTAAATTGAAATATCAATTTTATTGGAGTATTTAAGAAAAGAACATATTCAGCCCTGGACACACATTCTGAGAGACCCCTGAGAATGTTATCTCCAAAAATTCTGAACTAATGACCTAGGGGGTAATGACCTTTCCAAACAGACTGGTAGTCTCTGTCCTTCTTGGATGAATTAGTCATAGCGCTGAAACCTAAAAAGAAAATCTCAAACATCTTGGAGTCAGATTTAATTGTTTTTAGAAGAAGCATGCCAGCTCAAATGATCTCTGCCTTCAAAGACTGCTTTTCTGGATGTCAAGAGTTAGTGGATAAAATGCCTCTTTTACAGGAAGAATCTGAAGCTTTAGAGGTCAGGGCTCTTTACAGACTCAAAAGCAGTGTATTTAAAGAAATATTGCTTTCATTCACAACTACCATTATGGTTTTTTTTCAGATGTTGAGATCCTGCTTTTAAGAATGACCCTTGCTGGGGTCAGAGCCTTCACTCAAAGGTGCCAAATGATGAGTGTGTCTCTTTCAAACACCTTGGCAAAGTTTTATTTTTCTGAACAAGATATTAAACAAAAATGTACAGGACTATTACATATGTTTGTTCACCATGTTGTCCTGAAGAAAAAAATCTTTAACTAATTACATTTGGTAGAAATTATATCGTGTTAGTACAAAAATTACACACACACAAACAATATTTAGTTTTAACTTTCAGTTACTAAATTAAAACAAAAATTAGTGCTGGTATTTACTTTTATTTATTTTGATTATTTTGAGAAGGCTTTTAATTCAAAGGCTCTTAATTTAAATTTTCAATTTCAATTTTTCCCAAATATATGTAAAAATATTCAAAAAACTATCAATATGTAAACATCAAGCATGAAGTAGTTTAATCTCTCGATAAGGCATTCATTTAAATTAGTTCAAAAAGCACATGAAATCACTGTTGATTCTAATGGGCCCCATTTTGGCAAGATACTAAATTTAAGCACTATTAGACTACACGAAATGATCCGAGACAGACAAATTTCATGATTATTCAGTGGAGCAATTCAGTAGTTGTTAATTGCTATCAGGGGACATGGAGACCATGCCTCTCAAATGGGCAAGCTCTCCTGGGGAGAAATACTGCTAGCATAAGGTCTTTTCTGCTCACATACTGATTAAATGAGCCAATTAATTAAGTACTCACATGTGAATTACCATGTGCCCAGAGTTTGGGGGAGCATTCAGCAAGAGTAGCAAATTGCAGAGGCAATTGCAAGTCAGGAAAAGAGCCATGGCAGGTGTCAGAGCCTTTCACCACCGGGAAAGCTAATTTCCTCCATCATATCCTTTTGCTCTGCTGACCAAAGTCGAAGTTAATGAGCCTGCTACTCTCTGTATTACATACAAATAAGTAGCGAGTAAGTACTCCTCTTTGAGTGGATTCATGGAAATAATCATCTTGCCATTGATAATTACTTAGTTACCAAGTCAGAAATAATCTGCTGAATCTGTCTTTGAATATCTATGTCTCTCTGAAAAACTCTTCTTCTACCCTAACTCATTTATTTATCTTGACCAGTATATTTAGCTCCAAGAAAGCTTTTTTCCTCCCCATTTTTCTTTCACTCACCAGAGCATCTGAAGACATTAATCCTCCATTTGTCCAAAGTCTGTTTATGTGACAAAACTGTTCTCTTTAAATGTACCTTTCAGCTTCTCCTTTCTTCTGTGAAGTTTTTTTTTAATCCATCATAGACACATACTGTGTGAATAGACACATACTATGAATATGAAAATATTGGTTGTCCATATTCTTGATCAGTGAAGATCATAGCTTGGGGCCAAATCCTTGGTTAATGTAATTTTCCACACAGAAATTAGGAATAAAAAAAACCAACAACCCCCTACCACAGACCTAGCTAAGAAAGTTTTACTTCCATTACAGCACTGGATCTTAAAGATGGCTGGATCATCTAAAATTCATAAAGATTCACTTCATCTAGGTTATTTGTTTTGGTGAGTTCTTTTGCTTATTTTAGCAGGCCAAACCAGAGCATCACAACCCTGATGGCTTTTGGCCTTTAAATTGCCACACAATCTGACCCAGAGACAGTTAATATACATCTGTTCATATCCCAGCAAAACATATTGACTTAATGGTTAGTACTGATATGTACCATTCTACATATATTATAAATATATATATTATACCCTCCATATAATCACCTTCCTAAAGTGATTATATGGAACAAATCATACTTCCTCTCAGAATTTATTTTAAGTGTTAAAAGACAAGATATTTCAGTAATACATTTCTGTACCTATTGATGATTAAATATGTGTATTTTGAAAACAAGATTATCAAAACAATACTTAATATGACAATAAAGTTCCTATACTGTTTGTGGATTTCTTTTTCTCTTCTAGAAATATATTAGCTGACATATCCTTGGATTGCATTCCATTGGAAACCTATAGCCATCCTGTGATTGACTACTGAACCTCAGCTGATCAGCTCCTACCTTATTGCAAAAATGCTTGTTATTAGCCCCTAGTGCATGACCTTTCATGCTGGGCTATTGAATTTCATCCCATTTCTATTACTTGAGTCTTTGGGGTCATCCAATATACCCCATGGCTATTTCACTCAGCTAATGATCCCAGACAAATACCTCTTTCATATTTTTCTCTTAGTCCCATTTTGTGACTTGTTTCTTCTGTCCAGCACTTTCTGACTCAAAAGACTTACCTTTTAGCAAGGCCCAACACTTCTAATTCATTTTTTTATACTAGAAAATTTCCAGAATATATACAGATACCTCACCTATTTTTAGGGGCAGGGGGGAATAATGAAGAAAATACACCTATGTTACATGGAGACTAAGTTTTTTATTCTGCTCAAAGAAACAATTTCAAAAGCAGACTACAAGCTATTAGAGTGTGGCAATCAATCTGTCATTTAAAATGTACTTACTGATTATAGCTAATATTAGCTTTCAATGCAACATTTTTTATTTAAGAGCAAAAATATGTTATAGAGTTTTACACTGGGAAGTCAAAGTCATATACTCAAGATATACACAGATCAATAGTCCTACTTTTATTATCTGGCAGGAAGCTGGGACAGTAAGAAGTTATGATTATTATGATTCTTTGCCCAACAAGAACTTAGGTAGGTAAATATTTGTGCATTGAATTTTCCTAATTCCAAATATTTCAAACAGCATATTCTCAGTTTGCCAGTGGTCAAATATTCCTGGTTTTTTGATTCCTGATAAGAATACTTATACAATTGAACAATTCAAAGTAATCTGTTGTACTACTCAAAAACTCCACAGTCTATGATTGGCAACTAGGTCCTCCTCTCAGCTTAGGACATTTCCTTTTTTCCTTTCTCCTTCTGAAGAGACAGTCTTGGGAAATTTTAATAACATGACAAATGAGGTGATATTCCCTACAAGACATGGAGTCAGAAAACAGTGCCTAGCCCATGATAGAGCAATAATTTTATACCACCCTTCTACATTACTTCCTTTCTTACCTATTACTTACAGTCATCATGCAGGCATCCAAAGTATTCCAGCAAATGTAAAGGAGTGAGAAATATGGATAATCATAGGATAGAATAATTTAGATTGGAAAATACCTTTAAGTACCAAGTCCAAACATTAACATAAACTGCCATGTCTACCACTAAACCGTGTCCCAAAGTACCACATCTACAGGTATTTGAAATACCTCCAGGGGTGGTGGTTCAACCACTTCCCTAAGCAGTGTGGTCCAATGCTTGACAACACTTCTGGTGAAGAAATTTTCCCTAATATCCAGTCTAAACCTCCCCTAGTACAACCTGAGGCCATTTCCTCTATTCCCATTGCTTGTTACTGGGGAGAAGAGACCAACCTACAATTCGCTACAATCTCAGGCAGTTGTAGAGAACAATCAGGTCTGCCCAGAGCCTCCTTTTCTCCAGGTTAAACATCCCCAGCTCCCTCAGCCACTCCTCATCAGACTTGTGCCCCAGATCTTTCACCAGCTCCATTGCTCCTCTCTAGAGTTGTTCCAGGGCCCAAAACTGAAGAGTGGCCTCAACCACATGTGGGCATGATCACTGCCCTCATCCTGCTGACCACAAAGAGCATTCAAATATTAATTTCTTGAAGTGCGTAGCACACCATTAAAATAGTTAAAGGGTAATCAGCTTAAGTGAAGTTAATGACATAAATTGCAAGAAAAAGTAATGATTAAAGCCCAGTGAAAGATTAACACAGAGGCATCAATTCAGCTCTGTGTCAAAACAATCCCTATTTAAGATGAATTCCTTCACTGTATTAAATAAATTAGAATAGCAGTAGTGCCTAGAGGTCCTGATCTCCTGTCAAAACTTATTGTTCTATGGATAAATATAATGAGAAAGCAGTTGCTTTAACTTAAAGTTGCTACTATTGTCTCTTGGGAGTAGAGATGGCTTCATGTTTTTGACACTATGTTCATAATTCATCCTAAATTTGATATTTTTCAAACAGAGAAAAATGGAAATAGAATGACTCTCTTTTCTAAAATCATATCAGTCGTAACAGCTTTTTTGTTTTTTCAGACTAAGTTTCCTTCTCAAAGCTGAACAATTTTGCTTCACCTAAGCCTAGCTTCATGCTATATTTTAAAATCATATGCATGCCTTAACCCAGGAAATACATCCCAAATTTTAAAGCATGACACCAGTCAGTTTATGTAAGCTTCCCATAAATCTAGAAGAGGCTATGTTGCCTAGCACTTGTTGCTATATTGTACAGGTTGTCCAAACTAGGTGATTTACCTACCAAAGTTCTATTTTCCAAACAAATTTGGGCATACCAATCTGGTTGTGGGATGTAGTTTATAGATTTGTATATTTGTTCCTCTTTGTCTCTCTATCCCACTTGATCTTGTTTCTTTCTCTTTCCTTCTGAAGAATAAAAAAAAAATCACTGTGAATTCTTATTCTTCTCATTCAAGAAATTACCAATCCCCAGAAGGGTTACTTATTTTTCATGTGGTATGAATGCCACTTATTACAATGTACCTATCCAAAATCTCACCACAAGAAACATAATCCCCTTTGTATTTGTGAAAAAAACACACAAGTTGTCTAATTAGTCCAAGATTACATGCCGCAAGTACCTAAAAGAAGTATCATTTAACCTAATTCCTAGTTAGGAATCTGGTATTTTTAAGATTAGTAACTAACAATACAGAATTTGAGTATGCTACAAGACACAAAGGTAAAAAAAAAACAAACCCACATTATATTAGAATACCCATTCTCTTTATTATAAGCTCTTTCTACAGTTTTCCTACACAAATTTTATTTCAAAAGACATGGTAACTCATCTTCTCTATGCACTTGCTTTTAATTCTAGCTGGTTTGGGGTTTGTTTTTGGTTTTTATTTGAAATAGTTAAAAATATTAATGTACTATTAAAAAGTAGTAAAGATCACTATAACCTTAAGCAGTCGGACTAGTTGACCTCCAGTGGCCCCTTCCAACCTTAGCCATTCTGTGAAGCATAAAAAGACTAGACACAGCTGGGTGACACTGCTGGGTGACTAAGCTTTCCCAGAGAAAAGCTTAGTCAATGAACTGAAAGGTAATGCTTCCCCCAGGTGCTTTGGAAAATGTCATGATCTCTTCAACATGATGAAGCTAACAGGATTACAGAGATCAGGGTAAAAGCCAGTTATGGAGTTAAAAGGTACAGCCATCAGAGTTTGAACTTTTAATCTTGAAGAAGTTACAATTTTCTCTCCTCATGGCTGCCGTAGACACATTTGAATTCATACTTCATACTATTCAATTTAAACTAGTGGAGAAAACCTTAAGGTCACTTGATAACAAGCAGAACCATTTTGCAAGCTGAGAAATCTCCAGCATTCAATGCCTTCTGATGCAAGTGTCCAGGACTGTAAGTATTAGAATTCTAAATATGCCAGGAGAAAGCTTACCACCACTGAGAGACGGACGATCACTCAGTCTTCTGTATCCCTACCAAGTAACAAATATTATAATGCTATCACACCCAACCTCAGGTACATTCAAGGTATTTATCTAAGATATCAGGGTAAAATTCCACCTTTCATCATGGCACAGATGAAACCACACCTGGATAACAGTGATGATTTTGTTGTTGCTAAGCAGTGTTTACACTAAGTCAAGGACTTCCCAGTTTCTCACATGATCCCACCAGCACACAGGCTAGGGGACAAGACACAAACAGAAATTGGCCAAAGGGATATTTCATACGATAGGGATCATGCCCAGAATGTAACCTAGGGGAAAAGCTAGATGGAAGTCACTGTTTGGGAACTGGCTGGGCATTGGTCACCATATGGTGAGCAATTGCATTGTGAATCACTTGTATACCCTCAGTTTTTATTATTATAATGAGGAAGTGGAGGGGTCATCTTCTCCATAGACTGGATCTCCAAGGAGGAAAGGTAAAAGGAAACATAACACTAAAGCGCGTTCATAGTTAAGGACTTTTCTGGATCGGTCTGTTCCTAATTCATTCTCTGTTGTTACTGGGTCTTGCAATTGTGCCCCAAATCATAATTATCACAGCTGTCAAGTAGCCATAGACCCTTTTTCTTTAAAATGCTTACACCTAGACCTCCACTGGAGTGTAACCAGTGCACAGACAAGATCTTCACAGACATGTCTCCTTTCTTCCTCTTCTAATTTGAATTTTAAGAAAAAGATACCTATATCAGTTTACTTCCATGTTCACATTGACACAGTTAATGTCTTACAGAAACAATAGTGTATAAGGTCAAGCTTTCTCTACAAAGAAACACATCCAGCTGACGACAGTTCTGGGAAGTCAGGTCTCATTGAACCTTTTCTGTTTGTTAACTGTTACTTGAAATATCAGAAAGAATCAGTACTTCAGTATCAGGCACCACTAACATCATTCAGTGATTGAATTATACTAATCATGATCACATTCTGATGAAGGAGCATATTTCCCAGGTCAATTATTTTGACAACTACTTGCAATATTCCATGAAGCAAGTCAGTACTGAAAATGAACAGAAGATAAAATCCTATTTGATAAGTATGTGTTCTGTTGCTACACTATTAACTTACAGCATAAAGCAAAAAGGGAACTAGAAATTATCTTCAAAGTATCCATAATGGCTTGAGTAATGGCTTGCATTATTAAAGTTTCACTGAAAAGTTTAGATTTATGTAATATATAGTGCTGTAAAGACGTTTATGTAAAACATAGCAGAAGCCTGATTTTGTTGTGCTGCAGAAAAAATGAATATACCTGGTATAAATCAAGAGACTCACACTGGTGCTAAATCAAGTGTTAGAAAGATAAAGTTAGTTACAAGGAAATGGAAGGTTAGAAGAGAGTGAATTTAACCACTGAAAGAGTAATAAAGTAGAAAATAGTTGAATTAAAACTAAACTACATGAAGTCTGACAGCTGTGCAGACATTTATCTTTATACTTACAAGTTAAGAAAGGTATAAAAACTGATATTCTGATGTTGACACTAATTTATCAGTATATAGCCTTGTGCGAATCACTTAAGTGCTGTTAGTTCTCTAAAGACAGGACAAAATGTCAGACAACTACCTGGAATAGCACATCTCCTTGAGCATGATTCCACTTTTCAAACCAAGCTGAGTATGTAAGAGGCCCACTCACCACCAACACTGGTCTGAGTCAGCTTTTCACTCTTCAAAAGTATTACAGCTGTTCTGGATACAGATCTGCCCACAGAGGTATGCATGCTGATCATTTCCAGACTGCATGTTTTTTGAATAACAAATCTGCAATAAACACATAAATATTTCCATTTTTTAAAATTAATATTACAGACACACATATATAGATAGATATACACACACACACACATTGGGGTGTGTGTGTGTGTATATCTATCTATATAAATGTATTTATATCTATGTATATAAATATATTTGTAGGTAGTATATATTAAAAAAAATGAAAGTAAACAAGAACACTTAATAAAAAGTAAGTTACTTGTGTCTGAAGAGTATTTTTAAAATTTATTTTCTTTCCAAACTACATGAGGTCTGATCATCATGGATCATTTGTGAAGCATGCATTCAGTACAGGGAACTGTCCTGGAATAAATAACACAAACAATATCTATTTATAAAACTTTGATATAAATGTATAAATATAATGGCCTTTTTAAAGTGAATTTTTTTTTTCTTCCTTCTCAGCACAATTTTGCCACCATGTATAGCTGTTCCTGATGCATACTTTCTCTTACTTTTTGGTACTTTCTGTGTCAAAGCCCTTTTTGATCCCCAACTCCATGCACACATATCTCAAATTCCCATTGAAAATGAAACAAATCTACTGTAAAGAAAATATTTATGATTCTATTCTATAAATTCTGTAAGTTACCTGATGTAGATGCCCTTTAAGTAACCCTTAATGCTTCAATCACACTGAACCTAAGATTATGAATAGCTAATGGTCAATACAACTTTGCATAATGAGTTCTTCCTCACTCCTTCCATTAATATTTAACTATTTCAATCATTTATTTCAGAGTTGATTTTTCACAAGAAAAAATTTAAAATTTCTGAAAAGGTTAAAAATCTAAGAGTCCAGACACAGAAAGTTTCCTCTCCTCCACAGATGCTAAAACTATTCCCATGGAAATAATTAAATCTTGTGAAACCAGACAATTGCTTCTATTAGCTTTCATTACAACCAGATATTTTTGATTTTAATTCACGCTCTTTTTTATTAGATGAGGCAATAGAAAACTGGGGAAAAATGAATCTGCTAGAGTGAAGGATAGCATAAGGGGAGGGGGAACAAAGAAGGGAAAGACTAGTTAAATAGGAGTAGGTGAAATTTCTCTGGTTTAGAAAGAAGAATTTATTAAATGACTGTTTAATGGAAGATGGAAATGTAAGTAATGCTTAAAAGAATGTCACTTTATCTTATGTTTCAAAGCTATGCAATAGCACAACTTGAGGTAAAGAGTAAGTTGGCACCATCCTAAAAGTTATTAAAAACAACCTAATGCTTCTGCTTTTTGTGTAATCCTCTAGCCAGTAGAACATTTTATATAAAAAGTGCATTTAAGAAAATGGAATTTTGTTCTGAGTTATCTGCAGAAGTGGATCCTTTATATCAAATGAAAAGAAATATCTGCCTGGAGTCCTAAGTCAGATGAAAGACTTCAGAGTGCACTTCAGAACCAACCAAGTATTGACTAGATGTATATAGCTCACATTTACAGTGAAGGGTTTTTCTTATATTATTCGAAGGTACCTAACTCTCCTGACTTTATGAGATCTTTAGTACTCATGTCAGAGCTCTATTTAGAAAACTAGAGAGAGAAAGCTAAGTTCAGCAGGACTTCTTTTTATTCAGGTACAATTTCTAATCTCAGTAACATGGACATGTCAGAGAACCACAGCATAGTTAGGGCTGTCTTTTAAATGCATTGTCCTTCCATTTCCACCCCAACTTCTAGAAGTCTGGATTATTTATTTGCTCTTTGAACAAAGGTCGGGGTTGTATAAAAGGCTTACATAGTATCCACTATTCAGAACAAGAGAAAAAAGCAGACATAAATAGGGAGGAAAAACACTTTAACAATTTGACAAGAAAAAAGCAAATGTTATGCCAGGCAAAAGAGTATGGGGTTTTTTGGAGACTTTGTTTTTCCATCTGAGTGAAAGAAAAATACAAGTCCACCTTTTCATCCTGTCAAAGTGAATTATTTTTTTCCTCCTGGACAAAGACAGCAAAGACTAACTAAAAGAGTAACTGATCTGTTCCACCAGTCTTTAATGTTCAAGTGCAGTTTATTTGAAGTGCTACACAAATGAATTTCTAAGAGTAAATGAACCACTAACACAGAGGTGTAGTTTAGATCTTTCAGTTAATTACTCTAAATAAAAAATAGAAAACCACCCAGTTATTCAGTCTTTCCTCCCTTGTATATCACATTGTTCCTGAGAATACAGATAATAATAAGAGTAGGTTGTAACTGCTCCTAATACTGACAAATACATTGACAGGCTGTTGTTGAAGTATACAGAGCTGTGAGGACACAGAGGAACAGAAATGTGGTTCTGAATACTTGCAGTTATAACACTACTCTCTGTCTTGTGAGACTCTTCATTCTCATGTATAAAGAAGAGATATTACCAATTTTTCATTCACATGACTGAGCACTGCATTTAAATAAACCCTACTATAGGCTGTACTCTGCCTAGTCATGATTTTAATAAACAACCAAGCTTTGCCCCTTTCTGGGGAACATTTTTAACAGCTCAGTTCTTAAGATCTTAAGTGTGTGAAGGATTGATTTTTATATCCAGTATGTCCTTCTTTAATTAATACATGCCATCTGCAAATTATTCTTCCAATTTGTTATTACATTGCTTTTCTCTGATCTTGAACACATGGGGTTTACATTTGCCTTGAGGAAAAGATCTATCAGACAAGTCTTCTAAAAAGAAAAGTTGACAAATACTACATGAATGAGTCACAAATGATTTCTTGCATTTTGCAAACTGTGAAACTTGCTCTTCTAAACAAAGGATGGCAGTGAACTGGATTATTGCAAACTTGATGCGTTTTTCCAAATGGAGACAAATTGAAGAGGAGACAATGAGAACAGCTTCCTGGGAAGTAGTCAAAATGCAAAGAGAAAGACTGGAAGAATGGCAAAGAATGATGGATGCAAGTGATTGCCAAAATCTCAAGAATGATGTTTTCAGGAGAAGCCAGAGGCAGCATGTGTCAGAAAAAATATGTCTCTGAAATAACACACCGAAGTTTTTAGGATGTTATGCAGCAGTGGTTGAGCAGATGAAAGACAGAAAATTTTATGAAAGATTTATAAGAGAGTCAACGTAAATGAAGTAATTTCTAGAGAGCAAACCAACTTTCAGGATTTTTTGCTTATTCTTTTCTATTTTAATCTTGTCCCATGTAGTATGGGAATATAAACAATAAGGTATTTTGTTATGTATTCTTATATCTTTCTTCTCTATGGAAAAAAAAAAAAAAGTCAGAAAAAAACCTAAAACAAACAGATCAGTAATAAGGAAATAATTCATCCCATGTTGATATTTTTCCTCTCACAAGTAATCCATAGAAACCAGTTCTCCATTAATGTCTCCCTATAGAAATTTTCAACCTAGCACTTAGAAATTTACATACCTAGCACTGTGTTTTCAAAGGTTCATTCCAACAGTGGATTTCTGAAAGAATTAATCGTTCAATAGACCTACATGAGTGAACCTTTTAAAACAGGAAAAACTAAGAAAATACAAAGTCTTAAATGAGGAAAAGCTGTATGTAAACAAGAATTTTCACTTAAGTAGCTTCTAGTAAAATGAATTTCAATTGATTTTGTCCCAATTCCCTGCTCCTATTTTTTCCTTTTCTTTTTGGTCGGCTGTATTTTTAGGCACAGCTTTCTACACACTAAGTGCCAAAAACTTCCTCTCTTTCATGCTATAAATACCTAATCATGCCATTTATCCCTTTTACCTTATCTCACTTATGACTAATGCTAGTGTGTGTGTGTGTATGTTTATATATACGGTCCAGTTCTCAGTCAGTCTAAATTGGTACAGCCAAATTGATCCTAGCAAAGGATTAGTGCCCTAACAGCCTGCAGAACACGCCTCACATACTCTGTTAAACCTGTATATCCAATGCAGAACCAGGTCTTTGCCTAGAGGAGAGGCCTGCTCAGTCATTTACTGGACATATAACTTCTGTCCAGTATTTTTAAGCTGTTCAGTGTTCCCTTATTGAACCTCATTGCATATAGTCTGCATTATGAAAAATCTTCAGTTGGTAAGTCACTTGATGACATATTTGGGTGGCTGTGTGCTTCTGATTTCTCTGGTTTTCTGGGCAGGAGTTTAAAAAGATTTGAAAAGGGCAGAATTGTATTTGGCATGAGCTCTTCTTATAGGTACAGCAGGACTACTGCTGTCCTGGAAAAAATAGAATTAAACAAAGTGATAAGCCTTTGAAAAAAAAAATCCTGCTCCTCACTATTCCTTTATTTCCTCTTTAGTTCTTTATTAGCAGAACTAATAAATAATGAAATAATGAAGAGTTGCTAATACCCATCAAGTGACTTAATAATAAATCCACCTTACCTCTTTTTTGGACAGATGTTAAAATCTGGAATTTGCTGCAGAATGCTTCAGGCAGATGCTCAGTCAGACCGCATGCTGTCATCCCAGAATTTCTTTTTCTGTGATATGTCTGGCTAATATTCAGCATATGTCAAAATATAGTTATAATCTCCACTTCAAATTAATACCCTTATACCGTATCAGTCTTCATGAGTGTTCTTTTTATTAACTGAAGTAATCCTAATTGCTTCAGACTGTGTCCAAACCCAATTTGACATACAATATGTTACTGGGGTTGGGAAGGGGTGGGGTGGGGGTTGTTTAGGTTTGTTTTGGTGTTTTTTTTTTAACTTTTATTTCTGCACAACTCTTTAAATATAAATCATGAGTAGCCCCTGGATATCAGGAACAGTTTGGAAATCTGACTGTCTTTTTATATAGAGTGTGTTGTTCCAGTAATGGCGACACTAACTAGTGATCCAAAATATAATTTGTATCTCCACTAGAAATAGTCCAACATTGAAGGCATTTTAGTGGATAGCTATAGTTTTAGATAAAAATACTAGTAATTCCTGATAGTAAGAGACATAAAGAATGCATTTATTTCCTAATTTGAACTTCCTTATTTAGGATCAAAATTTTAAATAAGTACCTATAAATAAATCCACAATGTCAGGTTTTTGTCCACATAGACAAATATATGATTTCAGATGTCTCTTAGACAATTAGAAACCTTCAAATATCATACACAACCCTTTCAAGAGACTCACATTAATTTTAACCCCCTGTAGTTAAGTATTGTTATCAATTTATAAGGAAATTAGAACTTCCCATTTACCTAATGTTTCAGCTGTTGTGAACATACATTCTGAGATATTACCTTAAAACACAAAATCATCAGTTATTAAAAATAGGTTATTATTAAAAATAATGCTCAAATATATTATAACATACATTTTTGCATGCATATTTGTGAAGTAACAATAGAATGTAACCCTTGGTAAGAAATCTATGTGTCTGTCTTTGTGACAGAGGTAAGGGAGTAAACTGAAGAGAAAAAAACCTATTTCCTGAATTTCATTAATAGTATATTTGTGTAACATAAAAACCCAAACCACGAACAAACAGTTCATGCAACACATCGGAAAGGAATAGTTCCTGCCAAAAGGAACTACAATTGTGTAATTGCATAATCTGCCTGTGTAAAAACTCCCTCTCCAGCTTTCTTGTAAGGCCCCTTTTAGGTACTGGAATGCCTCAACAACTCTCCCTTGCAGCCTTCTCTTCTCCAGGCTGAACAATCCCAGCTTTCTCAGCCTGACTACGTAGCAGAATTGCTCCAGCCCTGAGCTGCTCCAGCCTCTGATAATTTTCATGGTCCTCTGGACCCACCTCGACAGGTCCATGTTCTTCTTATGTCTGGGGACCCAGAACTGGACACAGTATTCCAGGTGGGGTCTCATGAGGGCAGAGTAGAGGGGCAGAATCATCTCTCTTGACCTCCTGACCATGCCACTCTGGATGTAGATTGGCTGTCTGGGCTGCAAGCACACATTCTTAGCTCATGTCCAGCGGCAGGGTTGCTCTCATTGACTCTCAATACAATACTGGTTTGGGGTTTAGGAATTGGCTGAAGAACTCTTTGGCCAATTCCTTATCCACAGAATAGTTCATCCCTCAAAACCATTTCTTTCCAATGTGGAGATAAGGATGCTGTGTGAGAACATGTCAATAGCCTTACAGACGTCTAGATGACATAGTTCAGTCTTCCTTTGTCTCCTCTCACAGTTACTCAAATCCTCAAATTCTGAGTACAAACTTATGCAGGAAAGTATTCAATTGGAACTATTGTAGTATTTTAACTCCAGAAGATAGATAGGGTAGAGGCATTTTAGTGAGTCAGATCTTCCCAAGATATAGGACTCATGTAACTCTGGGCTCTATTTGAACACCTGCCCAAAATTCTAATGTGAAATTTTAAGTCCCATTTATGTTTAGTTTTTATTAATACAAACCTCATTTACTATGTTCAGTATTGCTTATGTATCATTATTTGCAAATGCTGACACTACACTGATGGTGGCTGTGAAAGATATTCTTTGTATATAAAGCAGGAGCTTAGAACAGATCACTACATCAAAAAAATAGCATCTTCCCAGGATCCATTTCCCAGAATTCTAAGGTGTAATTGCACTGACTTGCTTCCCTCATTAAATATCAGACTAACTTGTGAAGCAAATAGCGTCGAGCAGACTTCATTAGAGTAGCATGGCATGTAACAGACTTTATTGAAATACATTTCTCTTTTCAAGGAAAAATCTACACCTACAGATTTCAGGTCTGGTTACTTAAACATCTTCAGTTGAATAAATGCCTCATGTTTTGGGCATGAAAGCAAAGGGATTTTAAAAATGATTATATAGAATCTGCACGTCAAATTTGCAAGGACGCCAGGGCTGTTACAGTAAGGTTTGGGAGGTGGAGGAAGAAGAAAATAAGTATTTATTAGGATGCAATATGATTTTCTTTAATTCAGGTAGTCAACATCTGTGTCTATATTATTTCATCTTAGTCCAGATATTTTAAAACTTGACATTAGAAATCTATTGATATTTTATAATTTTTAAAAACCTTAAATGAACCTTCTTGTCTTTCAAGTTACAACTGTGCATAGCAATATGTTAGACATAGATGAAAATTGAAAATGATTCTGTGAAACCTACTGTGTCCATATGGCCTCATAAATTTCTACATGAACAACCTTAGACTAAAAGTTCTCAGGACAGATAAGAGCCTTCAGAGGTTTTTTGAGTTTCCAAATAAAAAAGATGTTGTATTCTATTTTTCCAATTCAAAACAGAAAGACTTATTAGTTAACTAGTTCTAAAGCAATTAAAATATATATAAATATTTGCTATTTATGGAAGGCAAGAAAAATTATTTTCTAGTATTTTTCCTGAAAGTTCTCATTATGGAAAAAGAAGAATGACAAAATTATGGAGCCTGTTCCCATCCCATGTTTTTCCTTAATAGTTCTCTAAATCATAACTCTCTTCCATATAAGCTTTCTCCTATTACTCACACCAAAAGGAAGACTGAACAGAAAACAAATCACACACACAAAAAAATTTACTTATACTGGCTGCTTCAAGAGACTTAGTGATGCACCTTTTTGTGATCAATCAGTCAGAACTAAACATTTAAGCATTGGTCAAAACTAGGTCAAAATATAAAATAAGGAAAAAAATCTTAAAATCATTGTAAATAACTGAATTTTCCTAAGTGGTCATTTTCTTTAAAACACATCCAGAATACTGAAGTGAAGGGGGGAAAAACCCATTGTCATTTACAAGGCTTCTTGAAAGTCATTTTCAGCACTTCAGAAGCAACTAAAACTATCATTCTACAACAGAAAAATATAGGGGAAATGGAAACTGGAAATAAACCTTTACAATTTTTAAATACTCACTCTAAAAAGGCTTTTTAAGCTGGTTTTAAAGTTGCATTTTGAGACCCCTGTTGACTTCTTTTGTGAAAGCATTCACATAATTGAGAAAGCAGCAAACTCCCTGCTCTTTTTTTAGAAAAAGCCCATCTCTTTCTTTATGCTTTTGTTCAGATGAACACCTGGCCTATAAAATTCAGTGACAGAACTTTCCCTAGGGTGCCATTTTTGTAGAAAGCTAACAAAACTTTAAAAAGTATATATTTTTTTGCCTCATTGGAGCTTACACAGCTTTATTTTACACTTTTTCCATCTGTTTCTCTGGCTTGACTGTGGGTACTAGCATGTTTAATAGAAGCTGTATCACTTGTCCAAGGGAAGCCAGAAGTCAGCAGGTTCCTGCCTACTTCTGCCTGGCAACCCAGCCAAAATATTCCAGGGAGAGAAGAGGAGAGAAGGAAGGGATGGGAAGAGAAGAGAAGAAAAAGAAGTTTCTTGTTTCTTCTTCAAAAGATTGTGCTTGTAAGTATCTCCAGGGATTAACGGAAGAGAGTCTCTCATTGCTTGGAGGGGGCCTGAATTAATTCATATGAAAATAACACTCAAGAATACTTATGTCTTTTTAGTTTGGATGACAGCTGGCCTAAGATCTTGTTCTCCCTTCCATCTACAACAAGTCCTGCTCTTTTCTCTCACCAACCTCATGCCTTGGTTATAGAAGACTTTAAAATAGTGAAGGAGGAAGTACACAAGCAAAAGAAGCCATGGAATCCCTCAAAACTTTAAGGCGTGAAATTCTTTAAAATTATTTGCATCAATGCTGCTTAAATTTAATTGTATTTCTTAACATTTCATTATTGAAAATAAAGTGGAATTCAAATATTACCAAAAATTGGAGATATTTATGTTTTAAATTCAATAACTTGCATGTTTTAAAGTTCTGCAGGAGTAGATGTGAAAAGCGTAGATGAATATTTCTTTTGTATTTTGTCCTAGCCATTACATGTCATATAAGCAGATTTAAAAAACAAAAACCAAAAAACGAACAAAAAACCAACAAAAACCCCCAAACAAAACCAAAACAAACAAACAAATAAAAAAACACCCAACAACAAAAACATAAAAAATACCCCAGCATTTTGTGTCAGCTAAAGAAAATGGCAGGTCTTAGATGCTAACTTTTATCTACAGGCATAATACAACTATAGCAATGTGCATTTCCACTCAGTGATAGGTTTCATTTTGTTTGGGATTTTGATGCCACCTTTCCAGTGTCTGTCTGCACTGCATTAGACAAAACCAAACTCTAACAGCTGTCATGTGCAATTCATTCTCCCTCTCAGCCTGTCCCTGAGGGAAGAATTGTGTGCACTGGAGTGTTTTCTTTTTGATAGGCTTCTGCATCTTTTTAAAATGTACACGTTTTTCTCCATTTATATTACGGAAAGAAAGCCAAGAGAATGTGCCTCACACATGAAGAGAAGTAATGAATGTGGAAAGATTTAGGAAAGGTAACTGGAGCTGGCCATGCACAGACTTGATAGGCTGTACTAACCTATTGCTTCTAGTAAATCTGCTTCATACATCAGCACAAAAATATACATAGCACCACATATGGGATTAATCCTATTTAATGGAAATTTTTTAGAAACTAGTTAATGAAAACAGTTATAATATCTTTTCAGCTAAATTGAAAGGACTGAGAATAAACTGGTGTTTTTCACTAAGTAACGGTAACTTGGTTTATCTAACACCTGTTAACAGTTTCAGAGGTATCTCAAGAATATGCTTTTACATTGCCCATAAAAAAAAAAAAAAAAAAAAAAAAGCGCATGATTTTAGGAGGTTTTATCATTAATGTATGTTCAGTGAAAAGAAAAATAATTAAGACAATCCAGTGCTTTCCCCTTGGCCTTCTCCATGGAGTATGAATGATTGTACTGTGAGGTCAAGGTATCAGCATTACATGAATGCCTCAGAAGCATGTGACAAACATACAGGGAAATTCAAATGCAGAAAGGTTTTCAGAGTTCTGAAACATTTTAAGCTGGGATATTTATATCCTGAGCACATACTCTGAAAAGCTTATTTTAAGAAATAAGAATACATTACTCCTACCTCGTCAGACTAAGCTGAAGATAATTTCTACCTTAAAATTAAATTGTTTCATTACAGAACAATTAGTTCAAATGCTTTGAGAATTGGCTGCAGCAATTCCCTCTATTCCCCAAATCCTTGTCTGCACAATAGAAATGTTTCCATTTGTTTTCTCCTGTATCTGCACTTCACAAGAACAGCTATTGTATATATCAGCTAAGTTGTAAGCTTTTTAAGGAAATTCCACAGCTGTCTGATCTTCCTTTCTGCATCAGTATCACGAGGCACATCAGATTCATTAATTTGTGATATCAATTTTGCTTCTAGATGTTCTAATATTTTCTGCTTTATTTAGTACTTTGTCTGATCAAGGTTTGAAGCTGGTATTTTATCATACTACTTGCCAGATTGCAGAAGCTTCTTAACAAGAATGTATTCAGCACTAAATACATTGAAAACAGTCATTTCAGTAGCAAAATAGTATTCAGGAAAAACTTCAGTGAAAAAGCATATTTCAGACTGTACTAGGTGGTATAAACTATAAATAGGAGTGTATGCTCTACAGAGCTCCATTTCAGAGCCATTCCGCTTCAACGTCTTCATAAATGGTTTGAATGCAGGACAAGAAGGCACACAAGTATGTTGCTCTTGTATTAGGGATGGCAGTTATAATGAGACATAGACTCTCTGGTCACCAAGACAAAAAGAGAGCAATCTTTATTTTTCACCATTCTTTTTATAGACCGTTCTGAGAAAAGAGACATGATTGCACACTCAGAACAACACCCCTCAATTGTTTTTCACAAGTAAACAACAAGTTAGAAAAACACCACCTGTGAACTCTTTTTCACCTTCCAAAGATTGTTTTTGATTCCTCTTCACAATTTCTCAGGCCAGCGTGAGGAAGTTATGTGACTTGATTTCACACAGACTCTGCTATTGCTGCATGATCTCTCGCTTTCAGCATCCACACTAAGTAAATTTGCTGACAACATCAAACTGGGATGAGCTGTTGACCTAGCTTGAAAGCAGTGAGGCCCTGTAGATAGATCTTGACAAGTTAGAGGACTAAGCTATCACCAACCATAGGAAATTTAACAAGGGCCAGTGACAAATCCTACAGGTGGAATGGGACAATCATGAATATATATACAGACTGCAGAATGAGAGGCTGGAGACCAGACTTGCAAAAAGATATTTGTGTGTCCTGGTCAATGCAATGTTGAACATCAGTCAGCAGTGCCCTGGCAGCCAGAGGCCCAACTCTCTCCTGGCAGACATCAGGTACAGTTGCCAGCCGGGCAAGGGAGGGGATTGTACCACTCTGCTGTGAGCTGGGGCAGCCTCACCTTGAATATTGTGTGCAGTTTTGGGTGCCACAGTATAAGAAGAATATAGAGCTATTAGAGAGCATCCAAAGGAGGGCTACAAAGGTGGCTAAGGGTCCAGAGAAGAAGCCATCCAAGGACTGCTTGAGATGACTTTGTCTCTTCAGCTTGGAGGAGACTAAGGGGAAAGAGCACTGCAGTCTACAACTCCCTCATGAGAGGAAATGGGGGGGACACTGATCTTTTCTCTGTGGTGACCAGTGACAGGACCTGAGGGTGTGGCCTGCAGTTGTGTTAGGGAGGTTTAAGCTGGATATTAGAAAAAGGTTCCTCATACTGAAGGTGGGTGGGCACTAGAACAGGCTCCCCAGGGAACTGGCCACAGCACCAAGCCTGACGAAGTTTAAGAGGCACTTGGACAATGCTCTCAGGCACATGATGTGTGGCACTTTTGAGGCCATCCTGTGCTGGTCCAGGAGCTGGACTCTGTGACCCTTGTGGGTGTCTTCCAACTCAGGATATTCTATGATTGTGCTGCCACTGCTGCTATTAGCTAAGTCCAGTTTTGGTTTTCATTGCTGTTACATTCATGCATCTAGTAAGACTGCAGATAACTCTAGGTTAGGTAACTAGAACAAAATATGATCTACATAAAATACAGGGTTTTCACTACTTTCCTCAGAAACAGACCTAAAAAAACTGAATACTTTTTACCTTACAAACTCTAAAACTAAAGTATCTTAACATTTTGGGTTGAACTATTGGTCAAAACAGAAAGAAGGCACAATGGGAAAAACAGAAGCCTCAAATGCATGATAAGATTATCCATATGGAATATAAGGTATTCTGTTTCAATCCCTTGCTTTGAAAAGTTTTGTAACTCCATGCTACTACGTAGATTATTCTACTGCTTTAAGTTAATAAGTAAATATTTCTTCTAGTCAATCTGAAGACTTCTCAGTTTCATCCTAGTGAAAAATAGAATGAAATTATTCTTGAATCTATCAGTCACACTACTGTTTCAGCTCTGACAAATAGGTACAGTTCATTGTCTTGGAATCTGTTTTCCTAATAAAAAACAACTGTTTTAACAGTGCTGCTTCTACAATGTGTCACAGAGTATTTACCTCATTCTTGTAAACACAGCCTAAATAACTAAGTTTTACTGACTTCTAGGGGGAAGGATTACCTTTTTTAATCTTCATTTCTTCAGTCTACTTTTCAAAAAGCAGTAACAATACAGTTACAGCACATTTTTACCTTTACTTGTATCTCACCATCTGCACTATGGAGTTACAGCTTTCATGAAAGGACAGCATTTCCCACACATAATGCTTCTATCTCCTGCAAGGCTAATATTTACCACATCTCTCTAAGACCCTCAGTATATGATTTATTTCAGTCACTCAAAGAGCAGTAGGTCAAATGCATACAGCAGGAGCATTAATATTATTTCCTAAGCCCAAGGCCTCTTACGTTTTTTGCATTTAGTCCTTTGCTAAGAATTGTCCAGAAGAAAATGCACCGTGAAACATGGCTCCTAAGCACAGTGAAACAAGGCTTCCCATGAACTCCATAAAGTACTCCAGTACTGTTAGCACAAAGTGTATGACATTATGCTTGAAGAGCTGCTTTTCTTCTCTTGTTCCCAACTCTTCCCGGATGAGCTTCTATACTGCAGTTCTCACCTTTAAATATCTATTTTTACTCTGTAAATTGAGGATAACAATTTTAAATTTTACAGCATTCTCAAAAATTCACACTATCTAACTTTTTAATTAAATGTCTAATTTTTCATACTACATTTTTATTCGTTTAAATTGTAAAATTCTTTACAGAGAAAGCTATAGTCTGTATTTTTCAATATAGGAAAATAAAAAGAAAACACCTTTCATTTTCATAATCCAAACCAGATACGGGAAAAGTCATGACTTACAGAGACTGATTACACATGAATTGTCAGAACTTCGTGTCTGCATTTTGCTCTTTGTTAACAACACTGATGCTTGCTGTCAACATACTTATTCCAATAATACAACTTCTTCTGTGCTTAAGTATGTATACATATTATTTACTTCCTTTTTACACAAAGCTAGTCAGTATTATTGGGGAAAGGAGGGTGGCTGTGGGGAGACAGAACTCATTCAAACCAGAACCAAAACACACTCAGTTGGCTGAGGTAGTAATAGTGTATCTTAGACAAATATACTGCCCTAACTTTATGTCCATGCGCGTTAGAGGTTTATATATGTGATGTTAAGATTTTAATCCACAACTCAGTTGTTAAAATTCTTCATATTATTGAAGGGGGAAAAAAGAAATGGAAAAAGAAAATTCAGAAGAGAAGTTTTTTGTCACTTCACAGACAATCTATATTTACGTTGACTCTGGAGTGTTTTTGCAAAATATCAGCTATTCTATTAAAGGACTGTAGGAATTATCAACATACTTAATCAAATAAAATATCTCACAGCAGCAAAGGAAAACATCTTTGTCCGATTTATGGTAATGGTACACTTGAGGAAATACAATAGTTGCTGTATATCATTTTTAACATTCTGAAATGTGCAATGTGAAGTCTCATATGAATTTAACTACATATTACTATTTCACTATAAACACTTTCTGCGAAGAACAGGGGATTATAGAAGAATATTTTTCCTCTTACACTGACTTCAAATTAAGTAGTCTGATATCACAGAAGAAATGTGAATGAATAACAATACAAAAGAAAAGAAAACTAACTAAAAACACACAAACAGTATAACCCTAAGCTGCTCATCTCACCAGAAAAATATGGCTGAGCCATACAACTACAGAACTGCTTAACCATGGGCATCATCTTCAAATTCTTTTTAGAGAGGCAGGTCTGTTTTAGGTGAAAATTTTTGCAGAATCTGGATACATACTAAGATTTTAAGTAACACGTAACGTACTCTGCTCCTTTGCAAGCAATATAATGGGATATTATCAAACATGAATGAAGTTTAGCCATGAGGAAAAAACAGATGAAACAGAAAATTACAAGTATTTATCCAAGCTAACTCTCTCCTTGGCAAACATCTAATTGAGGAGGACCTCACAAAACAATAATTCCTGCTATATCTGTATGAAATTGTCTATAATTGCAGAGGACTATCCAGATGACTAATATAACAGGCTCTATAGATGTCTCCCAGCAGATGCTTCAAAGGAGGATGGAAAAAACCTTTCAGTGGCAGTTAACTAGAGTCTAAGAATAAACTTCCTGCAGCAGATGAGAAGTAAATAACTGTGTTGATTTTTATACCTCAACAATACCTACCTCACACATTTGATGCTCTATTTATTACAGTTAGATTAGTTTTATGTATTTCATCAAATGCTGTTATATCCAAATCTTGTTAACACACATTTCGGATGATCACATTATAAATGATAGAGTTAATGCTGGAGAGCCCTATTCCCTTTGCTGTTTAAGATAGCACTGCAACTAAGACTGGAGGGGCCAGAGCTGGATGTTGGACTGAATCACTGCTGAGGAAGCTAACCTAAGGAAAGGCACACACAGGTTAGAGGTCATTGGGTCCACTATCCTGCTCAAGTACGGTCACCTACATCTGGATGCACAGGACCATCTACAGATGTCTTTGGAATACATTCCAGGCTGCAAAGTCCAAAAATTCCCTGGGCAACCCATGACAGTGCACAGTCACCTTCACAGTGATTCCTGATGTTCACAGAGCATCTCTTGCATATGAGCCTGTGCCCTTTGCCTCTGGTCCTGTCACTGGGTATGACTGAGAAGATCCTGGCTCCATCTTCTTTGTACCTTCCCTTCAGGTATTCATATACACAGATCTCCCTGAGCTTTTTCTTCTCCAAGCGGAACAGTCCCAGCTCTCTCAGCACACTCCCATGGAGGATGCTCCAATTCTCTTAGTGGGCCTCTGCTGGACTCTCAGCAGTAGCTCTCTCTTGTACCAGGAAGTGGACAAAATACTCCAGATATTTAGGGTGACTAACAACAGATAGGCATGTATATCTATTTTCAAAGGATGTGCTGGATGGTTAAAACTCAGGAAACTCAGAACTGGAAAGTTCAAAAGCATGTGTATTTGCTCAAGTCAATAAGCCTTGTTTGGAGGCAGGACTTATCAACGAAATAACATGGCTGTTTTGATGTGGCCATGACCATGTGTTTTGTGTTTTAGTAGTTTTCTGCCCATCCCTTCTGAAGAGCGAACAGACCAAACCACATAGGCTTACATGAGACCTGTCCATCTATTTCCAATTATGTCTATATATGCCTTCTTTTATGCATTACATAACAGATTAATTTAATATCCAGTTATATTATCAAGCCTAAAAATTTTACTAGTAGAACTGTCCTCAGTATTTTTTATATTTAAGACATTTTTCTACCTAATTTCTACAAAAATTTTTAGAATAGATGCTTTAATAATCGAAGACAAAAAAAAAAAAAAAAAAAAAAAAAAAAAAAAAAAAAAAAAAGCAGTTTCAGTGCAATCAATGTTTAGCTCCCAGTAGAACACATACAAATTTCATTAGAATTCATAGTTTTGGCACATATAGTATGTGACCAATATTATCGTCCCAGAGGAGAACTGTACTCAGCATTTCTGTTTACATAAGAGATCCCATACTCCACATCATAACTTAAAAATTAATTAAAAAAAAACCCCACAAACAAACAAAAAGTAATTAAGGAAAACAAAACAAAAGAAACACACCTAGGGAATCAGTAGAGAGCTTAAAATGACCACAAAAAGAATTAGCCATATGCTCTTCCTTTGCTGTATAACACTGGGGAAATCTTTCAAGGAATTTTTTGCCTTTGTGCCATAGTTTTTGCCTTTGTTTTTTTCTCTGCATGGGAGTATGCCAGCGAAACTGGAGAAACAAGCAAGAATGTTTTCCAAATGTTTCTGTGTTCCCTCTACTTTTCCAACCTCCAAATATCAAAGTACAGTTAAGTAATACAGTTTTGAGATATTCTAATGTTGTCCTGGAAATCTATCAAATATTGGACAAAACCTGATTTGTCTGTGATCAGACTAGGTGTAATCTACATAGTCAAATTTGCCTGAGATTAGTTTGGGTGTAAAAAGTTTTTATACTTACAGCTTTGAATTTTTTGCACATTTCAAATTGCATGGAAAAAAAGGAATTTTTTCAGAAGCTATTGGTCTAAAATGTGTAGACTGAGTTAGAATAACATCATATTCTACCTCATGCAATATTTCATTTGCAATTTGGACACAGAAACCTTAATTTTCCTTTTAGAGTTTCTCGCATTTTTGATTACCTATTATAATCTTTTTTTCCGTAGAAGACATTTTTTATGCTCCATACAGGATTCTATATACAAAAGAAAACTGATCTGAATTTTTATCATTTACTCATTACCACAGAAGTATCTAAGAAAAGAATGAAGATAAATTCAAAAGCAACATTTTAAAATATACTTGCTTTATTAAATTTTCCTTAAGATTTTAGTCTTCAGTTAAAACTGCAGTTTTAAACATACACATCTTCTGCTTAGCTTTTGCTTTTACAGGCATTGAGAATTCAAATATCCACATTTTAAAATGTGAACATATATTTGCTTATGAAAATCAATCAATTGAAACTGAACCTGTGTGTAAATTCTATATTATTTTATCCCTATTTTATTTTTTTTCCACTCAAATTACTATTAATTGACTTGGTAAAAGTTGAATAAACCCATATGTAGATCTGTGGTGAGATGACCTTGGCTGAGTGCCAGTTGCTCACCAAGCCGCTCTTCTTGCCCCCCTCTTCAGCAGGAGTAGGGTGGAGAACAGAAGATGAAAAAAAGCCCTCATAGATCAAGATAAAGATATTTTACTACAGCAGCAGCAAAGGTTGAGTTCAGACAAGCATATGAAACAAAGATTTATTCTCTACTTTCCATCAGCAAGATATTTCCAGCTACTTCCGGGAACCAGAGCTTTAGCACTGTAGTGATTTCTTCAGAAGGGAAATGTTGTAAATAATAAATGCTCATTCATTTTCTTCTCCTTTTCTTAGGTTTTATATCTGAGCTGACAATGTATGTTATATAACATCCCTCTGGTCATTTTGGGCCAGGTGTCCTGGTTGTGCCCCTCACAAAACTTTGCCCAAGCTCAGTCTACTGTTTGGGGGGTGGAATGTTGGGGAGACAGCACCAGTGCTGTGCTAGAGCTGCTCAGCAGTAGCCAAAGCACTGATAGGATGCCAAACCAGCTACCAATGCAGAGTATAGTGCTATGAGGGCTTCTGTGGGGGACAATTAACTCCATCTCAGCCAGACCTAATACAAAATCATAGGACAAGACTAAAAGGAATAATGCATGAATCAGCTGAAATAACCTAACTCAGCTCTTCATATTATAAGGAAAAAAAAAAAAAGCCTACAGAAGAACATGAACCTTAACCTTCATTATGCAAAATTATGTAAGTAAAGCAAAGAAGTAAAGAAAAATCTTTCTTCAAATATAGATCACAAGTTATTATGAAGCAATTAAATTGCTACATAACCCTCAGAAAAATGGGACATTAGATAATTAGAAATGCTAATGTTAAGAAAGTTTGGACTTCGTTCCCATTTTAACTGTTAATTGCTGCAATTAAAAATTAGGATTTTGCTTTAATTTTTGTTATGAAGAGTTCAAAACTGAAGCATATTTTGAAGCTGTCACTGCTGAAAATGAATGTTGAACCATAAATTTGGATATGCAAAATACTCTCTTAACGTTCATTACTATTAGCTTGTTTTTCAAGGAAAAATCATACCCCTGGACAAAAAAACCCCACTTCCTTTATTTGAAGAAATTACATTTCAAATTACAGTCATTAATTAAAATTCACTTTTACAATATTATATGATTAATATAGTGTTATTGTATGATGAAGTCAAACACAAAATTGGAGTCAATCGCTACTGAATGGCAAATGGGGCAGAGAAAGGCACACATTACAAAATAACAGCCCAAAACCCCAGATCAAGACTAATCCAATAATGGTTTACAGCTAGACTTCTCACAAATTTTATAAGAGACTTTGTGTATCTGATTAGTAGGAATAAAGGAGGGTAGAACACCTGCATGTCTAGAAGAGCTTTCAGGCAGCACATATAGCATTTATTGGGTTTTTTAGTCATAGCACACATGACTAAAAAACCCAATAATAAGTTACAGATTATCAGGACTTAGAGTACTGTTGCTTACCAATTAATGTAAACAGGTGTGTTGAAGTTGTAATTTCCAAAGCAATTTCCATTTTTAACTAGCTTAGTAACATCCTACCAATAAATTATTGAAAGGACATTAAAAAACTAACCCAGTTTTCTACATCTTCTATTACAAGTTTTAAAACTTGTTATCTAGACGACATTGTGTTAAAAATATCCACCACAATTTCTTCCTTCCTTTTAACAGAGCTAGACACAGGGTATTATGTCACTTTATAATTATTATCTGACACTACTTCAAGGAAAAAAAAAACAAACAACATAATATGGATCCTTATTGAAGTGAAAGTAAAATGAGATTTTTTTTTTTGTGGGGTAGCTGAATTATTTGAAAAACAATTTTGAGATGTTACTTTGGTTTGTGGTGTAATGGAGAAAGAAGCAGGAAAAACAGGCTGAGTCAGAAATTAAAGTTTGTTTTAATTTTGCAGTAATTAGTCATCTAAAAAAAAAGCTCAAACCCAGTAATTGAAAATTAAAATGTTCAAAATTAACATAAACGTTTTCAAAGCCAATAAATATTTTTAGCATAATCATCTTAATAACAGCAAAAAAAAAGCTGCTTTTAAAATAAATTGAAAATTGTGGAAAAAGTTTGGTATTATTTCCTATAGGTTTCTACTTCTGCATATGTATAAACTTTGGTAATGAATTATCATAGTACCCAAATGTAATTCTGGAACCTGGACTGGCTGTTATTAGCTACATACTTTGATAGTTCAAGTGAAATTAAGATATCTGCAAGGCTTACTTTGTGACAGAAAACTATGCTTTCAAAAAACATAATTCTAACAATAACAATAAATATATTATTCACAGTATTGCAGAGCAGATTGATTGAAGGTCTAATTTTAATCAAATAAATACCCGGATTCATACTATCTAGGAAGATAGTTATCTATTTACAGAGCAATACCATAACTGTGTTAAAATACTGATTTTATTTAAATCACAAATCATTAGAAAAGCTAGCAGTGTGCCAGAGTCTCCATTCACTTTTAAATTTGAATTTACCTTCTCTCCTTTCCCTTAGAAAAGTCAAGCTTATCTATCCAAGAGAAACAACTGACATCAAAGGATTGTTTTTCCACTCACCAGCTCTAAGCTGCTTTTCATTGTTCGAAGGAATTATTGAAGAGACTCAACACAGAATTTCAATCAGATACACAGTTTCTGGTTCATTGATTGGCTGATTCTTCTTTTGGCGAAGAAAGGCAACAAAAGTCCTTTTAAAATCTGTTGTTCTCAGAGAGGTCGCATTTGTGCTTTCTTTAAGCTACTCTTTGTGATACTGTGGTGTCAATGAATTTCTATCCACCCAGACACTCTGCTGTCCTGGACTGCAAAGTAGTTTCTCTCAACTGTTTTTCAGGCAAAGCCTGAAGTGTTCAACCTTCCTGGAAGTAAATTTTAGCTGAGATGGAGCCTTGCAAATGTCTCACGATCCCTAACTATGAGAGATCACACTGTTTCAAAATGTGACTCACTTTGTGAAAATGATCACTTACAAAATCTGACTTTGCAAGTGTTAGCTTCTTTGACCTCAGTAAATTTTGTTCCACATGTTCTTACACGTCTCACTTCTGATCTTATTGTTTTGGTTCCTGCTAAGATATTTATGCTGATGGATAAAGATTCAATCAATCTATGGTCTTCTAGCTTTGATCTCAGAGATCCCTTAAGAAACACTGATATAAAGGATTTCAAATATTATACGGAGTTGACTCATACATACAGCTGCTGCAGTGAGCAGAGTGGGAGGGTTTACACGCCATATATATATATATATATATATATATATATAAAATGAATATTTAAACTTTCTAATTTTCTACCCTGGGTGCTTTATATCCAAGGTAAGTCTGAAATAACTACTTAATTGAGTAATTTCTTCTCCCTGAACACGTTACCAGAAGTGAAAACAGGACCAAAGTTCTGGCACCAGCATGATGCTAAAGCTTCCCCACACACTGTGGGGACTATTGCCAGACAACTGCCAGGCATTTAAAATAGGCAGCCATGTTCCTTATCTGTTATTATTACTTCTTTCCCCTTCTGATGTTTCAAGAGCAAAACCACAACAATACTTCATTTTGGCACTACTGTTACAGTGTAAGTAAACACTCACTACGTTTATGATTGCAGAAGAGATATTTGATACTGAACACCATGTTACAGCTATGAGATGGAAAATACATTTTTAGCAAAGAGTAAAAAAATTTCTTGAGTTAAAGTATATTCAACTGAATAAAAAAATACAATTTGTGTAGCCAGCCAGGATAAAAAATATTCAAATTATGCTAGAATACTTTTTAAGCAAGTTTAATGAATGCTGACATAATTAACTCAAATTTTGATACAATGTTAAAAATATTTCTAGGGTCTTTAGCCTGAAGCACAAACCTTGTCATTTAATCTACACCTTTGGGACTCTACTATGTCAACTCAAAACAGAGGAGCCTCCAGGAAATGTCTGCATGGACTCCAGCTTGTGATGGGACTGCAGAACTGGGAATCTGACTGTGGTCAACTGGACCTCATCCGACAAATTTCAGGAGATATGAAGAAGTCACACATCACCCTGTGGGTGTGATCTAAATCCACTGGAATTTAACAGTTCTGTTTTGGCACTGTTTACTGAGTTTAGCTCTGTTTTACTGTGCCTGGGTTTCAGCTGGGATAAAGTTGATTTTCTTCCTACTAGCTGCTACTCTGATATATTTAGATTTAGAATGAGAATAATGTTGATAACACACTAATGTTTCAGTTTTTGCTAAGCACTGTTTACAATATGTCAAAGACTTCTCAGTGTCTCACACCATCCTACCAGTAAGTTGGCTGGAGGGCACAAGGAGCAGGGAACAGACACAGTTGGGACAGCTGCACCAAACTGGCCAAAGGGATATTCTTTATCATATGGTGTCACGCTCAGTATTTAAACTAGGAGGAAAACTGGCTGGGAGCTGCTGCCCCAGAACTGGCTGGGCATCTATTGGCAAGTGGGGAGAAATTCCATTGTGCATAATTTTTTTTTTTCTGTGTACTTGAATTCTATTATTATTATTATTATCTCTTCCTTTTCTGTCCTATTGTTTTCCATATGTCCATCCATTAATTTTCCTTTTTCTTTTTTATTTTTCCACAACTCTCTCCCCTTTCTATATGAGGCAGAGAGTAGTGAGCAAGTCTCTCTATGGTGTTAACTGCCTGTCACAGTAAACGATGTCATTTTTGGAACCCAGAATAGGATTTGAAAATTTGAGATAAAAACAGAGCTGACTAAAGTGTATCAAAACAAATTTGTTATATGCATTCACTCCATTAGTTTAATAGTCACTGGTAACAATGTTGATTTATTTGCTCTCAGAGCTGTTGCACGTGTTCTTGGTTGTGTCATGTAACACATTTGTAGTATGTGTTCCCTGTTGCATTGTTTATTATCTCTGGGGGCTGAGTTTAGGTTATCATGTTGTTATACTTTGTAACACTGACTTATGATATGATAAAACTGTTGGTCGTGACACTAATCTGGTATTTGTACTTAGTATTGCCATCAACTCTGTACTTCAGGAGCCATCTATTGGGAACTATTAATAATTACACCTTTTACCTTTCCTCCTCAGAGAGCTGCTCTATGGGGAAGATACCTTATCCATCTTCTCCTTCTCCTCCAGAATTAAAATAGTTCTTGAGAATTTTGAATATCAATGGGATTTTCAAGCTGTCATGCTCCTATTTCTATGTCTTCTGGACATGAATGTGTTGCTGGTCTTGTTTAAGGTGTAAAAAACTATATGAGAATACCATCCAGAGATTTACCCTGACACCGGGATAGCTATGAGTGGCAGGGTGTGTGGGGTAGTATGGGCAAGAGCCTAGGACAGTGGTCAGCTCCAGCCTTTTGGAATTACACTCTTGAATAAATACAGAATCTGAAAAACTACTTAAATATTTGGAAAAATATACTGTCCACTTTGAAATCCAGATACCCAAATCACTGCTATGTGCTGAGACCTGGCCCAGGCCTACTGAGTCCTGTTCTATCAAGTAACCTCAAGGGGAAGGGAAGGTCTCTGAATACAATCACAAAACAACATGCAGCTATTCCAACCCTGGTGACAGGAAGCAGGTTATTGCAGCCTCAGTGATGGGCACTGTGGCTATACAAACCCCAGTGAGTGGCACTGCAGCTGAACCAAAGGACCAATCCATGCCAGTATCAGTCTTCCCAAAGGACCCTTCTGTTGTGGCAGTGCTGAAGGCTGAAGAGCAGTTGCCAATCACTACCACAATGGTACTTTGACAGCAATAGCACACTGAGACTCACTGATTCTAATCTATAAGATGGTCCCTGAACTGGAGATCTAAGGAGTGATCAGCAAGACTGTCTCACCTTTTAACAGTCCCATATGATCAGTGCAAAAACCCAATGGAGAGTGGAGACTAACAGTAGTTTACCGTGGCCTGGATGAATCCCACCACCCCTGAGCACTGCTGTATTGAACATGCTGGAACTTAAATATTAAACTGCAGTCAAAGGCAAACAGTAAGCTACAAATGGTACTGCTAATTCAGCTTTCTCTGTTCCTTGGGCAGCAGAAGGACACAGTTTGCTTCCATTTGGAGGGAAATCCAGATGACTTGGAACTGACTGTCCAGGGGTGGAAACACAGCCCTATCATCAACCATGGACTAATCCAGACTGCATTGGAACAGTGTGAAACTATATTGATGATATACAATACAGCAGAAGTTTTTGAGAAAGGGAAGAAAATAGACCAAATCCTTCTGAAAGCCAGTTTTGCCATAAAATAAAGTAAGGTCAAGGGATCTGAACATGAGATTCAGTTTTTAGGAATAAAATAGCAAGATAGAAATTGTCAGATCCCAATGGTTGTGATCAACAAAATATCAGCAATGTCTGTACCAATTAGCAAAAAATTACATTATGTAATTTTATTATCTTTCTTTCACATTGTGGGGTTATGTAGAATGCACATTCCAAATTACAGCCTGATTGTCAGCTCTCTCCATCAAGTCACCCAGAAGAATAATTTGAAACAGGGTCCTGATTCATGACAAGCCACTGAACAAATCAAACAGGAGATAGTCCATTCAGTAGCTCTCAGGCCACTCTGGACAAAACAAGAGATTAAAACATATGCTCTACGCTGCAGCTAGGGAGAATGGCCTTTCCTGGAGACTTTTTGCAGAAAGCATCAGAAAAGACTAGAGGTCAGCCCCCAGGTTTTTGATGTCTGGTGCTCAGAGCATCCGAAGCCCACCATAATCCACCTGAAAAAGAGGTACTGGCAGCTTTTGAAGGGTTCAAGCTGCTTTGGAAGTTGATTAGTACTGAAGAACATCTTCTCCTGGCATCCCATTTGCTGACCTGGATGTTCAGTGGGAAGATCTCCTCTACACATCATGCAGCTCATGCTACAGGGAGTAAGTGGACTCCATGGACTGAACTCACAATGGACTCAAATAGGAAACCCAAGTGACACAGGAATTTTGGAAGTGGTCATGAATTGAATAAAGAGAAGGCTAAGGATTCAGAATATTGTCAGAGAAGGAAACACCGTACAAAGATCTACCAGAAAAAGACAACAATATGCCTTTTTCACTGATGGATTCTGTAGTAATATAGGAAAATAACTGAAGGTGGAATGCTGCTATATGGAGTCCCCCACAACAATTCATAGAAACTGCTAAAAGTGAAGGTGAATTGAGCCAGTTTTCAGAGGAACAAGCTATCCATCTGGATTCTACAATCCATTTAGATTCTACAATAGCTGAATGAGAAAAATGGCTAATACTTTACTTCTGCAGAGACTCATGGATGGTCGCAAAAACCCTGTGGGTGTGGCTACAACAACGGGAACAGAGAAACTGACAGCACAGAGGCCACTGGAGCGGTTGAATTGTGGCATGATTTTACTACCTGGGTGGAGAGAATTTTGCAGATCATCACATGCAATACATCAAATTTGCAATTTGCACTGGGACAGTGATACACAATCAGCTATTTTCCCTCATGAATGTTTTCTTTTATTAATTTCTTTTTAAAAATGCTGTTAACAAAAAAAAGCTATTGGTTTAAAAACTCGAAATATATATCCAGTATAGAACAAGAGATACTGAATGGTTATTGATAAGGAGAAAATATTCAACAGACAATATCAATATTCCGCTTTCCAGTTTTACTAGCATAGGGGTTTTTTTGCTAGAAAGAGAAACCCAGTGCTATCTGAAAAACAGTGTGCCATGTTGAAACGTTAAATAGAAATTAGGCAGCTTTTCAGGCAGAGTCGTAATTGTTTTCCTAATTTCCTATTTTGTTGCATTTTCCATCTTCCACAAGGTTGTGCAAATAATTGTGCAACTACAAGGTCTGATCTCCACAGTTTAATCTCTAAAATCCATTCAGGAGGACTGTGTTCACATACATAAAAAATTGAGAGATTAGGGGAAGAAACTCTAATTTTCAAATTAAATATTTATGATTTATAAGAATCTTTTGGCTTCCTAAATTTCCAAAGAACAATGTGGCCATGTGCTTCAGTTACAAAGGAAGCCAAACTGTTTATGGCCTCCAGTGTCATGAGCTAGATTGAGTCTATAACTGATAGAGGTGTCAATACATATATAATCCTCTAAGCACAGTTAGACTTGAAGCACTGTGCTGTACTCAGGAATAAAAGGGAAATGATCTTAAGACTCAGTTTTGCTTTAGGTCCAGTTCCTTTAATGGAACATCTAAAATTAGACACTTCCTGCTTGACAAAATCCATGCCAGACATCTAAGTTAAAGGAATTACCAAAAGACTGCACTAACTAGAAAACAGACAGGGTCATCAGTATTGGTTGTATTTTTCTTTGGAATAAAGGCACAGACAATCCTCACACAATTTCTGTAAGATTTCAGTCTTCTATACATGCAAAGTTGTCTTTTAGTTTTATGTTATCATTCTTCTGTAAATTGATTAATCTGATACAGTGATTTTTCTCTGACTGGTAACTACCTATGAGAAATGAGAAATTTCCAGATGTGCCTGTAAGAAAAAGTACTTTGTAGAATTTTCCAGTCTGTGCTTCTCAGTGATGGAGTGAAATGACTTTATTAATTTTCTTGCCAATATGCCAAGTCTCAGTCTAAGTATTCAGTTCTTTTAAGATATTTTTCTTTCAGTTATAAAATACAACTAAATATTTTCAACTGCTACCTTCATTACTCTTCTCGTATACTGCTCTGGGAATTAAAAAAAAAAGTCAACAAATGTGTAAGCCCAATAGGTCAGAGTTCTCAAGAATGCCAGATAAATGGAAACCAAAACAGCAGAAAGAGCAAGAATTAGGTAATTTGCTAGCTTAAAATAGTTATTAATTTTCATTTATCTGCAAGTTTGTCATAACTACAGCATACGATCCAGATACTGAGATAGAAACCCTGCAGGCAGATTTTGTAAGTACATGTAGAAGCATAGATTTATTTTTTAATTACTGGTTTGTCACTAAAAGATTCATTCACTCATAATAAACTAAGTCCAAATAATTACTTTAAGTATAAATTGTAGAATTAATGGGAACATTTTAGTTTTAAAATTTGTATTCAGTAGTAATACTCTCTGTAAACATAAAAGATCAAAGAAAAAACTTGCTATAAATTATGTAGGACAATAGCTTCCATTGAGAATTCAAGATAACATAATCTTCTTATTTAACTTTCCATCTCATTCAGGTCTTTTACTCTAAGTCAAGTAATTTTCTAAGAGCTTGAAATGAAATGTAAACCTGGATCTCCTGCCAACATGTTTTTATTACTGAGATATTTTACTAGGATAGGAAGTATGACCACAAACCTTCATTTGTTTCCTTCCTCGTACCATATGTAACTTTTATCTTCTTGGACAGGTTCTCATTCAATGATAAATATACTTCAAATGTCACATTATGAACTTTTTCTGGACTTGATTCAGCCTTCTACTCTTTCATTTAAGTGTAATTGTATCATTCTTACTTCCAACAGAAAAATTCAAAGACTCAGTAATTAAGACTAATTAAAAATGGTTTCAGAAAATGGTTACACCAAGACTGGAAGAATAAAAAATGTCTTTCTGAGTCTTCCAGATGTAAATAATCTCTTTTTTGTTATGCCTCCGACAAATACTTTTAAAGTAATATGTACAAATATCTAGGATACTTTAGGGAGTCCCAGGCAGACCTAGATACCTTAAAACAACAGTCTCCTACTTCCTGCACATATACTGCATAGGTCAGGACATCTAGCTAATAATGCTCATCTCATTTATTCCCCAATTCTATTTATTATAGGAGCTAGCTTTACATTGACAACATCCTTTTAGAAGAAATGAAAGGTATTAAAATATTAAAGACTAGAGAATATGCTTTTGGCATACTTTTTAAATTTTCCTTTTGTTTTCTTTTCCCCTTTCTTTTCTGCATTCCCTTCCTGCTTCAGTATTCAAAAACCACAGATATACTCTAGGCATCCACATGCTAACATGCATATTTTGGTCCTGACAGATTACTCAGAAATCTAAGAAAGTATTCATAAAGCAGATACTAGAGAAGAGAGCCAGAATATTTTTCTTTCTCCATTGATTCTAAACTGGGACTGCTCTAGGAAACCTCTTTCAAGAAAGTTACTGAATACTCAGGTCTCAGACCCTGGATGATGTCATTGGGAATTACGACTGAAGAATTTCCACATCTGTTAGATTGGAAAGAGACTACTTTGAGCCTACAGGAAAGGGCTTTGTTTGTAGGGAACAGAGATAGCAGGAGTGGTGAGAAGTTATGGAAAGTCAGGAAGGGACAGAGAGAAAAAAAGAACAATGGCAGAACATTTGTCAGCTGTTCACCAGCTCTGCTGCCAAAAACATCACAGAAGTAGCCTGAGAGACTACTACAGGTTGAGGACATCTGTGAACTGCCAGTTCCCTAGCAAAACTTAAAGTACTGCGGAAGATTCTAGGAAACAGAAAATGTAATCATATTTTGCCAATACTTGGAGAAAATAAAAAAAAAAATCTTCAGGTTAGTGCAGCCTGCATTTTAGATATTCTATTTATTGTAAATTACTTGGTTGAGAATGACAAGATAAGCATATCATTAATGCCACTGAACAGAACAAGAATGGCAAAGGTTCTCCAACGAAACCTCATTTTAGACTGGATATAGAGACATAAGAGAAGTGAAAGAAATTTCATATATTCATCAGTCATCAAAACGTAGATATAAAACAGTTGTGAAATTGTTGATTTACAGCAAATTTGGAGAGGCACAGAATCTGAAGAGCAATTTGGCTGGCAAACAGAAAATTTCACCAAGGGCATTTGAAACAAAATTGTATTTTATTACCAAATCTGAAGTACCGGCACAGAAAAAATGAACAGAAAGTTTTTGTGTCGTATCTAAATATTACAAAGCAGTAAGGAGATTTGGTTTAGTTTAGTCTTTGTGCAGGACAAATATCCTTTCAAATACCTGTTTACAGACTTCATAAAAAGCTAATCAAGACAAGGTGATGTATCAGATTCTGCATCCCTTTTCAGAATGCTCAAAGGGGCATACCTAGATTTTGTTATCTGATGGAGGCCTGTGCTCTCAGAAATCTACTGTCAAACAGTAGCTGTACACAAAATGAATGAGAAGTCACTTTTAAATCATTCACTTTTCCGATTGCATTTTGTTATTTCCCTACTTCATTTATGGTTTATAAAGTCTATCCACAATAGTATCCCTTTAGTTTAAACAAACTGATCACCTAAAGCCTTGGAAAAGTTCAAGTACAGTCAATTAACATCACCGACACTAAAGGCAGCATTACTTTTCTGTCAAGAAAATTGTCCTACTTTTCCTTTTAAGTCTCATGTGCTTTCATACTTTCAAATAACCTAAGTTTACGATCATATGTCAGTTTTTTGCTGCTAAAGGAATACACAAAAACAGACTTCAAAGACATCTTTGTTCTGCACATGCATATCAAAGAAAACATCTATTTTATTTTGCTGCATCAAAGGCTATTAAGTACTATTTTAACATTTGGGAAATAACACAATTTGACATTCAATGAACTTAATGTTCATCAGTGCACCTTCATTAATTCCTTTGCTAGATTTTAACTTTTTGAAGTCACATCAGAAGTTAAGAAATCATATATACTAAAAGTCATATAAACATACACACACACACGTATGTATTTATATAGTTATATATAAACATGTTTTTATAATGGACGATTTTATTTAGAAAAGTTTTAAAGTTTATGATTGCAATTTTAGAATTTTGTAACAGACAACCATTCTATTAATTATCGGTTTGTAGTTAATTTATACAATCACCTCATAGCTGTTATGGCTTCCTGATTCTTTTCTCCTTTGATTCATTTATGGAAATCTTACATCTTCTTGAAAAGTTCCAACTCTGAAGTTTTTTAAGCTCTTGTTGAGGTTAATCAAAGTCACTTAAAAGCAATCCCTAAAGCTCCTTCACTACATAACAAATTAAATTTTCTTCACAAATGCATTTTAGAATAGTGACATGGATTTAGAGTCTCAGGTAAAGTGTGACTCTGATACTCACCAGTGGACAGAAAATTTATACCTGTGAAACTGCTGGTGGTTTTCAGGATAGAAAGTTTGGTGTTTTAAAATAAATTTTTCTGCTTGACTGGTCTCTTCCAATACCATGTAGCATTAAGAATTCTCATCTCTTTCTTTTTCCTTTTTTTGTGCCATGAAATGGGTAAAGTGTGTTTGATTTTGATGTTTGGTTTTGTTGTTTTTTTCCAACAAATTTGCTTGCCATGGTCTGTGATGATGTAAGATACACAGTTCAATGTTTCCACTTGGATATCCAAAGTACAGCTAGAACTAATTATTGTTTAAGGCAATCTCACCAGATGAAAGAAGATCAATTAGCTTGTAACTTATGACCCATTATTGAGTCATTCTATTCTTTGCTAAATAAAGTACAGCGTTAAGCATAGATAATCAATGACATTGTAAGCATTCTTGATTTTTCTGCAGGTATTCTAAAACTTTTATGTATTAAAATAACAAGGATTTTTTGTATATTTTAAAGAAAGAACAAACAATGGCTAAAAAACAGAACTGGAGAATACAGCCACTAAGATTATTCATTCAACTAGAGCCAAGAAAAAAACAAAGAAATTTGCAGAAGTAAATTGAAATTTGTCCAGTTTACCACAGATAAGGCCTCAGACGTCAGATATTTGACACTGTCTCCCACAGCACACTCTCAGATAAGCTGGCAGCCCGTGGCTTGGATAGGAGCACTCTTTGCTGGGTTAGGAACTGGCTGCATGGCCAGGCCCAGAGAGTGGTGGTGAATGGCACTGCATCCAGCTGGCGGCCAGTCACCAGTGGTGTTCTTCAGGAGTCTGTGCTGGGGCCAGTTCTGTTCAATATTTTTATTTATGACATGGATGAGGATATTGAGTCCTCCATCAGTAAATTTGCAGATGACACTAAGCTGGGAGCATGTGTCGATCTGTTGGAAGGGAGGACGGCTCTGCAGAGAGACCTGGATCAGTTGGACGGATGGGCAGAGACCAATAAGATGAAGTTAAATAAATCCAAGTGCTGAGTCCTGCACTTTGGCCACAATAACCCCCTGCAATGTTATAGGCTGGGGATGGTGTGGCTGGACAGATCCCTCGGGATCTTATGTAGATCTGTTACAATCGATTGGTTTTGTACTCTTTTCCTCCCGCCCTGGTGTCCCATAAAAACCCCTGGGTTTCCCCTGGTTGGCAGAGGGTACCTTGTCCCTGGATCCCTTTCACTGGTACTTTTGCAATAAAGTTACCACCTGCGGAAATTCCATACGAGACGTCTCTCTCATCACGGCCAGCTAAAAGAGGGGCAAACTCACAAGGGCAGGAGCTGAGAACACTGAGCTGAAATCACTGAGCTGAAAAATCACTGCTCTGCCCTCCTGCTGAGAAGCCTCTCTGCCAGCTGAGGAGCGCCCTGACCCCCCAAGAAGTTGTCTTTAACGAGACTCCTTTTGGGGGTGATTATGGCTCTCTGGGTCCCAAGCTGCAGACCCCACCACCAGCTGGAATAGTTTAGCTTGATAGCTAAAATAAATTTAAAGCCATGAGCCTGCTCTAACTGCTTTGCAGTCCAAGTGCTTTAGACTACATGAACTGTGAAGACCATTTGCAACATACAAGACTCTATAATTCTAAATATATTTTTATATAGGACAGAAATATGTAGTTTACAGACACAATCATATGGCAATTCAAATTCTTCTTAATTGGAGGTTTAATAAAATAATTTTTAAAATATTAGAACTCCCTTGTGCTGTCAATTACATTATTATTAAATTTATTTTCATAGCACTTATATTCTCTATATACCTAATTTACAGCTATTATATGTGTTTTCATTATCAATGCTTGTGTAGTGGTTTGAGTGTCCACCAGAATCACTCACTCTCTTCTCTTCTACTGTGAGATAGGATTAAGAGAAAAGCAAAGCAGGCTCAAAAATTTGAAGGGTATAGATTTATTAATACTAAAAGAAAAGAATGAGAATCAAAATGAAACTTTCAAAACATTTTTCCCTCTCTACAAACTGTTCACTTTCCCACTGACAACAGAAAGAGACAAAACCTGTGATTTTCACAGGTTCACCACTTAAAAAGTCAGTTTCACCACTTAAAAATGATCTTTCATCAGTTCTTAGGAAGAGGAGCCTCTCTTAGAACTTCCATGGAGACATCACCACAAGAAAACAATCCTCTAGTGGCTCCCATGTCACAAATCTCAGCCACCTGGAAAAAAACTCTGCAGTCTCTGAATTCCCCTCCCATTAGGAGCCTTCCTGTTAGCTGCACTCATGGACCATATCAGTTTATTTAGGGTACCATTTAAGGATGCCTCCTCTAGTATGAAACAAAAGTTCTCTTCCTTTACTCCAGAATCATCTTCATCTCAAGGAACAGAGGTCTCTTTTTCCCTGGGAGCAAAGGGTTTCATATCACTTTCCCTTTATCTTCCTCTGTTCACAATTCTCCATTAAATCTCAGCAATATCAGTCCACAATTTTAACTAGAACTCTGAATCCCCCTAAACAGCAGTCATATGATACAAGGAAATTTAATCCATTCTCCATGGCCTCACAAGAGAAGTCCAGCCTAATCCCAATTAAGTCTTTCACTCCCTCTTCACTGACTTCCATCTCATGCTGTGTCTTCTCTATGTTCCACTCTGTCCTTTTCTTTTTACTCAAAAGGAGGATTAGAGTTTTAAAGGTTTCACCTGCCAAGGGAAGAGTTAACACTCGCCTGGGCCTGCAGCTGGGTTATGTGATCTCTGCGGGGCAGCGCTTTGAGCTGCAGGGCTGTGGGGTCTCCAAGCCCTGCCGATGGAGGAAAGCTCAGGAATGGCGGCCGATCTGACGCGTGGCTGGGCTTCTCACCTCCCGCCACCCCTCCGTCTTACACGGTGCCCAGCCCAGCCTGGGGCCTGGGGGACATCTTCCTCGGCCCAGCTGGTGGCGTGGGGCAGGCTTTAGGGTCAGCTGAGCCATGGCTTCCCCTTCCCCACCGGCAGCCAGTCACGGCCCCAGCCCAGCCCTGCCAGGGCTACAGCAGCAGCAGAGCCCGGCTGGGCCGCGCCAGGCCCGGGGTGGGGAGCGAAGCAGGGCCAGCCCGCCTCTCCTGTTACCTCTCTCAAATCCTGGAAGAAAGGGAGGGTTTTTTTGGGGGTACTTCTGATTTTTAAGCCTGTGTGTCCCCGGAGGGGTGTCATCGTTCTAATTGGTCAATCAAGCTGTCAACTTCAAAGCCAATCACTAAATGGTTTTTTGCAATAGCTTTCTTAAAAAAAATCCCTTCCCTGCTAAATCAGCACAGCTTGTCACTACCAAATGCAGCTGAAGGAATGTCTCTAGGATTAAGGTCCAAAGGATGCATTTGTATTGACTAATTAAAAAAAAAAGGCATGATGCAAAATCACTAGAGTAAGAAAGCTGCCAGGCCTTAGCTGAACATCACTCTAGAACAGTTTAGGGAGAAAAAAAAATCTTTTGTTTCTTTTTCTTAGATATGAATTCACAGGAAAACGGAACACATAAGTAGAAGACTTAGAAGTGATGTATTTCTGTGAATCTGTCATCTTTCACTGCTATGCACTGGTTCACACCTCTGAATAGACTATCAGACCTGGTCAGCATGTACATGGGAATAAGCTAACTCCTGCCTGAAATGTACAATACATCCAAGTATTATTGCAGCATGAGCTGCTAATAAACTGCTTTGATTGCAAAACTCTGGAACTCCACATGATTCTGAACCTGTATCATGCTTTAAACACTCCAGTGAAGCCTGTGTGTATGGCATAGCAGCTGCTCGAAGGAAAAGAGACATGAATCAGAATGGGAGGTGGGGGGAAAATTCCTGTTTATTATTCTTGAAGTATAATTTACCATTTGAACATAAATGTCTCCATTTCTCTCAGCTCATACCTTAGGTGAATATGCCATACTTGAGATTAAGCCTTAGTACTCAAATATCGCAGAGGTACACATATCTACTATTTTCAGAGAGACTGCTGCTACAAAAGTGATCAAAAATGTATTTGTAAATGATAGATATTTCTATCCTCTATAATCAGGGTTCAAACAATTCTCCCACGATCAGGGATTAAAAGACCTCTCAATTCTCTTTCGGTCAACACTCAGGTGAGTATTTTAACTTTTGATGAAATGATTCCTTGTTTTATATCTTTAGATGAAATATCATTTATTCTTACAGCTCCAAGACGGCAATCAATTTCCCATACTTCTAAATATATAAAGAACTCATAGCTCTCACTTTCTCAGACTTGTGCACAATAGCAAAATATTACCTCAATGCATTTTTTTTAAATCACATTGCCTCCAGTATGACACCAGACTACCTTCCTATAATACTGTATTCTTTAAACCCTTCATATAAATTCAGGATACAGTTTAATAATGTGATCTGGGAGTGTAACTGTGGTTTCTGTTTTTATATGAGTCTCTCAGAAAACATTTTTACCTATTCAAAATTATTAATTGGATGTTATATTTGTTTGTTGCATATGAAAAGACTGGATTAGAGAATGTCTCACCTTAAATTCATGACTTTTTTTTAGAGACTATAACTTCATCAAAAAGAAATCAAACTACCTGGCAAACAATAAGCAGTTCATATCTAGTAGAAACTTAATAGCTTGAGACAAATGTATCAGTCACCCAAAGAATAGGTGGATGACACAAATCTGAAACCAGTCTTAACTCTTGCCCAATTACTACAGTTCAAGAAAATAGTAATATTCTATGCAACTTTTATGTGAGTAAATGCCTTCATAAGCTTATTCTATAAACACAAACAGTTTATTATTCTCTGTAAATCATATTCATTCGAAGAAGTAACTATAAATAGGTGTCGTATGGCCTAAACATCTTCATGAAGGACCTTTGCCTGTTATAGCAAAACTATATTGCAAAAGCTGCAGAGAAGACCACCCCACCCTGAACAGGCCTTCTTACTGAGGCTCCCTGATGGAGATAAGATAGTGACTCAGGTCTGGGGAGAAAAGAACAATTTTACAGAGGGATCAAGTTTAGCACCCTTGGGGTGGAGACCACAGCCCCAGGCCTGTCAGCTGCCAGGCTCGAACAGACCCTCACCCCAAAGGGTAGGGGGAGGAGAGGTTTTGGGTGTGTAGTTAAAAAGCTTCTGGTCACAGGCAGAGAACACCCATCCTCTGCTGTGCAGTGGAGCCCAGCTGAGGGCCCTCACCTGGGAACAACTTACCCACAGCAGAGAGGGTGACATGGCCTATCAAAGGCCCCCGGGGGTCCCCAGACCCTGCACCACACCAGGATGCAACAGATCCACAGTGTTGCAAGGGACAGTGTCAAACCTGGCCCCCACAGGAGGCACCTGGGCATTCCCACCTGGCCCAAAATGTTTATTAATCCACTGGATTCTATACTTTCTGATGTGGTGCCTCCCACATTTCTCTCTCTTTCTTTTCTTTTCTTTCTTTCTTTCTTTCTTTCTTTCTTTCTTTCTTTCTTTCTTTCTCTCTTTCTCTCTTTCTCTCTTTCTCTCTTTCTCTCTTTCTCTCTTTCTCTCTTTCTCTCTTTCTCTCTCTCTTTCTTTCTCTCTTTCTCTCTTTCTCTCTTTCTCTCTTTCTCTCTTTCTCTCTTTCTCCCTCCTTTCCTTTCCCTCCTTTCCTTTCCTTTCCTTTCCTTTCCTTTCCTTTCCTTTCCTTTCCTTTCCTTTCCTTTCCTTTCCTTTCCTTTCCTTTCCTTTCCTTTCCTTTCCTTTCCTTTCCTTTCCTTTCCTTTCCTTTCCTTTCCTTTTCCTTTCCTTTCCTTTCCTTTCCTTTCCTTTCCTTTCCTTTCCTTTCCTTTCCTTTCCTTTCCTTTCCTTTCCTTTCCTTTCCTTTCCTTTCTCTTTGGCTCTTTTACTATGAAAGAAAATATATCAATTTTTTGGCACCCACATCCAACCTCGTTTGGGTTTAATCACATTTTTTGGGTGTATTTTGAACCTTTCTGGGTTCTGATCCATTTTATTTACAGAGGTATAGCTTCCTTTAGTCTTCTGCATTAAATCGATCCGTAACAATAGGAAAGCTGAAATAAAGTACATGAAAGCTGAGAAAAACAATTGTGATGAGACTGTCTTTGCATAATACAAAGTGCATAGTGAATAGTGCATAGTGAAGCACCTATATTTCTAAACATCTCACTCATAAGTAATAATTTAAAAAAAATTAATACCAAGCAGTAAGAATAGGCAAGAAGAAGAAAGTAGTACTTTAGAGAGCAGTCAAGTACATAAGGTACTCAGTCCTACAGCTGGTATAAAGTGGGAGCCTTTAGCAACTGCTTTTAGCAATTGGAGAAATGCTAATGATATTTGAAATTTCAGAAAACAAATGTGGAATCATACTTGTGTTCTTTAAACAGTATAAACGAGTGTTTATATCTGTAGATTTCTCAACTGTAATAATAAAACTAGAATAAACTCCCTTAAGTACGTGGCGAAACAGAAAAAGATGAGAAGAAGTCATCATGGATTTATCGTGAACATATACTGTCAACCATTCTAATCACCCTGTCTGACATGGTAGGAGACCCTAAAAAGAGAGAAAAAGCAGCAGATGTCATAACTTCCCTTTCCTGGATCTTTTGATGTGACATTCTGATAAACAAATTGAAAAGCATGATGCAGATAAAAGGGGTGTAAACCAGTAGAAAAATTTACTTGGAAAGTTGTTATTAGTCGTTCCCTGTCAGATTGAAGGGCTCTATCAAGAGTTGTTCTGCACTATTTTTACTACTACTTTTGTGAATGGTAGAAAAAAGGGAATATTTATGAAAGTGGCACATGAAATGAAGCCCTGGGGACCACTAGTAAAAAGGACTAGAATAGAGGGTCCAAGACAGGTCAGACAGTGGAGTGGCAAGTAAGAAGGAAACAGTGCAGAACTCATGTACAACACACCACACCTCAGGAAAATAAATTTGACATACAGTGGGGAGTAACCAGCCAGGCGGCATCCTGGGAATTTCATACATACTAACTGAACGGGAGTTTAAATGTCATATTGTACAGGAGGGACATCATGTGCTGGTTGCAACATAAGAAGTAATCTTTTTTTCTCACATTAATAAGCCTTGTTTAGAGAGCTGCACTGAGTTTTGTGCATAAGCTGGAGGTAATCAGGGGACAAACATGAGTGATTGGAGGCTTAGAAAGATATCAGCATTGATGAAAGATTGAATTACTGATGCCTGCTAAGCTCAGGGTGAAGAATGAGGAAATAACATGATGAACTTTCAAGAATAAGTGGATAAACTGCTTCCAAGCCCATGGAGAGTCAAATAGGTTTAACAAAAGGAACATAAAAACATATTATCTCAGAGAAGCTATGATTTCCCAGAGCTATGTAAATCAATTCTTAAAAAAAAGGGATAGTTTTTTTTCTAATCTGGACTGATGAAGATGGTTGATCCTGCCTTAAGGTAAGCAAATAGTTTGAATAAGCTCTATTCCCCCTTCATTTTCTGTGTCTGGACACCAGAACAGACATCTAATATCTTCATACATACATAATGGAGAAGGTAAAAAATATGTGCAAGTACTGCTTCCAAGTAGTCTATGAATTCATTCCTCACTAGTCAGTTGAAACATTCGGTTTATACTGATTAATTGTTTTCGTTATGTGGAAAAAACTTGTGGAACTAATGATAATGCTAATTTTTGCATTTCAATGCTTTGAAATGACAATAGCATGGTAATGATGAGCCTCATTACTTTGTGCATTTTATACAAGCCATAGAACATGTACAAAACGTTTTTCTGATACAAGTCACCCAGAAAATAAAGTTACTCCCCGCACAGAATATGTGTTTTGGTCCATTTATGTCTGTCAGCTGTTTCCACATTATTTTTGTCAAATTCAGAGTGAGATAACTTGATATAGTTAAAAATGTAAATCCATGTTTAACTCAGCACAAACTAATGAAGAACAACCAGATAACAGCCACACTGTGGTGTATCTAAAGTATCTAGAGTATCTAAACTGAGTCTAAAAAATGGTATCAGATTATCAGATCAGAACCACTATGTTGTTCATTCTAAAGAGAAAAAAACAAAGCAATAGTGTTTCTTGACATTAAAAGAACTAGTTTCATCTATTGGCACAATTATTACAGCACTCAGATTCCCCTGGAGTTCATACATGCTTGCTTACTGTGCCAAGTCCTGCTTCACTTGGTAGATATGGTAACAACCTGAGGAGTTGCATGAAAAGATCTATTAACTTTTTATTCAGTCTCTGGGTATTCAGGATGCAAACAACATTTTAAGCATAACATGCAGAATGAAATTTATCCCTTTATTTTCTCTTTCACTCCAGCCTGAAACATTTAGCCTCTTCTTATTTCACAGAATAAAGTTGTGACAAATCAGTAGGTAATCCTGGATGCTATAGTAGAAGGCTTTATTTTTGATAAATATGCCTGAATTACTTTGTGATTAAAAAGCCCTGATCTGCTGTACAAGAATCTATCTTATAATTTTTGGAGCAGTTACTGTATATGGCTTTTTTAATGCCTTAAAATTCCACTTTTATTATTTCATTAATAGAAAAAGAATGTCATAAGATATAAAATTTATCATTATGCCAATTGGGATTATATTTGTGTATTTATATATTGATTAAAGAAAAGTTATGATTCTTGTTGAAACTGTAGGGTTATACTGTCATGAACATTTGTGAATGGGTTGTACGCAACAGCTGGCGTATATGTGTCTCCAAATGCTGTATGTGTTACTTTTTTATTGACAGTGTAAGAATTACACTTTTTCCGTCTGTTATTAAGAAATATGAAGGATGTATATCCTTCAGCAGACTGCTAATGACTTCATTCTTTAGTGTGCTGCCAGATGACATAATGCTGACTCTATCAGTCAATAGAATTTTACCAGGAGATCTGCAAGCTATGCTCTTAAAAGCCATTGTAGAGTAGCCTTTGCCCCTGCCATACTGTAGCACTGTTTTTTAATCAGCTTGTGCTGATCAAAAGCAAGCATCTGCTATACTGCAGCAATCATATCAGAACAGTACCTATTCTTGAAGTATTTAGAAAAGTTGTGCATGCTTGTAACCTAATTTCAGATTTGGACAGTATGTTCTGTGTTGTCTTTTCCTTTTCCACAAATGCAATTTGTTGTGTTTTAAAGACTAACACACTCCCCAACATACTTGTCAAGTTATTACTTGATCAGAAAAGGTCGATATTTATTGTAGAGCAAAAAATATATAAACATCAGAAAATAAGGAAATGTGGAGACATGAAAGCAGCTGGAATGAATCTCAAGTTCTGGTTCTCTGGTTCTGCTGCAATCACACTCTGAAATAATTGAAAATCAAGATTTAAAATGCGTTAGCATTTTGAGGTTTTTTTCTTTCTCTTCCTTGCTTTCCCCTAGTAAGACAGAATGACTTGAAAAAATCTGCATGAGGGACGATCTTGATTTATGGCCTTTTTAGCTTCTTTCTCTGGAAGATTGCTCCTCATACTCACTTGCATAAATGGAAAGTGATTGAGCAGGATTGTGGAGAAGAATTATTGAGATTATTGCTGCTGAAAAGTTGTGTCACCTTCTGTAAAAGCTGAGGTTTTTCAAGCTTTATAGACTAATCCCATCATGACAAGGACTGTAAAAGTAGATCTTGCTTGTTTCTAAAGGCTGTCACCCTAATCAACTATTTGGGATGCTCTGAGTTTGATCTGTGTGCAGAAAAGTTTACTGAGATTATTATGACTGTCATCACCTTTTTGATGACAACCATCACCTTTTCAGTACTTAAAGGGAGCTTATAATAATATTGCTTTTTAAACTGACAGATAGTGTTGGGACAAAGGGGAACAAGTTTAAACTAAAAGAGGAGAGATTTAGGTTAGATGTGAGGAAGAAATTCCTTAGTCAGAGGGTAGTGAAGCACCTGAATAGATTGCCCAGAGAATTTCAGTCATAAGCAATGGTGAGCATGAGAATCTCTGCAATTACTAACACTGTTAAATCAAGTCAGTAAGAACTATCTTTTGCTTTTGTTAGGAGAATAAGCATCTGTGAATAATGAACCAACATATATACTAAGTTATAAATAATAAAAATGAAGTAAAAAATTCATATAACTTCATGGCATATATGATGGACTATATTTTCTTTCTGATTCAGCATGGGAAAGCACATCCAGAAACTCAGTGCCTCTAAAAAAACCCTAATGGTTTTTAAATCTTTGAGATACAGTATAAAATATTTTCTCTTGCACTGCTCAGCCCCCAAAATTCTTCAGCTCTTATACCATGCCAATAAAATTGTGTTATTGGATATCCAATATTCAATACAAATCCTTCTTAATAATGCCTATATGATATGTAATATAGTAATATATGTATGTATGTATGTATGTATATAGTCCTTCATGAAGATGTTTAGGCCATAAATCATATGTAATATGAATAATGTCTATACTATGAAGAAACAGATTTTATAAGACGCTAAGATATTATTATTCCTTCAGTACTAAATAATACTATTAATATTCCACATGTCATCACTTACACCACTTCTCAAAATTCAATACATTTCAAAACAACAAAGTTCTATATTCTTATGCATTAATATAATGAATAATAGCTTGCTTAGGTGGGGTAGTTGGTTAAAAGAGGAAGAAATAAATGCAGTTTTAAATTTCACTCCAAGTGTCCCTTAAATGTTCTTAATTATCTTTGTCCAGCAACTGGTAAGCCAGTGTTACCAGACATTGCAAAAATGTTGCAGCAATTCTCAGGGAGCTGATTAACCTTAGAACAGTAGTCAAATTTAAAGTACAATTAATAGCTACCTCCCTACTAAACATATATTCTTGAAACCAAGCCTTGCTTCTTATCACTATTCTTAAATTTTGTATTGAGTGTAATTAATTTCTAAGGCAGGCAAGGCACCTGTGCTTTGTTCTAGTACCTTAGTAATTTTGAGACTTATCAATCACTGCTTTCAAAATCCATTGAGATACTTGGGTGAAAGACAGTGTTGCTATAGAAATTTTTATTGCTCATTCTTATTCTCACATAATGCAGACAGAAAAATGAAGGAATCCAGCAATAAAATAAAAAAGTACATTATAATGTCCTTACTGTAAAATTTTGTAGTGTTTTGGTGGCTCGCTTCCTTCTTGCTGAAGTTTTTTCCACAGTAATTGGAATCCCAGTGTACTAATTCTCCTGAGTTTACTTAGCAGGATTTCTGTTCACAGCCACATACTGTAGTTTTCACTAAAAGGATAATGACAAAAGTCATATGTTACCTTGAGTTTTGAATTTTGAACATAATAGAGTGGCACAAATCCCATTACTCAAGCAATATCTATGCTTGGTCCCTTAATCAAAATCTCCCATATCATTCTCTTCCTGCAGATCTTCAAAGCACAGCAGCTTGTGACTGTTCTGGGGGAATACTTTTCCCCAGAAATTCCCTCAGGCAACCAGGTAATTTAAGGACCCTTCATAATCAATTAAGTGCTAAATATCTTCTGTTTTGTTGTATGTGTATCTCCTGATTCGAGAAGCTATGTCAGGGCTCTCAAGCTGTAAGAGGTCACCAAAAAAGAAAGACAGTAAAGATAGAGAATACAAAACAAAACAACACAGGTGATGTAAATGTCGTTTGCTTGCAAAATGATGAACCAAAGAACTATCCAAGGGAATTAGCTAGTGCTGAATAAAAAATATCCAAAATATTAGCTAGCAACAGGCAAGTACCTGGAGGAAGGGGAGCCTCTAGGACTCCATTGCTTAGCAGATTCATAGTAGTGATGGTCAAAAACACAGAACATAACCAGAAATTAAAATAAATGGATAATGAAAGAAAACTCCATCTTATGTCCAGAACGCCAATGAGAGAATGAGGCAGTCTTTTACATCCATAAATGGATGATGATTCATTTATGAATCATAAATACTGTCACCATTTTTTGGTTTCAGTAAAATTCCAACACTGAACTCTGTTTAAGAATTTAAAAGAATAATGGGGAAATATTTTTAGTTAAGCAATGTATTTAATGTTCTAATACAAAAGAAAGGTTCATCTGGAATAAGATGTCAATCTTAACATTTGGTTATGATATCATAAGATATCTTGCCTACAGAGTTATAAATACATGTAATTTAATACACATATTTTCTCAAATGGATGTGCAACCTAACCTAAATAATATGATTAGTAATAAAAACAAATGTGTGACTTTCAAATGTGCTAACCATGTGTGAAATCATTCCAGAGACATGTACATATACAACTGGCTAATTAATATACATTAATGATGATAACACTTTATCCACACTGCTTGAACCTAAAATAATTGCATATTTACTGAGAAGACCCCTTGAAGTCCTACTAGCACTGAGGAAATGGCCAATGTTAGAGTCTAGTTTTGGCACAGTTTCTAGGGCAGCACAATAAAAAAGCTTCACTCTGATTGCATTTAAAGGTGATACTGTAATCCAACTTTTAAAAAATGCATAAGAACGTGTATATATGCACATATAAGTATAAACTGTGTTACAGGCATGTATTGGGTCTGACTGAGATAAAGTTAATTTCTCCTTAGTAGTGCTGTGCTTTGCATTGGTAGCTGGAAGGGTGATGACTGTCCCATCCTCCTGGAAAAGGGGAATTGGAAAGGATTCTTTTTGATAGATTTCTCTAATATAAAAAAATACAAAGTGCAAAAGGACAAAAATAAAGTGCAAACTCGTCAATAGTTTATCTGAGAACTGTTAATTGATAAAGAAGGGTGAGTGTTCCTACCGAAGGGGGGATAGAAAAGGAGCAAAGAGGAGAGAAGAGAGGCGGAGAGAGACCCAGAGCAGCGACCCCCGCTGTAGCGCGGGCGCTGCCGGCGCCAGCTCGGCAGACGGAGCGTGTGCGCCGCCAGCTGCGCTGAGGCTGCGCGGCTCCCGGGCCGGGCTGGGCGCCATTTCCAAGCAGCAGCCGGCTGCGTGTCCCTTCTGTGGGCCGAGAACAGGCTGCCGTGGCCACGGGCGCGCTCCTGCAGCAGCTGCGGCTCTCGGGCGGCGGCGGCGGCTCCGTGGGGACACCGCGGAGCCCTGGGGTGCCGGGGGGTCGAGCTGCCTCGGGGAGGCGGCCGAGCAGGGCAGGACAGGGGCGGGCAGGGAAGGCGGCCGGGGAAGAAGCAGGACCGCAGGGAGAAAAAGGCGAGGGGGGGAAGGAGGGGACCGAGCTGAACCTCCGGAGAGCCCCCGCTCCCTGCAGGAAACCCAAATAAAACCACCCCGGGTGGTGGCGGTGCAGTTCGCTGGCTTTATGCTCTAAAGCCCGTCCCATGGACCCATTTCAGTAGTGGTATGCATCAAGCGTCTGTGCTGGGGTCAGCTCTGTTCAATATTTTTATTGACGACATGGATGAGGGTATTGAGTCTTTCATCAGTAAATTTGCAGACGATACTAAGCTAGGAGTGTCTGTCCATACGTTAGAAGGTAGGAGGGCTCTGCAGAGGGACCTGAAACAGTTGGATGGACTGGCAGAGTCAAATAAGATGATGTTTAGTAAGTCCAAGTGCAGAGTCCTGTCTTTTGGCCACAATAACCCCCTGTAACGTTATAGGCTGGGGATGGTGTGGCTGGACAGTGCCCAGGCAGAAAGGGACCTGGGGGTTCTGGTGACAGCTGACTGAACATGAGCCAGCAGTGTGCCCTGGTGGCCCAGAAGGCCAATGGCACCTGGCCTGTATCAGGAATAGTGTGGCCAGCAGGAGCAGGGAGGTCATTCTTCTCCAGTACTGGGCACTGGTGAGGCCACACCTTGAGTGCTGTGTCCAGCTCTGGCCCCTCAGTTTAGGAAGGACATTGAGATGCTTGAGCGCATCCAGAGGAGGCAACGAGGCTGGTGAGGGGCTTGGAACACAAACCCTGTGAGGAATGACTGAGGGAGCTGGGGTTGTTTAGCCTGGAGAAAAGGAGACTGTGAGGTGACCTTATCACTCTACAACTTCCTGAAAGGTGGTTGTAACCATGTGGGGGTTGGTCTCTTTCTCCAGGCAGCAACTGACAGAAAAAGAGGACGCAGTCTCAAGCTGTGCCAAGGAAAATATAAGTTGGATATTAGGAAAAGGTTTTTTATAGAAAGGGTGATAAAGTACTGGAATGGTTTGCCTGGGGAGGTGGTGGAATCATCATCCCTGGGTGTTTAAAAAAAGACTGGATGTGGCACTTGGTGCCATATGTTGAGGTGTTAGGGCATGGGTTGGACTCAGTGATCTTGAAGGTCACTTCCAATCTAGTGACTCTGTGTGTGATTCTGTGTGTGTGATTTCCTGGGCATTTTTGTCCCGGGCCCGGGGGATCTGCCCCGCCGGCAAGGGGCGCCGCTGGCAGCCCGGTGGCGGCAGCTTTCTCTGCCCTGCTCGGCTGCCGGCGAAGCCTCCCCGGGGACAGCGCTCCAGCACGGGCACAGCCCCTGGAGCCATCCCTCACCGCATGTGGAACACAGGTTGGGCATAAAGAAAAGTCAGATTGGTCCCTCTCAGTGCCACACAAGTGTTTTGGTTACTGCTGAGCAGCTGTGTCTCTCTAAGATGCCTTCCCCCCCCTCCCTCATCAAGGGGTTTGGAGTGGGCAAGATCCTGGAAGGGACACAACCGGGCCAGCTGACCCAAATTAACCAAAGGGATATTCCCTACCACATGATGTCAGCCCAGATATAAAAGCTAAGGGAGACAGGATGATTTGAGGGGCATTTCTAATTCTGCAATATTTATCTTCTGGAGCAATCACTGTGTGTGCTGAGGCCCTGCTTCCTTCTAAGCGTCGCTCGACAATGGAAAGTAGAGTAACTTTTCCCTTTGCTTATGTGCATATAAACTTTTGCTTATCTTTTCTTGGTTTAGCAAACTTCCTTATCTCAACCTACTAGCTGTTCTCCATCTTATAGTCTCCCCTGTCCCTCTGGGAGGGAAGTCATAAAGCTTAATGGGCACGTGACACCAAGCTGTGGTTTTGTAGAGGGTGATTTTAATTTTTTTTTATTATTATTATTATTAATTTTTTTTTTTTCCCACTCTGGAGAATAGAAAAGTTTTCACAATGAGTGAAACAGTGGAACATGTTCCATAGAGTTGTCAAATCTACATTCTTGGAGGTATTCAAATGCTCAAAAGCCCTTCGCTTTAGTGTAGGATCCCTACATCCTATCAGGGGTGTTGCCTTCCACCCACTTCCATATAACCTAGTTTCAAATAGTTTGGGAATTATGCCAGGAGCCATTGATTCTGAGTGCCACTTTTTGAAGTCAGATTGTTCTTTGTGATGGAATGCCAGATTAAATCTCATTGGGCCCTGTATCTCTTGCCATCAGATTTCTATTTTGACTCTGTTCCCTGCTAATTCCTCAAAAAGAATTTGTTACTTATCTCTGAATGAATATGTTGATGTACATGCAAATGTATGTGTAGCTGTTCCATCTTAAATTGTTTTATCTTCGTAATTTATCTGTAATTGTTTGGATTTCTACTCTGAATTTAAGTGCTCTATATGCATTCTTTCTTATAAAAGTACCCCTCAATTAAGCTCTGTGTTCTCATATTCATCTCTGTCTTAATTGTTTTTAGATGTACTCTATCATCATAATGTGATCCAAAATCTCATATACTAATCTGCTTCTCTCTTCTCCATTACAAAACACAGTTTAACAGTTTGAGCTGACTCTAATTTCCAAAGGCATTTTATAATCCCTGGTGTTCAAACTGAAGTATGTATAATATCATAGTATTTTAGTATCATAGCACATGTATATTAGTTAATTATTTAAATATCAAATTTGTAAAATATTTTGAAATAAGAACGAATTGCAAAAATGGATATGTTGAACATATGCTGGACTATATTTAATACAGTGTAATAAACCAGATTGATATAATGCTATGATGTATTATAGTAGAGCTGTGAAATTCTGGAAATTCCTTGGTAATACCAAAACAAATTCTAGAATTTTTTTAATTATATTTGAGAAATGCAAAATTTAAAAAAACCAACCATTCAAATGTTTTGTTGTATTTGCAATACTTGGCTTAACAAAATTCTTGTGATTTATTTACACATAATACTGTGGCTGGGTTGGTTTGTTTTTTTTTAGTTTAAATTGATTGAATTTTTCCATACCACTGTTTCCAGTATTCCACAGAATTTCCTATGTTCCACAGAATTCCTCTCAGAATGAGAGTTTCCTCATCCTAAAAGAAAAAGAGCCACTAATTAGAAGCCAAAGACAGTTAGTTCTATAGTAGGTCTTTATTCTAAAAATGGTGCAGGTTTACATAGATATGCGTGTAGAGCCTAAAAGTAAAATTCTGTGGTTGATTTTGTAGTATCTGTTTCAGAGTAAATCTGAAATACCTTCACCACCACTTAGTTTAACTCATCTAGAACTGAACTATCAATGAAACCATTTGTTAAAATATAAAATATGATCCTCCACAGTGGAAGAGTTTTTCCTGAATGAAGCAATTCCACAGCAGCAAGCTGTCTAGAAAATAGCTGCACCTCAGGGTCTCTTTCTTCATGCTTTTCTCTTTTTTAGGCTAAAGATTACCCAAAACACTAATGTGATTTCTTTGACAGATGTACAGTTCTGTGTGACAGTTGCACTTTTTGCTTCCTTCCTGTTGAAAACCACACAGAAAAACCCCATGGGATTTTAGTTTATACTATAATTTGTATTTATTTTACATAGGTAATATTTAAATACCTTTGGAAATAAACTTTTTTTTCAGTTAATGATCATCAGCTATGAATAATTGAATTCTTAAGTGCACTCAAATGAACACATAAGTTTAAAGTACAAGAACATTCATAAACATTGTTTTCAGCTCTATATTAACTACTTATGTCTCCAGGAAACTTCAATGTACTGTTACTATAGATGGAGCACCTAGACTTCAAAGGTATTGTGCAATAACAATTCAGTATGATATATAGATTAAAAAGAGCAATTCTGTCTTTAATGTGTGAATTAGGTATTGTAACAATGAATCCATGGTGACCATTCAAAATGAATTTCAAGAAAAAGAACAGTTTATTTGCTTCATTAAAACCTGTGAAGCATTCAAACTGAATAACGTAAGCAGAATGCTGAAATATAAATCTTCTTAATTTACACCCAGGGTTTCATTATGCATATTTTATAGCACACCACAGAACTTTAATTTACAGATTTTTGGAACTTTACCAACCCCAAAGAAGTGCTAAACATGCCTGTCAGAGCATTTAACCAAAGTAAGTCACAAGAGATTTCCTTAATGAGTGCAGAATTATCATTTATTTGCATTCTTAGTAGATTTAGAGCACTAAGGCCTATTAACAAGATAATGGTAAATGCTATTTGAATGTTAGTCTTCAGCAAACTATTCACTAAAATGAATAACTCAAAGTACAAATTTCATAGTATGTAACTAAATTGAGCCAGCATTTGCTCAGCTCATTTAGGTAGGTAATTCGACTCAATATGGCCAGTTACTGAACAATGTGCAGCTGAACAGACTCAAGCAAATAACTCAAATAAAAACTCTAGAATGCATCTCTAGTTTTCATTGACCTTTACTGTTAATTTTGCTAAATATCTAGCAATATATACAGAATGAAATAATGACTTGTCATTACAACCTCTATATATAACTAGGTATATTTTAGCTCCTTAAGATGTGTCAGTGAATGTAATCATTCTTTTACAAAACTGCCCACTGAATAGAATTGTAATCTAACTGTGCATTACAATGCTACAGATTGGAAATGCTCAATTTTCTTTTCAGGACTAGAAGCTACAGTGTTTTTCAAGGGCTTGGAATAAAGAAAAAATTAACATAAAAACTGATATCTGTTGATTAGATAATAATTATTTCTATGACAATATTTAATGCTAGCATATGTCTTAGTGAAATAAACAACTTCTCTGAGCACATGGGCACTGGACTGACTAGTATTTCTTATGCCCCACATAGCTGTGTAAGTAATTTTCATTAGGAGCTGAACAGATTTATCATAGGAAAGCTGCAGTTGCTTAGAAAACCATTAAAATTAGAATTACTTGGACAGCATTATCAAAACACCATAGAACTTTGGGTTGGAAGTGACCTTAAACCTTATCTAGTTCTAATGCCCTGCCATGTGCAGGGACATCTTCCCTAGAACAGGTTGCTCAAAGTTCCATCCAACCTGGCCTTGAACGCTTCCAGGGATCACAGAATCACAGAATTTCTAGGTTGGAAGAGATGTTCAAGATACCAAGTCCAACCGATGCTCTAACACCTCAACTAGACCATGGCACCAAGTGCCACATCCAGTCTTTTCTTAAACACATCCAGGGATGGTGACTCTACCACCTCCCCGGGCAGGCCATTCCAGTACTTTATCACTCTTTCTGTGAAAAAAGATGGGCCATCCATAGCTTCTCGGAGCAATCTGATCCAGTGCCTCACCACTTTCATAGTATAGAATTTCTTCCTAATATGCAATAATTAATTAATTAATGTTTCTTCCTTCTCAGAAGAGTATGTTTTGTATTATTATGAAAGTAGGAAAACACAGAACATCTAGCAGTCAGGTCCCAGTGTGCTCCACAACATCATTGAAATAAAAACATAGATAGTATGGTTTGGATTTTAATTGTTATTATGGGGTTTTGCCTTTTTTTTTTTTTTTTTCCAGACTTCAACTTTTGCTGTACTAAAACCATTGGCTCTCAATGTCTTTACAGTGCAAATCTGGATGGCAAGTTCAAGGAACTAGGGAAATAGGGATTTAGTTCTTATTTTTCTACATGACTTCAAATCAGGCAATAAAGATCATAGAGACCCCATCATTAACAGACTCATCATCTGACTTAGGAAGGATTTCTTTGTGTTGATTTATCCAATTGTACAACAGCTTTGGATCTGAGGTGGCACAAGTTAAATTTGTACTCAACAGCAGTTGTAGTCTCTGGTATTTTAGTACAGCTTGATTACAAAACAACTCAACTCCTTTTCTATTTATACAACAAAAGATATCTTTAAACGAAGGGGGAAAATTGTAAACATCTATGATCTACTGTTATATGCTGCTGGGACAAGGCCAACATCTCGATATCAGGTTGCAAAAGGTCCCACAAAATGTATGGACTATTCAGTATATAACCAGTCACCATACCAAACACTCAGACCTCATGCCAATAGTAAAACTGCTAAATTCCAAAACAGACATTATTTTTGAATATTATATAATTGAATATTATATAATACATGCATACCTAAAATCCAGAAAAAAGTAATGTAAAAAAAGTAAAAAGTAAATAAAAGAAGACTTCCTTACTGATTTAAGGATATTTAGAATGTGGCATGTTTTAACTTATTTTAAAAATAACTCATTTTGACAGTGTAGATGAACTTGAACGAAATCATTGTTGGAAATTTTCTCATGACATATTCTGCCGGACCAGGCTATGAAGCTATATCATGTAGAGGTTAGAATTTACATAAACATATAGAGAGTTTTAAAAAATACACAACCAAAAACCAACAGGTATTAACAACTAGATCAGCTGCATTATATACTGAACATCTGCAATTTATTTTTAAAATATTGCTATCTGTAAACAGTGGGGAATTTATGAAATATTTATAAATTATATAATAAGCGACCTCTAAAACTCCTGATTATCATTTTGTTGCTCAATAACCCTTTTACTGCCTTCAAAGTGAAATGCTGAAACATGATCACATGCTTAAAGCTTTATGATACATTTAGTTATAAGGATCACATACTAATATGAGGGTTAAGTTGATGCAGAGAGTATAAATTAGTGAAATGCACCTAACTTTCACTACTATATGCAATTTAAAAGTTAGCAAAGACATAGAATGAAAAAAAAGTATGCAAATACAAAAACGTCCCTCTAATAAAAGACAAAAAAAGAAGTATAATCCTTGTTCAAGTCTGTAATAATAACTGCTATGAATGAAATATTAAAAATGTGACCAATAAAAATGGGAAAAAATATGGAGATACCCTGTGAAGCCTAAATTCATTTCAGCAATGTGCTAACTCATAACTTTTATACACATGTATATATTTTTCATCTTAAAAAATTGATAGATGTGCCAATTCGTTAACTAGCAAGCAGTTATTCTCAGATACAAATTGTTTTATTTTTTAAGATTTTGCCCCAAAAATCTTAGTTTGTAATCCATATAATCTTATCTCTAACTCAGATGACTAGAAAATGAAAATATGTCTAGAAAAACAGCAGAAAGAGGGGGAATTATTTAAAAGAATATGATGTTGGGAGAACAACATGCAACATGAATGGGGATTACTTCTTTTCCCATTGCTTCTTTTGTCTGTTTGGGTATATGACTGTATGTGCATGCATATATATTGCCTGTCTACCCTATGACATTGCTAGAGCTTTTTCATCTACCATTGTAACAAGTTGACAAACATTTCTGTCCTGTATCAGTAGATAGGACATTTTTCAGTTTCAAACAAAATTCACAGTGTTTTATGCTCCTCTACAAAGCAACTACTGATTGTCCTTCTAGCTGCTTATGGAGGCTTAGGAATTCCAATACAGTCAAGTCTCTAAATGACAAGCACCTTTGTGTAAGGTGTTCAGTTCCTTTGTAACATGTACCATTGTATTTATGTTGTCAGAGGCAGCAGCAGGCTGCTCTGCTTATGCCATCATTATGCACCATTAAAAAGAATATGAGAGATATTCCTATATAAATATGTAATGATTATAATAATGCTTCTTTTTTCCTTTAATCTGACATTGTATTATCAGGAGAAATTATGTCAATGTATGAGTCCCAGGCCCAGAATAGCTGTAAAATAAATAAATCCATTCTATCAATAACTCTTGCACTACTGCTACTACAGACAGACACATACCCTGGTAGGTCCCTGAATCAGTATCAATAAATACTACAGCTTACCACACTTGGTTTCCAGACAGATAAAGTTTTAATTATCCAGCATCAATCATATACTGCACCACTGTACTTAGGAGATTCGCTACGTTTACTGAAGAGAATGTAATACAAGAACCCCAGGGACACTGACAGTTTTTTAGACTTTTGAAAACTATTTTTAGTCAAATGAAAGATTTTGGCATTACTTTCAGACGGATCCATTGACTTAATGTAATTACTGACATAAGATCATATATGTCATAGTGTGGTATGTCCTTAAGGTGTAATCAGGACTATTCAGGAGACAAGCAGAAAACACAAATTGTTACCTTCTTATTCTGAATTTTAAGTACAACATCCTTTGCATAATGATGTATTACACCACAGAGTTTCTCGGATTCATTGTTTTGCTGAAAAACTGCATGTTGTCTAATTCTCCTGAAAGGGATTTTCTTTTCATTTTGAAAATCATAGTTTAATGTAAAATTAACTTCCAGGGAAGGTTATTTTTATGTAATTCTCCATTTCAAGCCAAGAGTAGCAGCAAACTGGAGTGTCTTTCTGATTCTACCAATAGCTGCATTCTAGATCTCCAAAAGCATTTGTCTCTCATGCACAAGCTGTTAGAGAATATGTTGAGATTCAGGAAATTTCTAAGAAGACAATGGATCCATTATAATTTTTGGTAATAATATCATTCTTTTTAATGTCCCATGGCCTTGGTGGCAAATTAGAATTCTAATTTCTTTTTTTATCCCCAAAATCCTTTTTGTACTTTCCCTATGGGACAACAATTAAGCACAGAATTAGAGTTACATAAACATATGTATTTTCCATATTGCCAACACGCAGTGCTGCAATCTCATTGTAGAGTTCATTAGCTTGTTAGAAAATTGTCAACAGAAGGGAAAGACATGGGGGAAAATGGTGTGCTACAAAGCTGAAACAGATAGAAGGTCCATCAGCAGCGGAAGAAAATTCATTTGGATTATTTTTCCCCCAAAGATTATTTAGTGATAAGTATGGAGGGGAAAAAAAAGGATATAACAATAAAAGTGTTGTAAAGAATTCTTGATTTAGTAACTTAAACCTGAATTTGTTGGGAAATAGAGTGCATAATATTCTCATAAAGCTGCCTATAATATTACAGAATCAGATCAATTTTCTAGGATACAATATGAATTTAAGAATCAAACCAGACCTCAAAATCCTTTGGATCACCACATGTTCACTTGTGGCCTTTGCTACACATTATCTGTTAAAAATTACTATATGCACATCCTCGGGTGATATAGATAACTTGGTGACAGACAAATATTTACTGCATTCTTAAGTCATAATCTGTGATAACTATAAAAGCCTACAGTATCATGGACCATATAAGCAGGGGGTGTTTTTTTTGGTACTAGAGAAATGCAACACAGCTACATAATTTTCTTTCACTATCACTATTTTTAGAATTTTTGTAGGTAATTTTTTTTTTATTATTTCAGTAGAGTTTTGTGTTTTGTTGAAAATCCCAAAACTTTAATTCTAATAGAGACAACATACTAAACCCCATTCACATTTTTTATACTCTTCAAGTGTTCTAACTTTGAAGAACAATTCCTGATGCTTCTTCTTGATGGTCATAAAAAACTACCTTCCTTGTAGTATGATCTGTTTTGTTAGGACAATGTAAAGTCACTATCGAGGGTTTTCAAATTAATTTTTCACAAAAAAAAAGAAAAGGGATAAAATATATCTTATTTCTGGAGCTACTACAAAATTGCCACTCATGCACTGATGCATTCTACTGCTACAACAATATCTTCTCTTGTTTTTGCCTCTTGTATTTTAAAATATAAGCTTGTGGGTGATCATGTGGAAGTATTAAGAATTTAAGAATCTTTTAGTATTCAGAGGATGCAGGCTTTTCTTTTTTCAGTGTTTCTCTTTACCAAAGTATCCTCATTCAGCTTTCCATGCCTGAAAATATTCCGTTCTTACTGTTAAAAATTATCGTTAAGTATTTTAAAGACACTAAAATTACAACATGCATATATTACAACTGATAACCTGAAATCTCAGTTGCTCTTTTCCAAATCCCTCATTACAATAGCTTAAGGCACTCCAAGTTACTAGAAGAGCTCTTAAAAAATAACAGGATATTTCATACATCACCATCAACAGCAAAGTTCTGGACAGTTCTGCTACAGGAGTTTATGGAGGTAGTGAATATCAGCAGATTCAGAAGGAAAGAAATTTCTGCAGAAAAATCCATAAATGTATACTAGAAGGACAAGCCATGAATAGGTAAACAGGCTACAGAAATTTTCTAGGCTCTCATGCTCATCCAAAACTATATGCCTTCTAGGAAGCCCTTGAGTCAGAATAATAGTCTACTTGGATGACTGGTCTGACCTAGTAGGGTATTTTATACTGTTTTATATTCTTACAAACAACAGCTTCTCATTTCTCACTTCTGTAAACACATTTCCCTCTATATCTGTGTACATTGCCATTTCCATGTTTCATACATAGACAGGAGTTTTTGTGATTCCTTCCAAAACCTGAATTCAGTCTCAAAAGCGGCCCTAGTTTATGGTGACTCAGGGAGCCTGCTTCTGTGGTAAGTGACATTAAAGAAGACATTCCCACTCCTTTGGATTACTTGATCTAATGCAGTTATCAATGCTAAAGGCAATTTCCCAAGATTGTGTAGCATGAAAAAGAGGTCACTACAGAGTTCAGAAGCTGTTTCTCTGTACTGTGCCACAAGTGGCTAACTTCCAAAACCCCTGGTTTTTGTATATATGAGGGAAAAGGCTTCAGTCCTAGATAAAAGCAAGGGAGGAGTGACCAAAAGATTTTTGCCAGAAAATAAGGAATTATGCTTACGCTGGATCAAAGCATCACATGATAATTCAGATAGAAGGGACCTCAGGATGTTTCAAGATAAGCCTCCTACTCAAATCAGGAACATGAAATCAGACCAGATTTTTCATGGCTCGATAGAGTCCAGTCTTTAAAACTTCCCAGGATACAGACTGCATCCAATGTCTAGGTCCCTCTGAATGGCAGCTTTGCTCTCAGATACGTCAACAGCTCATCCAGCCCATCCCCCTCACCCAGGCCACACACACACACCGATGTCATCTGCAATCTTGAGCATAGCACACACAGTTCACCTCCTCCAGGTCACTTGTGAAGATAGTAACCAGGACAATTCCCAGGATAGCCCCTGCAGTACTCATCTCTTTACATGCCTCCAGGCTGATTATGACCTATTAGCCACTGCCCTTTGAGGATGACCATCCAGCCAAATTTTAATGTTTCATACCCACTGGTAACATTATGTTGTGGCTTTTATGAAAATACACTGTGGAACATGCTGTTGAAAGCCTTGTTAGGTTTGATACAAATGATGTCCACTGCTCTCCTGTCATCCACAAATCCATCATTTAATTACAGAAAGCAATCATGCTGGTCAGGCATGATTTGCCCTTGGTAAATCCATGCTGACTGTTCTAAATAATTTTCTTCTCCTTCATGTGCCCAGAAATGTGTTCCAGGAGGACTCACTCCCTGATTTTCCCAGCTGTGTCAGCTAAACCAGGACATCTGGTCATTTCAACCTAATTCCACTTTCAAATTAAACTCAGGTCATACAAGCCAAATATTCACCTTCAGACAACAGCATCTGTCCCACTGATCAAAGTAGGAGTGTGGATATGCATGCATGTAAGAGATAATAAAATGATCTTTAATAATGAATCGCTACTCTTTGTAAGCAATTTCAGTGACTGGCAAAGGAGCAGGAGCACTGATGAGGTATAGACATCAGGAGGAGTGTATTGCATTTCAAGTTTTATTGAGGAAAATGGCATAGGTAGCTCTTTTAGATCTATGGCATTTCTTAAATTTCATTACTCTCTATCTATAATCTGTATACTTGTTGAAAGTGTACAGTTGTCACAAATGTAATATAATTATCACTTCATGGTCATAAATTAGACAGACAGAAATATACATTACAGGGTGCAAATGGGGGTAGTGCCAGTCCCGAGCGTATGACACTTTCCTGGGGCTGGGCCAAAGCTTGCTAGAGCACCAGCCTGCAGGTGGGAAAGTTGACAGGAACCAGGCTCAATGCAGCCTTGGGGACAGTTGAACAAGGCTGCCATGCATGGAGCCAGGCTGAGGCCAGGCCAGGATATCAGCCCCTGCAGGCCTGGGCTTAGACCAGGAGCAGTAGCTGTGCAGAAGGATTGTGGCTTCTCCAAGGACCGGGTGCCTGTGCTGTGGCTGAAAACAGCCCCCATGGGCAGGGGTTAGCCCTGGCCATGCCTCCCCAGGTACTCCCAGGAGCCTCTCCCCACAACCACCAGTGCTATGGACTGCTTAAGGCTACACTGGTCCTCAGCCCTACTGGCCAAACCTGCTAAGGGATGTGCTCAGGGTCCTTACACGTGCAACCATAGTGAAAACTACTGCTTCACTCTACTAAAAATTTTTATATGGAAAGTCAGCTCTTGTCTTCCCCTCAGGTGCTATCTATCACAGAATTGTTAGGGTTGGGATGGACCTCTGGAGATCATCCAGTTCAACTCCCTGCCCAGACAGAGTCACCCAGAGCAGGTTGTGCAGGAATGTATCCAGGTGGGTTTTGAGTGTCTCCCGAGAAGGAAAGTTCATGACTTCCCTGAGTAGCCTGTTCCAGTGCTCACCCTTTATGTGAAGGATGAAGTATATTCACCAAAAAAGAAGTATCTTCACTATTCTTCATTAGCAGTCTCAAGCACCTCTGCCTGAATTTCACAAACACATTAAAAATCTTGTGCATAATTATATGTGTATATGTTTCACATTTACACAAATTGAATACAGAAATTCAAGTGGGGTTTTAGCCTTCAAAATCAAATATCACAACAGTATTGTACAGTCAGTCATGCACTGTTTGTAAGGTTTGAAAAATTGCCTAGAGAAACTATACCAACCTCTAGTGTTTTCTTGTTCCCTAAGGTTGGAATAATCTGTCCACTAAGATTTTTGTAAATTCATTTGTGTTAGTTTAATATTATTTATTGCCAGTACTTCAAGACTGAAACAAATTGTTTAGCCTATTATGAAGGACTTCTGTGTTCTCGTTCCTAAATTAATGCAGTCACTAAATCATTGGCAAGACACGAGTACAGTGACAACCAGTCTTCTCTGTGGTTCCTTTGGAACAGAAGGACAATGAGTTGACAGTTCAGGTTTATAACTTTTATCTGTGATTATCACACTCATTTCTGGTTTTGAGGAACTTTAACTGTAATTTATTTCAAGCAATTTTCCCCTGTATTTTTCTATATTCTACTCATTAAAAGAAACATAAAGGAACCTTCAGAAAAAGCCTACTGAAGCATTCAACTGCCCTGATATTAAGAGAGAAACTAATAGTTGACATGTTTGTGTTTGTGTTAGTGTTTGTGTTTCTTTGAACAACTGGATTTTTTGGTAGCAAGGTACTAGTTTTATCAGTCTACACAGCAACAGGAACAATACATAAAATGTAAACTGCTTGATTTTTAATAGATGAATCAGGAACAGAGGAAAGGCTTAAGGAGGGAAAAAGAAAGGAAAGTTTTAAACAACCAAGATATTTTAAATGGTACATTAATAATATTTGTGTAGGCTAATCTAGGACTTTGAAGTAGCATAAATGGCTTCAAATCAGAATCTGTTAAAGAGTGGACACTGCATATTTCTAGAATACAAATGTTTTCCCTAGTTCTTGTCTAGGATTTTGAATGACAAGCTTTGTGTAGCAACTCTATAACCACTCCTTTGTTCCTTTAGTATTGCTTGAGATTAAAAATGCAGCTATTCTCAATTTTGTAGCCAAATTTCATATTAACATAGAATGTGACATAAATGCTAAATCATAGTATTTATGATCACTGCTCTGAAAAGCAGATTTATCATGATTTGATTTATCATTATCATTATCACTGACTACCTTTTTTTTTTTTTTTTTTTTTAATTCCTTTGTAAGTGGTCCTGATTTCTTCTTAATTCTCATATCTGAAATTCGTAAGGTAGCTTGTAGCCAGTCTGGAGCTTGCATGAGCTAAGTGATGCATTAAAAGAAAAGATAAATTAGATTGCAATACTGGAAAGTGATAGAATAAGATAGTAAACTTAAATACAACCTAGAAAAAATAATAAACTGAAAACATTATTCTACATATTAGTCTTTCTTATTTATCGTATGTCACACAGACATGCCAAAATACTTAACCTGTTCTACATTGGGTCAGAAAGGTATTTAAATGGGGTATATATTTTTTAATCTCTTTTTATTACAATCCATAAATGAAGTCAATAACTATGATAGTCTACCAATCTGTGTTAATAGCTGATGTATATAAAAAGAGATAGTGGAGTACAGCTCTCATTGGTTCACAATGAATGAGAAGGGTCATAATTCCCTAAGGTGTGAAATAAATAGGGTTTTTTACTCCCTAGGACTTCTAGAGGACCAATAAAAGACTTGCTCTGATTTGAATCAAAATGATTATGTCATTATAATTTGTTCTCAGAATTACAGTCAAATAGCCTTGTTGCTATTTGACATGCTATGCATGTGTTGATTACACATGCATAATCGTGTGGTGTTCTTTTATATGTAGTTGTAACTGAAAACAATTTGTTCCATTAGAGAAAATCTAAATATTTGAAACTCTGATCAACTTTTAATCCTTACTTGTTTAACAATTAAGCAGGGCTTTAGTGACTTGGTCTAAATAACATGATCATCGTGAACAGTAATATTCTGGGTGCTATAGCAGTTATGTTTCTCTGAGATGCAGAATCAGATTTTCATACTTCTCCCCTTTACAATGTGCATGTAAACCTGAAGAGGTCAAGTTTTAAGGCTCCTGTTCTCTACTTCTACTTACCATGCTTACATGAAAGAAATGATGAACCAAATGAGACTTTAATTTCATCTTCTTAGCAATTGTCTTTTTCCTGTATCAAATACTTTCTTAGTTTATTTTTCAGGCAAGGTTTACAAACAGTTTTTTTATGTGAAGTAACAAGGTAGTATGATCCTCATCAGAAAGGGGAAGCAGTATTTAAGATATGTCCTCAGTGAAGAGTTCTCATAATCACAGCTTCATTCAGGAGAATTTATTTGTGAAGCTGAGAACTAAAATGAATAAAGGCTTCCTACCTGGTGATAAAAAAATAATCCTTTTTAAAGGTCTTCACATGTCATTAAGCTCTCCTTCCACAGTGCTCTGATGGAGTTCAGTGAATTTCAATATGGATTATAGAACTACAGAGGTTTTGGTGAGACACCTTTAATCAGTTTTCCTAAAATTACAATAACTCTCTCTATTATAAGAGGATGCAGGGTTGATTTCAAATCAGAACAGTTCATAGAGCCCACAGTTCTAAATAGTGGTCTAAAATCTCAGATTTGGCAGTGATTTGGAAAAGACTGAGATAACTACATGTAGCAAATTATGTTTCTTCTCTGTATGCACAGCCAGAGAAGGAGATGAGGATAACTGAAATGGGATGTTTGATGTCTCAGTGACTTTAGAGAGATTTTAATTACGCAGTCCCTTTCATCCAAAGGAATAACTTTAAATTACTTCAAAGCATTTCATAAACACTGCAAAATAAGAAGAGATTGAGGACTTGAGAATGTAACGGATTAGATAAAAAGAATAATTAAAGTGAAGTTGTTGTTTGTGGCTTAACAAATCTATGAATAATAGCCATGGATTGCAAATATGACTAATGAATTTGGATATCTCTATTCTTTATGACTAACATTAAACATGTTATTGAATCTGTTTTTAGAGGAAGTAAAATCAGTGTTTTGGAAAAATGTCTCTTTTTCTGACACCTAAACTTAAATACTTCGTCACATTTAAAAAAAAAAAATTAATTACTTGAACTTCTCCCATGTTACTTTCAGATGTGTTTCATTCATGAAAGGACGCGACCCAACGTTCACTTACAGTAATTTGACAGAGGTGTATTTTAATTCTTCATAAAAACATGGAAACTTTTTAAATCTGTAAAAACTTAAAAACCAATAACAACTATATACAATATATTAAAAAGTATATAAAAATATAAGTGTATATTCACATAAATGAATAACACTTCTACTTGTATTTACAATTTAAATATTTGTGGTTTTGTTAGGCCATAATGAAGTTTTTATTATTTAGGTCAATGAAAAACAATGATTGGCTGTATATCTGTATATTTGCAAATCTCATGAGCAGCGTCTGAGGGAACTGGGTCTGATTAGCCTCAAGGAAAGGAGGCTGAAGGGGGGACCTCATCACTCCTGTAAACACTGTACTGTCACTGGTAAATAGGGAAAGCATGAGGGTACTCGCTGCCTACAACTACCTGAAAGGAGATGGTAGTGAGGTGGGGCTCAGCCTCTTCTCCCAACAAGTGAGAGAACAAGAGGAAATGGCCTCAAGTTGCACAAGGGGAAGTTTAAATTGGACATTAGGAAAAATCTCTTCAACACAGGCGTTCTTAGGGTATTAGAACAGGATTCCCTGGAGAAGTGAATGAGTCACCATTCTGGAGGTATTTCATGTAGACATGTAAGGTATCTAAGACATGTAGATATGGTGCTTAGAGACATGGTTTACTGGCGGGCTAGGTAACGCTGAGTTGGACTCGATTATCTTAAAGGTCTTTTTCAACCTAAATATTTCTATGATGGCTCATGTTTTCAAATGTAACAGTATTTTTATTGCAACACCCAACTATCAGAAAACAAAGTCTTAACATGAAGATGCTTTGAAAATAAATATTGCAGTAAGTGCTTAAAAAGAGACACATCAGGGTAACAAAATGCTGCAGCTATTTTTATAACTGAGATATGAGAGAGTGTTCTAAACCCAAAATTGTTTCTATGTTTACCATGTGGAGATATCTGCATAATATGACTTGGGTTAAGAAAGAAACTAAAGATAATTATCTAAATTCAACCTTTTTCAGTTGCACATTGGACCTCTGAGACTAAGCATTGCACAGACCATGACAAATATAATGTACTTCCTACTTTGTATTCTTCTCTCCAAATGACCTGCAAACCTAAATAGTTGCGTGGACTTTGATGGTTCTGGAAGTAGGAGTACAGTATATAAAGTCTTTTCCCTGATGTACGTGTCAATGAAATAATTTGTGTTTTATGTAAAATTAAGATTTCTCTTAAATGCACAGAGAATTCTTGAGGTGGATTTAAGAGGACTGAGAATGTACACAATCCTAAAGTTAGATATCTAGAAGATCGCACATGACAGTCAATTAGCTGTTAAGCAGTTAGATGTCCATAAAACTGCACCTGAAATCTGATAGTGCTGTGAGGTTTCCTAATTAAAATTAGAGCATGTTTACAAAAAGGATAGTGTAAGTATTTTTTCACACTGTCCTGGACTACTGTAGAAATTTGTGGCAGTTTCAATTTTCTAGTTACCCACTTTTCCTGGCTTTTAATGAATTCCCTTATCAAAGCTAAAAGTATTTGCACACCTTGCAGAATTCTTCAACACCAAATTTATCCCAGAGGTATTTCGGAATTAATTTTAATAGAAATTTTTTGTGCTGGAGAAATCATTCTACATTTCAGCACTCTCCATGATATGACAATGCTGCATGCAGACATTTTTAATATTCTCTCCAGGTATACCCCTGTGGCTACTGCTAAGACTCCTTGCTCTACAACTGTTCCTGCTGGGGGAAAGGTGTTGCTATAGCTGCAGGCTAATAGTGACTGCCACTGCTGATTTGATGCCATTTAGTCTGTATCTGCAGAGTCAAGAAAAAAAAAGTCTCTTTGTCTACCCTTTGCATCTTTGGAGCTAATTATTTTTGCTCATCAGTACCAAAATGTTTACATGATTTTGCCTGATGGAGTAGGAGCACAAAAATTCACTGCTCAAATTCAGATGCTCACATACATTATGTTAATGGTGACATTCAAATATACTTAAGGAAAAGTACAACAATATGCCAAATTTCAAACTATTTAATTAACCTCTAAGATATGAGTGAAGTGAAATTATGAACACTTTGTTTAAAATGAAGTTTTTAAAGCTATGACAGGGAAAAGGTCAAGATAATGCACTTCCCCTTCAATACAGTGAGCCATTTTTTCTCATTCATTCTGATTTTTAATAATTTGACTGATGGAGAATTAAATTCTCCATTAATAAGCCACGTCCAGGCCTAAGGCTTACATAACATACTGTGCTACGTATTTTCTTTCTGTCTTGATCACTGCCTAAACTGCACCCCTTGTGCTGAATCTCAGAAATATTAATATACCCAGGTTTTTTGTGTCAGGACTATATAATAATGCCCAGAGATGTTATGGGTGCTACACCCCTAGAAGCGTTCAAGGACAAATTGGATTGGGCCCTGAGCAACCTGGTCTAGTCAAAAGTGCCATTGACATGGTAGAAGGGTTGAAAATAGGTGATATTTAAGATCCCTTCCAATCCAAATCATTCTGTGATTCTATGAATACCTCAATTCAAATTACAGTTATTTTCAGTGTCTGACTGTTGTACAAGCTGCTCTTAAGCCCTTCCTTAACAATATTCATTTTTTCAGGCATAGCAATGTTTCCTGCACTTTCACCCTTCTCTTTCCTTCTGTCAAGAAAGCTCTTCTTCTTACCTCAGGATAACTACTACCAGCTATCATGAACTGTAATTTAATCAAGAAATTTTTCAGTTTACTGGGAGGCAAGATCACTAAGGTCAATTCCATGCTACCACCTGGGGTTCAGCTCAGAAAGTTCACTTCACCTTAGCAGCTACACACATTTTCTTCAGTGTGGACAAGTTTCAAACGGTCTGTGGTTTTTTCTTCTCCATATATCTTGTTTCTTTGTAGTTTTACACTACTATGCACCCGATTTATGCTTAGATTGAAATTATAGGTTTTTAGGAATGCAATCCGGAAAAGTTATAAAACTGACTCAGATCAGCTGCAGCTTGGCTTATTGCCCCTAGCACTGCAGTTGATAGCATTAGTGATCTATGGCAATGGTGCAAAGAAATTTTGTAGATAATTCTATATCACTTTGTGTTCATATTTAATTTGCATTATGCATCTTCAAAGGACTGCCTTTATTTTGATATTTTCGTGAAAATATAAGTGCATCTACTAAATGAATCATTCTAGGCCTAGTACAGATTAAAATTAATTTGTTAATGAAGATTTAGTAAAATTTCCATTTTTCTCCTGTTTTTCATATAGTAGTGTGTACATATATAGCCAGAATTCTATCAGCGATTCCATTCTATAACTCTGTTTGACTATTTAATACATCAAAAGAACTGTGTTTCTCTGGCACAGTGAGATTAAACACAATTTTTACATGTAAGGCATTTCAGTTACAATGAACATATCTGAATGAGGATATGGACTATGGAACTGTTATTTCTGCACACATGCAGAAATATTTTTCAAACTTATATCATGATGCAGCAATCTGTTTCCTAGTCTTAGTCCTAGCTCATAAAGAGGCAGTTAAAAAATTTTTGCAATATACTCAGTTCTCACTTCAGTCCCAGATCTATCTTCCACAGAAATTGTTTAGGATTCTAAATAGTGTTATTTGTATTCTAGGATTACAGACTGTAAATTTAACTCCAGATTTGAAAGAACATTCTTCTAAATACTCCAAATGAACTGAAGGTTTTATGCAGGGATTTCTTGTTTGTTTTTTGGGGTTTTTTTCCTTATATTTTTATTACAAAAGATGAAAATGTGACCTTTAGCTGCTCAGTTGAGAAACTGCATGGTATTTATGAAAAAAGAGAAGAAAATAAAATGTTTGTTCTCAAAAAAAAAATCAGTATCAATGCTGTAGCAAAAGACATTGGACTGAAATAAATGTAGGAAAAATATACAAAAGTTCAACAGCTTATCACAGGTGTGAAAGTATGAAGGGGACTGCATGCCCTCTGTAAGTAGCTGGAGTTGCAACACAGCACTACAAAAACATTTCTTAATTGGGATTAAATCCTTTCTTGTTATTTACTGTTATGTGACGCTTTTTTAGTACTTAAAGAAATAAATCTTTATTTAAATATTGCTTGTGAAATGATGAATTAAATTAAAATAGGAGATCCCATTACAGAGATGCTCGAATCCTAACTAAAGACCAGAAGAAGCAAGAAATTAAGGAGAAACCAACATAAAAAGAATTTCAGGTACTAAAATATTACAAAGGGCCTCCTTGTGGAAGTGACCCTGGTAAAACTACTATCAATATTATTCCTAGGTACAAGTCTGAGAAGTTTACACAATTTACAATCAGAGACAAGATGTTTCTGAAGGCAGAGCATCTTGCACAGAGGTTCTAAAGCAGAGATAGTAACAATATCATAAGATGGAGTCCAGGGGGTTGACCCTCTTGTGTCTGTTTGTGGCTGTTGACTCTTACCCTCTCGCCATGGACCTCCAGGAGGGGCGTGACTCTGCCTTCTAGGTGACAGGTACAGCAGCCTGTTATATCTCCTAAAATCCTTCCCCTCTCCAAGCCTAACAAGCCCAGACCCCTCAGCCCCTCTCATGGCATCTGGTCCCTGATCAGCTTTGAGGTCCTGTTAAATTTACTCTAGATAGTGCATGTCTTTCCTTTATTGGAGAGCCCCAAACTGGGTCAGGATACAAACCAAATGGATGCAAGACACTAAATGTGGTCTCACAGAGTTGACAAGTGTGTAGGTTAGCACACACCTAGTTGTGCTCAGACTTTTCTGTTGCCAGGACACACTGCTGCCTCCTGTTTGGCTTCCCTGCTTTTGCACTTCCCAGGTTCTCAGCAGAGCTACTCTTCCCTGCCAGTCAGACTCCATCTTATGTTGTTGCAGGGGAACATAAAAACTTTGCATGTGTTTTGGTTGAATTTCAGAAGGTTGATGGTGATCCTCTGCTAAATACCATCTAGGTCGCTGAGTGACAGCCCTGTCCTCAAGAGTACTGGTACACCTCTGCCCTACTTTAGTGTCACATGCAAAATATTAAACGCTATTAAATCATATGAAGATGATTATAACCCTTTAAAGTTTTAAAACCACCCTGGAATTAGTAGTGATTGCAAGGTCATGAAGTCCTTGTGGTTAAAAAAAAAACACTGTCTAAAGGATAACATTTTGTAAAATACCATCAGAGCTTAACATCAGCATTTTCTTCAACCACAGTTCAGCTCACCCTCACTATTCTGCACCAAAAAAGACAGAACAGATCACAAACCATACCATTTAAATGACACTAAACCATTACATAGATTGTCCTGACACCCTCACACATTACACTACAAAGAACAAGGCTAAAAGGATCAGCATTGCTTAACAGTACACTAAGATTCAGTCTCCAAAATATAGCCAGAATGCAAATTTGGGACCAGAATTAAGAAGTCCTCTGACAATGTTATGAAGCTACGACCAGAACAACTTTTTCAATTAAATGATTTCAGAAGAAACAACTGAGAGGATAACATAACATCTCATCAGAGAACGAAAGAGGTTATTCAGCTTGTCTAAGTTCATCCATTCTTAGTACTTCCATCCGCTGTGGAAGGCATCTCATTTTTCTCATGTGACCCCTGTGTTTTTTGCCTGAGCAACTCTGTCTGACAGCCTGTTTCACACATTTATCATTCTCTGCAGGAAAAAAAAAAGTGCTCCTGACACCTATGTTGAATGGGATTGTTTTTCTTAAATCAGCATTGTTTTTGGTTTTGTTTTTTTTTTTTTTTTTTAATTCTGAAAATAAGCCACATTGTTTCAGTTCTTTGCATTTTCCACCTTTTACATTTAAACTTTTCCTAACGATTCTCTCTGCTGCAATATGGTGATTCCTAATTTTAGACTGTCCATGTTTAGCTGCATTTTATTGCTGGCTTTAATCATCAGAGTCAATATGTTTGAATTTATATTTTCTTATTCCTGCAGTATTAGTGTCCTGCAAGACAATTCATACATTTTTTTTATCTTAATATTGTCATTTTACATAAGAAAACCATACGAATTGCTGAAACTTTCCCTGGGTTTGATGAAACACATTCATCAAACAAATTCACAGCTGATGTGAGATTCAAATTTTCCTAAATTTCAGTTATGATGATTTAGCTTAGATCTGCCTCAAAATATGTGGACATGCAAGAAGTCTTTTTCTGATGTATATGCTTGCAGACTTCTATTACATTTAACACATTTAAAATACTTCTGAAATAAATTGTCCTGATTCCATATATCTCTTTCATTTTGGCTTCAATTCTGTAGTTGTTATCCCAATACACCTCCCTTGTCCAGGCTATTTTTCAGCCTTTTAAAAGCCTGTCTTGCTTGATCATTGGAGATGTCTACCTATTTCAGGTGAGAGTTTCTTTATGCATGACAATGTCTTTACAAAAGTCTAATCAGCACATAAAGTACTTTCCTGCAGACTGGGAAGTGCTGTAAACCCCTTCCTTGTTATACCAGAGATCAAAAAAGAGAGCAAAACTCCTCTGAGACCTGATTTCCTACCGGTACTGCTTCCAAGACGGAACGAATGAGAGCAGAATCATAATTTTACCACTGGTAAAATATATCTGTGTAATTTTTAGATTCAGTTAATAAACACTCCCAGAAAAATGGACATATTGATCACTGCCTTTTCCTTAATAATGTAAAACAAAGTACTCATGCTCTGTTTTATATTTCCGATGCATGAAGTATAATATAACCTGTTTCACTAATTTTATGACAGCTGACGCTTGACAAATTTGCTTTATCATAACAGTTTAATTTTTATTTGCTTTCTTCTGCATATATGAACTATGTATTTAAGATTGATTTACTAATTCTAATGTGCAAATGTAGGACTTTAAACACAGTTTATCATCTTACCTTTGATTAAAAGCCACGAGAACTTCTGGAGTAACTAGACTAATCAATAAGTTGATTAGTCAGCTCTTGAGCTGTTTGGATCTATTTATATCAAAGAAGTGAGTTACAGTGCCTTTAGTCAATTGGGTTAAATTCCAAATTCTAGAACAAGGGGCAGATGTTCAGGCTTTCCAGCTTTAAAATTTCAGTCAAGCCTCAGAAGATGCACTTTTAAGTGTTAACTTGGGAAAACATTACAAAACCTTTTGAAGCAGAGAAAAATACTCTTCTCTCTATTTTTGCAAGGAATTCTTCTTGTTGAAAAAGAACTTCAAATTTACCCCATGGACTTACAGGGAAAAGAATAAAACTCAAAAAAAACCCCAAAACAAAACAAAACAAAACTCCACTGTTTACTGTTTTTCATCCGTTGCTTCAGTAATTCCCATGGTCGCTCATATACATGCTTTAATATTTTAGAAACATTTTCAAGGGCAACTATCCACTGTTAAAAGATTCTGCACTGCAGCCACTTTTCTGACAAGCTGACTAGTTAGGTTAAGGGTCCTCTTATTTAAATTTGGTCTTGAGCTATAGTACTGCTTCCACAGCTGAGTCACTAAATCTAATGTACAAGACTTTTCAGCAATCTTTTAATTAAAATTTAATTCACTCATTTAATACACAAAAATCCCATTTTGAAAATCAGCTTTTGTATAATAGAAACTGAATTGTATAATAGAAACTGAATAATAGAAATATAAAAAGCACAAAATACCATTCAAATTTTAACCATAAAATCTAAGAAGAAAGTTCAGTCTAATGCAATAAACTGAATTTAACTTCCTCACATTTTTTTTTATTCACTTATTTCCTCATGCATTTAAGTTAAAGCAGCTATAATATTGTTTTAAGGGAAAACATATTATTTGAAGGAAAAATAAAATCAAACTTGGAAAAGCATAAGTAGTTTTTGTCCAGTATCAATAGCTGAATGTAATCCTTAAAGATCAGTTGTTCCTAAATTAAAAATACTAATATTCTTCCAAGATTATCAACTGTTAGATATCTAAGATTAAATCAGTTTAATCTTCAATTAAATGAAAGATTAAATCAGTTACACTATATAACTTGTTGATAGACAAGGCAAGTTGCCTAACACATTAAAAAATGGATCCAGAAAAAAGGAGATAATTCTTCTCTCTTCTTTCTCTCTACCGTCAGTCTGAACAAAGTCTGTCTCTGCAGCCTGGGACAGAATTACAAAAGAAAATTATTGTCAATCACTTTAAGAAGCAGCAATAGAACATATGAATCTGGCTCATTCACTCTAGGGAAAGGTAATATGCATGTGTAAGCAAAAAAGGCAAAATGATCATATTAATTCTGAATGTTTCTATGGCTGTAAAAGCCCCCCTTCCTTTCCAGTGCTTCTACAGATTTTTTCACTAATGCTAACAGCAGATCTACAGCACTGAGCTCACTAAATTTGACATGGTCTCTAATCTTTCAAAACGTATTTCCCTAGAGGATCATTTAAAAATATTCATGTCTAGCACTAGTTTATGCTATTAATATTTTACCATCAGACAAAATTCAAATCAGATTTCTTGATGTAGTAACTTAAAATGGAGGTTCCAGACAACACATCATTAACATGAACAATCACCCAGTCAATATAATTTTAAAGATAAGTTCTTACCTGAAAACGTGGAAAGAGCTTCTGGTATAGGAGGTGTCCCTTTTTAAATCCCTGCTATCTCTCAGAGAACCACATCAATTGACTAGATTTGCTGTTAGTAGGAGTCTTTCAATTAACCTTGATTGCCTTTAAAACAAAGAGCGACCTTATGATTTTCTGGACTGGCGGGACTTTGATTCATTAGACTTTTTCTTATTTTGATCATTAGGCTTTGTTTCATTACCACTTTGCCTCCCTTTCCTAGATCCTTGAGTATATAAGGAAATCCAAAGATCTTTCTCTGAACAAAAACAAGATTTAGAACCATAGAAAGATGTGGTTTTTTTGTTCAGTTCTCTTTTCTGTGCTCTTAGAACAAGCCATTATCAAACACAAAAATTGATGTTTTGTTTCAGTCCTGGAAAAAAAAAAGAATAAAATACAATACATAAATCAACTGTCCCAGCACCTCAAAAGTAGCTTTTTTGACCTCTTAGCAGATTCTCTTCAGTCAAAATACATCTTTCAGAAGTGTTTTCATTCTCTTCAGCACCATGATGACGGTATGATTGGCACTTGATGGCTTTTTTTTTGTGAGTTAGCATTCAGCTCAAGGTTTCACAGCTTCTTGGGTGAGATAGACTGAACTGTGGCCTGTTGCTGACTTTTGTCAGTTTACACACCTGTAAGAGACACAATCCATCTAATATGAAACATTAAGAAGAACAGAGATTATCAGTCCATACTGCTGCCCTCTAAGTTCACTAAGTCTCTTACAAAGTGTGAAAGTTCAAATCATACTCTTGAGACTACATGAATTATTGATGTCTCCAATTTAACTCATGTCAACACCTGGCTTGAATCCTGTCTTAAAGTTTTCTTTGTTTTCTTGATCCCTGATACATGGAACTATAACCACAGACCATTATTTTTTCCCATGCTTTGTTACTGTATTTTATATTTCTGTAAAATCGTATAGATAAATGTGTAGACAAGTAGATTTACACTGTAGAAGACATATTTCCAGAAAAAATAAAAAAGACAACAAAACAAGATTGATAAGTTCTAGAAAAGAAAAATAAGCAATGCAGAAGTGAACAGCAGAAAAGTCCTGAAACCACATAACAACAGAGATCCAGAATAATAAAGCACATTTACACAAGTAATTTCATCTTCAGTTTTAAGCAGTGGTTTTATTGATTCTCTGCTTCTGAAGCACAGTGAAGCCAACCTTAACTGTGTTCCCTGCTCCCAGGCTAGCTTCTAAATCCCTAATTTTAATTTTCTTTTCCTGCTTCTCTTCTGTTTTCTATTGATTAGATTCTTTATATTGCTCACGCATACTTCTTCACAGATCCATTTGAAAAGCTTTTGCCTGCTTTCAGATGTGTAACATTTTTATCTCTGTGCCTTTATATAGATGAAAATATAATTTCTTAATAAACCCAACAAAGCAAAGAACAGCATATCTGATACAAGTATTGTGTATTTCATGAACACTCAGTAAACTTGAAGATTTTATTTCTGTTGTAACAGTTAGGGGGCAAATATAAATTCATGGAAGCATAAAAACCCTCATTTATTTAAAAAATGCATCCCTTTCAGCATTTCCTTACAGATAAGTTAATTGAAACACTTGGTGGGAACTAGCTTATTTAAACATAGAATTGCTGTTAAACTACATATTAAATTTAAAAGTTGACTTAAGGAAACTATACATGGAGATTGTCCTCACTGATGTTGTAAATTCTTTTAAACAATACTTTATGGGTCTGGAAGGCTAATCTGCTGTCATGCTGGGTTTATCAAGGTCATGTGTCAAACAAACTGTCATTTATAGTCTGTTGTGGTGGGTTGACCCTGGCTGGATGCCAGGTGCCCACCAAAGCCATTCTATCACTGCCCTCCTCAGCTGGACAGGAGAGAGGAAGTATTATAAAAGGCTTGTGGGTTGAGATAAGGACAAGGGAGAGGCACTCAGCATTTACCATCATGAGCAAAACTGACTCACCTTGGGGAAAATTAATTTAGTTTATAACCAATCATATCAGATTAGGATAATGAGAAATAAAAACTAATTCTTAAAATTCCCCTTGCCCCTCGCTTGCTCCTGGGTTTAACTTCATTCCTGATTTTCTCTGCCTTCTCCCATCAGTGGTGCAGGGGAACAAGTAGTTGCATTCAGTTCATAACATGCTGTTTCCTATGCTCCTTCCTCCTCAGAGGGAGGACTCCTCACACTCTTCCCCTGCTACATCATGGAGTACCTTTTACAGGAGACTGTCCTCCATGAACTTCTCTAATGAGTCCTTCCCACTGGCTGCAGCTGTTCATGGTCTGCTCCAGTGTGAGTCCCTTCCACCAGGGGGACTCACCAAGGGACCAGGAAGTGCAGTCCTTCGGTGGGCACACCATGGGGTCACAAGTCCTGACAGCAAACCTGCTCCAGCATGGGCTTGTCTGTCCATGGGGGCACAGCTCCTGCCAGGAGCCTGTTCCAGGGAGGACTTTTCACTGGGTCACATCCTCCTTAGGGCATCTACCTGGTCCACCGTGGGGCCCTCCCCAGAGTCTACAGGTCGATCTCTGCTATAATTTTTTTAAAAAAATATATATGATCCCCTGAGTTTACATACTTTATGAAAAACTATTCTTTTTTTTTCTGATTGAGGCTGAATATATATGGATTAGTTAGAGTATATCATCATTACCATATGATTCTTTTCACTGTCTAGAACTGTAGTTGTCTTGGAGTCTGTGTAAGTACAATGAGTTGACTATTACTCTTAAATTATTCGAGACAAAGTTATGCACAGAAGTTTGAAACTCTATGAATTGTTTTGAAAATAAATATTTTTCTTACACGATAACAGGAAACATTTTTGAACACTATATGATTCCTTTGTTTTAAAATTTACTCTGCTTTAAAAAAAAAAAAGCCATTTTTAAAAGAAAGAAAAATCTGCTTGTAGCAATAAGCTTGTATGCAAAATACACTTTTTTCCTTCTTTGTGGAATAACCTATTTCAATAGCAGATGTACTAGTGGTTTGATGTATATATATATATCTGCAAACACCATATACAGGCATTAATTTCTAATTTCTCACTGCAGCAAGAATTTACAAAAGTCAACATTTTTTTTTGTTTAGAAAGAAATATTTTTACTTTAAATAAATATCTTTAAATAAATATTTAAATAAAATAGAAGTCCATCTCTAAACACCATCACAGGCAAAAGAGGCTAGAATTAGAAATATTATTTGAATTTATTACTAACAAAATCAGAGCAGGATAATGAGAAGTAAAATAAGACCTTAAAAACACATTCCCCCACCCCTCCCTCCTTCCAAGCTCTCCCTTGTCCCTCTCAGCAGCACACAGAGACAGGGAAGGGGGTTATGGTCAGTTCATTACATGTTTTTCCCTCTAGTCAGGGAGAGAGTAGTCCTTTGCCTGCTCTAGTGTGGGGTCCCTCCCACAGGAGACAATTCTCTATGAACTTCTCCAGTGTGAGTCCATCCCATGGGTGACAGTTGTCCTCAAACTGCTGCAATGTTGGTCACTTTTTCGTGGGTGCAGTCTTTCAAGGACAAGACTGTTCCTATGTGGGTCCCCAAGGGGTCACAAGTCCTACCAGGAAACCAGATCCAGGATGGCCTCCTCTCTGGTAGAGAGACCCATAGGTCCCTGCAAAGAGCCTGCTCCAGACAGGCCTCCCGCAGGGTCACAGCCTCCTCTCAGGCCTCCACCTGGTCCAATGTGGGTCTTTTCCACAGGTGGATCTCAACATCCTTGTATTCCTTCATGGGCTGCAGGGTCACAGCTGCCACACCATGGTTTGCACCATGGACTGCAGGTAATACCAGCTTTATCAGTGCCTGGAGCACCTCCTGCCCCTCCTTCTCTGCTGACCTGGGTGGCTGCAGAGTTGTTCCTCTCACATGTTCTCACTCCACTCTTCTCTGGCCACAATAACATCTGCACAATACCCTTTTCCTTCTTCTTCCCAAATATGTTATCACAGTTATTACCTTATTACCACAATTTCAGATTGGCCCAGCCTTGGCCAGCAGCACATCTATTTTTGGATGGCTGACTGACATCAGGGATTGGCTCTGACTGACATGGAGGAAGCTTCTCACAGAAACCATCCCTGCTAATAAAATATGGCCACATTAACCCAATGTTGGATTGGATCAAGACTAAAACAATAATTCTCATACCCTGTTTGTATCATTTACTTTTAAAGATTCACCTTCATGGAGACATACTGATTTGACTACATTAATTTAAAATGCCAATATAAATAACACAAATTTGGCAATTATGGATGAACATAAAGGACATTCTAAATTTAGAGTCTATTAATATAAAACCCAAGATCTCAGAAATAATGTCTTTGCCTTAGTTTTTCCTAACAAGAATTCTTTCCTTCTGCTGTCAGGTTCTGATAGCTGAAATTTCACTTATTGCACAAGAATGTAAACAATAATAGGAGCTCATTAGAATGACACTTCCCTCACAATGTTTTTTCTCAATGTGAATTTAATTGCCTGACTGACAGATGCAACAAACACTAGAATCCTAAGATACATGACCAAAGGCAGGAAAGTTTGACTGGTATGACAGTCAAACAACTGAACTAAAATTCTATTTAATCATGTCATTTTTTAGTAGCTTCATCACCTTACTTTTTAGATAAAATGGTATTTTTTCATTTGTAGCAAAGTTTTCTGGTTAAATACTATGGCAGTTACTTAACCAGAATTAAATACATCTGCAGAAAAAAAACCCAAAAAACAAACCACCACCAAATTTATGGAAAATATGCAGGAATATGCAAATTCCTCATCAAACAAGAAAATTTTGGTTTTGAAAAAAGGTATCATTTTTTCACTAGAAGATCTTTTTTCTTCTATTTTTATGGCACTGCACTCTGTAGAATATGAATGCACATGCCTGTGAGCAGTGATGAGGTTCACAGAAACGAATGATAGATAAGAGTACAGTGCTCTCAGTGGACGACATAAGCATCATTTTAGCCTCCCACACATCATGTCTTTGCCCTTCAATAATGAGACTCTCAACATTTGCATCACAAACAAATAGCAGATGATATTCAAAAGCCATAAGACTACTTCCATTTATGCCACTAAATCTCTGCCCCAGAGGTGGTTTTCCCAGAGCTGCTGGCATATAAGCAGCTCAGATGCATGAGCTAGAATCCTTATAGAATGGTACAACAGGAAAACTCTTCAGATTTTTAATTATTTGTCATTATCAGGTAGCACAGTTGTACATTACCCAGTAAAGCCCCAGGTATGTGTGACCTCTACCATATTTGACCAGTTCTGACTCATTAAACTACACCAGTACAAGATAGAAAAACAATTAAAGAACAGATTAATCTTGCTATGTGACTTTTGCTAATTACTCACTTGTGTGTCACATTTGGAATGGGAAAGCAGAACATGTTAGAAATCATTACAAAAATTATTCACTGACCTCCAGTACAAAGAATGCCAGGGAGACTGGCCTGGTGTCACACAAGCAGCCAAGACATTGCTAGCTTCTGCCAGCTGTCTACTTTAGAAAGTAGTACATAGTTAAAAAAAACCTGCCCTGTGGCCTTGTCCAAGATCCTGCAGAAAGCTGAGTCAGGGGTGCAAGAACTCTGTGTAGCAGTCCAGGCCACCAGCCAGGACTTAGGACTTTCCTGCATCCATGGTGCTAGTCAACACTGGACCAGAGTGGCTGGGGACATGAACTGCATGACACTGCTGTGAAAGTGTCATAGGAGTCTTAGAAAAAGAAGTCAAAATCCACTACTCTATCCATCTTTTATAGTTAACCAATTTCAAATTATATATCACTGAGTTCTTCTATTCTAGCTTCTACCCTACCTAGAGGTTGTCCTGTGGCACAATTATTTTATTTGAGCTTTTAGACCTGCAAAGTGATAAATCAGTAAGAGATGGTGGAAACAACTGGGGTGAGAGATTATAAGAGGTAGAGTTTTCACTAATGAGGTAGAAGGTAGGAACACCAAAGAAGAGGAAAAATTTCTGAGCCAAGAAGCTTCAGGAATTAGCACTTAGCTGAAGACAGAAGGAAGTTAAATATTCACCTCAGATTCTTATATCTTTACTGTCACTTAGCCAGGACTCATTATTGTTAGAATGTGCAATGGGTTTATTTTATCATCTTAGAAAATTGGTTTTAACAAGGTGGTGAAACCACAAGTTAAATTATAAGCTACACATTTAAACAGTTTGACAAAAGTCAATATAAATTTCAATAATCCAATTGTCAAATTCAGATAAGAAGGCAATCCTTTAAAATCAAAGGATATCCTTAGGCTGGGCTTAGAAAAATTGATTACCTTCTCTCTCTAATTAACTAAACTTTAATATTATGAGCTGCTTTTTTAGGAAATCATAGCCAGCTGAATATGACCATCATTAAAGAACATATAAAGATACCACATAAGAAAGCTGTGTGGTAATTATTCCAGTCAATTAATTGGTAAAAAAACCAAACACTGCTATCTATTTAAATTCTCTTTATTCTATCAGCTATTAAATACATTAAACTAGAAGACAATTGGTCCTGTATTCTATGTCTTCCTCTTTAGGGAAGTCAAGCATATCATGACTCTAAGGTCACTTTTCATTTGAGAACTTAAAAAGCTGTAATTCTGGTTTACAAATTATCTGTTGTACTTAAGTTCTTTCGTCAAAGTTATAAGATGAAGCATATATTGAAATGAGAAAAGTATTTTCCATTGTTCTTTTTTTCAGAATTGATTTATGAACTATGAAGTTGACTCTCACAAAGATAAGTAATCAGTTTAGGAAGATTTTAATTTTTTCTGATGTACTCTTTCTGTTTTCTACCTAATATTTACTTTTCATTCTCTCCCCACCTCAATAGCTCTAGCCATTATAAGCTATAATGTGAAAAATCACAAATTTTAAAAATTGTCCTAGTTTTTGCCAAAAAGAAGAGCAACATAGGTACCATTTGTTTTTAATAGTCATAGAGCTGACGGATAAGCTGAGAACTGAATCCTATTTGTTGAGAACTATCGGAAATTCACACCTCTTAAGGATATATACTTATAAGAATATATACTGCTTCTATATTTTAAATGGCTTTTTCAAACTAAATTAGTATCTGGCTTCTCAAAATCTCAGAAATGCTTTCTGGTTTTGGTGTATTTTCAAAAGTTGAATTAACTTTTATCCTTTCTTCTTTATTATAGCCTTATGTATAATAAATCACAGTATTCAAACATCACTTGTTTTTCTACATTACATTCTTATAGCTAATAGCTTTTCACTCTGCTCTATAATACTAATATTTGTTCACTCTTGTATTTATTTTTACTTTTATCATATTTAGCTATTTCAGAGTACATGCATAATATCTATGCTATAAAGTATTTACTAAATCTAGATTACGTATACTAAATACACTATATTGTAAACATACACATATACATGACAAACTACTTTAAACATTGATTACATTTCTATCTATAATTTATTCAAAGCTATTTTATAACACATTTGTAAAAAGCTCCTGTAGCATTTACAAATATTTTGTCCTTAGTCCATAATTGTCTTTGGTCCTTAATTCTAACATGAAAGTTTTTTTTTTCCTCTGTATGCACTTTGACTTTTTAAAATTACTTTTAAATCTAAAAAAAAAACAGTTAAAAAAAGTTTCAAACACACTTTCACTACTAAAGGAGTATTCCATATAGCTATAGTTTGAAGTTACTCATGTGTTTGAATGAAAACTTTGATTTTAATGGAATCCACCTATTAAATCAGATGAAATCTAGTTCTTATTCTCACTACACATGTGAATGTGAAGAGAGCATTAAATCAAATGTACTCAACCACTGAAAAGCCAAAGCTGTTTAATGCTTACAAAAATTAAATTGTTGAAATATGGCAAATTTTAGTTGTTATGGTTACTAGGGCTTCTTTTGAAGTGCTTTAATATTAAGGTTAAAACAAAAATAAAGATTAATTTGGAATAAGGCCCTCATGTTTTAAAGTGTCACTGAATGACCTCAGTACCTATTAACTCCAATGAACAATAAATTTTTATGACACTTATGCAGAATGAGGTCCTAAAACATTTACATGATAGGTGTGCTTCATTTCTGGATGCTCACTAGCCCTCACTTTCTTACATAGAGGCAGAGTTGATTATTCTAAATAGAAGCATCAGTAAAAATTGACCTTGTATGGTAGATAGCTTCCAAAATTACTGTTGCTTTTTTGCTGAGGTATGTAGATGCAACTAAAACTCTGCTTCATTGCAGTAGCTGATAGAAAATTGTCAGTCTCTTTGTGGAAAAAATACCAGATACAGGGCAAAGTAAGATAATCATGATGATTAAGGAGATGAAAAAAAAATCTCAGATGGGGACTAGGACCTTTTCTTTCTTAATCTTAGAAGAAGAATAAGAGGACTCACAACAACTTTTAGTTCCTATAGCTCAGGACAGGACCTTAATAGGATTGTTTTACCCGAGATATCTACACGGCTAAATACTTCTGACATGCAACCATCAAGCTTTTCAAATCAGTCAGTTCATATTGGAATATTAGACTATAGGGACTACTTGACTTTATCACACCAGGGTATCTAAAATCAGCTTAGAATAGTTTAGAAAAAAGAATTTCAATATTATTTTTTGCCAAATCTCCTCCCTCCTTGTATTTTTATGACAATAATTACATTCTCTAAGCAGGTTTTGATGAGAGTTATACCTGCTAAAAGTTTATAACATAGTGGCCATTATGAAGAAAATGGTTAGCAAGCTATTAATTACTAAATTTAAGATTTACAAATCACAGAATCACAGAATGGTTAGGGTTGGAAGGGACCTCTAGAGATCATGTAGTCCAAACCCCCTGTCACGGCAGGGGCACCCAGAGCAAGTGACACAGGATGGATGTGATCCTGGACTACTTGCTCTGGGTGGCCCACCTTGAGCAGAGGATACAGAGATCCTGTCCAACATCAGCCATTCTGACAGTCACTTATTCAAGGGTCAGAGGAAGAGTGATATCCACAGAAAATGCCTGACTACAGAATCACATAAAGTAGTAAGTACACCAAAGAAAGGCAATTCTGTAATTCTTATTATGTGAAAATAATCTTACTGGCAATTATGAAAGCTAGAGCGTGGTATGTCAAAGATGAAAGCTTGTGCAGATAAATATTACAATTTCTGTAACAGAAATTATCTTGTATCTTTCATATCTTTCATCATATTTCTTCCCTGTAGCAACAGGTAGCTGCAGAATTCATCATGTCCAGGGAGGGTGCAGCTGCTGGCGCCAGCAGGGGAACAAATGAGGCAGATCTCCGTTTTGTTAAGCTCAAGAATCCATTTAATTACCCCTGAAGACCAGGAGGGGGACAGAGATAAAAGATCAGCAAAGGCAGGGTTATGGGGTTTTTATAGGGCATTGCATGGGTGGACTTGAAGGTTTGGGTCAAGGGAAGAGTTAAAGGGTGGTAATATCAGGTTCCCACCTCCTTAGAGCAGGAGCACTCCGCAACACCCCACTTTTAAATTGATTAAAAGACGTGTTGAATAACTCATAACAAGGGGATTCCTGGGAATATGACTTAATATTTGCAAAACTAAAATGAACATTATTAAGCTAAATTAACAAGCAATAAAAAAGCATTTGAAACTTAATCACAAAGGATAAAGTAATAGAAATGATGATAATTAAATGAATACATTTTTACTTAATGAGTTAATAGTTCAGCCTCCTTTGGCTTTTGGTCTTCTTACCATGAGGGGAGCAGTTCCTTGATCTCCTCTTCACGAGTGGCATAGTCCTTAGTGTTTGGTCTCAGCTTTGGCACTGGTGTTCTGGGTGTTACTATTTTAGATTACGATGATGACTGCAAAGCGAGGAAAACGGCAAAGGCAGCAGTGGTGAAGCTGTCAGTGGCACAGCAGGGCCCAGCCCCCTCAGAGGGCTGAACAGCTCTGCCATGCCTCCACTGCTGCTCAGGCCTGGGGCAGGGACAGCTGCAGTGGTGAAACAGGAAGGGGGCAGGGGGAGGGGGGGGGCAGGTCAGGGGGTAGGGAAGCTCCAGGACCAGAAAAGGACTTCATCTGGAAAGATGGGATCTCCAAACCGCATGGTAAGCGCCATTTTTAGAAGGAAAGCCCTGGACTATGCAGCCACTAGTTTCCCCGGGGCAGGGAACAGGGGATATGGAAAGATAGGAGGTGAAGGAGGACACAGGATGGTGAGAGGATGGTAGCACTCCCGCATCACCTCTGGACGATTTCTAACCTTGTCCTGCCTTCAGGGAAAGGGGGATAGGGGTGGAGAGGGATACGGGGTGATGGAGAGATGGTAGCAACTCCATGCCATCCTGGCAGTTTTCACTCTTTGCTGCACTCTCAGAAACAAAGGTTAAGGAAAGATATGGGCAGCTTCACAGAAACTGAAAACATGGAGGTTCACAGGAAGGAGGACCACTGATTTAGGGTGCTGGCACTCTGCATGCAATCGCCCATAACTGTCCATAAGTAGCCACCAGGGCTTTGTCATCCATAAGCTGCAGCAGAGGTGTTGGGAGAGTTGTTAAGTCTGCTGAATGGTCCTTTTTGCAGGAAGACTAGCCATTTGTAGCTGTTAAAAACTCCCTCCCATGAAAAATGAAAAGACTTAAACTGTTCATAAACATCTAATTACATGATGGTAGATGTTAGTCCCTAACCAGTCCCAGTAAACCAGTCCCCTTACTGGGAGTTCCCCTCCCCATAAGCCTTTTACCCCCATGTTTTTAAGGTCACCCTCAACCCGGTCTCCAGCCATGGTAGCCTTGAGTCTTCCTTTTTAAGATGGGGGTCCCACAAGGCGTAGCAGTCAGCAGGTGACTTATGTTGTGCTGGTTGTGCTGTCCCCACTGCTGCCCACATTCTCCACCATTTGTAGCAACACATAGCTACAGAGGTCATCATGTCCAGGGTGGGAGTGCAGCTGCTGGCACTGGCAGGGGAACAGACGAGATGTGTCTCCATTTTGTTAAGCTCGAGAATCCACTTTATTACCCCTGAAGACCAGGACGGGGACAGAGACAAAAGATCAGCAAAGGCAGGGTCGTGGGGTTTTTATAGGGCATTGCAAGGGTGTAGTTAAGGGTTTAGGTCAAGGGAGGAGTTAACACAAAGAAGGGTAACATCAAGTTCCTGCCTCCTTAGAACAGAAGAACTCCACAGCTTCCTAAAATAATGTCTCAGCTAATGCAATGTGAATTGCCTTCTCTCACCAAAGAATTTTACTTTTTATTTTGCACAGAGCCAAGTAGAGTGAATAGCAAAGTAAGTATTTAATCTATGCAGCATAAATAAAAGAATGTTTGAAAATTATCCCTGATTATTTACTAAGGTAGATTCCCTTGATATAATTTCTTTGTTCAGTGTGAAGAAAAAAATAGAGTACCTGCAGTCTTCCAGTCTTCAAAGGAACATGATGCGAACTCTGAGCATGGCAAGGCTATTACAACAGTGTTGCAATTCTACATTTGGATAAAGCACACCAATGTTTTTATTATATACGTAGAATAGGAGCTGGCAGTTATTTAGTAGATTATGGTATCTTCATAAGAGAAAAGTGTTACAAGATTATTTCAGCCATTGAAAAAGCAGCTCCTGTACAAAATGAAGCACAGAGAGAAAGCCTAGAGCATATGGAAGCAAGAATAGGTAGCCTGGGAGGAGTCACAGAATAACAGAACGGTTTGGGTTGGAAGGCATCTCAGAGACCATCTAATTCTGACCCTCACCTCTAAGGAATTGTCTAAGTAGCCAAGGATCAGGTTAGGAAAGCTAAAGCCCTGATAGAATTAAACTTATCTTTAATTAATATTAATTCTGTTTGCTGCAAGATAAACTTGACCTTGATTTTTTATTCACAACAATATTAAGTTTTCTGGGATTCTTCTGGTGTGTTCTGTAGTTACTAATTTTGTTTTTATCAAAACCACTTTATTTTTAACAGCTCTTTAGAGATTTTTCTTTATATTTATGGCTGTATGATAGTATAAAAATATAATGATTAACAATCTTTGGGGATTAATGTGCTTTTTCATCAATGTAATTGCTTTTTGTGAAGAAAAAATGTTTGAGAAAAACGTGGGAGCTGGTTATATGTATTCTTATTACATTTTTAAGGAGTTTAAGAAATGGCTATTGCCTCCAGCAGCTTTGTGTTGTTATTTATATAGTAAGACACTTTTCCCACTGGCCCCTGGAGTCCGCCCCAGAAAACCAGAGACCTCCATTCCTGGTCAACAGATGCAGCTGTTCCTTTCTCCTTTACAAGTCCAACAGTAGTGATGCTGAGCATGTACTCCAAACACACACAGAGGACAGCAACACAACCAGCTACACAAGCTGCAACAGACAAGGAGCTGCCTTGAACATCACCTACATGTGGGACACAAACACAGGCATCACATCTCCTCCCCTCTTCAGCCAGTAGAGTCTGAAGCTCAGTACTGACAGCACACACTCAACACTCAGCTCACACTCACATGCACTTTAGTGGATCCCTCAAATACCAGCATGACCCTGCTCTCTGTCCAGAGATTATGGACACTCCTGATCATCTCCCAGGCCCTCTTATCCTCACTAGCTGGTCCAGTTTGGGGCTTGCCTGCAAGCAATGCTTGGATTGCTGTAGTGCACTCTTCCCACAGGTACTGCACCCTCTGGCTTCCCCACCCAAAAACCAGCCTGATAAGCCTGCCCAAACTCACAACTTGCTGGCTATTGTTGATTTTTATTTTTGTTTGTGACAAGTATTGTGTATCATTACTATTCCAATTTAAATTTAAAAGTACTACTAAATTTAAAAGTAAAGTTTCTACTTTATTATCCAGGCTTCCTGTCACCATGAATCAGTCAGTGTAAGAACACAATTGCTCAGCTCTGTGCATCATTGTGGGAAATAGTAAAGGTAAGAAGACTTTTCAGAAGATGTGAAAGTAGGTCCTGTCCCATTTGTGAAAAACGCCAACACACATTCTAATATATTTCAATAAAGTCTAAATCTCAAGCTTTTACTTTTACACTTATGCCCTTCATTACATTGGAGCATATAGTTCTAAGAATATTCTGGATTTCATTTGAAACATGCTGTCTTAACTATAACATTTAAAAACAACCACTAATAACTCTTTTCCAAGTAATACAGGCAAAGATGTCTGGTTAAATAGTTCACTTTGATTTGTCATCTAGCTCAATACTGAAGTGGCAGAAAAGTAACTCAATTAAAAGTGTGAAGGGAAAAAGCAAAATATACTACAAAGCAGTTATGTTTCTGTACTCTTAAGATGTTGTTCTAGCTAGGCAGCTGTTTCTAGGGTGACACACTGCATTATGGCAGCATCTGAGTGGTTCTGAACACCTAGGAAAAGAAATGATGATGGGGCCAGGATTGATGGCTATTTAACAATAATAGCTTAATTTCATTTGTGCCCAAATTTTAAGGGTTTTTTTAAACGTAACATAAATCCATAGCAGCAACTTCGTCATTGAGCTGAAAGAATTGGGTTTCAGGCACTTTAGCAAAACAGAAATAAAAACATTTATTTATGTATATTTACAACCCCTATATATAAAGCAATGTAATAAAATTGACTTGTACTTGAGTATGCCTAACTTTTCTAGATATATTTGACATTTTCATTTGTATTTTGCTTTTTATATTTTCAAGATGTTACAAACATTTTGCCTAACTAATCCTCAAACTAAAAGTTCTAAAGTTGGAGAAAGCAAGCCTGAAGGTAAAACAACTTCATGACTAGTGAATTAAAGATTTAATAAAAATAAAAATTATTGTGGTTTTTTTTTTTTTTAATAGCTTCTAATATCATGCATAAAACATCCATTGAGTCCTATGCCAACGAATGGTGTGCACATCAGGACAGTTTTTGGTTTGTTTGGTCTTGATTTCCCATAATCTTTGCACCAAATACTGCAGCTATAAGCATTACATTTGCATACTACAAACTTAATTTTTGAAGACAGTATTTTATGTGAATCCCTTTACAAGCTCACATATATTTTGCTCACAGATGTTATAATATTAAAACAGGCATAAAACCTATATTATAGAGATTCATTACAGAAAGCATCCTTTAAGATATACTTTTGGCTGTTTGAAAGATTACCGAGGGAGTTTAAAATTGTTCCCAATTCAGTTTCATAATAGTTTGAGACCTCTCTTCTCTTTTCCCATATCAGGTTATCACTGTTTTAAGAAACAAATTGAAAACACGTTAATTCTAACTTACATCCTGAAATTTTATATGGGGAGTAAACAAAGCCAACGTCCCTAAGCTTTCCACAGGTAATAGATTCCTTCCTGATATTCTACTTCTACACAGCCTACAGTGTCCAAAATATTTGCTTTTCCATTTCTATCACAAAAACAAAAACAAATTAACCAAAAAAACCCCTTCATCTTTGCCAAACATTGAGCAAAGCACAGCCTGTAAAAAATCAGTGTTTCTCATGTTCATTGCCGTCTTAAAAAATATATGTAATCGCTCTGTAGCCTAAGTCTGCAATTACTGTCTCAAACAGAAAAATAAAGTTAATGCACAAAATCCAGTCTTTGGAACTTCTAGTAAACAATGATAATTTATTTTCCACAAACCTAAGCAAAGGATCAGAGATTTGCTACAAAGCAAATACAAATACTAGAGAACTTGAAAAAGTGGCTGGTACTAGCATGTTGTAAAAAATAAACAAACCCAAAACTGAAAACACCACTGCTAACATCCCTCCACCAGTGAATATATGACAGCACCTTATGAGTTAATTAGACTATTAAATTGTGTATGCTTTTCATATCTAGGAAGCTAGGATACAAAGAAAACATTCTGCTCTTTACCATGCAGGGCATATTGTAGCCTATTTTAAGAAACCATCATAGCATACAATAATTTTGTTTCAATTGTAATGTCTTATGAAAAAAAATCCAGCAGAAATATTATCCTAGAAGGCATATGTTTCACATAAAGTTGATAAATGTGAGCAAATTAAAATATCGTACAGGCAAATTACAGAGAAAATTAAACTGTTTTCCAACATGCCTGAAGGGAGCAACAGATTTTTAATTCCTATACATCAAGTCTGGATTGCTTCCTAGAAGGCATTTTTTTCTGTAGACTGCAGGGTCAATGATGAAATCTTATGTCCTATGCTATCTCAGGAGTAAGATTAGATGATGTGCCATTGTCTATGGACCTTTCAGCTATATTTAAATGAATACTTTCTTCATATGATACGTCTATAATTGGATGTATTGCCGTAGACTACTCAAGAGCAAGACCAGGTTATATTTAGATTAATACTTGCTCTATATGATCTGTCTATAACTAGATGTCATTGAAGGTTGTTTTTGATTCCCCCAAGAGATACGCTAGGCTATATAACAACAAATTTTAGAACCTTTATGGCGATAAGAAGGATGCCTGAAAGGCTGTTACATAATGAAACCAACAGAGCTAAGCAGCTCCTGCAATACGGCAGAAGCTACTGCTCCTCATGGCAGATGCTGACATAAGTTACTGACAGTTTATTATATTTGTAATAAAATATTGATTGTTGACTTTTCAATTACTTAGGGAAAAAACTGCATGTTTTTTTTTTCATTAAAGAAAGGAAGAGGTGGCTATGGAAACAGAAGATATTGGGTAAAAATGACAAAAGAATTGGATCCTCCAAAATATCAAAATTTACACTCATAATTCAAGCAGACCTTCAAAACATTTCAGAATCTCTCAAGATTTACTTTCCTGAATCAGAAAATGGACAAAAATGTTTAATATTGGAAGACATGACTTGCACATATTAAACAATATCCTTTTCATTGAGCAATCCCACTGAGATCATCACCTACCCCTAGTAAGGTGTACAATGCAGTTTACAACTCCAAGATAAAGACAGATTTAGTATTTTATTTCAAAGGAAATATGCACATTTCTTCTTCCTGAAAAAAGTTCAACTGACCATGTGTCTCTGAAAGAAGTTCACAATTCCATTTTTCAGTCATCAAGTTCTCATCTCTATAAATATCCAATGAAATGACGATCATTAAAAAAGTTCTGTTAGTGAGAATACTCATGTGTCTCTAAAATGATCTTAGTCATAAAGAAATCATTTGCTGAAAGACTGTTTCTTTTTCTCTTGCCTTTCAAATATGTTAATTTAACAAAATTCAGTGACAACTTTTGCTGTTAAAATCACAACATAGATATCAGATCTGTCAACTAGAAATACTTAACACATATAAGATTCTACAAAAATAACCTCTCTGGGATAATAATAAATCCACTCTTCTAAAAATCATTTGACAGTTTTACCTGCAACTTCAACTTTACAAATTATTTGCATACAACCTAGACCCTGGAAATATTCTACTTTGACAACAACCCAATTACATGCTTTTAGTTCCACAAAATGCAGTGCAACATATCTCCTGCCAAAACGATATTTCTCATGGATAATGATTTTGGATAAGATTAGAAAAATGTTCAAGATATGTGAAAGATGAAAAATTCATCAGTAATCTGAAAGCAAAAAGTCATTAATAACTCCTGATGTCAGAACTCAGCATGCTACATCATACAGCAGTGCTGTGTGGTATTTATCTTCTACAGTGTATTGTAATACACTGTTGTGGAAAAAAACCACTGGTATTTTTGTTCTGTAAATATCTAGTCAGTGAATTATGTGGAATAACAACAGCAAAATTTAACATATGCATTCTTGACTGTGGCATGCCTTTGCTGAGATGCGATTCAAAAAATTATTTAGCCCACAGTATCGATTTTCTAGGTCTCTTTCAGTGTCTACATTTTCCTACACAAAAATTTAATCTATCCACAGGGTCTATAAATTTTCATATCTGAATGTTCTACCTTTTGATCTCTATGAATGTGGAAGGAACATGACCTCAAAGTTATGGAACTAACTCTGTTAATTAGTGAATTTTGGTTTACACCTGAAATGGATTCATCTTAATTCATTTTTAAAAGCAAGTCTAGTCTAAGCCAGTCATCTGGTCTTGCTCTGCAGAAAGAAGACAGCTAAGTATCTAGAGCAGCCTGTATGCACCCACACACATAGAAAATCTATTTAAAATAAATGGGAAAAATCTTCCATTCGGTCATTCCTTAGTTACAAGGAGAGCCCAGACCAGTATCTTAAATGCAAGCCTGATATTTATGTTACGAAACTTAGGTGAGGTGAATTCATACCTCATGTGGAACATCCAAATACTGTCACATGCAAAACATTAACTACACAAAAAGTAGCAAAATTTTATCTTAATGCTAAACTATAGAAGTTATAAGTTCATAACAAAAGGGAGATGTAGACAAATCCATACATACCAAAATTCATACCTCCTCACAATTTGCATTGTTTACACAATTCACACCTACACAACATTCATATTTGCTTCTAGCATGTCACAGAAGAGGCTTCCTCATCCTTGCACCAAAAATTCGAGTTACAAAGAAAAAATAAATGTTCAATAAGAAACAATAAAATAATACACTATTTCAGAGACAAAGGTTAAATGCCGATTTATCACAGAGATTTTCAGGAGGGTCCGCAAGCCAAAGCGTCTCCAATCCACACTGTGTACAAACCACAAAAAGACCAGAAAACTGAAGTCTTCCTTCCTGTTCAACACTTCCCCAACCATGCATTAAGCCAAGTATGGATGATCTGTGCAAACTGAAGGGAATTTTTAAGACCATACCATCAATTGAAACTTCTGCCCTCTCTTTACAAGAATATTTATCTGCATAAAAAGTCTTACCATTTTTGGTATGACTAATTCTCAAAATCCCTGGACTTTGAAGATTAGATAACTTGAAGCTACCTTTATAATTTTCCCACACTTTGTGAAAGCCTGTTTTACTTCTTTGCTGTTTCATTTAATTTGTGCATGTTTATAAAGACATGGAACAGGTCTTTAAGAGAATTAATATAAAATTGGAAGCAGGCTGTACTACTAGACTGCACATTTGCAGATATATTCAATATTTATGGATTGTGTGGGTTATGCTCATAGCTCTAAAGTTCCTCTTAAACTTCATTTAATCTAATCCACTCATATGTCTCAAGAGATAAAGTTCCTCATTTAGTATCGTGTCAAACCTTCGTCCAGCCTTTGCAGTGCCACTCCATTTGACATATTGCTGAGATAGAACCTTTGAATCCAGAGGTTGCCAAGTAGAAACATGTAACCGAAATGATTAATCAAATTATTGGAAGGGAGAGAGTAAAGAAAGAAAAAAAAGATAAAAGAAAATCATTAATGGTCTTCCTTGAATGAGAATTAGAGCAAAAACACCAAGGACTTGCTCATTTTTTCAGCTGAATGGCTAAAGTCACAACGTCATTTCTTGTCAAAGTATGCAAAAGAAGTATTACAATGGACTTCTAATATTTTATTAGCCATAATGACTGGTTTATTTATATAGGAAATAATTCATAAACTTAGATATTATCAGAAACAAATGTGATTTTCTGCAGTCACTTGAAATTTGTAGTTCAGTGACAGAGGATTCTTCTTATTTATCTATTTATGCAGACCCTAACACAATGAATCTCTAAGTGTACTTTAAAATTGATGTCTATCTTTGTTGTGTTCAGATTAATGTATTGTGCTGAAAATATTTCTAACAGGAAAATCAAGGCCTTCTTTTATGCTCTACTAAAATAGAAGGAAGGGCTTATTCACTGAAAAAAGTATACCACAAAATTTTATTCATGGGTTTGACACGTGTAGAATGTCAAATTAACAGAAAAATTTTGTCACTGAGTTAATCAGCCTATTAACATTTTTACACCTTAGTGTAAAAATAACCTTACACAGTGTAAAAAACACATTACACTAGTTCTTTCAGAACTAGTAGTAAAAATTAAATACTTTCAGCTACTGTACTTAAATGGCTGGTCTACAACATCTGATTCTTGAGCATGAATTTGCACAATACCATGCCATACCATCCCACTATTTCACATGCGCATTTCTTCTGGGAGCCAATCTGTGTTTTCCCAGAGATACTAAAAGATAATGCATTTTCCTACCATGCATGCATGGTTTCAGATCAAGCTTGTCACCTTCAGATTGAGTTATTCATACAAGAAAAGAGTCAGTGAAGGATGTCTTAATTATTAAAATTTTCTCACTCAGAAAGTACTCACAAAATTTCAGTCTTCATCAACCCATCGATACCTCTTGATTCAGCTAACAAACTAATCTCTTTGGAATAACTATGCCAAAAAACACTGATGGTTTAATTTCTCAAAACTAAAAATCATTAATTGCATTAATAGAAATATATGGAACGTTAAAAAAAAATAAATTAGAGATCTTTTGTCCTGAGACACTAACACTTAAAAAGTGCTTGGTCCTGCCTAGTGTTTAGGCTACTGCAATCATTAGTTTTTCTATATGTCATTAATTTGAATTGACTGAGACAGCTCTCTGTAAACTAGTAGCAAAGGGAAATCTACCCTTTTAGTTCTGATACATCTACTGAAAGCTGAACCAGCTTACCTCCTAATAACCCCAAAAATGCTGTAAATATATCTGTGAATGGACTTCCTTTTTTGTGAAACAACAAATACCAACAATACTCTGAACTTCTAAATCTGAAGGCATTAAATAGCAAGCCAGGGCACACCATTTTAGGCTCAATCTTTCATTTTTTCCCCACTAGTACTGTCATACCAAATAAACCCATAGATCATGACAAAACTAGATAACCTTTAACAGTGATTGCTGCCAGGCCTATTCTAACAAGGTCCAGAAGGTTCTTCACATACTGAAGAGTCATCTTTCTGAAATTCAGGTGTATGTATTTGTTCTGACATTTTTTTCAAACAAAAAGAGCATTACCTCTCAATGATTGTGGCTCTAAGAGATATCTTCTCTCAGATTTAAGCTCAGAGGAAAGCTTTATTCCTCTTCACAGCTCAGCCATCCTGACTCCAACTACTCACTGACCCTGACTGCAGCAAGCTCCTGCTTTAGGTTTCCCTCACCGCCCCTGCTGGTTATTTCCTGCTAAACTATGACTGCATGTATTAGTTTGCAGACTCTGAATGCAGGCTTTTACCCAGCTAGACTGTGACTGCAGTTTCCAGCAACAGGCTCTAACTGCAGAGCCAGACTGACCTCGCAGCAGTGATTCTCTCTCCCCAGGATCCTTCTTCTTCATGAGTCCCTAGTTCCCTTTTCCTCAAGATTTCTCCTCCTTCATGATTCCTCCTTCTCAGCTAACCCTTTTATCACACTTTATTGGATATAGCTCTAAGTCATCAGGGGCAAGGCTGTACTGGGTAATTAACAAAGCTGTTACTTGTCAGGGGTGAGGTCATCCTTCTCCCACACTCCAGCATCTTACACAGCACCACCACCATGTACTCAAAGTGTCCCAGAATCTCCACTGTCATTTCCTTGTCTACAGATCAGTCTGTGACAGTCTCTTGGGCTGCTGGGAAGTATCACACTTTAAATCCCACAAAAAGTTTTTCTTTCTCTCTTTTTGCAATATATACATTGCCACCTTGAATGTGTAGTTAAAAGATTAATGCTTTCCTCCATTCAAATTCTTTCTGAAACAACAGAGGATGAGCCACCCAACGAATCTTGATTTCTCACGTAACATTCCAATTCCAGCAGTGAGCTGATTTTTTCTCTTACACTTTGGTCTCTAAAACCGTAGAAGTGTTGAGTGAACAGAAGTCCAGGATAATAAATGCACCGTCTAGCACAAAGAAATATTGCTTCCAGAACTTTAAACCATAGAGAACTGCAGCATGAGCCTGAATGACAAAATAGAGTTTAGCAAGCCACACATTAAAGGTAGAAATTCTAATTGCTTTCAGGCTAAGTATTGCACTGAATGTGGCTATAATTTTAACAGATGTTCCTGGAGAAAGAACAGGCAGTAAATTACCTGAAAACACCTGCCATCTTTTAGATTCTGAATAAAACCAGAATGATTCCTATATTTTAATTTATTGAAAAAATGAGCAACTTTCTGTGTGGTCACTTTGTACATTATTTTTTGTTTATCATTCAATCAGTTTCAGATTTCTTCCAGTAAAATGGCTCATAGCTGCATCACATCACACTTCAAAACAAAGAAAGAGGTATTCTATATAGCTCTTCAATCACTAATTCAGTAGTGTACTTCACTGAATGAAGCAGGCTGGGTTCTCTGTAACAATCTGCTTTATGTAGGTCCTCCAGCAAGGGAAAGAATATAATGTTAGGACTGCTTCCAGTCTTCAGAGCAGCTGAAAGGCTGGCTTGCTAAATGTACTGCAGATGAGTCACTGTGCTCTGCACACACTTCTGCCACAGCATGACATTCAGCCTCTAAGGCATAACACAAGCCAGCCTGCTTACCACTGTTTGAAAAGTCCAGTCTCCAAAGAGCAGGAGTATTGACTGCAGTCTAACACTCTGGACTGCATCTACTGTGTGCTACCCATGGTTTTGCTTATGGATTACCTCCAAAGAGGCAATGAGTTCATAGCATTTTTGCCAGTGATTTATTAGAGTTAGAGATTCTTTGAGAAATGCAAAGGATTTGCTTGTTCTTATATAGTTGTATCTTTTGCCAAATATATGGCAATCTGTGGTCATACTCCAATGAAGTCATCCTGTCTTAGCCATATTTCATTGACCAATCTTTGTTTACATTAAAAGTAACAAAGAGGTGGGAGAGGAACTGTTTGAGGGACAATGTTCATAAATACTCATCAGGGCAAGTGAAAAGGGAGTGTTCTATAATACAAATGTTTGAGTAATTAAAAATTTCCCATCTATAAAGACAGCCTAAACCACAGACTTAGTAAATTCAGTAACTCTCTTTAAAAAACTTGTGATTTAGCTGCATTTTTTGTTAAAAGCCATGTAATTTGTTTGGAAATGCAGCCCCCCCTGCCCATACATTTCTACTTTAAATTAAAGAGGGGAAAACATAATCCTGAGAAATGGGTTAATCAACAGCAAATTGCTTGCAGAAAATATAGCACATCATTTTTTCTCATTTTCTTTCTCAAAAGTAAAAGCAGCAATAGCTTTGTTAAAATTCCATTGACAAAATATCACATTCAAGAAGTCACATTCAGTTTTGTAATTGCTAACCCTTCTCCACCCAGCAAAGAAATTATAAAAAGGGCTATTCAAACCCAAGCAACCCCCAGTTGAAGGATATTTTTTAAATGAAAATGAACATTCAGAGAGACCTCATACTCCATGTGTTGGGTCCTATCTGCTTGAAGCAGAAACTCCCAGCTGGAATTGTGCAGCACTCTCCTGGACAGCAAACTGGCTGGCCATCTGCCTGCTTCTGTCTCTTCTATGCTATTTCCCAGTTCCCAAAAGTATGCACTGCAGCCTCAATTCACTTCACTTTGCACTTGGCTGTACCCAGTGTACTGTGTTTATGTTATTTGGCTGGTATGGACCCATCATATTAAAGAAACATAAATCCTTGAAAGTAGGTGAAGAAAATGACTTGATTACAAGCAAATAATAATTTAAAAAAATCAAAACCAAAACAAAACAACTCACAAAAACCAACCAAACAACCAACCAAACAAAAACCAAAACAGAAAACAGTACTGGAGATCTAAGAATGAGAACACACCTCATTTGGCTGACCTAGAAGAAACAGCCACTGGCCCAGCAAGCTGCCTATTCTGCTGGCTTTTGGGGATTCAAATGAGAAACAGGAAGCAGACAGAGACAACCATCTGTTTTACTTAATGTTATATTACAAAGGAAAGAGATTTTCCTGTGTTGTTAACATTCAGGGCAGGGAAAATGTTATTTTCCCTCTGCAAATAGGTTGTTCTACCTTTATTTGAGTGACAAAATGAACTATTAGAAGACCATTTCCTTCCTTCTTCCCACCCCTTCGCTAGTCCCCGCAGACTAGTGCAGCTAATGTATATAAGGAAATGTATATAATTACTGTGCCATTACTGATTGAAATGAATCTAGAAGATCTATCTGCACTAGAAGAAAATATATACATGACTGAGGTAAAATCCACTGCTCCATGCTCTTAGAAACTATGATGACCCTGACCTAGATGAGAAGAAAACTAGAGCTAATAGGTTTGCAGATATTTAATTAACCAGAATTTGCTTGGGTTGCCCAAGTTAACTTTGGCAAGGTTTATTGTACCGAGGTTTATTGTAATTCAAATTCAAGCAGTTGTTGAAGCAGTCTGCATCTTAACACTCAAACCCACAGTCTAAACAACATTAGCCACATGGCAATTAACAGAAATCCAAACAAATCCCATCAGAAGATATATTTTGCAGTATGTATATATAGGAGAAGTATGACGATAATATTTCTTCTGAATGCTACACTGGAAAGGTTATTAGACTGCCTAACCCACCAAAAAGTTTTCCAAAAAATTGGAAAATGTTCAGATAAACCTCATAAGACTGATTCAAAGTCAGCAGTTTGAGATTCAAAAAGCTCAATTTACTTAACTTTTTAAAGGCAATGGGTTTTAATCTACTAAACAAAGGCATAACAATATCCAGTGACTGCAGCTGAAATTGGATACATTTTCAGCATAAATAAGGCATGATTTTAATAGTAAATATAATTATCCTTGAGAAACCTTCAATTTTACATCATTCAAAGGCATTCAAATTATAACCAAATTTATTTCTGAAAGACATATAAAGCTTGAACAGAAGTTAGAAACTTGTTACCCAAAGTTAACAAAAGGACCAAATCCTTTTCTGTTTTGTTGTTATTGTGTTTTTTTTATTTGGTTTGGTTTGGTTTGGTTTGGTTTGGTTTGGTTTGGTTTGGTTTGGTTTGGTTTGGTTTTTTCTCAGAAATTCAGGCTACTACATATAATGACATGTTCTTGTCTTAAAATCTATAAAATTTTTAACAGAGTAAGTATTTTTATTCCATTTTGGTGGCATCATTTATATTGATGAGTAAAATGTTACAGAAAATTAATCCTATTCCAAATATCTGACCAACCACCAAAAAGGCAAAGAAGATAAAAAGTGGGGCCATGCTACCTGTCCCAAGATATAAATGACCTATATGACCACCAGTGTCTATCAATTGAAAGGTAAATCTTGTAATATCAGTTATTTTCTTCCTCATACCCTCCATTCAGTTCAGCTTCACTGAAAGAAATCCTAAATACAAGAGAAGAATTTCCAGCATCACTGAATTTTAAGTGGTTGGTTATTAGTACAGATATCCAAAGAATGAATAACTTATTCAAAGAAGATAAAAGAATCTAAGGCATGTTTCCCCATCAGCAGTCTAAGGTTTGTGAGCAGATACTGAGCTTCTGACTCCCAAACCTCTGATCTCAATAGAGGCAGAATCTGTCTCTCAGAGTTAAGCTTTTGTTTTTAAATGAGACAAAGACATTCAGGCCCCACTGAGGTCTCAGTTTAGCAGAAACACAGAAATGCAGAAAAACAAAATTTTTTCACATTTCCTTCCCCCACCTAAAAGCTGCTAGCAGCTAATTCAACTCTCATGAAGTCCACACAAGTGTAAACTCTCTTCATTAAGCTGTGAAATTTATTTCAAAATAAACTTTGTTCTTATATTTGGCATTTTTGTCTTACTGTCATTGACAGCCACCTGGCTCAAAACTATTACTTAAAAGAAATTTCTACAGAGGCTGTTTAAACACTTTCTAGTCTGATTTAATGCAAACATAACTAAAATAAGTTGAAAACTAAGCTACTCATTTTATGTCCACTAATAGGAAATTCTATTTAGTACATAACTGACTATGGAAAAATCCTGAAATTTACCTTCTTTCCAAAAATACACTGAAATCTTACAAGCTTGATAATTCTTTTTGTCTGAGCTTGCATCATTCTCTACTGGGACAGCCAAAGACCAGTGGAAGGAGGGGCAAGTATTTTCACTGAGGTGTTACTTTCAAGAGGTGTTAATGCCTCTGATGGACAGAGTAGATAATTTTTTGTTTATTTGGTAAAATAACAGTAAGTCTTACTGCTGGAACTGGAATTCTCCTCTGGAAGTTGGAACATGCATTTAAAGATCCCCAGTCTGTATTACTTTATTGTTGTTTGGTATAGCAGTTGGACCAGCCCAAGAAAAACCTTCAGAAGAGTAGCTTGTGTTTATTAAGATTTTTTTTTTCCAGATTTTGCGTTTGTTGACAGCAGCAGCTGATTTAAAACACCCAAATCATTATAAGGGATTTGGCTGGGTACTTCTTCATAGCAGTCCAAAAGGTGTTGTATTTTGGATTTGATGGTTAAACCACGGGTGATAACACTATGGCTGAGCAGTGGTTGTACCAGCATCGTGCTTTCTCTTTCCCCAACGTCCCTGACTTGTAGCAAGAATACTGGGAGTGGACAAGATGCTGAGAGGCAACATAGCTGGGACAGCTGACTCCAACTAGTTCAAGGGATATTCCATGCCATGTAACATCATGCTCAACATTAAAAACTGGGGGGAGAAGAAGAAGGTGAGGACATTCTGGCTTTCAAGGTCGCTGCTGTCTGGAGATTAGCTGAGTGTTGGTCTGCTCAGGGTAGGTGGCATGTGACTGTCTTTGCATTACTTGTGTTTTACCTCTCTCGTCCAGTTATTAAGCTGCCTTTATCTGAACCCACAGTTTTCACACTTTTTTTTCTTGTTCTCTGTGCTTCTAGTGGGAGTAAAGTGGGGAGTGAGCAAGTGGCTGAGTGCTTAACTGCTGCTCAGGGTCAATTCATGACATTCACACACTCTCACTATACAAGCCCAAAACAGGACTAAAGCTTAGTGATTTTTTTTTTTTTTAATCAGATAGGAACACAAGCATAACACATTTCTAGGCCTTTGAACAGAATTAGGCGTGTGAAAATAGTCACTGTAGAATTTCACTGAGCTTTGCTTAGGTATTTGTGTTCCCTCATGTGAAGGAACCAAATGCTTATTTTACTGTGTTATTCTGAGATTTCCATCTTCAAGACTGTTCTCACAAGAACAGAATCAGAAAAAAAAAATTAGGCTTAGGCTTTCCTTTCTCATAATATTCTGTTTCACAAGCCAGTGCTCTAATTGCAAATTTCACTGATGTTTGAACCCATCAGGTTTAATTAGAACCCATGCAATATTTTTATGCCTATCTTAGGACTACATATTTTAAGGAAGCAAAGACTTTTAAAATATAGACCCATTTATTCTGGTGATTTCTTTGAGTTCCAGTGAGAATTCTACTCATGGAAAGAGAAAATGTCTTGAAAATTTTATTTTATTACACAATCCCATTTACTTCTGCTAGTCATAAACAAATTAAATAACAGCCATAGACATTTTGACAACGCTGAAGAATTTGCAGGTAATTTTAATGATGGAAAACATACTTCATCACACTTCTCAGAGTGTTCCAAATTGATCTTTTGCAGTGAGGCTGATAATTTGATTGTTCTGTAATGTACAAATGCATAATTTCAAAAGCAGAAATCATTTTAAAGAGAAAATCATTTTATAGAGAAAATAATTAGATGTAAATGAAGTCCTTGTACATGATGTTAATATGTAGTGATATATACAGATATAATTGAATAAGAATAATAAAGAATAGCTCATCTAAATATCCCATTTAAATGATTTTTCACATAAAACAAGTATCCTGGTATGGTATAGTCCTCTGCATCATTAATTGGAAATACAAGATATTAAATAAGTTCTTTGCTTCCTTCTTCCCATCTTTCTATTCCTTCCTAATTTTAGGATCAAACATCTTTCAAATTTGCTGTGCTCAGTGGCACTCCTATTAAAACAGAATTAAGACTATGTCTTAATTCTATGTCTACTCTAAAACAGAATTGTGACTGCCTATCACATAGGTAGACTACACAAAGAAATTAGGTTCTGGACAGTAGGTTATAATAGTTATTTTAATTTTTTACTTTGAATTACCCATGAAGAAACTTAACATCCATTTTATATTGTGTCTCACAGATTGTAGATTCCATATTTTCCCTGAAAAGGAAAATGCATTCCTGCATGAGTGCAGTGCCTCAGGGCCACCCTGGCAAGCAGGCCCTGTGGGGGGACATGGGCAGGACCAGCCCCGCTCCAGAGGTGCTGTAGGGACACGGGGTCAGCAAGCAGCTGGCATTGTTTAGGCCTTGGGTGGATTAAGCCTAGCCCAAAAGACAGCACAGAACCCAAAATCCATTCTACACCTCTGCTGGCTATGCAGTTAATCTTCCATGGAAACTCTCAATTATTGCCTGGAGTTTGAAGAGTAAATCACAGAATCACAGAATATTCTGGGTTGGAAGGGACCTAAAAGGATCATCAGTTCCAGCTCTTAAGTGAATGGCCCATATGGGGATTAAACCCAAAATATTGGTGTTATAAGCACCATGCTCTAACAGACTTAGTCACCATTTTTGTAACTGTGTGGCAATACATGTAATTTTATTTGTTATTTTTTTGTTATTTCAGCATTTTTGACTGTTACTAAGATATTTTTTTCTCCTGGTTTTGTTCTCACAGTGATCCAACATCCCACTTAAGGCATTAACTATGTGTTAATTTCCTGATCTTTTACTTTTGTTTACCATGAGGGGTGACAGAAATTCATTCTGATGGAAAAGATATGTAGTTATCTTAGTACTCAAATAACCAAATCAGGGAAATCTTCAATAAAGGCAGCATGATTACACTTAAGTATAATCTGTAATCAAGTGTAATCCTGATTTAACTGATCAGGGAAAAAAATAAAAAGCCTGAATCAAGAAACAGTCAATGTTACAGACCAGAGAGAAGATTGAACTATTTCCTGGCACATTTCTTTTACGTTTTCAAAGTGCAAAAGATAGCTGAGTTTCTTCTGGATGAATTTAGACAGGATCAATCAACATATATTGTCTTCTCTTTTTTTTCTGATTAATTGCAGTAAGTGTCACATGCTTATTTAAGCAGAATCATCTGTATGGAGTTAATCTGTTTATTGATTAGCACAAAAGCAACTGTTCAGCTGAATCTTATTTGATACAACGTGGTGGTCCAGTATCCAGAAATACACTGCAAGGAGAGAAACCTCTCTTTACATTTTCTATATCTTTTTAAAATGACAATTCACATATTTGATAAGGATTTCTATATAGAGCTGATTTTTATAGGCTGCAAAACTTGTTCATTTATGACAAACTGGCCTTAATACCTGTTGTAAAGAGTGTTTTATTACTGTGGTTTAGCATTACACTTACTACAAAAGTAAGTTCTAGCAAACTATTTACGACCACTACATCTGACAAAGATACATCTATTTTAATGACAAGAATTCAACAGATAATTTTACTATAACTGTAAAGGAATACACCTATTTCAAACTGGTCACTATTTATTGTGTGAATCAAGAGTACTTATTTCAAATTTCCTTTGTATGGAGTAGTACAGAATTTTAAAAATATACTAAAAGATCTGCTCAGTACAGGTAAATAGTTACTGACTACTCTGGTATAGGTAACAGCAAACAGGAGTAATGTTGCCACGATTCGTGCCTGCCATGTTTTTGTTTTAGGAAATTCTGTTCCCAGGGACCGAAACTGGTAAACAAGGTCACTCTCTGTAAACTATCGTGTTTTCCACATGCTTTCCCAGAGGAGGGACTTTGCATGGTGGTCTCTGTGAGTGACCAATGGTTCCAGGGGTCTCGGAATGCCCCGAGGGGGGAGGAGGGGGAGCCCAGAGGTCTCGGAATGCTGCCGCGCCCCACCCTGCGGACCGTGCACACTGTGGGCTCGCCGCGTGGGCCTCCGAGCCCATCCCCCGGTGTGCGCAACGGTGGGCGGGGGTGGATGGGGTTTGAAACCGCAGCTACCCCCCCATGCCGCGCGCCTCGGATGCCGCCCCGCGCTTCCCCGCCCCAAAAGCCCGACAGCCCGCCGCGCCTCACGGGGCGGGAGTCGGTGGGGCTTGGGACCTCGGCACCGCCCCGGGAGCCCGCCCGGTGTGGACCGGGCTCGGCGAAGCCTGGAAAGAGAAAGAGGGGAAGGGAGTCGCCCATCCCCCATGTTTTCGTTGCGGACACACGGTGAATGGGAGTGACCACACAGCCAGCGCGCGTCACTTCGGGAAAAAGAATTGCGTTCAGATGCCTGAATTGCGGAGAACACGCGCAGTTTTCTTTTCGGGTGGAGAATAGGAACATGTGTTCTCCAGCTGCTCGGAACCAAGCGGCCCCCCCGCGGAGCTGCCGCGGGGGCGGGGGGAGGGTGGCTCGATCCCCCTCCTGCCCCACAGTGCCCGCCGGGCCTGCCCGGCCCGGAAAATCGTTTGCCCTCGCATGCGGGGAGGTAGCGCAGGCTGCCGCTGCGGCGGACCGAGAACGGCTGCCTCCTCCCTCACCGGGGCACTGCGAAAAAAGCCCCGACGGACCCTTCCAGCGGGAGCCAGCAGCAAGGCAGCAGTCCCGCCGGTTGGCGCTTCACCACACGCCCGCCCCGCAGCTTTTGTGTTGCCTAACAACACTGTCAAGACCGCGCAAGCTGCGGTTCCCCCTGTGTCTGTTCCCGCGGCCCCAACCCGGGGGGGAGCTGGACCGCCACCGGTTCTGCACCCCCCAAGGCCAGCCCCACCCCCAGAGCAGCGTGAGATGCTGCCCCCATGCCGTGTCACTCCGTGCTCCAGGAAGCTGAGACTTTCCTGGAACGAAGTGAAAAATACGGCTTTGGGAACGGAACGATGGGGTGTCGAGAAATGCTTCTTGAGACCCCTGGAGGGTTCTTTTGGCCCTGCTGGCATTGGAAGAGCCAGAATAGCAGGTGCCCAGAATGTGACACAGTTCTCTGTCTGCTTCTGCGGTATTCGCAGAGCAGGATCACAGGGACTCTGTGGCTGCCGTGCAATTACCTGGGGAACCCCAGAACAGGGGACAACAAAAACGGGGCAGAGCACAGGCTGAAAAAAGACAGGGAAAGCGAAAGCAAAAAGCAAAAGCTCCCTTGTTTCTCTGCGCTCGGTGTTTGGGACCAAATCATATGGCAGATGTCTGTACAGCTAGACTTGCTGTCACTGGTCAGCTGTTCTCGGGTTCGGGGAACGGGAAGCAGAGACGCGTGCAAACCCCAAGCTTTCCCCAGGTCCCGACACAGACGCGGGCTTCCTTAACGAGCCTGCAATGCTGACGCCTGCAGCGACATACAGTCTTGTGCTGCAGATTCACGGGAGACATGTATGCGATGGTCTCACACACCCCCCACACGCCCCCCGTCACTTTCCCAAGGGAAATTCCGATCATGCGACATGTACCTTCACAGCCCTCTGTTTTCAGGACTGAGAACTGGTGGAGGTGAGACGACTGCTTCGGATCTACCGAGCACCTCAAGTCCCTGCACAGCAGTCCTGCCTGGCAAACGTCCCGAGAGTTGTGTATCCTGCACCCCCCCCGATGCCATCCCTCCAGAGACCAATCTTCAAGGCCTGATGGTGGAGGGAACGAAGCAATGCTTCGAGAGCCAGCAACCCGTGATTTTATGGACTCAGAGGGACACTTGGCTGTGGTTTGACCACATGCCACTGAAACTGTTATTAACCTCTGGGGGCAGGATGTCCTGGCGGGGTTTTGGGTGGGTGAATCAGGCTGAATTGTAATGAGGGCCATTGCGTTGAAAGGCACAGCATCTCACCCGACAGGAGAATCCGCGAGCTGGTCACGAATTCTGCCCATGAGGCAGGAGACATGTTTTAAAAAAAAAAAAAAATAAAAAAAAAAAAATGGGGAAAGCAGGGAAAGTCCCTGCAAATTAGGCCAACAGGCAATCTGGAAACAGTGACCAGAATGAAAGCCGACAAGTGAAGAAACCTGCGAGTGATCACTCAAAAGACCTCCCCACAAGTAGACACAAAAATCTGCATTTTTCTTTTTTCCTTTTTTTTTATATAAACAGAAAGGGTGAGATGTTGCCACGATTCGTGCCTGCCATATTTTGGTTTTAGAAAATTCTGTTCCCAGGGACCGAAACTGGTAAACAAGTTCACTCTCTGTAAACTATCGTGTTTTCCACACGCTTTCCCAGAGGAGGGATTTCGCATGGTGATCTCTGTGAGTGACCAATGGTTCCAGGGGTCCCACCTCTAAGGTGGGCACATTTGTAAAAAGTATAAAAGAGGTCTGGAAAATAAACCTGTGGCTCCTCCTCAGGAGTCCAGCAGCCTTCTGAAATCACTACTCCGCGTCTCCCTTCATTGTGTCCCACAGCGACAGAGTAACTGTAAACTTTTGTGGACTACTGGGTGTACCTGTTAAAATAACACCACATCTTAATTGTTGCTGTTCTGAGAAGTTGCTTAGGTAGATAATTAATCCTGCTGAATATATTGAGAAGGGCTTTGAAAAGATGTGGTTACTTAAAGTAAGACAGGCAATTTTCTAAAGACCAAGAATACAGCAGTGGATTCTGACTCCTGGAAAATAACACATAGATTACAAACCACAAAAAAAGAACTCATATCTATCAAGTAATTCTAACTGTATTAATATATAGTAATGGTTCCTATACCAATAAGATAGAAGAAAAGACAGAGTTTGAAGCTGCATTGTGAAATCAAAGTCAAAGCAAATGAGAATCATCATGACATCTCACAGGTGTATTAAAAGCAGGAAATGGTTAGTTTGACATTTTTAAAACAAAGAAACCTTGAAAATCAAAGGTGTGGCAGAAAGAAGAAAAGTACTGATATTAAAAAGCAAGGCATCGTTTTTTGTGACTGATTTATTCATGTCATAACCTTTCCTTCACTCAAATAATAAATGATGTTGGGAAAAAATGTTTTAAGGTAGTAAGTTTCACTTTATATCCTGGAATTATACATTTCATAGAACAGTTTAATGTATTTTTAACTTCTTGTTAGCATCTCTATTAATTTGCACAGGCCTCCTCTTGTTAATATTCTAACTTTTTAGATAATCATCCCATTTAGATTTGCTTATTTAGCTATCTGCCTCCATGCATGTCTTCAATTGGTAATTTAACAGCCAGGACTCTTCCCTAATGCTGTTGATGTATTCCCAATAATTAACATTCTGTGAACAGCTGCATTGTTAGATGTCAAAATAGATTGCACCAAAAATTATCATTTGTATGTTGTGGGCTTAGTGGACAAAATGAAAAAGAATTCTTTATTGATAACTAGAGTTTTTTGTACAATGTTATGAGTTAATAGGGTTCAATTAAAATTGCCAAGTTGTGAGCTTCTTGCACATCTCTGGAGCTTTGAAAGAAGAAAGTTTAATGAATGGTTGAACAGTTATCCCGATACCCTAGTAATTAGAGAACGGGTAATTAATGTGCATCTGTGGTAGACTCTGGGGTACTGTCAATGACCCTGCAGTGTGGGAGAAAAAGGAAATTATGAGCTTGGCATGGGAATACAGCTTTTCCTATTTTCTTAAATTTTAGATCTACATCAGTGTTTAATTAAAAGAGGAAATGAATTACCATTAACATCATTATGCAATGAGCTCTGATTGGTTTCGGTCCACATGGATTTTGAAAATGATAGAAACTTGGGAGATCAGAGAAAATTTTTTGGGGATGCTTTCAAGTGTCTGAAGGACTTTTCACAGAAGACAGCAAACATTTAGGAAAAAATAAAAGCTTAAAGGCTGGAAAGTATGATAGTGAAAGACATCTGTATTTCTGTACTTCTACTGTTACCAATTTTATTATTAAATTAAAGTGCAGGTGCCCTGGTCCTTGCAGTGGGGGTGTGGGGCAGCCTCTGTGAGGAGAAGCTAGGGCTGCCCCATGCTGCACATGCACAGTTCCAGCCAGATACCGGGGGAAGAACAGGGCATGACTGAGCCCCTCAATCAAGGTGGTGCTGCCTCTAGGAATGTGCATTTAAGAGCAGAAATAGAGGGAAAAACGTTACCAGGAGGAGGAGGAGGCCCATGGCACCAGAGAAGGTGCTCCCTGAAACCTCTGAAGCATCCAGATTGAGGCAAGCAAAAAGTGTGAGGAAAAATTAGTGCTGGAGATGAGCTAATAGCTGGCTGCAGCTCCCTCTCCCAGTGACGCTGCAGGGACAGGATGAGGATGGGACATGCAAGCAGAGGAGTTGGTAGTGAAGTTAAGCCTGGAAAAAAAGGCTAGTAATGATATTGCTTTAATGTTTCCTCTTTTATTTCCCTCTACCTGAATAAATAATTACATTTTTATTTTGTCTGTCAATCAGTTAATTTTTCCCTAGTAAAGGCTGCCTTGCTGATAATGGTGATTGATAAGCAATTTCCCTTACTTTGACTCATAAGCTTATTTCTTGTTCTTCCTATTTTCTCCCCTGTGGTTTTGCCCAGGACTAACCCACCACAAGATGTTATAACTTTAAATACGGTAAGGTTCATAATGACCACAATTTAGTCTTATTTAACTTTAGAAGAAATACAAAATCACCTTTTTATTAAATATTTTGTTTGTACAAGTCTTGTTCAAATTAATAAGTCTGAAGAGCACTTATTGAAGGATCGTCCTCACAGATGTTAGATAACTAGGTAAGCTGATGCAGTAGTTTCTGGAGGGATTCAGAGGAAAATTGCTTTTATGTCCTGAAGCAAAATAGCTTTCCATATTTCACACGATAATAAAACATATCCTCAGGGTAAGTAAGCTGTCTCTACTTTTAAAACAAAACACAATTCAATTTGTTTGCAAAAGTAAAGTACTATTTTATGAGAACAAGTAACTCTCCTGAGCTTACTGTTTTAGCAGATTCTAATACCTTTGTAACAGTACACTAGTTCCAAATTAACGCTGGCTGGCCATAACCAACTAGATTTATAAGATTCGTTGGAATGTTAAGCATCAATTCATACTGAAATCACTAGAAGTGATTTAAGAATTTCCAATATGTGGCTTGAAGATAGATATGCCCTTCAACACAGCTAAACTTTTGAGTATCAGAGACTGTCAGCTTCTTTGAAAAACATAGATATACACATGTAACAGTTAGTTTAGCCAAACATGCAATTTACACACTTAGCAGAAAAAAAATACAAACAAAAAGCATTTCACACTCACATTTTAAAGTATCTAAATATAAGTTCAACCATGTCTATAAAAAAAGATGTACAAACTTTAAAATACAAGTGAAGAATACTTAAGGAAACCAGTCATAGATGAATTTAAAGGCAGCTTTACCTTTACGAGCAATCCAGATGGAGACAATACACTAACTAAATTTAAGCATTCCTTATTTTTTTGTTTTACTTTTATTTTTTCTAGTTGACTAAATACTTGTCAGTCATTTTAGATGTACTTCCCTAAAATGTGAAACTCATACCACATCTACAAACTAGACTATTGCCTAAAAAAGAAAGTCAATTTAGTCTCTCTGGTAAACAGCAAGTTGAGAAAAGCTGCTCGTGTTTGACCACATCCATCAGAGACACTTCTCAAAAATTAGTTTCAGGCACTACAAGTCAGAACGTTTCCCACATTAAGGCATTTTATTGATTATTTTTCTGGTTTAATCCCAGCTGAGAACCAAACACCACACAGACACTCACGCCCTCTGCTCTCCTCCCCACCCCCATCAAGATGGGCAAGAAAATTAGAGAGTAAAGGTGAGAACACTTGGGCTGAAATAAAGGCAGTTTAACTGGTAAAGTAAACCTGTTAAAGCTTTTGCATGTGAGCAAAGCAAAATAAGGATTTTATTCGCCACTTACCATGGATTTAGCCATTCCCAGGAAAGCAAGGCTGCTTCACCCATAATGGTGTCTTGGGAAAATAAACATCTTCATTCTGAACATCACTTTCTTCCTTCTTCTTCCTTCAGTTATATTGCTAAGCACACTGCCACACCATATGGAATAATCCTTTGGTCAATTAAGTCAGCTGTTTCAGCTGTGTCCCCTCCCAACTTCTTGAGCACCCACAGCCAGCTTGCTGGTGGGGTGGGTGAGGAGCAGAAAAGGCCTTGGCTCTGTATCCGAGCTGCTCAGTAATAATAATAATTAACAGTCAAAACCAGTACATTTATGTAAATAGGATGTTAACTATATAAATAGGATATATACATAGCAAGAGCAGAAGAAATCTGGTTTTTAACCAAAACGTGGTATATCTCTAGAGCTGGTAAAACACTGAGAAGGACAAATTGTGCAGATGAGTGACACAGCAGGCCAGGTGCAGAGGAAAATCTGCAGAAATGTCAACAGTGATTTCCAAAAAGCAATGTGGAACTTTATGAAGTAGATTGATTCTTCCCATTCCCCTCTCCCTCCCCAGTCTTTCAGAAGCTTTACAGTTTCCATTTCTTTTCATCTTATGAGTCAGACAGGAGGGAAAAGCAGTTCTTAGTTCATTTAACCTATGCCTATAGTAACACATAGAATTACAGTATCTTCAAAAACATTGGAGTAGAATGTTTCTAAACACTTATAAACATCTTTATAAACTTACAAAGATGTCACAAGTGGACAGAAGTGTGTCTCTGTGTACTTACATTGAACATCCTGTTAAAAGGAATAGGAACTATCCAATTCAGTTCTAATGTTTCAGATTAACTGAAGACTTTCAAAGAGTAAATGAAGAAAGAAGAAAGGTCATAAAAAATTAATTTAGAGGGAGATAGTGGCACACAACTTATCTTCAAGAAGTTTATTCAGATTTAAGTTGCCATTAGGGAAAAAAGAATTATCAGTGTCATAAGGAAAATGAAGACACACTAAACTACAACTGCAAAAAAGCCAGCACCGGTCTCTGTCTATATCCACTAACAGTTTTGAGAGTTTTCAAAGCATTATTTAGTAGATACTGGAATTAGCATCTAGGCATGATGCTGCAGTGACAAACCTGAAGTTGTCTGAGGTTTTCTGGAAGCCACAAGCAAATTCTAGTTATGTTGCAAAACCGATGCACAACATGTACACTAGAAGCAGGAAAACCCACACTGTAACAGGATGCTGAGAACAAACCCTGCCTGATCCTGGAATTTAGAAGCCTTAGCTGCAGAAGTGGTTCTACTACTTACTTTGAGATTCTTCTAAAAATCTGCTTTTTAGTGTTGAAGCTTATATATACCAGCATACAAATTAAGTGTTATACTTTTGTATAATTCAGTCACAGGTGATGGTGCTGCTTCCTTGATGTAGCTGAAATAGAACTCTTGTTTACCTGGTGAAGAAGATTGTATACAAAATACTATTTTCCAGCAGTAGAGCTGTTAATAGAGATTAACAGCCTATTCACAAAAACAGTTCCTGAAGAATTTCTACCTTACACAGAAGAATTCCTCTGAGTATTTCTGCAGGACTGAGTGACTTGTTTTCTAAATCCCCTTCCAGTTTCACCAAGAGAAAGAGAGAGACCCACAAAGACGAAATCCACTGGAATCAGTCCAGATTAGTAGGTCTGTTCACTGCTGATAAGCTGCTGAGACAATGTCACATGATAACCTGTTGTCTAGTCAGACAGAGAAGTACTGAACTGTACGATCCACCATTCCTAAGTGCTCATCGGCGTAAGTCACAATGGAGGCGCTGAAGTCTTAAGTCACGAGCTTTTTCTTTTTAATTGAGCTATCTTAATTTTTTTCTTACCATCTAGATAGCAACAGGGGCTTTCAAAAGATGTTGCTCAAACAATACCTTGGTCATTAGTCTTCTGGCCACTCACAAAATGCCTGTCTAGGGGAGTCAGTATTTAAGTGAATTCACGAGTTCAAACACACTGTTTAAGTACCATAGGAGCAGTATTCACTCAGAATGCTACTTCTAATGTCCTCTTAATTTTTTCCTAGTATTTCTCTCCATCAATCTTCAGGATTCTGTACCAGTTCAGAAGATTGAGATGATAATTTTACAGCAGTATTCAAAGTAAAACACATTTTGTGCTGATGCTATGTTAATGGCTATTGTTAGGTGAGAAACAAGTAGTTCGCTGGCTGAAATTTATAAGATTAATGACACTTCTATATTATCCTGCCAAGAGAATTTAGTTTAAATATGTATGAACTTATACTTCCATACAAATGCAATAGCATGCCTTTCATAAAAAGGATGGAAATAAAGTATGCAAATAATGCTGTGCAAATAATTCTGGTGTTATATCCACCGTGAATTAAAATTCTTCGTCCAGCAGTGCATTTCACATTGAAATAGCTTATAAATAAATAAAAAAAAAATCAGAAAACAGGATTATTGTCTTTAAATATGCAAGGTTCCCGACATAATATCTGACACAATGAATTCTTCTCAATATGTATATTTTGTAATAGGTTATTTATGGTAACCTAACTTATGTTTTCATCCTCACATGTTCTGTATATATTGTGTGTAGCATTTTGTTCCACCTTTTCCCTGTAATTTTATTTCTTTCAAAAATAAATTAAGAAACTGTCAATATGTTTACCAACAGGTTTACTGTATATTGGCCTTTCTCATAAGAAAGATACTGTCTATTAAATAATAAAAACATAGTTTCAGAGTATTTTCAGGGAAACTTCATTGCCACAGTAAATTTGTTCTCATTGCCTGCAAACTTATTTCATCTGTGCAAAGGTGTTGTGCACATTTGAAGCAATAAGTGTCATCTTTGGAAATCTTTGAACGTGGTGAAAGAGCTAAACAATGAGAATAAGCAGGTTCTCTGGAGTTAATCTTCAGCACCATGAGAAGAAAAGGACTGATAATGCCAAGAATCCTCCACTTTATTTTCAACCTGGAATGCAAATGTGTCCCTAAAGGTATTACATATTGATTTCAGCACATCAAAACTAGCTTTCTTTGTTTAAATTAAATGAAAATAAATTCAGTTTCTCAGGGTATCTTTTTAAGACTAAGTTTAAGCTTATACATAAGAAGAAAGGGCAAAAGAGTGAAGAAAAATTAGAGGCAAAGAATTAGAAAAAGAGTAGGAGAAAATGAAATTAATGGAATAATCCCTTTGTTGATTAAATGTTGTTATGGATTGCTTCAGTCCCTGAAGTATCAGTTTTCAAACTATGTATTTAACCAGCATGCTCTGTGTCAGCTTCTGTATTTATTTACACAGACCTTTTTATCACATAATGGCTTTCCTCTGAGATCAGCATATTACAGGTTCTCTGCATACGTGACATTTAATTGTATATGCAGCTCTGAGTTACATGATACTTGAGATCAAAAGCTGTACACAAAATTCAGATATGTTTGCAGTTGCTGCAGTTCCAATTTCTGTAGCACTACCTGGATTCAGTATCTCTGTTTACAAATGTTTTTTGCCACAGAATAAGATAGGGTTGTTGTGAGCTTTAAGAGCAGTTGTTGCCCTTAAGTGAAGACAAGTAACAAAAGAAGATTTAACGTAAGTGTACAAGTTTAATATGTGAACCTTTCAAGCCTTATCAATCCAATTAGTACAATCCAATTAGGTCAGTTACAGAAAACTGCAGCTTCTTCAAGTTTTGGACATAGAAAATGATAGGATTTTTTAAAATTTTCATCTTTGAGCAAGTCATATGCTCATATCACATTCTACAATGAGGACCATTGTCTAAAAAGAAATAATTAGATGCCTGAGATGAAATGCCAGCAAAATTGATTCTGACAATAAAGCAGATACAAACACATGAAGTATTATGAAACATTGCCTACATGCAAATTAATTATAATTATTCTCGTATTCTCTCTAAAAGCTTGGTTTACAGAGTAATTTCACTGATTTCAACATTACTTTCCCAGAATGATACCACCATAAATGAGAGGAATTTGACCTTTTTTTATGAAGAACTTGCTACACCAGAATGTGGAAAGTAATGAAAATCTTAAGGTTAAGATCATGTGCAGCAGAAAGTATAAAGAGTAAATCAAGCAGAATTCAGAATGACTTTTGAAGAAATAGAATAACCTTTAACATAACCTTTTATAAAAGAGAAATTGGCTTTCTAATCCTTTGTTACTTACATGAAATAAGATTTCATTTAATCACTTGTAGATGTTGTTTTCATTACATCCATCAAGTTACTTAGTCAGATCTCTTATTTCCTTCCTTAAAAACCAGAAGTAAACCTGATACTGAGAAAAATAAATGTCCCTAAATAACCAATCCATCCATCCAATGACAGATTTTGTTGCAGTTTGGTTTTCGGTGGGTTTTTTGGTTGTGTTTGTTTGTTTGTTTGTTTGTTTGTTTGTTTGTTTGTTTTTAATGAAAAGAAAGAATCCTAAGAGAGGTTACATTTTTAAAGCCAACTTTTTTTTGTGCATGTCAAGTCACAAAAGAAAGGTAGTCATTACAGTGAAATGTTTTAGCACCTTATCTGAACAATGTGCATTTTTAAAAACTATAAAATATATGAAATGGACATTTTTCACTATATGCTAAGAAGAAAAATTACTCCTATTACCAGACAGGTCATATTTGGGTAATAATTTCATAGAATATTCTAGACTATAAAAATAATCATCCATACTTATGCATAACAGATTATCTTAGTATTCTTGAACTGCAATAAAAAATGGATTTTAAATAATGAAAATCTCTGTTAGCCATGTCCAAAAAAAAGTCACAAAAGTCTTCCATATTATCAATACTTGTATATTCTAAATAGTCTTGACTCCATGAAGTTAGATAGTGTCCCCAGTGACTAAGGTAAAATAAATGTTTATTATTCTAGAACATGCTCTGGTGCACAATATTAACATCAAATGTTTCATAGAATCAACAGCACAATTGGATTTGTTTTCATTCAGTTCCTTGTTTTCTTTCCTTCTTCATACGGAGTTTTATTCTTGTACCAAGTTCAGGGCAATGGAATTTATGTATATGTGCTATAATTTAATGTGTTTTTTTTTTAATTTCATTGTTGATGTTGCAGAGTTACCTTAGACCAAGAGTTTGTTTGGTTTTTTAATTGAAGATTTGATGTTTGCATGGTGCCCAAGTTGTAGATTGCTTCTTTTAGTATTTCACATCCTATATGCTGAGAAGTTTTAATATTTTCTTTCTATAGTTGATTTTTAATGAACACTCAAAAAGTGTTCGTTGCATAAATATTGTTTTATATTTTTTAATTCTTGGAGTTGTTGACTTTTTTATTTTAGAGTTGAATAAATAATTTTTCATATGCATTTTTACATTTTCCTCGTCCATTCTTGATGCTTCTCTGTAAGTCAATTTTGTTAAACCAGACCACACAATCTAAAATAACTCCTAAAATGATAAATAAAGTGAATTTTTTCTTGTCTACTGCATTATTTTAGAAATGTTACATGAAGTTTATTCAGCTCTTATATGTACACGTTTTTATTCGGTGTAAAGTCAATTTGTATTTATGGAGTTTGATCCTATCTAAACAAAAGCCTCATCTGATAAAGCAAAACTAAGTCCTCATTTCTGTTCTTATAGTCATTCTTGAACTTAGGCAAATTTTGCATATGTTCTGTGTTTTCTTTTGGGTTTAGAAAGAATTAAAATGCCCTTAAATTTTGCCTATTTATTTTCTAGTGAGGTAGACTAAGTATCACACAATTTCCATCTTAACTGAATACTACATTTCATGGCATCAAAAGAACAAGCTCAAGGACTAAGGAAATTTTCAGAGAAATCTGGCTAAGATTTTGGGGGGGGTGGTTTCTAAAACCAAATAAAGAAAATATCATTGCTATGTCACAGTTTGCATTAAACAAAATTTATATATAAACAAATTTGTAAAAAGGAATTGCAAACAACCTCTCCACAAAACTTTCTCACTGCAACTATAACTGAAAAGAAATACAGTGACAGATCCTAATACTTTTTCCACAAAATGATTTTCCATCCTCTGTGGTTGGGTGCATTCTTTTGACATGCTTATTGCACAACAGCCACAGAGATAAGTCTGTATTTTTCTCCCATCTGGCTAATTAACATATAACCTATCTGAAGAAGTGTTGTTTGTCTAGAACACCAAGTTCTTGGCTCATTGGTTAAGTATTCTCATAAAGATGCAGGACTCTCCCCAAGGGCTGGAGAACAGTCTTTGGCCACAGAAATGCCTGCTAGTTTAGCAGTGTCACATCAATTTGAAATATTGTTTGTTCACCAGTGCACATGGTTATTGGGAAAAGCTCATACTTTCTCTGAAAGCAGCATGTGGTGTTACAATATGTGGTAAAATAAAGAAGGGGAAAGTAGGTTGTGTGTGATTGTCCTTTTTTAAGGAGTTTTACTCTAAGTGCTACTAGAATTCTAACTGTAGGTGGTGATGTGTTTAGTGAAAAGTCATTGTGGTGGAATTCTGGTTGTATTATTCTATACCTGCAGGTGTTATGCAATCCCAATAACATGTCTATTAAAAGCAAAAGCCCTCAGTAAAGTATAATAAATATTTGAAATTTCCGTAATGTAATATAATACCATATATCATGTCAATGGGGAAACATTTACAGTAATGCGACATTGATGGCATTAATTCTATATATGGTGGTTATAGTGAAAGATTATTTAACATAGCTTTTAACAAACCAATATTTAGAAGATATTTAAACTATATGAAATCAAAGTAGCTAACAGAGAACGAAGGAAAGATAGAGTGGGAAAAAGCTGCTTAGTATTATTTTTTGAAAACAGTGATTAATATATTCCTTTTTCTCCTTGTCAACTGTCACTTATTTTGTACATCTACAAAATACCAACTTGGGGGAAGTCATGCAATTTCACATATTCATCTGCTTTCTGACCTTTTAATGCCAGTGTTATACTTAGCAGAGGAACTCTAAAGAGTTTTAAATACCAGAAGTCCATTAGACAAAACATAGCAGCTGAAAACCACATATAAAACATTTTACTTACTTGAATCCAGATCCTTGCATCATGTAAGCAAGGATAATTGAGAATTAATGTTTACAGCTGTCAGTTGCTATCAGATATATTAAATAATTAGATTGATAGCTATAACCTTCTAAGTGTATGTTCACTTAATAACTGTAACATTACATATCTTGGAGGGATTGTTTGAATATTTATGTTATATGGCAGAGTTCACAGCACTGCAATCACACATATAGTTAACTTGAAACACTGTGACCTCCTTGAGCATTTTTCAAAATTAGCAAAAACTACCATAAAGTCCTGGTTTATCATGTAAAATGTGATACTGACACATATGTATACACTTGCTCATAAAATGCCATTAAAGTATTAACTAAATTATTAATATACTTGGAAAATAGGTAAAATCTATTACAGGTTCCCTGAGCCCCATTTAAAAGACTTGACATTGAAAATTAGTTTGTTCCCATTCCAGGAATTGTAGCAACTAAAGCAGAACCAAGCATCACCTTTTTTCCCCCTGGTTTGGGGGGGGTGGGGGGTGTTGTTGGTGGGGTTTTTGTTGTGTTTTTTTTGTTTGTTTGTTTGTTTGTTTTTAGTTTAAGGGCACACATGGCATTAGTGGAGATGAAATTTAAAAAGCTTCAGAGAATTTACTGCAGTAAAAAAAACCTAATTAAAGTACCTTGGCCCCAAATGTTACTATCTCTCTATATATCTATCAGTGGTATTCCAACATTACACTAATAGGATATGTTGAGTTACCTAAGAATTTCTTGTGATTTTGGTGTATTAAGAACATGGAACAGATTTTCTTGGCCTGCATTCTCTGCAGCTATTCATCCTGAGCATGATGGCTTTCATACCACCCTTGCTGGGATGTGTTAAGCAAGTGTGAATGCTTCAAAAACTACTGTGTTTCTGCAAATTATAGCAAGACTGATAGAGGGACCAAAGTTGATACCAGTTTTTATATTCATTTGATAAAAATACCTGGCTTTTTATTATAGAATGATTCAATTTTTCTTTATCAGATTTAGCAAATATAATCCTGAAGAATGAGGGAGGTGGTGTTGTTCAGAAAAACCTTTGCAAAAGCTTTTCTTCATTGGTTCTTTCATAAGCAATCTATTTTTCCTTGATAGAGGTGATTTAATCTTGCTTTTTTTTCTCCTTTTTTTCTTCTTTTTTTTTTCCTATTTTCTTTAGCTGCATGAATAGGATCTTCTTTTTAATTTCTTCTTCTCTACCTTTTTACTGGTAAATACTGCAAGTAATACTTTACTAGTACTTTAAAGGGAGCCCACATATTTCAGCTGAATAAAATCATCTTCTTTGCCTCAGTGTCAGTACTGAAGAGGATTGGTAGGGATTGAAAATCCATTCTGGCAGCTGGAATAAAATGCTTTTGTCACTAAACTAGAAATCATGATAGTTTGAGCATTTGTGTTTGATACAAAAGACTTAGATTGATTTCTGGTAAGTTTTATTTCTTCTAAATGAAAAAAGCAAAATTATATTTTAGAAACCTATCCGGGCTGTAAAGTAGGACTTTATAACACAGCATAATGTCTTACACTCTGCATGAATAATGTTACTGGAAAAAAGTTCAGAAATAGCTCCTTTGCATTTATGACTCAAAGTCATAGGGATATTTTTCATTATTTTCCGTTAGAAAATTCAGAGTTATTGTCTTGTATTCTCCTCACCCTAAAGAAAAAATTACTAGTTCAAGAATGTCAGAGCTTAAAATAAGAATATAAAAACACGATTTTGCTTTTGAATCATAAGTCTTATAAAACATGACTCACCAATACAACATCAACACTGAGAATATGTTTTGGCTTCAGGTTAAAGGAATATACCCATAACATTTTGTTTAACTTTTTTAAACATCAATCCACTTTTTGTTATGCCATCACAAGTAAAAGTATATTCTTCAAGACATAAGTACACGGGGTGGTCCTTACATTCCTGTGAAATAAAACTAAAATATTGTTAAAGAAGTTTTAAAAAATCCATAATCATGGCCTAAAAATATGGTGTGAAAATGTGGAATCATCAAAACATAATGGCATGAATGAATGAATGAATGAATGAATGAATGAGCATGGTTTTTGTGCACTAAAATAGTTTTGCTTTGATATCGTAAGTTGTGGGGGTTTTCTTTCCTTTTTCTATGTAAGAGTCCTAAGATTTTATTCTCAAGTTGTACTGAGAAAAAAAATCAAAACATTAAAATATTTATTTTCATATGTTTGAAAAACCTTAGGACCCATCTCTTGAAATGGTGAATTTCCAAATTAAAAAACCTAAGTTCAGCAGTAGATCTCCAGAAAAATCTGAATCTGTTGTTCTCTACATGTCTTTACATTCCTTTATGCATAATGCATTTCCCTCAATATTTTCTTGAACATTTATAATAAGGTTTCTTTTTTTCTGTTGACCATTATTTATAAGAAACCATGTTCAGTTATAAATGCTGCTCAATAGATACTCTTTTCTCCCTCCATCGTTTTACCATACTAAATATGAGTCAATGGAGGAATATATTAAACATCGTAGCACCTGAATATCATGCAGCACTTTTATAATCCAGGTAAAATTTTAATGAGCACTGGACATATTAAAGAAGGAAAATTTTGATAAACTGATGTAATTTTATGACCTTGGGACTTTGCATTTATTACACGTTCAGAAACATGCAGAAACAAAGCTCTCAAGATACCTTAAAGTAGAACTAGTCAAAAACATGATGGTCGGCCCATACTGCATATTTTATAAACTCTAGTAATTTCAGATTCACTATTGCTGCTTTTTTTTATTCAGTATCTTGAAGTATCTGGATCTGTAACTACAGTTTTTCTTTTCCTTTTCTCTGCTGCAGGTGGGAAAAAGGTGTTCTATGTAATGTTGTTCTTTTATCCAAAACATAACCAAATTGCATCATTTTCATGTCAAGTTCAAAAGCTTGCTGAGTGTAGTTTCAGATTATAAACTTAAATATCCATACCTGAATTTTTTGATTATAAATATTGAAAAGTAAAAGTTAAGTTGCAGTTATTTTTTAAGACATCAGATGTCAAAATATTTTGTTTCATACTTTATTTCTTTTTAAATATTTTTAATGACATATGTTCTATATTTAGATGATTGTTCAACACAGTTATGCACAGCTTAAAAAATAAAGAAAGTAGGTATGTATTGGAAAAATGGATTACCTGCTTTACATTTTTTTGTTATAAGAAGAAGGCTTTTCCTTGCCTTTTAAATTGAGGACTTTATGTCAGTTCCTCACTATGTGCGATAAATGCTGTTTCAGTGTTTACCTCCCAGACTGGACTCTTTTTCATTTGACTTTTACAGATTATTGATACCCTTGTAACTGTATAATAAAAAATTTAAATAATGATTCAAAAACAAAGTGCATCATTGACCACTGCCAAGTAATACACAAAAGTTTCAGGATAAAATAAAACTGTGATTTGTATATGATAATCTAGCATAATTTAATTAATTCTTTAGTTGATCTTATTTTCAGGAATTCTGAGAGCTACATCTCTCAATGACTCCAAAAGAAGTTCTCAGTACTTAGTACTTCAGCAAAGTGCATGCGTCCTGTTTTATTATTTGTTTCAGATACATGATATTCCTTAGGGATATGTTCAGTTACATTTCCAGTTTTTGTGACATGTACAGTCAGAAATTGTTTCTGGCTGCAAACAGATGGTGCTTTTTTCCTCTTATGCCATGTCCTTACCTGAAAGATGCAGAGTGTGCTGCAGTTAAGTCTTATTTCAGATGCCATTTCTCTTCAAAGCCTGCATTAATTCCACCCAGTTTCTCCTTACAGAGAAAATTATATTCAGCTTCTATAAGCTTTAATGAAAAAGAAATTGGCTGTACATTTAGCTTCATTGTGGTGTTCAGTTTATTTCTCATTGTTAACATTTGAAAGAAATTAATGTCAGAAATTTGGCCCAAACAACAGTCTGTTGTTTGGTCAGTATCCAGGTATGTGTTTTTTTCTTTCTGCCAAGTGAATAGGAATCCACTTTGAGTAAAAAGTATTGTGTTAATTCAAAAGAGCCAACAAAACACTGATTTTTTTGCTTCCAACTCTAAGATTAGTGATTGGAGCGCATACAACTTCAAGATCAGTTTGCCAATTTTTTTCCACTTTACATATAAGGCAGAAATATCACACAACTTAAACTAAGTAAGGCAAGAGTAAATACCCTAATATTATTAGGGTAGTTACTGAGATAATTCTACAGTATTTCATCAGAAAAAAAAAACTGTTTAAAGGACACATTTGCTTAGTTTGTGTAAAAATTGCTGAAAGGTCAGAGAACTTCTCCTTCTTGAGGTAAGGACTCCCATATGTACTTAAACAAATATGCTTAATGTTTCTAAATAATTAATTTTAAATTTTCCACAACCTAAAATTGTTAATGTGCAATTTTTATTGTTTATTAAAGATTTAATGTATCTCTGCTGTTAAAGGTTTTTAACACATCTGTGCGCAGGGGTTAGCACGATCATTCCTTCACAGACATTTATACCAGCAGTGCTAGTTGTAAAGAACATCCCAGTCCATCTCTTTTGATTCCATTTGAAAAGAATTGTGTAATTTTATTAGCAAGTATTTATATTTTTCTAAAGCTTTTTCATGAATGATAACCATGAACATTACTTGTATATGTGGGGAAAAAAAAAAGATAACATTTCAGACTCATAAGCCCTTCTCTCAAACTTCAATCCATCTGCAAGTTTTCCTTTAAATGATACATAATTATGTAGATTAAGTAAAAGGGGTTGGAGTTTGTGTACATAGGATTATATTACCATATAAATAGCTGAGTTTTGTAAAAGTTGATTTGCAGATGTAAGAAGGTTATGGCAAAAAGGCTTGTGATTACACATGCATCAATCAAGCTTCAGTTGCAATAGGTTTGAAATCCCACATTAAGATGGAAAAACTGATTATTTATGTGAAAAAGTAATTTTATTATTCAGTATTGACTTCAAGAACATTATCAGCATGATACCAAACTAGCATGCAAAATAGATTGAGAAGTAAGAAATCAAAACTGTTTGAAATACTTCTGTAAAGTGTGGGTGTCTGAAGTTTTCCTGATCAATCTCTATTTGCTAGGGAACTGTATATACACGAAAAAATAAACGCATAAGGAGACTCATTTGAAAAAATGTTTATGAAGAAAAAAGAACCAGCTGTGGAAAAAGAAAAAAATTTCTAAAATAAAAATGTAATGTTAAAATTTATTATTTTTTAAAGTGTTTTAAATTGTTATCAGTGTTTGCAAATATCAGAAGCATTTCATAGATATCTTCTGAAGAAGCTTTGAAGCCTGTGAGATTATCTACCAGCACAAAGCTAGCACACTAAAGTGTGTTTGGAGGCCGTAAGATTTGCATCATTTCAAGATGGAATGAAATGAAAATTTTAAAAAAATGGAAATAGTTATATTCCTGGAGCAATATTTGTAAATAATTGCACTTATTCACCAGAGGAAATAAAAAAAGCCAATGTAAATACACACAGAAATATTTTTTACAAGAGAGTAGCATGCACATGTGCCCTGCTGCTTGGATGTCGAGGACATACTCTGAAGTTCTGGTGGTAACAACCTCTTTTTCTCTCTCCCCTCTCTATCCTTCTCTCTCTCCCCCCATTCTTTTTCCCTCTCCTTCCTCCTTTGCTGTCTTTTCTACTCTTCTTTTTGTTACTGGTAAATGATTCTCCGATATAACATTTGCCTTGTTTGTCTTCATTTTTCCCTAGAACTTGTGGCTTAAAAGAACTCCCTGCAGTTTCCCACAGCAGAACACCACAATTTGTGTTCTGATTTTGTCTGGGGTAGAGTTAATTTTCCTCACAGTGGCTGGTGTGAGGCTGTATTTTGGACTTGTGTTGAACACATGGTTGATAACATAAAGCTATTTTTGATATTGCTGATATTTTGATATTGTTTACACAGAGCCAAGGGTTTTCTGCTTTTTGTATTATCATGCTGGTGAGGAAGCTGGGGGTGCATGGAAGGCTGGAAGGAGACACAGCCAGGACAGGTGATCCAAACTGAACCAAGGGATATCCCAGATCATGTGAGATCATGCTCAGAATACAGAGTAGGGGGAAGAAGAAGGAAGGGAGGGACATTTTAAATGAAGGCATTTGTCTTCCCAAGTGACCATGACATGGGATGAGGATCTGATGTCCTGGAGATGCCTGAACATCTGCCTGCCCATGAGAAGTGGTGAATGAATTCCTTGTTTCTCTTTGGTTATGTGACTTTCTCTATTAAACTGTCTTTATCTCAACCCATGAGTTTTCTTGCTTTTACCCTTTTGATTCTCTTGCTGATTCTGCTAGTGGAGGAGTGAGCCAGCAGCTGTGTGGGGCTTGGCAGCTGGATGGAGTTAAACCACATGTTCCTACTGAGGCAATCATCTGTCCTACTTAAGATCTAGAACTCTGTTAGCTGTGAGAAATATCAAAAGAACTGGATCCATGTAATTATAGATTCATCTCCTGGGCTCACTCCTACTTTAATAACAACCTAGAAGCAGTTATGCATTACCCCTCAGACCAAATAATTTTTATTTTGTGCCTTTTCCCTCAATGTTGAACAAAATATTCATTATTCAGCAGACTGGAAAACAAATTTCATGAAGGAATAAAAAAAAAAGTAAGAAAACTTTCTGGGATTTTCTGGAGCAGTTTCAAATCCTCTGAACTTAATGAGAGCTTTCTCTACTGACTTTAAAAAATTTCATTCAGTATATTCATGATAGACTACAAAAGCCCCTCTTATTTGAATAGTCAAAAAGAGGAGAAAAAGAACTAAGGACTGAAAGCCAAGGTTGTATATATTATGTGTGAAAAGAAACATCCTTTTAAAAAGGATGATTAACCTTTAGTGTAAATAATCAAAGTGGATTCTCTCTACCAGTATAGCCTGTGTGACAAATTTTAACTAGATGTTATTTTGAAACTGTCTACAAGTGGAAATTAATGAGAAGAAGGAATTTATTTACTTCACTGTTGCCATTTTTACAGTGTCTGTTCAGAAAAGAAAATATTGTACTCAAGAAAACTTTAATCCATTGTATCTTAATATGTTTCCAAAGCATGATAAAATCCATTTCACAGCAGCACTCTTGCAGCAAAGGAGTGCTCTTCTGGAGAGTTACTGAGACAAGTTAGTGGCCTCTCATTTTATTTTAGATCATTTCCCATTTATTTCCCCATGTAGAGCCCCTAGCCAAATTCAACCTTTTTTAATTATTATTTTGTGTGTGTGTGTGTGTGTATGTGTGGACAAATGTTCAATTATTGCAGCCTATGATAAACCAACTAGGAGACAAATTGTAGCTTCTAACCTTGAGGTCTCTGAGTATATGCAATTCTTGGCAAAGAAACTATATGAGTACTTTTTTATTACCACAGGTATTTTCCTGTGTTTTGCTGAATTCCAACAATATGCCTTGCTAATTCTGTTCCTGGAAATACAGATAAAGTAGTGCACTTTGAAAGACATTATAAGGAAAATGCTGCTTTGTTAACACTGTTCATGCACTCATCAAATAATTCCTTCAGAATTGTCAACATTTTGTAGCCACTGTCTTCACTACAGTACTGGTGTGAGCTGTGCTGTCTACTGATACTGGGGAGGTGGTTTTTGGAGGGCAGAGGTGTGCTTTGTTTTGTTTTGCTTTGCTTTGTTTTGCTTTGTTTTTGCTTTGTTTTTATTGTATCCCACCTGACACAGATAATTTTTCTACTCTGACACCTCTAGTCTGTGTTTTTGCATGACATAGCTCAATTCTTTTAACTAATTTACTTTTGTCTGATATGGCCAGGGACTCTGTATCTTTTGAACCAACACTCAGGAACTTCTGACTGGTTAAGGAAATTCATTTGCAATGAATCCTTTAAAAAAAAAGTATTGATACTATCTTGTAACTAGAAAATATCTAAAAATCTTCATACCAAACTAGTAACTAATTTTACCCTCATAACAGATTTGATCACTTCCATGTTTTATAAAACTCAGCTGCCTAAAGCCCCCTCTTTGTACAAAAATCTTGGGTTTCCAGTCTTTTTTCCTTGAAAATCTAATTAACAGTATTCTTTTAAATAAGAAGATTGCTTTCTGTGAGCAATTAACTGAAATTCAGTCTCTTTAAACTTTTCAATATAGCAATGAATATTTATAAACTTAATAGAACTTCACCCTGGTAGGCAATCCCTTTAATCTTATTTGAAGCAGCATGGGGCCCAAGTCTCACTGGATTAACATCATATTTTCTTTTGGCACACACACACAAAAAATAATTTCCTTGAAATGAAATATTTGACCAACTGTTATCCAAATCTATGACAGTTCAAAGTCTGTGTCAGTAAAACTAGAGTGTATATATCCATATTATCTTTGGCTTCATGCTGTGATTCAACAATGTTCTCTCAAGTTCTTATCTGCACCATTAGCACCTGCTGGCTTGCAAATATCAATCAGGGAATTAAAGGTATAGTAGCTTTGGTCTTAAAATGTAAGCCAAATAGGGTAAAGATGTGCTACAGTGGAAAAAAAAAATTAAAAGTAAATCAGATGTCCAGGAATCAAAGATGTCAGTTGGAATAAAACCAAAGAAATATTTTCAGTGTTGAATTTTGTCTCTAATTTTGATTTATCTCTTCCATGTGAAAAGTTATTATGAAATTGCTTTTGAAGTAAAATCTGGTTTACATTCTCAAAACAAATGGATACTGCAAACAATTTTTTAGTAATTTCTATATTATTGCCACATATGCAAAATACCTGAGAGCTAGTTTTAGAGATAGGTTTTTTTAACTTTTCTTCTCATTAGCTCTGCCATATGATTTGTGCTTGAAGAACTGTCGTGATTAATTTAACTGTTTTAGAATGTTTACTGGATTAACACTTTTTGTTGTCCTCTAGCTCTGTGTTTCTCACTTGTCTGAGCCTATTCTTCAAGCTTTTATTTTCCTATGTCCTTTTATTCTGCAGTCTTTGTTTTGTATTTTCATTGGGGCCAAAGACATCTTTGTGAAAAATGTGTTCCCTTTAATGAACCCTCTTAGTTTTGCTGGTGGTTTGACAGTAGCTGTCTGTCAAGAATACAGATGTGCTACAGCTTGATTGTTCTAGTGTAAGAAAGAAAAAAAAGTAGAATCCAGATCTTTAGGATTTTATCATAGTTATATTTTGTGTAAGAGGTGATTTTGATGCAAAGGACTTCTCAAGAGTAACACAGAGCAAACATAAGGCACTAATTTATCTCTGTGAGAAGGGGTTGCTTTAGGTGATGCCTGTTCCCAATGGATCTGAGCATACTCTGCAAGTCTGATGAATAACAGAGTAATGTTACTTTGTGCACTATGTGGTGTTGTTTCAGAGATACAGCAGAATCAGTTGTTTTGCAGTTTGAAACTGAAAAAAAAAATCTCAAATGGGTAATGAGGTGACACAGACTTGGCCAAAACTTTTGCAAACTCAGAGCACACAGGGCAGAATACTGTGAAAAAAATGTAGCTGCTGAAGACAGGCTAACAGGGCTAGAAATGGATGGATGGATGGATGGATGGATGGATGGATGGATGGATGGATACAAAACCAAGAATAATTCAAGTAAAATTACAAACAACATGTAGTACTTGCACTCTGTGGGTTCTTACAAAACATTTGTCAAGAAAAGTAGACACCACTTGACCTCAGTTAGGGACATATGTCTAGCACCATGGTGCTGTACACAACTGTGTACACTATACTGGCAATCACCAGAAATATCTGATTTCATCTTTATATTAAACTTGTAGTTGTCAAATGGAAGACAAGCTGATTTTTTGTTTTGGGATTCTAGTGGATTTTATGACAAGCTTCTGTCAAGGGTATATATCCTTTTTCAGTTAGTACTGTGCAACTCTAAAGGTTGCACTTCCCACAGAAAACAAACGAACTGAAATGTAGGACGTTTGACATGTTCTGTTGAAAAGCCATATTTTCTTCTGAAAAGCCTGAATTCAGTAGAGTTTCAGTAACCCCTGAAGAAAAATTTCTTGCAAGTGGAATTACATTGCTACTCTCTTTACAACTCTCAAATGGCAGTCAGTCTAAATGCCATAATATACAAATTCTCCATTATGCAACGAACATGAAATTTTAATTTGAAAACAGCTTTGTGAAATACAAACTCTAGAAGGATTTTTTGCTTCCTGATGTAGTCAGCATATGATGCCCACCCACCTCATTAGTGCCGGAAGTTGGACTCAATGATCAACGGGCCCTTTCCAATTTAGGCTATTCTATGATTATATAATCTCTGGATGTAGCTGAGTAGAGATTTTCAAGAAAATGTGTAGGGACGGAAAAGGTGATTTTTAGTCTGTATACTTTTTGTAACATTGCATAAGACATAAGTTCTTCCAGTATCTCATCTTCCAGGTGGGAGGTGTTTGGTTAAAGGTTTGTTCCTTACTCTTTCATCCTTTCCTCTTGCTGCATGAAGGGAGAAAAAGAAATAATGTATGGGAAGATCACATGTTACCTGAGATGTCTTTTGTGGCCTCTGCATTATAAAGAAATCTCTCCAAACCAGAGTCCTTGGTCGCTTGGTTGCCATCAAAATATATTGGTGCTAATTTGGTGATAAAGGTGATAGAAAGTAAAAAAACCAACTACCTGGATATATAAAATTAGGTTATATCCACAAATGGATTTGTGACATTGTTTGGATATCATTATTTGTATTGCAATACCAAGCAACAATTTTTGCCCGCACTCACTATTTAGTTAATTCATTATTTAGTTAATTCAATACCAAAACTGGTTTTTTCCCTGATAGATCAAGTATTTAAGGTAAAATATTATAATCTATGAGGTTTTTCTTCAGATACACAAACAAAAAAAATTATTTAGCCAACTTCTTTATACTAGTGCAACATAAATTTCTCTAATGTGTAGGGGATTTCCTCTACTGTTAATGTGAAGAGCTATCACTTTTCAGATTTTGACTTGTAAAGAAGGAACTTTACATCCCACCAGATGTTTTATTCCCGTGTCATTTTTTGCTGGAAATGACACCTCTTTCCTAAATAAAAAATAAATAATTATAAAAAAAATTAGTGGATACATGTTTATTTTGCAGTTATTTTAAATGTATTCTTTTCCTGTCCTTGTTCCTCAGTAAAAGCAACTGCTCTCACACAGACACAGACCACCTGAAAAGACATTTGACATAGAAGTTCATTGGTCTTCAGGATCTTTAAATTCAACATTTCAGCTTTCAGAAATTGGACTTTGATAACAAAATTAAAATGAATTTGAGAAAAACTAACCAGTGTCACTAGCTGGAATTATTGTCAAATGATTTGTAGACTACGTCTTGACAGATATTGTTCCTGATGTGTTATCTTAACATGCAATCAGAATTTTACCAAAAGGATAACTAACATTAAATTCACACTACATGTCCCCCAAACCTAAAGAGAATCTCAGAAAAAAACTTGTGCATTTTGTTTTTTTTTAATTTCACATTTGTCTCCAGACCAGATTTCAAAAACTTGCTCTAAATATTGAAGGTGTAAAGCTTTTCATAATTTAAAAAGTACTTAAAAATTTAAAAGGCATACTAAGGTGTTTTATTCCGACAAGCCACTGTAAAGTTGCCCTGGTGTCCTCTGGGTCTAGGGTAGTTCTATTTGCAGCCATATTGAAGAGGGCTGTAAGAATTATCCTTCAATCTTCCTAATATCCATAAAGTTCAGAGTCTCATTTGCAATGAGCAAGTGACATGAACTGAGAATTAGAATGCCCTCAAACATTCCCAAAGAGGTGTTGAGAAAAACCTTCCTTTAGGAAAGTTTGACAGTTTGCCATTTTTTAGATAAACCTGAGTTTTGTTTGATTATGAAGTGATAATTTTTGGATTGAGTAAGAATGTGTATATACACATTCTTTTTCCAGATAAAAGGTAGATAAGACATAATGGCCATAATCTGCTGAAATTACTTCTGATTTACCATGATTACAGTCAAACTTTTTGATTCTGGCTTGAAAATTGTTGCTTTCCTAAGAAAGAAAATAAAATCTCTTGTTATATGTCCTGATAAAGCAAAGTTCTGTGTCTGGTTACTGTGTTCTGTTGTTTTCTCTCCTTTATCCCATACCACCAAATGTATTAGCTAATACTCAAAAACTAGATAAATTGATAATACAACAAACTTCTACTAACTCCAATGTTTTCTACATGCCTACATACTATAACTGTCCTAATCAACAAGTTTTTCTTGTTTTCAAGGATAAACAGGATAAATGTTATTTTTAGTAACTTTAATGTAATACCTCTGTTACTGAATTGTTTTGAACTGATAGCATAGACAAAGTCCTTTGAGATCTGCATTTTTTCACCTTTAATTCAAGTGTGTTATTATGTTCAGAAGTCCTTGTTCAATTCTTGTGATAATTCTGATAAGACTATTTCTTTGACTGATGTTTGATTTTGATAGCAACCAGCATGTCATTTTATTACCAAAAATCTGCACGTTTTATTTCTTACAATTCCTCTAGTGATGTTCACTAACTTATTTCAGATGCCACAGTGTTTTAAAATTGCCCAGAGGGATGACTGTCCTTATTTTCAATTGTCTTTTAAAAGGAAAAATAATTCACTATGAAATAACTCTGTTAGCTCAATGCAATTCATTTTCTATTTTTTCCTAGGTGATACAGCAAACAAATATATCATTTAAAGATAATTCTGAAAATCTTATAATTGCACTTTGCAGATCCTAGGGATATAATTCATCATTATTCTGCTTGGAGTCACCAAGTGTTTCAGTCAAACTCTTTTTTAAAATTTTATTTATGACATTTATTTTTATTTTACTTGCTGGTCTATGAATAAGACTAAATGCACAATTTCATCTTTTTATCCACACTTATAAAAGTTTCTTGGGATTTTATACTGACAGCAAATTATAGTGCTTATTGTGTCAAAAATGCACTTCTTAATTAAGAATAGCATCAATACTAATAGTTTTCTGGAATGCTATCTAAATTAGAAACAATGTTGTTATGATTCTTTATTTGCAAAGTGTCATAAAGTTGGGTTTAAAAACCTAAAATATTTTTTGCCCCTCATTTACTCACCTGTAAACATACCTCCAGGCATTCTGAGAAAAAGTTCAGAGAGAAATAAGATTGTATCAAGAACAGAACAGAAAGTCAAAAAATCTGAATCCTATTTGTACATGATCAAAAAAGTTATACAACAGCAAATCACTTAATTGCTCTTTAAAATAGAAACAAAACCTGTCTTGTCTGTGAAGTCTAGGACAAAAAGTCTACCTCCTCTTCTATGTATAAAAATCCTAATTTGGGAATATTCTATAAAATCAGATATTATTTTGACAATCTTTACAGGAAATAATAAGCAAAACCAGAAATGGTTATTCCTGAATGGCATTTTCATGTCTCTTCTGATATTTATTTTAAAGCATTTCCAAATTATGTTGATATTTAAACACAGATTTTTTTTTTTTCTTTTAAGGGACAACTAATAGCCTATTTATGCACCTATAACTTTTTTTGAGTGTCCTCAAGGCAAGAGCTGTTTTAGGGTTCTTGTCAAAGGAATTCAGTAAATAGTTTGAGGATTTGAGTGCTATATGGAAGAACTTCAACACAGGAAGAAGAGTTGAAACCTCAGGTACACTCCCCAGTTACAAACCCTTCTGTTCTGTATATCTTTCTCTTGTTACAAGGAGAATTTAAAATTCCAGCAGTTTGTACGTGGGAGATATACATGATCTAACACTTCTTAATTAATTTTTTTCCATTATGATTACAGTCAGTAATGACCAGGAAAGTACAACCTGAGCAGGAAAACTAAGATGCGCCACTTGAAGTGTCTAATAAGGAGTTTATATATCATTAGCCTTTCCTCTGCTAGTTAAATTTCCATATACTTTGAAATTTTTATCTTCTGTCCATTGTATGTACTTATAACTTGTGGGTTTTTTTTTTACTTTAAACAGACTGCCTTTACCAGGTTTTCACAGAAGTAGGCATTTTTATTTTGATACTATTTTTCTACAGGTGAGTGAAATGGAAATCAGTTATAATTTTAGCAAAGCACTGGGTTTTTTACATTTAAACTCAAGTGACAGCACAAAAAATAATTATCTTGGTGAGGCACTATTATATATCAATTTGAAACTGCTTTTTTTTTTTTATTTTACAAGCTGTATTCTCTTTGCTAATGTCATTGATACACTAGGAAGTACATTTCTGCCTAAGAAGCATATTTAGGGGTGTAGGTTAGACTTCTATTACTCCTGGGCAAAAATCCAAAAAGTAGCACAGGCTTTGCTTTCCGAGTGCACTTACAACCATATGCAGTTCTGAAATGTGACATTTTTTGTGGCTATCATAAATATTCTCACCCCTGAGTAAGTGAATCACAGAATTGTTTGCTGGGATTGGAAGGTACCCCATGAGGTCATGGAAAAAACACCCTGCTTAAAACAGGATTATCTAGAACAGGTTGCTTATGAGTGTTTCCAGTTAGGTTTAGGTTTTGAAGAACTCAAAGGACAGAGAATCCACATCTCTTTGCAACCAATTCCAGTGTTCAACTATCCTCACTGTATTTTCTGTCAGAATTTCCACTCCTCCAATTTGTACCTAGAGGTTCGTGTCATGTTATCAGGTACCACTGAGAAGAACCTGGCTTCATATTCTTTACTCTTTCTATCAGATATCCTTTGCAAATTGCATAATGATAGTCCAGATGAAGTGCTAGAAGTTGAGAGCACACACTAGGTAAAAAATACTTTTGTACTTGTTCTCTTTTTGTTCTTCTTTTCCTAAATACCTTTGTCTGTTCTGGCCTCTGTTACGGATGGAAGAATGAGGAGAGAACCACTATCCAATGGAAATTCTTTTATGACTCTATATGCAAGCTGCTCTGGGAAATAAACATAGAGCAAGGTTATAGATAAAAGCTGGACCCTATGAAGTATAATCATGGTTTCTAGCTATGCATTCAAGAGACCAAGTTTTCTGTCTTCATAGAAAGAAAGAGTGTGGTCTACTATTCTTAGGGAATTAAAGGTATATATTGGGATTAGTACTTTCATATTGAAAATCAATGAAACGTATCTATCTAAGTAATTTAATGTTTTTACACTTTCATACTGTCATTTCAACATTTAATTTTGAACAGTGTGGTGATTTTTTTCAGTGTATTCAATATCTTCAGTAGTAGTGGGAATGAAGACAAAAATGTTCAAGCTTGAGGAAAGACATCACAAAGTTTTGTCTGAACAAGTCAAGTTTGCATTAATATCAAAGTCATAGATACAGGGGTTTTTTTGAGAAACACAGAAAGAGGAAGGTAAAAAGCAATCTGTCAAATTTCTCTTTCAGATTATATTTTACTCTGACTAGTAAAATGGTATCATGAAATGGAAAGAAATATCAATGGTTAAGTATGAACTAACTATAAACAAAACATAAAAGTGTTTCTGTAAAAGATCAGATAGAGAATTAGATGAATATGCAAATTTGTTCTTCAATCTTGAGCTAATTGTTCACTTTACATTCTCAGTGATGGGAGTGGATCATAGGATCATAGCATCATAGGATCGTAGAATGACCTAGTTTAGGAGGAATCTTAAATATCATCTAATTCCAACAGCCCTGCCATGAACAGGAACACCTTTCCCTAGACCAAATTGCTCGGGGCTCCATCTAGCCTGGCCTTGAGCATCTTCTTGGACAGGGCATCCACAACTTCTTTGGGCAACTTGTTCCAGTGCCTCTCCACTCTCACAGCAAGTCAGTTCCTCTTAATATCTAATATCTCTCTTTTAGTTTGAATTCATTCCCCCTATTTTTGTCACTACATACTCTTGTAAAAAGTCCCTCTCCTTCTTTCTTGATCAAAGATATGAATAAATGTCTGTAAAAACATGCCTAAGTAAAGAAAACATGCACAGAGATCATGCTCATAGTGACATGGCTGTATGTGAATTTAATATGTATACACACTTTGTCTATGACTCCTTTCATAGCCATTCCTGACTTCATAGTTGTATAGGAAAAAGTGTGTGCCTAATAAGGAAGTATTTGAAATAATTGAAATATTAAAATTTTCTATTCACGGATTTTTCCCCAATAGAATAAAGCAGTAAATAGTTTTTCCGTTTAGCTACAAGACTAGATAGGCAAATGTGGGTTTTGACCCTTCTTATGTGTTGGTGCATTGTAATATGTATTTCAGCAGTATAAACACATTATTGTTATTCTGTGTATCAGTGTAATTTTTACAACCAGGTTTTCTGACTGAATAATTATTGATTTTCTTAGTAAAATCTTTGTAATTATTCTCTCATGTTAGTCAGCATTCTTGCAAATTCATTTGTATCTTTTAATTGCAAAACAATATTCTTTAATTTAGAATGTATTTTTAAAATAATTTCTTTTGTTCAGTTTAATTTGTGAATATATCATCATTCTGTATAGTAAATGTTTCTTTCAGGCATACTACCAATGCAATGTCATAGAATTGATGAAATTTTGCATATTTGCTTTGCTATTGGGGTTTATTTGTCCAGCTAAAGTGATCTAATGGCCTCTGGTTACAGGCTTTTTTACCTCAGACTGTTTAATATTTATGTCATGCTGAGAATACACCTTTCTTTTGTAACCTGTATAATACATTTAAAGTACTGTGTGTCCTTCCTCCTTCAAGAACTAAAATAATCTTGGTAGTTTGCCTTGAAGTATGTTGGTCTGCCTTCAAGTTGATAACATGCACATTTACAGTGCAAGTTCCTGAGACATTTAAAGTGGTTACTGTTATCCAATGTCCTTGTCCTTCATGATTAAATTTTGAAAGTCACATTTGTTTCATCTTTTCTGATGAAAAGTGTTATCAGCAAAATGAGATTGGTACACAACTTAAACATCTCTTTCTAGTACCCCTACAGGGATGTGATGGATGTCATTATGCGGCTCTGAAAATGTGCATTCTCTGCATTTTTTCCTGATGCTTCTACAGAATGCTATTAATAGAAAAATGCACTTTATAAATCCTGCTGGGTTTCCAATTTCTAAGTAAAATCTAAGCTGTTTGGCATAATAACTCCAGCACTTTTTAATTAAGATAGTTAATACTTCTCTGTCAAAGGGTTATTTTCTTATACGTGTTTCTTTTTTTGTATATGGTTAATTATCACTTTATTTAGGAAGTTTTGTATTTTTTCTCCCTGTCCTTTTATTTTAGATTTTTACTGGACTGAAGAATATTCCTGTTATGCTAATGTATTTTTCCATTTCTGATTTAGCTGCTGTCAGTAAAATCAACTGTTTCAATTTTTAATATCTGTATAAAATGGAATTAATATTAAAGTAATGCCTTCTTTGCAGCAAAAGTTGGTATCCAATTACTGTCATTTTCTTCAACATGAATGTCAGATTTGTTGAGGCTGGTGTGATCTTGTTATTTACTAGTAATAAGTGAATTATTTTTAAAGTGACTTGGAGATAATGAGTTTACTGATTATCAGTAATCAGTTTACTGTGATGACCTTATTCATCACTAGAAGCACTTACCTCATGAAGAGTCACCTTGACTTCCCTAAGACTTCAAATAGTATAAGCTAAGTATGTCAAAATGCCTCACAATTTGGCAGTCATACTGGATTTGGCATTCCATCCTGGAGCCAAACCAGCGACTGCTTTCATTACCTGCACAGTGACTGAGCATCTGTGTGGTACTTAGTGGCTGGCTGGGGTGAACCACAAGAGACCTCAGCTAGGGATCAGACAGATTTGAGATACGTATGTCTGTAACAACCTCCGAGAAAATGGCTCAGGCTGTGAATGTCAACATGTCACATAGGTCAGGAAGACTTGTTGTTATTATGAATATTATTAATAATAAATTAGTACCTGGGTACAGGTACTAATAAATTAATATCTGGGTACATCAACTATCCAGCCATATCTGCAATAGTTACGGAGCTTAGGTGATTTGCATAAATCACTCACTGCTTTCTCTGATTTGTCTTAAAATTTGTCTTCCACTATAATTTTTCTTCTAGAAAATCAGTGTTTCTGATATCCTCAGAAAAACTAACTGATCAGATTTCTCATGTTTTTCTCCCTTTCCTATCAGAATAACACCATTTGGGGTTCTCACAAAAATTCCTCAATATTACACTTTCTCCTTCTTATTTTCCTTAGATTTTCTTTCAAAATGGTGTATGCACATATAAAATAATGTCATAGCTTTGTACCTTTAACTCTAGCCCCTGACCTTAAACAAAACAAACTGAATGCATTTCATATGTTCTGAACTCATCTGTCCTTGTTTTCTAAATCTCTGCTTTACTGTGATGTGACTTTTAGAATTGGATTCCTTCCACTCCTGTTATTTTCATCTCCTTAGAAGCAAGCAGTAAATGTGGGGGTTTTTTGTGTTTTGTTTTTTGGTGGGGTTTTTTTTCTGATAAAATTCCTTGTAATTTTATCAGAAAAATCTGAAGAATCAGATAATTCTTCATAAAGCTTTCTGGATTTATCCAAACTGTACGTGAAAAACCAGTGACCCTTCCTTGTTCTTGTAATTTTTAGCATTCTTGAAAGATCAAGTCCTCCCTCCACCTTTTCTACGCTACTGTGATTTTGATGTAGATGATTATTAGGCCTTACATCAGCTTCAGGTATTTTTACAATTCAGTGTAGAGCTTAGAAGATCTTAAAGAAAGAAAGATCTTAAATACATAAGTTTCATGGCATCATATAATACAAGACTGCTCATCTCATGTTTATCTTACCAAAAGGAATTAGCTTTCTCTGAAAAAAAGTAGCCTCAAAACAAAATTAAAATATACTTATAATGGTTTAAGTACAGATTCTCTTCAGGATTTAAATGTTTCAACTTGATCAGGACTAGAATTTTCATCTTTAGCCATGCCTTCGGTATGTGGACACAACTGTAAATAAAGTCTGCTGTGTCTTTATCAAGCAAACAAAACCTCAAGTAAAAAGCCATTTTGTCTAGTTCTCAGACTAATGGAAGAAGAGGCTTGTTTTTCTGGTAATTCATTTTTTTCAAAGGTGCTTTACAATGGAAACTATGGTGAACAATTATGTAAATTAGTAAAAAAAAGGTGATTGAATTGGAATTCATATTCATGAATCAAACATTCATAGATGAACAAATGAACAAATTCATAGATGCACACAGACACAGACATATGCAAGATATCAGTTTCAAATTTCATTAGAATCAAAGGTTTCTCAGCTTTAATCTAGTGACATTGGCTATTTTTAGTACTGTATTTAACCCCATATACATTGGAGAAACAGCATAAAAAATGTAAAATTGCTTTTAAAAAATCATCTCACTTGTGAAATACATATGCTTCTTATGCAGTGTCCCCAAAGTGTCTACATTAATCCTATAATACAAAAATGTCTAATTAGAACAAATTTGATAAGCAGTTATCTGCATTAAACATATGTGTCACCATTCTTTGTACAAGTAAATCTATTATTTCTAAATGAAATCAGAGGCCTTAGATCAGAAAGGCTTACTGAAATAGAACTTTCTTCATTACTAAGCAAAATTGGGGATTTCTGTTTCAGAAGGGAGCCCTCACATCATTTCAAAGTAAATGACAGTAATAGACATAATTAGCACTATAAAGTGTTCAAGAGTCTTGAGGAAATTAGTATGTGTTGAATTTGAATGGACAAGATTACTTCTTAGGTATTGCAAGTGTGTATTAAGTATATTAGCGTTTTAAACAGGCTTACAGAGAAACAGCATAAGAAGCAACACTCTGGGAAATGAATCTGAATAGATTGCAAAACTCTTTATGTGCTTAAACTGCTTCAAATTTGCTTTCGTCCCTGGATCTTTATATAGTTGTGAAACATTATCAGTCATGGAAGGATCTGTAAGTCAAGGCTCAGTGACACTGTTGTTAAATGGATTTATTATATGGCACTCATTATGTGTGACAGAAACAGTTTAACAGTCGAAAAAAGGGGGCTTTATTCACCACTTTTCATTCTTCTTTGTGACTGCAGATATTTTGGATATCTACATGTCTTAGTTATTTCCATGGACAATAAGGAATAATACTATTTCACCAAAACATGTGTTGGTTCCTGGTTAGAGATTCAATATTTGTCCAGCCAATTTGTGAGAATATTAACCAGCTTAAGTAGATAAATTATATGTTCCTCATATTTTTTTGAGTAACTATATTATCTTTTGAGTAATATTCATATAAGGCTTTATAAAGCCAGATGATAAAGCTTGGAATTCAACTAAACCTTACCTGCAATTCTTTTTAATGAGACACATATGGGGCAAACTAAGGCAAAATAAAGGCGATAAGGAATTTTTTCCAGATGCTCATTTAGGTTTAGCCAGTTACAACCTTCATGCTGTTCCCCTGGGTCTTGTCACTGGTCACTAGAAAGAAGAGATCAGTGCCTGCCCCTGCTCTTCCCTTTGTGAGGAATTGTAGACTGCTATAAGTTCTCCCCTCAGTCTTCCCTTCTCCAGGCTGAATAAACCAAATGAACTCAGCCATTCTCCATACAGCTTCCTTTCTAGATCTTTCACTTATCTTCATAACTCTTTTGGATGCTCTCCAGTTGCTTTGAATCCTTCTTATATTGTGGTGCCCGAAACTGCCCCCAGCACTCGAGGTGAGGCTGCTCCAGTGCAGAGCAGAGGGGACAATCCCCTCCCTTGCCTGGCTGGTGATGCTGTGCCTGATGCACCCCAGGACATGCTCGGCCCTCCTGGCTGCCAGGGCATGTTGCTGATTTAACTTGCCATTGACTATGAAGCCCTACAATACTCTCTCTAGGCATTTAGTCTCTTTTCTCACAGTTTTTCTCACAGTCTTGCTCAGACTGAAACAATACTTTTTTTTACACACAAAAAAATCATTCATTTTCCTCCCTCACATCTATGTTCAATGAAGTTACTATTTTCATTTCTGGATTCTGCTCTAGTTCTGTTCAAATAATCTGGAAAAAAAAAAAAAAAAAAGATTACTGCTTTCCCATAGAAGGAAAAAAAATAGTCAAAAATCAAAAGAAAACACAAAACACCACCCCAAACAAAACCCCAAATACAGCAATGAAGCAAAACTCAGTGATTTCAGTGTGTGTTTTGGTGGAAAAAATTAAACCCCAAATATCTGATATTATGTTTCAGTGAGCATGTATGCAGGTCAGATTAGAAAAAAAAATCTTAACCTTACTATTCATTCTGTAGGACATTTGTGCTTCTTAAAATTTGAAGAGCTTTTTTCTGCAGTATTGAACAGTATGTTTGGAAAAACCCAAGAGTGTCATCCATGTAGATGTCTAGGAACAGGTCTTGATATAATTTTTCAAGCAATATATTGGACTATATGAATGCTCCAACTGTTGTGAGTATTTACCTCCTCAGATATTTAATCCTGTACCTTGATTTCTCAGTTCTGCTTTATTGAAAATTTAGTTCCTAATTCATTTCTATGCATTTTTGAACAAAATCTGTTGCAAAATATGCTTGCTGCCACATATTTTCATGACTGTTTATGGTATATTGAGCAGGAATACCTGGTGAGAAGTAGCCACATGCTTTCATTTTCACACATATTTTGCACACATTACAAATATTTCCAGGATGGATTTGCGTTATGTCACTTCAAGGGTCTTGGTATAATTGTGCTGCGTAGTTCGTTCAGAGTGCCTCCTTATTTAGTTATTTTGTTCATTCATTTCAACACTTATGCTGTTCATAGCAGAATATAGTAGCAGAATTTATGACAATTGCAATTAGCTGTCTTGATTTCAATTTAGTTTGTTAGAAAACAAAGTATGCACAAATTACACACAAGAAAATTACACTTAGTGTTCAGTCCCCTAAGTTTTTAGATATTGATTTAGTTTTGTTCTTTTCATAGCTCTGAACACACTAAAACCCAATGCACTCACTCTTCTATGAATTATGGGCTATTCCCATTCTACAGAATTCCCCTTCTTATTCCTTCTTTCATTTTAATAGCAGATTTTTTTGTCTGGATTTATTTATCAGTAATAACTTAATCACCATACCTCTTACATTCATAAGTTTCTTAAAAGCGTGGGACAGTGTCATCCTCTAGTTATGTGTGTTCTTGAACAGTACAGCAAGCATCTACAAAGTCCGCTGTCATGTGGAACAGGAGATTTCCTCAACCCTTATTGCCTACTTTGTCTGCACTCCTGGAAAGCTGAGACTCTTGTGCCTGACCAGTCTGTCAGCATCTTGTCAGGGGGAACCTTCACTGAGCAGTCCTGCTGGTTCAGGGAACACTTTGACTGATTTATTCAGGGACACACCAACAGCATAAAGGAGACCCCTCAGCAGGTCTTCCCACTTTAGGACCTCTCAGTGGATCTTCCATTTTATTTGAGTGTGTTGCCTGCTGCTGGCGACTGCCAGCACCCATGAAGGACTTACACCAACACACACCCTTTTTTAATATAAAATTGAGGTAGGTTAAGGTTCAAGGTTTGATGGTGATAGTATCTGACAGCAAAAATGTATTCAAAACAGTACTCAAAAAAGTTCTAATCCCCAATTAAGCTATTCAGTGTGCACAGAGTATTATTCTTACCCAATAAATGTCTCCACAGAGGAGAAGACAGGTTCAGCTCATCAGCTGATTCCAGTAGCTATGATGGAGTCTTACTGCAATTTTCCCCACTCTCAACTTATTTGAAATCTATGCTATTTCTTTATGTTAGGTGGAGCTTGAGTGAATCTGGTCATACATACCTTTGTTACTGATGGGTGTACAATTAATGAAATAGCACATGCCCAGTGGGGGTTGGTTGCACCTTGGAGGCAAGTACCTTTGGGATGCAGATGTGCACCAGTATAATGATTAGGTTATGAAAAACAAGAGGTGAGCAATTTTGGCTCAGTCACTGGCTCAGCAACAAGGCATCTTCTCCTGTCTCCCCTGTCTGACAGGTGTCACGTGGATTCTCTGTTGCAAAGTACCACCAAGTTCCCCTCCCTGAAAGGATTTCACCAGGGCCTGGCTGCAGTGTCTCCGCTCGGCTTCACCTTCCATTCCATCCCCCTTAGCAGGCTCTGATGGTTGCAGATTGTGTGTGTGGAGAATCATTGTCGCCTAGGTTGCAATGTAAAATTGTGCCCAAGGTATGTATTCTATCCCCATGAGCCGTTGGAGCCAAGGTGGGGCAGTGTTTTCCTTATCTTCTGTTAACGAGCCCAACAATGCCTTGCCACATGACTCACAGATAACTTCCCCCGGGAGTTATCTCTGTTTAATGGGCCATCAAGGACCCACTGCGTGACTCATAGAATGAGATCATCCCATTGTGAAATGCTCCGCCCAGGGGGAGGAGCCAAGCATTCCCACCTGGATATAATCCAGGGTTTGAGACATCACAAACAGCTTTTATCCACTGGACTCTCAGAGGAGACAAGAGCTACCAGACGGAATCACTGCTTTGACAAGAACATCTCATCTGGATTCCTGGAGGAAGACTGGACCCTTCTCATCATCACTGGACCCTTCTCTCTCAGGATCATCTCTGCTCCAGCAGAACCACATCTGCTACTCCAAGAGGACTTCCGGACTGCTTCAAACACCCTGACCAACAGGGTGTTAGGTTGTATTATTCCATTTATTTCATCTTTTTTTTTTTTTTCTCTCTCTTCTTCTATTAAATTGTATCTCTGACTGTGAGTCTCACTGGTTTTGCTTTCAAACAAGCCCAGTTGTTAAATAGGTTTTGCATTCCACCAGCATTCCATCCAGGAAGCAGCAACCCCATCATTTCCGTACCATTATAACTTCTGTTAAGATGTAAATATAACTTTCAGGTTTCCTCTAATTTTATCCTCAGCCATCTTTCCTCAACCTCACCACACAATATTATGACTGATGGAAAATTGGTTTACTCATTCAACAGTTAAAACCACTTTCACGTATAACTTCAACTAAGTAGAAAGTGAAATATTATTATAAAGAAAATCTTTAAGGAGGTTTTCTTATAAAAGAGCAAATCATCATCCTCAAGATGATTTATTTCTGACTATATGGCTATTTTGACTCCTTAATCTACGGTGTCCTCCAGTTTTGCTCACTGGAATTTTCAGCAGAGCTTCACTTCTGTGCCAGTTTTAAAAAAAAATCCAATCAAACTAGTCTCCAGTCTAATCACTGAGAAACTGACAGCATGATAACAGTGTTCCAGTTTGGTTTTCCTTCTATTCACTTCCATTTCCTCTGCCAGAGTTGTAACTTTGCATGCCAAAATACTTACTGGAGGAGCCACACAGCTACAGTGCCTTCCCAGCCTCAACGTAGGCTTGGTTTTTATTAATGAATACTACTTTTGTTTTTCTATTGTTACTCTAATGAATAAATTAGCCTGTTAATACACCAGCTGACATTTATTTACATTTCATACAAATTCTTATTACACATTATCTTTTGCAATTAAACTAAGGTCAAAGGCTCAACTACTGAGTAGTTGCTTACATAACAGCAATACCCAAGTCCCAGCCCTCAGAGAATCCTCTGAGTATCTAGGCTCTTGTTCCTAATTCAATCTTTAGCCAACAATTGAAACTGTAGGATTAGAAAATGAATTTCAGAGCAATTACATTTGAGAAACTGTTATAATAAAGACATTGGTGAATAGAAGTCTCAGAAGTGTCAGTGAGTTTTGCTCTTTCCACAATTTGACTGAAATGCATTAAATAATAATCTCTGCATATTGAGAGATGAACAATTGGAGTGATACTCTTCTAAAATAAAGTTATGTTAGAAATAAGCAGTCTTTAGAAACTCGATGACTATGACAATTTTTGGTGGCCTAACATAAATGCAATAAAGCTTTACTGTTAATCTAAAAATTATCTTTCTATTCAGTGCTGATTAAAGAAGACTAAGGAGTTTACATAACTTCAGTGTCTACTATTAAGACATCAGTACTAGAAGAACCAACATTTATCAGCTGATACTACTAGATTATAGCAATAGCCATGAGTCAACAGTCCTGTTGTTGTGTGGTAACTTCATAAGGTGTAGCCACACAATACCTGAAAACATTCTTATTTTAGACTAATGTAGGTGTGCAGCAGTTAATATGACAGAATACTTTGTGTACAAACATTTGTACCATTGGAAGATTATTTTTATGTGTTTTCTGAGTCTCTGTGTGTTTGAATATAATATAAGAGCCAAATAAAATATTCTGTGTTTGAACACTGGTCTGGCTTAATTTTATTTTCACAGGACTTACTAGGAATAAACTCCTTCATTGACACTGTAAATAAATTACTTTTTGCTATTGCTCTAGGAATGATCATTCTTCAAAATTATGAAAGAGAAATAGAGATCTAATGCACAAAATGTGTTTTTTCCTACATCGTAGGATTTTTGATTCCTCCAAATAGAGCAGCTTTCAAGATATTAATATTGCTGAAGTAACTGAAGAGGTACTTCAGAAGGCTTCCTGTCAGTCTTCTCTCACACCTCACTGCTCAATGTCCTTTAAATTGCCACTCAGTGGCTGCCTCACCTCAAATCACCATAGGCCAAACATATCTCTGTATTTTCAATGAAAACTCTTCATCTGTAGCTTTACTTGGGACCTTGCTAATCCAGTGGTCCTGCAAGTGAGAAGAATTCCCAATAATTCTGTTTCTTTCCATTTTAATTTATTAAGGACTCCAAAAAGCAAATGGTGTAATATGACTACTTAATTTTAAACAGCTTTTTACTATTCAACACGATAAAGTAAATGTCCAGAATGCCTTATAGATAAGGTTTAACATGTATTCTATATTGTAAGAGGAAATACTCAGGTTTTTCAAGAAATCAATAATTTGAACTCCCATACTCTCTCTTGTAGGTGCAAGTCCCATGGTGCTACATGAAATACAACTACTTCACCTACATCTTTCCTGAGGTCTAATCCAGCATGGCAGCTCAAGTACATAGAATATAGATAGAGAACCACAGAATCATTCAGGTTGCAAAAGACCTCTAAAATCATTGACTCCAACCTCTAGCCTAGCACTGCCATCCCCACCACAAAATCCTGTCTTCAATGTAAACCTCCCACGGCACAATGCAGTGTTTCCTCTCATTCTATTACCTGATAGGTGGGAGAAAAGACCAACCCCCACCTGTCCAAAACCTCCTTTCAAGCAGTTGAGGAGAGTGATAAAGCTCCTCCTGATCTTTTCTTTCTCAGACTAAACACCCTCAGCTCCCTCAGAAGGACTTTTGCTCCAGACCCTTCCCCAGCTCCATTGCTCTTCTCTGGACTCACAGCAGCACCTCAGTGTCTTTCTTGTAGTGAGGGGCACAGAGATGGACACAGGATTTGAGTTATGGCCTCACCAGTGCCAGGTACAGGTACAGTGCCAGGTACTGCCCTGGTCCTGCTGGCCACACTGTTGCTGACACAGTCCGGGATGCCATTGGCCTTCTTGGCCACCTGGGCACACCCTGGCTCATGTTCAGCCAGCTGTCTACCAGCACCTCCAGGTTCCTTTCTGCTGGGCAGCTTTCCAATCACTCTGCCCCAGCCTGTAGCACTGCCTGGGCTTGTTGTGACACAAGTGCAGGACTCAGCACTTTGTCATTTTGAACCCCATACAAATGTCCTGGCATCAGTCAAGCCTGTCCAGGTCCCTCTGCAGAGCCTTGCTACCCTATAGCAGATCAACCCTTCCACCCAAGCTGCTGTCATCCAAAACTCACTGAGGATGCCCTCAATCCTCTTGTCCAGGTAGTGAAGATATTTGACAGGACTGGCCCTAACACTCTGCCCTGGGGCACATCACTAGAGGCTGGTTCCCATTTAGATGTAACTCCATCCACTTTCTGAGCCTGGCTATCCAGTCAATTTTTAATCCCAGATTCAGGTGCATCTTTCCAAGCCACAGGAAGCTGCTTTCTCAGGAGAATGCTGTAGGATGTCTTTAGAGTAGACATGAAACAAACTTCAATGGGACATTTGTAATCCATCATCCTGTCCAATGCCAGATCAACACAATTATATTTTTTCTAGGATGTTACATCAAGGCTACTATTCTAGTAAATCAAACCTGCAAATGAGAGGGACTAAACTGTGGATCATAACATGTGAAAGAAAATAGCATAAAATAGCAAAAGTCAGTGTCATAACACTAGGAATGTTGCCAGTTGTACCAAACTACCCAGAGATTCTAGTAGACAATTGATGTGTTATAGAGCCAACGCTCATGATTTTGAAGCCTAAATGAGTCACAAGTTAAATGTACTTAAATGCAAAGTAAATGCCTTGTTTGCTTCTGTCTAATGTTGCTTTAGATATGCAGCTTCCTGGCTGCAAACAAGCTTTATGAAAAGCTTTAAATACAGCTTTATGCTTTAGTTCAGATACCTGGAAAGCTGCAGTGGATACAACTGATTCAGTCTGTGCACAACCTCCTTTGCAGCCATCCTGGCATCGCTTGGTCAATGGGTTCACGTGATGAAACTAAGAAAATGATCCAAACTTTATTAAAAGCCATTGCATGTATCTAAAACTGAAGTGGAATAAAAATGTTTACACATTTGAGCAACAGCTACTGGTAGCTGTTGTACTACCTGACCATTAAGCACTGTGAATGCCTAAGCAGTCATAGACATGTCTTGAAACACACAGGTTAACTCTACCAACAAAGTTTAAAATCTTTGCCTATCTGCTATGGGTTACTTCAGAATTAAAAGATAAACAGGTAAATGTTTTAAGGATCTACATATTAAATTTTTTATTACTGTTGCTTGAGGACTAGCATCTCTTATACTTTTAGTCATTGATCTTCAAGCACACAGAACTAAATTCATCTCTGAGTTCAGCAACAGCAACTCTATTGGAATTACAGAAGAGAAATGTATTTGCTAGATGTATTTGGCACATAATCATTAATGTTCAGAGCTATATAGAGTACAAGTGCTTACTTTTTTACCGACAACGGTTACTCCTCTCAAAACTTATGTAAATAGACCAATTTAATAGCAAATTGCACTTTTCTTTCATGAAACATATCAAAGCTTTATTTAGAAAAACTGTTGAAGTAAATCTAAATTGCCTAACCTGAAACTGTGATACAGCTGATAGCTTTCTTTGAATTTTGTTCAGCCTTTTATTTTCCCATTAATATATTCACTAAAGAGAGACCATTATATATTCAAGCTTATGATTTTATGAAAAGACTTTCTTACTGAAGACAGTATTTCTCCATTGAAATCAGTTATTACCTGTGCTCAGACTGATGTTATTGAATCTTCTCTTTGCTTTTAGGAAGGTCTCATCCTGTTAATTAAATCATTAATACTCAGTTATCTAAATTTCAGTTGACATATCTACATTTTAATGAAATGGCATCACCTTTTTTTTTCTTGACCTTATACTAAAAAAGGAAAATGCCATATGTAATTTTTTTAATTGCTACTGATTACGTTAAACAGGACTTTTTCATGAAAAACAACAAAACCAAAAAACAAAACCAAAAAACAACAAACCAACAAAACAAATGCTAACGTGCCAGCTGACAAATTACAGGTAATTAATAAAGGTCAGTCTCTGAGTATTAGTCTTTTTTTGTTACACAATGTGACTTCAAATTCTAAAATTATTATATTTGCCATGAAAGACCAAACTAACACCTATAAATGTCCATCACCATATATAGCAAAAAAGTAACATCGAAAGGTTGGGAAAAGAAAAATATAGACATAGAGGTCATATTTTGATGCTAAAAATATTTATGACCAGAATTTCTTCTGAATCTAAAGCTATATACCCAGGTGTGACAATCAAGAGGCTTTCCTTTTAATAAAAACAAGAACCAACCACAATTAGCTTTAAAAGGAATCACTTCTACTTTTATATTTTTCTCTCTAAATCCCGTAATAGCATAAAATGTAGATTTTTGTTTATCATAATACTTTCTTACTGCCAGGTAAATGTTTATAAATGCATCCTGAAATCTTGAGTGAATTTCAAGTTCCTAGTTCCACTTCACTGAGTACATGGTTGAACCAATAGAAAGAAAAGCAATCTGGTCACATACACAGACTTGCCAATATACAAGATACAGGATTTAAGACTATTAATTTAAATTACAAAAGCCTATTTACTTCAATCAAATTCATATCCTAGGATTTTCATATGTATAAAGTAGCATTACTGTTATGGTTTCAGGAAACCATTATACATGCAAATAAAAGCACTTATCCACTATTCAGTTGTATTTGGTTGTTGAAATGCGCTGAACTGATATGAATTTCAATTTCAGTTCACAGAATTAAAATTTAGTAGCACTTTCTTCCTTCCCTGTTTCGTTAGGTTTGTTATACCGTTAGAAAGAATTGCACATATTTTGGTAATTAGTCACAAAAACGTGAGAAAATAACAAAAAAATGTCATCTAACTGAATACATATAATTTGTATTTTGTATCAATTTATACAAATCGTTTTATCATCAACAATTAAGAGACAGCCAACTTGATCCAGAGCCATCTTATTATTCAAGACAGACTGAAAAGAACACATTGACTTTTCAATGAACTTTAAAGAAATATCATTGGGTTATACACCAGTGTATAAATTGAAAATGGAGTAGCTTAAGTATTCATCTCTTCAAAATGGACCTAGATTTCAAAATACATTTAACTTTTGCTACTAAACTGTGAAAAATATAAGTGAACAATTTTCACTGAGCTCTGTGCCTAATTTTTTTGTATGTAGGTAGCAATAAGATCAATAGATATTTATGAACATTCTCACCTTTCAAATTTGCATATTCATGAATTCAAATATTACTCAATAGGGGAAAAGTTCTAATATTATTGCTGAAAGAATAAAAAGAAAGTTTTACATAAACATATTGAATAGACAAGGGAATATGCCATAATTAATCACACAGTTTTACTTTCCTATGGCAATGGTTGTCCCTGTATGCTACTTATCTTTTACGCTCTCCAATTAACAGCAACAGTATTCAGGATATGGTGTTTTGGTCAGAGGTTAAAAATGCAAAATAATTCATTGGATCTTTGATCTGTTTCTAAGCATTTGTTCTAAGTTTATTGTGCCCTTGAGGTTGAGCTGTAGTAGAGCACACCCAGCAAACATTCTTAAATCCGTTTCATCTTCCTGGGCTTATTTCATGAGTAAAAACCAGAACAGATGTTAGAAGGGTTTATTGTTTTCTCCCATGTTCCCCTAGACATTGTTTTCCCTTTGCTGACAAAACATTTAAAAATTGGAAAGTGTATTGTTTTGGAAAACAGGGATTGTCATTAACCTTTTAATTTCCCATGATGGAATGTGTAATGCATAAGCATTATGACATTTACATGCCCTGATGTTTTGGTCCTATCTTTTCACACGTCTCCTTCTACAGTTTCTGTCATGTCAGACAAGACAGCCCCAGGTAGATGTCACTCATAAAGTTAATCTTCTGTTCAGACACACAGATTCTATTCCGTGAAACCAGCTGTATCTGACAAAACTTCTTCTCCATTTTCTCATCTGATACATTACTTCTCTCTCCTGCTGGAATCATAGACTATCAACGGATATGCGAAGAAACCAAATAACTTGACCTTGTAGATCAAGTAAGATAATAATATTTAGTTTTTAAAAAAGCATGATTATTTGGCTTTTGGATACGTTCTATGATTTTTATGATTTTCTATCTGTCCTTCCTTTCTCTCTTTCCACCTATATTCTTCTATCAAATTCAGTTCTGTAAAGAGTGGCAGAAGATTTCTGAAGACACAAGGGGTTACATTGATCTCTACATCTTAAACTTCATTCAAAATCAAATTATTTATAAATTTTCCTTATAATCCTTACAACCTTCATCATGTTTATTGATACATCTACTGCATTTTTCATAGAAACAAAATGCTTACATCTAAATGAATATTGATATTGGGGTTTTTACATTCTTCATTTTCTTAGCTATTGTGACTGGGAAAAAAAAAACAACCAATTAACAGAAGAAAGTTCTGCAGAAAAAATACAGACTAAAAGCCAATATTTCATTTCTCTATATGAACATGTGTGTAATAGTTTTATGATTTTAAGTAGCTATATACTCATACATGTGTTTCTTCATCCTCAGAGATAACTGTGCTCCCTCTTCACCTCTGCATTTGCTCTTGGTCTTTCCCATACACATTTTTTCCATTTACTATTCTTCAATTAAGATATCCTTTGCCTACCAACAACTTTCCAAGGAACACACCTCTTCCACTGAAATTGTCCCTCATACAAAAATATACAGGTAACATTTTTATGTGAAAAGATGGATAACATCTCAGAAATATGCTATTCTATGCTATTCTTTACCATAAAAGATTATGTAATACAATAACTATTATTATTTGATCAAATTAAAATTATAACAAGCTTTGTTCTTAAGAGATAAAGTGCTTGTAACAGCTAGGCAGAAAGACATGAACAGTTTTTATGAAAAGTAATTTCAATGCAAAGATGGCCCTTATCACTGAGTTCCAGATTTTTCCAGACTTTTCCTGGCTCCTTTTTATGTATCTTTGTGCATTGGAAAGTGGTAACACATGAATTGCTTCATCTTTAGGAAGCAATCAACACTTTATTCATGAAGGCAGAATATGCATAACCTGAGCATGCTTCTTCATTTCTTATAATCTCCACAGTAGTCCTCCCGAATTAACACAGAAACTGATGAAGATATAGCAAAGTATCTCTGTAAGACTTAATCCTTACTTTTCTAAGGTGACATGTATTTAACGAGACTCCGTGTTTTGTGTGCATTAATTCCAAATGTAAGGTTCCAATCCAGTTTCAGAAAAGAAAGAATGTACCATAGCATCTGTCATTGAGAGTAATGTATGTATGTATGTATGTAACATATGTTACATGATTTATACATATACATATGTATGCATACCTAGTAAGGATATAGCATGTATATGGTTCACTTACACTAGCAAATGTACAGACTTTTTGGATCTGATTTTCAGAAATCACAGAAGTTACAATGTATTTCAACACGTTCGTTAAGCAATTTTTTTTTGTTATTCTATTTGATACTCGTAGCAAAAGAAACAACAAGCTTGTGGATGTTTTGTTCCTTTTTTTGGGGTTTTTTTTGTGGTTTTTTTTTGTACTTTTAGCATTGCAAAATTAACTGTGGCATCAGATTATGCCTCTAATTATTTAACACATGATACTAATTTTCTAGGAGGCTTGATACTAAACACTAAAATATATTTGGAAAGTCTTTTGCCATATTGTTAAAAATTCAGTAAATCTCCTAACAAATGCACTTCTTAAACCTCTCTTCCATAATATCACCATATTCTTATGCCTCTCTTCTTTTTCCCATAGTGTAAGGAGGTAGTTGCTTAGTCTGTTCGAAGTTTTTTTCTAAACATGTATGTCTGCATATGCATAAGTCAGTAGGCAGTTTTAAGAATAAAAATTACATTAAGACCCACTTGTACTGCAGTGATATTTAATAAAGAAAAAATGGTCTAAAATGGTCTATTGTGTTGTTAAAGACAGTCTGCATTGACTTGTATTTCATAACTGGTTTAGCACATCACATTTTCTTTGCAAAATATTAGAACTCAAAGCCCTTCGTATCCTGCCAAAAACTACACGTTAATCACTTCACTGATGTGCTACAAAATTCTCTTGAAATAACACAACCTTTACTCTGAACAGAGGTTCTTTACTGGTAAATAATAGTTACATTTTTAGGCTTTTAACATTGCAAAATCCTTGTAACCTTCCAAACAATTTTTTCTTTTGTAGTCTGGCAGAAACTCATTCACTCCCCACATGCCCAATCCAATAGCCTAACCTGCTGCCATTCTGATCCAAATATCCTCACACTGTGAGGGTTAATCCCCTCCTCAGTAGTTCAACTGCTCCTGCAGGCAGTAGCACCCTCTGTGGAGAGGTAAAAAGGCTCTGTCTGCTTGCCCACTTCCCTGGGACATTTGGCACACCGAGTTCACACGGATGATGTGATGCAGACAAACTCAGTGACAGGCTTCCCATTGCTTTCAGCTTTACTTTTCCTCCTTTCCTCATACATAGAAATAATAGCTTTGATGAACTCTGCTGAAGCACCAGATGACTGTGGGGAAGTGTTCCCACAGCCTGACAATGTATCTGTATGTAGACCTGATGCCTTGCACCCTACAATGGCAAAAGTTTGTGAACAGGGTTGAGACTGTATACTGTGCACAAATTCATTCTTGTCTCCCCAGCTGCTGACATCACAGTATAACGTTTAACCTTTTGGAACTTTGGAAACATTCACATACATTTGCTCTAGTGGTTTTGCATAATACAGTAATGAACTCTTTTGCCAAGAAATCAGCACGACTCAGTTTTACCAAACTAATTCATATGTGTTTGAAATCTGAGTGTTTCAAAATATGATGTGGAGGTATGAGTATTTAAGGCTATTCATGATCACAGTGGCATCTTGCCGTTTTTTGATAAAGTAACTGACAGAGGTCAGCTTGAGTCAGTCAAAACACTGCTTTTCTGTCTTGTTTTTACTGGCGCAGTTGCTTGTCAAGACAAAAAAAAAATGCATTATCTGTAACTCTTCCTACTGTTAACATTTCAACAGCAGTAGAACTTTTCCACTTAAGGTATTTTCTTACTGGACTTTAGTCTTGTTACTTGTCTGGATTCAAGATCTGCTTAGAATTGTGATGGAGATTTCATCGATTTGGTATCTGATTTTAAATCGTGTGACTCCAAATAACATCACAGTCCTAGCTCAGTCATGCAAGAAGTGCTTAAAAATGCAATTCTTTTGTAGGCAGAGTTAGAATTTCTTTAAGTATATACTGTGCACACACATTCAATTACAAGATAACCTTCACATCAAAGAGTTTTAAAACCTTCAAGAAAGCCTAAATATAAACAGTATGGTGTGCTAGTGAGTGCTGTAGAATTATTCTTTAAACATAAAATCCTTAAAAATTTCAGAAAATTAAGGAGAAAACTCTTTGAGCCCCCATTACCCTCCAAAACATCTTTTTTCAAAAACTGATTCTCTAGTTATGCATAAAGTGAATACAGCTGTATTTTCAAAGACATTCCAGGAGTGTGCTGTCAATAAAATTGCAAAAAAACTTTTTAAGAATTGACACCTAAAATTCCCACATATCTCCTTGAAAAGGAGTCCTTTGATGAACCCTCCCTGTTCTCAATGTAGAAAGAAAAAGGGCATGTTTACAGTTAGTGTTAAGTAGATGTGTGGAAACAGGACAGATGTGGGTATGAGCTTCCCTACCCCATGACTCTGGTCTCCTCCACCCCATCCAACTCCTTGGGAAACACCACAGAAGCCAGGTGCATTCCCAGATCAGTTGTATAAGGGGATTGCCCTATTCACCATGATCACCAGGAGATCAGTTCAGCATTGCTTCAGGGGCTGGCTCCTTAGCAGCTGGGGATATTAGCCTCACTCAGTTCTCCATAGGTGTCCAGTTTCCAACTGCTTCAGACTTTTAGCAGGAGCAGAATCTAATGGGTGGGTTTAGGGTATGGAAAGCTTATGTTCTGACAGTGCTTTCTGGGTTCTGACTTTAAATGTGCTTTCCTGGAAATAACTGGCCTAGAAATCTTGAGTACAAAATAAAGTCTTACAAATATTTTATGAAGGTGAAAAGGACAGACTCTGCATGAATCAGGCTGAGGCTGAGGGTACTGAGAATGCACACTGCTCATGCCTTTTCTTAGCCACATGCAGTGTGCTGAGCAATAATAAAAATGCTCTATGGGCTTTTTAGCTTCTCCATGCCCCAGAAATTTGTGTCCAGCAATGATGGAAATACTGAGTATTCAGGAGTTGCCAAACAACAAAAATCTAATATATTTGGAATTACTGCTAAGAGAATTAGTGAGAAACTCTGACTAGAATGAATCATTATGTTTCACTACTAACAAATATAGCCATCAAAAAAGCAGCAAAACATTGCCTCCACTTCATTACACCTAGCTGCTTCACATCTTTCTCCAAGTCTGGCATCAGCATTTTAATCTTAGTACAGTTCAATAGTATCTGCAGTAAAGATTTTTTTTAACTTTCGACATTTTTGTAACACTTTTAAACTCTTTTTTAGTATTCTTGTTTATCTGCATACTGACTATGAATTATTGTAGGGAAGGATTAATTGTGTGACACTTCAGGCTGATGGTTACTGAACACATTATTTTCCTAGGCTAAGCAGAGAAAAATAATAAGTTCTATAGGAGTCACCCTCCTTACAGTTCTGGGAAATCAGGGATTTGGCTCTGCGAACCAAACGTGGAGTAGGGCACACAGCAAATACAGAATAGCTGCTGCTTCTATCACAAAACATGCACCTATGATAGCATCTCCAGGAATGCTATCCCACCCATCTGAAGATACAGCTCTACAGAAGTGAAATTAATTTCTATAGAAAATCATCCATATCTCTGCTGTTTATAAAACTGAGTGTGCCTCCAAGACTGGCTTGACATGTATGCTTGATTCCTAGATTTAGTGCACTCAGCTAAACGTGGTTGTCTATAGAACTAAACGATCTTTAGCTCCATCAGTTAGTGGATGGTGCTCAGAACATCAAGGTGGAGGGTTTGATCCCCATATGGCCCATCCACTTTACACCTGGACTTGATTATACCAACTCAGAGTATTATGTGATTCTGTAACTAAGAAGAAAGGCTGGCACAGTTAATAGGCAAAATCCTATGAGGTGAAAATAATTAAACAGGTTTTTCAGAGATTTCATATGTTCATAGGCTTTCACAGAGAGAGATAAAAGGCTTTATTTTGTTAAACAGCTAATGTCTAAAAAATAATCTGACAAACTAACCTATACCTCATATTTGCACAAATGAATGAACTTGTTACAAATTCTGTTTAAAAATAAATAGAAAACAAACCTGCAGATATGAATGTAAAATGAGTGAAGAAGACAGACAAACCAAAAAGTCCCAGAAAAACACTAGTGAGGACTGGAATACCTCCTAAAAAAACCCAGGCTTATTGAGCCTGACATTAAATGTAGAAAGCAAATGAATGCAGTCAAAGATAAAGAAGGAGTTAGAGAAGCATGCATTGCTTAGCAATACACTGGTTTTGAAGCTTTAACTGCACAGAGTGTGAGACTGGAAGACCAAATTATAGCAAAATGAACATACAAAACAACCGATATTTCTGGCTGTGAGGAGTATCTTGTAATTGTGAGAGCCACTTTTTGAAGAGCTGTTTGAGTGGGAACTCTCCAACATGGCTACTACTGGCTCCATAAATGAATTAAAGCTTATTTTACTGTTCCACCAGAAAAAGGACATTATCAGCTGAAATTATTTTTTTTAAAGATCTTTGGCTGCTTTTTTTTTTTTTTTTTTTTTTTTTTTTTTTTTTTTACAATTACAAGATAGATGATCTACTTCCTTTCCATTGCTACCCAAATTTTAGTCCCACAGACTGTTGAAAGATAATGGAAGAAATTGATGTCTCCACTGTATTTGGAATCATGCATTTTTTTATAGATTCTTTTTCAATTAAGATGGGGAAAAATTATCTTAATTCCTTCATATCAAATCTAATGAAGAAACTGACACATCTTAACAGCAACACTTAGATATGGCATAAAGTTTTATTTTTCCCCTCTGTTCAAATGGATTATGTCCAGGATTATTAAGGGAACCTCAGACAATTGAAATGTAAAACAATATTGTATCCTTTTCCTTTAATTCTAGACATGAGTAAATATAAAAGATTTAAGACACTCTTAGAGAAGAAAATCTCACAAATATGAATTTATACATAAATATTAAATCAAGACATTAATTTGTACATGCTTTGGTATAGGCTGTAAAGCTCCAGTGCTCCAAAAAGCTCTATATACTTCTCACATTGAGCTACCGTTGGGGAATATTTCCTAAAATGAAGACTTCTGAGATACAGCTTTTAGAAGGAACATAAATGTCGATACAGGAGTGCTCTGGGAGAACAGACTGACCTTGACATAGATCATTGCCTACTTAAACACAGATATTTTCCTTCCTTGCTGGCTGTTCAGATGAGGTTGCCAGACCTCATCTTGTAGTTGCAATCTTGCAGTGCCTTTGCAGAACAACTTGGTTCAGATTTATTTTGCTTGGAGAGAAAAATTAACGTAAAGGATTTCTCCTGCCATTTTATGCTCTGCTAGAATTTACATAATAAGCCTCATAGTTAGACAGTACCTGTGGCATGAAATTTAGTCCTTCAAACTCAGAAACACACACAAGAGTAGAGTCACAGAATTCAAATATGCTTTCTTATCTTATGTCTATTTAGCTAATATCCCACTTATACTAGACATTATGCAGCATAGTAATAATGCTTGTAATACACACTCCAAATCTTTCTTTGTCCTGCTTTCCTGGCAAACATATTTCCTTGCATTTCTTTCAACACATTTTAAAAATTATGTAAGGTGTTTTATGTAGTCCAGTTGAGAAACTTCTAGAGAATACTGAAGAATAACAGACATTAGGAAAAACAATTTATGATTACATACGACGCATATTCACCCCTTGAATTATGTTTCAATACCTATAATAACACCAAGACATAGACGGTTTGCCCAATTAACTAATTAACAGAAAAAAAAAGCTTTCACTACTCAAAGTCAGAATTGTGTGGTTGTTTACATATACTTTTAAATTATCACCATTTTTTCCATACTGGTAGTGAATAATTCACATTTTAGAAGCACAAGCATTATACAACCATCCCACAGAAAATAAGTCAGAAGTAATATGCACATAAAAAGATCAAACCTGAGCTTTCAGATGTTTCACAGAATATTTTTCCTTGAAACTGAGCTGCTTTTAAAGTTCAGAGTTTCATGAAAGGCAATCTTTGGCTAAAATCAATGTACCAGCAAGATAAAAGGTTCAACAATATGACTGGAGTGATCAAAGCTTTTTGAAAAAATAATCCACTCTTTTAAAACCACATCCCAGGCAAGAAGTCCTTGTTGACTTGTACCAAAGGTAGAAAGGCTGAAACTCTGTAAATCCACAAGAAATACAACTCTTACATTTTACTACACTGGATGCTTTAGAAGTGACAATGACTTGACAAAAAAGTAATTTATTTTATATACACTGTAAAAAACTCAGGCAATAATAAGTACAGCTAGTAGCAAAAATAACTTAAGGCAACAGAGTTGTTGCTAAGTCCTGTGCATAAATTCCACAGCCTTCTGCTGTCATAGAAAAAATTTCAACTAAGTAGGTTGATATGCTCACTTGTGAGAAATAAACATTTGCCCCTTTCTTGAGTAGCAAAACCACAAAGTTGACATGTAACTGCAGGAAAAGTAGGATGGTGAAAAACATAATTTAAACTCATATGTTGTGAAGAGTAGAAAAGAAGGCAGAGGATGACTGGATAAGCACTGCAATTTTTATGTGAATTTTTAGTTTTACTATTATTTTTACTACTTTTGTGTTTGCCTCAGGTCAGTAGCAACTCAGATTCATCATCTGATAAGTTTTTCTGGGAGCCACATGAGATAATGGGGTAGCATCAATCCCTTTCTTTGTAGACGGGTATCTATATCTAAGAAAGCTCAGCAGAATTAACATTAATTAAACTCTTTGTCACTAGGGTTAGTTATGAGAAGAAAAATTAAATGATACAATCAAAAAAAGGCACTGATTCCTATATCTAGTTTCCAAGCAAAAGGATCAAGGTATATTTAAATAGAAATGTTGGAAAACTTTGCTACTTCTAATTAAGACATCTAATGATTTAGAGAGACAAATTACTTTTAAATTCAGAGATCTATTTTTCAGAATCTGAAGTGGAACAACCCCTTCTTCTCATGCTGCAGTTGGTTCCACTGGAGTTTTTCTCTAGTGTAGCGGGGTTGGAAACATCCCATCCTCACAAAAGTGTGAGGAAGAGGAAGAGGATATCATCCTTAGACTGCAAAACAAAAGTTTTATCCCTACCAACTTGATTAGCTAATCTTTCGTGTACCTTGGACAGACCAAACAGCTAGCTCTAGAAGAAGGATTTTAAAAACATCATTACAGAATGTATTACATTCATATCTCCTTAGTGAAAAAAATAAAAAGCAGCCAGACTACATTAGGAAATACTACTTGATGATTTGGTCTAAAGAACATCTTGACTCTGCTGAAAGCATTCTGTACCGCAAGGTAAGGCCAAGTCTTAGGAAAGTCCATAGCTATAATTTGACCTCACTGATATATTAACTGCTTGTAGTGTCATTAATACACATATTTAAATACTGGCCATATTGCATGATGGCTAGAGAAATCATATAACTTTCCCTCAGCATGTTATTAATCCCTGTTAAAGTCTCAGGGTTTAGATCAAAGTTCTGATTCAAGAGCACTGACATCAAACATTCCTAGATTTGCTTACTGCTTCTCCAGGGCCTATTAGTACCAGACAAGATTGTGATAAATATGTGAATAGTTCCTCCAACCAGCTTACAAACTCATAGTCTACCCTTCTCAAAATTTTTGAAAAGGGAAAACAACCCAAACCATTGATTTTAAAGTATATTATCGTTGCTTGCTCAAGGAGAATGAATGACAGCTTTCTGAGAGCACTATCATTGTGCTTTTGCTGTTTTCCTTTTTATTTTTTCCCTAGCAACCTGATAATATATAACCTTGAGACCAAACAAGTGGCATTTGCTGTTCTAGCCACAGATTATTTGTAAGAAATATCAAAATTGTACACTGAAACACTTTCACAGAAATTTCAGATTATATTTATGCAACTCTCAATGAAAAAGAAACACCCAACAGTGATTAAAGAATTTGATATTTTTATCAAGTTTAGAAAAGGACTTAATTAGAAACATTTGAAGATCTGTTCATAGTGTTATCTGTACACGACAGTCTTTCAAGTGGACTTGACCAGCACAAGGACAGCCTGTGCTCCTTTCAGTTCACTAAGACATAGTAATCCCTCACAGTTATTAGTACTCGTTCATTTTCTGCTCTATATTTGCATCTTTCATACTTTAAATATATTAAGAAGGATTGAAAATGTAGAGATTTAATGATGCAATCAGTGAATCAGGAATCAATTGATTTAGTATCTCTGAACTCTCCTAGGAAGGTTTATAGAGGAGGTTACAGAACAAGTGGCTACATTATTTTACAAACTAATTGACAACCAGCGCACTGCTTAGTGATCACTCGGAGGACATTCTTTCCAGCATCTCCTATCTCCTCGAAGAACATTCCAACTTTCTCCAACTTCTGCTAAAGTTTCAGTATATGGCAAAGAAATATTCAACAAGCCAAATGAAGTGAGCATTTCTGTTTATATCAGAGGTTACAACATGCTTTAAACTAGAAAGTCTGGCAGTCCGGACGCTAAGAGAAAGCAAGAGGACGCTCCCTGCCTTTTGCAGTAAAGCAGCTATAAGGACATTTCTGATTGAGAAAATGAACTCATGGGATAAGGCAATCAATAGAATAAAAGATCTAGCCACCATTACAGGCTCACTTGAGCTTATTATCTCTAGAGCACAAAGTTGGAAAGAATATCAACTGTGTAATGGTATTCCCTAAATAAGGATTCACTTAGAACTTTCCTGTTTTATTAGGGAAGAAAAATGTGGAAGAAACAAAGTTTCTTTTGCCACCACAGTTAATTTCTGCTTACCCAGATTCCAGTCAATGTACTGTGGTTTACTCCAGCTTTCAATGTGTAATAATAGGGGGAAAAAAAACCCCAAAAACAGCAGCCTAAGAAATAATGAAGGCAAGTTAACTACTAAAACATATCTCATAAAGACAAAGTATATTTGAGTTTACTTGATCAATAGTGAAGAAAAGTTCAGAAAATGCAGATACATTTGAAACTTAGGAAATTTGTACATAATTGATAGGTTCAAGATTTAATTTTTTATTAATAACTAGAAATTGAAAACATTAGGATGCACTGTTCTGAACCAGGGAGGCATATATGTGATTTTTAATTTTTTTTTTAATTTTAATTTTAATGTTTTTTAGACTTTGAAAGATCTTTTTAAAGCATATCCTCTAACAACAGGCTTCTTTCTTTCCTTCTCCTTGGGATGAACTGCTTTATTTTTTCTTTCTTTCACAACACCTTTGAGGAGGCCTAATTTTTTTCAGCCTACTGGGATTTTATATAATCCCCCTGTGATTATCAAAAAGCCCACAATCTTTCTCTGTGGAGGTTGTATGTGGATTTATTCTCAAGAAGCACTTATCATATATTTCTCCCACCCCAAAAATAAAGGCTGCCAATCCTGTTTTGATCAGATAAGAGCTTATTGTATTTTATTGCATTTTTACCTGAAGGTTTTGTTTCATCATATCTCAAAGAAAGCTGTTCTGTTGCTACCAGATCATAATTAATAAATTTACTCCTATGCTGAAAAATGTAAAGGACTTCTATGATTTCAATTGTACTGCATATTTTTCAGCTCTGAAAAATAAAAGGTATTCAATTTATGGTGTGTCCCTTTCGAAAAGACTCGATTATGATGTGCTATTTATTTCTAATCCCCATCCAAAAATGCAGACTTGAACCCACTTTGGGTGGGATTTCTTTTTAATATAAATTATTAGCATTGGTTATGCTGAAGTATGAATCTTTGTGTCTATGGAGTTTTGTATGTTGAATAAATAATCTCAAGACTTCTTTCTATGTAATTTTATTGTCCCTTTTCATCTCTGCCTCATACATATTTAGTGATCCTAAAACAAGTCCAATGTTAAGCACTTTGGTCCTGGAGAATAAAGACTGGTTTAAATGTTGTTTTCCTTTCACTCATCAACTTACATCCTATTTTTCTTATGGATTTTGCTATCAAAACTCCTCATCAAAACTTAAACCTTACACTACAAGGTGGAAAATGGAAAGTTCAGTAAACTCTTTAAATAAAGAATTATTTTTTAAAAAAATTGGAGTAGTTCTGGAAAAAAAGAAGTCAAAACCCCCATAATGTTCAACAAAGCCCAGTCCAATACATACCTTTTAAAATTTTTATACAGCCAACAGTGAGAAAAATAGCGACCTGTGGAAATTTCCAGGTAATATAAACTTAATTGATTCAACATGTAGTGCTTTTATACACAGAGATTATTTGGATCCATGATTCAGCATTTCTGATATTACAAATCTGTATCAAACTGAGTTTTTTCTGTTTTGTAAATACTTTTTAAGGACAGCATGACAGTGAAACATTGTTAAGTATATGCAGAGTGATAAGAGTGCTCTCTCATCACATCACTTCAAGCTGCTATGGTTTATCACTTTGCCTCAGAAAGCTTGCAAAATACAGCAAATCAAATCTATTTTTAAATGCCTGTCTATCTCTAATTTGTTCCACAATTCAGGGTAAAATTCTTCTTGACATGTTGTATTGCAAGATTGCAGGCATGGTGCCAAAGACAAAAAAATAATATGTGTGGCCAACAACACTTTGTGGTAGATAGTCAGGACCTTCTAGGTGAAATTAAAAGAGAACAGCTATTATGTTATTGATCTGACCTGTTCAAATTCAAAATATATACTACATAAAAGACTTAATTTTCTTAAATGATGGTATTATTGAGAAGCCAGTCTGTCTAGTGTGTGTCCATTAGATAAAAAGCTGAACCACAGATGTTAAATTTAACTTGAAAAAAAAAGTAAGAATGATCCTGTCAGGGTAGATTTTTTTTAAATTTCCATACAGAGAAATAGAAAACTTACCTTAGATTAAAGATTTTTTTGCAGTTTGGTGGGGGAAAAAAAAAAGAAAAAAGAAAAAAAATCACCATATACAACTTTATATTGTTAATTTCAACATTGAAATTAAATTAATATTTTATCCTCTGGGATAAGGGCCTGGCAGAAGTGCTGCTGAAAAATCAAATCTCATCAAGAGGTGAACAAGCCAGAATCTGATGACTGCACTGTAAGTAGGAGTTATTTAAGGATTTGGTAAAGAACCAGGTAAAAATATCTTGTTGCTTAGATTTTCTAACCCTAATGCAAACCACTTTTAAAATAGTTGTAATGCTTTGAAAGTCTTTAAGTAAAAAGAAAATGTACAAAGATGTGTAAGAATCAAGTGAAAACGTAATAAGTGGGAAAAAAAAAACAAAAAAAAACAAAGAAAAATCAAGACTATTTCACATGGCTAGACAAAAATGTTTTATGGGTAATAAACAAGAAAGTCAACATCACATTCCAACCTTCAAAGGTTTTGCAGCACACTGTACTCCTCCTCCACCACATGCACACACACACCAGACTGAAATCCATGCCCTTAGGACCCAGAAAGGCAGGAGCAGCATGAGCATAACACCAGGACCCACCAAGTCTATAAGTAACTTCACTGGATTGCCATTACTGAGACTTTTCCATTCCACATCCTTATTTTTTATAATAATTAAATATGGATTAGTAATAATAATTAGTAATATAGTCAATAAACTATACAGATAATAAATTCTAAGTTTTATGAGTGTAAGTTGGTTTGTCTTTTGTTTTTGCCCCCAACATGATTTTGAGCACAACATGTTGTATCAGTATCTACAGAGTTCTTAGTAGTAGTAAAACCAGAAGGAGCCAAGTTATTCTGTATGCAAAGCAAATTCAGTGAAATGATTAGTATAGCTTTCATCCTATTCCAATACCTATGAATCAGAGATAGAAAAACATCCCAGTTAAAGAAGTAGTTTTGTTCTTCCAATTCCTCTGCAGATAAATGTGATTTTATGCAGCTGACCTCCAATGTTTCTGCAATGGGACTGTGATTGCTACGATGTACATGGCATTTTAACTAACTGTGAAAAGGAGCCAGTATATAGCTACCCTGTCATTCTTCTAGGTCTTCATCACTGTACTAGGGAGTAATAAATACTTTAGAAACTTTTTTTTTTTAGATTATGAATGTGATTTGAATAAAATATAACATGCATGTAGTATTTTTTTCAACAGTGAAATGGTAATCAAGAGGAATAATATATAGCTCCTAACTTCAAATATTTTTTTTCTTTTTTTTTGTTTAAGATATACTTATAACCAAACCATTAACTAAGGAAGCTTACAGTTGCCTGAATTTATCACTTAATTTGCTGCACTGAAGTTATACTTAACATTTCTGTGATAGATAAGAAGAAACGCATCTTTTTCTACTAACATTTAAGATAGAATTTAATGCACAGAACTATCTAAGAATAGCTAAACATTCTGTGGAAAATAGACAGTCATGGCAATCCACACCAAAGATACCAACCCACAAACTAGGAAATGACAACTTTCTCTAATATAAAGATTATAGATTTATATCTGCCAGATATAAATCTGGCAGACTTTTGGCAAAATGGTCTCTGAAGATGTCTCATATGAAGCATGACAAGAGCAGCTTGTCTTAGATGCCAACACAGCTTATACCTGGTCTCAATAAAAAATTTGATCTCTCTGTTGTTTTCACTCCTGTCTTAAGTACTAGCATTTTTTGAAATAACCATGTTTCCTTTCTTTGAAAGGAAAGTAATTTAAAATGTTAAGATCTCCTCTGAGGACGTCATTCTCAGAAAAGGGAAATTCATAATCAATGTTCATTAATGTTCTTTATCAGTTCATTAAAGCTGCTTGTGCACTATTTTTATGAACATCTTTGATAAACATTTGGATTTGTTGTGCATGAACTGCTGATGAATAGTCATTAAACTGTCCCTAAGTTTATTTATTATGAGAGCTTATTAATTTCTCATGAATTATTATAAAACTCAAGCTGCTCTAGCAGTCATCTATAAACAAAGAGCAATTATTCACAGTATGTATTACTTATTAGAAACAAATTAAAAATATAACCTTATTTCAAAAGACTAATGCAAAGAAAATATACTTTTTTCTGGCAGTGACTTAAATCTAAAGCAATTTCAGAGAAAACTATTGGAAATTATTTTGTCATTGGAGACATACTTTCACTTATGAATCATCTGACATCCAAATTGGATCCATATTGCTGCAGAGTAGCACTTACTTCTTGAGCATGAGTGTGAAGATGTCCAGATCTGTCCAGTATGTTAAACACTCATATATACTGCTAATATAAAGGAATACTTTCTGCTGGAAGTATAGGTAGCTAAAACACACTCTTCACATACATATCTTAACTAAATGTCAAGTAACATAAAAACTTGTACTCAAAAAAAAGCAAACATATCACAACTACAGAAACCTACACATCTTTAATTTCCTTTGTCCTATGCATAGCTCTCATTCCCAGTCACATTTTTCATTATGAAATTCCATAGCCTTCAGTGTCAAGTGATTCTTTATTACTTTGACTGTAGGACAGGTCAGAAATTTCTGAACTACATTTGTAAAATTCAGATTGCATACTAGTAATAATTTAGGAGGCCATTCTATCTCTTATGCTATAATACATACATCAGTGCTTAGCATCTGGATAGCTTAGATATAGAAAAATTAAAGCAAGGCAGGTCTACACTCTACTTAGCCATCTGTAGTCATATCCATTGCACTCACACACATTACAAATCTATTCTTAATGGAATTTTTTGTTATTAAATGAACTATTAATATTTAAGATTTGTTCAAGTTTAGATTAACAAACCTTGAGGTTTTGATTTGGGCGTTCAACTAGTTATTGAAATAGAGAGAATTTTTCACAAGTATCAGAAACTTAAACCTTCTGTTTCTGTTCAAGGAATGAAAAAAAAAGTAAAGGAAACAATTCAAGTAAAAGAATGTCATAAATGCAAGTAAAAGGATGTCATGACTGTATCACAGTCACAGCAATTGCTGCAATGGGAAAAAAGTCAGGTAGGCTGACTGACAAAAGAGAAGATTTCAAGCAGAAAGAACACAATCACCATAAAAAGCTCACACTACAAACAGTTAATGTAGTTTCATTTTTATAAGCTCAAGTTTGACAGAATTCCTTTTAACAAAATTCAAACTGAGGTGAGATCCTTTGGGCCTCATCATCAGTATATTAGTTTCACAGTATGGTATTTCCACAGACTTCAATCAAAACTTGTAATCTCCAGCAATACATTTGTATAAGTATACACTGTCTACACTAATAAATATTCAGCCATTTAGTAACGTCATTGTTTTCTATTTCTCAATTGACTACTCAGAAGTAATTTAAAACAAATTAGACAGAAAACATGAACTTATTTCTCCTTTATAAAAATGGTGGTTAGTACTCCTTTTCCTCCCTTTATGCACCTGATTTATTCACATAGAAAGAACAAACAGCATTACTGGCTTTTCCTCTGCTGAGGCCCATCGAGGGCCACACATCTCAAATCTGATGCAAAAAATGTCTTTTACTCAGACAGCCATTTAAAATCACTTGTAAATAAGAACATCCATTCCAATTGCAGTAATTTTCCATTAATGTTGGTGAGAAGAAAATCTATATTGGGGAGAATTCAATCTAATTACTTCTCTTTCCTTTATCTTCTCTTTTGTAGCCTTTTAAAATTACCTTCTCTCTTCTTACTGGAGTCACAATTTTATTCTTTATTTCTCCCACATAGTTGTTTCACCCCTTTTCACTTCTTTACCAAAACCTAAACCACAAAGAAACTCAATGTTTTGTTTGCATTCACTTCTTCAAATGAAATAAGACTAAGCTTTAATAAAAATACTGCAATAATTAATATTATAAGACCATGCTAGGAAATTTAGGTGGGCATATGAAAATGAGTAAGCTTATCAGCAATATTCTATCTGTAAAGAAAGAAATTCTGACTTCCCAGTTTGTGTTCAGTTGCAAGAGCTATGAGCAGGGAGAGAATAGCAAGGACCTGCCAAGCAACAGAGCAGTTGGCAGGGAGCCCCCTTTAACACCCAACTTCAGTGCCAGGGACATCAGATTCCAGTACACCTTTCTCACATTGTATCTGTCAATACAGATTTAAAAAGTTAAAACTGCAGATCCCAAAATCTCCTTTACTAATCTAAAATTTTTATACCATTTTGGCATCTATTGCACAATACAAAAATAAAAAACGGGTATTTCAATTTTTGAAGCAAAAAGTGTGTTAGTGAAATTAAAATCACACGTCAAAAGGCACTATGAGCAAAAAACTACTTAATTTAATAATTAAGCAATTTTGTTATTAATTATCCAAAAGTAATCAAAAGTGATAACTGCCTTTTCATACATAAGGAAGTAATTTGAGGAATAAGGATGATTGAGGAAGGCTACCTCATAGATTCTTTTTCTGGAATAAGCTAATTTAATAAGTATCATTTGGAAGAGCAAATCATTAAAATGTACACATGAGGAAGTGGTAACTGTAAACTGAAGTACAAAAAAGATGTAAGCAATCAGAAAATATTCGTGGAAATAATCTTTTTTAACAACTGACAAGCTGATAGAAATATCACAGGCCTTTCACACATCAGCTCTTTTTTACCTGCAAAAGTAAACTTTTCCTTGTTTTCTGCTTACATGGTAAAAGACAGAATGGTAAATTTTGCACATTTATCTAACATATGCAAAAAGCTTTTTTATGTGCTGAGGGGTTTTTTCAGACTAGACTTATTGGGGTGAGAGGGTTTTGTTTGACAGAGAATGGAAATTAGAAGAGTTGCAACACCTTCCACACTAGTTTTTGTTAAGCATTAGAAACTGAACATTCCTCAAATTCTGGTGAAATGTAAGTTATTTCCTTCCCCATGCTCCATCTTATACTCCACCTGATGGACATTGTGCCCTACAAATATTCTGAATCATACAATGCTACACTAAGCTATAGAAGGAAAGACTTCTAAGAGAGGTAGATTCCCCAGCTGAGAGGATTCCCCATACTGAGAGAAGTAATGAAGTTTAGAGAGTTCAGAGATGGGCATGTTGGTGAAAAGCACTGAGTATAATAACCTTGACCATTAAAAGATACCTACTTGAGACTACAGTTGAGGAGAGCACTGTTGTCTCTTTACTCCCTGAACCATTTAGAAATACCCAGAGCTCTGCACCCACTCACCCTTCTTGCCCTCTGCTCTGGAGTCCATAAAACATGGTAGCAGCATACAGGACTTTGCACAGACAAAGAACCATTCTTGATCTCAGAACACAATTATCTCTACTCTTAATAACATATTTAGGTTAATTTCCATTCTGAAATTGGCTTTTCAGTCTCTCAGTGCTCACCTTCAAATCTTTGAAGCCTTCTGCTGAGAAGTGAATGACAATTTTGGTCTTGTCCCAAACAACTGACAGCAGGGAAATATCTAGAAAATTATCTAGGTGATAGAAATGATAATTCTTTTGTTTTGTTTTGTTTTGTTTTTCCTTTCTGAGCTAAATATTATCTGAGTGACCAAAGACAGGTAACATCATCTACACCACTAAGAACACAAATTCAGACACTGCTGTAACTTACTTTATAAAAAACTGTTGAATCACCTCAGAACAACAGGTGACACAAGAATACACCACAGTTGAAGGCTAACCTCTATCTCAAATATAAGTGGATTCATGCAGAGTGAGTGAAGTCTTCCTTTTGCCCCTCATCCTCAGTACTGCTTTTATTTATTAAAAAAATACTCTGAACTCAGGTCACCATAGTTCTTGAGGACTGTATAAAACCTATCAAATCAATAGGTTTATGAGGTAGTAGTTTAAAATTTATATATTTTAAAAGTCCTAGTAAGACTTTTTTTTTACTGTTTTTTATAATAAAACACTGAGTGCTCCTCAAACTCTGCACCATCCAACTGAGAAATTGTCAGCTGTCATTATTCAATCACCTCAGTTATTTTTGACTGCCTACTTTTCCATAAAATTAAAATCCTCTTCAGTCTGAACATTCTGATGCTTATCATAATAGCAAAAATATTACTTACACGTCTCTAAATTTACATAAGATTGTTCAAGTCACGCCTTATTCACCTACACATTATTTAAACAAGCTAGGAGCAGATTTCTGGTAGAAGTCTCTTCACTTTGGGAGCAAATCCTTCTGCTGATGCCAAAGACTTATGCAGATCTAGAAGCATTGGGCAGGAAAGAAAGACCATTAGAGAACTAATCCCTTCAGAAATCTTGGAGTTTCAGAAATGCCTTTGGAAGTTAGGAACACAAATTCCATTAAAAAAAATGAATGAACTTCTAAAGCCCAGAGTTTTACTAAATTTTCTTTTAAAAGCAAAAAAACAGACATTGAGGCTTTTAGAAAATGTTGCTCTTTAAGCCTCTAAACTCATCTGTCTCTAATGACTGTAGTACCTGGGCACACATTAGTGCACTCTCTACTGAAAATGTTCAGTTTTTAACTGAAAATGTTCAGTTAAAAAAGACATTTCTTTTTTAGACTATGAGTCATAAAGACAGAAAGACAAAGTAATTAGCACAAGGTCATCCTGTACCTGAACTCAGAACCAAAACTGTATCATTCAAGTTCCTAGCTATCATCTCAGCCAGTAACCTATCCTACATTGTAAAATAAATGAAATAAATGTAAACTCCTATTTCCATCCTAACAGAGGCTATGTATTAAAAGAGGATGAGGAGCAATTCCTTCATACACCCATACACCCTTTGCATTAGGGACTGTTGTGGTATTGAGGGGGGGTTGGGGCTTTTTTTTTTTTTTTTTTTTTTTTTTTTTTTTTTTTTGTGGGTTGTTTGATTTTGGTTGGGTTGGGTTGAGTTTTTTTTATGTTGGTGGTGGTGGTTGGTTGGGTTTTTTTTGTTTGTATTTGGTTTTTGTTTTTTGGAGGTTGGGTACTCTTAGGTATTATTAGCCAAATTGCTTTCTACTTTCTAATCTATAAAAACATGTGAGCTACAAATATCAGATCTGTTTCCCACCCTCAAAAAAAGTGTTGCCTAATAATGCCTTAGGACAAGGACAAATGAGTAAGAACCACTTTTGTCTTAGGTACTGAAATCCTCAGATTAATACAAGCTTCCCTCTTTCATCCCCTACATTTAAATAAAAAGCCTCTTGTTTTAAAGACCAAGAAAGAAAAATGACACCATAATTTCTGTTTTGATGTTCTTTACTGAGGTGCCAGGTGTGATTGTGGGTTTCCTGGTGTGGACTGAACTAGGGTTTCTAGAACAGCCGTGCCAAATGCTAGAGTCAGATCAGACCATACTATTATGAAATCCTGCACCAGAAGCATTTTCTGCTTTCTGTCCCACCCTCAGCATCCTGTTCTCCTGTACAGAAACCTATATGCTCCCATTATGTACAGCTCATTACACACACCTTGAGAGAACTTCAGTTCTTTACCCACTTGTATTTGAGTTGTGGTTGCTTGCTTTATTTCTCCCAAATATTTCTTATTTGTTTGATCAAAATCAGGCTGTGGCCAGTTAAGCTGAGTGTTAGAAGAATTACATAATTTTACAGAAGGTACCATCTTCACAGAGATCACCACAGAGCCTTTAAAGGATCTTTAAACTTGGAAGAGAAACACTCTTGGGTTACAGCCTTCAAATCTCTACAGTCAGATATCTTTGAGAAATAATCACACATCTCACACTGATCCTTCACACTGCTGTGGTGCTACAGAATGGATCAAAGAATACCATTCATTATATTTTTTCTTACTCCAATTTGATGTAAGCACAGATGTTTGCCCATGGAGTTGAAATTACAAACCTGAAAATGCCACAGGGGAGAAGAATTCTTCCATCCCAGCATAGAGGAATACACATTTCATTTCTTCAGCTGAATCTACACTGAAATACAGGAGTTTTCTCAGTCTGTGTCAAATTTTAAATCAGTTTTAGAGAACGGTGCATTTAAGATTCTGGTACCAGTTCCTAGACCTACTGAGAGTAATGTTAAGTATATTTGAGAGGCCAAATATAATTTCTAAGCCAGTACTTTCCATGTCTATCACTTCCTCTCATGTGCACTCTTGGATGTATCATTTTCAGGCTTTTCAGGTTCAGTATTTATTTCCAAATACTATCAAGTCCCAATGAAAGCTGTCTAACACGTCCTTAGTCTTTTTGAGCTTCTAGCTTCCACTTGTGCAAGAGAATGACACAGACATTTAGTGAACAAAAGAATGAAAGTTTTGTTTGTATGCTAAGACAGATATGGCAAAAACTAATATCTATGCATTTATTTCTTTACCACACAGGATTTAGAGGATTTAATTGTATCTTAAATTTATAAGCAAGACAGGTCATAATGTTTTGTGCAGAGCACTTAACAGAAACTGCAATTTGATCATAGAATCACAGAATGTTAAGGGGTTGGAATGGACCTTTAAAGATCATCCAATCCCAACCCCCCTGCCACAGGCTGTTGCGATGCGTGCTTGCCCTGGCCCCGGCTCGGTGTCCAGCCTGGGCCTCCCGGCAGCTCTGGCACGCCTCAGCAAATCACTTTGTGGGGGTTCAGTTCACACAGCTGGATAACGCTGTAAGGCTGGATCGAAGAAAGAGGGGACTCTCTCTCGAAGTTTCCAGGGAACAGAGGCTTTATTCGGGGGAAAAGGGGGTCAGGGTGATCCCCCCAGCCACCAGGCTGGTGCCTCTGGAGAGAGACCCCGAGCCTGGGGTGGTGGGTGGTTTAATACTACAATTCTGGGGTGGGTTCTAAGTTACAGATACCAATAAAACAATCTAAATACATCATGCCAAATTAAGTCACTTAAGTTCTAACAAATCCAACACAGGTTCTGGGATGGGCCGAGGGGCAGTTCTGCAAAGTTAGTGGCTAAAATTACTGTACTTCAAAGATAAGGATGCTGTGATGGACAAGAGGGAAATTATGCAGGGGGTGAGACAGGGGAGAACCAATCTAAGCAGGGGCTAAAGCTGTCCTAGAAACCCTTATCGAACTACAAGAAAGTTACATACTAACACAAGAAATACATCCTAAAACAAAAGGGCTTTCTAGAGTTGTGCAAGCTATGCTAATACTTAACAATAAAACCCTTCATGCTGTATTCACAGCCAAGGCCTGCACATTATTTTTTGCAGAGTCACACAGGCATGGAGGGACACCTTCCTTTCAACCAGGTTGCTGAAGGCCTTACCCAACATGGCTTTTAACAATGCCAAGGCTGGAGCATCCCCCTCCCTAGTGTCACCAAAAACCAAGAAATAAATTCTCCAACCATTTTGTTAGGTTAGAAAGCTGACATTCAGTACTGAGGTACATGGCGGTCGCAGATCCCCCTACCAGAATCACCTTTTACCCACTTGGATGTGATTTCACAATTACTGTGTTGGTTTTATTTGCTTCTTTTTTATCTTGGGAGTGCTGCCAAATGTCCTTGTTGCCTATAAATTCTGCATTCTTTGTGTCCATTATCCATGGGCATCCTTCCTCCCAAGCTATGTTAACTTCCTCCGCTAAGTCTGAGATCTCTGAAGCATGTCAAGCCTTAAATTTTAATTTGTTTTTCTAACATATGGGCATCACTTAGATCTTGCTTGCTAGCTACTATCTGTTTCACAGATTAAATCTCCCTTCTTGCTGATTAGGTCCCAACATTTTCCTCCACTGCTGCACAGACTCCTTTTGAAAGAAATATGACCTGTTCAGTAGCACTGGGCAACTTGTTACAGTGTCTAACTACCCTCACAGTAAAACATTTCATCCTAGTGTCTAGCCCAAATTTCCCTTCTTTCAATTTTGTATCTGCTACTCCTTGTCTTATTACGATATTTTCTGACAAATAGTCCCTTTCCAACTTCCCTGTAGACCTGAAACAAAGACAACTAATCCTTTGTTTTCCACAGGAATTTTAGGGAAAAATAAGTTTCCTTTCTATTTTTTTCCTTCAGTTGATAAAATAGAATTAATAATATTATTTTTAAGTTTTCATCAAAGTGCACTTGTAGATTTGAGTTACCTTACTTGCTGACTGGTGACAGCTAGCATGTCTGAGCCTTAAGCTTTTCTCTTTTATTCTGCAAGATTTCTTCCACTTTTTAGCATAATTCATGGTATGATCAGGCCTCCAGTTCCCATCTGGCAGGTAAAAGAAACCCTCTTGTAGGCACTTAAGCTGACCTACTTCTCTATGTGTAAGTAATGGGGATCTCACGGGTTCCTGATACTTTCACAGCTCATCATTACCATCCATTCAGAAAATCCCACGCTGGATTATCATTCCCTACAGCTCTGAGCTGGTCCTGTAAAAAATGCAGGTGAGTGCACTCTGGGAAAAAAACCTGAAATGGCAAAATATTAAAGGCTTAGTATAGACAAATCATTATCACTGCAACAAGCCAAAAGGGGCATTTCTGTTATTTCCTTGCTGCTATAGGGATAAAAGCTTTCATCTGGGCTCTGAGTGGTCCCATATGGAAATCTTATGCTGGAACAGTTGCCTGGATGCATCTATCTAGACCATATTCCCAGACCCAGCTCTTTTGGCAAGTATGAAGGAACTGTTACAAGGTAAGCATGCCCTTGATCTTCTCTTTATGCTCTCTCTCTCTGCCTTCAGCTGTGGATGCATCTCAGCCCCACTGCCTACTGGAAGCAGAGTTCTCCTAACCACTGGCACTGTTTCTCCATGATGATGCTTTCCTCTTACATATTATTTCTTCACTCTGCTATTTTGTGTTCATGTTTCTAGAGAACTATTAGGTGTTTCTAGGTGACAAGCAAGATTCATCCATTGAAAATTACCTGAATAACCATAACTGAGCTAAAATTGTGAACAGGTTTTCTCAGGCTGAAACAAAATATGAATGCAAGGTCTGAAAAACCTGCTGACACTGAGTATCTTGACATTTTTCCATGCCTATACAGAAGGGCTAATTAGTCCATTAAAATGGGTCCTATTTTTCTCAAAAATTAATGACAGTGTCATGCCAATCGAAAAGTTCCCTTGTTTATGTCACTCTCCTCCCACGTTTCAGAGCTAACCTTGACTCTGGTCTTCATCATTATATTAAAATGTAATTAACTAACTTTTCAGCAACAACATTCTACTTTTAGTAGTTCATGTAGCGGGTAGGATTTTCTTCTCCACTCTAAGTTATACAGAAATTGCTGACTTGTAATATTAATTTAATACATGATGAAGATCAATCAAATCTACTCTTGCACCTCTGAGTCAGCAGCACCAGGAAAGTATTGATAGACTAGCAAGGGCAAAAAAAAATAGACACATCAAGAAGTGTCACCTGAATGAGTCAAAAAAAGAGAAAGAATTAAAATAAAAACAATTATAAAATTTACTGCTACTTGCTAGAGGGAAAAAATCACCACCAGGCTCTGAAGCAACAGTGTTAATTGAAAATTACTTATCTAGAATGTCTGTCTTTCTTGGATGTAATCCAAACACAAAGGAGTTGATAATCCTTAAGAAGGGCCATTTACAAGTTGACAAAGCATTCTGCAGCTGCTGTTTGTGTTCTCCACAGATCAGCTAGCCCGAGGAACAGAGTTCAGGGCTCAGTCCTGCTACAGAGAGTAGCAGTGTAGCAGTTATCAGCTGATGGTGTGGAGTGCACTGAGGGGCCAGGACGCCCACAGCTTATCTCTGTCAGAACATGGAAAACCTTCTTGCCAATGAATATATATACAGTTAAAAAGTTAGAGATTAATGTGATGGGAGCAACACATGAAGTCACCTCTGCATTTTCAGGGTAAGCCTCACAAGATTCCAGCACGACGAGCACTTTTACTGCTGATAGCCTGACCCCACACAACATTAAGTGCCACCACTACGAACACAAGTCTGCATCTTTGCCCTGTCTGTGAGCACACCGGCTGCTGGCTGCAGCCCAGGCCAACTCAATGGGGGAAGTCATGTCCTTTCCTTTCCTCCTCTTGCTGTTCTCACTTACTTCCAACCTTTTCCAGCTGCCATTACCTCCCTTCCTCCCAAGGCTGCATCTCCGCCCTGCCTACCCATCCTGTGAAACACTCAATTTTATGCTTTCTCTAGCACCTCATTATCCATCAAGCTATTTTCTCTTATGTATAGAAAAAGAGAAATAATGTAGCTACAAATTAAAATAAACAGTCCCATAGTCACAACATCACACAGCATCTCACATTCTGAAACAGCAAGAGCTGTTTGGGCAAAGCCAAATCTCTCTGACTCATGTTTAATATCAAATTTACTTATTTCAAGACAACTGATGGTATGTCTGATTTAGCAGAGTGATACAAAATACGCAACTAGAAATGTAAGTTACACTTAGCAAAACACGCAGAGATCTCAAAACACAGCTCAGTCACACTATCAACCAGAAAGAAATATGTGGACTGAAACAAGCTCAAGCTTGTTGCTCTCTTCTAGATAGACATTTGTGGAAAATCATGCTATGAAAAGCCAGCATCCATAAAGGAGACAGAGGAGTCTGCAGCTTTATTCAAATGGAGGGACAGAGTTCACTGGGGCATATGCCTGCGGAACTTTCTTTCTCGATATTTTGGAGGACACAGCCTCCTTTTGTTGTTTTGTTTTTCAACTCCTGGCCACACATTGCCCTTGTCCTTTCCCCATCAGCTGCAATACCAGGAAGGCACAGGCTTCCTGAACCACCTTCCACATATTCCCCCCTTGAGCCTGTCATTTTACCCCAAAGCTCAGAAATTCAGACTTGTGCAGACACACTTCAGGAGCCAAGCTATCTGGGCTCCCATAGCAAACCTGCTGCCCAAAATTAGTGAGGACATTAATACCCATTTCAAAGACATGAACACCCATACCTTCGCCCATCAAATTATTTCTAAAGACATTAGCACACATCCTCCCTATCATATTGGAACAGGTTTCCCAGCTGTGGATGGCTCATCCCTGAAAGTGTTCAAGGCCATATGGGGCTCTGAGTAACCTGATCTAGTAGAAGGCATCCCTGGGCATGGGAGGAGGATTGGAATTTGAAAATGTTTAATAATTCAACCTAAACCATTCTATGATTCTAAATATTATTTGCTAGTTAGGTCTTTATATTCCATATTAAGTGGAGCCGCATACTCCCTCTCTTCCTCTCCCTCACTGACCTAACTCCTCAAAATATTCATAATCCCTAATGAACTCAGGGACATCTGCGCTTCCTGGTAGTCCATCCACTGATGGATTGGCTATTTAGGGAAAACAAAAGCTACCTTCAGGTGCCCTTTGTGCTGAGGTGCAGTCAGCCTCCTCGCAGCAGCTGTGGGCAATACCAGCCTGCATTGCATGCAGAGCTCACAGCTCATTGCATCTGGGCATTCTTCTATTGTAGGGCTTGGTTGGGGAGCAACAGTCTTGGATCCTTTTCATGCTTGAAGAAGTAGAACAAGCTCTCTAGAGGAATTGAAATGTTTATTCTTATTTTACTGTAGTTGTATTACTTCTAAATTAGCAGAAACAGTTGCTTCCTGTTAATGGGGAGAGACATGGGTCTCAAATACGCATACGGAATTTCACTGGGCTTGTTTGACATGTTTTTAGAGGAATAGCAGTGTAATTAATCTATCATGGCAAATTTATAAAGTAAGATTTTCTATTGAGCTATAGAAACAGTGAAATTGTAATTGGAACAAAAAATTACGCACAGCAAAGAAAGAAACTCAGTGCAGATTAATTAGGGCTGAGACCTATATTTGTGACCTGTGAAGGTAGTAGTGGGCCTTTATTTGTCAAAAGCTTTATAAAGTATCTGACTATTCCTTGAGATTCTGAACATTTTTAGATATCAGTTTTCTGTATGCAATGGGAGCAAGTGTTATTATATTCCGTAAACATTCATACAATCTATTCACTATAGAGTGTTGCAAGTGTTTGTATTTTCTTTCAGTTCATAAGGACTGTTCCTGCTCTGTCTGATGTTTCTGTTTCTCTTGCATTACCCAAGAGAGTTGGAATCACAATTACATCCTTTCTAGAAGTGACCATTGAACTCTTAATCAAGAGTATTCAGAAATTTTTGAAGGTTTGAGAGTCTATAGGAATATTGACTTAATAAATACATTCATGAGGGGTGTTTGTGACAAACTTTCATATATAAAACATCTTTCTCTGAAAGACTGTGCTTCCAATTGCACCCCCATGGACAAATTAGGAAGAAAAATGTAACTATGTAACTAAAATGCAGAAAATGTAAAAATTGCATATGGATACAGCTTTGATATTGTATTGTTTTTATTTTGTGGGTTTGTTTGTTTGTTTGTTTGTTGTTTAAGTGAGGCTGTTTTTTTCTTTATTGAGGTCAAGAGATTCATCATTTATTTTTATTTCTGTTAAGCAGAGAGCTCTGCTAGTTTGGAGAGAAAACAGATGCAAGCTTCTTTTCTGTTTTTCAGAAAGAATAGATCCCCTGCTCATTTCCAAGCTAAAGACTAATAAGACTTAGAATGATATTTCCAGGAAGATGAACATAAAATGTAGGGCCCTGATCCAGGGAAACACAAAATATTTGGTACGACAGTGAAACCAATGTCAATAACAGGTGATTTCCTAATTTTTTTACCCCTCTGAGCAGAGCTTCATCTTCCATATAATGAGGCCCATGCTCAGCAATTAGAATAAAAATTCAAATATAATCTGTTAAATATTGGCAGTTTCAAGGCAGGTTACATTCTTTGCCTTGCAAGCATTTGGACTTTTTGTTCCTTCACAAAATAAAATTGTTCCATACACAGTAAACAGTTATTTTATGTTCTATGAATTAGGATTGACATATTCCATCTACAGGATAGAAACTATCAAACTGTATTACATTTCTGGCAGAAAGGCCTTTGATCCTTTTTTACTCCTTCTGTTCCTAGTAAAAAGCTAGTGTTTGAGATGCTGTTGATATTATTAAACTCTTAAGGGTTTTTCAGAAAATCAAAAATCAAGTTTTGAATACACCAAGGCATTTCAGAGAAGGATTACGTAGGTTAATTATCACAGAAATTTGGAAGGGACTATTAGGTTAACTAATCTAACCTCCCATGCCAACACACCACTACTTTTCCCATACTTACATATTGCGTCTTTGCTGGTAAACTTCCTCTGAAATGCCTCTTTCAGAAAGGTCTCTTCCTCCAGTCCTGCTGTGGGCTTTCACTGGTTTTTCACAGTGGTTAACATCTTGTTGACACCTCACCACTATTTCCAGTCTAGTTTCTAAAGAAGAATTTTTTTGTTATGTTCCTCCAATTAAGGATAGTTTCAAAATTAACATTTTTTTCTACGAGTGCTTTTTTTCCTCAACCAAATAACCAAGATACTTTTCAACTTCTTTGGAACAGAAGCCTAAACTCTTTTAAATGTCTTACTAGAACATGGCTTTTTGAGCATTAATTTTTCAGCTTTTCTATCCTTCCTCCTATATTTCAACATCCTGTCAGAAGCTGTATATCTTGTTCATATAATTGCAAAATTCATAGTAGTCATACAAAATAGGGCTGGGAAGATACTAAGCAAATTTGTCCAATTCATCCACTACTTCAGGGCAGGATCAGCTGTACATATTCTTGATCCAGATTTATCTGAATTCTTTCTGAAAGCTTCCACCACTGGAGAGTCTATAACCTTTCTAGCCAGTCTATTTCAACTCTTTCCTGTCTTTACTACTAGAAAGTAAATCTTCTAATTAAAATACTTCAAATAAGACCTGGTTAATGCCGAATAGAATGTAAGGATTTCTTCACAATCTTGTTATCTGTTATTCTAACATACTTGATTTTTACAACAGCACAGTCCTTCATTCATTTACAGTAGGTTCCAAAGCTCTTTTCTGCAAAATTAATATCCAGCCAGTAGTTTCCCTCTTTGAATTTTTCACTTGTATATCCTGATATTTTTCTCTCCAGCCCCTTATAGATGTAAAATTACTCCATTCACATTCTCTACTCCCTCTTTTGTACATTTCTAGGTCTCATTGGCTCCATGAGGTTACAGCACTAAAACTGAGATAGTTTCTTTATGATTCATCAGCTCTCCCCAGTGATTCAGTTTTTCAACAACGTATGTAATCTTTCAACAAGATATACATTACTCCTGGAGATGCAAGTTAGTATTCCATAGTGGGCAGCTGTCAAACCTAGTCAATGGTACTTTGTCTTAAATGCTGCCATCAGTTAGCATTTAGGTGCATTGTTCAGAATTATTGTGTACTTGCCTTGCTCAGACTTCTCACATACTCAAATTTCTCACATTTGTGTGCCTTATTGAGATCTTAAAATCTTTCTTGCTGAAAGGTACCTACAGCCTTTCTTCAAAAATCAAAGACGAAGATTGCACTTAGCAAGACATTTACATACATACTGTAGATGATTTTTATACCCAACCAATCAATGTAACTGGGAAGGAGTTATGACAGCATTTTTGGAATATCAAGAAAAAAAAGAAATATGAGGGTAGAAAAAAATTGACATGGAGAACCTACTTTGATTATTTCATAAGGTAATTTATGATGTCAGGTGTCAATTTAATTATATCTGGTTGCTGTATAATCTAGCAACACTCCTAGAAGAGTATCAGCTAAGGATGTTGTTCCTAAAAAAGGGATTCATCACCCAGTGTGCAATAAACCGGTCTCACATACAGAGCCCAGGTGTTTGTTTATTTTATATTTGTGCAAAGATGGGTACTAGGTGATAAACCCACAAAGCTAGCATGCTGATTCTCAAAACTTTGCACTTCAGACGCTCTAGCAAAAAAAAGAAATCATGGTTCATTGGCAACAAAGTTATCTAGTTTTCTTATAAATTAGCGTTCTGCCTTCTATCGGTTGAATGATCCTCTCACTTCTCATGCCAATTAGTTCCATGCTCAGCCTTTCTCTTCTTTGGAGTGGGTGGGTTTCTTGAGTCAGTGGTGGCAATCTTCCTCTGCTGGCATTACCGTCACCTGGAGAGCGCGGTGAGCAGCGGCGGCAGGAGCTGTGCGCGGAGCTCTGGAGGCTGGAGCCCCAGGAAAGAGGCCTTGGACTGCAGATTCTTTGCATAGCAAAGAGCACGGGAGTCATGCCCAGCCAGAGGGGTGGCAGGGCAGGGAATTGTCAGGAAGGATTTTGTATCTCTAAATATCTTCCATAAAAGTGAGAAAAGAGTAAGTGTTGTATCCGTCTGGCATCCCCTCCCCGTGAAACCCTACCTGCCCCTTGACTCTGACCTATGGCCTTTGGCCATAGGTAACCCCACCCCCTACCCTGAAATGCATAAAACCCCCTTTCCCTCCGGGGTTCGCCCTCTTTTGCCTTGGGATCCCCTTCTTGGAATAAACCTTGGAACACATCTCAGGGTAAGAGCCTCTTTTGGTTTTATTTCCCTATCTTGAAGATTCCCCTCACCCTGACCTCCCTAAATCTGAGCTAGCAGCTGGCCTCGGGGGGCTGAGGGAAGGGGAACACTTCAAGTAAGGATGGAAATAAACTTGGTTTTCAAGTGTATTCTGTGTATTAAAGATTAGTCAGTGTAGAAAAAATAGAGCCCAAAAGATATTTAACTTAGCCTTTACACAGAAAATTAAAATGAGAAGCTAAAAGGGGGAGTTTGCCCATAAAGACAAATGTGCTGTTACATTTATGCTGGTGTTGCACATTAAAGGCCAGTCTTTTGCTTCAATTTAGCTTAAAGACCAATAGGAAGTTAATGGCAAAATACCTAATGGAAATGATAGAAGAAAAGAAAATTGTAAAAAAACCTTTTACTGCCTACTTTAAAAAAAATTTGGGACCCTTGAACTTCTCAAACTGAAGTAATTAATACATAGAACATGAGAGGAATGGAAGATACCATTAATAAGTATAAACATAAGCTTTTCTAAGTGCGGTATTCTACATTTACCTAAATGTTTGTTTACAGCCTTAAATGGCAATTGCAACGGAAATGCTTTACTTTTTCAAATTATGATCATGATATATCAAAAAAAAAAATAATAACACAAAAGTAGTGTGCTTGTCTTTGGTAGTGTGATGCTGTTGTACACCACAATGACACAGATTCCGACTTCAGAAGGCTGAAAACGGCTCCTTTTTTTTGGGGATGTGTCTCCCTTTTTATACTATTCTACACATAGCCAGACCAATCCAATTGTTGAAACCTCTTCAACCACATTGGTCAGACCAGAGGACTTCAAGAAGTCCCTCCTAGGGAAAGGAATGTAAACAAGGTTACAGTTACAAAAATATGTCTTGTTTACAGAAATTCCCTGGGAAAACAAATTCAGAAAACCAAAACATCTCAGGTACGAATGAGGGCTACAGTAGTGGGCACTAATTTGATGAGAACCATCATATGTATCATTATCTTATTCACCATCACCTAAAGGCAGTATTGCTCGCTACTAGATTATGTGACACCAGTGTTGCAAGAAGTGGCAAGTGCCTGCTGTGGATTCCAAAAGTCACGCTGATTCGACATGTCCATAGAGAAGGGAATGATTGGGGTTTTCTGAACTCAAAGTGTGCCCAAACCTCACAGGTTTCCTGAAGTTCAAACAACTGTAACTAGAAGAGAACGTTGAGGATGCTTTGCACATCCTTCCTCCTTTCTATATACCCTTCTGTGAAAATTCACTTTTGGTTGTACCAGTGACAGGATGCTTGACTAGACCTAGGACTTAACATAGCATTTTTACCTCCTGGTGTTCATTGTGTCATAGGTACAGTAACAACTTGTCAAGAGGGACAAATATTTTGTTGGTTTGTGTTGCAAGTTTTATCAAAAAGACAAATTTTTGTATACTCATTTAACCATCTTTCTTAGCATCTATATTCCAGTGGTATTAGGCCAGAATTATCAGGTATGTTTTCCTTGTAGAAATTCTGTAGAGCTTCTGTAGAGCTTTTTAGTTTTCTTTTAAATTTTTTTTTAAACTAAAGTTTCTTCAAAAATTAGCTTGAACAGTCACTGCTGAAAATGCCTTTTCCTTTGAGAAACTGGCAGAGATTAGAAAACCTTTTGTTTGAGTATAGTTTGTGCTTTCTTTTACTGTAAGGGCAAACTGTGAACACGTAGGTTTTTGCCAGGTTTTGAGTTTGAAAGAACATTTCTGGAAGTGTAAAATTCTTTTTTTTAGCCCTTAAAAAGAACTGAAAAATGATCCTTTCATTATTTGGGTTGTAATTTCAGAAAAATTTTCTATGAAAAATCCCTCTCAAATACTCAGCATTACATATGCATATTACTGATAATTGTGGTGGATTAAAAAAACAAACAAACTTGTTGAATATCTTTGTCTTACTTTTAAGTGCTGCTGACATGAGTGTTACTCAATGCCACACCTTTTCAATAAAGAGCTGTAAGGTTGGTTCTTCAGTATGTATTGTCAGATCAACATGAACCATTTCATGTTTTTAGCCCATGCTAAATGATAGTTTATATCCCAGTGACAGCTGTAGTAAATGCATTTATGTGAACAAATATTTCAAAAGAATGAATATGCTTTATTATTCTACATTCTAGTTTGCAATGCTGTAACTTTTGTATGTAGCCATAACCGTAGCTCCATACTGACATGAACACCAAAATTTATAACACATAAATTACCACTGGACTCCAAAAGACTATTCACAGTGAAAAAGCTGAAGGTTCAAATCCTGGAAATTCACAGTTTTCCACTTGGTTATTGATCCTCCAATGATAATTCCCTCAGGACAAAACAAGAGATGAAAACTGAGAATTCATTCCTCTAGCCCAATATTTAAAAACTTTCAGACAAATTTTGAAAAATTGAAAGAAAAATTCATTGGCTAATAATAAATTATATTAACTAATAGAAAGTCCATTATAGGTGCACTTCTAATTTTGAGGGAAGCAGATATATATGTTAGATCTAAAAGAATAATATTACATTGTCTGATTAGCCTAATAGGATTATAGTTATGCCACTTATTGAGGAAAATACTGCAGTTGAGGTAAGGACAACCAAATCCTACAGGAAAAAAGTTTATTTCTTTTTTGTTTTGTCAAAAGAATGGTTAAAAGGAAAAAAAATATTTTTTATGTAGGCAGATTTTTAGGCCAGTTCAGTCATATTCTAAAATTTCATAGAATTTTTTTCAGTAAACTTCATAGTCTATTTAGGCTGTTAAAAAGCCATTTCAGAGAATCCTGCAAGAAAGAGTGAAGAAATGCCCAATAGTTTCTATTGGCAGCAGATCAGGAAAGACTGGAATTGCTTCAGTGAAGTAGTAGGGGAGTGTAAATGCATGTTAGGAAGAGAGAAATATTTCTTCATTCCATTTACCACTTAAAAACTAAACAAAATAACTTTTAAATTGGAAAAATTACATAGGTTTAAGAGGAAAGGCTTTAAGTCAGTGAGAATTGAAATATGTCCCTGACTTTCTAACACTTCCTGCTTTTCTACTGCTAAACAACCTCATTACTGTGAACTCCAGAGAAGATATTCTAGTGATATTGATATTCTATCATATTACGTGATAGTGCAAGTGATTGAAATGTAGGGACAACAGTGTTTGATTTAATACAACAATGAATGTGGGGCATCCAATGATTCAATTTTCCCCTGGTCAGTAAGAGTTCAATCAAAATACAATTGAAAATTACAAAATACAATAGTTTTAAAAACATGTATATGAAGATAATTCTTCCATCTGGTAAAGTTAGTAAGGACAATCATATTACATTATGTTACATAATATTGGCTTTCAAATTCATGTACAGATACTACATTGGGTATTTTGTTATCAGATATTATATTAACTGGCTTTTGAGTCATATGCTGACTTTAACAATAAAACTATAAACAGTCTAAATATTATATTTTAATTTCTTATTTAAATTAATATTATTATTAACAAAACCTATTGTAACAGAGGACAAGTGCTCTAATTTACATTTATATCCAGTCTCTGAAAAAAAGATTTTTTAAATCAACCATATTTATGGTAGAGCAATATAATAATGCTGCATCCAATTGGAGTTTCATTAATGGTCTCATTAAATTAGTTGCATTCAGAATGTCTAATTTATAGCATTCATAATTTCTCATCTCATCTTCTTCAGCAGATATTTGTGAATTTTATTCTAGTTATTTTTGTAAGTGCTAAAAATCCAAAAGAAAACAAAAAAATCACTCTCTAGTGCTTATTTTACTCTTCTACTTAAAAATTATTTTCTTGCAGAACCATTAAACTGGAGAGTTTCTGTTCCTTTTTCACATATGATCATCACTGATACTAACAACTGCTCAAGTGATGCACTCAATATACAGTGATCAACATTGCAATCTTTAACATTGCCATTTGTTAATTAACATTATTTTGTGGTTGTTCCAACAGAGAAGAGGAATTTGTTTCTAGGTCTCAAAATAAAGAGCATGAAGAGACTTTTCATTATGATATGGATTTGATAACCAATGCCATTTTTTTACCAGAAACACACTGAAGAACATGGCTGCTAAAAAAAAAGCAGCCTTTCTTACTCAAACATTGCATAGAAAGAGAACCAAGGAGTTGTAGAATTTCACAGTTATGACCTTTCAGTAGTAAAAGCCTCTATAAGGATATGAAGTCATGCATGAAGTTTATAGAAGTCATCAGGTTTCTCTAACTTGACCACAGTCTAGAACAAACATCTGTGCCAGTGACTGGACTGTACACAGTAGAAAAAATTCACTTCCTGGGATTGTGACTCATCAAAGATTTGTCTACAATCCTCTGGCTTCCTTTCCTACCTATAGAGCTTACAGTACCATGGTAGAACCTTCTGCAGGGATTGGCAGAGCATTACTGACTGGATGTTTTAGTTGTGGCTTTAGTTGCCATACACACAGTCTTCTACATGCATTTCAGGTAAAATACACAAAGCGATATCAAGTTCATTTTCTAAGTCATGTTTGATGTTAATTTGAAGAAAGGATAATTTATTTTCAGAGATGTTCCCATGAAGAGCATTTCATGAAGGAGCCTCTTTTATGTTTTGTTCAGTATTATTCAATCAAATGGCTCATCAAAAAACTCCCAGGTGAGTGGAAGATTTTATTTATTCCTCACCTAGTAGATGGCAAATGTGGGAACTTAACTAACTTGTTTCATTGTTCCAGGGAATTCTGGAATGGATGAGTCATTAAGATCAGGAAGTTGGAGCAAGAAATGTTAAAGGGGAGAAAAAGCTTTTTGCTCATCACTGAAAACAGCTGTCATGATATAAGCTGCATAATGAAAACCTCTTGCCAATTTTCTTATTAATAGATATGGTAGATACAATTATTCTGGCTACACATTCAACCTTTTGGAGTCAGACTTTGTAGACAGCATGTAGACACATTTAAAAAGCTTAGAATCTATCACATCCTCTAAGCTTGCCAATAATGCCAAGCCCATATGTTGATGGCAACAGTATAAAAAACGTAACAACTGGTCTGTTCCATAAACGTGCCTTTGCTGTCAAATAGATGATGTATATTGTTCTAACTGAATAGTTTGAAAGTGTAAACTGGAACTTGAAATGTTGCTCTAGGTGAATATTGTGAGCTTTGCTCAGTCTCATTCTGATCTGTAAAATTTGTTGTATCCCTCAAGTTTGCCATATCGGTTTATCTAATAAATGTCATGTTTTGTACTGTAATCCAGCAATGAACAATTGACAGCCCTGACACACAGGATCTACCTTATATATTCATAGTTGTATAGTTTTTACCAGGATTTATCCCGCTGTTTTTTCTGAAGGAAAACTATAGTGGTTTGCAATATCGTTTTCCCCAAGGCAAACAGAATATTTAACACTGTAAATGTAATTACAGGACCAAAAGCATTACCAAACAGTATAAGGATACAGTGGTCATCAGTGCCAGTTACCAACTTTCAGCATGTGCTCATTTCTATTCTAGTGAACTTTTCTCTCTTGAGCATTTTGGTACAGTAGTTCAATAAGGGCAGACTTTCTAATGGTTCACACTGTGCTACTCATGCAGCATTCAAGAGAGACCCTTAGTATTCAATCATGTTAATTCCTGTTCCCTATTTTTTTTTATGTTAAGCTGATATAAATTTGATATTCTCCCTGTATGCTAATACAGCTCCTTATCCTTGAATTTTTTTTAACTTGTTTAATGCCTTTCCCACTGTTTGAAGATAATTAATTTCTTTCTGAATTAAAAAAATCTAAGAAATGAAACAAGCTTACAGACTTTACCTTTGAGTTCTGATTCATTTCCCCTTTCATCCTTTCTTTTTTTTTTTTTTTTAATGGCACTTTCAGCAATACAGTAATATCTCCAGAAGGATATTTGGACCTTATAATCCTTTTCATACTTGCTTTTTTTTTTTTTTTTTTTTTTTTTTGTAATAAGTGGACTAGCTCAGGTAAGAGATTTTTTATTATTATTAAAACATAGAATCAAAGATTAATCTCAAAATCCCTATCATCCAAGTTTAGCTTCATCAAAATGCATACATCAAACCTGCCTAATGTATCTTTTGAATTGGCTGTATTTTTATATTTACCAGTTATTGTCCTTAGAACTTAATTGCATCCTCTGCCTGTTCTCATTAGGAAGGAAAATATGAGCAGTATGATAATCTAGTCCAGCCCAAGCATCTAGAGACATGACAATACATGGAAAACACTTTTTTTTTTTGAGGGTGAGATTATGGGTAGTAATCCCTAATTTACTATGCCTTTTGTATATGTTCCTGCCTTCCATTCCTCCCACATTTGGAGAATAAATAGGACAAATAAAGTGGATCATAACAAGTACACTAGAGATCTACTTGAAACTTGTTTTCCCTAACACAAAGGCAAATGAAAAGCCTCCGTGACCTTCTAGAAATAGGAGTTTGTGATATTTAGAAGTGTTGTCTGTAACCATGCTGTTTATAAAATTGACAAAAAATTAACATCTACTAACAGTGGTTACTGCTCAGCTTGTTTCTCACAAGTCTCACTAAAGTTATTACAAAATGCCTCAAGTTTCTTTAATCATTCACTGAAAGATAAATACAATGTTTGAGGGTTTTTTTTTTTTTTCTTTAAATCAAAGCATGCCCTACACTTCTTTGGAAGAGAGTCAAAGGAGAAACATAACTTTGGGAGCATTTTTAAGAGACACTCCACAAAATGAACTTTAAATTTAATCCATTTACATATTTTCTAAGTATCTCAGGGTGGTTCCCAGGTGAAAACATTCTTTTCTGTATGAGAATACATTTTAAAAAATTACTTCAATACACATTGTCACATAACATTAATCATATATTTTATTAATAACCATTATTTTTGACAAATATTTTAACCAAGAAAAAAAATATTTTTTTCACAAATAAGCAAGATAATCGCAAACTTTTTGGATAATAATTCTCTACAAACAGGCAATTTGCTAGTATAAGGCTCACTCCCTACTAGTATTTTACTAATATCCCTGACACACATAGACTGGTATAACTTAATACATGTACTGAATACTCATTCCTTACCTAGGTTCAGCAAAGTTCACATGAGAGGTTTGTTTCAGAAATGGAAACAATATCAAGAGACTACTGGGGCAACTGCTGGGATCGACACAGGCTGAGATGAAGGGATCAAGAGCAGCCCTGCTGAGAAGTGTTTGGCAGTGCTGCTGGATGAGAGGCTGGCCATGACCCAGCCGTGGGCACTCACAGCCCAGAGAGCCAAACGTGTCCTGGGTGCAGCCAGAGCACCGTGGGCAGCAGGGCCAGGGAGGGGATTCTGCCCCTCTGCTCTGCTCTGGTGAGACCCCACCTGCAGTGCTGCATCCAGCCCTGGGGTCCCAGCATAGGAACGACATGGACCTGTTGGAGTGAGTGGAGAGGAGGCCACTGAGTTAATTAGATGGATGGAGCACCTCTCCTATGAGGAAAAGCTGAGAGAGTTGGGGTTGCTCTGTGTGGAAAAGAGAAGGCTTTTGAGTAAGCTAACTGCAGATTTCCAGTACCGAAAGGGAGCCCAAAAGAAAGATGGAGAGAGACTATTTACAAGAGCATGTAGTGACAGAATAAAGATGAATGGATTTGAACTGAGAGTAGGTTTTGATTATATATTAGGAAGAAATTTTTACTGTGACAGTGGTGTGGTCCTAGAACAGGTTGCCCAGAGATGTTGTGGATAAGCCCTCTCCGGAAGCATCCAAGGCTGTATTGATGGAGCTTTGAGCAATCTGGTGTAGTGAAAGGTGTCCCTGGCCTTGGCAGGGGCGTTGATTTGTAACTAGATGGTTTTTAATGTCCATTGCAACCCAGGCCATTCTGTGATAGATTCTATCCTGTGAATATGTGCATACCTTGATTCATAGCATTTAGATGAAGTAACATACATCGTTACTCATTTAGATTTTATTCTTCTGTTCTGTCTTGCACATTTCTATGGATTTACTCTAAAGATGAATGGAAAGCTTGCCATGAAAATAGTTCTTTTACTTGGCAAGGGTCTCCATAGAAAGTAGTTCCCAAAGACATGATTAGATCTCTATGTATAGGAAATCTCTTCTGAGCTCATTGGTCTTTTCCAAAAGTGGGAAAGAGAATGGGTTGTAGTCTCTCAGCTTTGCTGAGAGAAGGAAGCAGAATAAGCTCTTTCTTTTTGATGCTAGCTAGTGACACCAAGTAGTTTCATGTGGCCTCAACTTTAGAAGTATAATTCAGCACAGTATAATTATATCTCAATATATAAATTTAACTTACAGCTAGAATGCCTAACCCAGAGGTCACACTATAATGTATAGGTCTTTCTCTAATCTTACTGCTTTTTTCTATAGCATGAATTAATGTGCCATGAGTCAACAGTCATTGTAATATTCAAGGGGAGAAAATGTGTTTAAATCCATTCTATCTTTCTTTCCAACCCATTTATTACACATCCAACCCTGAAGATGTTTTTAATTTGTTGATAAGAATGGAAAATAATAAACTTCATGAACATTTTATTACAGTGTGTTTGAGTATTAATTGTTGCCAATTCATCAACCCTAAAGCACATTAGTTCTCGAAAGATTTATCTGTTCTATATTTATGAGTACAATCTCATCTTCAAAATATTAGTAAACAAAAATATCTTTTGAATATAAATTTCAGCATTAGTATTCTTCTATCTGAAGCTGACTTTAAATGCTATCCTAGGAAATATCTAGGAATACACCCTCAGCCCAGTTCTTTTCAACATCTTCATTAATGACTTGTACGCAGGACTTGAACGAATACTAAGTAAGTTTGGAAATGACAAACTGTGAGGAGCTTTCAACTTCCTTGATGGCAGAGAGGCCCCACAGAGAGACCTTGAAAAATAAGAGATGGGCAGTCACCAACCATATGAAGTTTAACAAAGGCAAGTGCTGGCTTCTGCACCTTGGATGGAGCAACCCCGGATGTACTGATAGACTGCGGAATGAAAGGCTAGAAAGCAGAACTGCAGAAAGGGACCTGGGGGTCCTGGTCAATGGTAATTTGAACATGAGCCAGGAGTGCCTTTGCAGCCAGGAGGGACAACCCTGTCCTGAGGTGCAGCAGGCACAGCAGCACCAGCCAGGCAAGGGAGGGGATTGTCCCCTCTGCTCTGAGCTGGGGCAGCCTCATCTCGAGTGCTGGGGGCAGTTTTGGGTGTCACAGTGTAAGAAGGATCTAAAGCTGTCAGAGAATGTCCAAAGGAGGGCAACAAAGATGGTGTAGGGCCTTGAGGGGAAGCCGTGTGAGGAGTGGCTGAGGGCACTTGCTCTGTTCAGACTGAAGGAATGAGGGGAGACCACATTGCAGTCTGCAGCTTCCTTGTGAGGGGAAGAGGAGAAGCAGGTACTGATCTCTTCACTCTCACAACTAGTGACAGGACTAGAGGTAACTGCAGGAAGCTGAGTCAGAGGAGGTTTAGGTTGTATATCAGGAAAAGTTTCTTCACCCAGAGGGTGGTTAGGAACTGGAACAGGCTCCCCAGGTGTGGGAAATAGTGTGGTCCTGTCCTGTTTGTGCCATATGCCAACACCCAGGGAAGTGGCCACAGCACCAGCCTGATGGAGATGAAGAAGCATTTGGTGATCCTTGGGAATGGTGCTGTACAGAGGGGAAAAGGGGTAGGGAGAAACAAAAACTGATGGTGCCTTTGCTACTTTTGGCCTTGGCAATAATTACACATTCCCACTTTAAATAAACCAGTATTAAACAAATGGATTTTCTCTCTCAGACAAACTGTTTTAAACCCTTAACTCAGCAGTTCAAACAGGAAAACCGATGATGCAATACAATATATAGCACAACACTCTCAGGCACATGATGTGACTCCAAGGGTGTCCAGTGCAGTGCCAGGATTTGGTCCCAATCTTGATGGGTTCCTTCAAATTCAGTATATTTTGTCCATTAGCAATCAAGTCAAAGTTATGTACACATGGTTTAACTTGCTCTTGGCTTTATTAATTATATTTGTAATTCCTTTAGCTCTGTATTTCACCTGAGATTCCATTCGTTAACATTTTCTGCCTTATCTGGTTCATTTACCAGTGCTATAGACACTAGTTTGTGGTCAGTTTATGATGAAAATCTAAATACTTACACCAGCCTGAAAAGAGGGTCTCAGTGACATTTATGGAAGGAATTAGTAATAGGTGTAATTGCATAGAAGAACCTGAATACTGCCTAGAAATTATGAAATATGGTAATTCAAGAAAAATAGATTGTTGAAGGAAGCATTTTCTTTAGCTTGAATCATTTGATGTACAAGGGAAATTTGTATATAGCAGAAAACTTTTATAAAATATAATCTAGTTCACTTTTGGTTACAACCCAGACCACAATCAGTGGTATTATATCCTCTTGACAACAAAGCAGAGGACAAGTTAGAAAGTGATAATGATACTCTTCAGCTCTTGTTCATATCATGTCAAGAGGAAAGAGGGACTGTTTGGAGTTCGTTTCATACATACAGGATGTAAAAATAGAGTTTTCTAGAAAAGAAGTCAGTCATCTCATTTTTTTGAATTCCTAGTTTTTCAATGACATATGATCTTGCACAGTATGTGTGGCGTGCCAAGGTCACTTATCCTCTATAATGATGAGTTATAGGCACTCTGCTTAGATATTAAAGAAAAAACAGTCAATTTTATGCTAATAGGAGTTGCAGTTCATAACGGTATTGCAAATTAAAACAAAAAAACCCAAAACAAACAAAACAAAAAACAAAAACAAAACCAAAAACCAAAAAAAAAACAAAAAAACAAAAAAAACAAAAAACAAACAAACAAACAAACAAACAAACAAACAAAAAAAGGGTAAAAGAAAGATCTTTTAAAATATTAGCTGATCTTTCCTGGATATACTGGTCCTTTAGTTCCATTCAGTTACCTCTCTGGTGAACTCAATAAATACTGTGACAAAACAGGTCTTTTGTTTTTGTTTTACTGGGAAGCAACATTTCTTAGCCTATTGGCTGTCACAGACTTTTGACAGGACATCTGCTGTCAAATGGAAAAATAATACTTGTCAGCAGTAGATTAGTAAGCATGTGAACTTGCAACCTGGCATGTGAAACAGCATTTATCCCCTTTCTACAAAGCTATAAGTGCTTATCCTGGGAGTGCAATAACACTAAAGTAGCAAGAGCAGAGAGAGCAACACTCTAAGGCTGACTGAACAAAATTTGAAGAATATTTTTTTTAAAAGAGAAGAGATTGTCTGCTTTATAGAATGAAGGATGATATTCCAAAATGTATAAAAGTTTAAGGGAAAATCTAAGTTATTGCAAATGGTTATTCTGAAATGTCAGAGAAGCTGAAAGGGTATGATCTACCACTGTAGTGAGGTTAAACCTGGAATACACGATTCACCCCTAAAAGGCTACCTCCCAAAGTAATCTACATGTAATGTAGAATTACTGTCCCAAAATAATCTACATAGGCCATGCTGTACTTCATCTGTTTTGTGATCTGGATGTGGACTGACCCTGTAGCATGTGTTTATCTCTATTTATAAATCTTGATGCAATCAGAAATATTTTCTTTGGACATAGAGCCAAACCTTACAGAACAATGAGATGACACTTGGTAAAAAGCAGATTGTACAAAGACTGCACATCCAGAGAGGCAAGGAGTGAGAAGGTTGCTCTGTATCTGTGAAGGCCTGAAATCTATGCCTGGCAATAGTTAAATATGTCAAAATCTGGACCATTACAAAACAGGGTGGCAATCTCTCTCTAAAATATTTTTTAATCACAACAATGGTTGTACTTGGTAGAGAAGAAGTTTGTATTATCTTACCATTGACACTGACATTTCCATGCTTTCTAAATGTGTAAAAAGTATTACTCTGACCAAAAATATAATGATTTTGATAATATTTTACTCTTTTCCCTTTCCCTTTCCCTCCCCCCTTCCCCCTTCCCCCTTCCCCCTTCCCCCTTCCCTTCCCTTCCCTTCCCTTCCCTTCCCTTCCCTTCCCTTCCCTTCCCTTCCCTTCCCTTCCCTTCCCTTCCCTTCCCTTCCCTTCCCTTCCCTTTGCCCTTTTCCCCTTGCCCTTTCCTTTTCCCTTTTCTCTTCTTTTCTCTTTTTCTTTTCTCTTTTCTTTTCTTTTCTTTTCTTTTCTTTTCTTTTCTTTTCTTTTCTTAAAAAGAAAAGAAATTTTCTTTTTCCTAAAACTTTCAAATAAGTTGTTGCTTGTACAATTGCTTATTTCAAAATGAGGGGTTTGGACCATGGAGCATTACAGAAAAGAAAGAAGATGGAAATCTACTCTCAACATGATTTTATTTGTGCTCCACAGGATGTTGAATGACAGTCTTTAAAAACAGACTGATTTTTTTTTCTGCATGAACATTTATGTATGCTTATAGAAAACTCAGCTGTAAAGTATCTTCTTATTTTTCCTTGTAGTGTTTTCAAACCATTTGTACTGTTCACAGGGCCCAGAACAGCTGCTTTGTCACCCCAGCCTAGACTGTGCTGTGTTCTTCCCAGACGGTTTCTCAGTTCAGATTTTTTAATAGCAAAGACTTTTTGACTTCTAACTAGACCTTTGTAATGCTTCTTAAAGCAGTAGGAAAAGTTAGCAACACAAATATTTGCTGTCTTGTTATATGAAGACCTTCACCACATTTTTCCATAAGACAACAGTACTTTCACAACAAGGTAATTTTCTTGAAGTTTATTCACCAAGGAACTGGGTAAATGCCTAACAAATCAACTGGTTTTTTGAATAAACATGGTGTTTCTAAAATAACTTTCAGATAGTCATTGAAATAACTACATTTTAAATATAACCATTGCCTTTTTGATAGCCTTGCTGTTTTAACTGCTTATACAGCTGCTATTAATGCTACATCTACCCTTGAAATACCTTTCTAACATAATGCAATTTTTAAATGTTTGCACTCTCATGATCTTCCTTGAGTGAATGGTATTTGCAACCCAGCTCTCTACCTCAGTCCTCTTTGTCTTTGAAGGTCATGTGCTTTTCAATTACATCAGTGAAAGAGGCTGGGAGCAGAAAGGTCTGATGGCTTCTTGCCCCTCTTTCCTTTAGCAGTGCAAGCAGAAGCACTGCAGAAGTTATTCTCCCTGTTGTGCTGTCACACAACGAAAATACAAAAGAGTAATAAAAAGTTATCAAGTGTCCTTCCTTCTCTAGTCTCATTCATATGCCACTATAAGGGCAGGTCATGGTCTCTTCAGCTCTGGAGAACTCCTGACTGTAATTTGTCACATCTGAAAGTATTGTTTCATATTAAGCCCACAGAGGCTGCTCACAGGCTTCTCTATCATTACATGTCAATCTAAGCACTAGCTTTTGTTTCTGTTAGTAATTTCTTTGGCAAGCTATACTAAAAAAAAATTATTAAGAGAATACTTTCTTCTTAATAATTCTAATTAATATACAAAATATCTAGTAACAAATGATAAAAACACGATTATCTTTGCACATAGCTGTTTGGACTAAGAGATATTCCAAAGTCATCAGAATCAGTGCCCAGTAAATGCTCTTTTATATTTGAATGAAAAATTAGTTATAACCATGGGTAGCATTTTAAGACAGCTATAATCCTTCTAACTTGTGCACAAGACATTTAATGACTCCCACATATCTTCCTTTCTGCTAACATCATATAAGTTCAATTATATCAACATATTAATGTGTTTTTCACTATATTTTCTAAACAGTTCTTATAATAAAAATCTGTCACAGATTACAAAGGAGTGAACAAGAATGTCTCAGTGCACTACCTCATCTGTATAACTGTAGATAGAATACATATTAAGAAGGTTCTTGAAGGCTGGGATAATGATTTTGCATACTGAACAACAATGCCTTTTGTACACTGCTATTCTGTTCTTATTAGCTATGTCATAAACTAAGTGTAATCTAAAGTAGGTAAAGTTTCTTTAACTTAAAAGACTTACTACTGAGAAAATATAAACAAATAGAATCTCCAGTTTAAATAATTCTTTTAATGAAGGTCATCTTAACTGAGTACAGAAGCTCACACAGGGCTTTTGCTTCAGTACAGTGAAAAGTACAAATGAGGTATGAATTTCTCCATCAAGGAGACTAACAATCACTTACTAATCTTGTTTGTTAACAGGCAGATTTCTTAGGGAGAAGTGGTATAGTTCATTGGACCAATTGGAAAAGCTGGAAAAAAGGAAGGAATTCTTAGCAGGTGTCAAAAATATACTCAACTCCGAATAAAGTACATTGGAACAAACACTTTCAATTCCATGTCATTAAGTAAACAGATACTTTCAGAAAATAAGATAGTTAATGGAGGAGAATAGTGGCAAGAGATCATAAAATCCTTGACACTGTGAGAAAGGGGTAGAAACAAGCAATTATTCACTCTAGGACCAAAATATTTTATGGCCTTTTTCTCCTCAAAAAATCTATTTCCCCATCATTTTATTAAAGATATTATCTCCCTCTGGAAATTTACTTCACTTATATCCCTAGACTATTACAGGTCCAACAGCACTGCACTTCTGATTGATGGCTTAGTACACAGAAGACATATCTGTCATTTGCTCTTTGGCAGATATTAAAAACCAGCAAAACCTTAGAAATATCCTCCTGAAGGTGGGCACCAGATAAAACCTGATATAAATCAGAGCTCAGAACCTGAGATGTTCCCAAGCATTACAACCTCCTGCTGGAATAATCCTACTTTTCATCTTCAGGGAAAATAAAACATGCGCAGATATTCAACCAGGAGTTATTATCTCAGTACAAAATACACAAAGTAGAAGTTTCAGCATACATTGTATGACTATCTGAAATTAGACCCTAAGGAACTGAATCAGTAAAGAAATTCATTACCTAAATTGGTGCTGAAATAAAAAACAGATAGATAAATACAAAACTGAGATCAAAAATCCTTTTGCTTATGTTTCTTCATTCCGGAAGTCCTTCTTTTTTATTCACTTTACTACCCAGGGGTTTTATAAAGAAGGCAGAGCTTGTATGTTTTGATTTCCCTTCTGCTGGAATCAGAGTTGATTTACCATTTCCAGGTGAGTGTTCCAGTCACTAGGCCATTGTATAAAATAGAATACCATTATTGCAGACTTTATATCTCTACCTTCTACCTCTACCTTCACATCTTAACCTTCTAGATAAAGTTTTCTACCTGTAGTCTCTCAGACAAAGTAGTCTCCTACTAATCCTAGAAGAAGACATCTTGGACACATTCCTAGATTTGATGTCAGGTTATTCTTTGATCTAAACAATTGCTAGTTAGTGGTATGAAACCTTTCCCTTTTACCCTTACAAACTGCATTTCCTTGGTACAATTTTCTGTTCCATCTGAAGATCTAGAGAAGATTATCAGTCTATAAAAAATAGCATGCTTTATTCTTTTAGCACATATTTTAAAACAGAGCTTCTGTAATGAATGTTCAAGGGTTTTTTTAAGCCCTTAGAGACATTCATTGCAGACTTGATGCTTTGCTCATTCAAGTCAGCAAGTTTCTATTGATATTGTTACAGTCCTAGAATAATATGCTAACTCACTATCTGCATCTCCAGTATTGGTATAGATTTTGAGTATGATATTAGCAGCAGAGAAAAAAGAATTATCTCCTAAAGCAAAGAATTTATGTTACATTCCTATTAGATTACATTCCTATTTCCATTTGTCTTATTGGAGACCATACCAAAAACTTATTAATGGGTATAGGGGACTTAAATATAAATTATTGCATTCTTATTCATGGCCTTTGGACACCATGCAAACACACAAATATTAGAAGATAGAACTACATGAAAAATAAAAGGATGTAAGTAAGCACTCCAAGTAACCAAGCAGAAAAACAACTATGCTAAGATATTCCAGGACCAGATGGAATATCATAATACCTTGCTAGATGCAATATTAGAAGTCATAGAACTCTACCCCTGTATTGTGACAAAAGCACATTATTCAAAAGGTATCCAGCTTCAGTTTTCTGAGACTCTCCCCATCCTTCAATGCTCAGTTATAAAGAAAATTTACATTTCCCAGAAGCAGGCAAGCAAACATGAACAAGAAGAACAAAAACACATAAAAGATTCTTAGGGTTTATTTCATCTCAACACATATATATGCCTCATTATGGGTATCACCCTCTCTATTTAAACTTTCAAAAGCTTCAGATTCTCCCACGAAACAGCTGAGCTCTACAGAAACCAGATGAATACTGGAATTCCTTTCAGCTGGTGTTGATTCTGAAGATTATTCCAGACTACTGATATCTGATACAGTCAATCAGTCAAGCTGCTTAAACAATCTGCTCCACTCCGTCAGTGCTATATTTTGTCTATTCCACTGTCATCAGAGAAGACATTTGTTGTCTTCTCAGTGCAACTCAAAATGATAATTACTATTATGATTAGTTTTAAAAATACTTACCATATTTTGCACAGTTTGAGTGCATATGTCGATCCTGAATATGATAGACATCATCTATATGAAGAGTTTATGATAAGCTATAACGTAGTTTTACTTCAGTCATTTTCCATGCAGATTCATACAACAAATTTCAAACTGCACACAAACATATATGGATATTTCTAAATAGAAAAAATTTAGCAAACACAGCAAAAAAGTCTCATAAAATCTTTAAATTCCTTGACATTTCTGTACAAATTCAAACTAGAATTTGAGCATTCTAGTTCAAATCAGAACTAGAGATGATTTAAAGCATTATTTATCTATATCTAACATACACTGTTGAGAGGACTATAATCTTTCTCATAACCCACCCCTATGATGGTACTCAGTTTTTTTTTATAAATTTGGTCAAGGAAGAGTAAAGAAATGAAGATTAGAAATGTCATGAGTTTGATAAGACTTTTTACTCTGAAGAAGTAGGAGCAGCTGAAACAAGATTTTCATGTTAAAACATAATGCCTCCCAAATATGTTGACTTGTAAAAAGTGATCATCAAATAACTTATTCAGATAACATAGAAGAGCAGGTGACACTGCATAGTTAAGTCATAATCTTGTGTTTATAAAATAATTTCATGCTGTTTAAGGAATAATATCAGTGGCAATGCAGACACCTCTCCTTGTGATTTCAAAAATGAACTTCCAACCATACAATTGTCACAGAAAAGCCATGTGATGTGAAAAGCAATGCTATAATAAAAATCCAGAGATCTTTCCAATTGTTAGACATAAGTAACTACTCTAAGTTGGTTCATAGTTCATATATTGAAAATTAAAATACTAAAATATAATTTTATTTATTGAAATATAATGTAAAAAATTCACTCACTGAATGTTCTGTTTCTAGAATTATTAGATATACATTTATTAATAAATAATTTCTAAATAGAAGAGGATTTAAATCAATGTTTTAAATGAGTTACTGAATAGACTAAGTCCTTTTCTAAAATAGTCTTACAGCTGTTGATAGAAGTAAATTCACCTGTCAATTTCATTTTTTATAAATCTGACATCAATCCTATATGATATATTCCAGCATTATTAGATGCAGCTTTACTGATTAGAAATTACTGTCTACTATTTCCATAAATTACACATCATTAACAGTGACAGGCAGGCATAAGGAGCTGCTCTATTAAAGCACAGGTCTCACATAGGTCTTATGCTATAAACCAGTGAGGAACTTTCTTTGTAGGAAACTGTATGGCCTTTGATCCCTCTGACATTAAGAGTTTAAATAAATTATAATTCATAATTACCACATCCAAATTTTCAGGAGAGGTGCTAAGGTGACAGTAATTTAGAGATGCACTATGCTATTAAAAAAAAAAAAGCAGCTTTATAATATATGCCCGAAAGCGTCACCCATCCAAGAAATCCTATCAATAACCTTGGATCCTATGAGGTAACAGAACCTCCTATATTTTGCATATAAACTATTTTTATTTAATTTTAAATGAAGCAGACAAAGTTAATAAAGTTGATGATGCTTCATAAGATATACTTGTAGCATTAGCCTACTTCTTTGATAGCTTATCATCTATTACACCTTATGGATTTATAATCTAGACTATAGAATTGCAGCTCCTTTTGAGAAAGCATCGAAAAAAATCGATACATACAAAAAGTCTCATATATAGTTCTTTCCCTAATATGTGGAGAACCATGAAATGCATGACAGAACTGGGCATAACCACAGTCTAAAAGTTTGCTCTGCTGTCTAAAATTTGTCACTGTAGGGAGAGAGAGCATCCTCCTACAGCTTTTTTTCTGAAACATGGAGAAGCAGGGCTTGTTGTTTTCTCTAAAACCCTAAGTTGTCTAAGGTGTGTTCACCCTTACCAAATCAAATATGTTCGAGAATCTATATGAAAAACAGTTACTTAATGCAACTTGATTACAAGTTATCAAAGCCAAAGTAGTTAGCCAGCTGAAATAGATCTTTGAGATATGAAAGACTGATGGATGTAAAATGAAGTTTTAAGTTACTTAGAAGTTCTTAAAAGAATGGAGAATGGCAGTTGCATTCTTGGTTGTTGCCGCTTACATGAAGATTGTTAATTTAAGAATTCAGTCTTATGTTTGGATTTTGTTGTATTTTGCATTTACATTCTACTTACTGTTGTAAAGGGGCAAATAATAAACACTTCTCTACCCTGTGGACCATTTCATCAGAGTAATTTACTGCTCTTTATCTTAATTAAAACTGAAATAGAATTTCTTTTTATTTCAAATTAATTTTGCAAGAATATTTCTGCAGTGATAAAATTAAGAAATTAATGTCATATTCTTTCCTATGGTATTAAATTTTACCAGTGCGATTTCAGAATTGTGTTTCTGGACTCTATGTAAACAAATCTGAAATCTTGAATATTTTTGTACTTGTAACCTTAGAGTTAGGAGATTTATCAATGTTTTGTAGAGATAAACAGTCCAGTATGAACATAACTCTCATTCATGGTTCTTTAATTTCCTCTCTTTTTGTCTCTTACTGTGTCTGGTTTGGAATAGGATCAGTAGGTTTTCACCATAATTTCCTAAATTTCTCTATGTAATAAACAGATAAATATATCCTTTCTTGCTTTTTAATTTAGAAAAAAAGAAAATGTAAGACTAATATATGTAAAAAGATAATTTTAAAATAATGACAATTTTAATTAATTGTGCAAGCTGAAAAGAATGGTAGTGGTTTATTGTACTGAAAAGGAAAAGTATGGATGAGAAATAGCTGAACTGAACCATACCAACTAGTAAATTTTTGCACTCAATTCTGAAATACTGTAGAAATGTAGGGAGTTTTATGTGGGAGGAAATAAAGCTGTTTTCCCCAATAAAATACAGTCAATGGCTTTATACCTCAGAGTAAAGTTTAGTTAAAATATAAAAATTTGCATTGCCTAAAACATTTTTCCTATGGACTTCAAATTTAAATTAAGGGGGTTTTTTCGTGGGTTTTTTTGTTTTTTGGTTTTTTGTTTTTTTTTTTTTTTCTTTGTTAATGCATCTCTAAGATAGATAAAACTGTTCTGAAAAATATTTTGTGGTGTTTATATGGTCTTACATGGTCTTTCTGACCTTTATCTAAAGCATAAACAGAGCAGTTCAGCACTCTGCCCCATCAGCCAATTTTTTGAATTACCAGTAGCTTTTTATTGAGTTGTGACTCTTGAGGACTCAAGTACGTTGTGATAAATGTTGAAAGTTGTTTCTTATCAGGACATTAATGTGTGTGGTCATTGGTCTCTTTGGACATTACATCTTAATGAAAAGCAATTTACTTAAACTACTTCTCCCACTCTTTTTATTAATATTGCAAAATTACAAGCAGGAAAAGGGAAAGCTTTTAACTCTGCTTTGCAGGAAGTAGAATTAAATTTGTTTACTTAGGATCTAAAGAAATTGATTGACTCACATAAAACCTTATCAGACTAACTGCAACACTATGGAAAGCTGGCCAATTACAGTTTTTCACATTTTTCAAAGATATCAGCGCTAAACTTTAAAGGGAGGAGTATGTGATGATGAATCATTAAAATACCACGAGAAATTAGAAACAGAAGATGCATTGTTATGCCTTGCCCTAGCAAAGGGATATCAGTCTAACATTCACCAGTTCCACACTGGCATTATCTCAGGAGAAAAGTCATTCTTCTCAAACAGGCACCAAAATTAATTTTAACATAATTCTCACTTCTCAGAAAGTCATGAAAGAATTTTGTGGATTTTATCAGTGAGTAAGCATCCTTCAAAGGTCTCTGCCTGGATCAATAATAATTAAGAGCTTGTCAGAATAACAGGCTGCTATTTTTCATGTCAACAACTTTTATTTTGTTCTCTTTGAAACAAAACACCAAATTTTACTGTAAAAACAACTTTATATTTGAAGATTTAAACTGATTACATTTTAACAATTAAAAGTAAATAACTAAATGTGAAGCAAAACTTCTAATACCTGATGGAACACCTCAATGATTGGTTTTTTTTTTACTCTCAGTTTACTATAAAATAGACTTTATTTGAGAAATTATTTCCATATCTTGAAAACTTTTAGTCAGAAATAATGTTTCCACACTGACCACCTACTCTTTGCACTAGGCAATTATTTCATGCCAACATGACTGACTTAAACTAACACTCATGTATTTTACATCCACTTAAAGAGTATTTATCTTCTAGAAAAGTTCAATAACAGTCTTAATTAGAGAAAATTAATTTCACGGTATTTTGTTACAATATGGCAAGATGATACAGGATTAGGTTTACTACAGATTTCTGTATATATGGGACCCAAAAAAGTTTGGATGAACATTGATCTTCTCCCATTAAACTTCTTTCAGTCACAAGCCCTAGAGTTGAATATTCAAAAAACAGCAATGTGGGTAAGAAAATGCATCTGATCTTGCATAAATACATAGATCAGAATTATTCTGATTAGAAATCTTATATAACAGCAAAAAAAAAAAAAAATCCCATTTTTTAAGAGTTCAGTCCATTACAAAATAAAAAAAAATCAGAAAGTTGTGATCATGATGATGGTGGATTTCTGTGGAGACATCACAAACACATTTTCTTCACTGTGAAGGATTCAGTGGTTTCCTATGACACATTCAAATGTTGGGACATCATTGTCCAGCAAATCTCACAGGCAGTTTTTCTGACTTGATGTGATGTCTCAGAATACAATTTTGCCATTATAATTTTGCAATTCTAGACACTAAAAGCTATTTTTTTTTGCAAGCCACAATAGCTGCTTTCAATGCAGTATCACAAAACTGACCTTAATTATACAAACTAGCATGAACACAGAAAATGTAGGTATTTACTTGACTCTGGAGAGTGATAAACTAACAATTAAATTTTAATTACCTTGTGTCATGCTGTGTGTGACTCAAAATAATGCATACAGTGCACTAAACGCCTTCCAAACTACTCTTTCTAGATCTGACCTTAACTTGTAATGAAATCCTGATCAATATATGGCACTACAAGTAGACATATGGTGGAACAAAATATTCATCCATATTCTACAAAAGAACATTTGAATTTCTTAATAGTTCTTCTCAATGTGGAAGAACTCTACAACTAATGGATCTATAAATTTACAGAGCTGAAATAAATGCAATTAAAATAACAATTTGAACAGCCACAATTAATGGCATGGCCAGGAAATGCAAGTCAGATGAGAAGTATTAGATAAACAATTAGAGTAATTTTTTGTAACAAAGCTAAAGTCTAATAGTCAGCAACATAGTTTAATTTTCAATTACTGTGGCTATTTACCTGTCACTGAAGACCCTTTTTATCTTTTTTAGACAGGTAGCAAAGGTAAAAACTAACTTTTTCATGGTTACACAATATTCAAGATCTTTCAAAAATCTAGTCATAATTGCACTGTGTTACACTCAATGGTGAGGCTTCACCTCATACAAGGTGAGAGGAAGCAAATTCTGTAACGCTGATGCAAAGCTAACTGAAATCAATAAAATCTGCCCATTAATGATGACAAGCTTGATCTGATTCTGTCATACCGGGCACTTCCTGTAGGTCACCACTGGCACCTTTCTAAAACTTGTACAAATAAGAATGGTAACTTTTCCTATTTGGTTAGATTGCTTAAGGTCAAAGGAAATGCAGATTGTTACTGCTCTGAGGCATCATGATTAGGGAAATAATAACAGAATTATGTTTAATTTTCATCAAATTTCTTAATTTACATCAAACCCATAATTCTATATATACTTTTAGTAAGAAATATTTAGGATAGAAGAGTTAGGCAGAACAATCTAGGCAGGCAACTTTTGTGTGATTACTTCTACAGTTCCAGTGATGGACTTCCTTTTTGTACTCAGGATATTTCATGTTGGTAATTTTTTTGAGAAAGGCCAGCATATCTAATGCTGAAAACATCTCTGTAACAAGTATGTAATAGCACTAAAATAATTAAAATTGCTGAAAATAAAAATTTGTCTGTGAGGAACATCACAATAAATTCCTATTGTTTTTCACGTAAGGTCTCAAAGATATATATCTGCTTATTCACAATTTTTTTCCTGAGCACATGCATTTCAATTATTAAATTAAGTTTCTTTATTTGATACAATCAAAACTATTATGCAGCTACTCTTGTTTGTGACTGGAACAATTTAAGAAATCCACAGTTCAAGATGCTTACAAGCTAGGTTGCCTGTCTCAAACTGGATTTTGCCAGCTGTCAGCTGCTTGTAGAAAATGTTTGTCATTCTCCCAATTTCTTTTGATGTGAAAAAGAATAGGTTCCTTTGAAGTTGTTATGGCTTAAGGAAGGCTACTTTACCCATAATAAAAACTGAAAAAGAACATTCTTTTATTAGGAAAATATACCTTAGCATAGAATGCAAAAATCTCCCCTGTTGGGGAGGAGGAAGCAGGAAGGCCCTACAGAGATAGTTTACTGGTGAAAGATTCTAAGAGTGTAAAACCTGCAAAAGAGATAGAGTTAAAAGCAAGATTTGAACTATAGAATGCTACACAGGAAGATAGTGATTAATCTAGCTGAAGGACAAGACTTGGTGATTGAGCAACACCCCTTCCTAGACAAAGGGATGAAAAAGGGGTTGGGCCCTGCTAAGTAGCAGGGAAAAAGGTTGGTTTCCCAGGTTTTTGGTGTGTAGAGTAGTATGGTAATGTAGTAGTTCTCACAGGCTGTATGTAGATTCTGTAGGTTTTGTACCCTGTACTGGTTGGTTGATGCTGACCAGAATATTCAGCAGGGAAAAGGGTAAAAGGTAGAGTCACAGGAAACTCGCTCTCTTGGATGCACCCTCTCCCTTGGACTCTCTCTCTCTGGGATTCCCCCTCCAGCTGCTCCCTGCCTCAGCCAGTTCTGATCAGGTAGCAGCAGGATCTGACCAATGACCAATAAACACGTGTCCTAAGAGCACCCCAGTCTCTGGAAGTCTTTCATTGGACCCCACTGCAGCATGTTTCCTATACTGCCCCTAAAAGAGGTGGCTTAACCAAACAAAATATAATGAAAAATTCCCATTTGAACACCTCCTTCTTTGATTTATCATAGTACAACACAGGCATATTCCTGATATATCGTAGCTGAATGGAAACAAGCATTCTCCAAGTTACATGGTTCCATTGGGGATTTTGTTTGTTTTCCTCTTCTCCACAGTAAATTACATTATTTTACAGACATCACTTAAGCAAAAGTTAGACCATGTGGATACCAAATTCCCCATTGTCTGCTGTCAAGATAAACTAATTTCATATGAACTAAAGATTTATGGCTAAAAATTATGATGCATCATAGTAGTCATAAATAAAGTGAGGATTTTCAGTGTTTTAGTATTATCACCTTCTTATAGTTCTAAATTTTCTCTTGATTTAAGCAAAAAAGAAAAATAAAGTGACACAGAAATTTTGATTCTTACTTAGCCCTACTAAATTAACTTTGTTCCAGGTGACTGAATTTTTTTTTCTTGCAGATGTTTCATTCATAAGAACAAACTCAGATGAACTGTCTTAAAAACAACCATTTTGTTTATTCTAGGTTTTGGAAAAGATTGAACAAATGAGCTTTAAAGTTATGTTTGCCATGCCTTGGGGAATATGTGAATTTTCTGTTTCAAGTAAAGTATCTGCTTTACATATATTTCTTTTCTTTCCTTTGTTTTTGTCTACAAAGCTTCTGGTTTCTGTAGTTTCAAAAAATTGTTTGTGAATTCATGCATATGACTACCTCTCAAATCTGGGGAAGATTTATTTAAACCCTAAACAATACTTTTGCTAAATTAAAGGTATGAATTTTGAGAAGGATCTCTTTAAAGCACACTTCCAGGCAGAAATGTTTATTACTTTAGCTGATGGCACTGGAATTCAGAATTACAGATGAGATGAAAACTAACTACAGGCTGGTTTTTGAAGACAAAATACAAAAAAGAAATTATTTTTATTTGAGGAAAATACAGATCATCTGAAAAGAAGTTGTGCAGTACATAAATACTAGGTGAATATGAGACATATAAACTTCCTGTCCTACTCAGTGTCATTGCTGACAATTATTTTCTCAGCTTGAACCACCAGTAATGCTGACTCCTTTAAAACCAATGAAGCCTGCTGTTTTTCCCATTTTTATATATCATTCAGTGTAGTAATCACCATGCTTCGAAGGGGGAATAAACTAATATGAAATTAGAGAACTCTCTTAGGAAATTCTTCATTTGGTGTAGTAATAAGATCCTTCATGCTGCTTCACTGAACATATCTATAATGGAAATTTAAATATAAAGACCCTTTTTACCATCTCCTCTCACTATAAGTTGTTTTTTTTTTTTTTTTCCCATGCATCCTGCATTCATGAAATCTAATGACAGATATTTAAATAGTGAAATCATTTTTGAAGAATATGTTTTGTACAGACTGGAAATATGACAGCATTATTGTCATTTTAATTCAGATTATTAAAGATATAAAATGTAAATGTGACCTGGAAAACAACATGTTTTCTGAAGAAGACTTACTAATAACAGATACAAAAGGTTCAGCAGGCATCTTGAAGAAAAATGGTGAGCATGATTCCTTTATTTCCTTGGACAAAGATTCCAGAGAAAGGTTCCATTTCCAAAAGCTTTTTGTGTGTTCTGCCTTGCAGCAATGCTGATTTGCCTTATAAGTTTTCCACTGGTTAGGCTGGACATCATAGGTCTAAGAGCCAGGTTTCCAATTTGATGAAGATGGGGCCTGCAGGTAGGGTACTTGGTTTAGAGGTGTCCTGTCTCCCACCTTTAAGGCAAGTGCTCTATGGAGAAGCAGTTTTCTTGGTTCCATGTGTATAGTTCAGAAAGAGCAGAAAGGAATCCAGGGTCAGGCAAAATTGAAGACACTTTCTACTCATAACTTTCTCTGGGAGCCACTACAATTGGCTTCTTGCTCAGAGCTTTAATCCTGCACTTTCTAAGCATTTAACATTCCCTTAGCACTGCATTGTCAATGATTTCAGAGGTTATAGATCTGTTTCATTCGGCCTTTATTGATTGGCACTGAAACACTTTACTTTTGATTGCAACATGAATTACAAAGCTTAATTATCCCAAGTATGGTCTTGTGAGCTAAGCAGGGAAATGTTACTTTCCCTTTTACAGATGGAAACTGAATTGGAGTACATATGAAGTCCACCTCTTCAAACATGCTTGGGGGAATTTATCCACCACAGAAGTACTGAATTTCAGCAGAGGCTGTCATATCTTGAACCACAGGCATCTTGAACTTCATAGCATTGAAAGTTTTGCTAGTTGATCAGAAATCACTAAATTGCAAGCCACGTGGAAAAGTTTGCCAGGGTGTCCCCTGCATGGCAATTGACAAAGAAATAGTGAAAGCTTCTTCTCCAAATCATGCAGAGCTTGGCTTTGGAGGTAAATCCCATATATCATAGTCATTACAGCTGTTCAGGGAATAACACCTGTTCTGCTCTGCTCTGCTCTGGCTTCACACATGGTAGAGACAAGTGCAGACTCAGAAAACCAGGATGGTACACAGATGGAGGCTTCTGGCTGGCCATGAGCAGATGCCTTCTTCTCTCCAGTCAGTCTCTTAAATCTCCCTGACTTTTTCTTTTTAATGAATACTTAGCTAACCGACAGTTTCCTATCTCCCCGAAGGTTATGCTCCCCTTTGGTGGAACACTAACTGCATATTACGTGGAACCCAGGCATCCAACTCAGAAGGGAGAATTTCAGTAAACCATTTTCCTTCACCTGCCATATCTTTTCCTTCAGTTCTCAGCAATAAAAACAGTAACAAATGATTCCTGGATCTGAACCTTTTCTTCTGCAGATACAAAGACAGTCTTTATTTTTTACCCTACAAAATTCAGGGAAGGGAGAAAGAGAAGGCAAAGGGCAACAATGGCTTTCTGCATCTGTATCTTCTTCATAGGTTTGTAAAATTTGAGTTAACACATGCTTTTTCAGAGATTTTGGAATTTCTGTGCCTATTTATAAAGATATCTAATAGCTAAAATGAGCACAAAAAATATATTAAGTAAATGCTTCTTATTCTGATCCAAAGCTCCTGTTCCAACAATGGCATTCTCACTAATTTTAGAATCATATAGTCTATGTAAAATGTATGCCAAGGCATACATTTCTGGAGGCTACAGAAAGTCTAGTTAGTTCTTCATATTTTTAATGTCAGCGTTACCAGATAAGCCTGAGAGAGGCCATAGGTCTTGTGTGATTTTTTGACCTTCTAAATTAGTTAAGTTTTGTGAAGCATACAGTACAGATTAATGTTACAAAATGATCAGAACCAAACTATTGGGTTAACTTAATGTAAGTGCTTTAGGATTCACCAAATAGTTTCTGAATTTAGCCAAATTGATATATTTCCTGTGTCGTTCAGTTTCAGATATTGAAACAGCTAGCATAGCGATTTCCCTCGCTGCAATGAGGAGAACTTAATCTTCAGTTTTTACTGTTTTAAAAACCATAGAATTGCTAATTAAATTTGATTTTTTAAATTGAATATTATGTCACTAGGGAAAGAAATCATTATGGCAACAAAGTAACTTATCTGAAGAACTGCACATTGGTAAATAAAATTGATTATTTTAAGTGGTATGATTGAAAAGTGTGATGCCTTTAGTTTTAGCTTTCATGGTTTTCAGATTCTGTGCTGCCTAGGAGTGTTCTGAGCCTCATATTAAGTGTTAGTAAGCTCTGTTCACAGAGTACATAGACAAAACAAATCCTTTTCCTGCTGGAGATCAAGGACAATGAGCGCAAGTTTTCAGGCCCCAAAGTACAAACAACAGTGGACTGAAGAGAGAAACAAGAAGGATGGGACTTCATAACCTGAAACTGTAATTGTACAACTAAACCCCAATATACAAATGGACCAAAATTTATAAAAGTGTGTGATCTCGTGACTGGTCACCCATTTTGTGACCACTTTAAGTCCACCTTGAGTGTAGCCCTGGCCAGGCTCTTCTCCTGCCCAAGCTGAATCCTAAAGACCTTTCAATAAATACCTACTTTATTCTCTAGCTCTGTTCAGTCTCTGTTCCAGGTCAGCCTTCCCAAAGCATCAGTGAAGCAAAGAGCTTGTATGCAAAATAGGCTAAATAGACCTTACTTGCTTCAAACAACATATTGACATCTCAGAATGTGTAATTTAGTTCCAAAAGTAATATGTTTCTAACACTTTCCCCAACAGGATATTATATCTGCAGTGAAAGGAATTTTCAGTGCTTATTGTGCCCCTTAGATATCTACCATGAATGTAGTTTATCTAAAAGAAGCTACATCAATTTCTGTCTTGCACTCAGCACTCTGAAGTACTGACTTTGAATGACATTTTCTTCAGCTCCTTTCAGAGATGACAAACACTGTCACTGTTAGATGAAGCCCTAGTACGTTGCCTAAGAGTAAGTCTTAGGGCCACAGGTCCTGCAGCAATTCCGCTGTTGCAAATTATGATATCTCTTGTATTAGGCGAATTCCTTGCTTGTCAGAAATTATTCTTGTCACTCAGCTAAGATGCAGTTGGAATGAAAGTGATAGTGTAACATATGGTCTTTGCTCTAGCATGGCAGACACATATTCACTCTCTCAGAGTCTATTAATCAGCTCTTGATGCAGTGCCCTTAACTTGCTAACCTCACTTTTGCATTTTGCAGTAGAAAAACCACTCAACCACAGTCTTTAAAGAAAGTTGTGCATTTTATTGTATGCTTCATGGAAGCACACTATCCTACAGTTTCTAATTTTAGCTTATTTTGAGGGGTTAACCAGCATCTAGTGACCACAAAAATACAATATTACAACAAAAGTTATATCAGGGGTGGATACTTTGGTAATAACAATTGATTTTGTATAATGAACTTTCCTAAAAACAATTTTGCTATGTATATTGTATATTAGGGAAAGGAACCAAGAATATGCAGCAGTTATTTTCCTTCAATCTTGTTATTTATTTTAGTAGTTATTTAAAAGTATAATTTATTAAAGATCTTAGAAGGGCATATCAGCAGACAGTACCATTACTTGGACACAAGGCCTGTGTCCAAATATATGCCTGTAGGCATACCAAATATATATGTACTGAAAATGTATTAAAATAAATATCAGTTATTTGAAGACAATATTTTTACTTCATTTGCAAAAAAAATAAATTCTGAGTCCGAAGAAATAATCAGGAAAAACCCCCTTAGAGTTAACAATGAGATTGATTCTGTCAATATTCAACAAAAGAATAAAAACATGCTGTCTAATGTGTACAAAAATAAATTATACCCAACCTTTTACAGCTACATTACAAGTTTAATGGACTCAAAGTGAATCCTGTGAAAGAATACGCATTCTGAAAACCAGAGCCAGATTTCTGTAAGTCCAGTACCTTACAAAACACTGGCTAACAGCAGTCACCTTACAAAACCAGACTGCTTTAAGGAATGTGCAAAATCATTTATTCTCAGTCAATGGCTTTGTTGAGGTTTTATAGTGTATTTAGCCATTAGGTTTGATTTGGCATAGCACTGGAGTGTGTAGTAATTCTACAAGTAAAGTAAGTAATAGGAGCAACAAACCAAGTGCTCATATTTGCCTTAATTTTGGTTCGACAGTCAACCTATGTGTATGTTGACACCTGGATAATGGACTGGCATGTAGAATTTCATTATTGTTTTAAACTGGATTGGGTCCTTCATGTATTGATGTATTTGTTTGAGGAGATATTTTGTTTTCATTTTCACAGAAAAGCAAGTCGACTCATTTTTATGCCTTCTTAGCTGAAGATAACCATAATTCCTTTTAAGACTACACTTGTGTAAAAAAGTAATTTAGGATTGGTTGTGCAAAAATATAACAGCACTGTACTGAAGTGTTCTGTACTACATCCACATTCCTTACAGAACCCTCTTACAGTATTTTCTGCTATTCTACACAAGGTACTTGTAGTAAATTTGAGGACTATCCTGAGTACCACTTCACTCATTTCCAAAAAATTTTCCAGGATATAAGCTCAACATAGGAACATAATTCTATTTATGAATTTTAATTAATAATTTTATTGTGATTTAATAATAATAATTGTTATTATTTAATATTCACTTTTTTTTTGTATAGCCAGTATTTCACATATTAATTATTATCATTAGTAGTCAGAGAGTAACATTTGACAAAAAAAGAAAATCTGCCATAGGTGGGGTTGAAGAAAAGATTGGAGTTTCGGGTTGTGACCTTGGAAATTCCAGCTAAATTGTCTGTGGTTTAGATAAAGCTGATGGCACATCATAAGGTTTACAGAGCTAGTAAAAGAGGTTGTAGTAGAGGCTGCTGTGTCCAATCACAGAATGACTTTGGACATTAAAGATTTTCTAGTTCCATCCCCACTGCCATGGGCAGGAACACCTTCTACAGAACTGATTGCTCAAAGCCCCATCCAACCTGGCCTTGAGCACTACCAGGGCTGCGGCATCCACAACTTCTCTGGACAAAGTGTTTCAGTTTCATTTCAAAGAGAGCAACAAGCTTGAACTGCCTTCAGCCATCCTCACAGTACCTTTTTTTCTTCCTAATATCTAATTGAAATCTATATTTTTTCAGTGTAAAGAGATTTCCCCCTTTTCCTATCACTGTACTGACAGGATCACTGAGTAAAAGTAGAAGTAAAAAGTAAACTAATAAACTGATAAGGTGAAACAGTAATAAAGATTAAGATGTGACATAGTAGAAAGGACATGGTACGCAAGACAGGAGCAATGCACACTGCAGGTCAGGGAGTACACCTAGTCATTTTGTACAGGAGGACCTGGGAATGACTTAACACCACTGGCATCTTTTGTTTTGATTGTCCAGAAAGTGAATATTCTATAGCACTTTTCTTGCAGGCATGTAATATTTGTCTGAAGTCCTGTTACTAGTGCAGGAGTCCATAAGTGCAGACCAGATACTTGGATTCTTCTTATAAAGCAAGGAATAAAGTCATGGCTTAAAAAATGACTGAAAGCCAGACCCAGGGGAGAAGGAAGGATTGACCAGTTGCTGAATTCATGCATAGCTGGGAGCTGCCTAAATGATGCAGCAGGATATACTGAGTAAAGTAACATTTATCTCACAGAAATACATTTTAACTTCTATGAAGTAGAGGGTAACCAACGTGACAGGCACCAGCATAGTGACACCAAGATGCTCCTGCTGTCTGGATGTTAACTTACTATTAAGGGGCAGCAGTTCCCCACCACTTCCACCCCAGTGCTCCTGACTGAAAAAAACCAAGTTTAGCTCTTAGGGTTTATTGACCTGTTTCAGCTACAAAAACTAAGCACAAAACTACCACAACCCTGGCCACAAAATTTGGATTATCTGGGTGTTGTTCTTCATATTCTTGTATCTTTTGTTCTCAGTGACAGTCTTCTCCCAGATAAACAGCCTATCTCTAAATATTTGTGCATACTGGTCCTGGATTTATGATATCCATATCCACATATAGCATTATGATATGGTATTAGCCATATGTGGTATTAATGTTATGGATAAATAGTGCTCTTGGTCTTACAATAATAATGAATCCTCAAGGTTCTCAATTCTACCCTCCAACAGCCCATGGAATTTAGCTGTTTCTCACGTAACTCCTTTACAGCATTTGAGTTCAGCCACCCTTCCTTATCTGTAACTTTTGTCAGCAATTTCTCATGTATATCTAGTTTCCACAGTTAGCTTAACCTCAAGCCAAGGTATAGGTAATGGCCCACTCATTTGCCTGTGGCTCTAAGATTAACTCCAGAGGTCAAGAAGGCACCTTTTCCAGTGAAGAATCACTATCAAAATCTTTTCTAAAATGCAGTGCAAAAACCAGCCTTTTCCTTTAAATCGTGGAACAGGGAAAGAAGCGGCAGCAGGACCCCAGTAACACAGTGACTGTGGTACAGCTTCTCAGTAAACAGAAGTTTTGCATGAAGACACTTAACTATAAAAGAATCATCCTTCACAGTCACGCTTTCACAACAAAACTATGTATTATTTTGCTGTCCTCGATCTTTTCTGTTGAGTCGCTTTTTATGTGTGGTACTTAAATTTTCTTTGGACCAATTACTGGAGTCCAAGTCTCACTAATGGGTAAATGAGCTAACACTGGAGGCGTTTTTCTCTTTCTTCAGTGCAGAGTATAACTTGTGAATCTCATGGGCCTGCTGTGAACAAAGCAACTTGTCATTTTTTTCAGGTAATGTTATGGATGAGTAATGCACTGATATAAATACATTTAAAAAGTATGAGAGGGTAGATAGAATATTTTAGCTACAGAAAGACTTTTTGCAGCAAGACAAAGCTATAGTTCTCATTATTGAGTGGTTATTTAGTTAAAAGCTGCAGCACAGAAAGGGCTTACACTGGATTAAAGATCAAGAGACACGTATTGCTGAAGATATTCAGAATACTTAGAGAAATTCAGTTTCTAATTCAACCTTTTTTCTTCTTCCTCTTAAATATTTCTCCATAAGGTCCTCATCCGACACTAATTAGGCTACTCAGGTTAATTAATCTCAGAAAGTTCAGACGCATAATCCAGGTGACCATAGAAGTTGACATAAACTTAATCCTCTCCATTGTCAAGTTGCTCTAGCATGACACACAATGAATTGTAAACACTATACACTGAATTACGATTTGTCTCATAATTTACATGTATTAATATGTAAATCATGCCTATGAACAGCACTTTATCTTTTTAGTATTACTCTGTATAAGGGAAGTTTAGATTGCAGTAATCACTTGCATACCTTTTTGAAGAAAATCGCTGCTATTGATACATTACAGAAAACTTCAGCAATCAGTTTCTTACATACTTATTTTTTGTTTCTTTCCCCTTTTTCTTTATTTCTAAGCCAGCTAATCTTTTTTTACTATACTGTTCATATCTTTCTGAATGTCCAGGTTTTTTACTACTCTTTTCTCCTCACAAGATATCACTTATGATGAAAGAAATGAGTTTATCTTAAAGTTAAATTAAATATTGACATGAATTAAATAATGCATCACTGAATTAAATCCAGTGTACTAAGGATAAGGGATTAGACAATATTCCTTAAATAACTGTTTCTTGCATCATCTCTGCTACTTCATTTCTGGCTTTATTTTGACTATATTTGTATGCAGTTTATTATATAACATAAAAAATTTTTAAATTTACAGCATGTATCATAAGATGATACTAATAATCTGGAAGATAAAAGGTTAGTCTAGAGAAGTTAGAGTTGATTGCATTAATTCACCAGCACTGCAAGGAAAAAACAATTGCAGATACGAAGAATTATTGCAATGCGTGTAGCTGACCTTATATTTTGTCTCTTACAGAAATCTGATAGGTTCTACAGAGCATTATTGCACAAATTCCCTGATAAGAAATAGTGGCATAAGAAATAAGAAAAAGTAGCATCCAACTAAAAAAAAAAAAAACCCAAACTGTGCACATGCTTACAAAGAGAGCATCAAAATTATAATAGACTATTAGAAAATAATAATTCAGACCTTAATGGTCTCTGCTTTTAGTAGCAAAGATCATTTTTGCAATTTTACGACAATGCCAATAAAAACATTGACTAAAATTAATTTTTCTTATTATTTTTGAGCATGTCTTGTATATATCAAGATTGTATCAAAATAGTGCAGTACTCTGTTTAAAGTAAGACACTTCTAAGTTCATGTTTGGTCTTCTAAATTGAAGATGTCCCTATCACTTTTAGAATTATAAATTTATGTAAATTATTTCAATACTTTTCATTAATCACTTTCATAAATTTAGTTGAACAGAAAAGCTACAAAAGATAGAGGCCAGAACTGGCACAAAGGGTTCAATAAAGACACAAATACTGTTGCACCTTAATGATCTATTTTGCTTAGACTGAGAAACAAGCTGTGTTTCAACAGAGCTGCTTTAAAGATTTGCCTAAGAAGAAACAGTTACTACACTAATTAGAAAGGTTCAAAAAAGATGTTTTGGTTTTGTTCAAAGAAAGAAAACTCTAAAAGCCAGTCCCACTAAATTCACACCTTTCAGATGATGCAAAAGAGATGCATCAAGACAGAACCTCAGACTGTCACAGATCATGCTCACAATATGAGAAAGCAAATAATACACTGAAGTATAAGTGACTTTTGTATGGTTTGACTACACGGAGACTCCACCTAAAACCCCACTGGAAACTAGTGACATGGAATTCCTGTGGTGCAAAAACATCCTCCTCCAGCTGTGCTCCAAACAAAGGTTACTTTGGAAACATTTTCCCCACGAGGTTTATGGCTTAGCATGACGTCCTATGGCATGGAGAATCCCTTTGGTCAGTTTGGTCTGTCTGTCCTGCCTGTGTCCCCTGCAGCCTCTTGCCCACTGTCTTGGTTTGGAAGGACAGGTATCTCACAGGGAAACTGGGGTTTCCCTTAGAATGGAGAATGTAAACCCCTCACCCCTGCCAAATTATAGTTTTGCAATTAAGGGCTTTCAGGTAAAGATTTGGGAATAGGAATAACAGTTCTTTACTAGGAATATTAACAATACAAATGTAGTAGAAAAAAAACAAAACCACCAAACCAAACCAGCAAACAAACAATAATTTTGGAGAACCCTGACAGAGTCAGAGCTACAACCTGACACCCTGTTGGTCAGGGTGTTGGAAGCAGTCTAAAAGTGAGTCCTCCTGGAGTGGCAGATGTGGTTCTGGTGGAGTAGGGATGATCCTGTAGAACAAGCGTCCAGTGGTGGTGAGAAGGGGTCCAGTCTTCTTCCCAGAAATCGGGTGAAGCTGGATGCCTTTGTGTTCCTGTGTCTCAGTTTTATCCAGGTAGGAATGGTTGGCTCCCCCCACTGGGTGGAGCATCTCACAATAGGATGATGGAATGTGGATGTGTTAGTTTGGGGAGGTGTTAATGACCCATTAGCAGTATCCCCCTGGAGGGAGGACCAGTGGTGAAAGAGATAAGAAACAATGCCCTACCTGGTTTTAACAGTTGGCGCATTATCAGAAGGCATCCACCTTCCCTCCTCCCAGAGTTCCAAGAGATAAAGAAAAACATCTCCCCAACTGCTCTCAACAAATGAAATAGAATACACACCCCTGGCTCCACAACCCAAGACACCCACCCACAGGGCTACTTGCTGAGGGGGCAGTGTGAGAAACAGAAAGGGCTTTGACACTGCGTAAGCACTGCTCACCAAAAATTAAAATACTGATGAGTTACCAATATGGTTTTGGTCACAAAACCATACAGACTTTTATGGAGCAAAATAACATCCCAACCATATCTAGTACACCGGGATATCCTCTTATATGGGTATAGAAGAATTTGCTGCTATTTTTGTGTGCCAGAGTGACCACTGGTGAGATAACAAAACATAAATATTCTGGTTTGAACTGTTAACTACTGATAATTGCAGTAACTGTGGTGGGCAAATGTCAATATTTTAAAAATAAATATCCCAAGATTGTTGTACATTGCAGGAGCACAATTTTATGCCTATAATTCTTCAACAATGACCTTTTCCCAAGCATATTGTATGAAAATTAAATATTTCTGAAAGGAAACAAATTTACATAGAAACTTTAATGTCTGATGCATGTTTGAGTAGTAAAGAAATTACAAGAAGATTTGAGTTGCAGTAAAAAAGAAAAAAAAATGAATTTTCAATATTCTAATAAGTTGAAGCTTAAATTTCAGGTGTTAAAAACCACAGTTCTTTTGCAGCTGCTGTGCTTTCCTTGTGAAATTAATGTACTTCTATCTGAAGAACTTGAAGATTGTATGAGAAAGATAACACTTCAAGAAAATCAATAATTTATATAACTACTAGAAATATGATCTCTCAAATGCTTGTAATAAAATCTCATTGGGAGACATTGCTTTCACATTACAAACTTTCAGTTCTAGATAGTAATACTAATGTAAAAAACTACAATTGAGAAGATGACATTTTCTGATATAGATTGATGTTTAAAACAGTGCAATTAATTCATTTCTATACACGTTAATTTGTTAAACATGTAAGTTAAATGCTTTCCTCCATAATGTTTGAAACTAGGGGTGGGGGGGGAAATTTTTAAATTAAAGATGTGATGGTAGTTTGGCCATTTTGAATTGAGATTTACTAAATTGAAAAACAAAATTCTGGTTAGAAATATTGTCATTCCTGTCATGCCTGTGTCTTGTTCAAATGTGTGTAAACACATGGGAAGAACATGCATGGAGTTCAACCAGTAGAAAACAGAAGACTGTTGGAATCCGACTGGAATCCAATTGGGTTTGAATGTCATTCATAGAAGAGAGATGGACCCTCTAAACAAACGACATTATATTTTCTCACTGTATCGTCTCTTGATCTTGCTGATGTGTGTAAGAGACAGTATTTCCTTTCTCTGTAAAATCCTGGAAAAACTAGAAAAGACAAGATAAAAAATGAAACTCAGAGAACAATCATAATGAGATGACTTATATGTAATGTATATGCAAGGACCCAGAAAAGCTCTCTCAACAAGACTTTTTACAGTTGGTCATGTACTCTCAGTTAGATGCGTGAGAGAAATACTGACAAGATAGTCTCAAGTGGTCAAAACAATAAAAACTTCACTTGCAACCTCAGAAAATCAAAGAACTTTGGCAAAAGGTTTAAAGCAGAATTCAATCAATATAAAACACTTCCCAAAGTATTAACTTAACCCATTCAACTTAGCAAACTCTATAAGCCCATTCAATTTTAAGTTACTCTAAAATTCCAAGAGGTAATTAGAAGAAGAAAGAGAAAAAGAAAAGATATAGAAAAGAGCAAACATAACCAGCACTCCTGGTTCCAGTGGTGTTCAACTGATGGAAGAGAAGGTAAAAACACGACATGCTCCTCTTGTTTTCCACTTTAAACACCCCTTGGCCTTCCTGGGCCCATCCCCACGTGGAACTTGCAATCATCTCGCCTCTTAAAAGCTGGGTTGGGGCTCCAGAGATGGCATGTGGACAATTGCCTCCAGGGTGCTGGTGATAGGCTGCCACTGGGGGCTGGGATACCAGCCCAGAGGAGGAAGGTGTATGGGGCAGTGCTTCACCTCACCAAAAGCAAGGCCTGATCTACCTCCTCCCCCACACACGCAGAGGAAGAAATGTTTCTAGCCAGCAATCCCTCCAGTCTCTCACAGTAAAAGACAGATTGCATAGCACTGCTCAAGAGTAATAATCATTTGCTTGCTGCCAGTAGTAAAGGGGTATTTTGAGATGTGTCTTCAAAAATATCTCCAGGGTGTAGTTATATTCTTTATATCAATATATACCTATGGCCAAATCACCCTGAGAGTGTCTGATTTCATCTGATTTCATCTTATCTCAGAAGTTGAGCTGGGTCGAGCCGGGTTAGTATTTGGATGGGAGACTGCCTGGAAAATACTAGGTGCTGTAGGTTATTTTCAACATTATTTCTTGTGGGAGACTTTAACCTGCCAGACATGGGCTGGAAACTTGGCACAGCAAAGAAGAGGCAGTCTAGGAAGTTCTTAGAGTGTGTGCAGGAGAGCTTCTTGTCACACCTGTGAGTGAGCCTACCAGGAAGGGGTTCTGCTAGACCTTCTGTTTACAGAGAAGGGCTGGTGGGAGATGACGTGGTGGGAGGCTCTCTGGGGTACAGTGACCATGGAATAGAGTTCTCAGTATTCAGTGAAACAAGGAGGGGAATCAACCAAATTCGTTGTTTGGACTTCTGGAAGGCAGATTTCAGTCCATCCAGGATGCTTAATTGGAGACTACCTTGGGAAAGAGCCCTTAAAAACAAAGAGGTCCAGGAAGGATGGACAGCAAAACCATCCGGTGCATCAAGCACTTCTTCCAGTTTTGTATCATCAGCATACATGATGCTGAGGATGTGCTTTGCCCTCATCATCCAGGTTATAAATAAGGAGGTTAAACTGTACTGGACCCAGTACACTCAGGTACACCACTGGTGACTGGCCTCCAGGTGGTTTTTGTCCTGTTGCTCACAGCTTCAGTCTCCTACTTCATTATTTGACCAGTCTAACTGTTCACTAGCCCATTTTTAATCAACTTATCTGTGAGGGTGTTGTGGTAGAGAGCATCAAAAGCTATAGTCAGGAAAGCAACATCTACTGCTTTGCCCTCATATGCCAAGCCAGCCATCTTGTCAGAGAAGCCTACATCCTTGCATCCAATATTTTTATTCATTTTATGATAAGCATTCAGGGGATAAGAAGAGGAACTTTGAAAAATGGCAGGAGACTTAAAAATATGGCTACTAATTCATGCATCATCTCCTATTTTTTTCATCTCCTCTGAATCTCACATTTTGTGTCTTCAGGTTTCAGAGGCAAATCATAACATCTGGTGTCAAAACAAAATAAAATACACTAGACCTAGCAGGTCATGCTATCTTGGATACAAGCATATGACAAGATAAGCTCAACATCTAAATGTATGACTCCTTGTGTATTTCTGAGCACTTAACAGACCCTGAACCAATCAGAAAACAGAAGCAGCAGGTATTGTCTCAAACACATTCTTACACTGCCAAGTGTTCTAATAAGAGATAATATTCTCCTACATAAAAATATAACTGTTAAAATTATTTTTAAGTTTGTAATGTGAAGATGCTGAGTTTAACACATACTTTGATACTTAATTTCTCCCTGACACATTTGGAAACATAAAAATATTTTTGCTTGTTCTCTCATTTTATGGAAAAGTATGGCATGTCAAATTGAAATGGTTTTTCATAGTTATTTTATTTATTTTTAAGAAAGGAGACATATTTTTTAAATCACTAAACTCAGAATAGGACTTAATAAAACATTATAAAACATTGATAAAACAGAAATTTTTCTGTATACCATAGTATTTAATGATTAAGTACTTGCTGGTATGCTGAAACCTCAGATTTTACTAATGTCTTGCTCAGAACTGTGACTGAGCTGGAGATTTTCAGCTTCAGAAAGAGTATCCTCATCAGTAGCTGTTACATCTATTATACACTAAGACTTTTCCTTCCTTGCAAGGCCTGCACCCCAGATGGATTCTCAAATAAAAGCCGTACAACCAACCTGCATAAGCTTATTCTTACATACCAAGTCAATAAGTACTCACATAAAAAATGGAAAAGCTGCATCAGGAGAGACAGTTTTCCATCAAATTCATCTGTATGATGGGAAGTATTTTCATGTAAGGTGATTGAAAGGAGTTAAGAAAAGAAAACAGACACGTTTTAAGATAAGCCTTTTCCCCCTGCTCTCTTTTAGTGCTCAACAATCCATGACAGGACACTAATCTCTTTACATTAGGCCACTACTTAGCTCCTCCTTAGCTGCAAGTGGCTCCTACAAGATGAAGTTTCTTTTAAAATAAACTGTTCTGTAGCAAACTTGAGGAGGAGTGCGACACCTGTATAACCCAAACAGAAGCATACTGAAAGTGTGACCCACCGGGCTGGCAGCACTCCTCAGTCATCCCAGCACATCTGTGTCTACCCACAAACACATACCTGTGAGAGTGTTGTACGTATACACTCACCTGTAGCTATTTTAAACACTGTTCTGATTCATTCATCCTGCTGTATTTTTTTCCTGTTTTCTAAAAACATTTCCATCCCTCAATCCCTCTGTCTAGTAAAACACATGAAGATAGAAGCTTAAATCTGGTACATTTTGTGAGATTATATCTTAAATGAAAAAAACACTTTTCTGCTGGAAATATTAGCATGTGGAATTAACACTTAGCAAACATCCAAAATGGGCATGAACTTAATTATTAACACCATTTTATTATATTTTATCTTTTTTTGAAGAGTCGTGGTAAAGTCAAGAAAGGAAGAATGTAAATTGAATATCTTGCATACTATTATGAAATTGTTCATGTTGATTTATCTGTTCAAACTAAGCTATCAAAAAAAACCACAAAAAAAACAACCCAGCAAACTTTTATATTTCAAAATATAATTGTCAGTCTGGAGTAACTGCAGTTTTATAATGTGCTGCTATATAACAAATTCATTCCCTTTAGGTATAATATACCCAAGAGTATTTTTTAGTGCAATAAGTGAAGAACTTCTCTTCTATTTTGGTATAAAGAAAAGTGAGAATATTGAATCACTAGCTAATGAAAAATTACAGAACCATGCCAGCAATATAATGTATCAGTAGCTAGAAAGCTATGCTGCAAATTGTGCCAACAGTAGCTTTACAGAAGAAAATTACATTCACAGAATCCATTTGAGGACTTTTAGAGTTGCAAATATTGATTGTTATGCTTTAGATTGTCTCCAAGGTCCTGATTTTTCTTCCAGTGTAAACCAGGAGAACACAAATTTAGTTACAGTGAAACAAATCTGAGTGTTAGGGCATGATATCCAAGTGCAGAATATCCATAGTATTGTTGTCAGAGTATTTTCCCTCTACTGTGATTAACTTTATTTTTTTTCCTTAACTATCTTTATAGGCTTAATTTCAAATCAAATATATTTGTCAAGTAAAAAATCAGACAAACAAAAAAGTGTTCATGGTTCTGTCAAGTAGAAAAACAAACAAAAATTACTAAAGGGCTGTGACAGAAAAAATGTGTGTAGTGTAGAATGCAGTCTTTGCTTCTCTGCATTCTGCAGAGAAGATATTCAAAGTTCAAATTACATGGTTACAGTGGCAGTGGTGAGTGCTGCTGTTAGCTTGTGAAACTCTACACCTAGAGTACAAAGAACAATTTGGTATCAGGAGCAATCCACAAAAAGGCAGTATTACCCACACTGTGGTTTTTTGACATGAATGAACTCAATTGTAAGATATTGTATAATCCACCTTCTTCAGCTTTCTGTGTTTAGTTTACAAAGCTCATCTGGTAATTCAAAGGAATAAGTATGGATAAAAGGAATCTGCTTTTCCTTAATTATATAGCTTTTCTGTTACTTTTCTGTTCTTTTACTTTTTTTTTTTTTTTTTGGATAGAAAGTGCTTAGGTTTCAATACTGTATTTCTCAATACTAATTGTTACAATGCCACTGTACAGCACTGTACTGTGGCTGTAAAAATTTATTATATAATTCACGTATATAATTCACAATATAATTCACTGACTGTGAGAATTTATTATATAAACACACACCTATATATGGATACATATTTTCAAGCCATACAGCATCACAAGATACCAGAAACTTAGTGAAAGGTAAAAGCAAGGATTTTGATGGTACTGAATATCTGTATGCAAAATTAGGTGAAAGAGCTGCTAAAAATCACTTTCTATCATCTCTAACCTCCTGTTTGTTCTAGGGAGTTTAATTCTTCCATGTGGAAAATAAGGATCCTGCAATGAATTTATCCAATTCCTCCATGAGTTTCCTTTAGTGGACCCTCTAAGACCTGTGAGATTTTTATGGCAGCTGAACGCAATTTACTGGTTTATCTTCATGCCTTGGAATTCAAGTTTTACCTGAGAAAGAGTTAATTTTCTTCCTAGTAGCTGGTAGAGTGCTGTAGTTTTTTGGGTTTAGTATGAGAATAATGTTGATAACACACAGATGTTGCTGGGCAGTGCTTACTTAAGTCAAGGACTTCCCAGTTTCCCATGCTCTGCCAGCAAGGAGGTGCACAAGAAGCCAGGAGGAGGTTGCATGGCCCGGACAGCTCACCCAAACTGGGCAAAGGGATATTTCATACCATAAAACATCATGGTCAGTATAGAAACTGGGGAAGAGGTTGGCCAGGAGCCACCAATCCCTGGCTGGGGACAGGCATCAGTCAGCATGTGCTGAGCAATTGAATTGTGTATCATTTTTTTCTCTTGTGTTTTATTCCTATTTTTCCTTTCCATTATCATTACAATTACATCGTAGCATTATAATTACAATTACATTGTATCATTACAATTAGTAGTAGTAGCTTCTTACAGTCAGAGTAGTAATTATACTATAGTATATATAGTAGTAGTGTGTTATAGCTACAGCTTTATTTTGCTGTAATTATTAAACATTTCTTATCTCCACCCACAAAGTTTAACTTCTCTTTCTGATTCTCCTCCCTTCGGGGGAGGGAAGTGGGCAGTGAAGGAGGGGCTGTATGGTGCTTAGTGCCCAGCTGGGGCTGAACCACAACATGACTCTATCAGGTCTTTTGTACTTCTAAAGAGGCCTTCTTTGCCCCAGTATTTTGCTACCTGCTGGAAGTTGATACTAACATTGTATATTGGTTTCACCCACACTCCTCAGTGAATTAAAAATCATTCATAACCTACAAAGATTGTTGCTATCACAAGACCCACAACTGTGATATTTAGGAAAAGCCTACATTGCTGAAAAGTTCTTCACTATCGTCTTTCTAAAGACATGTGTTCCCCAAGAGAGACCTTTCAGAATTCTGTTTCTCTAGAAGATAATTTCTTGTGTAAAAAGTGTTAAAATATGCCAAACTAAGTGTTATATGTACATTTGATGAATATTGAGATTTTAAAGTGCAATCTTTTTCCACCTACTATCATGAGTTGTTTTTGTGAGGAAGGCTTAATAGGTTTCGTATTTATTTTTTTTTTCTTTTTGTTCTGTACCTAGTTCATGGCTCAGAAATTTAATCTGACATTTAAGCTAACCAGGAAATGGGAGCTTCAGGTATTCAAACAAACCACAGGGTAGAAATTCCATGTATATGTCTTTCTGTATTTCTTTTGTCATGCCTTTAGTTAGGGAACTTGCTAGGGGTAAATAGAGTATACAGATTCTTTGAACCAGCAGATAACATTAAAATGTGCTAAGCACAGATGGCTCAGTGATCTTTAGTTACCTATAACCCTGTAAAATATTGGTAAACCCCAATTGGCCATAGGAGTCATAAAAACATCTGTTGTTCAAATAGGTGGACCCAGCTGGAAGTCTATGTTTTAAAAAATGTATCTTGCCTTCTACAAAGCAGCACAGTCAAAATAAGTCACTTACTGAGGGGCAAGTCAGACTCCTCTACATCCATTTAGCAGTACAGACCTCTCTGGTTGACTGACACCCTGAGCAGCTTCACTCTCATACTTTTATGACTTAACCAAGCCAGGCATAGGTTTCTAGCAGCTTACATAGTTACAGGTAACTCATGCTCACTGAACCAGTTTGTTCCATCTGCACTTAAAAGAGTTCAAATAATGAAGAGCAATCCTTGCCAGACTCATTTAACCAACAGGGAATCACGGTGGCATTTACAGAGGTGCCAGGTAGGACTTCTTGCACTTTTAAGGGACAATTCTATAGCAGTGCAGCAACCAAGCGCCATTTGTTTTTATTATGTCTAATGGAAAAAATAATCCTCTGTCTTTAAAGGTTAGCTCATGATTTCAAGAAAAATAATATTATCCTGCCATGCCTGGAAAACACAAATGGAGTGTACAATGTAAAAATTAGTATCTAAAGAAAATACCCACAACATAGAAAAGAAGGAGTTATATTTATGTGCGTACCTTAATTATTTCCTCTGGGAATTTGTATCAAAAGAATCCCTAGCAAGGGTTTTCCTATAGAGAAGATGAATCATGATAAATTGTCTGCTGCATCCTTCCAGTACTACACCATAGAACACGTCAGGAACATACAGGAAAAAATAACCCTGTCCCTTCAGGGTCAGCAAATCATCATCTATATTCAGAGAGGCAAGGAATAATAAGGAATGCAAAGGAAAAAAATATTTTCTGGTATCTACATTTTCTCTCAAGCTAGGCCCTATCTGACCTTCAGCTGAAATATTATCCCCAAACATATAGAAGCAAAAAGAAATCTTAGAAATGTATGCTTACAGGAGCTGACATTTCTTGAATCAACTTTCACTGAATTTTTATTTTTGTAATCATAATTCAATTTTATTTATTTTAAACATTTCTGTTTGTTTTATAAAAAATGTGTTTGTTATCTATCAGTCTTTGTAATTACTTATAAATCTTTCTGAATTTTCCCCTGCTGCAAATGCTCATTACTGTGGCTTGCTGTTGCATAGTACACCACCATCTATTTCACATAAATGGAATGACAGAATGATGTACTGAATCAGCATGCAAGTATGTTATGAAGCAATTATGTTTGATGCTGCACGTGTGTTCAAATTAACTTTCTTCCTTGACTTCAGAACATCTGCATCAGACTTAAGGGAGCATTTCTCATATTATTAAAAATAAATTATTAGCAAAACAGGGCAGAGATTGATCCCACTCTAACAGTTTAGAGTAGTGAAAGGGAAACCAAGGCTACTTTGCACAGTTAGGAATTTAGTATACCCTGGTTTTGGTCCTGGACTGCATTTCATAAGCAGAAGTAATACATGCCAGTCCCTGAAAGGCTCACTATTTCAAGAATGAGATTTTTTTTTTTTTTTTTTTTTACTCCTAGATGTCTGTAATGATTACTTTGAAAAGCTTGAGCTATGTACAAGAGGCATCATGTGCTGAAGTGATCATGTTAAACCAGGAAGTTAACTAAAAAGTATCAGCAAAATCTGATGCCATGACTTCTTTTTAAATACTAGCACCAAAACCTGTGCTAAAGAAGAGAAGAAACTTGACTCTTAAAGAGCTTGACTCTTAGAAGTCTTCAGTATACTCTCTGAAAACACTTTAACAGGAGCAGTAGTGTTGTTAAATCTGCAATTATTTACTTTTCTGTAACATGAATCAGAGTAACTTTAGCTCTTCTGTATATTTTCATTCAAAAAGAAAATATGTTACAAAGACTTTCTGTATAGTTTGCTCAAGCACATTCAAATCAATATATGTAAGGTCATAAACAGAGTCACCTCAAGCCAAATAACTTAGTCTTCAAACATGTATAGAAATAATAACTCCCATTTGAGTTTGGAATTTATTCCCTTTGACATGTACTGATCACAAAACACCTAATCTTACTTCTAATGAAAGAAATCTCCTTCTGCACTCACTGCAATCAGAGGTGCTACATTTTCTTTACGTAATTTTTTTAAAGTGTGAATTGGCTGTTAGGTCACTTGATTTTAGTGCCTAAAGCAAAAGCATTTATAAGTGACTAGAGATTAATTTTGCAAGAAAGATCCTTAAGGAAGGATAATTCCAATATATTAAATTCACTGCTTACCTGAAAGTAAGTACCCTACATTAGCTTCCTGACGGATATATACGTGCATACCATCAAAGACAAGCTGTCAAAACAAGATCAAGTGCTGCTTAAGTTCACTTAAAAGTCAGCTTTCATTCCAAGGTGATGTACTTCTTGAAGGTGAAGTGTGTGGAATCACATACATCCCTGTTGCAGTTCTGATTTTCCTTGTTAGTAAATGTCATGAATATTCTGATAATTTGCTAAGGTTAGCTAGACTTCACAAGTACAAAGTACATCTTAAAAGAAGCCCTGGGGATTGTATATTCTTCAAGGGTTAATTAGGTATGGTCAAATACAAAGCAGACAAACAAACAAGTGTGTAGAACAAGTCATTAACTCTCTTGTGAGAATATTATCAGCGCTCTAGGTCAAAAAACATCATTATCCACATATTGTTCTCATCTTTTAAAACTTTACATTAAATGTATTTTAGATATTAAAGACATTACTAGGAAAAAACTCAAGAAGAGATTCAGATACATAATTAAATATACTTAAAAGATAATTTTCTTTATCAATCTCACTTTTTTGAAACAGCATATTCTATGGATAATCCCAGTGAAATAACTGAAACTTCTACATTCAATGAACATAAACTCTTGTTTACCATAATGTTTTGTAATGGAAACATAATTTTAAGTGAGAAATGTGTATTTCTTTATTTACTGATAGACCTTGTTTGAGGGAGCATTTATTATGAATATAAGCAATTTTTTGGATAATGCAGAAGTTTTGTCCCCTTGTTCTTTCTTTTCTAATAGATACTTCTTGCCTGTGATTAGGCCATGATTTCTTGTAGCTAATGTTGTCAGCAAATTATATATCTCTTTCAATATACAAATATTTCATAATATGGTTTTCATATAATCACTGGGTAGTATTGGTTCCAGTACAGCCACAAAGCTTTTATTTTTGACATCCAAGGGGCAGGATTTTACTTTTCTGCCTTTTATTTTTTTCCCTCTACATTATCTTAGCAATACAGAACTACACCTGTTTCTGATGGAACACATGAGATTTCTTCTTTAAAGATTATAAAGTCTCAGATACTTATTCTCAAAGTTCTGCACTTAATTTTCAGGCATTCAACTCAGAATTTTGTGGACAAATTCATGTTTTCACAGATATCTATTACTTGCAAAGACGTTTATGAAGAATGAGCTATTTAATTCTTTATGAATGAAAACAAATGAAATTATGCTTATTTGTCACAATTTTGGACAATGGGTGGTTTTCAAACTATGTAATCTGGACTGATGTCCTCCTCCAGGCATTTAAGCCAGGTATCCATTTTGCTTGCACAGACATAATCAAATTCTTAAATAGGGATTTGTTTCAACAGTATTTTTTTCTGCCCTCCCCCTACAGATCCACATCATTTTACAATATGACTATATTCCACTTCTTTGTTGTTGAGAGCATTTTAAGGGTTGTCTAGGCTTGGTGGCCAAAGTGTCATTTTACAGCAGGATTTTGTTTTGTTTTGTTTTTGTTTTTGTGGGGGTTTTTTGTTTTGTTTGGGGGGGTTGTTTGTTTGTTTGTTTTTCTTTTAAGATATTGAGACTTACTCTGTGTTTACCAGTGGTACAAGAACTGTATTCTTAATTCTTCTAAAAACTGTGCCCCAATATGAGTATCAACCTACTGAAGCTTTACTTTCCCCTTAAAAAGGAATACATCAGGCATTTGCTTATTGTGTGACTTGAGACTCAGTGCCATCCATATCAGAGAAAACCAGTTATGCAATGGTATGATCACCTTCCCTTTTCAGCACCTCATCTATAATTGTGCTGATAAGTGTGACACCAGTGAGTACATTTTCAAAGTGATAACTGAGGATTTAACCATGTGGATGATGTTACTGGAGGTAGTAGAGCCTAATTCTGGGACTTCGTTTTGAAAACACTCGTCCTGCAGCAGGTTGAATAAATTTCACTTGGTTACCTAACTAGTCATGATGAATGGGAAGAGAGACAAAATTCATTTTTAGAAAGCAGTAGTGTGACAATAACATCATCCACGAAAATGCCTCTAATGCAATTCATGCTTGTCAAGCACTTTTACTATAATAGCAGTATCTCAGTCTCATTAAAACTGTAGCTTCATTTATTTTAAACTCTATATAAAAGGGATATCTGTGCTCAATCCATATGCTCCTGAAGAAAATATCTGTTTATTCTGTGTCCTTCATTTAACTTGAAGTTACGACTGTGAAAAATTGGTCTGCAGTTCCCTCTTTTCAACTGCAGAGGACAAAGCATACTGCAAACCTGCCTTTTAGACTTCTACAGTTGTTTTAATTTTCACTGTTGGTTCTCTTGCTGGATTATACAGCTAGCGCTAATCTGTGACTTGCTTCTTCACCATCCTAGGAACTTTTCTCTGAAGAAGCAGCAAACTGATTCCCAAGAAAGAACCAAATTTCACAACAGTAAAAAATCCCCTCGAGGGAGAAGAAACTGCAAAAACTACTGTTTTTAGTAGAAGAAAGACAATGCAGGGGGGAAATGCTTTGTTAGGAAAAAAGAAAAAAGAAAAAAAAAAGGTGGATAACGACAGAAAAGGAAATAAACCTCATGGAAAAAAAAAAGAAAAAATAAAAAAAAAAGATGGTCAGAGGTGATAAAGAGCTAGTCACAACATCTCAGTTCTCAAGCTGATGAGGCAAAGGCAGAGTAATATAAATGCTGCAGTTAAATTCAAAGGCAGTTGAGAATACGGTGTAATGTACTCACCTACCATTGCATCCCTCACCATCTGCTGTAGCTTGACACAGCAATATATCACAGAATGAAGTGTGAAGTGCAAGGTCAAGAGCCAAGATATTTCTTTCATCGGGGAACTCCAGATAGAAGGTCTTTATTGATCAGTCAGAGCTACCTTACAGCATGTCTACAACTCTAATTGGTGCTGAATGATCTTATGTTTTTATAACATTAAAACTGTGATGCTATCTAGCCTGGCAAGGACATGCAAAAGGTATAGTATTTTACAGACTGAATTAATATCAGAAGGCAAGGTATAGCTCAAGGAAAGGAGTTAGATGATACCTTAGCATAATTTAATCTTCCACCTGGGAGATGAGGTGGCTGAGCAGGTAGAAAATGACATCAGTTATGAGATTGATTATAAGGAAGTGAATGTGTTAATAATTTACTTTATAAAAATGGCTTTTCAAATTACAGCAATTACAACAAACAGATTACTTCCTTGGGTGTCATACTTGCAGACAGAATTAATGAGTGACTCAATAATGCCTGTATTAACATAATAGGCTAGTTAGGCTAATTCACTGGAAAAGTAAAGTATCATTGTATATTTTAACATAGCATGGCTATTGGTGAGGGTATTTTACTAAGTGAAAGGGAATTAAATCCCAGGTAAAAATTATTACTCATCTAATCAATTTGTCTAGAGGTAGCCAGTCTCATCCCAAAGGAATATGAATTATTAATAAATAGGTAGGGATCTGCCATCACAAAATCATGTGATGTGATCATCACCAGCCCAGAATATAATTTTCTTGTCTCTCACAGAGTATTTAAAATAATTTCCACCATGCTTTTTTGGAATAAAATTCACCAAAGCTAGGCAAACAAGTAAGCATAAAAGTAGAATGCCCCATAAACTCAAAGTAAATTAATATTCATCTATTCATATTCATTCTTTCAGTCCTCTGAAAATAAGGTCTATTTGAAAAGAAAACTATTTTACCAAATTGCACAAAGTAGTACACACATAAGATATCAATACATCAGGGAAGATTTCCATGTCAAAATATACTCATTTTCAATCTCCCTGTAGTCACTGGTTCTGAATGGAGTGTGTTATTGGTTGCTTCTATCACAGATGGTACCCTTAGGCCCCGGTGAGACTAAAATCCCACCTCCACATACAGTTCTTGCTGCCAAAGGTTTACAATTAAAATAAACGAGATTACTACAAACACTGCAAAGAAGAGCCAAGACAGTTACTTCTGGGCAAATTATATCCCATTTGGGAATGGGACGTGAATCTCTTGGTATAGGGATTTTGCATATGAGATTGTCTATTCATACCTACAATGGAAGGACAGAGCATGACTGTGTATACCAAAGCCTACCCTGATGCTCTTCTCAAATACCTCCAATTCTTAAAGTTGCTTAATAGCTTCAGGATGATATTATTATATTTATGCTCTGTGTCAAATGGCACAATACAATTCTTTTTCTGTGTATTTCCATCTTTTTTTTTTTTTTTTTTTTTTTTTTTTTTTTTTTTTTTTTTTTACTGCATGAAAATATTACAAGTCCAGCTGCATAGCATCATAATTTTTTCTAATGAATTAGGCACAAGTCATTGGATTACTCAGTTACGATGGGCTTAGTGAAGTGTAAATTTACTGCACAGGGTGCAAAAAGAACTTCCCCTTTGCCATGGCAATATGAAAGGGATATAACCTGATCTGAAACAGAAGTCTAAAAACATAAGGGATCTGGGTCAATCTTGAGTTATATCCCAAAGGATAATGCTGTGACCTATGGAAACTCCATTTGTCAACTAAGCTGGAGCATATGCTATGGGATTTCATGTGAAATGTGTTAAAAATTCTTCCCCAAAGACAGAAACAAATGTGGTTACAATAACCAAAACCTTTACTACTGATACTTTTCATAATGAATGAGAACTGTGACATTCTAGCAAATTAAGGTGATCTTTTCTCATCCCACAAAAAAAGCCCCAAGCAGATGTGATTTCTTTTGCCAAAAATCTAATTACAATTTGCAATTGTCCTATTCCTGCATTCTGTGTTTCTCATGAGAACTAAAACTGATGTAATACTAAACTGTGAAACAAACAGAACACAGATCAGGTTCCAATAAAATTGCAAGTGTATCACATGCATCAAATAACAGTGTAAGAAATCGTGCCTATAAATATCAAGTAACCCCAAAAATCACTCAGCTGCACAAGCTTGGAAAGTATACTTTCCAAGTATACTTGCAGTATACTATTTTTCCCTCTCTATTCCTATCTGAGGCAGCTGCTGACCCATGTTACTTTTTGTAGTTTTGCAAATGGCTTTTGCATAGGTCCAAGCTGCTTAGAGAATAAAAATCAGTGGCACTGAACATTATGCTATTTTGTGTGCTTATCACCAGAAAAGGTATGAACCCATGGTCAATGTAATTTTCCTCTAGTACAGGTATTAGCTGAAATGACACAAGTCCAATATGAATGTTCAATCTGACCAGCTATGAAAACAGTAATTGTATCACCAGAGAATATATAGACTAAGAAACAGTTAGAACAATGACATAAAAAATTCTGAACTAAGTAGAATTCATTTTAATAGGAAAGTAAGGATCACAATCATGATGAAAAGAAACTGTTTTCTGTATCCTTACTTCATGCTTCCTGTACCTTCTGTGGTTTCTGTTTCATCCCTGGAAAAAAGGGGTTTTGCAGCCATTCAAGTTGATTTAAACTTACAGTAGTGAGTGGCAGATGATGTTTCATTTGAAATAATTCTTAGTATCTTTCCTTTCAAACCTCTCCATTATGCTGGGTCATATGACAGTAAAGAAGGTGCCTTAAATGCATTGTCTAGTCATAAAGAGTATCAGCTTGCCAGAGAAGAGTCTGAATTCACCTGTAGTACAACGTATTTCAAAATGGAACCTCCTCAGAAGAAATGTTCTACTACACATGCATGCTGGATACATTAAAATAAGTTTTTATGTCTCCATGACACAGTCTTTTGAGATACATATGCTCTTAGGTTTTGCAAACCTAAGATAGCAGGGAAAAAATTTTATTTAAACATTAGGGGTTTTTTCCTTGGAGGTTTAGGCAGATTTCTTTCTCCATATGAACCTATCTCTCTGCCTGTTACCTCAAAGAGTGGTAGCATCACACCCCAGGAATTGTTGATGCTTAAGCCTAGGATGAATTTCTGTTCAGACTCAAATTTTTACAGGAAGGATTTTGGAATAATTGTTTGTTTGTTTGTTTGTTTGTTTGTTTGTGCAGTCAAATCTTATTCAGCTTGTTTTTTACTACTGCAAAATTCCTGCAAAACTAGATAATCAACCTTGCGTGACAACGACATTTAAGAAGATGCTCAAATGGAAATCCAAGTCTGTAAGAGTCAGCATTAGCCTTTAGTAGAAGAGCTACATGAGAAAATAACTTAAAGAGAAAAACAGAGGAATGGAAGTTGGAAGGGATCTCTTGAGATCCTCTAGTCCAACTCCCCTGCTCAATAGAGCCACTGACAGCAGGTTCCCAGGGCAGTGCACAGATGGTTTTTGAATATCTTCAAGGGTGGAGACAGCACATCTTTGGGCAGCCATCTGGTGCATCAACCACTTCTCCTAGTTTATATCATCAGCAAACTTCTCCACTGAGGGTAAGTCTTCCTTGCTCCAGACTCTATCTCCAGTTTCAGGGGCCTGAAGACTACACATACCGATAAAGACTGAGGACAGGGTGACATTAGAAACCTTGTTCCTTTCCATCTCCTTTATAATCAGGTGCCCTGTCCCATTGAACAGCAGATTTACATTTTTCATGTTTTCTTGCTGCTGATATACCTGTAGAAGTTTCACTTGTCTTTCACATCAGCATCAACTCCAGATGAGCTTGAACTTTCCTCATCCCACCCCTCCATGCTTTGGCAGTATCTTTTTGGGGTTTTCTGTGTCATTTGTTACTGCTTCCAGCCCTTTTATGCCTCTTTTTCATGTCTACATTTAGACAGGAACTCCCTGTTTAACTGAGCTTGCAGAAGGTGATCCTTGAAACTCATCCAACTCTTCTGTATCTCCCTTTTTCAAAGACTGTATTTTGTAGAGTTACTGGAAATCCCACATGACCAAAACTGTACCCCAAATAACTATTCTTGAACTGTAATCTCCCAGATAATTCATCATCCATCCATAGACGGAACCCCAGGCAACTCCAATGGTCTCTCACATCAAGAGTATATATCTCTCCTCATCATCCTGCCCACTCCTTCCTAATGAGCTTATATCCATCTCTTTCACACCCCAGTCATTTTAGCAATCTCACCACATCCCCATAACCCCAACAAGATCGTGTCCCTGTTTGTTTCCCATGCCTCATATATTTGTGTATGGGAATTGATTGGTGTACAGTAATTTTCTGCCATATCTGAGAGAACAAATGGTTGGCTACATTACTTAGAAAGAAAACTGCCTGCTTTGAATCCCTCAGGATGCCATTGGGAAGAACATTGCTCAGGTTTTTACAAAAATACACATATTTTGGAGGGATGATATAGAGGAATACTTAGTGCTGCTTAATAAACTACTTAAACGCTAATGAAATTAAAATGAAAATTTCATTTCAAGGAAAACCATCTCTTATTTTAAAACTTCTGAACAACAATTTGTGTCAGTTCCCGTGACAACAAGATGAGGTACCATGTCATGGAACAGGTTAATCAAACTCCATTTCTAATCAAATGAATTAAAAATAGAATATATCTTAATAGCAAAACTGAAATTCTCTTGACTTCATTTTGCATACCAATGCTGAGCGCAGTAAGATTAGATTCATTTATGATTTTATTTTCAGCTTGACTTTTATGGTCAAGATATTTCCCTCCTCTCTGAATCCACATGTTAATTTTTTGCTTTGAACTACAGGCAATGGTGACAGTGTGCTTTGCATTATCTTCTAATATGACTTGTGAGATTGCAGAACTGGAAAGTAGTCCAGTTAATTTTACTGCAGCCTAAATCAACAAATATAAAATAATTCCAGTCTCCTAATTTGTGCCCAAACAAGGACTTGAATTAACAGATAATTTGCCAGCGTAACAATTTATATATCATTTATTTTAAGATCCTAACACATGGCTCAGGTTGATGGACTTAGAATTACATTGCCAAAGTTTTCTTTTGCCAGTCCTATCAGCATTCTGCAGTAAGATATCCATTTACAATTAGTATTTATACAAAAGAAAATGCCCAGATTATTTTCCTATGGAACATTAAGCTAATGGAGATATACATAAGGCAACTTGGCTTAACAGCGAAGACGTAACTACAACTCAAATATTGCTCTAGCTTATGCACCAGGATGAGCTAACAATCAAGGACTCTTTTCTTTGTAACTGTTATTGAAATTAACATTAAAACTATAGACACAAAAATATTTTCTGTGCAGAATTAGAGATATATGAGAACTCTTACGCTGCCAGGAATCTAAATAGAACTGAAGAGTTTTAAAACCTGTGCTGTGATTTCCTTAAAAATATCCAAACAATAAGCAATCCACAGATTTCATAACAAAGTTCATAACAAAGGCTCCTATACCACTTCTATTAATTCCATGTTTCCTGAGAGACACTAGGAGAGGACTATAACAACACCTGGGCTGTGTGATGAAAACTGTGACTTAAAAACAAAAGTCCTTATACAGAATCATAGAATGATTTGGGTTGGGAGGGATTTTTAGGGAGAGGTATCTTGTCCAACCGCTCTGCTGTGGACAGAGACAACTAGATGAGGTTGCTCGAAGCCTGATCTAACGTGACCTCAAACACAGTTCATGTCTTAGCTACATGAAAAATTTATCATATGCCAGTTTACAAATGGTAAATTTTAAGGTATGTAGTAGCATTCCAGCACAAAAAACCCACCACAAAGTAATTGGAAGTACTTCAATCTACTGTGAAAGATTAAAAGAAACTTGAATTACTTGCACTTACCATCACACATTAGCAAATTCATATTTTCATGGCCCAGCTGCTGTGCAGCATCCTTTTTATCCAAAATAACTTGTTTTTATAATATTTAAAAAACTTAGAAAAATTGGAAAATATGTCTGTTTCTCCAGATGACAAACCATGAAAAAATGTTTTCATACTTTTAGACATTTTGTATTGCTTAAGGTACTTAAGTATGCAATGAGTGCATTCTCTCCTGTAAGTTTATAGTGTTTCAGAAACAACAAAACTATGTCCTTATCTAATGATCAGCAAGAAAGGATGAGTTAGATTGGCATATTTAAAAGCTTTAATAAAACATATGTTAGCAATACATACTTCAATGATTTCAGTAATTTCTTTTAAAATATGAATACAGATTGTTTGCAATGTTGGCACAATTAGTTTTGCTGCATTCATTCCTACCGAGAAATATTTTAAAAATAGATACTGAGAAAAGTTTGTGAGTTTTTGCAAGATGAAATTCATTTGTAGAATGAAGTATTCATCATCTGGGTTTTTCTGTTTGTTTCTATTTGCCAGTGCATAGGGTATCAACTCCCCAGAAGATCAAGGTACAAAGTTTTAAATCATTCTCCAAGTGACACAACTAATCCTCAACTATGATTTCTATCAAGTTGGTTTATCGCCACATAGTCTCTGTATTGCAGATTTATACTATTTTGTGAAGGTGCCCTTGGACATCCTGATCCACTAACACCTAAAGACAAACCAGCTGTAAATGTATGAAGGAACTCCAAAGGAATTTATTAGAAGACAATGAACAAATGAAAAAACAGTGATGGTCCCACTTATGGAATAAATACTAACATATATTTGGTGATTTTAACCTGCTTTAGTAATTAAGTGAATATTTTAAAAGATTTGTTTTTCCAGAATCTGTTGTGAGAGATGACAAAATTATATATAAATTTAGAGCTATTAGAGCCATTTTAGCTGACTAAGAACAGCTAAAAACCTTATTTTGCTCATTCATTTAGGAATAAATGGCAAGAGTCCTATCAGTGAAATGAGCCTCTAAGCTGGATAACAAAATACAAATTAAATCAATTTCCAAAATATGTCATATACACAACCCAGATAACAAAGGCATATGTCATATTCAGACAATTCTGTTACAAATTCAGAAATTAATAACACTATAACACTTTTGTTCTGTACTTTGAATTCTTTGTCATACTTCAACCTATACAGCATCCCCTCCCTCTCTCTTTCTCTCTCCCTTCCCCTTCTTAAGACTTCTATGTAGTATAAATAAAATATATACATATAATACTACAATATATACATTGCACATATTTAGTAAAATAATAAGGTTCAGTGGAAATAAAAAGTATAATCATTAACCTAACTTTTATAAGAACTTGAAGAAAGCTGTTACTTAAAATGTTCACAATTAATCATTGACAGTATTTTGTCCAACACAATAAAAATAAAAATAAAAATATTACTAATAATAATACTAATAGTAATATTAATAGTTGTAGTAAATAATATGTCATGGATTAGTAAGCACCAATGAACAAGAACTTTGTGTAAAGCAGATTTCATCCTCCATTTCTTACTCCTTAGATCACTTTATTTCCTTGGGGAGTAATGCCTTTCATCACATACAAAGTAGACTTCCTGAATAGTATAGGTTAATTTCCTTGGTGATTTGTTCCTACTTGTGGGGATAATTAAAGACTAAATCAAATGACTTTGGGATACGATAGTTGCCCTTCAATTTAAGCTTTCAAAACTAAAGTTGTTGTCTTTTTAAAGGATATGCCTTAACACAATGTGTCAAGTAATGAACATCAGTGAAATATCATAGCCCAGGTTATGCAAAAGAAATCAGGCTGGATCAGTAAAACTTTCTGGAAAATGATAGGTATTAATTGCAGCTTTAAAATTTCTTGAAGAATAGCATGCACAGAATAAATACAGACCACTTACTATGACCTTGCAGACTACTCACTAGCGCACAGACCACATTTTCAGAATCAACAATAAAGGCAACTTTAGCCCTCTGCATCACAAAATCTGTCTGTGCCAATGGCAACTGACAGATTGATGCAAATCCTCTTCCTAATTACCAAAATAAATTATATACATCAGTAAAAATAAATTTCAGCTTTATTTGCAGTATGTATCAGAACAGTTCCTTTGGACTTAGCTATTTAGTGCTCAACACCTGGTCTTTCTTGTTAATTTATATGGCTTAAGATTTTTCCACCTAATTTGCATTAAACCATACAGATTAAACTCTATATAATTTTTCCTCCGGGGATGCATTTTTTTCTTAGCAAAATACATATTTGACTGTCTTTTTATCTTTCCTCTTATTTAATCCTCCTGATTTTTCTGTTTATTACTGAGATAGTTTTTTTAATATTAATGAAGATATAATTATCTCTGGATCCTCCACACTGATTTTGCTTCACACATAAAAATGAAACAAGACAGGAAAGGAAATAAGATATACTCTAAGAGCAAAGAAAAAGAAAGGCAGCTCATAATAAAGGTGAAACAATAGCTCCCCTCAAGCTGAAATTTTACAATTTTAACATGAGTTTAGAACATGAGTCACCATTATTTAAATCATGTTAATAACTAATAGACTTAAATGTTACAGAATGCTTTCCCACTGTTTTTCCCTCAACACCATGCTTTTGATTCTGACATAAAGTATAACAGAGTAAGACCAACATTATTTTAGAACTTGCTTGCTGATTTTTTGCATTTATATTTGAAATCATAGTATCACTTCTTGTGGATGTCAGACTTTGCAGACTAGAAAATAATATAAAGGAGAAATTTTCTGTGCAGCTTATACCACAATCTACTGTAGTTGAGAACCACATTTCTTCCTGACAGTAATGGAAGTTGCAAGTTTTATTAGACACTGAACACTCTGGTAAGTTTATCTTGGTTGCTAGGTAATTGGGAATATATACATGTTAAAAACAAACAAAAGAAAAGCCCACAGCATTTGATGCCCCACTGGGGTAAATCAGTTCAACTTCACAATTTGAAATTCTAATCTGATGCTTTTTCTATCCTAGAACATTTAATATATGTTCAAAAGAATGCATCTTCGAAACGATTTTTCGCAGACAGCAGTGCTGCTCATAAACAGCTTGCAGTGCTCCATATGGCAGAAGATATTGCCGGGCTCCTATATCACACATGCAGTTGTGGGGTATAGGAACAACACCTACTGTAGGCTATATTTAAGAGCACGGATCTGTGAAAGCAGCAGTCAAAGACATATAACAGCTGTAAGAGCATGAGGATACCTTGTGGAACTGTCATATTCAAAAGAGGTGGAGAGTTAATGAAGGAATACCAGTATTTTGCAAACTGCAGTTATGTCAGGAGAAATAAGTTATACAAGCAATACAGAGATAAAAAGCTGAGCCACCTGCACCAGGTTAGCACATTACTGGTATAAGTGGCTGCTTTGTTGAAAAAGAAATATACACAGAAACAGGAGATTGTTGTCAAATTTATAATTAATTTTAAAGCAGTTTTATGGAATCAAGAAAAGGTATGATTTAACAAAGAGCATTTTTTCCTTTTTTTTTTTTTGACAAGGCAGAATTAACCCCCTTATTTTTTATTAAAAACATGACAGAAGTTTTACCATCTGCTTTTAACACATGTGGAATACTAGCTTCACACATTTCCAAAATTCATCACTACAATATGAAGAGGCACATAAACACTTTCCATTGAAACTGCTAATGGAGGCTTACTCTTTACACAAATAGAAGTCACCTACTCTAAGAGCAGTAGCATCAAGGAAAACCTTTGCATACCACATTACACAGTATAGCTCAGTTCTATAGTTCAGTTCAGTTCTAAGCTGTTGATGGTGCAAGACAGATAGAGCTGAAGGATCTTGTTCCAAAGCCAGGATCTAGTTAACGCCACGAATTATTACTACCCTGTAGTTTTTATTCATCAACTATGGCAACTATGACATCTCTCCTGAGATGTGAAGATGACTAGCAGCCTTTGTCTGGCAGAAAAATAGTGAAATTGTCATCTGGTGGAATCAAGGTAAAGATGAAGTTTTACAGAGTAAATTTACTGTCTTTGACCAGAGTACTTGGTCAAAGCTCAGGGCACTGTGTATTGATTCTGTGACGAGGAAGGTGGTGATGGAGTCAGATGTCTTTGATGTCACCTGTTTACTTTCAAAGAATGAGCAAGCTTCTGAACACTGCAGAAAGCAAACAACAATTTACTTGATCATTCCACCAAAAATCTTTCAAGCTGGCACCCAGAGCAAATATTCTTTCTTAGATGTAAACATTTATCAGGTGGAAAAGGATAAATAACTCAACATCCTTTCTGGGTCTAATTTCTGTGATTTTACAACCCTTAGTGCCATTCTCCTTTACCTTACCGTGTATCGTGTTTCCTCTCTTAGGCACTTGGTTTTCCCTGGCACACAGGTCTACATTCAAAGCTTCATATAAATGAAGGAATATGTACTCATTAGCCCACAAATGTTTAGTTAAACACAGAAGGTGAAACTTATATATTTTCATCTAAGTAGTCTGTCAAATAAGCTTGAATAATTTCTCATAACTACTATAAGTCAAGGATGGTAATCACATCTCCTTTCTGAAAGACTACACTGAATCCCTAACACTTATTACTAGTGCTAGCCCACAGGAAACAACTATTTAAATGCTAAGGGAATATGTGCATTAATCAATCAGTTTTCAGTTCTGATGTTAAATCAAAAAAGTCAGAGCACTGTAATTACTCTGGAATCAGAGATAGCACTCACCTCCATTTGTCACTCCCTAGCATCCAGCAAGCATTCGTGTTCTCTGCTCTGAGAGTGGGTGAATACCAGCAGGTACTCTAAGATTCACTTCTTGATTTGTGCATGGCAACATGGTATGGCTATGGAACCAGTTCATAGATGTCTGCTTTCTTGGCACCAGCTCAGTGGGGTACAGAGTTTCAAGTGCATAATTAGCCTTTGCTAGGCAGTGAAGCTGCAAAGTTAAAACAGACAATCCACAAGCAGATGTACTGACACTGCATTTGGGTAGCTGAAGGCAAGTAAAGGGAAGGCAGGTTGAATGAAATCTTGATTTTTATTTTAACCTGTACTGTTACGTATCAGCAATTTCATACATCCTGGGCCTAATTTATTTTACTGTTCTGAATAAATAAATTTGTTCAGAACCGCTTGAGAGCTATGGGTGTTTTATGTCCATTGCTTGCAACATAGTGTGTTTGAACAAACCATGAAAATCTGAATCATATTAAATTCAGACTGGAATATGCCACAGTGTATGTCTGCTGCTCATGCTGCATCTTACATCAGTGAAGAAAGCTTGAAAGAAAATTCAGACACCTGGCACGAAGAAAAAATGGAAAAAAAAATTCTAGCCACAAGTTCTGTATCCTTATAATTGCCTATTGTTTTATGGTCACCAGGAAATTTGTAACACAATTTGTGTACTGAATACACTGCTATTTGAAGAAAAAGAGTATCTGAAATAGCAATTTATTTTCAAGGGTGCAATTGCAAGTGGTTTTCAAGTGCAATGCCTCTTTGGGAAGCAGTGTACTCGCAAAAAGGTTGGGTTTTGGTTTTTGTTGTTGTTGGGTTTGTTTTTTTTTTTTTGGTTGGTTTTGGGGTTTTTTTTTGTGGGTTTTTTTTTTGTTGTTTTTTTTGTTTTGTTTTGTTTTTTTTGTTTTTTTTGTTGGTTGGTTTTTGTTTTTAAAGAGTTGTAGTATAGCAGCTTCTTTCTCAATCATACTAATTCAGCTTCTGCACAGGATTTGCTTTTTACATTAACAAAGCCTTAAGCTAGAAAGCAACCCAAATAATACACTCACTTAAATGGCACTATTAAAAAAGGTATTGCTTTGTGCTCTCATCAGAAAAGAAGGCACTCCATCACTAAAATGAAAAATGACATTATTTTTTAAAATCAAGATATAAATAAATCAAGAGACCTAGTCAATTTTTTGTCTTTGTCCTGTGGTTCCAGAAAAGCTTGCACCATTTAATGGCCGTAGCTACAGTAAAAGCCTTGAATTTAATTCTAGCTCTTAAATTGCATCAGGCTTGAGCGCTGTGAGGACAAGAAAGCTGCAATAAGCTCGAGGGCTGATTCTGCGAAGAGAAAGATTTAGAGTGCTTTTTCTCCCTTCGCCCCTTCCCCACCCCCCCCTCCCCCCCATGCTGACAGTGTGGAGAGTCAGAGGGCTCTGTGTGTGTCCGTGTCTGTGTGTCTGTGTGTCTGTGTGTCTGCGTGTCTGCGTGTCTGTGTGTCTGTGTGTCTGCGTGTCTGCGTGTCTGCGTGTCTGTGTGTCTGTGTGGGAGCGGGCTCTGTGTGCGTCCGTGTCTGTGTGTCTGTGTGTCTGTGTGTCTGTGTGTCTGTGTGTCTGTGTGGGAGAGGGCTCTGTGTCTGTGTCCGTGTCTGCGTGTCTGCGTATCTGCGTGTCTGTGTGTCCGTGTGTCTGTGTGTCTGTGTGTCTGTGTGTCTGTGTGGGAGAGGGCTCTGTGTGCGTCCGTGTCTGTGTGTCTGCGTGTCTGTGAGTCTGTGTGTCTGTGTGGGAGAGGGCTCTGTGTGCGTCCGTGTCTGTGTGTCTGTGTGTCTGTGTGTCTGCGTGTCTGTGAGTCTGTGTGTCTGTGTGGAAGAGGGCTCTGTGTGTGTCCGTGTCTGTGTGTCTGTGTGTCTGCGTGTCTGCGTGTCTGCGTGTCTGTGTGGGAGAGGGCTCTGTGTGTGTCCGTGTCTGTGTGTCTGTGTGTCCGTGTGTCTGTGTGGGAGAGGGCTCTGTGTCTGTGTCTGTGTGTCCTGGGCCGCCCCTCATGCGCGGGGCTGCAGCGCCCCCTGGCGCCCGTGCTGCCCGTGCACAGCGCGGCCGCCGCGCCGGGGCTGAGGGGGGCCTGAGGCCTTTCCGAGAGAACGGCGTCAAACTGCCCAGGTGGCTTTAATTGCTGGTTTGTTGTTTTAAAAAGGGAACTGGGTTTCTTGAACGTGTGCTTTTGAGACGTGGGCTTTTCTCCTTGACCTCCCTCTGCGAGGATTCTGTGATTTCTAATCAGCTCCTGGGAATGGGCCAATTACAAGCTTTAGAAAGTCACCCAGAGCAGCGAGTTAATGCTTTTTGGGGGCACTGAGGAAAAGAAAAAACTTTCAATCTTTTAGAAGTTGTGAATGAACAAACTGCTGCCAATTTTTTTTAATGCCCAAACCTTGTTATAGAGACCACCTACATCTGTAAATATATTAAGTATATATCAGATGTTTATAGGGATAGTAATATTGTTTGATTGCTATCCCTGGCATAACTCTCAGGACACATTTTCTTAGAAATTTCACATGTTAGACTGTCACAATCTGTTTATTAAGTATGTGTAAACCGTCCTGTTTCTGAAAAAAAAAATTTCTAGTTCTTTAAAATGACACTGCAGGCACTTCACTTTAAGATGACTTCTGAAAATTCAAAGGCATATTTTATCTGTCTTGATAAGTATTCTCCTTAGACTTCAAACTTCCTATTTTAAACTATTTTTTTTCTTCAGCAGAAAAACAAAGAATTTCTTTTTTATCCACCTGTGATTTTGAGTGTGTACTTCCTTGGGTTTTCATTTGATCTCCTTCCTGCCTATTCTCTGTCCCTGTTTCAGACTAATAGGCTCAAAGCAACATTGGTGAGTTCTGTTTGAAATGAAACATTTCTCTGGTGCTTACATCCACTTTATTGATTCATATGAGCCATATAATTATGAATTTGTTCTGTTATCCATATATTATGGACCATGTTGTTTCCAGCTCTACCATTATTACTTCATTACAAGAGAAGTGCTCAAAGCAGTGTCCAGGTTGGACAGGACCCCAGGAAGTCTCCCGGCCAATCTTCTGCTCACAGCATGTTCAGCTCTGAGGTCAGACCAGATTGCTCGGGGCAATCTCAAAGACTGCCAACCTCTCTGGGCAGTCTGTTACGCAGCTTGGCTGTCCTCAGGAAGGATCATATTTTCCTTGCATCTGACCTGACCATATCTCTCTTTACAATTTTTGCCTTTGACTTTCAGCCTTGCCCTATTCCCTGCTGTATTTGTCACTAGAAGACTTCTCCAGTTTTCAGCACCTAAGGAAAACAAACTTATGCAAGTAGTACTGTGCTAGTTTTGTCTGGAGTAGAGTTTACTTTCTTCATAGTATCTCTTTCTGTTTTCTTTATCACCACATGTAGATGCTGAAGGGCTGCTTTTAGGTCGCACTGAAACCCTCTTCCAGGCTGGACAAGCCCAGCTGCCTCAGCCACTGCTGGTAGGACAACTTCTCCAGCCCCTGGCCAGCTTGGGGTCCCTCTGCTGAATTCACTTCAGTGAGCACTAACCTTGTATTGGAAGCACCAGGATGGGATGCAGTATTTCCAGAATCCCTAAGAGTTCTGCTGCCCCCTGCTTTCTTGAGTGATATCTCCACTTCTATTTTTATTTTATGTGTTCTTTTTTTAAAAGAGTCTCTCAGGTCTCATGTCTTTCCTACACCAGAGTTTTGCATCAAGAATTCCTGACATATAATAAAATATCCCAGCATAAACTCAGACAATATGCTGTGACTCCTGAAGCTATTCCCATGAAGGTTTACTTGCCTTGCAGAGAGATTATTACAGTTCATTGCAAAAATCAACGTCTTTTCTTTAACATTCATTATTTGAAAACTTTATTGGACTTCTGCATTTTGCATAAATTTGTATTTAGTACACCTCATTCAAAACTAATTCCATCTCTAAAAAGGATACTCTCTCACAAAATCCAAGGAATTCCCTAAGCTACTACTGTGTTTAATTCCAAGTACTTATAAGTGAAAGGTGGGAGTATAATAGGTATTTTATTTGGTCTTCTCTAATACTTAAATAACACCTAGTTAACTTGCACTGAAATGAGGAGATCAATTCAACAACACAGCAGAGCAGCAGACTACATTTTTTGTCATGCCTAAAACCTTGCCAAGGGGCGGCAGGTGTGGGGCTGTTCCATGGCGGAATACAAGCCTGGAAGTGAAGTCAGGGCAGCAGAGGTAGTGCTCCTGTGGGCCAGCACACAGCTCCTCCGTGTGGGAGTGAGCAGAGCACGGTGCCATCAGCAAGGTCTGCTGACAGGCCCAGGCTCTCCCAGGCAAGATAGAGTTGGGCTCTGGATCCTGCTAGGGACTCCAGTCCAGTAAGAGACAGGACTACAACAGAGGTCTGAGGACAGGAGAGGGGCAGAAAAAGACGAGACCGGGTAAAGGACAAGAATGCCTGTGACAGAGCTCAGGAAGGAACTGGGTGTCCAGCGTGCAAATGGGGCTGGTCAGCTGAAAAGCCCATAGTGGATTTGGAGCCCCAACAGCATTAACTCTGCAAGTTAATTGTTGTTTTATTACTAAACTGAGAAGAATTAGATAGAAAAGTGATCCATGGGAATATGATACTCTTGAACAAAGGAAGGTATGATATATGCTGACTTGCATATTTTTCTCAAGTAGAGTAATTAAAATATTTTTAGTCTTTCATTTATATATAGGAATATGTTGAAAGTTAAAATTATTTTATTAGGGTAACTTTGCTGTCCTATGTCAAGAACATGAAAAACTTAAATGACAACTTCTCTTTCTGGCTGCTGGAATAATTCCTATTGTTCACCAAAGACTGATATTTCAAACAAGTTGTTCAACTACCTCCAGAGTCATACGTGGGGACGTATCAAAGACCACATACCTATCAAGTCACTGAGGTACTGAGAGTGGTGCAAGCTCTCGGACTCCTTTACACAGACCTGTGGCCATTGTCATCATCACTGACCAATCTGACATCTATCAGTTTTGACCACAAAAAACTATGATTCACCAGTATAATTCCTCCTCACTGCCCACTTTTCATTGCTACATCTTTCTGATGAGTTAACCATTTTCATATAGAGCACTCTACCCTCCCAAAGGATACGTACTTCTTCCTTATAGTACAAAAGAAAGTCAGGTTTTGACAGGACTGTAAATATCTTAGTCATAAAGTCAAATCCTATTCTTCCAGCTAATGCATTCTGAGATACAGGGATGACTGCAGTAAGTGTACTGAATCACAGCAAGCAGTGTCTGGGGAGGGGGAGCATTTGTGCTGCTGGGCCCATCTCTGTACAACCAGCTGCCAAGGGTTATAGCCAGTTCATATAGTGCTGGTGCCTTCCCTTTGTTTACCTGCTGGCTGCTGCCAAAACACAGGTTTCTCCTGACAGTGCCAAGGCAGGCTCTGATCTAACTCACACTGCTGTATTTCAGAGACCTCACAGCCTTGTGAATAGTATTATTATTGAAACCACTTTGTTAAAAGGACTTTTTTTTTTTTTACTCTCCACCTTTTATTCCTTAGTTAGCCATTTGATTATCTTTAAGTATTTAGTTGTTTACCACTTATTTGGTCATATGTTTGAAAATGTGCAGACATGTTTGCCTTATTGCAGTGACATACATCCCTTTCATGGTCACATTTCTGTCCTCATTCAAGAATAGACACATTCCTGATGACAGTCTCTCTGCTGTGTCCTGTGGAATTCTTCTTCTGTCAACTCCCTTTTCTTCTCATGCAATTCTGTTTAGCACAGGTTTTCTGTCAAGTAAGAAGGAGCAGGTAGGAATATGTATTTTTCCTAGCTCTGCTTGTTCTCTCTCTTTGCAACTATTTTGTCATAGCAATTCCCGCATTTGACACCCATACGTGGTCTGAGTGTGGGAATTGAAGCCACCAGTAAAGAACCGGGAAGTAAGTTCTGCCAATGAACCCTTCACAGAGAGTGTGCTCTTGTACATATCCTAGCAGGTGTGCATCTTCGTGGCCAGACAGTCACATTTTAAACAACAGACTGCAAATGCCATGGTAGCAGTAAAGGGAATCTAGTCAAATTTCTCTATCAACTTGTAACCTTCTACATCTGTGTCTGACTGTATGAAAAGGAGGTAAGTTCTTCTGAGAGAACTACCTAGCAATTAAACTGTACCTTTTGGGGAATATTTCTACTGAATTTATTGTGGTGCCCTGTCTGCTCACCTTTTCCACCAGGTGATCTGTTGCTGTGGCATTACTCCATCCACAGAAGGTCTGTAGTCAAACCTGGAAGAGGCTACAACTAAACTTGAAAAATGCCATATAGTTTAATGAGATTTTTCCATAGTCATTCTCCCTAAAATGTCAAAATTTATGCACAGTTAAGTCATTCTGATTTGACATTTCATCCATGCAGAATAAAGAATAAATGAAACATTTCAGATTCAATTATGTGGTGACTGTCAAAATATACTGAATTTTAAGAGTTGACCAGTGTGCCCAGTTACTCAGCTTTCCAAAACTGAGTGTTACCAGAAGAATGATTGCGTTTGTTGAATTTTATGACCTAAGGCTCAAAATCTCTACCAACTACTATTACAGTTTATACTAAATGTAGCCAATACATATTACAACTTTGCATAGAATTTTCTACATAATGACCTCGTCTGCTTGTAGAAATAGACTTGCAATGAGATGCAGAATCACAGTTATGAATTTTATGGATAAACTGTATTGAATAAGTATGCAAATATTGCTGTCTTCTCCAGTGTAAAATTATATTTAAAAGTAAAAAAGGTGCTGTGTTGAAGATTCTGTTTTCTAAAAAAAAAAACAAACACCAAAAAAACCCCAAATTATACAAAAGCTGCTTTTATTATATACATATGCACATACAAAAAAATGAGGTTGAGCTGTACAATTTTCATGTTAATTAAGTACATTTCCATATTAACAATGTGATATAATTTCCTTCAGAAATTCACATATGCAGGCTTGAGGGGTAAAACTACCCAGTGAAATCTTTGCAAAGATCCTTGCATATTTAAACTGGGCACTGAAAAGGCAAATTTTGGTGTGTCCTCTGGGTGCAGAGGTATTGTGAAAAAACAGTCTTTCAAATCAATGATTGTCAAGTGCCAATTTTGAGGAATCAAGTTAGGCGATGGGAGGCCTGGCTGCAGAGCTCCCATGTCTTCCATGACTGCATTTATTTTTATGATATCATGAAGCAAATGCCACTCACTTCTTTTCTGAATGACAAATACAGGAGGGTTCCATGAGCTTGTGGAGGGGTCAACACATCCTGCTTGCAGTTGTTCATCAACCAGGTTTTGTAAGGCACAAAATTTTTCAGCTTGCAGGGGCCACTTACCTACGCATACCAGTTCACTAGTTTTCCAGGTCAGTTTCAGGGTAGTATACACAAACCAGTAACCCCTACAAAAAATCAGACCCAATTCTGACTCCCATCTGTGAGAGCATGTCATGGCCCCATAATGTCATAGTTGATATGTGGTAGTCAGTATGGACACTGCACTTAAGGTGCTCCACCAAAATCATGAGAAGGCTTCAAGCATCAGCACCTTGTTATTCAAAGTCTCCCATACCTTTTCTCTGTATCTCCCAAGAGCAGCTCCACACAGTTCTGGCTCTGTCTCTCTCTCCAGTTCTGGCTCGCTCCTTCCTGTCCCTATCACAACTACCTAACCCTGTCTGTCCTACATACAGCATCTTACCTTTTCTGGCCCTTGCACGACCTCCTGTCCCTGGCTCTTCTCAGCACAGCAAAGAGACTCCATCTGACCTCTTCCCAGCTAACTCACTCTTTATCACGCCCATAGCTTGATAAGGGCAAGGCTGTTTCCACTCTTAGATAATTAACATGGCTGTAACATATTAGGGGGAAGACTGCCTTCAGCAGCATCTCCTTTTGTCTCCCCACACCATAATACCATGGGAATTTGCAAAACAAAAGGCTTAACGGTAGCAGTACGTCCTTCAGGACCTATAATTTGGATAAAATACTTGCTTTGAAAGCCAGTAGGGCTCACCCTGATACTAGTGAGTGCTTGGGGAACTGCAGTATGTGGCCATCTGGGGGGCACTTAGCTTGTGGGATGACTGTGACATCCCTTACCTTCCTTTACTGAAAATCTACCGTCACACTCGTTGTATCAAATAGTTTTTAGGACTATTGATCTATATATTAATGCTCCTACTAACAACTTCAGATTTTTTTTCTATAACCTCTGCATTTAGAGGGTAGAACCCAGCATTTCAGATCATCCTAAATTCTTGCTAACAAATAAACCATTGTATAACTTATGGTGAATATATATGCCAAGACAGCTAGTTTTATGCCAAAAGTATTTAAAAACTTTCAGTTACATATCATTGTGCATTATGGAAAGATTGTATGACTATATGCAATTCAGATAATGAAAATAGATATTTAAAAAACTGTTCTGTCAGAAATACAGCTATCTTTAACTAAAAGTAAGTATATATATTTTGTAGCATTGTGCTAGTATAACTATAATAAGTATGTGGGAGAGAAAGACATGTCCCATTGCCCATTTAACCCACGGAGAACTGATTCAGTTGCGGGAGGATCTAATCTGAGTTCATGAGTTTTAAGGCAAAAATAGCTTTTTGAATGTATGGAATGGTGACAGACATGCTGATGTAATCATATAACTGATAGCAAAGCATGAAGTGAGTACAAAGTGGGTAAAGTATGAAATGCTTTTTATAACCTGCTACTGATATTCTCTTGTAGTCTGAGTTTAAAGCCTATGATGTATGATAATATCAAGGCCAATATAGGCCATATAATGGCTGAAAGAAATATATAAATCTTGTCTTTTATTTCGTGTTCTATAGGTTTTGGGTGCTCCATATCTTCAGCTGCTATTGCCAGTTTCTGTTCCACTTCATACTTCTTTCTTGCTGCATGTCAGCTTTGGAGGTCCTTCCTTCTATTCTATCACCACAGGCATCCAACAAATGTTTTTCCATAATAGAAATAATTAACATACCAATTAAATAAGTCTTCCTTATTTTATGCCTTGGTTTGGAAAATTACCAGGACATCCCCATACACTTCCCCTCAGTTCTCCTCAGGCAAATAAAGGTATTATCTGTTGGGACAACAAGGAAATCTGTGACATCAGTGAAATAAACTGTCTTTTAGGAGGTAAATTGGGCACATGCACAGCCAAGGCATTTTTATTTTTATTTTTATTTTTATTATTTTTATTTTTAATCTGGTTGTAACAAAATAAAATTCTTTTTACAGAGGCAAAAATCTTTCCCAGGGTGGCTGATGTGATGCATCATTGCTATGACATATTGGAGAGAAGCACTTTTAGCAGCTTGTCCTGATTTTACCTGCTTGTGTGGGGGCAGGTTTCCCACTGAAGCAACTGCATCATGTAATGAAGTTCCTCATGCTATAAACTGTACATATGAAATCTCTATGCTACCTGTCATAACCTAAGAGGAGATTTGTGGTTTTAATTTATATCCATTTTCAAATTCAAGAGGAGCGTTTTATTTCTTTTTTGAGCTGTTACCTTTCCCTAATGATTTCTATTTCCCTGAACAGGAATATGAGCTAGGAAAAGTACATTCAAAGCAAAATTAATAAAGCTAATTAATTTATTGGGGTTTCTTGTTTCTTTTGTTTTTTAATTAACAAGTTCACTTATGGCCTTTTCTCAAAGTTACAATTTTTAATAAAAATGTCATTACATCTGCTTTTTACTATTACTCTGCCTTTTATTTTGCAATTTGTACCATATTTGGGGGAAGCAACCAAAATAAGCAAGCCAACAAAACAAGCAAACGAACAGCCACCAAAACAGCTAAACTCAAGCAAAAGCAGCAAATCAAAAAACAAACTGACAATACTTTAAATAAAAAGACCATAAAAAATGTGAAAAAATCATAGTTCAGAAAAATGTAAGTTGCAAGGGCATATGCAGGGAAACTTTGTAACTGGGAAAACATTTTAATTGCACTCCCGTGACACTGGTAGGTGTCATGAGCCCCACCTCTTTCTCCTGGAAAAGCACAGCTAACCTCTTTCAGCACTGCTTGACCTCCTCTCCTGCACAAAACTTTTTCCTTTTTTTTCCACCCAGTGTTTCACCCAGTTTGCTGTTGTAACCATTTCCCATTTAAGGCTCTGCCTTTCAAGTAGTGAAGTAGTTAAAGAAATTTATTTCAAGATAACATATAAGGAGTTCATTTTGACTGTAGCGCCATTCTGATCCATCAGACTAAGTACCTATTTTTTTTTTTTTTTTTTGTAATGTTTAAGTAGCACATCGTGAGACTCAAATAACAGCATGAAGTAAAGATATTTTCAGCTACTGGTTAGGATTTTGTTCATATACTATAAGGGGCTCCCTGGCATAGTTCTCAGAGGAGATAGAGAAGTTTTTTAAACAACCTGCAATCCACAAGATAATGGCAAAGTGCAAAAAAAAAAAAAAAAAAAAAAAAGTAATGGAATGAGATGAAGCTGAGAATGGAAACAAACATTATTTTGCTAATTTGGCTTTTGAGGATTTTTATTTCCAATTTATCCAATGCTTGAGTTGAGGGATAAAAACTTCTATTGCATTGAACATATTTTCTTTGAAGAAAAAAAAAAAAAAGGAAATATTTTGTGTGCTGGCAGAGGATCCTAAATGCAGGAGAAATAGATAACAAATTGGTGACAGCAGGTTACAAATTGGTGACAGCAGGTATGCTATCCTAACAGTGCAGATTTAACAAATCACATTTTATGTTCACTTTTCTGAAGTAAGTGCTACCACTGTAAAAGAAATAAGTGAACCTTGCTCTTGTCCCATAGATTTTAAATTGTGTTGTGTACTTTGGAAATAATCCATTCCCTGTGTGTATTTTTTTTCTGGTTAGCAGGGCACAAATCATGTTTCATCTTGTCTTTTACAATTCTATCATGAATACTGGAATGTAAGTTTACAAACTATCTGCCCTATAAAAATTACTAGTATGAATACATTACGATATAATTTATTAGGAAGCAAGTTTTAAACCGTGTTGGCTTTGAAAAATCTTCTAAATTAAGTACGTAAATATTACTTGATGTATATTTTAATTCATAATTATTATAAGAGTTGCTTTCGTGCTTGTGAAGATAAATAGACTAAAAGCAGTTGAAAATGAAATCTTATCTACAGATTATATATAGCTTGAATTCCCTTAAAATTATTCTTCAGACTATAGCCCTAGAAACAAAATTAGTAAGGTGACGTGATTTTGTCTTTTTTATGTAAAAAGATTTTTTTTAATATTCATTATCATCTGTAAAAATTAAGGAATCATACTGGACCTTTTACTAAGTGCTTAATCTTCATAGACTTAATGAGCTATGCTTCTGGTTGTAGTATGACTAGTATAATCCTATTGATGAACCATTCCCTATTTTTACCTGTATATATGTATTACACAAATAAAACTTTCAATAATTATTTTAGCAGGTGGTATTGTAAAATAATAGATGCTCCATTGTCTCTTTTCTCTGGAAATAGAAAAATATATTAGTGACAAATATAAACAAATCAATGCAGGATTCATCTTTGGATAAAAAATATCCAAGTGATGAGCCACTTAAAAAAACCCCAAAAGCTTCTATAACAAATTTTTGGGACCTAGAATAATAAACTAGTTTGAGTTGAAAGGGCCTTTTAAATGTTATCTAGTCCAAACCCTCTGTGATGAACAGGGACACCTTCAATTAGATCAGGTTTGTTGGGCCTTCATTCAACCTGACCTTGAATGCTTCCAGTGGATGTGGATAGGGCATCCACCACCTCTCTGGACAATGTGTTCCAGTCTCTTACCACACTGATTGTAGAACAAAAAAAAAAAGCACCTCAAAACACCAAAACCTCAAAAAACCCCAACTACCTTAATTGACCTTTTTAGATTAAAACCATCACCCCTTGTTTTATCACAACAGCCCCTGAAAAACGCCTATTCCCATCTTTCTTATAGACCTTTTCAAGCTCTGAAAGGCCACAGTAGGGTCACTCTGGAGTCTTCTCTCCTCCAGGCTACAGCCACAAGTCCTTCACGTTTTCCATATACAAGAGGTGCTCCATCCTAGGATCAACATGGGTTTTTACTGCTGTTCCAGAACCAGGGCAGCTTTTGTCTGGGAAGTGTTTTCTCTCACTTTTTTTCTTAGGGTCAAATGCAGAGCAGTCCATAGATGGGATCTCAGTGAGGTTTATTCCAGCAGGCACAACATGAAGCCAGTACCCCAGCGGAACCTCTAGTTCAGTTGAGCATCTGGCTGTTAGAACAACACTGAAACTGGTGTTTGTTTGCAAACCTATCAGTAAAATGTCAATTATCTGGGGACAGGGCTATTTCTTACATAACCTCTTGTGTATTTACACTGAGAACAGCAAGGTCTGGATGTCATTTGGAGCCACAGTGAAGTAGAACTGACAAATATTTGCAGTTGAGCTGATGCATTTGCATAAGTATTTCTGTTTCAGATTTGTCTTCACATTGCTCACAAAGAGAAAGGGAAATTGTGTGTTCTTTTCCCCTCCATTACATCATCACTGCCAGAGCCATCAAACTTCTGGAGATTTCAGGATTTAAAAAAGGATCTTCTAGTGCAGGTAGAAGTTATGAAATCAACTGTTCTTTTTAGGAGTTGCTGAGATTCTTTATGCGCTTTTCAAGATAATTATCAGCTGGTTTAACTGTAGCTTCTTGTTGCAGTGCATTTAATCAGTTAATCACTATTAACCTTAGAAACTTAGGATGGTTCAATTATTGGTCTTAGAAGCAAGTAAAATGGAGAACTGCATGATTATTCTGTAACCGGTTTGATCTCAGCTTCCATAAAAATTAGAACTTTCAAGTTGCCTTCAAATAGTACACATGCTAGTACTTAAATTATGGTATAAGAGGATTTTTTTTTTGTTTACTAGTTTCCAAGACATTTGAAAAATGGATTCCAAAGGGAAAAGCACTCATTTTTGTACATATTATACACCTACTATTTGCTATATTTGGCACCTATCTACTTGTCAGACCAAATAAATCTGATTCCCTAATGCACATGTAAGAAACTATGTAAGTACTTTGTAATATTTTTAAAAGCATCATTAAAGTTAATCTATATCTGTGCTCCTACTGCCACGTGAATCATGCTAAAAAAGATCTTCCTATTTTGCAATTTCACACTACTGTATGCTAATGTCTATGGAAGACTAGTTATGTAAGAGTTGTCAAAACTTATAATAGAAACACTTCCATATAACACTGAATTTAGTCTCCCCTTTGGCATTCCTTGGACTTGTTCTCAGAGGCAGCATATCATATTCTGTTTCCTTACTGTGTATTAGCTTCTTGAATGTTAATGCTAAATTATACACCTTCAAAACATTTCTAAGCATTTGTGCTGAAAAAAAACTGTCTTAATATCTTTCTTTCAGTGAGGAACCAAAACTGAACACTAGATTTGAGGTGTGGCCTCACCAGTGCTGGGTGAGGTTAGAGGGACAGTCACTGCCCTGGTCCTGCTGGCCACACTGTTCCTGCCACAGGCCAGGATGCCATTGCCCTTGGCCACCTGGCCACACCCTTGCTCATGTTCAGCAGCTGTGACCAGCACTCCCAGGTCCTTTTCTGCAGGGCAGCTTTCCAACCTTTAAAAAAATTCTTCCATCTAATTATATAGTTTCTATATAGGAAACATTCAGTAATGCAGTTATTGGATCCATAAACTCAGTAATATCTGAGGTCTCAGTATTGGGTCCTCTGCCCCAGCCTGGGCTTATTGTGATTCATGTGCAGAACTGGGCCCTATTGAACCTCATAGCATTGGTCTTGGCCTTGGCCTTGGCCTTGGCCTGTCCTGTCCAGGTCTTCTGCAGAGCCTCCATCTTCTCCCAACCAACTTAGTGTCATCTGTGAATTTACTGAGGGTGCACCCAATCCCCTTGTCCAGATCATTGATAAAGATACTAAACAGGACCCAATACTGAGCACTCAGATATTACTGAGTTTATGGATCCAATAACTGCATTACTGAATGCTTCCTATATAGAAACTGTATAATTAGATGGAAGAATTTTTTTAAAGGCAATTCCAACATTTTTAGTAATTCTTGTCAATAAAACAAGAAGGATTACGTTCCTTAAAATTATCTTAAATTCAAATGGGGCCACTTACTTTTGTTTACCAATGGGTTTAACATTGCATGTTACACAGAGGGAAGAGAAAGAGAAAATCATTTCAACCTTTTAGAAAGACCTAACATAAGGGAAACACTAAAGATAGAGAAAATTGACATGACAAAATTTTAAAGTAATACATAACAATTTTTAGTCTTCACAATGAGAAATTCCAACCAGTGGTTATAAGAATAGATAATTGAAGACTGAGGTGACAGATTTAATTTAATGAAGACAACAGCACTGCAAAACACACTTGGAAGATTTTTCCTTTCAAAACATCTTTCTGAATTTATGTCATTCAGGACAAAAAATCCCTACATAGACTGTTGACAAAAACTTTAAAAAAATATTAGCTGTCTAAAAGACAAATAATTGAAAATTAAACACTAAAATATTAAGCTAAACACAAAAAATATTATGTTCTCAAGTTTTTTGTTTATCTTTGTTAAATTCACAATATATCTGTGTACTGTTAGCCATCAAATGAAAAGAAACAAAATAACAAACCACAGAAATATGTGATTTTGGGGAACAAGCAAGAAAATTCTGACAAGCATTCTTACAACCAGAAGCTCTAGAAAACAGCAGAAACAAAAATGGCACTTGTTAAATTTGTATTATTAGGGACTAATAAGGTCCTAATAATAAATAACTAATAAATATAATGAGGAATTTGAACATATAATCCTGTTTACTTTTTCCCCTCTAACAAATATAGGCAGCAAATTTTACAAGATACCAATTACAAGCAATGAAAATAAGTAATCTTTTACACAAAGGCATGTTGTGAACGCTGTTCCACAAGGGATCAGGAAGATGAGCTGCTCAGTATGATTGTCAGAAAGAAAACTCCTCCGCACAGCTAATAGAGAGGATTGTCACTTTTTACAAGGGCATGTAATGACAGGACAAGGGAGAATGGTTTTAATCTGAAAGAGTAAGCTTTAGATTAGATGCTAAGAAAAAATACTTATAAGGTGAAGAGGCACTGGCACAGGTTGCCCAGAGGCATTGCATATGCCCCATCCCTCTAAGTGTACAGCTATGGATGGAGCTATGAGCAACCTGCTCTAGTTAAAGGTGTACCTGCCCAGGGGAGGCATAATGAACTTGATGATCATTAATGTCTCTTCCGACCCAGACCATTCTCTGATTGTATGATTCTTTGACTGTGGAAAGGCTGCATGACTTCAGTGAAAGCTGAGAAAGTGAAAGTAGGGAAAGCATTAGGACACAATTATAATAATACAGTGAACTAATGGCTCCATCTATGTAATCACCAAATGTATGAACCTCAACAAGAGAAAGTGCTGGGTTCTGCACCTGGGACAGAGAAACCCTGGGTATTGTACGGACTGGGGAATCAAGTGCTAGAAAGCAGTGACATGGAAAAGGGACCAGTGGGTCCCAGTACATGGCAAGTTGAACATGAGTCAACAGTGCCTTGGCAACCAGGAGGGACAACCCTGTCCTGGGGTGCATCAGGCACAGCATCACCAGCCAGGCAAGGGAGGGGATTATCCCCTCTGCTCTGAGCTTGGGCAGCCTCATCTCGACTGCTGGGGGCTGTTTTGGGCACCACAATATAAGAAGGAAATAAAGCTGTTAGAGAGTGTCCTCCAAAGGAGGGCAACAAAGATGGTGAAGGGCCTTGAGGGGAAGCCGTGTGAGGAGTGGCTGAGGGCACTTGGTCTGTTCAGCCTGAAGGAGTCTGAGGGGAGACCTCATTGCAGTCTGAAGCTTCCATGTGAGGGGAAGAGGAGGGGCAGGCACTGATCTCTTCTCTCTGGTGACCAGTGACAGGACCTGAGGGAATGGCCTGAAGTTGTGTCAGGGAAAGTTTGGGTTGAATATTAGAAAAAGTTTCATCCATCTGAGGGTGGGTGGGCAATGGAACACGCTCCCCAGAGGAGTGCTCACAGCACCAAAGCTCACAGAGTTCAAGAAGTATTTGGGCAATGTTCTCAGGCACAGGGTGATCCTTGGGGGTGGTGCTGTACAGAAAGGAAAAGGGGTGGGGAGAAACAAAACTGATGGTGCCTTTGCTATTCTTGTCCTTGGCAATAATGGCACATTCACACATTAATAAACCAGTATCAAACTAATGGATTTCGTCTCTGAGATAGAACTGTTTTAAAACCCTAACTTGGGAGTTCAAATAGGAAAACTGATGAAGTAATACAATATATAGCACAAATTCTGAGAAAAATGAGCTGCACCTGCTAGGCATTTTTTCTTGCCTATCTGCTGAAGTAGGACAAAAAAAAACCCAAACAAACTGAACAAAACCACCACTTTCCAGCAGCCTGTGAAATCATATGACCATCAGGTCATCTTTCATTTCTTTCTGACTATTTCAGAATATCTCTTTCCTCACCACTCCTCTCTGTCGCCTGCTTTCCCTAAAGAAAGATTTGAGATTCTTCACTCTATAGTAAAGAACTGATATAACAACTAGGTTAGGGATACCTCCCAAGATGCACCCAGAGACAAAAAGAAGAGCTATTTCACCTCTACAAAGGTCCACCCAAGCCTGGTCTAATGGTTTATTGAAAAATAATGTCACTTTCAAAATACTCTGGTGCACAAACAAAATTCTGAGAAAGAGGATTTTAATTAATTCTGGGTAAAAAACATACAAAAGTTTTTTTAATACTACCTGAAAAATAAACACGGATTTTTAATTGAAACCAGAATTCCCAGTAGATTTCTTCTGGATTCTGTAAGATGTATAGCAATATTTTGCCTCTGCAGAGATTTTGTGTCCTTTATTTAACAGTATTCCATCAAACAAGAGGAGATTTCATCTGGTTATTGCTTGCATAGCTCTGAAACTTTTGAGACATTATCCCAAGCCTTATGAACTCAGTTTAAAGTAAGGTACACTTAAACACCTGTGAGAGCATCCATATTTTTACCAACCTCTGCCAAAACAGAAGAAAGTATGTATAAAACCCCATATATTTAACAAAAATATTTAAGTGCTGTAGAATTATTGCATTTGATATAATTCAGCCTGTCTCTACTGTAATCCAGGTAAATCTTTCTTCTCATTCTTCTATTCCAGTAATAACATTGTGATATCTCATAATCCATTGGTCATACTTGCAAAATTAGAAAAGCAGTTTTAATCTTTTTTTAGTGAATTATTTTGCTATTCCAATTAGGCAGTTAATTTCTCCATGCTTAAACATCATCTCTATATAGATCTAGTTTAGTCAATTCTTTTCTTTCCTCTCTTATAAAGCTCTACTTTCATTTAAATAATTATCTGTTATCCAGCTTATCCAGCAGTCAAAACCACTTTCATAAATGATTCACATGACAAAACCCAGGGTTTTTTTATGTCATACCTCCTCTTACATATCCTGCCTTCTTAATAACTGGGAACAGGGGTGTCATCATATTTTTACACACTGTAAACAACCAATAAATTTGGGAAAATAGAATTAAACATTTGGAAACTGACTGTAACTGCATGTCCTGGGGTGACATTACGATGTATCCTCAAGTCGTCTGTTGGGTTTATGTTGGATATTACACTCTGTACATTTAATTTGGATCTGAGAGTAAAATGGGGAGAAAAGTGCACAGTTTGTTTTCAGAAAGCTCTCGGACTGACCTTGAAGAGTGGGAGTACCGGCACCCAGACGGAGAGGCTTTTATTTTTCAGCACTCACTTTCGCTTCGCTTTGCTTTGTAGCTAGTTAGCGTAGCTTAGTTAAGCCTGAGAAGCTTCACATTTCCTTTTTTCTTTTTTTCCTTTTTCCCTTTTTTTTCTTTTTTCCCTTTTTTTCACCTGTTTTTTTTGGAACTGTTCAAACCTCCCCCAGACTGTAGATGCGAGCGATGCCAGGGGAGCTTGCACCTGGACCCACTGGGATTTACCCTGTACAGCATCTTCCACCAACGCTGGAAAAAACTGAGAGCAGAAACCATCTACAGGAGGGACTTTGTTTTCCTTAATTCGTCATCTGGTATTCTTCAATCTATTGTGCTGGGGGAGTGCTTTGCTGGTTTAATAAACAGGTTTCTTTCCACTTTCTCTCTGAGGAGTTTTCTCCCAAACAGATTGTGGGAGGGGAGGGAGGGTTTCCCTAGGAGTTCTCCTCCCAAAGTGGCCTTAAACCACCACACTGCATTTTAAAATGACCAGAGAACATCTATTAAGTTGTGGGAAGTACAACAGAATTTCACCATGTTTTGTGCATATGTTTCAGAACTGATAAAGAAACCCAAACCAACAACATTGCAGAGCTTCAAACATGTTCAATATTTACATGAGGGGAAAAAAATTCCAAATCTTCAGTCTAATTTTTAATTTCCTCTAAGCTCCATAAAATAAGAGTACATTTTGTTATTTTAAGAGGGTTTTTTTTACTTTAGGCGATTTAATAATTTGTTGATGCTTCCATTTATTTAATTTCAACTCTAATTTTGCTATGAAGAACAAAAATTTCACCTAGTTAAAAGAACATCAGTATGCCCTGATCATACACTAGAGAGATACTGAGGACAGACTCATTAAATGGTGGGTCTTTATTTTTCCCCTTCAGCTGGTGAGCTTGTAGCTAAATGTCTCTGTCAGCTTCTGTTGTGAGGAAGAACAAAACATACAGTAAATCTGCAGAGGGAATATTATGATAGCCAGCTTATGCTACTTTGCCCTTATGCTTTTTTCGTTGTCATAACTGCTGCACCTAGGTGTCTAAACACTGCCTAAACACGCCTTCTGCATCATACTTTTGTCAAAGGAAGGATCAAGTGTTATTCAATACAATTTTCTGCTTTGACAGCAACCCCCAGTAACTAGACAATGACTGCTGGCATCCAATCAGCTTTTCATTTTCTTGACAGTTACCATGTTTCCCTAGATTGCTAATGAGGATAGCACTGTGATTGTGACAAAGCCTTAGTTAAGTCATGATATATGCCATCTCATTCTTCCCCTCTATCGTAAAATATTTAATAAGCCATTATACACATGCAAAGTCAGCATCTGACATATGCTTTGCATGGTTCTACTGATGCATAGGTAGGATGCAGTGAGGGTTTAGACGTGTTAAATTCTGTGGAAATATGCATGTTCTTAGATAATTGCTGTGCCAATTTTGCAAACATCAGTACTGTACATATCTGCATCCCACTGCTCTCTATCTGAATGCTCTAGATTCTCCTCATAGATACCATTTTAGAGCTCTTTTGATCCTTTAAGAGAACCTTTCTCTGATTCACACTATTGGCAAAACACCTTTTCTTTCACTACTCACAATTCTTTACATTGAGTATCAATGTTTTGTCTTTCATCATCAGCATCCTGGTTAGGATCCCCAGAAGGTCTGTTAGAGACAGATATTGTTTACCATATCTTCCTCACACAACTTCACCCATTTGGAGTAAGGCTTTTAGAGAGCAACCCCTCCAAAGCTGGTCAGATAACCTTACCAACAAACAGCAGATAAAATCCAGACTCCACCTCTTGCTGAATCCATTTGTGTGACTGGTAACACATGTCAGATATAGTCATTGTCCTCAATTGAATTAAAGAGAAGGTGCAGGCAAGATCAAGGACAAATAGCTTAGACAGATGACCTGTAGGTGTTATTAACTGTGAGCAGGAAGGGCTTCAGAAGGAGGAATTCTAATGGAACTGTTTTTTTCTGGTTGCATACAAAGAACTCAGAAACTAGGAAAAAAAAAGATTATTACGGAAAAAAGAATCAGAGAAAAGAAGAGAAGAGGAAAGCATAAGAGAAAGATAAAGACATGAAAGTGAAGAAGTATGGTTTACCACAAAATTGGCATGGAGTAATTTCAGTGGTGGAAGTTTTTATAGTATTTTTGTCCATTTGTCTTTCCAGTCACAGAAATTAGCTCAGTAGTTTACTATTAATTTCTTCAGCTTGCAGCTTTTGTTTTATGGTATCTGCAATTTACTGGTTCACAGACATATTAAAATTTAGCTCTTCAATAATCCTACCAAACAAAATGCTTCAGTCTCCTATTGCAGTAGCTCCATACATGTACAATAGGGTTTTCCCTTTTTTATGAGTATTTTTCCTAGACATGTTTTTTATCTGGTTATATAAGCTGGGTCCCCTCCCCCCCCCAAACAAAACAAAACAAAACAAAAAAAAACCACAACAAAGCAAAAAAAAACCCTTTATAAAATAGGCAATTGACTATTAAAAAAAAAATTCCCATCTTCCTAACCATTTTTTTAGTGGTCTCTCCACAAATCTCTGGTGAAGGGTGGTAATTTCACATAGCTTGATTTATCAATTATTACATGTTTTACTTGGAGTATAAGCAAAATCATATAATTCATAAAAAGCTTAAGTTCTGTAGCAATTGAATGGTCATTGACCATTCCCACATTTTAACTTTCCATTCCTCTCCAATTCTCTGATTAAAACAAAAGTGTCAAAGTTGTCCTAGTAAAACATCTGGTGTTCACCTGTTTATCAAGTGACATCATGAATCTTTGCACTATATTTTAAATAAGCTTTAGTGAGTGTTTTATCAGTGCAGCAAGACAGTATCATCTTATCTATATTACTGGAGTTAGCAATTGTTTGCAATTACTGTAAATTTGCCTTTGAAAAATTTAATCATGGTTGATCGGTAAAATGCAAGAAAGACATGCAGGTGAAAATTTAATTCAGAAGTGAAAGATATGAAATTTAGTAGAAGAAAACTTGTCAGCATGATCTCTCCAGTCCTTAGAGATAACAACTATAATTTTTCCTTATTAGAAATATTTATTTTTATTTATACTATTTCTTCCTTGAGTAACCTCTTCCAATGTAAGTTGCTATCTGAACAAATAAAATTATGAAGAAATGCTTCTTTTATTTTTCTTTCACTCACTTTTGTTACTTTTTTTCCTCAGCTGAATTTGAGAGCATGTCTGTGAGCATGTCTGTGAGCATCACTCTTTCCAGTCCTATGCAGTAATTAAAAAAAAAAAATTGAAATGCAGAAACAGAAGCAGCCTTTTCATTAAGAATGGACTGTGTATTCCAGACATCTTAACCATTCTTGTTTCTTCATCCCTCCTCTCTTCATGCAATGACAGCTACCTGAGATCAGGTAGATTGTAGAGGTTATGAATAGCCTTTTCCTAACAGAGAACAATAGTGGATAAGAAAAAAAAAATCCTGGATTATGAATTTTAACTGACACGAGGTATCTGCAAAAATTACCTCAGATCTCAACAGAAATGTGAGAAAAAAAGGTGTGGATCAGAAAGCTAATGAGTCATTTTCCCCCTAATAATAATGAACACAGAAATGTTTTGTTCTGGGTTTTCCCTTCTGTTTATTTCTCTATTGGCCCTAAGCATCTATCAGGACACCAAGTTATTTCACCATTCCTAAGGGAAAAATGATTCAAGAGGTGATTGATGGAGTTAATGGAATCTCACTTCTCCTCAGATGCCTGAAAACAAGTTATCCTCAAAATTGATTTGCTGTTTCTTGTAGCCATAGATCACACACTGAAAGTATCACTGAAATAGAGTATTGCATAAATTCTTAAACTAGTCAAAATCTGAAATGGTAAATACACCCAGATGCATGCAGAGGTTGCCATTACAGTTTAAATTCAGTCTAATCTTGTAAGTGAAAAGAAAGATATTTAAGTCTGTCTAAAATCAATCTAGAAAGGCAAATTATGTCTTATAGTGAGCTGAAAAATTACTGTATACCATTTATTTAGATCTTGGCTAGCTCAGTTATCTCTGCACCATACACTGTTATAGACTAGAGGTACATCCAGTGTGAGCAGCAGCTAGCTGCAGGAGAAATCAAATCTTGCTTACTAGGGACAAAATTCTCAGGTTGCCTGTAGTGTAAGGAAGGAAGGAGGAGAGACTGGGGTGGGAAACTACTTGAAAAAGAAGAGCTGTAAACATTTTTGGAATATGTGATGATCCAGGGTTTTACTGAGCTCGTAAAACAGCTGTAGATCTTTCATTATTTTAAGTCAGTCAAACACATTCTATTAATATTTCCTGTTAAACTACTCTTCTGTGTTCCTAGTGTTTGTTATCTTTTGGAAGCTTCTTCTATAGCTATTGCCTGGTACCTTAAAGCTGCTTTAGGATTTCTGCCTCTAAACTGCCTTGCATTCTGTTGTTCCTCTTCCTCCAAGAGAAGATGACTGAAAAGAAAAAGAAATAGCACATACTGAAGTGGTGTCTAATGTGTTTGCCTTGCCGGCCTTGTAAACCTATTTAAAAATAAATAAATTTATTATATCTATTACCTGCACGCTATCTGACATAATATCCTGTAATTAAATATTACACTTCAAAGATTTTCTGAAGCAATATTATGAAGTTCTTCTTCCCTTAGTTTGTGTCCTTTCTCTTTGAGAAGATGAGAGATATTTTAGTTTGTATCTAGTCCGCCCGGTTCACAAAGGAGGGGTGGAAATTTGAGTAATCCGCAAATTTGAATAAAGAGATAATCTGAGACTGTCTCTGAATCATGGAGCTCTTATTCAGTAGGTTTCTATCACTCCCTGCTGAATAGATAATGATATGACACATGACAGTGACTTACACTCTTATAGTAGGTTCACAGAGTTATTAGAACAAATCAGTTTTTCTGACACATAGGCAAAAAAACAAAACAAAACAAAACAAACCACCAAAAAAAACCCCAAAATCAAAAAAAACCCTGGCATTACATATGCAGAATAAACTGTCTCATTAACTAACTAATGAGGAATGAATTCTGCATGCCCCATGACAACTGTTCCTTTTTGCTTTCTTTTTCCTGCACTCTTTGCTATCTATTTTCATGAAGACCTCTTTCTGACTTTGAGTCTTCTTCCCAACAGGGGAGCTACTCCCCAAGATTCCTGCCTCTAACAGAAAGTATTTTCCATGGTCATGCACACACTTTGCTTAGCAACTTTTTAAACTGCATCCTATGCCTACTCTTTAATAAATGTAAAGTCATTTTGCTTTGCACCAGTATCAAAGTTTTGCCTAGTAGCAACACTGTTCTGCATCAAGCTGTTTCTCAGAAAATATTCAAACAAATGGAAGAACAGAAAACTAAATTGTATAGGAAAAACTGCTAAACAAGAAGAGGAAACTAAGATTTATTTGCTAATAAATCCAAGGGGAGAAAAAAGAAAAAAAATACAGTCGTTTGGGCATGGCCAAATTTCTTTGATATGTTTATGTCTGGGAAGGAGATGGAGAAAAACGAGTCAGAAGTCTGATAGTGGGATTTTTTGTTTGTTGGTTTTTGGTTTTTTTAATGTGATATATATCTCTATGAATTCTGTTATTTACCATGTGTCATACTAAGAATGTTGCTCCAACAAAATACCTCAATTAGCTTTGATAAACATGTGAATTCTAAGGGACTGACTTCTTCAAAGTATTCGTAAAGCAAAATTGCCAAAGCAGGGATAGTTAGTCACTCATTGGGGGGAAAAAGAGGCTTGAATAAGAGCCAGTTGGGACATAAATATCGAAGCTACTGAATCCTCAGTGGAATGCTGTGTATGTGAAATTTTTGTGAATGCTCTATCATGGCAGCAGGCATTTATCAATGATACTGCTTTTCATTTGGGAGTATGAAACTGGATCCTAGTCTTACTTCTAAATCCAGACATGGAAAATTTATCCTTAATTAGCACAACCTACCAAATGAAAGAAATCCTACATAAAATTCTGAGAATTCTTTTCATAGCCTCACCTATGACTTTATTGTGGATTTATTTTCTTTTTTTTTTTCCCAGCAGCTCCCCTTTCAGCTACCAGCAGCCACAGTAGCAGCACAACTTGAAATGAAATCAACAGCCAGAGAACCTTAGGACCAGAACAATAGATATCACTGAAGTGTCAATGCTTCCATATATAAAACAAACAGTGCCTACTCCCATTTACATTTACGGCTAAAAGTGTTCACATTTTGTTTCATTTTCAAGGAGGGGGTTACTCAAGCAAGTAGAACAATACAGGGACAGAACTTTTCCTCAGCTTTCTTATTCTTCTTATGTAAAAAGTGGTGTCATTCTTAGTAAAAAGATTCTTGAAGTTTAATTCTTTCCATTCATTAGACTGAAGTACTGTCTCCTGTACCCTACAGGGAAACCAATTCATTAGTAGAAACACAAGTTTGCCCTCTTTAACTGCACCTCCAGGCACCTTGCAAATAATTTATGAGGTAGTGAGAAGTTTGACAATCAAAAAAGAATGGAAATTCACAAGGCAGACTCCTGGGAAAAGAAATCTTAGTAAATGTATTTCCATTCTATTTGGGTTTAAAAATAGTGTTCAAATTCCTCACTCAGCAATGAAGCAGCATGTTTTCAGTGATGTTTGATAGTTTTTTGTAATATCAAAATTTTTAGCTTCACTAAGCCAAATTAATCTTTGTCTTACCACTTGATATCACAGCTAGACAAGTATGATGGTCCACAGATAACTTGGAAATATTAATTTTTCATTTTTGTATTCTGCATTACAAACCCAGAAGCATTTCTTTAGGCTTTGGTGAGCAGAAACTTTAAATCCTTGAGAGAACCACAATACTCAATTTCCAAAATTCTGAAATACCAAAAAGCCTGAGTGGAATACACAAGACTCCTTAAAAATTAAAATAAGATGTCCAGCATACAAACCAGAAGTCTTTCTCTTTGTGCTCTAACTGTTTAGAAAATCACTTTCTGTAGTGCCTGGGAAAAAGGATTTCATAAACATGTATGAGTCAGTTCAGGAAATACCGTTCCATCAATTCAGAAAAAGCTCAATTCCAGCTCAATAGCTGAAGATTTATATTCCCTGTGGATCTTTCTCTACATAACATCTCCAGAAAGACCATCTCTTTCTCAGGCACAATTATAATGGTATTCCCTTTGTGGGAAAAGACACCTCTATGTTGCCCTCCCCAGAGGCAACAGTAAAATAGTCAAAGTGTAGCTCCAAGTGAGATGATGACAATGAGGTGACAATGGAAAGAAGGGAAATGATTCTTCTTGTTCAGACTTTTCTTCATGTTCTCACAAATTGTTAGGAAATTAAACTTTGGAACAAACCTAAACATAGGTTATCAAGAAGACAATATTATCCCCCATGAATTTAATAAAACATGTAAAGAAGATAAGAGAACCTTTTTCTTCCTATAATTCTTATCAAGTCTTCAAAGAATATTAAATTCATTTATGAGGTGCTGTATATATGTCATTGCACAAACCAAAACTTGTTTACAATCAGGAAGCTTTTCTGATTGGGCAACAACCACCTTACATTGCCATTTAAAAATCCCTAGCCTCTTATTTAGTAAGCACAGCTGCATGTATCAATCAAATCAAAGAACTCACAGGTGTTATACATGGACATAAGAATGACAGACTTTTCATTCTGGTGAGTCTTAGCTATGTTGGGAGAGAAGAATCTCATAAAAATTTCTTCAGAGAGCAAGAACTATAGTCTGCTACATCCCTGTCACACTTCAACCTTAAACCAGAAAGAACTTCTGACATGCTGACTTAGTGGTTCCCTGAGTCTGGTTTACCATCAGCGTGTACAGAAATAATTGTCACTTAGAGTAAAATTTTTCAGTTGAAGGAAATGTAGCTGAATCAACATTCAGCTACACTGAAAGTTAACTTTCATTCTTCTTTCCTTCCTGTGTCTTCTTTTCCAATATTTTCTTTGATTTGATAAAATAAAAAAGTTGAATCAAAATATCAGTTATAAAAATTTTCCCATTTCAAGTCAATGTATTTCACTGGCCATTGAGTACATCTGTAAAGGAAATACCTAACCGCAGTAATCTCTGCAGGTCCACTGGCCAGATTGAACAGATCAGTATGTTTCTTACCATACTTAATTTGGATGTTTCTGGTTAGGAACAGGAACACTTACACTATAATATTCAATGAGACAAATGAATATATTTTTATTTAGTGATTACTCATAAATAAAAGTATGCTTTAATTAATGGTAAAATATGTAAGTGTTTATCTAGAGAAAGAGAATCTTTCTTATATCTCTCCTTTTATTTTCTGATTAGTATTTCATATTCTGTTATACTTAATATGCATCAGCTTTTAAAAGTAATCAAGTATTTAGCAGCTGTGAGGCTAAGATCATCCCTGGAGTTCCTGCAGATATCAGGAGATTGGAAGCAGCACATATTTTTTCTACTTTATATTACCCACTTAAAAAAAAATCATATTTCTTGAGCATAATGGATAGACTGCAATGATTTACAAGGAAATAATTTCACTGAGGGACTTTGTGTTGGTAGTATCATATAACACAAGAACAAAAGTGTGATTGGTTTATGATTTCACTGGGAAACTGAAAGGAAATTAATTCTATTTAACTCACTACTTGTCAACTCCTTTGTTGTTGTTGTTGTTTGTAATATATGTACCTAACACTGTGTTTTATATCTGGAGATATTTCATTTCATAAAATATTTATTAGTTTAATAATAATGTTAGAAATGATTGAAATGCTATAAATGTTTAAAATGGAATATAGAAACTTCTGGGTTTGGTGTTCAAACTAAACCATTTTGACTACAGTTTCTAAAAGAACCAGGTAACCTAAAGCATGTTAACCAAGATAACCTGCTATGCTAAGGTTTTGTTGATAGGTCTGGACTTTTTGAAATCAGAAAGGTTGGTTAAAATATAGTATTAATCAAGGAGTATAATAAGATTGATGTACTATCCCTGCCCAGCTATTACCCTTCCTCACCACATTTTTACAAAACAGAAATCTGATAACAAGGGGGAGATGGCTTTGAGGAGCTTAGGACAAGAAGACAGTGAAAGCTCTGTGGCTCAACCAAGTAATTGCCTACTGTACCTGTACATCACATAATCACAGTGGGTCAAGTATTTCTGATTACTTTCTTAACCTAATGCCCTCTAGACTTGAGATGGAATAGGATTTAATGACTTACAGAAGCATGCCTTGTTCCTTGATGAGCATCACCATTCCCAGGTTGAGCAGGTACTCTTTCTCTAGCTTGCCCTTACACTAAAAGCTGACCTCCTCTCCAGGTGGCTCAGTTTAGCTAGTACTTGCACTTCCCAGGAAGGCAGTTTTCTTACATCAAAACATTAGTTTGCAAACATACTTTAAGGCTTTTGTCACAAGAAAAAAGTAGGCTGCTGTGGCCCTAGTTGAAATGCCTCCATGGGATAAGGATGTGCATCCCAACAGCTTAACTGGAGCCTTTGAGAAGACATTAACCATAGTACGTGCAAATATCTAGTGGCTGATAAGCCTGCAGGTTATAGTAAATCTAGGAATGACCACAACGCTTGTGTCATAGCATCACTTTTTGTTTTCTCAAAAACTCTCCTTCCAACAAATGTCACTATCTTCCACTGCTTTCTCAGGAGGCTTTTTTTTTTTTTTGGTTGATGGTCTTGTATTTCTGACTTGTCTCTGACACGCCAGTGATTTCCCTCCTGATTGCAATCATATTAGTACAGTGAACACTGTGGCAGAAACTATTTTAACCTTTGTGAGAAGACATCATTGTTTTGTGACAAATATGAGTGGGACTTATTTCTGCCACTGATTATAAATAGCAGTAACAATTTGGTCACCCTTTTGGCTCCCCAGCAGGTCTGCTTAACCACTTATACTTCTTGACAAAATCTAGAAGAATTGGGTTCTCCAGTATTTGATTACTCTCTGGTGCCTGCACAGAAGGAAAGAGGGTGTTGATGTCTGGACAGGAGGCAGGCTGGCAATTACCATGCCCAGCCAGTAACCTCCCTAACTACATTGTCTCCTCCTCTAGCTCAGACATTCATCAGAATTAAGGTGACAAACCAGGAGGATGGGGAAAGGGGAAGAATGCCCCACTGGTTGGATTAATAATTGCATTTTCAGTGTCACTGCTTGATGCTTGTGTATGAGAGAAGGGAAAAGATTTAGGTATAAGCTGAAGTACAATGAAAAGAGGCATCTCTTCCTGGTATTTGAACTAGGTGAAAAAAAGAGGCAAAACCAAGAAGATCTTAAATACTTTTAATTTCTCTCCTGTTCACCCTTCTCACATTTCCTATTGTTTTTTTATATTAAAACAAATATGCCACAAAATGGGAGGAAAAGGGTAAATAAAGCATACTTTTCCCTCTATCAGATGAAAGTATTTTAAAAATGCTGAAGATTATGAAAATTTTATTTCATTCAATGTTTCTCACCATGTGATGCATTTTTTAAACTTGTACTGAGTTGAAAATAAAGGATATTTTTATATAATATAGAATTTTTGTTGTGGCATTTCAATAACACTTGGTAGCAATAAAGAAAGCAAGTACAATTAACTTCACATGCAGCAAAGTTACACAAATATTTTATGGCTCACTCTTCCTCTAGTCACTGCAGAAATGACTATCCATCCTTCTGAGACTGGTTTTTAAATGTTTTACATGAAAAAATTCCTGCATTTTTTTTCTTTCCACTTTGTGAGAATGATCACCTTCTCACACCAGTAAAAGCCTGTTTTATCCAACTTATGTTTAAATCTTATCCCTCTAAATATTTAAAATACCATTACTGCAAAGCCATCTAGTGGGAGTTCTGCAAGCTTTATCATCTTAAAATTGTTACTCCAAAATTGTAGTGAAATGAAATAATATTATAGTCCAGATTGTGTATTCCTTGTAAGATCTGTTTCTTCAGTTATTCAACAGAAAAATAGATTAAAAAATAATTTCAGTTCTGAGTTTATATTTTTAAGTATTCATTTGTACTATTTCAGTTTGAACCAGATTGAGATTCTGCCAGCTCTTCACCCAGTGATAGTTATGAATAAACTAGGCAGAGATGGAAGAGAGCACTGCTCTGAACTGGGAAAAATCGCCATCCAGAGTGATTTATCATATGCATAAAAGTCATAAAAAGACTGAATGATCTTTCTAAATGGCATAATACATTATACCAGTATTGAATAACAGGGAAGCTGAGATAAGAACCTTGTGATACAGCAAAAAGTAATGGAAGATATTTAGATACAAAGTATGCTCACTGCAAAACACCACAAATTTCTGTAGTGAAGTAAAAAAGGTAAAACTATAAATTAACCTAAAAGACAGAAGGAATGGCCTCAGAAGCAGGAAAAAAACCCTTATGTATTATGAAAAAAGTCATTCTTTGGTTAAACACGTCTTATTGTCCATTCTGAGCAATGCAGCTATGCCCATGTGTGTCAGGGTTGAAAGAGATGGACAGCAAAAATTTTCTATGTCACTAAATTCTGGTACTGGTTTATGGCTGATTTTGTATCTGAGATACATTTTTCTTCTTAGAAACATTTCTGTCTTTATTTTTAAATTATTTTTTTAATTATGATCGATAGGAAATAAGTAAAAATACTTCTGGAGTTATATCTTTTTGCCTTAAAACACAACATAGAGAGAAACATATTCACAGACAATATAGCTGAAATGTTTCATTCACTAGGACAGGCAATATTGGAAGGAATGTTTATTTCTGTACTGACTATATCCTTGTTCCCTCTTCTTGCATAGCCAGCATTTTTTCTGACCTTTATGACTGTCCCTAAGCAGATGATCATGAATGGAATTGCAGACTATGTTAGTAGGGACTTTAAGAGGGGCATTCATTAGGCTCAACATATCAGATGTTGCATTGAAGATTTCCAGTCAAAGTACTATTAGTTTCTAGATGAAGGCAGATAGAAGGAGGACAGTGCTGTGAAAGTGATTCAGTGATTAGCTGAATGATTAAGTTGTTGCTGTGTAGTCCAGTCTATGAAAGAAAAATGCATGATGTGTTCCTGTACTTAATAACTCCAATGAAACTGCCTTGCAGATTACAATAATTACATATAATTCAAAGGATAACATTCTGGTCTGCAGTTGAAATAATTCCCCAAAACGTTGTTTGAAAGACATAGAAGAGCACAGCTTCAAATAAACTCCAGGTAGGGTTTCTGTCTCAGACCTTGGGACCTACCTTTCCAGACATGTTGCTAAGCACCTTGTTTTTACCCTCCACAAGTAATCAAATTCCATCCGTCATCCATTTTCTTTCCTGGGAAAATTAATTTCAGTAGCAGCATCATGTTAAAGTAGCCTTGCCACTCAAAGGGAATAGAACCCTTTTGAGATATTGCAAAAAAACCTGTGATTGAACCTTTGAGATGGCATCAGAAATCAGCAATTAATCTGGGCTTAAATATGCAGATATAATATGTCTGGGATAACTTTATGCTTTTTTTGTCTCTCTGGTATCCTCTCTCTGAAGATTTCTATTGTCTAAGTGATTTACATTCTACAATATTGGATTTTTTTCCTTGGAATTTTCGCTTTGCAGAACTAACGCTTTTTAAAATCAAACACAGACTGCTTTGCAAATATTTGCAATTTGAATCCAACTCCAGCCAAGACTATCTAGATAGGCTTAGGCCAACTGATATTTGTATTCACTTGTATTTCTTTTTCATTAAAATTCTGTGAAATAATAATATCAAAATATTTCTTTATAACATTTGCTTTTTTCTGACAGTGCAAGTATGTTCAGACTAAATGTAAAGGGGGCTGAAGGACAGTCACTCTCAATGGAAGCCACAGAGCTATCCCAACAAACTCTTATGGAATGAACTGTTCAGATTTTTCAGTGCTTTATGCTGTAACAGCAAAATAAAATGCCCAGAAATGAACAGTGCAGGATAAGAACTGAGTAAAGTTGATATGGAAAAAATGCTTGCCTAAAGATAAATAGCAGAAGGAAAGCTATTTTTTTTTTTCACTGGCTGGACAAAACCTTAGGGAAGTCAACTGGTTGCATAGAATGAAAAAAAAAAAAAAAAAGGAGAGAGGGCAAAGCAGAGCTGATAAACTGCTGCTTTCAACAGAAGATAAATGACCATGATGGCCTGGCTTCCACATTTATGAGAGGAGAGTCTTTTTTATCTTAACAAGGAATGCAGACTTTATATTTCTGTTTTCAACTTTATTTTTATGGAATCCAATTTTCCCTTTGAACAATTTAGATTTAGATAAAAGGATTCTTTTCCAGAAGTCTCTTCTTTTTTTTTTCTTTTTTTTCCCCACAGTGATCCACAATACATCATATTGAATAATATTTAATGAAACCATTTTTATTCAGTATAATGTTTCAAATTCCACAAACTAAAAGATTTGAATTTATTTTTTACTTGTAGCCTACAATATGGATTTGCAGGACCACTTTTAGAAAAGATAGTAGGAAAAAATACCAAAAGTATGCAATGGACCCAAAGTATACAATGTTTCCCATCAAGGAATAAATAACAAAAAAGAAGTTTATAATGAATGAGAAGCATTAAATACTAGTTCACATCTCGAAGCTGACATTGCATAACAGCCACTTCCATTTCTGTAGTAGCTTCCACTTCAGCACATTATCAAGGGTTTCTGTTACCCCAGGCTCCATTTCACACTCATTAACACCTCCCCCCAGCCATCATTAGGATTCATTACAGAAGAGTTTAAACTTATTCAGAAGCTTTCTGTGTTGAAATGATCGATGCTGACTTTGTGGTTTCATTCCAGAAAAGACTCACAGCTGTCTGGACAGTTCCAACATAAACCCAGAACATATAAGTGAAAGGATTTATCTGAATTTGCTCTTCATTGTCTTCTTTGACTTTGGGCAGACTCTCTTCCTCCCTTTTTCAAACCAGATCTCTTTTACCATCTGTCCTAAAATGTCTTCTCAGCTGCTGCCTAATGCACAAAGTACTTTGATTTTGTTTTCTTGGGTTTTGCCTAGGTAAGTCCAGCTCCTCAGTCAGATAAATATTGTGAGATATGCGCTTGAGTTCTGTATCCTCACTGTGATTGATGTTTTTCTGACTACAAGTCCTGTCTCCCAGAAGTGCTGTGTCCAAATTACAAGCTTTCCCTCATGTATCCTTTTCCTTTCTTATTTTTACTTAATTTTTCCCCTGGGTCCTGAACTCACACATGTTGAAGTTCTTTTCTCTAATCTGGTTTACCAAAAGGTCTATGAGCCTGAAATGGATTAAACTGTAATGCAAGTTTGTCTCAACAGGCCAAGACCAGGTTCATGGATGGTTGGGTTTCTAGTTTGAAAAATGCATAAAAGATGATTGATCTTCTTTAGTTTCCAAGAGAAATCCAGTCCCCTGTACTATCTATTACCTTCATTACTGGCCATTTCTATCATTCTTAAACCAGTTAAATAAAAAAGTCAAATATTTACTGAGTTAACAGAAGGGTAATATAGAATTTTCAATTTAGTAAGTAGATTAAGAAGACCATTTTTTATTGTTATTACTCCAAGGTAACTGAATATACTGGGTTTTAGGGAAATAATGGTTCATAGTAACATATAGTTAGGACCACTTCATTGCAGCTATGTCAAAAAGGTCTCCTCAGGGCAAAGCAGCCCTTGCATCTTAAAATTCTCTGTTGTCAAAACACATCAAAAATAGAAAAACAATCCTATGTATGAATTGTGATTATTTTGCCGCACATCTCTGCCTTTCAGAGAAGTTGTTTGAATATCTGTAGCCATCAAAAGAGAGAGAAAAAAACCCCACAACAATGGGAGAAATTGATAAGTACCTGAATGTCCATTCCACTGGACTAATAGCTGAGTCCTGGGTAGTAATAGATACAATTATCTTTAAAAAGTCCAGGGTTGCATTGTTGCCACTGTTGTCCTATAGCTACAGTTCAAGGAATAAGAGTACTGCAGTAAAAATTCAAGTGGATTATAGTAGATAACTACATCATTTTGCAAGCACCATAGTTACAAAATGTTATTGTTAATAATAATTTGCACATGCATTGCTTTAGGTAACAGATAATGGCAGAAGAAGTAGTGGAAGGAAACATTGCACATGAGGAACACACATAACTGCATAGAAAATTTTTGCTAAGATGGAAGCAGGAGAGAGGATTTTTTTTCAGCATAGTGCCTCTAGATTTCCTTCCTCTTAAAACAAACAAAAACACCCCAAAAATACAAACAAACAAACAAACAAAAAACCCACAAAATAATATATAACAAAAGTTATTTTGTTTCTCCCAGAAGGAAAAATACACTTTTTCTTAGAAAGATTATGTTTATGTGTATAAGCAAGGCTGCTTGCAAATTAAACTTTGTTATTTTCTCTCTTTAGCTGGTATGGAGTAGGAAGATCCAAGATCCCTTGTGGCATTTCTAAGCTCAAAAAGCTTCATGTTCTTCTTTAGGATAGAGTAATCTTCTCACTTTTAGGTCTTCTGTAATTGAATGCAGATCTCACCCAATTCACTTCTATCTAGCTGGACTAGATAGTGAATTGTTCTCTAGTCTGTTCTTCTTCCATAAAAATGGCTTGAAATAAGGTTGTGATTTATCTACAGTAGACACCCATAGGCATCTTCCAAGTACTTGCCTTCACATAAAAGATGTCTTTATATCAATCATGATGACATTACCATTATGAAGTAACCCCCTTCAGTCAGCACACTGAAGGGGATACCTGCATGACCTGACATTTGCTGATGTACTGCCTTCAGGGTAAGGATGCCTGTCAAGATAGTAAGCAATACATATACTGTCTCAAAAGCAGAATGAATAGAGAAGAGGTACTTGACTTACCCACAGGCTTCTGTACATTACCTTGTTTGGGAAATCTTTCTTTGTCAGCAGCATAGTGTCCCTAAGCAACTTGTCACAGGGAAGAAAAAAAAAAGGGAAACAGATACATATGATCCATCCAGCACAGAATGCTTTTAATGAAAGTATTGTGCCTCTAAATGGGTGCTATCCATTATCTACTCTTTAAAAAGGATGAAATATCATGTTGCTCTCACCCAATATGTGCCAAACAAAGGCACAATAAAAATGGCATTGAAATATATGAGCTCTTTGACAATAATATTAGTTACATCTTATAGCCTGACCTTTCTGCTGGCAGGGACATTCACTAGGGTGTTCTAAGAGGGCAAGCATTTTCACTAGTATGAAAATTCATTATAACAGTCATGCAATAAAGAAACATCATTCTTTCCTGACTGACAATTTTTCTTCTCCACACATTATCTTCAGTGTTCATGGCTGCTCCCAAATGTTAAAAAATATCCCATAAAATTTCCACAGTACTGAAGGAATTGCTTGCTGGGTTAAACACAAACTGGTAAGCAACTCACCATGGCTACTGCTGGTCTTACAACCATGGGTCAGTACTTACAGAAAGTGCTTATAAGTATCCCTAATCAAGATGAAACTTAAAAGCTTTATCACTCATGGTACATAGTTTTAAGAGACAATGGATTTAAGAACTATGCTTCAGGAAAAGCACTGCCATTGAATGGGACCTGGGGATCCTGGTCAGTGGAAAGTTGAGTATTAGTCAGCAATGTGCCTTGACAGCCAGTCAAGGGAGGGCGTTATCACTCTCTGCTCTATGCTGAAGTGGCCTCACCTTGAATATTGTGTGCAGTTTTGGGTACCACTGTAAATCTGTTAGAGAAAATCCAAAGGAGGGCAGTGAAGATGGTGAAGGGCCTTGAGGGGAGGCATAGTGAGGGGAAGAGGAAGGGTAGACTGTGGTGACCAGTGAGAGGATGCAAGGGAATGGCCTGAAGTTGTGTCAGGGGAGGTTTAGATTGGACATTAGAAAAAGACTCTTCATCTGAGGGTGGTTGGCTGCTGGAATTGGGTCCCCAGAGATGTGGTGACAGCACCAAGCCTGACAGAGTTCTAGAAGTGTTTGGAAAATACCCTCAAGGCACATGATGGGATTCTTGGGGATGGTGCTGTGCAGGGTCAGGAGTTGGATTCCTTGTGGGACTCTTGCAATTTAGCTTATTCTGTGATTTTATGATTCTGTGAATAGAAACTAGTGTGATAAAAATTAAAAAAAAAAAAAAATAGAATAGGGAAGTGATTTCTCCCCAGGACTCAGCAGTGGTGAAGCCTTACCTCAAATACTGTGTCCAGTTCTGGGCCCCTCAACTCAGGAAAGACAGGAAAGAATGAGTCCAGAGAATGACAGCAGAGCTGGTGAAGGGTCTAGAAAGTCGTATGAGGAGTGGCTGTGGGATCTGCAGTTGTTTAACCTAGAATAAAGGAGGCTGAGGGGGGACCCTATCATGGTCTACAACTTCCTGAAAGGAGATTATAGCTGGGGGATTGGCCTTTTCTCTCAGGTAACCAGCAACAGGAGAAGAGGAAATGGACTCAAGCTGTGCCAGGGTAGGTTCAGGTTGGATATCAGGAAGAATTTCTTCACTGAAAGGGTTATCAGACTTTGGAATGAGCTTCCCAGTGAGGCAGTAGAGTCACCATCCCTTGAAGAGTTCAAGGAACAACTGGAAATGGAAATTAGTGCTATGTTTTTGTTGACATGCTGGTGATAAAAGGTTGGACTTGATGACCCTGAAGATCTTTTCCAACTTTAATGATTCTATGGTTTTAAACCTCTTTCTCTTGCTGAGATAACTGCAATCTGTTATTTGCCTGTATTGCTTCTAAATGATATTTCCTAAATTAACTTAATAGATTTGTTGCTTCAAAAAATCCAGCCAATCTAGCCAAGCCATGGTGATCCATAAAAGAGGAAAAAGAGTAGTATAGCATTGTCCACCTCTGCTTGCTTCTTTAATAAGATGTTAATATGTCTTCTGTAAACTCTCACACCAGGTGCTGGAGGTCCACATTGCGTTTGCACATGCGTACATGTGAATTTGTAAACAGAACGGGAAACCTGAAGCATGGGGGGCATATTCTGCTATATGAAATGTAGCAGAAAATGTATCCTCAGTGGTCAGGGGTAGTGATTTGAAGACAAGGTTCCGGACTGTGTTTCTGTCATCAGAATCACTATGGTCAGGAAAAAGTTTTTCCACAATGTACAAAAAACTGAATGGCCCAGGGATTAGATTCTTCTCACCTGATTCTCCAAATGGATCTTAAAATCTCCTTGACTTTATGACTCCAGTTTAGTTGATAAGGGACTCTAATGAATTAATCACATTTTCCTATTTAGCTTTGTTTTGGCCTATTAGCCATGTAACTCAGTGGTTGCTCTTTAAGGAATAAAGTAGAAGAGGGATTAGATTAGCTTTTGCCCAAGAACCAAAACTCCTGTCCCAGTTTCATTAAGTATGGATAAAAAGAAGATGGTCCCACTCAGTGCTGTTATTTCAAAGATGATTTTTGGAGTAGAAAGAAAATTACTAATGAATTTTTTGGAAAGTAAATATGAATGTGAATAGACGTGGGAGTTTTAATGTTTTTATTACAAAGTAAGAAGTCTGTGGAAGAAATGAAATGACAGCAAAAATAACTGTTTTTAACAGACAAGAAAGGAAGTGGGTAGAACCAAATGAAAAATGGAAGTTCTAAGTGTATGAAATTTCTGAGGAAGGGAAAGATAACTTTGGAAATAATAATAATAATAATAATAATAATAATAATAATAAAAACTGGCAGCATTAGAACTCTGCCAAGGAGTTTATGCATATGAAAAAAAAATTAAAAATAGCTCTTAAAAAACCCAGGTATTAAAATTATTTATACTAACAGAGAAAAAAGGTTTACAGGACATGTTTTTATTTAGGTCACATTGCTGTTACCTTTTCTAAACCATACAGATAAGACATTAAGCACTGTTAAGAGCATGCTGTTTCCAATAGCAGACTTTCACAAACCTGTATTAGAGTATGCTAATTTATTTGAATACTAAACTCACGGGAGTCAATTTTAGTAGAAAAAAGATGGCAAGGAAATTATGGAATAGTTGAAGGATACAGAAATTGCAGGCAATGTATGCCAAGAAAAAGGAGAGTGCAAAGGATGAGAAGATAAGGGTATAGACATGTACATATTTTCAGTTCTGTTCCTGACCATAGCAACACCTGCAAAGGCTGATGCTTTGTGTCAAGCCAACCCAGCCACATCATAAAAATATTAAGGGCTGAGTTGCTTTTCCTCAATATTGTATATTGGATATCCTTCTGAATACTTATTCAGAAGGAAAAATAATAAAGGAAAACTATATTATCCTGACATTAGTTCTAAGTAGCATATTGCTACCAATTCAATGTACTGTTTCTCTGTCAGCTGACAATCAACTACTACCAAAAAATAAGTCTCACCAAAAAAAGACTAATTCTCTTTTTAGAAGATATTAAGAGGCCTTTAGTTGTACAGTGGATAATTCCAGTACCAGTCATGGTATTCTGGGACAGTATATTTTCTAGGTAGCAAGTCTCTGTATAAACTTGAATACTGCTAGCTGTAATTACCAGCTGGATGTGCAGGTGAGTGTAACATTATGTAAATAGAATATGAATATAAAATTTAAAGAATTCACTACATTAACAGCTTGATTAATGAAAATCATGATGTCAGAGATCTACCAGGACACAAAAGTCACCAGTGACTTCAAGCCAAGCAATGTTTTACAGTTCTCCCAGAGGTTCATTACTAACACTACTTATATATGTCAATAAACAATTAACACGTTTAAAACAGCACATTGAAATAAAATTCCAGTAAACTAGAAAGGAGGCTGATAAAAGTGTGGATTTTTAGACTCAAAGAATTCATAACACCTCTGTAGAACAGAAGATGGCCTATTAAGGTAGGTAGGCACCAAAGAGTGGTTGTCAGTAGGCAGATATTTCCCCTGCATGCTAAAAGTCCGTCCAGAGAGAATATTTATTTTCATAGTAGCTCCAGTGCAGTCTTCCATAGGAGATGTAGGGCTGGTCATAATTTGAAGTGGCCTTCAAATTTTCTTCCATGGAAGATCTAAGTGAACCAGTTAAACTTGAGTCTCCGGGGTAGTGCAAGCTTCTCAGTTTTGTGGAAATGTATCATTGTTTCCAGCAGTTGATTGTAACAATTCTATGGGAAATGTCACTATATACTATTAAAATTATAATACCATCAAGATCAATTATGATTTTTTCCCTTTGCGTTTGTCTAATTATTTCAGATTTGATGGGCATCAGTGCACATATACACATCATGTATACTGCTAGATATGCATGTTACAATTATCTCAAACATTAGCCAAAAATACAAAAATACAATGAGAAGAACTGAGTCTTTTGAGAAAGACTGAAAAATGACCAAATAAAGTGACTTGTGTGCAAGCACTGTACAACTTCCTGAAACGTAAATTAAAAATAACATCAAACACTCTTTTATGCTATTTTAAATCCTTATAGCTTTGTCTTTTACCCATCTAACCATCCAATGACAAAAAACACTGACATATTATGTGACATTTTTAAACTAAAGATAAGTCTCCTAGCCACCATAAAATATGAGCTTAAAATCACCATACCTGTAGCCTGGAGTCTAAGCAATTGATCTAAAAACCATTATCTTCCAGCAGCAGTGGAATTACAGCTGCTCTGAGGTAAGGATAGCATCTAATTCTCCAGTATTAATCCACACATCCTTTACACTGCACAGATTACGCAGGGCTGTCAGGACTGGAGCAAAACTACAGCAGGTCAGATTTATGCCATGCTAAGTTGTAAACAGAGTGTTTGAACTTTCATATATCTCTTTGAATGCCCACCTGTGCACTGGTTTTGCCTGCAAATAAGTACCTTTGTATAGGAAATAAATGTTCCAGGTGGTATATCCGTGACTTAAATCAACAGTCCTACAATGTAAGTTGGAAAAGTTGCATTAACTTTTGTCAGATTGTTCAGAAATTCATCATCCTAAACTGAAAAGACTTTAACTGCTGAGCATAGCATGCTTCACATCTTGAAGACTAGCAAAGGATCAGAAATTTCAGCCAGCCAGCAGTTCCCAAAGAAACAATTTTACTTTCACTATGTATTCTCCCTTCCTATCTGTATTTCATAACTTGATGGATATCTCTTCAAGTTTTGGACCAGGTGGAACAATACCTGATTATAAACTGATCAGTGTGATAATAATAATGCTTACAGGTATATGCAGGTATACACATATATGAAAATAAACTATATACAAATTTGCGATCAAAATAAAAGGAGAAAAGCAGCTTTCTTTAAAAATTGCTGTCAGTTCTGGTCTTTATGATGAGAGATAATTAATAACCTTTCTAATATACCTTCAAGTACTTTGTTACCATTAGAGACATAACGTGAAAAGAATTAATACAGAAGACACTAAACCCAAAAATATGTAATGCATGCTGTTAGCACTGTTATTTACCAGTCAGCTTCTAAACTCCTTTCATGACACAATTCCATACAGTCCACTTTAGTTACTATAAGAACAAGAGCTATATGGATACAGGACTTTTCTTTCTTCCCTCACACAGAACGTTCTTCCCATAATTATTAAAAAGTAAAGCAACTTGGTAGACTGACACTGATTCAAGTAAAAATCCCTAGAACACAGCCTGTAGAACATTTCTAGAAATGGGAATAAATATCTTAAGTAGCTCAAATGCATGCTGGTGAAGAGTGACAACATTCAAGACTTTATTTCCATATGTAATCATGCATGCAAATCACAGAATTACAAAGAGTACACCTGTCCAAGCCATGTGCTGCCCGTTTTTCCACAGGAATACCGTGAGAGGTGGTGTCAAAGGCTTTGCTGAAATCCAAGTAGATTCCTGATAGGTCACCTGGTTATGAAAAGAGATCAGGTTATACAGGCATGACCTGCCTTTCCTAAACCCACTGTCTGAGCCTAACGCCCTGTTTGTCCTGTATGTGCTGTGTGAATGCACTCAAACTGATCTTCTCTACAACCTACTCTTAGGACCATGGCCAGGCTGACAGGCCTGAAGTTCCTAAAAGCCTCCTTCCATCCCTTCTTGTGGCTGGGCATTACATTAGTCATTATATTAGTCTACTTCAAGTCACCTGGGACCTCCCTGATTAGCCAGGACAGATAATAAATAATGAAGAGCCGCTTAGCAAGCTCTTCTGACAGCCTCCACAGTACCCTCAGGGGAATCCCATCCAGCCCCACATGGCACACATACATCCTTCTCAGAAACCAGAGGAAGTATGAAAAAAAATTAAAAATCTCAGAGAAGGGAGGGGCATTGGTGGTCAAAGTTATTTCAGTGGACATGAGAAAAATGTGTTACGAAATATATTTCTCAGTGGTAGTTCTATTCTTGCCCCACTCCATATGAAGCAGAGGTGTGTTCTTGAGGTCATATAAATGTGCTAGAAATTGTAATGTCCTAAAGTAAAAAAACAAGGGTCTTCATTTGTTAATACATTTTCTGGAAAATATCATACATAATAGAATTTCCATGAGTTTTGCCTTCAGCAGCCATCCCAACATTCATTATCCTAATCAAGATCTGCAGTTCTTAAATTCCTGTCTTTATGTATCAGCTGCCTCCACAAAAACCTAAGAGAAGAAAGGGAATATTCTGAGCTGCAGGATGCTGTAACATTTTCTCTGATATAACTGCAGAGCTTTTGGTTTGAACTTCTTATAATTTTGAAATAATATAATGAACATCCAAGCTCTATGATGCTTGTAGCATGCTACAAACTCTGAGATCCTGCAGTCAGACTCAAGGTTCACATATAGGAGCAGAATCTCCTGAGTTTAAAGGTCATAATAAGAAGTAAGAAGAAAAGTAAGAAGTAAAGTAAGTATGAAGTATAGTAAGAAGAAAAGCAGGAAACCTTAATTTATTGGTAGAGAACTAATGAAAAAGTGTTCAAGATAGACTATCAACTATTTGAGAATTTGAAAAAACCACATCTTCTTTAAAGAAAGAAAATTTAATTTACAACACAATTCAATTTACAACACAAAAAAAAAACCCCAAACCAAAACCAAAAACATAAAAGCCAGTTGATGTTTAAAAAGGACAAATACCAGGCATACCTAGTCATATTAATTATGGGCAGCTGAAACAGCATGACCTTAAAACCCTTTGAAAGCAAAACTGGAAAAGAGGGAAATGACAATTTGTTGCAAATTTGTCTGAAAGTGAATAAAATGAAACTTGAGTGAGAGTATAGCAATATTTTTCTATTAAAGGAAAACACTTCAGGACTTTCATTTTCAGATAATTTGCCAAGACCAGTATGCAACAGTAACACTATTAGTGCTTGAGACTGATCTCAGTGAGTCTCACAGAGGAACTCGCACAGTCTCTGTCACCTTACAATAACAGAAGAGATAAACACAGCTTCCTCAAACGCTTCATCTATGTTTCAACTTCACTTCACTTTTGTTGGGAAAACATTTTGACCTTTCCTTTGCACAGTTTGTTCCAGAGTTTATACCTGTTACAGTCTGTACTTTTGCAGCATTGCTGGGAGTTTTATTCTGTCATCACATATACAATGTTTGCCTCTCACATTTTCTCAAAAGAGAAACTTTTTGTAAAATCTGTTGCATTTAAACAACCCTATGATTGCTTTTTCTTAACATTAGCTGAAGGATAACATCAGAAGCAGCAAAGGTCAGATGCAGATAGTCAGAAGGGATTCCTGAATCTACATTGGTGATTTTATTTTCCCAGTCAGAATTTCAGCCTCACCAAAGGCCATGTCCAAACAATTTCACTGTCCAAGATTCCTGGAGCTGTATAACTTAATTTGGACAAGTCAGTAGATAAACTTAAGGGTCACTTATTGACTTCCACCAATACTAAGGATGGAACTCCATACTAACAGCTGGTTCTGAATATCCTTGGAGGAGGGGGGAGGAGTCATTGTCCATTTTTTCAGACAAATCTTTGTATTAAGAAGTGATCCCACTCAACCAGCTCTACCCATGTCACAGGTAGATATTTTCAGAGTTTGATGAACAACAGATGTTCCCTATAAAATGCAGCAACTGCCATAATTTTTTTATTCAATCCAGCAAAAAATAAATGATGGCAAGACAGGAGTCAGTCCTATTTCTGAGAAGATAATAGCAAGTTAGTGGTGTTGGTATTATCTAAATTTGAGTCTAGTACAAAATCTAATATATGGGTTTGCAAGTTTCAGTATCAACATAACAATGATTTTCTTCCCAGCATAACCTTTTTTTCCCTTCACAGTTTTAAGATAGACTGAAATAGTGAAAAAAGTCCAACCAAACCAAACCCAGAACCTTAGTCTGGTATGCTAGACCTTTGTACACTTATGCATACACTATTATTCACGACTGAGATTACTCACACCTTGATGCAAAAGAGAATAGTTTATTTCAGGATTACCATACAGCACGTAATCTGGTACATCTGGCCCTTACAATTTAGATCCTTGCACTACACCCAAGAAAAGTGATATACAGCCAGCTCAGGCATACAAGACAGTATATGTGCATTAAAGTGATACTGCATCCAATCTGATGAGTACTGCTTCTAGCAGCTATTTGGCACAGTAATATCCTTACAGGACACTTTACAAAGCAGAACATTACTACTGCATGCTCTGTTACACAGTGTAGAAAAGCTCAAAAAGTCTCTTGCTCCTGTAATACTGAACACATTTCTGTAGCAAATACTGATGTGCTCAAAATCTTTGTGTGAAGCAAGAGGTACAGTGGGATAGAACATTGAACACATTTGCCCTTACATTGAAAACTATACACAAGGCAAAGTAGAATACCTACAAACCATACATTTAAGAGGTCTCTGCATATGCCCAGACCTTCCTCTCACAGAGGGAAAGACTGTGCATTTCAAAATTCCTGCTAACTTTAAAGCAAAGCAATGGCCAAATGTAGTTGACGCTGACTCTTCCTAAAGGACAAGTAGGAAATTGAAAACATTTATTCACATATTTAAGTCCTGTAGAATGAAATAAAGTGAGAGGTTATGCTGTTTGGTTTGTGTAGCTACAAGTAAGGGCTTTACAGTTATGGACATGTAATGTCACAATTTGATTGACAGAGCTCTTGAATTAGTAATTATTTAATTCACTCCAGTCTAATATATAAACTTCATACTTACAATCTATAGACATATCAGAAAACCCCTGAAGTCTGTTGTAACAACCAGAGAATATGTTACTACATTAGACACAAAATTTTATTTGCAAAGCTTGCAAAAAGACTTAGAAGCCCTTAAAATAAATGTATTGCTAGAGCTGCAATGCTAAGAGGAAATTAATACTCAGAAATACATACACTAGTTGAATTACTTTGTCTGGATATGTTTTAAGGAATTATATCTGACCAAGTTAAATAATGAAAGAGTTTCTTATACTAAACTAGGGATACACTGTCATAGTTCTTAATATGAGTATTTGTATTTCTTTGGCTCATATAGGCCTACAACAGAAAACTTGTCTGTAGTCTAGTCATCTCCCATGTTTATCTATATATCAATCTTAAGTACTCTCTTAAAGAAATAATGCAGCCAACTCTAGCATTAGTTTCGGTTAAACATGAGGGTGTTAAAAACAATGAGGTTTTTGTCAGTCTACTTTAGTGTAGGAGCCTTGAGAAACTTGACAAAATGTGAAAGCTTTGTTTTCAGCTTTACAGTAGAACCTCTATCAGTCTAGGCAATGGGAATAGAATTTTATGTCAGACAATGGAAATAGCTCTGAGATCATTCAAAAGTCATGTAGAAGGTCCTTGTTTGAAGTCTGTTCAGATTCTGGTAATGATAACACTCTTCTCACCCTCTGGGTATCTGAGTCAGAAAATTGGCTCCTGCAGGCCAGAATTCTGCAAAACCTTTTACAATTTAGGTAGTAACTATGTGTTGGATAAGGGAAATTAATCTGCATTTTACGAGCTTAGTTGTTTGCCATTACCAAACTATGCAGAGCATCCAGTGGATCAAAAAGGCTATAAAGATAAAAGCTCTCATATTTATCAACACCCTGTCTGTGTGTTCACTTTGGATGTTTGAGACCAAATCCAAGTTTATATCCTACAAAACAGGAATAAGAAATTTGAAATTCTAGGATATTGTCTACACGCTGGAGGAATACCCCAGACCAGAATATCTGGTTTAATAAAGTCTCTCTCCTTTTCTTGAAAAAGCCATCAGTCTACCTTAATTCAGAAGAGGAGCAATTTTGTTGTCTCTGAATGTTTCTCAGTACTTAAGAAACCCCTTCTGATGCACCTCTGTTTCTGAGAAAGATTCTATATGAGCACTAAAACAGCTAGTTCTCCTAGCTATTTCTTGCTACTCCTAGCAATCAGCTTGAAATCTATTGATTGGGATATTTACTTTTATATATATATATATATATATATATATATAATTTTTTTTTCCTGAGGGGACTTACCCCTGGAACTCTTCCTACCTACAATTTTCTCTTAGTGAAAACAAAATAACATCTGCATTTTTCATCTGTACTCTCTAATACTAAGACATACTGGAATGCTGAGCTGCTGAGCCAGAACATTATTTTGCATTTATTCCTATCTACAGATATAGATCTTCATGTTATATTTTTCTTTACTGTAAGCCTTCCCAGTAGTCCACTTGAGAGATACTATTTCTGTTTTCTTCAATTTGAATGTGTGCAGTGTTAGAACATTTTTTTATTCAGTAGAATAACTCTTGATTTACACAAGTGTAAGATAAGCAGCTCTATAAAACAAGCATTACCAAGAAAAAAAGAAATTATCTATCACTTTGTAATGCTAACATGGAAGCGTCTTGCAGCACTCTAAAGTATGATCAATTCATGCTGTTATAATTGAACACAAGGTATAAGTTATACTTTGAGTTTCATAAATTTATTGATCATAGAAAACCAGAGAATTATTCTCTTTACAATCACCTTTTCACTTTTAGTTATTTTAAATTGATGTTTGCTTCACAACAGAAGGATGTCTAAGGTTATAAGTACTTTAAAAATAGTCTAAATGAAAGCAAGTATTCCCATTTAAAAACCACTAAGATGTAATTTCTGTATGACATATATTCTGTCATATGTTTCATGCATGGTATATTCTTATAATTGTCAGAAACAATATTAGCTGATTTCTGCAAGTTCCAGACCTTGAATTAAATTCCTGTGCAAGACAGTTTTTTCAACAAAAGTCTCTATCACTTTTCACTTGATATTCACAGCATAATTCAGAAGAGTCTGCTTCACTTGCAGCTAAATCTTTCTGAACCTAAATATGGACAATATTATGGACAATAATATTAAGCTCCCTTAATATTATTATTATTTAGTGCAAGACTAGCCTTCCAAGCTACAAGTGAGGCATATTGGGTTTTATGGTAATGTACAGTGTTCTGGTATAGACAGCTGAAGAGAAATTTGGGTCAATGTGTGTCATAAATCTATGAGTTCTTTGGGGTCTCGTAAAAACTGCTTGTGGAGATGCAGGAGTTACCTAAATATGGGAACATAAACAGATGAAATCATGTAAAGGATCAGGGCAATTGTTCATGTTCTTTTCCTCAACAATCTATAGATGATTCTAATTGCTTTATGACTGTATATTTGATCTTCAGTCATTTTGCATAATTAGGATGCTTAAACATGACAATTGAGTATATATTTCTGTTCATTAACACAATTATATTTACAGAGTTTTGTGTGGTTGGGATTTTTTGTTTGATTTTGTTGTTTTCATTTTTTACAGTCAAAGGGGGAAAACAGAAAGAAGTGACTTGTTTAGCGACTATAAACAAGCTGCTATAGTGCTATACACATATTACATGTTGGTTCCAAACATTCTCTTTGTTTTCAACTTAGTCAACACATAAATATTTACTTAAATGCCTACCTAAAAATTTAAATATTTATATAAAGTTTTTATCAGTATTGGTTGCTGTGTTCTAATGCATAATAATCTTGAAAGCAGAATCAAGCACTTTACAATAATGTAGTCAGGGAATAAAAATGAAGGAATCTTCAAATTTCTGAACTCTGCCCGACTTGGTTAACTAGTCAACTTCACCCAGGATCAATGAGACCTACCTGCAATGCACAATGGAACATTAGGCAGAAAGCAAAAACTAGTGAAGACCAGAATTAAAAAGCTTCCATTGATACACTACTGGGCTCAAGCAAGCACAAATGGTAACAGCCTGGCTGCAGACTTGGATGTGTTGCTTTCAGGACAGCAGTTAGTACTGCTACAGAGTGCTGCATTTGCAAAACCACCATTTTTGCTCAGCATTCATTCTGATAATTTAATGTAGCTTCTGTATGCAGTAATATCCCAGCAAGCTGGGGATGGAAGGTTCATGACTGAATCCTTTATCAACAGTAGCATTATTGAGTTCCTCTGTATCATTCCCCCAGACATATTTAATAAGACATATCTTTCATTGTGAATACCTGTCACTCTTCAAGCAATAAGAGTTCACTACAGTGTGATTAAGGAAAAAAGACCCACCACTTCTAATATATGCCAAGAAATATTAGCAAGGAGGGTCCTACTTTCTATGTACCATTTAAACATAAAATGAATAATTTTATTTTGTGCAAAGCTTCTTCATCTAGGTTCAGGTCTATTCTCTCCTTTAAATTTTTCTCCAAGACCTTTGTGGTAAGCAACACATTTTATTCCTCTTAGTGCTTTCTACTTGCCTTGTTTTTCCAGTTTGCCTGACCATGTACTTCAACACTCTTCTAAGAGAAACTGTACACTCCCCTTCTGTATTCTCTCCTTCAGTGACTGTAGTCCTTTAGAGTCCCAGACTAATCTCTGCCACAGCTAAGAGACCATTTTTATTTCTCTTTTGGTCATTAATGATGTTCTGAGGGCGTATACAAGTTATTGAATATGTTATTCATAATAGTAAAATGAGAATGTTCTAGGTATGATTTCTTCTGGTGAAGTCATTGTAAATATTGTTAATGAAAGCCATGAACAAATGTTTGAATTTCTGTATTTAACAGTCCCTGAAATGTGTTTTTATATCATACAGGCAGTTTTCTGTTAGAAATTAAAAGGGAATGTAATGAATTATTTATGCTACTATAAGTCATTTTTGGGTAGTGATAATAGACTTCAGAGATTCCAATTTTTCTTTCTGTGTGTGTCTGGTCAGCTATGAATGAAACCTGGTTAAAATCAAAATTTCAGATTTCACAAACCTGAAACAAACAGAGGAGAAAAGAAGGAACAGAATTTTGCTGTTTCATTTAAGCTAGATGTACATTTAAAAACAAACAAACAAAAGATTAGTGACTTCCTCATCAAAAATGTCTTTAAAATGCTAATTCACTTCTAATATTTAAATGGAGTAATATCAAACAGAGTAGTTTAAAATGTTTACAGTCTCTCCAACATTACTTTTTTCTAGATTTAGTTCCCTTTAGTTACTATCATAATTATATTTACATTAAAATATCATACATTTACAAAACCCAGGGATGGGTTTCCAAAATTGTGTGGGTAGAAATTACTCTCTCATTTAACTTTTTTGACTGACACGACACCAAAAAGGACCTTATAATATCCAGCTCTTAAATGAGTCATCAAGGCAATAGTGCAGCATAGCAGGAACTGATTGGTTATTGTGTTGTGGGGCCAGTTTCAGAAGCAATCTGTGGACGATTTCTGTCGAGGACAAGTTTCAGATTTTGAACTCTGCTGGTTAAACACAGTTACTGCTGTGAGTCTTTATTAAGGTTGAACAAGTAGAATCTGCTGATCTGCCAGTTGTTCCAAAAGATTGTGCTCCCGTTGTGAGAATACTTCACCTCTTTATGCATGACTGACCTTCTAGTGGGATCCTGCTGTGAGATGTGAATGTGGACATTGCAAATAGACTGCCAGCAGAACTCTAAGCAATGGATATAGTAGCCAAGCTTTTGCAATTATGGGCAGCAATACTGAATTATATAGTCTGTTTAAAAATCACCACACCATTTCAAAAACCTGCAATTGATTACTTGGTTTCCTAGATAATTCTTATTATTGTAGACATCAAATAACTTTAATTGGCCAACTCTATTTATGGGAAGGTTTTTATGTGTTTCAGACAAAAACCCATATATAGTCTTTGCACTAATTATTTCCTTCTAGATTTTTTTGTCTGTGAAAAACATACAGCTGATAATGAGAATGCTGTATTACAAACACATTTTCTTGGAGTCCATCATAGAAAATTTTTACACCTGGCCAATTCTTTCTCTATGAGATGGTGATAAAAACTTCTTTCTGGTAAATTTTATTGCACATAACCCTCTAGAAATAACCAAAAAATTGAATAAGAATTAGCACTCTTTTGTGTGTTTCTCCAGTGATTCCTCCTTTGCTGTAGTCCCTAGAGACCATAGTTCTGTTTCTGGAAGACCTAACTGTTGATGGTTATGGAGGAATGGAGGAATACCTTCCAGCTTCTTCCTTGGTAGAGTGAATGATGGTGACAGTTTACACTTGCAGAGTGTTCCTGCATGGAAAATTAGATTCTCAATTATGTGCATCTGAAGTCTTCATTATTGCTGCAAAATGCTCATAACTTGAGAAGAATTACTGAATTTGGCAAATTATACACACTTTGCAAACCTATAATGTACAATTATGTATGTGACAAAACCAAGAACTTTTGCTTGGTTTGTTTTTTCTTTTTTTTCATTATGTATGTTTTTCTTTTGTTTACAGTGGGAAAATACATCTTAGAGATGTATAATTCCTTAGTTAAAATGAAAAATAGAATTCTTCTGTAGAAATAAGACAGGTGACTGAAAAACAAGTTTGTAAGGGATAAGTACCAGCATAAACACATCTTTGCTTGTGTGACTATATATATCCCTCATGAATGCAGAGTGTTAACTGTTTTCCAGGGAAGGAGGGTGCATGATCAGCAACTTAATTGCTTGAGGAGTGAATACGCAGATCTAAATCTGCTTTTAAACTTCTGAGTAAGAGACACTCTCAAACTACCTATGTTTTTTGAATAGTAGAGGATGGTGTCACAGTCTGGGACAATGTGTATGTTTCTGATCTTTGACATATTCCCTCTTTTTTTTTTTTTTATTATATTTCACGTCAGCACTCTGTTGCCATTATTCAGCACCACGATTTGGTGAGAAAGATTGTCACTGATTAAACTGATTTTTAACTAAGTTCCTGTAACATATATCTGAAATATCATTTGTGGGAGGTAATTCTGACATACAGAATGGAGATTTAAATGCAAATCATGACATGACTATTTAGCTGACTTGTCTCTTTTCATTTAATTATGGATCTTTATTTCATGACCTTTCTAGTTTTAAACCATGTGTATGTGTTCCCTTTACCTTTTTTATCTTCATCTTGTTTTTAAAATATGTCAAATTTTAAATAGGTCCTTACCTGAATTATCCTGTATTCTATCATTAAGTCACCAATAAAATTCAACACAATTATCCATTTTCTCTCTTTCATACTTTTTTTTTACATAAAAAATCTTTATTTGTGCTGATAATGACTGTGCCTGTTTCTCATGCATGTGACATTTACATCCCTGAGTAGAATTAAGGGACCTGCTTGCTATGTTTGCTGTTTCATAGCCAGTTTGGCTATGAGCTGCAGAATGGAATTGAAGTGGCTCTCAGGTGTTGGAAGTTTTATTGTAATTGCATGGAGCCTTAAGTCAGAATTAGAAAGGATTTACAGAAGAGCTGGAGGAAAGATCTAACCTTCCCTATGGTTTTGTCAGGTATAATGCAATTGTGTTTATTTAATCAATTTTAACTGTCTCACATAAGTTTCTGCAGTAATCACCTCCTGTACTCAGTTGCTAAGATCAGTTCATATTCTGTTTACCAGAGCTGCACTTTGTAGGAGCACTGTGGTAAGTTTGGACACTTGATTTCTGAAATAAGCTTTCCCTGCTTTCAATAAAGAAGTATATAATTTTTGTTTTCAATTTTATTTATGTTAATAGATTTTATGGGTGTCTTTTATGGAGTTTTTGGTTTTGGTGGGTCTTTTGTTTGTTTGTTTTTGTTTGGGTTTTTTTATTTTTATTTTTTCTGATTCAGAGTTGCATTTCAAGCTCTTATGAAGTTTCAGGATTCATTATGAAGATAGCACTTGTTGATGAAGGAGAATTCTATACCTGTAACATTATTTGATTGTTATGAGAATTCTATATGTATAACATAATTTGATTGTTTATAGTCTGTGAAGTCATTAACTAAGATATTTGCAGGATTACTGATAAAAATGTGTTTATATTTCCCCTCTCTTCTGGCCTATTACAATTAGGAGAATAACCATCATCTTTAGAAAAGAGTATCTCTAGTGTGTTCTATATTTATAGTTTATTGATACAACATTCCCAAATGTTGTATTTTCTGTTTATTGTTGCCTTGTAAATCCTAATTTTTTTCATCAATTCTCCTGAATCAAGAAGATTATCAGGGTGGTGCTAACACCTTTAATTTTTAGTGCTCATTTATTCCTGTTAAATTAATAGAACAAGTATAATCCTTCCAGCTCCCGTGGTAGAGTTTTGAGTTTGGATAATGAGAACCTGTATAATGACATCCTTTAAAGAGCAAAATTACAGCTAAGTAATTTTCTCTTTCAGATATAATATTGCAATCTATTGAATTTGGGCAGCACTGTCATTAAATATGCAGATATGTTACTGTTGTGTCACCTTTTCCTTCAAATTGAGTTTCAGGGATAACAGAAAAACTTAAAGCTTCAATACTGTCTCATTCAATTTAAAAAGGGAAAACTGCAATGGAGTTAAAGCATGACTATCAAAATGTTCTGAAGCTAAACAGAAGAGTTTTATCAAGGTACATTTAATTCAAGAATTTTTTTTTTTTTTTTTACATTAACTCTATTTTTTTCCTTTAGTTCATAGTTTATCACTGTCATTCCCTACATATCACATATCTCTGTGCTGGGAACTTCTTCTTTTAATTAATTTAGTGCATCTATCATTAGTTATTTCTCTTACAAAGCCAAGGAATGTGTTAATGAGTCTTCTAGAGCAATGTGTCAGTTTATAAAGTCCATTAACTTTCTATGACTTTTTGCATACTGACTCTCATTATGAAATTATTTCCCCTGATCTTGAAATCCAATTTAAATTCCAACCATGAATTTTCAGTGATGGAACTTGTTTCATAATTGCTCTATCTTGCTATGCTCAGAACTGAGATAAGAAACTGCATGTTATATTTTTAAGGCCTCTTTCATACATTTTCAATCACAAATGATCAACATGAGAAAAAAATCATAGTTATGAGACTTAAAGCTTCCAGAAATAAAGGTTCCTCTAGAATTTGTTATTATATCAGATGTATTGTTACTGACATTTTCTTACAATTATTTCATTAAAACTTTCTTAGTTCCAAAGGCTATGAGTACAAAGTCCATCAGATCTTCCAAAATTATTCTCTTATGTCATATTTTGTCTCCAGTCCACAGAGAAGAAATATCGTCTTCCTTTGCTAGCTCTCTTGAGGAATGACACTTTTATTCTTGTCATGGCAGGTCTGCATATGCACATTATGAGATTTGTCACATAAAGAATAGGAAGGAAATCTAAATTAGCTTTAAATCCTTGTTTCCAGGTCTAGCTGATGGTTTTGATCAGCTTCAGTCTCTCTGTGACACCCTGATCTGGCCACAGAACCACTCTCTTCTAGGCTTTTGACCAGAAAGAAAACCAAAATATATGATCCAGATAAGAGAAGCAGTGTGTGTCCTCCACTCTATTTTAACTGATAACCAGAATTACAGGATGCACACAACATGCACTTGCAGTTGAGTTTAAATGTAAAAGTGCATAACTGCTACATAAATCCCAGAGAAGTTCTAGTATTCAATACAACCCTAAACCTCCCACTGGACATTTGAATAAAACACTAAACAAACCCCACATACCAGCAGGAAATAACCATGCTATGTGGAAGTCTTAGTCCCAGGAGTTTTAATCATAGCAGAACTGAGTTATTCCCAGAGTTTTGAGCAACAAATTTGCTATTTATCTTCATTTCTTGATGAAAAATCGCTGCAACCTAGTAAGATTTCAAAACTTAGTAGATGCAGAAATGTTACAAATGCAGATGCTTTACTTTAAACTGATTTAAAATTTAAAATCATTTAAAATTATTATGGAACTGAAATAATTTTCACACTGAAATTGCACTCTACTATGAAGATGTGGTTTATCAAAACCTGCGTTTTTGTTTGTTTGTTTTTAGTAAAAATAAATTTTCAGTTACTTTGAAAAGAAAGATCAATTGAGATGGGTGTAAATCTAGTTGAAGGGAGATAGCACTGGTATGTGGGTTTCACTATGTTCGGGAGCTTTATTTTTTTAAAGGATGAGTCTTAGACAACAGTAGATACAACTTTGACACTAATGGAAGAGCCAAAGATCTCCCTTGAATTATGCTGCAGCAGGCTTTCCCTTTGGGTCATGTAATGGTGGCTGTTTATTCTTTTCTGCTCTGCTTTAAACCATGTGATTGTCACTATACCTTGGATGTCATATACCTCAGAGTATCAGTAAGAAGTGATCCATTTTTCCTGGCATGGAGAGAATTAGGTATAATCTTCATCATAGCACCACATCAAGGAGTGTGATAGTTTCATAGAGAGTCAAAAGCTTAAGATAATAGAAATGGGTAAATTCCCATTTCTCTAGAGAGAAAAAAAAAAATGTTGCATTCACTATCAAGCCATCTCTAAATCAAATGCAGAGCTGCTGTCTTCAGTTTCATTAAGATCTAGTTTTATTATATTGATGTGCCAGGAGCAATAGTACCTGCCAAAGTAGTGCTGATAGTTAAATCTCTGCTTGAACTACACTTGCCCTGAAATTAAAAGTGGAAAACAAAAACAACCCTGTAATTAATATGTCAGATCTTATTAGATCATGAAAACTGGCTATACTTCATTTCGAGGTTGGCAGAAACGATGAGCATTATCTGTGTGCAGCTAAACACCCATGACACTTTCTTTCCTTATTTGATTTCCATATAATGATACATTTCACTTTTTGCCAGGGATATAAACAGGGCAACTAATCAGATTTGGTATAATATTTAAAATATTTAGCTGGTCTTGTACACACTTTTTTTTTTTTTTTTTTTTTTTTTTTTACTAAAACCTTCTATTCCATTTAAATCATTGCCTTCAATCACAACTTATATTGTCTCCTTTTAGAAGGTAAAAAATTGGATTTCCCTTTGGTTGTGCACCAAATCTACAGCTTCTATAGTAAAAGTGAGAGTAGCAGTGCAGACTGCTTAGTTCTACTAGTAGTACCCTTGATTGACTACTATCTGAATGATGAAACATTTCAGCTGCCTTTATTTGCTCTCAGACAGACAATTGGATTTTCTTCTGAATATCAGTTTAGTGAGTTGGTACTACTTCCTCAAAAACAAGCCATCACTTTTCAAAGTTGCAATAGGTTCATCTTTCATGGTGCATTAGTAATAAAAACATCCCCATCAGAATCTGAAGCAAGGCCTCTGCACTCATTGCTGCTCCATGTCAGGTCTCTGAGGGACAGCACCAGAGCATCTCAGGGCATCCTGTCAATATCTCTGAAGAAAACTGCATCTGCTCTTGACTTCAGTTTCCAATCAGGTTCTCGTTTTCTTTTTTAAATCATTCTATACTAATTCAAGTAAAGTTTTTCAATTTAATGTAGTTGTGAGGAAATTCTGAAAATTATGGATCAATACAGAAAAAAATATCTTCCAGTTCTTCTAAGATGAAATTTAGAAGGGGAAAAGTTGTTCCCTTACCAAGGGAAACAAAAGCTTTTATTCAATATATGGTAACATTTCTACTAAAATTTGCATAGAACTCATTCACATGCAAGAAATCCTTTGAAAAGAGGAATAATCTACATGACAATACACCATTGTACATAAAAATAAACAATAATAACTTGTACAAAATTTATTACTACCTTTTATATTTTAACCTTTTATAGGAGTTAAGCTAGCTGGATTTATTAGCCTAAGCATTTTTTGAAAATGAACTTTATATTAATGAAATTATTTGTTTCATGGTCACTTTTAAAAAAGTTCAACTGACTTCACAAATTAGTAAATAATTTGTCTGTAACATGATTGCTACAGTTACTCTGATTTATTATTTAGAGTTACTTGTTTAGTAAGACTGAATGGGTTCACGTTATCCAGTTTTAGGCTTTCTTCTATATGAACCAAATAAAATATTTTACTTAAAACATCTACATTGTTACCCAGTGTGATGACAAATATGTAAGGTTATGCAAAAATGAAATGTATTTTATACATGTGTGAGATTTTTAAGGGAATAGGTAGTGTGTATATTAAGACAACATATTTTATGGACATCTTAGAACAACAAAATAATATTAAACGTTGGGTTTTAGTCAAACAAAAGAAATTCTATTGATGTAAAGAGGTATTACAGGGCTTTTGCATAAATTAAAGACTAAAATATGTTCTTAATTAGAGAACTGTCAACCTCCAGCACCCATAACTCTGTCAAAAACTGAGGGCCTTGAAATATCTTGAGAAAAGTAAATCAAAAGATAAAAACAAATTTAAAAATGGAACAAAGAAACAACAAAATAAAGTGTAACATTTTATAAACTGAATGAGTAAACATTTTCTGATCTTACATTTAATTAGATCAAATCTGATATTCTAAGTTATGACTCTGAAGCACGTACTACTGCATTTAACTAGTAAAGAAGAGTTGAACATGGGTCAGCAGTGCCCTGGCAGCCAGGAGGGCCAACCCTGTCCTGGGGTGCATCAGGCACAGCAGCACCAGCCAGGCAAGGGAGGGGATTGTCCCCTGTGCTCTGCACTGGTGCAGCCTCACCTTGAGTCCTGGGGCCAGTTTTGGACACCACAGTGTAAGAAAGATTTAACTATTAGAGAGTGTTCAAAGTAGGTCTACCAAGATGGTGAGAGGGAAGCCCTGTGAGGAGAGGCTGAAGTCATTTGGTCTGTTCAGCCTGGAGGAGCCTGAGGAGAGACTTCATTGCAGTTTACAAATACCTCATGAGGGGAAGAAGTGGGGCAGACACTGATCCCTTCTCTGTGATGATAAGTGACAGGACCCAAGGCAACGGCCTGAAGCTGGATCGGGGAAGGTTTAGGTTGGATATTAGAAAAAGGTTCTTTACCCAGAGAATGGCTGGGCACTAGAACCCAACAAGGTTGTTTTGATGGCTCCCTAGTTTGGTCTACCTAGTCCTTAGCTAGCCAGTGACCTAGATAATTCATGTGAAAAATTGGAAGATCTAGATGATGTTTAAAATTCACTAGCTAGCGTCTTCCAAAAGCTAACAAATAACAAGATTTTTTTGTTTTTTTTCTGAGAATGAAAATTTATTTTCTGGGATGAGTCATAAAGAACAAACAGATGATTTCTTCTTTCTTTGGCAAACTCGTGGTAAGTTCTGGATGGTCAGACATAAGCTTAGCCTGATTTTTCCTATAATAATAAACTCATCTATCTTAGAGATATTAAATCACCCTTCTGAAGGGAAGCTATTATAACTTACATAATATCAGGATAACTGGACCATTATAAAACTACTTTCATCTTGAACAATTCCTATTAGGAAGTTCTATATCTTGTTAAGTTCTTGGGTCCCATAAATCAAAGGCTACATTTTCTGTCAAGTCACACTTTCCCTTAACAGGAGGTTAGTTTCCAAAAACAGCTGTGTTACTTGAGATGTGTAACTTGCAGATCAGTGAAGTGAAAAGGCTCACCTCAGCTGGAAATGATATTTCACTCCCAAAAAGTCATTATGGGATACGATGTGACAAGGCATGCCCTTCACTTCACTGACGTGCATACCATATGGCACAAAATGCCACAACCTGTTCAAGTTTAGGATGTGCAACTCACGCAGCTGCACAACTGTATTTTTTTCTTTTTCCTTTTTACATAAGCATTAGTGTGAAACTGTGAAGCAGGAGGGAACTAATAAGAAAGTGTTTCAGTAAAGTGATTCCTACCCATAAACGTAATTCAAAGACCCAAACCAAACTACTTACACATCTCCATTCCCAAGAGCCTGAAATGGTGTGAATGGAAAGATGTGCCACATTAAAATTGAAGATAGCTCTGTATGTACCTTTCCTGGGGTAGAAATTAATTTGAATTAGCTAAAAACTTTTTCAGTCATTTTCCTGTTGTCCACAAATAAGAAGAGGTGCACATCACTATGTATTTCACTTTCTCCTGGGTCAATCAATTTCTACTGGGTGGTCTGTGCTTCACACAGCCTTTTGAGCAGTAGAATATGGTAGTTGGGAGTGATATGCAGTATGTATTGATTGAATTTAAACATGGCTCTATGGAGCTGCATTTACTAAACCAATCTATTTTTTTTTTTTTCAGTTAAGGTGAACTAGGCACAATCAAGGATTTATATTTAGATGAATGCAGTGACTGAATATAATCCAAGCTGATATGCAATATAATTTTTCAATTTTTAAAATATTTTCATTTAAACATAATTAAAAAAATTGACAATATCTGTTCATTCCAATGTATGATTAAGTGTGGGGATTCTGAATAATTTTATTGATTTCCTTTCAGAATTTGCATAAGTATGCACTTACAGGTTTCCAAGCATATATATACACACATATACTAATGTAACAGGAAAAAAAAAACAACAACAAACCCCCCAATAAGTGAAGTATATAGTGCATAACTTCCATGGTTGAATTTTGATGGAACAAATGTGACACCTGTAAATTAATTGAATGATGAAGACTGAGTTTACTAATTCAGTCTTTAAGTAAGGTATCTATTTCTACTCTTTTGGCCTGTAAAAGTTACCAAGAATTTCAGAGAAAAAAAAAAGCTTTTCTTAGAGGAGTGGTCATTCTTCCCACTTTCTTCATGCCAAAAGTGTTATGGCAGTCATTGTGAAAGTCTTTTATTTAGTTTCAATGGACACCATGCAGGTATGAGTATTAAACTTTTTTTTTCTTTAAGGGTGATTCACCAACAGTGGAACAGGTTGCTTAGAGAATCACAGAGTTTCCATCTGTGAAGATTTTCAAAAGAGAGATGGCCACAATCCTGAACAACCCTTTTGTGCAGAGGCCTGGCCTGGGCAGTCTCCATAGATCCCTGCCAACCTCAGCTGCTCTATGAGTCACTGACTATGACATGGGACTCACATCCCAGAAGGGCCTCTAGCATAGCCCTGATACCTTTGGTGGTAGTGGAAATGCCAACTGCTGTAATGAAAGAAAAAAAAAACAAAACCGATTCATTGATGTTTTAAAACCTTCTACATTCAATTCACATTGAGAACAAAATGTGTAAAGCGAATTTTCTGCTTGGTTTTAACCAAACCTTTATATATATCCCTAATAACAAGTGTTTTAGGCATTTTTTTGTGTGAGAGGAAAGCCATCAGAATTTTTCTCTATTTATAATATTTTTGGAAATTTGTAAGAGCAGAATTATTTTCTCTGAGCATAGGCAAGAACATTCACATGTAATCCTGTGGAAGCGGACAACAGCTCAACTATAGTATGGAAGTTCTGCTAGGGTCAAACAAAGTTGTAATTTCTCTGGATTTTTCCAAGACCATATGTTTGAGATCTCCCCCACCCCCAGTATCAGAATGATAGGCCTTAGAATAAACATAAAAAGCACTAATTGCTCTTCCATTTTTCACTTGGATATCAACTTTCTTGTACCAAATCTTTTCAGAAGAAAGGGATTATGTTTTAAACAACTTCACATTTCTTTACAGCAGTCTCATTAAAAAAGAAGAAAAGAGAGGTGGTTTCAGTAATGGTACTTAAATCTGGGGTAAAACTATCAATTATTGAAATTCATTAATTAAGCAAAATATTTGCTGGAAGTTGCTGCACGCCTCTCTCAGTTTGAAGATTTTTTTCTATCAAAACACAGTCTCATTAAAATTTTACATGCTAATCAGTATGTTTACAATTTCATTTTATGAGTCTACAATTTTGCACTGAGGTTTTGAGTTCTTTTCATTATAAGTTTATACCAATTAACTTGGAGGGGGAAAATGCAATTTACAGGTTTGCATAACTGCCCAGATGTTAAGATGTAGCACAGGTTGAAAACAGAAACAAAGACTTTTTAAGCTTACAATTTTAAAAAGAAAATTGCTTACTTTAGTTTGTTTTTGGCTGCTAGTTTTGCAAATCTGTTTTTGGAGTTAACATACAGTATTCTGACTTTGATTAAAATCTAGAGGTTGCTTTAGTGTTCTAGTTTTCAGTACAGCAGCTTTGAAAGGAAGACTTGATACAAGCATGGAAATCTGGGTTTTTAAAAACCATGCATCATGTATTTGTCTTTCTACTAAATATAGATAAACACAATTTATATTCAGTGGGAACATTGAAGGATAAAATAATTCTCCATTCACAAACTTTTGGTTAATTCCTTATCCTATGTAATTAACTTTGCCTGTTAAAATTCTTTTTTGAGTATATTTATCATGTATTTTTTAGCCACTTTTCTACCAGGTTCTCTTTTCTTACAAAAATTTTTGAGAAAAATTCTAGTTTACTGTATTCACTATGCATCATATATGCTTTCTGGGTTTTATGGAAGAGACTGGCAGTGAAGAAAATAGCCCACACTCTGCACAAGGGCAATTCATGGATATCTGTGAATATTCTGTCTTAAAGAATTGGATGTATACAATCTGAAGACTTACAGAACTCCACCTAGTTAGTGCAGGAGCTGAACCATCCTGGTAAAGGCATTTGTTGACATTACACATAATTTTAAAAAATTCCAAACTTCCTGTCCATTTTGTGTACTATTCCTCCCTCTGTTTCATTAAAAAGAAAAGGTAAAATTTAAAGTAGAATTACATGGATTGTTTTCTCTCAGATAGCTGGACAGTATAAGTTATTATTACTGTGTTATGCAGGTATTCTTTGCTGTGGGATATTTATATAATCAGTACAAAAATGAACTATAGAATGGTTAGAAATCTCACATTCATGCTTCAAAAACATTTTTTCAGGAACCTATGAGGAACCATTTCCTAGAGCATGTTTTGGAGAAGAGGCAGCAGATCACTTAAAAGTTTTTATATTTTTATTAGATACCCAGTGTTCACCATTCTTGAAGACAACATTTTGGAATATATTGACCACCATCATGGAGACTCTGATAAGTCATAAGACTGAGAAAAATTGCTTTAGAATACAGATAAGAGTGGAGGAAAGAGAATGACAGAAAAAAAAAAATAAATAAAGGAAAAATATTTTCCAGAAAGAAGCCAACTTGCATGCAACTGAGATATTTATTTATTTATTTATTTATACCAGAAGAATCTTAGTTTTAGGGGGGGAAAGTATTTTTAAATCAATTCCCAAAATGTGGGTATCTTCTGAAAAATACATTTTTCTCTTACCTGGCTTCATATAGGATATGAAAACTTTTGTAAGATAATGTTTCATTTAAATTTCCTCTGCTACACTCACACATACACAAAAAAAAAAAAGGAAAATAAAGCCCCACAATAGGTTTATTTATTTTCCCTTACTTCAGCTTTTATATAAAAGCTAAAATACATGTCTGGATTGTTGCAATTTTGTCTCTGGATTATCAGATCTGCTATTACCTCCTGCTGATGCACTCCCAGCTTCAGAAATGGACAGCCTACAATCACAATTGAAAATATCACTACTGTTTTTGTACCACTAAAGCACTATTCATAGAACTTTTAGAGATCCTTGTGCATTCAATGAACATTTTATTTACGTAACAAATAGGGTAAGCTGTTTTCTTGATGAAACTCATAAAATATAGTAGAAATATGAAAACAAACTAAATTTGACAATGTGTTTGAATAGTTCAAGGGAAAAAAATTAATGAAGATATGGAGGTGTGCATTTTAATTGTCATGAAATACTATCCTCTCTAGTGTATTAATAGGAATTATGTGGGTTCTAACTCTTGATTATTGGTGCATGTGTGAAAATATGTTTGTGAAAGGGTTTTCTAAGATGATAATATATTTTTGCAGGTCACCTTTGAGCAAATTCTTTTGAATGTTTGAAAACAAAAGCTGCAATGTCATAATCCTTGAAAAAATTTATCAGTTTCTTTAGTATATCATGTTATCCTATTAAATCCATTATATATGGACTTCTTCTCTTAAAGAATAAGATCACAGACACTAACACTACAGCAGCTGAAAGTCTCTCAAAGTACTTCAGAAAGACAAGCAGAAGAGTTTAGTTTGTATCTGGGGTGTTTTTTGTCTTCAAATTTCAGAACGAACAAAAATATGGGAACCAATTGTTCATATAAGGTTAAATATGTGGTAAAAATAAGGGCATATATTTCAATAATAATGCTCAATTTAAATGAAAATAGTAATAAAATCATTAATGAGAAATATGGAGTCCTGGTCTTCAGTGTGCAATTAATTTTGTTATAAAAGCAAGTCTACCCACAGTTGAAGTCTGAAAGAAAGAAAAATTGAAGAAGGAATGTTTTAAGCTAAATCAGTGCTCCCCACTTCCCATAATTTCTGAGGAAACCATTCCATTTGATTGATGCACTAGGGTAAGTATGATTCTATATGTACTAATAGAGTACTCCATGTATGCAGTAAAAGACAGCTGAGGGAGTGGTACATTTGCAGCAGTAGGATGAAGTGAAATGATGTCTCAGATTCCCTGGAGAGGTTAGACTTGAACAGAAGTAATGAAATAATGCAAAGGTCCAGCAAGAATAGGAAGAGATCACCAAGAAAATAACAATGTAGCAGTGAGGCAAAAAAGGTGGAAGCAATGACCTGGGACAAGAGAGGAAAGATCCACTGGGTAAGAAATAAAATGAGTCAGACATGCAGGAAAAGGAACTCAGCTGAACTTAGATGAGTTGAAATTGTAGACTCAGCCAGCAAGATAGCAAGAAAAAGGAGGGCTCGTAAAAAATGATGGTGAATGCAAAGTATCCATCCATACCATAAATGTAGGAACTAAATAAGCGTAGTAGAATAGTGATGGGCAGAGTGACTCAGACTTTTACATGATGTGAAAAAGGAATAGCTCTGCACATACTGATGTTTTCATTCACAGCAGCCCTTAAAGTATTTCTCTGAAGGGGGCTCAGAACTCCATAAACACTGATTATATAGAGATTCCAAAGGGGTAGTGTATGCTCAAACTAATTCTTCACAAGTAAATGAGTTGGCATTATTTTTTCAAAGGAGAAGGGGAGAAATCCCTCCTTTATGAGAGATAAGTAAGGTGGGGAAAATTTTGTGAAGAGAGTTGAAAGGGGGAAAATAATAAGTGAATTAGACTGGCACCATTCTTTCAAATAAAAGAAGTTAAAAAATCAACCACAAATGTCTTTAGTCTGGGGTATTCCAGCCCTGACCTTTTCTAATGATTCTCATCATTACATATCATTACATGGGTATTTATTCCATAATGACAATGACTACAACCTCCAATGCAAGAAGATTCTTTACAAAATGGTAGATTATGAGAACCTTTTATCTCCCTGAAGGAGTTTTTAATGTGATTGTCACTGTATTTTTTTTCTCAGTAGTCCATAAGCCAAAACAATCTCTACAACTATACCTAGGGCTGGATAGATCATAAACATATGAGTGAGGTTCCTGTTTCTCATTTTTACTGTTATTTCACAAATAAAGCTCACTGAGGAACTATTGGGATTTGTGACATTGATATGAAAGAAGAAAATTAGGTGGAAAGCATTAATAAAACAATAGCTGTAGAAGTCTGATCCAATGATGAAATGTGAACACTGACACCTCTCACTCTTGGAGTCTATATGACTGTTTTGATATGATGAAACATAGTAAAGAGACAAAAAACCCAAATGAGGTAATTTAATCTAAAAATATGACTTTAAATTGATTCTCCTGTCATCCAAATATAAGTAATGTGGTTTTGTTTTTTTTTTTTTTGTCCTAGAGAGTAGTACAGTATTAAATTTAACTCAATGAGTTTCCCTATCTTTGAGAAAATGTGTTTTCCCTGTTTTTCAGCCCCTTTAACTGCCTTTTTCCTCCACTCAAGTTAGTATTTTTTAATGAATATATTAGCGAAAAGATACATTTGGGATGTTATGACAGGCTCTGAGAAAATTTGCACTATTTTAGACCAAAAACTTATTCAGATAAAAGTAATCTGCCACAGAGGTGGAGTTAGGGTAGGTACTGGGAAGTACAAAATAGACTCTCCAGATTCGTAATTCTGTTTGTTCTACCTGATCCATATGTTACTCTCCTCCTACTGTAGCATGTACTGAGTACATTCTGAGAGTCTTCTTGCACAGATGTTAATGTAATTAACATTATGCTTATTTTTTGACTTTTACTCACAATTTTTTCAGTATTAAAAAAGTGAAGATTAAAACCATATTCTAAAAGATTTTTTGGTTCCACCCAAAATAATTGCAGTTTTTTGAAAACACTCCTTAAATACATTGTTTCCTAACATTGGTTCAATGTCTAAAAGTCATACCCTAAAAACATATCCAAGCAAGATTTGAAAAAGTACCTTCAGAATGATATCTGTAATTAGCTGTGTAGAAGTCACACATTTCTCCCTCCCAAAGAGAAAATATGAGAAGGTATCATATAAAATTGTGATGGCACAAATAAGGCCACTTACAGAAATGATAATTTAGGACATCCCTTTTGTAGCTAGTTTCTTCTACTTAGATTTTGTTTAGATTTCATTCCCTTGAATTCAGTGACCAATGAAGATGTTTTTCTACAGATAAAACTAACAGCTTCATAAAATAATAGTTTCAGAAAGCAACCAAGTGGAGTGGCAGAAAACAAGTCAGAATGTGAATTGTAACATCAGATGCAAGGTATAAAAAATTGATTAAATCTCTGATATTTTAGATTTCAAATTCTGTTGAAAAAGATTAAATTTAACTAATATGAAGATAAAATCTCCTGTTTGTCCCCCACCTTAAAGCATGATCATTGAATGTTCTGCAGTGAAAGAAAATTGTGAAGTTCTATTAATAAAATTTGTACTTGAAGATCACTTTTAATTCATGTTTATTCCAAATAAACAAGACAAAATTCTTTTCCGTGTAACTCTAGTCTGTTGAAAGACTTTTTTTTTCTTTTATTTTCCCCTTACAGGACACAAACTGAAAATCACCATGTGTGATTGCATAAATTATTTTAAGCACACCAAAATATGTAGGGAATATTTATTCTTCTATTGCTGCATGAAGTTTTAAATTTATTAGCAATTGCAGATATATAATCATCACAGAACTAAACAGATAAAGAGAGATCCATCTGATTTGTTTTTACAACAATCTTTTCCTTAATGAAGATTTTGATAAACCTTCTCAAAAAACTGTTGAACTGTAATGACCAATTCTTAATTTATGAGTTGTGTAACTACTGTATAATTAAAACAACAGAAGTTCTTTCTTCTGAAGAATAAATTTTTTTTTTGATCTATCAAAATATTTTAAAATATTCACTTTAACCGAAAAGCAGATGTCTCTGATGACAGATAGATCAGACAAACTCATTTAAATTACAATCTGGATCCATTTTAACGGTCAGAACCTAACAATTGGAGAATATTGTTTGGTGTCTTGTTTGAAAAATTTTTTTGATTTCACCTTAATTTTTGTAAATTATAGACTACATCGTATGATTACTAACAAGAACTCTCAGTTAAATCTATGAGGCAACAGGATTAGAAACAGGTATTTCAGCCCTGGAAATGATCCTGCAAATAGACATAGAGTGGTTTAACCTAATTTGCCATCAAGAATGAATTTTATTGATCCTTAGACAGCATATAACATTAGCATTTTTTTGTCAAGTTCGTCTTCCTGAATATTTTTACTCCCTTTTAATCTTGGTTTACCTCTGTACTTTCATCTCTCTCTCCCTATTAACAGAGGATGCCATTTTTTGGTCTGAAATAGAGAACTAAGACAACTTTTTAAGTTCCTTTATCTCGAAAATGTGCTAGTTTATTCTAGCTCAATATCAGACTAAGAGCAGGGCAGAGGACACACACTAAAGTATATCATCTTTGGAAAGAAAACATGAGTGCACAACCTAGATAGAAACAAGGTCATGCCCCATCAAAGCCTCAAATTTATTGATTGCAAATATATTATATATTCCTAGAGGTTTGGACCTGTTACTTATACAGGTCTCAACTGTAATTATCTAACTGTGAAGAAGTGAAATTAGAATATTTATCTTGATAATAATGTCCTATTTATAACATTTTTTAAATCATAAAAATAGTATGCTATGTGCTGGACTGGATATTTTTCCTTTAAAACCGATTAAATACAGTATTTTTTTCCCATAAAGTAAGTAACTTTAAATGCAGATATATTTGTTGTATTTCAGTTAGTTATTGAGAATACCATGATCTCCCAATAAAGAATCTGGTCACTATATTCAATGGTAAGGATGGCTTAATTTCAGATCCTTATCAATTAGTCCACTTCCCTCATCTGCTTGAATGCGCACCTATAATAAAATACTTGATGTCCCAGAAGAAGCAAAAACTTACCTTTGGTAAGTAATAACTGAATCCTGGATATATGTTTTCCAGCTCCAGTATTATAGATTTTATTTCAAAGAAAATGAGAAGTAATACCATATAAAAATGTTTTAAAGTTTGTAAGCACATGAGTTTGTTTTATATCATTCTAATAAAAGATGTAAGATAAACAATATATTACACATATCAAATTAATGAAAGGCTTCAATAAACTGTGTGATATTCTACTGAAGAGCAATTGGAAATCAGCATAATTAAAAATGCTTGCAAGCCCCCAAAGCCTGGTATTAAGGCCAAGATCCCTGGAATTACAGCCTTACTATCTTCATTAAGTTTTAGCTGAAAAATAGAAAAATAAACAAACTTATAAGCACATGTATGATAAAAAACTGGGCAGTCATCAGCATCTTGGAAGCATTGAAGTGTTAAACTAACCTCATCTATAACAGCAGATGTAGGACTGGAAGAAGCAGCCAAAAGGTAGATCTTGACTGTGAGACAATAAATTGAGCTTCTTATGAGTTTACCATGTGATGCACAAAAACATGATCATGAAATTGCAAGATAATATAAGAATAATTGATCTGTCACATGTGAAGAACAATTATCATTTAATACATTTCCATTTGCACCAAATGATGTTTGGAATTTTCTCATTAATATATCCATCAATTAAATACTTAATGAAAAATTCATGGAAAATAAATTATTTCTATGTCCAAACAGATTGAACCGATAAGGAAGGACATACTGTGACTAAATAACAGGAAAACAGAATTGCAACTGATTAGATGATTAATCATGAGATTAAATTGGAAGAGAATGTACTACATGCAGCATCAAAGAAACAATTGCCAGTACAGATGAAGGTATATTTCCTTGTATTAGTCAGACTAGGTGACCTGCTGAGGATCCTTTTGGATAATACTATTAGAGAACTTCAGACCAAATCTGGGAGAATAATTACTAACGTTTGTATTTTTATGTAAAACGTTCGTGTCACTAATTCTACTCCTTCTCTTGTTCTTTTGTGCCACCAGTTCTTCATACTGTTGCTTTTGCAGCAATGAAAGTTAGTGCTTATGAGGGTACATCCCCAGCCATCCTTTAGTTCCCATCTCTGAACTCTTTGTCCCAGAATGTGTGTAATCTCTTTTTGAGCCTGCTAATACGTTTTCTGTCTCCATGGCCTGCTGTGGCAGCAGATTTCAGAAGATCAGTACCTGCTGAGCACATCATTGAGGCTGTTTTGAACTCTTCTCCTGTAAGCTTCATTGTGTGCCCCTGGTTTTGATATTGTAGTATTTAGTGACCCCTTAGTGAAGGATCTGTCTCCAGGTAATCCTCTTACTGCATGGTTTTGCAAATGCAGGCACATCTTGCCAGCCTTTTTCTTACCAAAAGGACACATCAAGTCAGTGATTTCAGAGAGTTGGGAATGAGGCTTTCAAGATCTGCTTCATATCTGCCAGATCCAAGTTCAGCATGGTTGAGGTCGAGTTGCTTTTCCTTAAAGATTCCTTATGTTCACTTTTCTGAAGGTGATCTGCCACCTTTCTACCTTCTGTCTCAGTTTTGTGAGGTTCATCTGCAGTTCTTTGACACTGATGATTTTGGCAACCAAAAAAGCCTAAGGGAGCATCCATGACTGTTCTTCAGGTTACTGGTGAAGTCATTGAGTAAAGTTCATACTGACAGTTCTCCTGAGGCAACCACCCTTAGGGAGAGATAATTACGTCCTAACCCTTTGCATCCCATCTTTTAATCGACTTTAGTCCACTGGAGGATCTTTCTCCAACCCCCTGACTTGTTTTTCCCTTTTGCAACTTTTGATACGGGATCTTCTGAAATACTTCTAAAAATAATTTATGCCCACTGAATCCCCTTCATAATCTTTGGCTCCACAACCCTACAGAAGTCATACCGATCCGAAAGCTTTAGTTTATTACAGATTCTTCTGTCAAACCAGTGGCAAAAGTCAATAGCTGATCTCTACTTTACAGAATCCCATCCTTGGCAGCTTTTGTAGAGTTAATGATATCAATGTCAAAGTCCTCTGGTGGAGGCTGTTTGCAGTGCTAGGTCATACACTTTGTCTAGCTGACCAGCTGCTATGTATTTGAAATATTTCAGAGCTCTTGACTGAATGCCATCTGTTTTTGTTGATTTCTTGACATCTGACTCATCTAGATGACATAATAGTTCCTGTATATTTACTTCAATCTGATCCAGTTTCTCTGACCTCTCCACTTCAGAGAAAGTAAAGTCAGTTGTTGGTCCTAATCCACACCTTCAACCAAGATTAAGTCTGAAATAAAGATAATTTTAGTTATGGCTTTATCAGCTGGCATATACTCTTTTCACCAAGCATCCTCACCAATTCCCTAAGTGGTTTTCTGCTTTTGGTGTGTTTAAAATACTGTTTTGCTGTCAATTTGATGCTGCTTCACAAAGTTTTAGCTCTGGCCTTTCTGGTTTAGATCTCTAAATTTTCTCTTTACATTTGACCTACTGGTTTAATATATTTATTTTTTTCCCTACTTGACCAAGCTCTCTAACTTTTTTAGAGGTCAAACTATTAGCTGCAACAGCCTCCTTAACTTTCCCAGGAAGATGTGCAAGGAAGCTTTGGACCATTTTGATTTCTTTTTGAATTACGACACACAGCCTAACTGGTCCTCTAACAGAGTATTTATAGCAGCCTTCATATTGCATGCAGGCTTTTTGAACAACTTCATTCTGTCTTTGAAGATTTCTCATTCTTTACAGTTCTATTTCTTGAAATCAAGTATCAATTTGTGTGATTTATCTCTCTCCCACTGCAGTCTTAAAAATAATTGCTCTGTGGTTTTATTAGAGACCAGTTCTCCCACTGATTCTCCTTGGCTCAGGTCCTTTGCATCTTTCAGGTAAAAAAAAAATTGAAATAGTCTCTTTTGCTAGGAGATCTAAGACTAGTTGTTGCAGTAATCATTTATTGAGTCTGATTTTTTAATCTCTGTGTCACACCCTCATAATCCATTGATTGAGTCCACTTAGATGGCTGTGGCCATCAGGACAAGACACATCCATTACAACCTCCACTAGTGGTTATTACTTGAGCTGGGTTATGGGAAATAAAGCTCAAGTTGTGGAGAAGGGCACACTGTGTCAGCCACTAGCATTTGTAATCAAAACAATATCAAATGCAAATATAAAGAATTTTATAAACAGTGTAAAGTAAAAGATAACAGTATACATTATGTGGATAAAGGAACATGCAGGAATTTGTGAACAACACTACACATTCTCAAACTCTGCTGGAAGAGTAAACTTTCAAATCAGAAAGTCACTTTGTTAAATTTTGTCAGGAAACGTCAATAATTTGTTTAAAGGTCTATCTTTAACACTTTAACCTGTTATTACAATGAAGTGAAATACTTTCAAAAGTATTTACCAGTAGCTATAAATCAGGTAAACCTTTTCAGTGTAATGAGGTGTATTTTTTAAGAAAATGTATGCTCATATCACTCCAGAACTGGATTACATCCATATTTTTTAAGATAATGTTCTACACTTTAAAAACAGACAGATGGGATTAGACTAGTGTTCAGTTATATGCTACCTGACCATTTTTGAGTTTTTCTCTTCTGAGAGGTGAAGACATGCTTAATTATTAAAAGTAATGATTTTTAAGAAAATAAAAACTAAGAAGATCATTTTTCAAGGTGTCTGAAAAAGTTCTGTCTTTTTTAAAGGCTGGATCAATACTGCCCTTCTCTTGATGCCAAGTTTATTACTCTTTTTCACTTTATAACTTCTATTTATACTGAGTCCTTTGGGTCCTAAACTTCTTTTTCTGCATGTCTAGCTGCTTGTTATAAAACCTTTCTCTTTCAGTACTTTGACAGCACATCAACCAACAAATCTCACTTGTGACAAACTCTAATGATTGAAGCACATATCTTGATTCCTCTCAGTACCTCAACACATTTCTGATTCAATACAGACTTTACTGTTATTAGCTCATCTTGCCTTTTACTGTCTCTTTTCATCCATCAAGCATAAAATACGTGTCACTTCTAGAGCCATCAGATTGGAAAAGCTGGAGGGGAGGGTGTGTGGGGCAAGAAGAGCAATATTATCTTTAGTATCCTACCTTTTCAATATGCTGGCTTAGAAAATACTTTCTTTTTTTTTTTTTTAATTGGTCAGTCTTTCACCACAAAATCTTTATGCTAATTTTATTATTACTTTGAAAACTATGAAATGGAAATTCTCTTATAAAATACCTACCATTACACCTGTGTCTTATCCAAATATTGGAACAGCTAGCATAGCAATTCTGTACTTATGAATGTCCTTATTCACCTTTTCTGGTAGGTTTTACAGCTCATCGGGGTCAGCATTTCTTTCACCGTGCAGTTGCATCAAACATGACAGTTACAACAACCCCAACTTTAAAGAAGGTCATAAGCAGAATGATTTCAGTGCAAGTAATTACTCTGAACATTCAGCCATTTTATTATTGGCTTGGTTTCTTTTTCTTCTCTGTTTTAATATTGACACCAAACTGTATGCAGCCATTTCAGTTCTGTTCTGTACTTGCATAAAAACACTGAAGTAACATTAAACAGGATTTGCAGGGGCAGAGTATTTCCACATGAAATACTGTGTTTCAAGGAAGGAAATGTTTCAATGTTTCAAGGAAGGAAGAGATGCTGAAGGATGTTTGACAGTTTAAGCTTTTAATAGCTATTCTCAATGTCTATTTTATAGGAAGAGTTGAGCTGGACAAAAGTCAATGGGTCTACCAGGACAAACCCAGCAAACTATAAATATTTTTGTTAGAAACTGAATCTAACAGAAATAAAAATGCAAGGGACACACCATTCAGAGGTTTTGGCTTAAAGACCAAGTGAGGACTGGACAGCTGGAAACCAAGATCCACATCATCCAATTATATTAAACAATGAATGAAGTTTGTACACTCATTCTCTGTAGATCAATTATTCACAGAAAATTCAAACTGAAAAATATGGATGTAATATTTAGAGACAAAGAATTTCATTAAACCAGTTAAAAAATTAACTTTGCTTTCTTCTATTTTTTTTTTTTCCAAACAGATTCACTGTTATAGAGTTTGTTAACTATAGTGATTTTTTTTTAACAATATGGCCCTGTGGTAAAGCAGACCAACAGCCATGCAGACTACATTAGAAAAAGTAATGCCAGCAGATGTTCCTGTCAGAGAGGTATTCCTCCCCTCTACTGTGTTGGTGAGACATACAAGAATAAGCTGAGAGAGCTGAAATTGTTTCATCTAGACAAGAGAAGGTTCAAGAGGATCTTCTCCATAAATAAATAAACAACTGAGCAAGCTGTCCTACTGATGTGACTTCAAAGAAGGAAGTTGGACTGAGTGATATTCAGGGATCCCCCTCAAGCTCAACCATTATATAGATGCCATCTTCCAAATACAGTTGTGAGTTAAAACTGTATTTGCAATTGCTTTATAATGTGGACTTGAAGAAAGTTTTTCTATATACAATGAGATGATAGTGGACATCACAGAATTCTTTGAATATAATTATTTCCCAAGAGGCGCAAATTATATTACTTGTATTTATATACTTGTACATATATATATGTATGTGTGTTATGTAATTATAGATATGAAATTGGATGAGTAGAAAACAAAAGATTAGAGGTATTATTTGTCACCAGACCTCCTGTGTACAAAACAAATGGGCAGTCAGATAATGTTAGTACCATTAAGCTTCACATTCAAAAGAAAAACAAATTAAATAATGTATTATTAAAATAGAGCAGGTCACTAAGAACCACAGAAGAATTTTATTTTTTGCTTGCAAAGTTCAAGATCAACATCATAATTTATTTGTCTGACATCCCAATAGAGTTTTTGTTGGGAAAATTCTTCAAGATAATGCATTATGAGCACTCTAAAGCAATGTCTGCAATACAGTTTTCTGAGACAGACCTTTGTATGCTGCAAAATAGTAGTAATACATTAACATCAGGGGAATGCTGCATACATGCATAGTTCTACACTGAAGAATGAAATACTGCACTAGTGCCATAAGATTTCTTATTTTACAGTTTCTAGAGAAGACCCTGTATATTTTAAATGTGGCCTATATTTAATCTACTTTTCTGGAAACAAACAACAACATTTAGGATTTTTGGAGAAAAATTATCCAAATCTTATTCTAAAACAGAAAGGTGTAGGGAAAATTTCTTTAAAGAAATACTACTCAACTTCTATGGCTGTGGAAGAATATAAACAACCTCAAATGCAGAAGAAGTTCAGACTTCCTAAACATGAGAACTCTTGTTAAAAGTGGACTAAACCTCTCTATTTAGGCTTTCTCTTTCTCTCCATTTATAAGCTAGTAGCAGATTAATCCTGTCTTGTGCACATGCATGCTTTCTTTCATTTTATCATCTTTTATCGTTGTACCACACACTGACTTGTGGAAACCTGCAAGCTGGGACAGAACTGGGGTAATAGTAGGAAATAATTTACAGATTCTTCTTGAGGTTTGGATGCCTACTCTGAAGACAAAGTGGCTTATACTGTAAGACTTTTTTTTTTTTAATATATAATTTATTTATCATCAGTGTATGGGTTTTTATACACCATCATAGCCACTAATAAATTGCAAATAAATTAATGAAACTTAGATTTACATTGACAAAAAAAGAGAAATACTGAGGAACAATATTGAATGAATTTCAAAACTAATATTCATACAATTTCTGCTTGGTAAAAGTCCATCAGTCAAATTTCTAATACGGTTGATACTTTCTAGAAGTTTATTCTATTGTCTCCACTTTATGTCTTTACATGGATGTCTGGCTGCAAAAAACTGAATTTCAAATTCACTTACACATTGGTATAGATAGTTTGAAAAAATATTTTTGGTCCCTTCAGGGTGAAAGCTGAAAGTTATAAGTTTTGGGTGTTTTTTTGAGTTTGGGGTTTTTTTAATATGTATGATAACAGGCCTATGGGATTTGTAATTTAATATTCATTTAACGAAATGTGTTCATATCTATTTCCCAAAGTCATTTGAATAACATTAAATTGTTCCAACATTTCAGGTATATTGCATACATCTTAAAGCATTCCACTGAAGATTTACAAATTGCCTGTGAAAGGAGATTTGGAAGAATTGTATTTAAGTAACGTGAGAATACTATATCACACTGGAAAATTTGAGATTGAGCTGTGCTGCATGTATAACTTATGTTGTAGAATAGATCTTTTGTTATTTTTTTATATAAACCAAACCATGAATTCAGTATATGGCTTATATTTTAAATTGCTTTTACTGATTCATACCTGAACACTTAAAGCTGTTCATGCATTTATAATACATGTGCAGAAGATTAGAAAGAGTTTAGACTTTAGGTCCATGGGCTTTGTTGTATTGAAGAAGGGGAAAATTTTATCTCTAGAGATATGGCAGTGTACAGCAGTATTAAATATTCCATTCTGCTTCAGTGAACAAACAGGTATTGATCTACCTGAAAACAAACCACTGCTTCTCCTGCAGTTTACCTCTGACAGAACTGTCCAGCATTCAAATAGTCTTTTTTTTTTTTTTTTTTTTTTTTTAATAATCCATTTATCAAGGATTAGGCTGAAAACACACATAAAAAACATGCTTACTTTGTTTTGTATGTACACCACTGAATGAATACTTGAGGATTAATGTTTCCTTAACATGGGAGCTTGACTATAGAGAGCAAGCTTACAGCACAGCACATTGTAGAAGAGGATTGAAATATGCCTGCAGTGAAGTTGTTTAAAATCAAAATCAGAAATGTTTAAGGTTTGTGACACTAAAGCAGTGCTCCCCAAGAGGAAGTAATGGACAAATGCGAAGAGCAGATCAAGTTTACTCAGGAGAAGCACATTGAGAAAGCCACTGAGTCACTGTGCATCCAAAAGCCATGTGCCAGAAGTCAGAGCCAAACCTCAGCTATGCAGAAAAGGACCAGGAAAAATAATCTATAATTAGTTCCCAAACACAGTGCAGATCATAGTTAACCACTCCTGAAATCAACTGACTGTTCCACATTATTGCTAAAGGATTTTTGATGAAGATCTAAAGCAAAAAAGACACAGACAGGTATAAAGAAAGATTCTGATCTGCTGTAGCAGCTTGTATCAAGAAGGTGATCTCAAACTGTAACAGAAAGTGAGACTTTGTCCTTTGTATTTGCTGCCCTGGATGCATTCATCCCTGAGGGAAACAGGAAGACATTCATGCCAAATCTGGAAGCAAAGCATGCTTGTGCATAAAACATGAGCCAAACAATTCAACAAGAGGACAACCTTCTTGCCAGCTTTTTCCAAGTCACGTTGGCAGGGTCAAGATCTGCAGAATGTAAATTATTGTTTTTATTTTGCTTTGAGTTATAAATCTATGAGTAGATTTAAAATATATTGAATACTTTCTCATGTGCTTCATGGCAACAATTTTAAATTTTAAAAATGCAAGAGAGACTATTTTATTTGTGATATCGACATTGTTATTTTTATCTTATTTCTTCCCAATATAAATATAAGCTATAAAAAGAAGTAGTTTTATTTTTATGTGTCTATGGCTTCTGTTCTAATTCACTTATCTAAGCCTTTTGTGCACAACCTCTGAAACCATCACAGAACACAGATAGGTGTACCATTTAAAGAAATTTGCTCAAGAATGAATTTTGGTGAGGTGTTGGGAAGAAATAAAGGAGATTAATAATTTATTTTTATGCTATGAGATTATATTTCTCATAGGGAGATGTTGGTTTTCTTCTGCTTCCTGCAAATACTAACATTTTAAATGACATCTATACAGCTAAAACCACTTTTCGTTATACATAGAAAACAATGTGTTTATGTGTGTATTTATACACAGTCACGTGGGAGAAAGACCTCTCATACTTCTACTAAGCTATGTGGAAATCAGTATGATCACCGTGTCTCTTATTCACACGGAAGCTTAATGATCTTGAAGTGTGCACCATTACCAGATAAGGGGGGAAACAATGATCATGCTGCTGCTGATGTTTTATGTGGCTCTTTCAATGCATGGCCTAGAGCTCATTTGTTAATGACCATGCAAATATGCAGCACATTTGTAAAAATTAAATTATTTTTCCTCATGCATATTTATGTATGTATGTGTGTTTTGGAACTCATTAAAGCAGTTTACAAAAGATTCTGTAACAAGCATCCCACTTACAGCATTGTCCTGGAAATACATTTGGTAAGGGCAAAATTCAGGAATATACTGGCTTTCAACATCTAAACAATCACTTTTATTTCCCATCACACACTTGGAATAACATCCTCAAAATCAGATTGGAGTTAGGTGCATTTCTGGATTATTGCACAGAGAGAACCAAGTTCTGCCACTTCATAAAACTGAAGCTTCATATTAAAAAAAATGTAGATAAAACATTGTGAGTTAACCCTTAGCTAAGCACCCACACTGCTGCTTGCTCAACCACTGCAATCCCAGTGGGATGGGGGACAAAACAAGAAGAGTAATCACGAGAAAATTCGAGTTGAGACAAAAAGTGAAGAGAAACAAACAAGTGATGCAAAGGCAAGCACTCACCACCTCATGCAGATTGATACCCTGCCAGTCTCTGAAAAAGGACCACCTTGGAAGCCAAAGCTCCTCTTTCCTTACTTCTCTGTCCATTCTTATTGCTGAGCAGGACATTATAGGGTGTGGTACATTCCTCCATCCAGCCGGAGTCAGCTGTCCCAGCTGTGTGCACTCCTAGCTGCCCATCCCCAGTCTACTCACAGTGGGGAAAGTGGGGTGCAGAGTGGGAAAATGACACACATTAGTGTTGTCAACACTGTTTAGACAGAAACCCAAGGAACAGCATTGTATGGGGCTGCTGTGAAGATGATTAACTCCACTCCAGCCACAGCTACTACATAGAGTAGCTGTCTACATTTTACTTTTTAAAAAAATGTTTGACTGTAAAAAATAATATCTGCATGAATTACTGTGTAAGAATTACTCATAAATACAGTGACAAACAGCTTCTGTGGTATTTTTACTTTCTCTGGTAAACTACTTCCTCTGAAAACGATTTTTCTGAGCCTTCTGAACCCTTTTACAGTCAAACTACCATTTTCTTGACTTATTTTGCTCAGAAATAAGATAAAGTGGGTGGAAATTTTTTTTTATTATTTTTTTTAACAAACTTACTCTGTAGTGAGTCTAAGCAGTGGCTAAGAAAACTGCTGTCAAATGGAAAACAAGAATCTAGGAGAAATTATATTAAGAAATATTCATGATATGTAAACTAAATACATAATCCCTCCATGCCAGTTATTTGAAGATAGCAATATATTATTATATATTATTATATTATTTATTTAGATATATATCTACATCTATTAAGACATCACTGTCACCTTCAGTGGCATCACAGCCCATGCTTCTGCAGAGTCTTCAGGTTGTGTCAGACACTGGAGAGCTTTGCAGGTCATGTGTGCACATCTACTTGGCAAACTCATGTTAGGGTGATGTATAAAAGATGGTTTCCATGAACAGTCAAGGAACAAAATCTCTGTTGTTTCCCCCAGAACGCTCCATCAGGTAATTATAAACTCACTTAGAAAGGAGCTTTTTAAGTATTCTGTTAAAAAAAAAAAAAAAAAAAAAAAAAAAAAAAAAAAAAAAAAGATTAAAAGTAAGAAAGTAAGGCATTAGGACGTAATTGTTGGTTCTTTTCACAGAAATTTTATAAAGTCAAGCATCTCATACAGAAGTGACAAGGAATTCAACAAGAGCAGGACAGTAAGAAAGTGTGTGAAAGAGAAACAATGTTGTTGACATGGGAAAAAATGGACGAAATGTGGAGATGAATTTTATGAGAATACCATCTGTTACTTTTTCAGCATAAGAAACACTTTAGGTATTCTCAACAGTTATAGCTCCTTCTCTAGGAACATAAAGAAGGTTTGTTTTTTGGGGTTTGTTTTTTACGCCCCCTTCCCCCCTCCCCACTCCTTCTTCTTCTAAAACCTTTTTAAAATAGGTGAAAAAATAATGAGAGATGAGTACTCTGAATCCACCTCTACTTCTCATCACTACATTTTTTTTTAATTTCCACGGTAACTTTTTTTATCAGTCTGGATAAATATCTCTGTGTATTATTCCAGTTCTTCAAATATATATTTAAGGCCGATTTCTGGGACATATAGAATTTCTGTGTCTTTATAACACTAAAGTTCCCCATAAAATGAGGGAACAACTGTAACATATCTTCAGATTTAGAAAAGAAATATTAAAATTAAGTCTGATTTTATTCATATTTGGAATTTAATCTTTCACAGTTACTAAATGTAGTATTAGGGCAGATAGGACACATAAAGGAAATGATGAAATGCAAAAAGTATCAAAGATGAGAAGTATTTTGATATTTAGGACTATATTCATGTATGTGAATACAGAAGAATATTGTGGTCATAGATAAAAATGCCTATTTTGGTGTCATAAAAGAAAGAAAAAGAGAAAAAATGAGAGAGTCTTCAGAAAAGCTGAAGAGAAAAGAAAGAGAAGAGAAATTACATAAAGTAATAGCTGAGAGGACTAAGATAGTTTTAAAAATTCATTGTTTAAGAAACAAGCAGCTTAAAAGCAGAGAATGCTAATGCAAACTGAAGAATGAAATGAGATACTAAATTTACATTGGATAATGTCTCAAACACAGAATAGTCCTATTGAAGACCACATGAGTAGCTCAAAAATAAAGTGCTATGCATCAGGATCCACAGGGGAGTGATAAATTGCACGTAAAAGACAGCACAGAAAAACTTAGTGCATTTCAAAGGTCAGCTTTCAACACTATTCTCTACAAAGCTCTTGCTAAAATAAAGAAGCATTCGCAGAGCAAGCCATGTGATTTCCTGCAGCCCTAGGAAAAAATTCACACCAACCTTACATTTTATTCACAAAATATTTAGGAAGCGAGGAATATCTACTAAAACTGGTTTCCTGGCACAGTAATACAGTACTGCAGCAGAATCTCAAATCATTTCCCAACATTCTTTGTGAAAATTAAAAAGTCTTAAGAGAAATTATCTTTTGAGTCCTCAAATATGTAGTCCTTCACAGTAATTTTTGTAAAGATATTAACTGAAATTGTCTTTCAAAAATTTTGAATTAGAATGCCATTAGTGATGAGTTATACTAGTGTCTCAGCCACATGCTGATCAAAATATTTTCCTCTGTTCTTTCCAAATCATCACCTGATTTAGAGCAGACATGTTATTATTGTTATAATGTAATACTTTATTTCTTAGACTAATAATATTTGCTTTCACTTATTTTTATATAATACTCTTGCATGTTTGTAGTATGCCACACATTTTTACATCATCAAGAGATTCATCATCACATTCCTGCTTTTAATATAAATGTCACAATAGTGGAAAGATTTATTCTCCACAGACACAAAAATTTTATGGTGAATATTAATTACACCATAGTTATTACTACTCTTTGTTTCCCATTTGCAGTTCTCTTTGGATTTTTTTTATCAAAAACTATAAAATCTTCTAAAAAAGTCATAATTCACTAAAGTTCATGTAGTTATGCCCTTTTTAGGTAAATGATGCTTTGTTACTATTATTTTAAATAATTTTAAAAAAATATTTCTGTTACATTGATTTGGGGACAGTCTTGTCACACTCTTCAACTCATTTTGAAGGTTAAAGTAATATTTTGCATCATTACAAAAATTGGATGAGTGGTTAAATGTTTCTCATTAGTCTTTAAATATATGCAAGAATATTTTCCAATGAAGTAATGATAAAATATAAAAATGTAGAAAAAATGTAATGGAAATAGCTATGTTCTCATAAATTATTGATAAATTCAAAAGAAACAAATATATTTCCAATTAATATGCAACTACTATTTAAGAAAAATGCCAGATTATTGTCCAGCTAGTCTCTAAGGAGCAGCCTAGTTTACTTGCATTATTACATCTCTTTCACAAAAAGAAACAAAGTGAAGTCAGCCTTTGTTGTTGACTTAGACAACTTCTTCCCTCAACTTATTTAAATATGCACAAAGAGAAAGATAATTAAGATAAACTACCCTGAAGTTAATAACACCATCCAGATGTTTAAAACTTTCAATTACCTTTGAAACAAAGAATTTAGTTGATCAGATCCTTTAGAACCTCTCTAATTAAAAGACTCTCATCAAACCTTGTATATTCCCATTGATACTCATAGCAGCAAAGGGACCTGGTAAATATCACAGAACCACAGAATCACAGAAAGGGTCAGGTTGGAGGAGACCACAGTGGGTTATCTCCGTCCAGGCTCCCTGCTCAAGCAGGGTCATCCCAGAGTAGAAGGCACAGGATTGTGTCCAGATGGTCCTTGAATATCTCCAGCAAGGGAGACACCACACCCTCTCTGGGCAGCCTGTTCCAGTGCTTGGTCACCTGCACATTTGGGTTCCTGTCCATCAGTTTCTGCCTGTTGCCTCTTATCCTACTGCTTTAGCTCCACTGAGCAGAGCCTGGCTCCATGCTCTCGACACCTTCCCTTCAGACACTGACAGATATTGATGAAGTTTCCTCTCTCATACCTTCCTGAGACTGATCAGGCCCAATTTTAATCTTTAAGGTTGTATTTTTCTTTTGAAATTACTTCCTATATTTTTTTCCTTTTCAACTCAGTTGGAAACATGGTTCAAAAAACTACTGCAATATTGAAGTATTGAATTTCTCTTTCTAACAACAGATATGATAAAAGTGCCAAAATCAGAAATACACCACATTTTTCGGTAGTCTAACATTCAGTATCAGTGTGGTTGTGTTTTGTCTGACAGAAAGAAAGGCAGCTCAGATCTCATGTAAGTTTCACTCCCCAAATATCCCATGCTGAGCATCACTTCATTCAGTGCAAGCTGCTTCCTTAGATCAGTATTGCTCCTCTTGTTGACTTCTTGCTTCAGTTTATGCCTGTTGTGTTTCACCCTGACAACATTTACCACGATGAAGTGCCTTGCCTGAACTTGCTGTAGTTCATAAGAATTTGTCATCTGTCAGAGGACATAACATAGATCCATGTCACTACATGAAGGTTTACTGAAGGCAAGGAACATTCATTTCTCTGAACCTCCTACACGTGCTCCTGTTGTTACACATCAGGAGGTTCTTGGCCTGCTTTGCTGCCAAGACAAGATGCTGTCTTATGCCCCACTTGCCATCTACCAGCAGCCCTAAGTTCTTCTCAGCAGAGATGCAGCCCTACCAGCCAGGGACCAGTCCAGCCCAGAATGGCTGTCAGTCCCTGGCACACCTGAAGCCCCACCTGGAGGGGAGGGCCCGGGACACCAAAGCAGAAAAAAGCAGTTGCACAAAGACACACATGGTCATAGCCTGTTGTTTTGGATTTATAGTGGCAGAGAAAATACTGGGTTTCAAACAGTAAATAATAACTTTTTGTCAGTATCCACTATGGTGAGTGCCAGGAGCCCTGCCCTGTGGCATCTCACTGTCATGGTTGAGCACTTGCTCACTGCCTTTGTCAGGGTTTCCAGTCCTCTCCAGGCACCTGTTCTCCAAGCCTGCACCTAACTTGCTCCCTACCACCAGCTCCCCACCACTATCAGGCATCAGAGGACAGCAAAAGTTTGAAGCACTCTTTATTTCAGGAGTAGCTGAAAGTTGTCATTCAAAACTAGAATTTTTGAGAAGTAAAAGCCTGTGATGTCTTCCCTTCTGCAGCAGAAGGCAGGCCCCCTTACCCCTAAGTTTCCTAGAAGAGCCATTCCCATCTGCCTTGCCCTTGTACAGGTTATCTTGCTATGTGATTATCTTTTTTAGGTGAATTTTTTTTCTTTTGCCCAGGTTTTAGGGTCTAAATACAGATTCTCTGATCTTTGCTTCTCTTAACTTGAAAAGAAACCTACTGGGTGACAAAAACATTCACTGTAAAACAAAGTACAGTTCATTCGTGGCTGACATAGCCCCGGTAGGATTTTCACCACCAGAAATCTCACTGCACATTGTTTTGATGTGGCTTTCACTGCAAACTGATATTTCCTATGAAAATAAATGCCTTTTTCTAATTGAATTGAGAAATATGCATAAAAAAATACAATTATGCCAATTCTGTAGAAAATCAACACTTAAAAGAAAATGAAACTTAAGTTACATAGCAGTTTTACCAAGGGAAAAACAAAGTGAGGTTCTTACCAAAACATTGCAACAACACAATGCTTGGAGATTTTCACCAAAAATCCCTAAACCTGTCCAGTTCCATCTGTTTCATCATTTTGTAACAAAATCTGAAACAGACTGAAGGATTGTGGGGAAATTAGGAAGGAGGCCTCAGTGAAGCATAAATAGCAAATTGCTTTCTAAGCAGGAAGGTCTGATTCCATTAAGTAATAGGATGGTTGTATGTACCATCAGTGACCTGAAATGTGAGGTAGTACTTCATTTTGGGAAATGCACTTCACAGAAATGTGTGCAATTGCAGGCAAGCAAAAATGTCATCAACAACCATAAAACTGGGCAAAACAAAGGGTCTCAATGGAAAAATTAAACACTCCATCAGAATGGACTTAAAATAGTAAGAAACCACTGAAGAACACATAAGCCTAATCAGAGTTTGAAAAATAAATATAAGTTAATGAATATACAAATTTTCACAGTCTCACTAGAAAAAAAAATAAACTAGCCATTTTCATAAGAAGTATATTGTAGCAAGGACAAAAAATATTAGTTAATGCAATTCCAGAGAAAATGACTGTAGAGAGATTTAAATCAAAATTAAATACCTAAGCTAAGAATCTGTCAGCCAATGCACCTTCAGAGGTATTCAGAAACACTTTGATAAATCATGCATATTCTTTAAGACGGATGAATTTGAGACTTTGGAAACTATGTTAGTCATGTTACGAAACTTGATTTCTCAGGAATTCAACACAGACATTGAGAAAACAAGATGCTAAATAAATAATTTATATTGTTGGGATGAGACTGTGATATGAAAGTGGTAAACAGATCTCAGAAAATTAAGAAAAATTAAGACAAATAATGTGTGTTCACTTTTTTTTTTTTTCAGTAATGATCTACAGGCCTGATTTGAAAAGAAATACCTTAAATATATCAGGTAATATATCCCATATCTGAAAATAGCTGTAAGCTTTGGATCCTAAAAAAAATATTAGGATGAAAGTTAAATTAAAGTCAAGGAAGTTTCTTTTCAACTAATTTATGGACATGCCCTGAAGTGATCTGCAAGGGATAAAAAAAATGTAAAGTTTCATTAAATAGTATTCAGAACCTCATTAATAAAATAGTATAACATGGTATAACAGTCAAAAATGCATATTTTGGCACAAAAAAGGAGCTTAAAAATAAAGTAATGTGTTGCAGTAAGCTGTTCTCTTTCAAGACCTTTCCTCAGGAAGTAGTTTTAGGGTATCATGTTGCTGCACCAATTTCCAGAACAAATATTTACTTAAAATCTAGTGGAAAAAATACCCTTTATACTCTACTGTCAGAAAGTATTGAAGTTGTTGAGTGCATATATGAAATACTTGAGAAATAATAATCTTGCTAAACACTTTTCTTACAAAATCTCAGTGGAACTAATTTTTCAGTAGTAAATGTACTAAATTAACTTTTCTATGAGAATTAAACCAAACATTTATTTTCACCCATTCTATGATATTTTAATGACAAAGTCAGAAGTGCTTATTCATGAGTACCCAGTATGAATTGTATACCTTATTCCCTTTTTAATTTATAGCCTTGTAATAATGACTTGTGGAAAAGGGCATGGTTCATTTATTGTATGAAATACTTCATTGCAGAGCAAGAAACAATGTCACAAAAGGAAATTAAAAATTACAATAAAAGTAGCAACTCAGAGAGGCTGGAATTTCAGTTTTACTTTTCATTGTTCTCCATATAAGTAGACAGATTTTCAAAGCAGTTTATTTCCAATGTCTTGAAGCAGGATTTTATGAGAAACCAAGCTCTCTAAACCACACATAACAGTGAGAATGCATTTGTTTCAGAAGACTATGGAATCACAGCACTAACTACCTTTTAAGAAGACTTTAATTTAATGTTCTTAAATCAAATCACTATTAAGTAATTAAATTATTTTCAACATTGTACTGAAATGTGTGTGCAGCTGAGTTGAAATCAAATAGCTTCACAGAAGTTTATCAGTTTGTTAACAAAAATGTTGAGAAACTGATATTTAAATGGATTTGATTTTAATTTAGACTCATAGGAAAACTTTTAGTTTAGGTAGGCATAAAATCAAAGATAGAAGCTATAAACTGTAAGATCTGAGATAATTTGTACTCATGATATTTCATAAAGTTAAATCAGTGAAACAAAATAATAATATGTATATCTTCAAAAAGAACAGGGTTTTTTCTCTTGAGAAACACAAGATAATGGTTCCATCAGTCTTTCATGAAGTTACAACTACCCTTTCAAACAGAAATGAAACGTAGGCCTAATGAGATTGAATTAAATTAATGTTATTTCTCTCTTCTTTTCCAAAATACATATTTTCTAATGTCTATATACAAGAAGAAAAAAAAAAAGTTCAAATCACACAAATAAGGGAGAGGTTCATATATTTCAGTGTTTATTTAAATTTGGTATCTTTCCCTGTGCTTTGCTAAAATACCCTTGGTTTAGAAAAGGAAAAATGGCAATACCCTGTTAGCTTTAAATCTGTTTTCCCCATAGTTGGACTATCAGGTACCTAATGCATCTATTTTTAATAGGTTTTAATCTTATTATAGGAGAAAAAGTGTCTCTAAAAAGAGATACTAGCAAACTACATTCCTGTAGCAACTCATTCTGCTACGTCAGAGAATTAAAGTATACTAATTAAAAAGTAATCAAAATTGCATTGCAAGTAGAAATCAGGGTCTCAAACTAGAAGAAATTTACCAAAAACAAAAGCTGAAAATCACAGAGAAAAGTAAGACAAGGCAAATAAAATTATTTGTCATTCCTGTACTTTTATCAGTGTGTCAGAACTGAGTATTTAAAATAGCAATAAGAAAATGCAAAAAGGCAGGGTTTATATTATTGCTGCGTTGTTAGTTAAGACTTTTTTTCTTTTTTTAAACCTTCATGTTGGCTAAAATTGGGAAAGTGACTTTGGACTGCTTCATATATAAGTATGTAGTAGATGGAATTGTGGCATTGCCCCATCACAAGTCTCCCCGAATTCATATCCTGTGCTGGAAAATGTTGACTCAGGCGTGATTTATAATATTTGTTGACTCAGGCACTCTCTTTATAATATTTATAGAGTAAGACATATAGAACCTACTCTGTGTTGTTACTCCAGTATTTCTTTTATTGATACCTGATGGAAATAGAGGCATGATCACGTATGAGCTGCAGGATTTACTCTAAAGCATAAAATGGCAGTTGATATCTAGAAATAAAGACTATATATGTAAGGTTGCACAATGTATTTCCTAATAACTGGGTAGGAATATTCTGTCCTCTTTCAATCCTATCTGGATTCTACCAATGTTTCTCAGTACTTTGTAGTCATGGGGTTTTTTTGAATAAAGTTACTAAATTGGTTCAGTGCCAATACATGTGGAATATCTGACCTTCAAAATCTGGTCTGTTTTTAAATACATGAAACAGCTATAAATTGATAAAATCTATTACAAATTATATAATGTACATAACCCCCTAATGTTTTCATTATAGTGGTATGAATATGCTCAGTATTTTCCAATAGAGCCAAGAATTTAGTTTTATGTGAAAGCATATTCATTCCTCTTGCAGATATTGGCACACAACAGCTTTACTCAGCATATCTGGGAACTACTGAAAGAATTTCACCCTACCTTGCATGTATTCACATCCTTAATATTCACTTGATGTTTAAGCACCTATTGAATTCAGATATGTTAACTGTAAATATAGCTAAGTGCTGGAATTAAAATATGTCATCATATAATTTTATAAAAGTGGTAAATATGTATTCTTATTTTTCATATCTTCCACCTTTTGTGTTTCTAGAAAATAGGAAATTATTTTATAATCTGATATGCATGAGTGATTGACTGCTTTCCCTGGTTAATTATGCATATATCTAGCTGTTTGTGTCCATTTATTCAGTGAGTACTGCACTGGGGGCACCTGACCAAGTAATAAACTTCTGTTGTTAATGTGACACGTTATGTACACACACGTTATGTACTGCCAGATACCCAGCACTTATGTATTTACAGCACAATAGTTATTAATTATTTTGTGTGCACATATTTACAATCAGAAAAATAGTTCAAATAATTGTAATGGAGGGACTATTTTATAATATATGCATCATAACTAACTTGTTGCCTTCTTTTTTAAAAAATCTGGTATTACAACCCTTCATTGAGCTGAAAAATTCTTACTGTCTCAAGTTATAGTTAGGTATTTAAAAATGTCTAAACCAGGTTTTTTTAATCCATTCTTATACTTGCATACAATTAAAAATAAGAATTTTCATCCTAATTCCACCCTCAAAGTGATAACTGCCATTTGATTTCAAATGCATATTTCACAAAAAAACATCAAAAGGGACTTCTTGCATTGTTATTCTCCAAAAGTAAGGGAAGCTTTGGAAAGTGCCTCTAAGGAAAAAAAAAACCACCCTCTTTCTTCTTTTTTATACAGTTTAACCCTATTAAATAAATCCTCTGATGATGACTTACTTTATTCATGTTAGAATAAATCTAGCATCACTTCAATTAAGTTGAATTGAATTAAACTAAATTTTTAAAGGGGTAAAAAGTAGGTTTTCACTTCTAGCATATCTAAAATAACAGTAGGTCTTTGTCTCGTATCTGTTGAAGCTTTTCAATGAAATTATGTTTAAAACAGGTTGTCTCCATCAGCTTTAGTGTAGTTGTAAACCTAACTGAATTCAGTGTGGGATTAAACATCAAGTGAAAATTAAAGTGTGAATACATGCTTTGTAGGACAGAATTCAAACGGGGAATGAATAAGTTTGCATGTGATTAGACACTTTTTTCTTAAAAACAAGTAGGATGCATCAATAAGCTGATCCATGCCGAATTATCCAGCCAAACCTGAAACTTTCAATTTTGACCTTACAGTAAGGTCATTTCATTTGACAAAATTACAGATTTCAGAGGACCAAAGCCTTTTTTTGTGTGTGTGTGTTTAAGAAAACATACATGACCTTTTCACAAGACTCTATGGAGACATCACTATAATTCCCTAAAATTTTTATGACTCCTTAGGGCACAAGAATGACTGGTAAATCTTAAAATCTGTAATATTATAATTAAAATATATATTCAAAACACCCTAATAATTAAAAAGAAAAATTTATTTTTGTGGAAGAAATAGATTACTTGAGCTATGTCATCATTTTTCATACAGCAGATACCTAAGAAAGAAATTGCAATGATAGATAGCAGATATATTGTATAGTGTTCCTTCTTTGCAGTAAGACAGAAGAACTTCAGAAATAAAATTCCTGAAATATAGCACAAAACTTTGTCATTGTATCCATCAGAGGAAAATTAATTCGCTAGAGGAGTCTGCCAAGCTTCTTAACAAAAATATCCATACAATTTATGCTTCAATCACAGCCAAATTCTTTCAATTACATGAAGACTAACTGGAACATCAGCAGCCTCTCCAGTGGGCTATTCCAATTTCATTACTTTTATGCCAGTAGATGACAGGTTGTTGTTGAAATTGATCTCTTTTATAAGGTTCATAACATACTCTTCAAATTACTGTGCATCTTCAGATTTTCTTCTTTTCTCAAAGGTCTTAGGAAAGGTTAATAACATCAACAATATAGTCTTGGTTAAAGTATCACTACTTAAAACAATAGCTCTCACTAAATTTAGTTTATGTCTTATACCATCAACTGGCAAGGTCAGATTCTGTCATCCTTACTCTTTTGCTTATTTACCTACAGGAGCAGTGATTCCAATTATTTTTTAGAAACAACTCAAAAAACAAGATATTCCTTAGCTGTAAATAAGCCTGGCAAAACTCTGAACAGAAATGGTCAGAACTTCTCAAGATCTATCTGTGCTATCCTTGGACTGCTGTTGGTCCTTCAATTTCAGTTGATGATTAGTTCTTCAGCTAATAGACTTTAAATCTAATAGGGATTTTTTTCTACACTATAGCTGCAGTCACTACAGATGTACTTCAAGCATTTTAAAGTTCTTTTAAGCTACACATACTTATACTTTCAAATGAAACTTGTTTGTTTATAAAACCTTACTTAATATCTTCATAGGTAGAGTGAATGGAATTTTTTAAAATGCAATAAAATTTCTGAAAAGCAGAATTCCCATCAATACTATCTGGAAGAAAGCCACTAGCCAAATCTATTTAGAATTCTTTTAAAGCTGCTTCAAACAGTGCCAAATTTTAGGACTTGTGCTGGATTTTTTCATTACTGGTGTTGGCCTAGGGTGTGTGTTTTGGGAAAGCTTCAGCAGAAATTGTTCAACTAACTTTGACATGGGAGTTGAGGAAAAAGGCATCATTTAACCAATATAATAAAGTTGGCAAACTTTTCCTCGTAAAACTTCAATGCCTCCAATCTTTGGAGCAGAAGCTGACATTTGGAATGGTAGCTTCTATATTATCTTTATTCTTTTGTCTTCATGAACTTGACCAAACTATAGCCAAATTATAAGAACCCAAACCACTAAAGACTGCACAGTCGTGAGTTATTTCATTGAATTTTTCTGCTGTGTGCCTACATAATCATTTAACACGTCCAAGCTACTCACAGGTCACAGCACTTACTAAAATGTCATTTACTAAACTGTATCTCTACTTTCTTCAAAAAGCCATTGGCCATGCTCCAGCCCTAAACTGAATGTATTAAAAATCTGAATTTGTTTAAGAGGACTTTAAATGTCCTGGCTTGGAAAAGGGCACAAGGTCTGAGTCTGACACCTAATTAGCTTCTCTTCTTAATGGTGCAAAAGAAATTTCATAGTGATTCAGACAGACATGAAAACAAAATTTTGGAGCTTATCAGCTAAGAGAGAATGTGAGAATGAGAAACCAGATCTGTTAAAGCAAGAAGATAGGATTAGGGAAACAAAGGGGGACATGTTGGACAAGAAAAAGGAATTGTGAGCTGCTGGGACAAAGAACACAAGCTAAGAAAAGCACTAAGTCCAGACATAGATCAGCACAAGACATGTTCTAAGAATGGCTGGGAAAATGGAGAGGAACTACGAATACACTAAAAACACGTTAATGATAACGTCTCAATTTTCAGCTAAGATGTAGAAAGTAATCTTGTATTAATTCATATAATATGTAGGGATCTGAACACTTGCTGTTAAAGCCACAAATTCATATTTATCATTCTATTCTATAATTATTTTTTTTATTATTTTTTTTTAGGAAATGGAAGTGGCCCTTTATGAACAGGTTATCAGATATGTAAGTGATTTCCAATAAAACCAGCTTGAAAGAAGTTAATACACACTTGCTGCCTTCATGGTTGCATCCTCCACTTTCAAGATCATGAAGTTATCCTTTGGCTAATTGCAGAATATCTTTGATGTTCTGCAGTTTCCTGTATTTGTTATCCAACAGATGTCCAGTTCATTGTAGTTACCCTTGAGAAAATTATCTTCTTGTCCTGAGTTAGTACTTGCCCAGTAGTGTTTTTGTTTATTTTCCTGTTGCTCTCTTCAGTCCTCAGGGTCTGCAGCAGATGCTCATTGTAGTTTCTCTTTTGTCTTCACTATTATTCTGTCTGTATGTGAAATATTTTGCTGACATTTCACTCTTTTGAAACTTTTGAAGAATTGTGTATGAAAAACATCAGGAAAAGAGATCTAGGAAAAAGTGGTCATTAACATCTGCACAGCTAGTGGATTTTAGAAAAGCCACACAAACTGCCCTAAAGAGAAAGAATGTACTATTTCCTTCAGCTCAGAAGGCACCACTAGCACACTTTCCTCACCAGCCACTTTTTCTTTATTGTGGAAAAACAGTCTATTCTTTGTTTTTTTCCTGATTCTTTTGTGTTTATTCTTATCAACTACTGAACAATAGTAACATGCCCATAGTGACTATTAATCTATGGGATTGGTATCTGTGAAACTGCACACCTGCTGCTCAGTAAATGAAAAGGTCTCACTAATAATACTCTTGAACATACCAAAATTCACCTGCAGTTTGAGTAACTATAATGATAGGACAAGACTCTCCCTCCTGGGTCATCTTCAATCCTTGGAAATGAGATTTCCCTAATCTAATTCCTGAAAAAAAATCTAATTTTATTTATAACAGTTTTATTGACAAACTTAACGAAGTAATGAGATGCTTCATTCTCCTAATGCTTAGCGTAACACATATCCTAGGAGACACCTCAGTCTACAATGAATCTTGTAACAAAAAGGGAATCAAGCACACCAGTATCCCCTCTTCCTCCCTATTTTTTATGGGCATCCACTACTCAAAACTAATTCAGACTTACTGCAGTCTCCTAAGTTTTTTCTGAGGAAGCACAGACTGACCTTTAGGTATCAATAATAGAGAATATGAATACAATATTGTTGTGTAGGTCTTCTGGCCTACTCTTAAACCCAAATCTCAGCAGGGATTTGCAAAAGAATGTAATGATACTGAGCACATATATTAGACTAATTATTTTTGTTCGTCTCTCAGTCCGTACATCCCTTCATCAAAGATATGAAGACAATATTCTAAATCTTACAATTAAGTAAGAATACAGGTTAACAACTTTTTAATTTCTTCCTAAATCCAGTAACCTTAGTCATCACACAAAGATTTTTTTGTACTACAAATGTAAAAAGTGTTTTCAGTCTGTCAGTGAAGATATGTTGTATAAAATGATACAAATTCAAAGTGTGATCCTCATTTCAGAATTATACATCTACACTTCTGAATATCTTAGGCATTTCATACTAGTGCAGAATAGTGCAGTGTATTCTTCACACATCCAGGTATCTATGCTGGTCAGAAATCATCATCTTGACTACGTTTAATTTTTCTTAACCTCTCGAAATTGCTTCTCTTCAAAGAAGAGAGGCATGCCTGATAAAATCATTTAGTATTCTTCCTTATGTTTAGAGAAGACATAGGTAAAGTAGTGAAAACATTCCTTAGTCCATCATATTGATGTATTAGTAAGAATTTAAAAAACTATTTTCACCACCAGTCTCTCCTCAGTATTTTGTCTTATTTTTTAGAATTTTTAAGAGGAAAGTTAAGCTGCACCTGAAGGAATGATGCAAGCATTTTGGTCAAAGCAAATTTGACACAGCACAACAGAATAAGATCCAGAAGTTGCCAAAAACTCAAGCTGAACTGGCAAGATCACCCAGCAGTGTATGATCTTATTACCTTGACCATATAGCCAAGTTTATTAAAGATTAGTATTTCATATACAGAAAATCTGGTTGTTCCTGCACCCACAGCTTACATATGTTCATACAAACCACAGAACATTAGCATCTAGGTAACATCTAGCCTTTCAGTACAGAGCTCAGCTATGAGAACATGGCTTTGATTTCTGAATCATTAATGGGGAATTTATATTGTGTAACTTTAGCTAATTAAAAAAACTTTCACTTTGAGATACACAACATCAGCAGCAGGGAGATAAGCATGTCACAATGTAAATTAATTCCATTTATCAATCTTTTTCAAGACGGGTGATTACATAGCTGATGGTTTCTCTTGACTTGTCACTAGATGACAATTTACTCTAGTCATCTACCTTTTAAATGGCTGGTTAGGATAAATGCATCATTCCATCATCTTAAGATTTCAGAAACTTTAATTAAAACCTAAAATGTAACACACCGACTGTACATACTGGGAAATAGGTAGGCACGGTGGTATCTACACTTTTTTTTTTTTTTTCCCTTAAACTAGGCTTTTTAAATGGTATCTCTTTCTACTCTCCTAGGAAAAACTATGCAAAGAAACTACGGTAAATACTGGTTTTGATGAACAAGCTTTTCCACTACAAAGACAAAAAAAAAGTAGGAGCATATTTCACTCCTTGAAAAGGTTAGCAAACTATTTCGTAAAGTGGTTTCCTTGGGGCTCTCCAAAACAACTGGGCCAGTTCTATGCAGAAACAATGCACAGAAGATATAAGGGTACTGGAATCTTTTGAACCAGCAGCTGTGCTACCTGCGGCTCTCCATAACAAGCAGACCAATTCCATGTGGAAACAGAATGAGCACAAGATATAAAAAGATCAAAATTGTTTGAACCAGCAGCTGTGCTACCTGCAGCAGTTAATCTTTTCTGGCAATCTGTTAGAGACACACATTCCTCAGGCTAAGAGGACTAAGAGGCTTTTGCTGACTGCTGTTCCTCCGAGAGAAGCTAAGCCCAATTCTCTCTTCGTATTACTGGAACAGTTAAATAGTGAACTCATATATGTATTAGGGGGAAAAAAAAGTCACTTTCATTTCCTTTCTTGGAAAAGACATTTTTGATCAGTTTCTTTGAATAAGCAACTTTGAACTGGCAGCTCATTTCTTAAACCAATTTTACTTAAACTAAATTGTAAAATATTTTACTATGAAGAAGCTAAAATTGTGTAAGTTGAAATGTAGTTAATAATAGTCAGGTATGGGCCAAAGAGTATGCTCGCCTATGGACCCAATATCTGCAGTGAAGACAAAAAACATTTTTGCTCTATTACATATAAATTAAACCTTAAGTTTATCTGCCCTTTAAAATACAGTGATGTTCTTGGGCTTTTTTGATTTTTTTTTCCTTTTTTTCTTTTACTGTTAAGTACTGTCTTTCTTTTACTCCCATTGGACAAATATTTTAAAGAAAATAGCTTTATGGTCCTACAATACCTGCCCTCTTTTTTTATAAGACTCCTATTTCTCCATATATTCTCTTTCCCAGTTTAAGAGGCATCTTTTGCATTATTGATAATGATCTAATGCTTTAGAATAGCTTCCATTTCTAGCTCTGTTTTTTCACATTCACACAATTTTATCAAATATTTTGTTGGTTAGAAGAGGAATATTTTATATTTGATTTACATTCCAGACATCATTTGTTCAGTCACAAAACAAAGCAGCTGTCTGGCCACATTTCTTTCACCAACTTTTGAGAAATAGAATAAGGGAAAAGAGACTATTACCCCCTAATATTGAAAAAAGAAAAGAAAAGAAAAGAAAAGAAAAGAAAAGAAAAGAAAAGAAAAGAAAAGAAAAGAAAAGAAAAGAAAAGAAAAGAAAAGAAAAGAAAAGAAAAGAAAAGAAAAGAAAAGAAAAGAAAAGAGAGAAGAGAGAAAAGAGAAAGGAAAAAAAAAAAAAGGAAAATAAAAGGTAACTATCCAAACACAGACAAAATGCTCCAGCCCAAAGGCTTTGGGAGGAAGCATAGATTTACTTAACCTTATGATACATTTCTAGGTTTTCAATCTTCAGTCAGCCCTCAACCGCACTGGGAAGCTCTGCTGCCAGTTTCCTTTTATATTCCTCCCAAAAGAAGGGGAGTAAATGAGTCACAAAATAGAGTAACAGTAAGTAACTGCACTTTTGTGTGTGTCAATTAAACATCCTGCCCACGTTTTTACCTTTATGCCTGATTCTGAACAACAGTAAGAACGTGGAGATGTCTGCCGGCATCAGAGAGCCCATGTATCCCATAAGATGTATCTTCAACTGCCTTAGCTGGTTTCCTGTAGTATAGATGGGCAGGAAAATAAAAAGAAAGATAATTTTTTTGGTTTTCATATTTGATATTTAAAAATATGTGAAAGCTGGTCTGGAAAGGTAATGCTCGGGAAGAATGAAAAGGAGCAGCATATCCTATTCTAATCATTCTATGACTATGACATACCGATTTACTTTCAAGTTCAAAACCATTTTTTTAAGAAGAAACATATAGTTCTTCTTAAAAAGAAGAAACCATGAGTTTGTTAAATAAGGATGCCATCACTAGTCCTTGATGACAGAAAACTATTTCTGATTATCTCTCTATCCCATATTTTACTTTCTTCACATACCCGTTAAAGGTTTTCCTGATGCTACAAAACCAAGTAACTTTATTGACTTAACACCAAAAAAAGCTCCATACCTTGTCCTAGGTTCTCTTTATATAACTTTGTAAATGCACATCTTTTGTCATGTTTCAGTTTTCAAAGAGTACACTTGTAGCAGCTACTATATGTGAGCTGGTAGAAATAATTTGAGATATATATATATAACAGTCCTTATTATATGCAGGTGTTTGTCATTTTCTAAACACTTAAATGAAGAAAACACTGAAGTTATAAGATGAAAGCCTGTCTAAAGCTTTGTTCAAAGAAGGTAAATCATTAATGAAGACAAATATTTCAACCTTTTGAATCCGATAAAATCTGTGTTCATTTTGGTCTTGACGGTGTTCTAAATTATTCTAGCCTAAATTAAACTATTACTCAGCCTGTTTTTCCTGGACCATGAAGTTCAGACATGCTCTATATACTGAAAAAAGCCAGAAGAAATACTAAGGTTTTGTGCCATATGGAAGTATACCAAAGGCTGTTTCAGGTAATTTTTCTCTGTTGTGTTGAAAATAGAGATCTATATTTGGTATTTAGAAGTTAAATTCTAGATGGATAATAACTTTCCCATTGAAGGACTTTTGGGATATTTTCACTGAGGTGGATTAAGGACAAAAATGGAAGAAAGTTATTGACAGGATTTGAAGAAACCAGATACATTTTCAAATACCATCCAGTTCTCAAGAATTCAGATGAATCTTCACATCTTTTGAGAATTTTATGAAACATAGGAGAAATATCTCAGAATCTGTATCTTTTTGCAGATCATGTCCCCCATTTTTCAGTGTACATTAACATTCTCTGCAAATAAACTAAATTTTCAGTAATTACCATATAGTGAAAGCCAATCTTCCTCAAGACTAACAAACTAATATGTACCAAAGTAATATGGTATAATTCTTGTTCAAATCAGTTTTAAAAATATATTCTAATAAACATAGTTATTTGTCACTGAGAAAAAACTGACATTTTTATGTACAAGAGCTTGGTTTAAAACTCAAAAATAGCACAGTCTCTTGAAGAAACAAGCCAGGAATGAAGATTTCCTAAATGCATTATTTATGTATTCTGGATATGAATAATGCTCTGAGCAATTTGATCAAGTTGAAGATGTCCCTTCAGGACAGGGGGATTGGAATAGGTGATCTTTAAAAAGTTCTTTCTAACTCATACTATTATGTGTCTTTATATTGCATACCATGTTTTATATTCCATACAGGGAAAGGCTGAGCAATAATCTAGGATGCTTAAGTCTAAACAAGAGATGACTGGGGCTTTAGAAGACAATGAGAAACATCTGTAAAATATAAACTGTTAAAATCTAACTCATTTGCTGTCTCATCAGTTTAAAAAGATATCTTGAGTGAAATATGGCAAATTCAAAACAAAAAGAACCAAAAAGAAAAGTGACTCATACAGCTTCTAGGTATGCTTATGATATCCATTCATAGCATACTGTGGATGATAAATCTCCAAATGTACTCAAAGGAAAACTAGTGGATGGGAAATTCATTGAGGGTTACTAAACCTACAGGAAAACTAGAACATCTAGTTTTCTTGCTAACAAATTGTTGCAGTCTTGAACAACGTATTTCTCAAAAATTCCCATCTCTAATGATAATAGCATCCTCACACCAGTAAATTGTTAGTTTAACATAGAAGTGAATTTTTGGAAAGTCCTAGTTGTAACATTCAGTTTCTAGGGAAAAGTTCATAATTCTTGTAAAAATATCAGAACACAGAATTGTAGAAGGTTTCAGATATGACAAAAATATTCAGTAGCACTGCTGTCCGGTAGTGTATCCAACACAAGTAAAACAAAAAGGCCCTAGATATTCCAGTGGACCACAGGCTGAACGTAAGCCAGCTGTGTGGTGTGGCAGAGGAGAAAAGCATATTGGGTGCATTGGTAGAGCACTGTCAGCGATTTAAAGAAGGTGACCCTTCACCTCTACTGAGCCCCAGTGAGATGCATTTGGAGTACTGGGTCCAGACCTGGGCTCCCCAAAAAAGTGAGACGTGGATTTACTAGAGTAAGCTCAGTAAAGGGGCATGATTAAGGAACTACAGAATCTGTCACATGAGGAGAGACCATGAATGCTGGGAATGTTTAGCCTAGAGAAGTGAAAACACTGTAAGATCTTACTAATGTAAGGCGGCAAAGAAGATGGACCCAGAATTTTCTCAGAGGGTCTACTACAGAACAAGAGGAAATGGTCAAATTTTGAAACAAAGCAAATGGCTTCTGAACATAGGAGAGCACTGTTTTCACCGTGAGCATGTAAAATTTTGGAAGAGGTTGTTCGGAGAGGTTGTAAAATCTCGATCCCCATACGTATTCAAAACCAAAACAGACATAGACCTGAGCAGATCTTGATCTGAGCTGTGGGTTTGGACTAAGTAATCTCTAGAGATCCCTTTCAAACTCAACCATTCTGTGAATCTAGGTAATAATACAATCTATTAGTAAATGCAAATCAGTTCTTAAGAAATTTCATTAAAGCACACACACACAAAATCCAAGTATCTAGAATGAAAATATTAACAAACCCTTGATTAGGTTGTTTTTTGGGGTTTTTTTGTTTGTTTGTTTGTTTTTATTGCTGGGATATGTACCACAAGTTAGATACTATTTTGGTTCCTATAGAACAGAAATAACAAATTAGGCCATCTGACACCAGATAATAAATCTGGAAAGAAAGTCAACAACATGTGGGATGAACTATGACCCTAACACTGAGCTATTCTTTTTTTTGCTTAGGCAAAAAAAGATTACAGAAGACTTACTTATGCAAACCAAATAACAGTGAGAGAAATGACAAAAAATATACAGATTTATTTTTCAGACAAAAATTTATATACAGCTTATGAGTGTGTAAGAATGTTATATCTTGTATTTGATAAAAAATGTGCAGTATTAGAATGAAAAATATCCAAACATTTGCAATTTTTCAAGTAGGTCTGATTGAAATTATAGATAAAAATTCATAGATCTAATTAAATTTCTCATTTCAGATGAAAGATCAAACCTTAGTTCTGTCCACAGACAACAAAAGGATGTTACTCACTCTGATAGGTTTTTCCAGTCATACATTTTTCTGTTTCTCAAACGCCAAGAATGCTCAATATGCTCAGAATATGATATTTTGCAAATTTACAAGGCTCTGATCTTTGTGTTTTGGAACAGACATCAAACCAGCATTTAGATGAAACATTAGCCATTTTCTCAGGAAATCATAAGCACTTATTGTGTATACTCACTGTCCTGGGACTGGAGACTGGTCTGTTTTGGAGTCAATTTATGTTTTACATCTTCAATTAATAATTTTTTATCAATGTAGCTTTGCAAGCTTAGCATGCTAAAAGGACATACAATTATTTCTTTACAGCAAATAAGCACCAATACACCAGAGGAAGCTCAAAGTGAGAGTGTTTACTGAGCTTAGTGTTCTATTTTATTTAATTACAGAGTAACAGAATCACAAAATTGCTAAGGCACCTATGTAGGTCACCTTGCTCAACTGGCCTGCACAAGCAGCACCATGTAGAGCTGGTCACTCAACACCAAATCCAGATGGCTTTTTTAAAGCCTTCAAATTTGGAGACTCCATAACCTTCCTGAACAATCTGTTTCAGTGCTTTACTGTCCTGACAATAATGTTTTTCTAATTTCTGATTGGAATTTTATGCAATTTACTGCAATTTCTTTACTACCACCCATCAGGTATTTAAATACATTGAAAGGATTCTCCTCAGCCTTCTCTTTTTCAATATATTCTTATATGCTTCAAATCCTTAATCATCTTCATATCTGGAAGTATGAGAGATTTGCTCTACATTTATACCTACTAAGCTGAAGATGAAAAAATTTTGCTCACATTTCCACATACTAAAATTATTGATGTAGGAATCAAAGACAATATGTTTTCACTGCCACCACTGTCACTGAACACATTACAAAGGCTAAGAGAACTTTCTCCTCTGTTTGAAATAGGAGATAGACCCATCCACTCTGAGAAGATAATTTCAGGACATTTATCTCAGGCAGGCCAGATAATTTCATCTAGATGAGAATTATGTATCCAAACTTAATCAGGCTTGAAAATTCAGGCAGACTTCTTTTTTAGGGTTCCTGGTGTTTAGTTCTTTATAGTTTACTGCTCTGCTCGCTAGAGGAGCTAAACGCTCACTCTACTCACACACTACAAGGAATACAATTTCTGCCACAAGAATCTGAATTCTGCTTTAGGGTTGAGACATCCAGAAGTTAAATGCTGCATTAACCAGTTAACAAATAATTAAGTCCTGTTGGCTGAAACTTCTAACACCCTTCCAGTCTAAAATATCTGAAGAAAAGAGTGAAGTGACCATTTTAATGAAAAGGTGAACAATTCACCAATAGGTGAATTTGCAGAAAATAAGCAAGTATATTTACAATGTTGCATGTTTAAAGGAAAACAAACACAACTTCTCACACCATGAAAGTGTTAAATGACATGTTACTACCTATAAATATTGACTGAAACAATTTCATTTTGATTTGGGATAAATAAGATTGAATATTCTTTACAGCCCATACTCAGTATTTTCAGAGAAAAAAAAGCTTTTTTATACAAGTTTCTTTATCAATCTATATTTCTATATACTAGGGAAATATTTTATTAATCTGTTTTCAAAATTCAGTCATTTCAATAGGAATATATTAAGTTCAAAAGAATAAGCTTTTTTTGGTATGAGAACAAAGCCTTCATCCTCACAGACTTGGAGATACTAGAGATACATGCATTTGCTTCAGTATTTTGTTTGACAAAGGCATGCTTCATCATTTGCATTAGACTCACTTAAAACTTTCAACATACTTCTCCTTTATCTTTCAGCTACTTTTATGTTTCAATTAGCGTTATTTGTTCTTATTTGAGATGGAGAATGGGAAGCAAAACACTTATGGGATGACACCCAACAATCAGCTAAGCTGGGTCTTAGGTTTTTTCAGATAATCTCTTTATCTCTCTCATACAGCAGCTACACTAGACTCTGATGCAACTTTTACCTTGTGCTGAGCAAGATGCTTTAAGTTTTGAGACTCAATGGAACTTGCTGTGAAGGAGGACCATCAGGCTCTTACAGAAAATGTTTAAGGTATAAAATGGAAAATTACTTTGAGGAAAAACTGAAACACCAGTACTTAGGAAAAGCTACTAAAAATATCTGTTTCAAAAAGTTAACTTTATTTTCCCTTATTTCTTACTTCTACCTGTGATTAAAGGAGAAAAAGCAGAATTACATACAGCAGCCAATATGATTTTGACAATTCACATAAAATAACAATGTACTAAAATTACTTTTGCTAGATTAAATTTAACTTTGTAAATATTTGTGCTGGTTTAGCACCAACTATTAATTAAGCTCCAGGTAAACTAAGCTCTGCCCCTTCCTGCAACCAGGACATTAGCCACCCCTTATATGTCATGCCCAGACCCTATACCTTCCAACTTACATAGACATAGACATGTATATGTGAGGCACAGGGTACAGCTGCAGTCATCCAGCAGTTTTTTCCACCATTTTAAGCAAGTAGAGCTTGCTTTTGTGGGTTTGCAGGTTTGCAGCAGTGAGATGTAGTCAATCTGCCAGGCCTCCCCACATTTACATTTCGACCACCGCCCCCCATAACAGAGGCGCTTTTACCCACTAGTACCTGCTCGTCATGGCACATGTTTTACAACTGTGGATAAACACATATTCCTCTAGATAGTCCAATCCACCAGAGCAAGTCATATTCTATGATTCCATAGGAATGACTGAACCTCTTCAGTACCTTGGTTTACTGTCATTTTGCTCTCCCTTTCCTAACTAGATACCCTATTGTACATGAGCCAGTATTATAAGTTTTGGAAAAAGTTAGTAGACAATTTAGTAGAAGAGAGGAATCAAACTGAAATTCAGTGAAACTCAGACTCTATGAAGAGGAAAAAGTCAGTGTACAATGGATTGTAAGACCTTGAGTTATTACTTTGAGCAATTTAATTTCTGAAAGGCACTGCAGTGTTTTAAGAATCACTCAAAATCCTTTTAAAAAGGATTTAAGAATTCCTCTATCATTTTCTTTGATTAACACTCATTACTTCTTTAGATGCTATCACTGAACTGCTACCATTAATATTGAACTAAAACCTGGTTTAGCATATTTCACTTTATTATAGTGAAATAGCATAACTATTTCAAGAATGGAGCATTTTAATTTAGTCTGTTTAAAAATACTCATGCTGTTATGCTCAAGCAGATTAAAAAAAATAACTGTATTTAACTTATATATAATTTCTTACATACAAAAACACTCCAGAAAACACAGTGATTTCTGTTTTACTAAAAATATTTTCTAGTCCACAGTTCTACAAGATGAAGATGGAAAATATGCTAGGTGATTTCAAAATTTTAGAGACATAGATAGTTAAATCAGCAAAACTGGACATTTAAGTCACTTTCAGGTTTGGAATTCATAATGCCACATTCTCAGTTTTTGCATAATTTCATCATAAGCAAATCTCCCACAGAAATAGGTAGTTTTCATTATGGAAGCTCTCAACTTAGGCCTACACTAGAAATCCAGTAACTGTGTGTATGGCCTGCAGTTGTTGAGTTAGACAAAGCAGAGGTATTCATTGGGGGAGGGAGCTATTTTACATCATAATTTAGAGTCACTTAAATGAATCTACCATTATGTCATCAGTAAAACCATGTCAACCTTCCAGATACTCTCATTTTATAACTTAACTTTGTAGAGTTTTGAAATCATATCTGTGCCTGATATTATGAGTTACAAAAAAAATTAAGACAAATACAAAAAATATTTTCACAATAATAATTTAAATGATAACTTAAATAGATTTTCAGTGTTCTCACTTCACTAATTGACTTCCAAAAAAAGAATTAGCAATGCTTTGCTTGGCATTAACCAAGTTTTGACTAAAACTGTGAAAACCTAATAACAGCAGAAATTCTAGCCAGTAGTTTAAAACAAGTGTGTACAAAATTAAGAAAATTTTTAAAAAGTGTAAATAAAACATAACTTAAATCTTAGACATAACACAGTACTCCTCAGCTTTGAGATATAATTATCCATGCATAGATTTTCAGAAAAAAAACTTTTGGTCCATAACTTCAGTAGCCTCTCTTCCAGCTGTAAAATGTGCATTCTTTCATTTTCTCCTGTTTTGCCTTGATTTGGCTGAACATGTATCAATGGGACACATCTGCAGTGATAAAAACCAATTAGCCACAAGAAGAAATGGATGGAATAGATACAATTATTATTAATGATTTAAATGTCACCTAGAAATTCTAGGCATTGTTCACTTTCTAAATGAACAGCTTGAATTAATCTCCAGTTTATAAAAACATTGAATTTTACTCTGGGCTGTCAATTCTTCCCTGATTTTTCAATTAATCATGCTAATATGTGATCTTCTCTAAATTTCTATAGAAAAAGGTGGATGCAGGAGAAAGACATCTGGGGCTTCCAAAACCAGTTCAAAGTAGTGTGGCTGATGTTAATATTATGATTTCTTTTTTGCTTTTGGATTATTTTGTCTGTGCAATTGAATGTCAACAAGAGGCTTCTTAGGGTAGAATAAAACTATGCTCATACTCATGAGGAACAAATACACAAGTACTGTAGTAAGAAACCTGTGTATTTTCCTTTCTTTTTTACATGGTGAGACATGAAATAGTTGGGAGCATTAACCTCAGCAATCAGGCAAAGTAGAATAAATTAAAGGACAACAGAGGTAAAAAAAAAGTCCAAGGAAACAACAAGGAATTAAAGCATCTGTGCAGAGAAAAGAACACATACACTATAATGAAAAGTTCATTTTTGAAGGTAATTATCTAATGTAAGGCATGGGGCAGGAGTCTAAAGTTGAGTAAGAACATAAAGTATATGTTATGAGATTGTCACTACCCATTATGTATAAAAACACAGCACATATAACATTCAAGATAAAAGAAATTTTCATATGGTAAAACCATTTAAGTGTGAGCTGTTGCCTTTCTCCTCACATAAAAGGATTTTTTGTGTGATTTTGCTTACCAGTAGTTTTCCTTATGATTGAGGATAACGTGTTTTATATGTGGTTTATTACAATTATCAGCCAAAAATAATCCAAACATAAGTAAAATAATGACTTTGATGTCACTGATATTGACATAGTAACTGTTTAAACTTGAACTGCAGTAAAAAGAGAGAACAATGACCCAAGTGCAGAAAAACAGATGACTTGTAAGAATTTTGCCAAGCTCATAAGGATTTTCAGAGATACAACAACAGGAATCTTTTTTATGGCCAAATAAAGTGCCATTCATAGAATCCCTGGAACAGCTATATTGGTGATTCCTTTTCTCTTTTCAAAAATTCCCTCAAATATTTAAATCACTAGCAATCAATTTGCTGCAAGCACATTATTAACAAAACTAGCATCTAATCTCTTTCTTAGCCCAATGATTTAGATACATTAATTTTCTTTATTTTGCAAGCCATAATTTTCACAAATCACTTCTCACTGTTGGCAATAACAGATTAGTAAGGTATTATTTAAATTGGAATGATATACTTTTGTCATATTCTGAAATATTTATTAATAAATTTATAAAACATGTAGTAGCTCATCATCAGTAGCTTTCTGTTTTTTCTATTTGCTATATAAACCTAGAGGGGAGGATTTAATGGCAGGATCTGTTAATAAATTGTACATTCCTATGTCCTAATCCTAAATGAACATATTGTCTCCAAATGTCTACAAAACTTAGACAGGTTCTTCAGATCTGATCCAACTTTTACAGAACAGCTTCTAAAAAATTCAATGTGTAAACAGACATTCTACCTGAATCTTTTTATACATCTAGCACTATGTACAAAAGTGTCTGCAGAAGGTGACTGCAGCAGTGAGCAGATTATTTCAGCTGATCTATCCTTATGAGAAAAACAAGTTAAAATGGATGATAGCTATCTTACTGTTAAGCCCATTTTTCAGGTTAGCAGTCATCCTGTCCTGTTAAGAAAAATACACTTTTATTGCCCTTTTTCAGGATTTTATACCCAACAAATATGATGACTGTTTTTGTTTTGTTGAATTGTTTAGGCTCTGAAATCTCTTAGGTTATTTTATGTCACATACCTTGGTATTTACCTACTCTTTTTTATTGCTGAAATACTTAAATATTGTAATACTAAATATTGTAGGGCCCACTATTGCAGGTACTGCACAAAGATACTATAAAGCTGCCTTCCAAATTTCTGACACAGGAAAAAAAAAAACATTAGAAGTCCTGAACATGCAGGTCAGGAGAAAGGAAAAAAGATATGACAACAGACACAATGAGATAAACCAAAGTGTGGAGTAACCAAACAAGTGGAAGTTGTTTACCACATATTTTTTACATTAAAACATGTTGATTCATTAATCCTGGAATTGCTATCAGAATAAGATAGATTTAGACCAATACAGAAACTCAATAATTTTTATTTGGAAATAACTGAATTAAAATTATAGTTATTTTTTACATACAAGACATATTAAAAAATGACAATATTTTTCCACCTAGCATTTCTCAGTACCAATGACCACAGTGTGTTTTGTGCATGTAAGTTATTTGGCTGAATTTTCTGTATTTCGTAATTGAAAAGGTATCTGAAGCAGAAGAATGTTGTCACAAGGATAAGATATTAAAGGTAAAGAAACCCAGGATAAGATTAAGGTCAGCTTCATTTGCCAGAGTGGTTCACAGAAATGTCCTTTCTGTATGAACAGATGAAAAGGGTACAGGTCAAATGTGTATGCCTCTGAAAGTAAAAAGAAATAGTCATGGAATGGATGTACTTAGTGTCAATTGTCTATTTTTCACTCTGTAAATAGGCAGGCAGCACAGCTCAATATGGAAGGTGATTCTGGTACTTCTTTTTTTAACACAATACTTTAATACAACGTAAACAGTTTTAGACAAAAGGAAAAGACATATTGTCTGCTACTACTGCCACTGTATTTCAAAGTCACGGTCATAGTCTGAAAGTTTAAAAATTAGACACCAGCTCAGTCAATATTTACTTCCATCAGTTTTTACTTTTAAAAATTTCTTTAAGAGATCAGATGTCTTAAAGTTATGTGATACTTTGAAAGCCTTCTTGGATTTTTATAACTTTCATAGTCATGTAACTCGAATAATCAGATATAACTAGCTCTGTCTTAAAGGATCACACAAATTTCCAATTAAAAATATTTGACAGGGAAAAGTGATAAAAGACAAGAGGAAATTTTTAGCATATGGGGAGCAACTGAGCGATCTGGGATTGTTTAGCCTGGGGAGAGGGAGGCTCAGGGAAGACCTGATCACTCCTTATAACTATGGGAAAGGAGACTGTAGCCAGGTGGGAGTCCTCCTCTCCCAGGCAACAAGCCAGAGGGCAAGAGGGCAAGAGGATACAGCCTCAAGCTGCAGCCAGGGAGGTTCAGGTTAGACACCAGGAGGAATTTCGTCGTGGAAAGTTTTATTAAACACTGGAATGGACTGCGCAGGGAGGTGATGGAGTTGCCATCCATAAAGGTGCTCAAGAAATAATTGAATGTGGCACTTAGTGCCAAGGTCTAGTTGGCAAGGTAGTGATCAGTCAAAAGTTGGACTTGATGTCAGAGATCTTTTACAAGCTAGAAGATTCTGTGGTTATTCTTGATAGCTACATGCAGAAAAACCTTCAAAGAGAGAATATCAGGAATAGTAAAAAACTATACTAAAAAATAAAACCAAGAAAACCCTAAAAAATTTATTAAAGGCAAATTGTTCCTTATTTAAAAGTAGCTTGAATATCTCCATCTGACTCCTTATTAGCTGCAATATAGAAATAAGACCTATGTAGTCATAAAATTATGCCATCTCAAAGCAGAGAACAAGAGAGACATTGTCATTTATTTCCATTTGCAACGGACAAACTGCCAGATCTTCAAACTGCTAGATTCTTTGAACTAGGAAAATAGTATCAGTTGAAATGATTGAATAGTGAAAGTTCCAGAAGATCAAGAAAGACATCGTGGTGCATACTTAGGAAAGCAAAAGCCCTAGCAATATACCACTACTTTCCTACATTATAAATTAAATCAAAGTTCATGTTAAAGCTTATCAAAGGTGATATCAAGGAAGACAATGATTTCAAGCATTTTGAGAAATTGGTAAAAATGAAGTAAGTGGAGTTGGATACTTATAATGTCCAGCTGGCAAAAGAGTCTGACAGAGAGCTGTCACACCATCTGTTCTCCAGTACAATGTCTTTCAACAATTCAACACAGAATCTGTCTTAGTCTTGTCTCCAACACCATTATCCAAAGAAACTGAGTGTCATGAAAATTCTAGTACAATGTCAGTGTTTTAAAAAAGGAATCCACTAAGATTCCTTTTTCAAAGAATTTCCAAAAATCGTTCTAGTCCAGAAACAATAAGGTATTTCAGAGTACCATACAGGGGATGCAACTATTAGATCGTCAAAAGATGAAGGAAAAAGTCCATTTGGACACCTGAAAATTTCCTTCTAAATCAGTGGTGATGATGTGTAAAAAAGCCATCTCAAACCCTGGCCCTAGACAGTCATAGAAATCTGTATGAACTTTTAACATCTTCAACATTTAAGACTGAAAGAACATGGAGCTGAGCCATGCAACATCTTGATAGCAAAAATAGTAACATAGATTTTTTTCATACTAAATCTTTAAAAAGTTTAATAATCTTTCTTCTTACAGTGTCATTGTGGCAGTATCCAACTTCTCTGATTAGGGATAAAATACTTTATCTGAATTATAAGAAAAAATATTTTACTACTCAGTTTCAGTATTCAAAACCACCTTATATCCATTCCTTCATGTATCAGCTTTGCTCTTTGAGTCATTGCTATTGATGAAAACTTGAACAATATTGATGCATGAATATTCTCTTTCTATTTCTTCTAGGCATTTTGTAGTAGATTTGATCTGTGCTTATTCTGAATGGTAAAAAACCTCCCAAAACTCTGAATCCTATGATCTGTCATACTACCAAACTAATCTTCTCGTACTAAAACATTTTATTTTCCTGACTGTATGATCAAAAAGCCTTGAGGTGTGCCTCGCATGCCATCTTCCTTTCAGAGACTTTCCTGTTAAATGAAACATAGAATTCTTACTTTCACTTGTGTGTAATTTTTTCTTAAATCATGTAACATAAGTTTATCCTGGGTTTCTTTTCACAATCAGTCAATGTCATCAATTATGAGGACAGCTGTAACAAGCTATTTAGCAAAGTACCTTTGAAGTTCAGATAAATTTTCTTATTTTATAAAGGTAAATAAATGCTTAGTAAGATAAAGGAAAGAAATCAATATAATAGATTTTTTTTGCTCAATTCCTTTTTAATAGATAATACCAAATACTGATATTTATCCATCTGTGTTTTCATATGCAATCAAATGGACTTCTGAGGGAAATACAGCACGTGAGATATATGAATGAAACATTTTAAAAGCCCTCTCTCCTCACTCAAACAATTAAGGATACTGGCAAGTTTGAACACAAAGACTACAAAAATAGATGAGCAACATTTTTAAATTCAGAATATAAAACATAATGCAACATCTAGTTTGAAATATTAAGTTAGAACTTCTGTAACACAGAAGAGTACTTGGAAACACACAAAATGGAACACTTGCAAATACATTTAAAGTAGTGCACTGGAATACCTGCACTGGAAATTCAATGTTCACCTAAAAGTACACTAAAGAAATCTTCCATTAACATCAGCATCTTTGCCTCAGCCCAATAAATTCCATGAACAGGTGTGAATTGCTTAAGTTACTAACTTGTGACATGAATTGTAGAGTTCTTAAGGGGGAAAGAAAGAACTCCGAAATCATCCTTGCTTTAGGGTTGTTTCTTTTATGTAAGCTATATTCCTTAATAGACTCACGAATATAATTTAATTTAAAAATTCAATCCTACCTGTTTTATTTGTAGCAACAATAATTTGCATAGTTCCACTTACATTATGAAATGCATATACATAAAATTAAATGAAATATCATTCATTGCAAAGTGAAAAAGGAACATAGGAATAAACAAAATAAGGAATAATTATTAACAAAAGGAATAATTATTAAAAGTTCATATTTTCCAATGTTTAATTTGCAAATCTCACCATTATTAATTGAATTTTTATTGCTGTTTTTAGCATCAAATTCAAAATTACCTTAGTGAAATATCCCCCCTCCACCCCCTGGGCTCCTGTGGTTAGCTCAATTTCCTTGAGAGGCTTTGAAGGAATATCTCAGGGAACAGGGCAAAAGATTCCAAAAGAGGCTCTCACCCCCTAGGATCAGTCCAAGGCTTTATTCTTGAAGGGTTCCAGGGCAGAGAGAGAGAACAAGGAAGAAACAGGGCTTTATCTAGTCTCTGGCTCAGGAGAGATAACTGGACCTGAGCCAATAGGGTCAAGATAGGAAGGAAGGGTCAAACTACATGGTTACAGGCTTTAGGGGGTTCTGGGGGAAAAAAACATTCCCCAGAGGAATACAACACCTTAGTACATATATATCTTATCAAAATACTTGAAAAATACCTTAAAATCAAGTTTCTAGTAACTATTCCATGAAAAAGTGAGGTTGTTCTCACTTTTTGTGATTATTATGACAAAAATACAGATAATAGAAATGGTATACCCTTTTGATTGTATTTTATAGCACTACTCTATTAGGGGTTAAATTCAATACAATAGTTTGTTACAAAATTTCTCAGGGTAAACTTCTCTATTTGTATATTTCACTTTTTTCCCCTATGCACTTGCTGTCTTATTTCACATCACTTCTTTTGACGTTTAAAGCTTAAATAATGAAAGTTAAACAACATGGGAACTGGAGGAACAGGTTTGAAACCTAAAACTTTGCCTCATATTTTCAAAGATCCCCATGACTACAACTATAGAAGCCCAATGCAAAAAAAAACCCACCCATGTCTAATTTTTTTCTACCAACAGAAAGTATCTGAATAGTTATTATTGTCTTCTTAGGATTACAAAATCAAACTACTTCAAAGGAAATAAAGAGAGAAAGATCTACCTACACAGGCCATTGTTACAGGAAAATAAATTAGAAATGAATAGGTGTCATTTGTCTATTGAGGTGTTGTAAAAGATATTTTTACAGACGTGAGTGCTGAGAATTATGTCTTTGTATATATTTTCTGTGTCTTGATAAAAACTAAATTTTAAAAAGTCATGAAAATTAAATTCCTATTCAAACATTTAGGGGAAATATCATCCTAACTAATATTTTCTCTTTTTTATTAAGTGCAAGAAGATAAAATTGAGCTGAAACATTGAGTGAGCCTGTGATGGATGTTGATGTGTAATTTTGTCTGTGAGATGTCTGTTGTGCAAATGATTGAGCTAGTCTGAATAAAAACTCTAAGGGAAGATAAACATGGAAAAAAGAGTTATGTGAGAGAACTACTTTTCAGAAAATTTTTAATGTCTGTTAAATGACAAATAGTCTTCTTGTAACAAAGTTGGTGAAGGGTCTGGAGCACAAGTCTTACGAGGAGTGGCTGAGGAACCTAAGGTTGTTTAATCTGGAGGAGAAAGAAGTGAGAACCTTATCCCTCTCTACAACTACTTGAGAGGGAGTTGTAGATGGGTGGGAGTCAATCTCTTCTCCTAAGTCACAAGAAACACAATGTGAGGGAACAGCCTCAAGTTGCAGCAGGAGATGCTGGGATTGGATATTAGGAAAAATTTCTTCACTGAAAGGACAGCCAAATATTTGAACAGGCTGCCCAGGGAAAGTGGGCAGCTTAAAAATTTAGAAGATGTGCAGATGTGGTGCTAAGGGAAACGGCTTAGTGGTGGGCTTGGCAGTGCCAGGTTAACAGATGGACTTGATGATCTTAAAGGTTTTTTCCCAGGCTAAATGACTCCATGATTCTATGAACTTAAAACCTTTATATGGACTAGATACACCATGGAGAAGACAGGTGCTGTTGTATACACACAAAACTAAAACTCACAGTCTTGGTGACATTATGAACAAGTGGAAAGCAACATGTAACAGTGATGTGTAACAGAGAAACAATTACACTGATCAGAACAACAAAACTACAATAGTATGTCAGTTGACAATTTTAATTCAGGATAAAGGACTGGACTAGATGGCAACTTGAATTCCTTTCATTGCTGTTAAAAGACTGATCAAAGCCAGGAGATGCCTTCTTGTTGCTCAATAATTAGAGGGCCAATAAGGCCTTTAACAGCATATGCATGGGAGGAAAGGGTGGATATTTTGGATATAACACAATATAGGAAGTGATGGGGTGGAAAACTTGATGTGATTATTGCAAAAGTAAAATGCATTTTCATCCTAAGACATCTGGGCTTTACTCTGTTCTAGCATCTAAGGAATTCTGGTAAGAGAAACACTAAATATTTGAACTCAGTTACAGTGAGCAAGGGTAACAGAGCCTGGCAGCTAGGTGAGATAAGAAAAGAGATTATGAAAAATACGGCAGTACTAAGATGCAACTGAAAAAATGAAGATTAAATTTCATAACATACCTGGAATTCTGTTCCAAATGGTATAGTAAATGAGTTCCAGGCTGAGACAGGAGAATGACAGCTATATAAGGGAAGTCAACAGTGGGAGGATCTGGAAATATGAAGAATAATACAGGAAAAAGAGAAGAAAAAAGAGTTTGGATTTGATTATCAAGAAAAGTAATGATCCATAAGATTGAAAAATAAATAAGAAAATAGAAAAAAATATTAATGGTACCTATGATAATTTTAGAGGTTAGCTTTTATACTGGTTGGAGGACAGATTAGGAATGCTGCCAGACAGCTGTGAAGGAGATCTTTGGTACACTTACAGCAGGACAAAAGCAGCACAGGTTCACCAAGGCAGAAAAAAACCATTTTCTGAAATTCTTTAAAGGAATAATCAGCAGAGTTTTCCAGCAGTAAAGAGACCAGAGATAATGAGAACTTGGAAGAAGAAGAGTATAAGAAAGACGGCATCTACACACAATAACTGGGATTGTAATAAAAAAAAAAAAATTGCATACAGCCTTATCTTTGAATTATAATAGCATATTTATTTGCTTTCTCTTGGGTTCAGTGGCTCTAGTGGCACGTTTTTTACTTATCTATAAAAGAGTTGAAATTCCCAAGGTGATTTCAAATACCTCTTATTACAATGGTGACATGCAATCAAAATTTGTACCTCAAAATACCACAGCTACCAGTGTATGGTTTTGAGTCATATTTTTCCTCTAAATGAAAACAGTGAGACCCATGTGTCACTTAAATTCAGAAATTATTACTTGATCTTCTCAAACTGGCCACAGAGGGGGTCAAGTACATATTTTCAATGTTGAATTATGATACCAAACAAAGATCACTTCACTGTTTGGACCTTTCAGGCTGGACCACTCTAGGGCTGTATGCAACAAAAGGTTATATGCAACATCAGCCATGCAAAGACCTGTGATTCTGTTAATGCCTTTTATCTTACATTAGAACTGGCCTTTTGAACCAAATGTTTATTATTGCATGTGTAGAAGATTAAAGAGGTTGTGGAGGTACCAGAAACACAGAGCTTCTCCAAAGCTTTTTTGGCCTAAAATTTTATTACCTGATCTTCTCAAACTGTCTGACAGTGAAATTGCTAAACAAAACAGCTCCTCCTAACTCTCAGTTCCCAAGTGCTGCTTTCTATTTAGTAATGACTTTATCTCATTTACAAGCCTCACCCCTGTAAGGGATTTTTAAAGACAATATACCAAATTCCTCTGTTTTAAACTTTGTCCTATATGTAGAACTAGGTATGCTCAGTCATTAACAAACTGTGAAGACATAGGGACAAATATTACTTATTCCAGACTGCATTTAGGATTCTAACATTCTATAGCAATGGTAAGTATAAACTCTTGAGTTACAGGGGTTTTGCATGAAATAGATAAACCACGTTGACTGAAACTCTGTGAAAAACATTTCTCCCTAACACATGCTAGGTTTCAAGCTGAAGCAATTTTACAGACTGGTTATGAATTTTTGTAAAGGAGGTTTTTAACATGGACATCCTGTCATACTTAAGGCTAGAAAATCTGGTTGGACCTGCTATATTATGGTTTTAAGTTTAAATTATGATAGTTGATATTACTAGAGATGAGTCAACTGGATATACACATGGGCACATATGGGGTATTAGTCAGAAATACAAAAGTTGTAAACTGATTGTATTTATTGATAATTACAAGAAATGATAATACTGCTGTGTGTTCATACACCTATTGCAACTTATATTGCAATTATTAAGCAATTAACATCACTAAATATAAAGTGGTACTGCAGGGATACAGCACAATAGCTTTTTTTGCATTAATATTTTTCATTGTGTAATGAAAAGGAATTCTTGTGAAAAATTCTGGCTGTCAAATTAAGTAAATAAATTAGGAGATTATTTAATATGACCTCTTAAAACTTTTGGAAAAGAATTATTCAATTAGAAGCCACTAATATATGAAACAAAAGTGCTTCTTTCTGATTTGCTTTAATATTTCGACTTTACAATAGATTAGTCATTAGCAATTAACTAGAACAGCTTTCTTCATTCATTGAAATGGATACAGTGAGGTGGATTTTAAAGGATTCACAGATCCAGTTTGTAATCCTGTGAAAATATGCTTCAGCTTTGCCACAGTTACACAGCTTACTCTTCATTTACAAATCTTAGACCTTTTTAAGTCCCCAAACCAATTGCACAAACCAGGCCTAAGGGTACAGTTCTCTATATATTCATTATGGTGATCCAGTAAAATTGACTGCCTTTGGAGATATTTGGCCAGTCTGTGACCAGATGAAACAACCCTCTTAAAGTGATTTTAACAGCAAGAACATCATACTTGTTACAGGTTTTAAAACTATAAAGCATTCCATATATCTGTATCTTACCTCAAGGCTTAATCTCTGCTGATACTGATGTTTAAACAGCAGGCACCTCAGTCTGCTTCTCTTCAGCACTACACTCCTTTCACTTTTGATATTATTATTCTGAGTGGTCCTTTAACCCTGAGACTTCAAGAACCTTCTCTTATCCTTACTTATTCCTAAATCACAAATCCTTTCTGAAGCATTATTTATAGGTTTAGAACATTTTTTTCTGACAGCTTCTTATTAAACTTGTGCAATTTATTCACATAGTACAACATCCAAGTCATCAGATAAATAAATGTTGCAAATCTACTACAGACTACTTAATAAGCCAGTTTTTAAACATTGCAATTAAACAAAATAAAAAGAGTATTCTGTCAATGCTGCATTAGTACTAAGAGTTTTGTGCAGTAAATCCTACCACTCAAACAATGAATGCTCAATTTTGAAATAAGAAAGACCAAGGACACAGAACATCACTCGGACACTTTAGATTTCTGGATGTGCAGTCTTCTATTTCCTGTTGTTTTTCTTCTTTTTTAGAAACAATCCCACCTAAACTGCTACCTTTGTGGCTAAAATAGCATTTTCCCTTGATAAATATTTAACTAATCACATTAGCTCTTTTTCCTTGCCAATGTTTCTGGAATTATACTGCATAAGGGGAAAAGCTTCAATAGATGACACTGAATATAATCCCCCAAACCAGTCCTCACTAAATCTCAGTTTAATGCTGAGAACTTTATTCTATCTTCCCTATTCACTTGCAAGTTCAGGACTATGGGTTTGAATTCATGCTGGGAGAGCAAGGAACTTAAGTTCAGTGTAGGAAAAAGCTATATATTGTAGGCTATCATAGCAGAATTACTGAAGGACAATTTGAATGTTTTAGGAAAAAATGGCCTTTACTGAATTTTTGCTAGATAGAAATCAGGTACTTGTTGACCAAGATGGTTCCAAATTACAGGAAGAAAAAAGGAACAGTGGTCATAGTTCAGAGTGCTGACTAAAACACCTAGGTAGCTAAGAAATAATAATAATAATAATAATAATAATAATAATAATAATAATAATAATAATAATAAAGAAAAGTAAAAGAAAAATAAAAAAAGATACCATTCATTCTCAGTTTAGTTACTGGTTTAACAAAATGAATACTGGTGGCTCTGGCACATGATCAGCATCAAAACCAAACATAGAAGTTTTGCATTTATGCCAAAATTCACTATTTCCTTAGCTACTAGCACAACAAATGTTACTAAAACTGATAGAAATATTTTTATCAAACAGCTATGCTATTCCATGTCTGGAAACCATCTGATCAGCATCTTTCTTGCACTCAAAACTTGTTACAGGCCACCAAAAGTGATCTGACAGGTACAGTGCAGAGGAGGGTCACTACTTTCCTGGATCTCCTAGTGCTGACCTGGATGCTCTTGGTCTTTGTTTCCAAGCACATTGCAGGCTGATGCCATCTACCAGCATCTCCCCAAGTTCTTCTCAGCAGTGCTGGTCAGAAGCCCCAGCCTGTAACACTGTAGGATTCCCTTCCTTCACAAGTGCAAGATTTGGTACTTATCCTTGCTGAATTTCAGGAAGTTCCTGTTGGCCCATTTTCCCAGCTTCCTACACCCTTCCGAATTGCTGCTGCCAAGTGGTCCTTCCACTTTGGTGTCACCTGCAAACTTGATGAGGGTACACTCCATAAGCTGCTTCAGCTCAGCTTCCTGCAGTCTGAGTTGAGGTGCCTTACTCCCTTTTCTGCCAAGCTATTGACTCTTAGATGATAAAGTTAAATATTTACAGTGAATAAACATTTATTTGTTGCTTACAGCACCTTTTGGTAAATGTCACTTTGGTTTTTGCCTTTAAAAACAGCTAAAGGAACCAATCAAAAAGTAAAATCTGAGAGTGAAATTTCAATTAAGTACAAAAGTTCAGTTTCTTATTTTTTTTCCAGTTTCTAATGGCAGCAGCAATACTCCTACTCTCATTTAAAAAACCAAAGGAGCCATCTGTTCTCCAAATACACACAAACACAGTAAACCCCAAGTTTTTTTTAAAGCATAAATGAAACAACAGAGATAATAATTGTTCTGCAGGTTTCTAATGGTAATGAGCATAATCCATCAGACTTTAGAACACCTCTCTTATGCAAAGCAGAAAAAATAATTTTATGAAGGAACTGTCCTTGTTTTACATTCCAAGGAGACTACATTCATTAAATTCAAATTTTTCCAAGTTTAAAATTATCCTGAAAACTCTTTGCACCCTATTCCTGTTCAATCAAATCAGGTACTTTTAAAGTATACCAATATACTCATATTTTAAAAAATATATTAAAGAGGGGGGACAATAATTTAAGGGTCCTTTTAATAAAGCATTTATCAGGTTTTTTTTCATGATTCTGATTAAGGCTAACTGACCTACTGAGGGCATGATAAACTCATATATATCCATCCACAATTTAACATTATTCAAACTACAATAATTCCAAAACAGTTCAAACAACAGTAGCTACTTTTTGCATGACACATAACCAACCACATGACCTTTAAAATTTAATCCATATTTGACCAACCATCTTAAATCTTCTTAACTGTAATAACACTGCTTTGCCAACCAGACACCATATTTTACATAAACTAAGAATTGTTGCATGAAGCATAAGCAATATCTTTCATTTACTTGATTCTTCTGTTCTTGAAAGCCAAGGCAAAACAATTAACTCAAATGAGAGTGTAGAAGGTCTCAGTCCTTGATTATGAGTCTGAATATGATTCCAGTTTAATACATTCCTTGAGGTGTAGCTCTGTTAATCTACCCTAGTTTCTTTACTGCCTCAGACTAGCTATGAAAATAACTTAACAGAGAATGTAAATCCAGAAGTACAAGCAAACAGTGTACCCCTGCATCACTGTTATAAAATATTGCTATGGTAGGATTGTTTTGAAATGTCAGTCACCTAAAATGAAGCATGGTAAGTCACAGTCTGCCTAAAAAGTTCTGACTCAGCAGACTTGGCTTGTGATTCTTAGAATTCCTGAACTAGTCCTATCAGAATAAAAAAGGAAAAGAAAACAAACATGACAAAAACCCCCAACCAACCAACCAACCAACCAACCAACCAACCAACCAACCAACCAGAACTTCTTGGAAAATTAGCAGACATTTACAAGACATTCATCTTCACAGAGGGCATAATATCCATTAGAAAAAAATGCATTCAGTGGAATCTTTATAATTTTCCAAAGAGGTTTTAGCTTAGCCTCTAGTCCTTCCTAAACTCAGCTGTGTCCTTGGTCTACTTTAACGTGGTTATGATTTTTCTGGAGTTGAGCTTGCCATGTCAATTTACTGGAACAAATGGTCCTTCTGTTCCCCTGTGAGATTTCTATACCTCAAAGCAATTTGTCCCCCAACTTATTTGGAACTCTCATTTTTCAACTACATTGTCATTGATTTGAAGTTTCACATTTCATGAAGAACCATTTGTTTTTTCTTTTAGGAACTTATTTCTTTAGAGATCTTTTGTAGCTTTATTCTCCTGCTGAGTAGCTTCAAGTGTTTTCTTCTCAAAGAAAGAGTAGAAAAAATTTAGTTGTTCAGCTGATAAGCTTTGGACTATCATCACACAATTTATTTTTTTTTTACTTTCTCTACTGATAGCATTCTGCTAAATTGGTATTTTACTTTATGTTTTACATCATCATGAAATGCACTTATTCCAGAATTTGAAACCATGCTGCCTCTTTTACTTTATGCAAAGTGATCTCTAGATTGTTATTAGAACATATTTTCAAAATTATTTTAATTTTTTTACACCAGAAATTGAGGATAAGTACCCCAATCAATGGTGCGCGAAGATGAAATACCATGTCCCTAACAAACTCAAATATATTTCATTTTCATAGTCTTAATTTTGCAAAGGCAGGGATTGTGATTTTTAGTCATGGATAGAAATAAAAAAATACATAATTTTCTCTTCTTAGCCATGTACCTAATAAAGGCATTTCAAATCAGTTGAAGAATGGGAAAAGTTTTTAGTTGATCCACTAGATCAGCTGTATATTTTTCCTAATTTTTCATTTCCTTTACTAAACATGTAAGTTTCATGCCTCTTGTGAACCACTCACGAGAGTATCTTTTTTTTTTTACAAGTGACCCTTGAGTTTTCTTTAGCTAAAATTAGGAAGCAATTGCAGTTACGGTTTATGACATTGAAAGCCAATTGTGATTAATGAATAGGGAACCAATTGGCCTTTGGATCCTAATCAGAATGCTAGAAACTGAAGGAAGCAGACAAGCAGTGGTGACAATGGGAACAGAGAAGGAGGGGATCCTGGGCTGCCTCACTCCTCAATCAACAGAAAATTGAGGTTAGATCTTCACCCCAGGTACAGCTTTCCCAGCTTGACAACAGCATATGCCACCCTTTCCAGGCAATTTAAGTTCTGTAAATATAGTTTAGACAGAAAAAGATGGAAGATGGACAGTGGTCTGATCCTATCATCATAATAGTTTAAATTTTCTAGAAGGAAGGAGTTCTGAAAGCCAAAGCCCAGAATCACAAAGAAGCCAATAGTATGTCAGGCTTGGAGGAGAACAATTAATATCTTTCTAAAATTTTCATTTTGCAAATGCAATGTAGCACCTGGATAAATTCAGTGGAAATTCCATCACAGCAAAGAGGAAATTTTAATGAGATGACATTCCAAAAGATGATGAAAAACCTGTTAGCCTAAATGCAAATGGAAGCTTAATTTTCAGTGCTGTCTGCACACAAACTGGAGTAATGCTGTTGTAGCAATATTACTACTGAATAGTACAAAATAATACAAGGCCAGGGTTTGGAAGGTAAACAATTAAAACAGAGATCTGACTACAGTCTGTGAATCTGTGCTCAAAGACAGAGCATGTCTGGATATATCTAAGCTAGTGTTAGACACTCCACTGAGGCACTTAAGTTAGATTCACATCTGTCCAAGTATTCTCTGTGGCTGCTGAGGAAATGTAAATGTCTTTAGAGGGCGCTTAGAAACTCCTGAGATTTAACTATCTTTTCAGAACACCCATTTCTTTACAATGGAAATAGAAACAGCCTTGGGCAAGTGAGCTTCTAATTTCATCATCATGATTGTTTGCCTAAAATAGGGAGATCTATAATCAGTAGAGGACTGTATTTGTTAAAAAACTGTTGCTGTAACTTGGGAAGAAAAAAAAAGGCAATTTATAGGGAAGAAAACAAAAAGGCATTGTGTTATGCATAGTCTTCGAGTGATTATATGATTATATTTGATTATATTCTTGAGGAGAATATAATCAAAATAATTGAGGAAGGAAACAAAAACTAATTTCTATGTGATGGAGTAATTCTTAGCAATATGGCAAGAACATCTTCTGTGGTGAAAGTGTAAGCTAAATAAACATATCAAGTTGAGGAAAAAACAGGATGACTGCAGTGCTTAGTCCAAAATAGAGAAGACTGATTTTCAACTTATATGAAAAGTATCCAAATTATGTCAATAAAAACATTTTCTAAGTCTTAAAAAAAAGAACATGTTTAGGTGCTTAAAAGACAAAAAAAAAAAAAAAAAAAAAAAAAAAAAAAAAAAAAATCTGTGTTTGATATATTTGTAATTATCAAATTCTTAGAAAAATTGATCAGATTTTTTTCCCTTTTTATAGCATCAGTCTGTTTAACGTGCTGTGCTCAGTAATTCCAGTAAAAATGGAAGAATATAAATTTGTTTTGATCCTGTGGAGAAAAAATGTCAAAACTTCTCCAGGGTATATAGCAGGTTCTCATATTTCTTTAGCCATTAGACTTACAGATTTGAAAGGATGGTAGATTTTACTCCCTCTAATTTTTCAGCTCAAAACAGTTTGCAAACAACTGACAAAGACAGTGCTAAGATCTACAGAGAAGTGATTTTGCTGTACTTAGAAACATTGAGACTTTAACAGAACTTCACAGAACAAAACTGCAGGTGGAAGACATCCTTAGAGGAGCAGGTCCAACCCCAACCTGCACATGCAGGGTTATGCAGATTCAGTTGCCCAGGATCATGGATCATGTCCAGATAGATTTTGAATATTTTTCAGGATGGAGACCAAAAATTCCTGGGGCAACTCTGTCAGTTCCTGGTCACCCTCAGAGTTAAAACTTTTTTCCTGATGGTCAGACAGTACCTCCACAGTTTCGTTTGTACCTATTACCTCTTGTTACAGATACAAACTCTCAAACATTAAACAAAAATCAGCAAGGTGAAGTCCAGAACAAAATGAGATATAAGACATACACACAAATACACACACATATATAAATTACTATTTGTAAAAGTCTAACTAGAGAGGAAATATAGGCTATTATTAGCAGAAGCATTTTCAAGCAAAGGCAAATTAGATTTAGTATTGTATTAGTATTAGTAAGATAGTGAAAAGTAAAAGTAGACAAGGCTGTTAGTGCACAAGTAGAACTAGTCCCATGCAGTATTTCCAACTTAATACAAATATCGTCAAACCAAGTCTTGTTAAATCAATTAGATGGTGATAAAGACTTACAGAAATATATTTTTAAAGGAATATTTAATTTGTGGGATAAAAGTAAAAAGAACAACCCAGAGATTTTAAATTCTTACCCAAATTGGACAGTATCACTTTGAAATCTGCAACACGGTTTATCACACATGCAGAAATCAGAAATGCAGATCAAATGAAGCACAAAAAACACACATGGAAGAGCGAACATTGTACCTTAGAGAATAGACCTCAGAGACAGAAAATTATTCCTCTTGGCTGGGAAAAAAAATTGATAAAGCCTAGACTAGAATTTTCACTTTCTTAAACTAGCCTTTCTATAAAATAGTAAGATTTGTGGGTAATCTGTGCTGTCAAATACATTTTCACCAGATATGGCATAACCATCAAGATAGCATTTGACAGTAGAATATAATTTCCTGCACATTAATTGTAAGAGTTGTGTTTTATACACAGGATAGATAGTGGCAGAACACCAGTCTCCTTAATCAGTGTGTGGATAAAAACATAAAAGAGAAGGGCAGATTTGAAAAGAAGCAAAGCATAACTCTGATGCATATTTAAGATTACAACGTCATGAAAAAGCTCTGATAAAAATGAGTTACCACTTTCTGAAAATGTGTTTGCTGTAAATTAAATAATACTATCCTTTTAGAAATGATGAACAGAGATGTAGAGCTGCACTTCACCAATTAGGATATGTGGAAGTTATCACGAACTCCTGAAATTATATAAATGTTTGCAATGGAAATTTACAGATCCAGGTAGGATACTAGAATCATAGAATGGTGTGGGTAGGAAGAGATCTTTAAATGTCCAATCTGCCAAGGACACAGACATCTCTCACAGGACAAGGTTGCTCGAAGCTCTGTCCATCTTGACTTTGAACACTTCCCGGAATGTGGCATCAGCAAATTCTCTGAGCAACTTGTTCCAGTGTCTCACCACGCTCATTAGAGCAAATATGTTTCTATATCAAATATAAATCTACCCTTCTTTAGTTTAAAACCATTACATCTTGTCTTCTTGCTACAGGCCATGGAAAAAGTCTTCCTCTTTCCTTTAAGTTCCCTTTATTTATTGAAAGTCTGCTGTAAGATCTGCTGTCCATAATCCCCTGCCTGTTTTTTATATGTCTCAACATGTGTTGCAGAGGATCTGTTCTATGATCTTACCGTGCAGAGAGCAGAGAGGTAAGACTGACTTGGAGTTTCAAATATTATGCCGTTTATAGAAGATCACTTTGTTCTCACGTATGGCAGCAGCTGATGTAAACAATTGAAAAAGACCTTGCCAGCTGCTAACAGAAACCTCTGTAAAATGTGGAGGGATTCCACTGACAGATTTATTCTTTATCTGTTTCTTTGTAATATTAATTGGTAATTTTACCTGGATGATATATTCTGTGACAGCATGTGATTCTCTATTTGTTGAAGACTAAAATCTTGTACTACCTAGGTGCAGAAAAAATCCAACAAAAAGTTGATACAGTAATGCATAATTTTGGAATGGATGATCTTTTTTAATAGCTTCAGAAATGCTCCAATAGTTTATTTATTCCATATGATTAGGAGTCTTGAGTGATGGCTTCTGTTTTGTGCTTTGTCAATGCTTGGCTGAACTTAAAAGTTTCAGAATGTTCAGTGCAACATTCAAAAGTAGCTTTGATGCAGTTTTGGATCAGAAGCTTTGATGCTTGACCATCAGCAGAAGATTCCCCCAGAGTTAAGTCATTATCATAAAACTTCAGTAGAAAACCTGTAACAAAAAAAAAAAGAATCCTAAAACTTTATACATACATACATATATATATATATATATATATATATATATATAAAACTATATTTTACGATAAGTGTATGTGCACATTCAAAGTGAATTAATTGTGTTTCTGGATACCAAGAAACTATATGTAACAAATAAATATGGATATGAAGAGGAACATACACACACATATATATGCATGTGTGAATCAGAATTTGGGTCTATATGGATAATCTTTCACACAGTGACTGCTACGTAATATGAAAATATTAATCAAGGTACAAGATTGATCTGAAAATAAAAATAAAAATAAAAAATAAAAATAAAAATAAAAAAAAATATATTAAAAAAATATCTTTGGTCTCAATCTTACTTTCCATTGAGAGAAAATAGTACATTCAACATTCATTGGGCATAGTAGAGATTTCTAATAAGATAATGTTACCAAAACTAACTCTATTCATAATTTGGTTTTAATTTATTATTATTATTATTATTATTATTATTATTATTATTATTATTATTATTTTATGAAATTATAAGTTCAAATAATGCAGCATCTCTGTCATTTAGATTTTTTTGGAATTCTCTTCAATAGAATGATGCTTGAACAGGACAGGACCAAGTAGCATTCCTGCCAAAATAAACAGCCAATTTGGAGAATATATAAAGAGTTGAAAGTTGTAGTCATACCCTAAAGTATAAATGAAGAAACTGAGGATGGATTTCCTGAGTGAACAGTTAATGGCTAGTATTTTATCTAAGTAGCTTTCATTTCATAGCCAGCATCCTCTTAGCAATCCTAGGCCCATCAAATTCAATTATAGCTTATTGAGCTCCAGTTAGTTTATAGCCAGACATTTTTAAAGTAGAACAGGGGTGGGCAGGTGAAAGTACACATGCAGCAGATGGTTTGGGGCAAAATCCACTAAAATATATACAACTTCAGACAAGTGTAATAACTGTAATATCGTGGAGCATAAAATAAGTATTGCAAAGGGAAATTATTCCTGGTAAAAAACAAGACATCAACACTTACTTAACTGTGGTCGAGGTTTTACAAAAAAGTTACTCTGATTAAAGTAAAAGAGGAAATGAAGAACTCATATTTTGGAATTAATATGATATTTAAGCTGCTTTATCAGGTATAACAAATGCATTTTCTAGTCTATCTACTAAAAGCACCAAATGAACATTTAGTACAGATAGTGACTGCAAATGCGATGAAAGTAATTAAATCCCAACTATTGCAATTATTTACAAAAACAAGCAAAAAATTAATAAAAAAAGGTTTCTATTTGAAGACTCATTAGTGCATACCTCCAATACCCCTTGTATCATCAGGTGTAACTCCATATCCAGCCCTCATATGCCTCTTTTTCCAAATGCTTCTAAAAACTTAACTCATAAATCCCATTTGATTTGTAAAACATTATCTGTTCATTTTAAAATAACTGTTTTCTGAAAGTAGTAAAATAATCATGTCATTCTACTTTGTGAGGGAGGATTGTTGAACTGTTCTTTATGGTCAGCTAACATTCTTCAGCAAATTTGTCATTCATTGTTCACAAATTGGTCTGTAAACTCTTCACCACACATAAAATAAATCTTCATTACACTCCTTTTAGGTCTCTCAGGACTATCTTAAGGTAAACCTTCTCCTGATAGCGTCCTTGAATAATTCTGCCTTTAATCTTGTATCTTCACAAATGTTCTGTTTGTTGTCCACCAAGTGACTGTGTACCCACATCTCGTCTCACTTACCTGAAAGTATTGAAAAGTCTCACTGCTGATGTTTTTGTGAAATGTTGATTATATTTCTCTTTCCATTCACAAAGAGTGTCTCCCCAATATTTGTGCACTCCATATGACCTCTCCCAGATCTTGGTTGTTACAGGTAATGATAACTTCTTTGGTCACTTGGCAGACATCTATCTATTCACAATGCTTACCAACACTGCTGCATTTTATTACAAGTCTTCTCAACAAAAGTTGCAAAGTCAGTTTTAAAACAAGAACAGATAGTGCAATGTATTTGTAACTGTGTTCCATTGATAAGAACAAAAGGCTATGCTAAAGCTTGTGTTTTCAAAGTATTCCTTAACATAAGCCTACTAATATGAGAGAATTTCTCTGCTAATTACTGGCTGATAATTATTTGCTCATCTAAGATGGAAGAATTTCCAAGCGAATAAGCTAAGGTGTAACTTCTGAGTAAGACATCAATCTCTTGCTGTTGCTGAAACATACACTGGTTTTATGCTGTGGCAGAATGTCAGTGGGAATTATTTTTCTGATGATTTCTAAGAAAAACCTGTCTGATGATGTTTTGCTTGAGCCAGAAAAACAAAAGCAAATTTTAAAAATCCTCAATATATCTATTTCTTTTAGGTAGTTATATAGATGGATTGGATTTTTACCTTCCAATGAATATTTTAGCAAAACAGCAAATTATAATTGGGTTTGAAAAAAATATGGTTGGGAAACACACTGCTACAACTTATCCTTGAGGGATATCACCTTATATCTTCAAACACTTCAACTTCAAACATTTTTGTGTATGTGATGCTTGTACGTAATTTCAGATATTGATTCTGTGTCATTATCTGACCTAGTAAATTAATCCCAGAGTATCCTGGACTAAAGACTAGAGTTTTTCAGGGATCAAGCCATTTATGTTGGTGCAGGACACACATAGTAAAGCCTACCATTAGTTTGATAACTCTTCAGATACTAGTGTCCAGGTTATTTAGTAGTATTGTCTAATGCAAAAAAAAAAAAAAAAATTTGGCCTTTTTCTAATATATTTATTGATTTTATAGATTATTTTTAGACAACATGAGGATCTTTCTAAAATTTTAAAGGCAGCTCTAACACTGTTACAATGTGTAGTATTGAAGTATTGATTTTAAAAGTTTTCCTGGAAAACTGGTATACCCTTTTTGCCTGAACTTTATCTCCCTAAAATAATATAATTTATAAATTAATACTAAGAGTAGTTTAATCTTCATATACTGTATTAAAATTGAATTATCCATAGGGGAGATTATTTTAATAATTTGCTGAAATGAAATGCAGTAAGATTTATTCAAAGCATATAAGAGTTTCATAAATGGCAACCAATTAAAAATTTTATATGCATCAAAATGCAATAGTTTTTCACGCTATCTGTAGATAAATTTTTTTCTACGAAAATTTAAGTTTTTTATGGATGAAGAGTGTCAAATATGAACCAACTTAACTCTCCCAGCTTTTAATAGAAGAAATAAACTGACCATTCCAACTCAAAGAAATTGGGAGATATCAGAATTAGGACGATAAGAATAGAAGAATTTGACATGACTTTTGTCCTTATCATGATCTATTCCTTGATAATGACAAAGAAATATAATTATAGGACAATGTCTTGGGTTATGGAACCAAAAATGTGTATTCTATTTCATTTGCTGAAAGCAGTTGGGGAGATGTTTTTCTTTATCTCTTGTAACTCTGGGAGGGGGGGGGGGGGGGGCGGGGGGAAGATGCCTTCTGATAATGGGCCAACTGTTGAATCCAGGTGGGGCAGTGTTTCTTATCTCTTTCCACAATGGGCCATTGAGACTCCCCAAGCTGTTCTCCTCCCCAAAGCAGTACATCCACATCCCATTGTGAGATGCTCCACCCAGTGGGGGGAGCCAACCATTCCTACCTGGATAAAACTGAGACACAGGAACACAAAGGCATCCAGCTTCACCAGATTCCTGGAGGAAGACTGGGCCCTTCTCACCACGACTGGACCCGTTTTCTACAGGATCATGTCTACTCCAACAGAACCACATCTGCCACTCCAGGAGGACTCACTTTTGGACTGCTTCCAACACCCTGACCAACAGGGTGTCAGGTTGTAGCTCTCACTCTGTCAGGGTTCTCCAAATTGATTGTTTGTTTGTTTGCTTTTTTGGTTGGGTGGTTTTTTTTTCTACTACCTTTGTATTGTTAATAATCCTGGTAAAGAGCTCTTATTCCTATTCCCAAATCATTGCCTGAAAGCCCTTAATTGCAAAATTATAATTTGGCAGGGGTGAGGGGTTTACATTCTCCATTCTAAGGGAAACTCCAGCTTTACTGGCTGATACCTGTCTTTCCAAACCAATTACCAGCAATTTTTAACAAGCTTAAGGCACAGTATTTAATAATGCCTCTGAAGGAGATTGGGTAAGATCATGGATATCTGTTCTTTTTATATCCTTGAAACATATCCTGCCAAGATTGTAATTTCTGGAACATTCAGTGGACAATCCAAATACAGCGTTTCAGGGCAAAACAAAAAAAAAATCTCAAAGGAAGTAAAACATATTTGTCACCCACAAGCAGTATCAGAATGTCTATTGCATAATTGCATAATGTTTATTTCTAATTCATGTTATGAATGTAATTTAGCATAATAAAGAAATAGGAACTCCAGAAGATTCAATAACAAAAAAAAAAAAAAAAAAAACAACAACAACAACAAAAAAAACCAACAGAGAAAAGAGAAAAGCCCTATTAGCTTAAAAGAAAGAATAAGAGTTTTGTAATGAATCTATGACCAATATTACTTCATAGGAAAACAGAAATGTGATTTTTTTCAAGAAAATTGAAGTGATGATGTGGTTAAATACAACTTATGTCTCCAGAAGGATCAGATTCTAACTAGATAGGGTGGAAGTCTAAAAGTTTCTTGTTATTCCTGAGAATGCTATTGTCTGCTTTGGCCAGATGTCTTATTCAAAATCATAAGTGCTTATAAAACATATGTAAAATGTGGGTTTCTCAAATTAGAGGAACAAATAAGAATACAGAAGAAGTTGATGCATCCCTCTGCAGACACATGGGCTTAGAAGATTCACAGAAAGCTCCATTTCCTGAGAAAATCAGGGGGTTTTTTGTTTTGTTTTGTTTTTTTGGGGTTTTTTTGGTGGGTGGCTGTGGCTGATTTGGGACTGTTAAAAAGTCTGAAATAACAAAGCGCACAAACAAGTATCAGTATTAAAACAGAGCTGGTAACATAAAAAGAAACAGGAACAAATTGCCTTGAATGCACTGAACTGAAAAGAACTGTTGAGAACCAATGTCATGGGAGTATACAAAAACAAACTCATATTCAGATAACAAACACAAACAAAATGCATTTTGCTATGAAGACCAGTGGCTAAAAATAACAGAGTGAGGGTAAGTAGAGCAATGCTCCAGTGAGAGCTAACCCCCATCAGGTACATTGTCACTGCATACACAAGGACGGTGACCCAAGGCATGCGCACCCTCGCACACTCTCAGGAGGCCTCGCACTCAAGGGTACAAAGAAGAGTTCCAGTCCATGCAAAGGGCCAATAGATCAGTGACAGATGTCCAGAAAGAAAGAGTTGCTCAACCAACTCTTGGGTTGGTTGGGAGCACTTAGGGGAGGGGCACTTAGTCTCGGGAAGCCTCTGTGGGTGTCATCCCAGGCCCAAGCAGAGGCTTCCTGCCACTGACCCACTGCTCTGAAGAAGACCACAGTAAGGAGAGAGGGGGCTGGGTAGTGTGCTCCTGCCACTCCCAATGCCATGTCCATTGTGAAACATCTAACTATAGACACCACTTATATCCTTAAACATATCCAAGACCCACTGTGTACAACTGGAATTCTTGAGCTAAGGATGTGCTCAAGTGTTTTGCTGAATTGGGGCTTAAAGAAGCAGAAAACTTTATTTTTCATGTAAATCCATATAACTAAACGGAGACAATAGCTGTTGGGTGCAATTAATAACAGTAAATCCAACCCCATTTTTCCTTTGATGTTCTTGTGTCCACAGTTTATTGCTCTGGGCACAAGCAAGAAGTCCTTTTAGAAAGACCATTACATGATTTAACAAACCTCTGTTGCAGTACTACATTCCCATCTGTTCCACTTTCTGTTCCCAATCACTCCTTCCAGACACTCATTCTTTCATTTTGCCAATAGTTCTGATTTTCTCAAGTTTCCCACTGACCCAGTAAATCAATGCCTTAGCCAGTTTTTCAGGATTATATAGCAGTGTGAAGTAGCTTTTAATTTTCATTTAATAACTGTTTTTCCTTGAGTCATCCTTTGAAACTTCCATTAAATGGAGAGACTCTGGAGCCAGTTTGTGTCAAGACTTAGCAAGGCTGTGCCAAAAAGCATGACGCAGGAATCACAGGCTAGATCTTACTTGAACAGTCGTATTAGAAAGAGTATAATGAAAGCAACATCCTGGAATCGATAAAGGACTGTAGTTACAGAGATGTATGATGAGAGGAGTTGGGTGAGTCAAGAAGCAGCCTGGGATTAGTAGAAAAAAGAAATCTTCAAGGAGAACATTAAAAAGACTTTTCCAGCCACCTGAGGTTGAAGGACAGAGCAAATGGAAAAAGCAGTCATGGTTAAAAGAGAGAGTTTGAGAGGATATGCAAGTAAAGACCAGAAGGAAAATTCATTTCCAAAAGGTATTTAGTTTGGGTTTGTGGATTTGGGGGTTTTTTTGTTGTGTTTTGTTTGTTTAACTTTGAAGGATCATTGAAATAATTTGTATACATATAGGTGAATTAGATCTTTAATACTTCTCTGAATCATAATATATATATATATGGCCTAAAATCCATCAGGCTTTGTAACAAGAAGCAGTAGAAAAGGTAAGCTCCTTTGAATAGATGGAGGCATAAAAGCCTTGTTAAAGCATTTAAACTCACACCTCAGCCAGAACCTCAGGGAGCCTCTTCTCATGGATAAGAGGGTTCCCTACTCTTTCAGGAAATTTAAATGCTCTCCTAGAAAAGATTATCATTTCCCAGGTCCAGTCAGTTGCTAGTGTGCAGAATGTTTTAACTTCTGTGATGAGTGCAGCTGTTGATCTGAAACATCTTTTCAAAGGAAGGTGACATGTTGGAAGTGAAGAGGTCATTTTCTTGTAGAAGACAGATGGAAACAGACAGTAAAAGATTCCTAATATGAACCTATAAAGCCTAATTCCTTCCTTTTGTCACTTGTACAAGTAAAAAATTTGGAAATAAATTTTGATATAAATTCAAGGTAATTGTGAGACTATATTCTCAGTATGCATCTTTACTATTTGTTGCTCATTGTGCAGCTAAAATCTAGCAGACTACATATTTCTGCAGAGTTTCTGCAAATCATGATCATACATTGGCTTATTTTTAAATGAAAGAATCATGTGGTTTGAAGGGTTTCAAAGATAGTTCAGCCATGAAGTTACTTCACTTTAAACCCTATATTTTCAACTTTAAAAAACCAAGCTCTTAAGAAGAACTTGGGTCAAATAATAAGTAGCATTAGTCATATTTAGTGTGGATTGCAATTCAGAGTGCTATGCAAGACATTATGTAATAAATAAATTCTCTGCCCCATACTTAGAGACTTAATTTATCATGTTCCAAAATAAACAAACAAACATAAAACTAACAGAGAAACATACAAACCTTGAATAACTTACACAACATTTGTCTGAAATATTGTATACATGACTTCTAGTTTTATCCTTTCATTTAAACACATTAATTGTATGCAATTTTGGTTTAAAATTCATGTAATAATATTGCAGAAGAAGCACAAATATTTATCAGAAATCTCAGATTATTCTGTTACTCTGTTGGAAAAACTTAAGCAATGAAACAATGCCTACAAGCAATTCATGGGTATCATCTGCTGCATCATACCTGCACTTTTGAGGACGTCAATGAGTAAATGTGGAGGAACCCAGATACTAGAAAAGTTAGTAGTTTCTTAGCTTCAGATGGGGGACGTTGGCACTGTCACATGACCACCAGAAAGCAAAGAAAATTGCCAAGGAATTGTAAATATTGTTTTTCAGTACCACGGTTGCTAACTGCACTGAACTTACTCTGATACAAAGAATATTAAAAGCCTATAATTGCTAATAATAGTGTCATGCCTTCCATGAGAGGAAGACATGGAAGATTCTCAAGGTTTTATGGTTCCATTTCTGTATACTGAAGATAGAATTATATGGGTCTTTAATTACTGCATTCTTTGTTGAAAGCCCTAATAATGAGATCTAAAATAGTTGAAAAACTTATCCATGTTCTTCTAATATCTGATAAAATTGTAAAGTGGGTTTTTTTTAATTATAAAATTTCTTCTAGCATTTTTTTCTGCTACCATCTAATAAGAATACTATAAACATTATCAATATTCCATTTTCTAAATTAGCCTAATTCATCTGAAGGTAAACAATTATACTCAGTTAAAACTCACTTTCTTTTTTATAGAATTCAGACTACGTTAACATGGACTAAGGCATTTCAGTCTAAATGACAATTTTAATCAATCTTGATGGTAGATTACTCTTGGTAGCTTCCTGCTTGGAATCTGATCTATTGCTTTTTAATTCACAGGCTTCTGTGAAGAAGGCAGCATATTTACATAGAAAACCCATTTCAGTCTTGGACCTGCCAATATTTCAAGTATCAAAGATTAATTAAGGTATGGCAGTGATTAGGAGCCTACGTTGGAGATAAACACACTTTGCTAGAGATACAATTATAAAAGAGGGAGCTCACACTCCCTCTTTTATAGTGAGCAATATTTTTCTCTGATAGTCAAAAAGATTTCTAATCTTCTGAGAGATCCAGATCAACATGTAGAAAGATATAAAGTGGCTTAGTATGGGAAAGAGCAGCAATGTATAACTTACTGAAAATATGTCAAAATGGAAAACCTGGTATGTTTGTTTGTTCATCTCCACTCCCCACCCCCAACCCTCTATCTAATTCCATTTTTCTCTTTTTTGAAGGGATTTGGCACACTTCTCAGACTGTTTCTATTACAGAAGGCGAGGTAAATGAAATGGTAGTAATCATTGTGACATAGAAGAGTAAATTACTTATAAAGTTTAAGTTAATGAAAGATCTTTAAGACTCAAAACAGACATAGAAAAAGGAGATATTTTAGCTTTAAAAAATAATACCACTTTTTTAGCCACTTTTAGCCTATACCATACTGATCCCAGGATCAGACCTGCTCCCTGGTAATTTCTGCCAATGAGATACCCTTCCCCTTACTTAACCGGTGCTTTGCCTGAAAAACAGTGTTAAAATACTGCTTTGCAACCAAAAGGAACTCTAACCTGTATTTCCTGAAGTCCAAAAAAAGCTTGATTGTGATAATACACTTCATTGCTTTTTTAATATTATGGAGTGTGTGTGGCACTTAATTCCCCTTTGCTTTAGCATTAGCTTCTGAAGACTGTTAATTAGTCAAGCTATATTAATTATCCAAATATATGATATTTACTACACACAACCTTATTCCTATCAGAGTCTTCCAAAACTGCCCAACAAAAAGAAATTAATCTGAAATTCTTTCTTAATGGTGTGCAATATCCTTTAAGTGGAGCCTACAGCTCTAAATACAAAATGCAGAGGACTGACTTCATCCTTTGGGGAATATTTGCAGCAGGCTCAATACTAACAAGGAAGACTTGACCTGGTATTCAATGCCATGAAAGCCAACACTTTTCTGAATTCACCATCTCATTAATATTAGATAAGCATTAAAGAAAAGTAATTTTTAAAAATTTCTTTAGCTGTGTTTACCTGAACTAACATTAAGGTTGTCAAAAGGGAAAAACTCCCTAAAATGGAGATATTCTGAAGGAAATGGAATTGTGAATGAAAAGGTAGTGAGTAATATTTTTCTCTGATAGTCAAAAAATTAATAGCGATTATGACCCTGACAAAAGATTTCAGAATCATGACCCATTTCTCACTTACTGATATCTAACTGAGCTGCAGCTTAATAGAATTACTGCTCAGCCTCTTTCTTGAGCCAGATCTGATACTTGAAACTGTATTGGTACATATATATGTTGAAATACTTCATTACTGGTAGAACAAAACACTGGCATCCTGAACTTAAACAATCTTCCAGCTGAATCCTGAGGAAAGTCATCTAACAAAGGTTCTCAAAGTATGCCTGCCAGGTCCCGATACCTCGAAAAGAAAAGAAATTCCTCATAAGTGATAAGAAACTGATAGTCTCTCTGAAAGCAGCCTGACAGTATGGTTTATGGGCCTTCTTCCATAGTCCTATGTTTGGTAAAATAGTGCGTGTTGTGTGAGAGACAGCTCTATCTGCTTTCACAAGGGAGATCAAATCCTAAACTCCACTTATATGTTTTAGCAAGAAGGAAATATGCTGCTTCTAGAAAGGAAGGAAAACATCGTTTCAATCTCTTCTACTACACATAAAAGAATTCTGAATTAATTGACAGATATAAGATTGAGAGGAAGCATAACGGAATGTCTAGAGCAGTTTCTTGAATGATAAAGTCAACCAAACTGTAAAGGACTTGTATTGACATGCACAAAAAAATGCTAGAAATCCAGTTCTGTTTCTTGAAAAGTTAGCCAAGTATTAACAATAAACTCAAAAGAGTGATTTCCTGACTGGGTTTTGGCATTTTGTTTGCTTGGTGAGGAAAAGCCGTGGAGTCAATCCTGACTCTGCAAAATGTCTGAACACTGGAGAATGCAGACCCAGCTGTTACCTCAGTATTTTCTGTTGACCACCATTAGACAGCATATTTAGCTTTTTTCTTCTACCTCATGAAGACTCTCTGGTTTGGTAAGTGCCTAATATTATTCACACACTCTGTACCAGGCTCAAAGCATTTTATTTTTGAGATTTCATATGAGTTAGTATCATTGCAATTTGATCACTTTTTGAATACAAATATTCTACCAGTTTTGCTTTTGTCTTCATCGTATTGTTTTAAAAAAAAATTCGAAACAAAGACATAAAGGTAATTCACATACACAATGAGATACCACTAGGCTACATAGAAACTTGGTGTAAAGAGACTTTACTATGATGTCATTGATTATATTTAGGTTTGTAGATACACGTGAGCCTATACGTGAAGAAACACATAACCCATTTATTCTGTCCTTCCCGAGCAGATTTAGCAGTGTTTTACTCTGCTCAATAGCCTGTGTAGCCCTGCAGCATTCAGACTGACCCAGTTCAGCCTTTCCTTAGTTATAGTGAGGAGCAGTTCCTCTGCTGTGCTTCAGCTGTAGACAGCAACCAAACAGCAAAAATATCTGAGAAAAACGGTTCCGTTTTTTTTTATTAATGCCTTGAATATGTCGCAGCTGACAGAACAGGAATGAAATCAAATGGTGGCCAAATTCTTTCTCTGCCTTAAGGAGAAAATAATAATGAAAGGTCACTTAGTAATCTGATAATCAGCAGCTTTACAACATGATCATGTTGACAGAGGCATGACAAAAGTCATGACATACCCCTTCCTTATGTACTCATTTAATATATCCTGTAGAGATTAAAGGTACTTACACAATTCTTCTGGTTTCAAAGAGAGTGCTGATACCTCTGCAGAGCAAGAGCAATATTCTTAGTACACTGTTATAAATCCAGTATAACAGTGCTTTTAAAACTAAGCAATTATTAGTAAAGGGTTAATAAGCCTTTACTCCACCTAAATTAAGCTTATTTCTGGTGTTATGCTGTTTCTATTAAAATATAAACTTAAAATTCACGCAAGGATCAAAGAATTCTTTCCCAATGTTTTGACATTGGGGACATGGCCACTGTTGGCTGTAAGATGTTTAGTTTCTCAATAGATGCTCTCTAGATGTATCAGCCAGTTATCACAAGTGTTTGCAGGGAGCCTACAAGTGTCTGTCAAACTATGCCCCTACCCTTCATGCACTTCTAATGCTCAGTAAATGTCTTCCCTTATCACAGAAAAGAAATTCAATGCTATTGCACAACCTTGCCACAGACAGAATATCCTTGACTGTTTTTATGTTAAAAAGAGCCTTGTAAGACTGGGTCCCCACATACTCCCAGAATCCCTCTTCCTAGCTACTTGGGCACCTGCTTGTATGCAGGCTGAAGTAGCTAGAAAGATCACTGCTAGAAAAAGTGCATTGTAAAGGTGTGATACAAATCAAGCACCTTTTTTGAACATGTCAAATTGCTTGGAAGGAGAAAGGAAATAATTTTGAGAGTACACATTTCCTATAGCAAGCTAGAAAATTTTAGAAGAAAATCAGCCAAAACCAAAATGTACAAATGTCATGCCTTTCTTTCCAAGCTATAAAATCAAGTTTGTTAGTTTACCATCAAAACTTTTTCAACGTGGTAAAGCCATACTTCATCTTGACTGCTCATATGGGACATAAACAGCCAAATTGTCTTTCACAGTTTTTAATTCTTTAATCCTCTTTATCCCAGCTAAGCAGTATTTCTTGTATTACTTTCACCAATAATGGCAGCAGTAGTTCTTAGCTAACATTTTTTAATAGAGTTGGAATTGCCAGGAGTCTTAGTCAAAAATTCCTCAAGTCTCAAAAAAAAAAAAACCCTGTTATATTACATAATATCATCTGATTCTGCAGTGAAATGCTCACTCTGGGTCTGCTTTCACCAGCAATGCTTCATCACCAGGCCAATCAGTATCAGCAGCCTCACTGCAGTCTACTACCATGACTACATCCCACCATCCAAGCAGGCACCCAGCACCCCAGCTGTGGCCTTTCCTTGCAGACAATGAACATCTCTGCAACTGAACAATTTCATTGACAAATGTAAGCTAATAAAACTGCATGTAGCCAATCATTTAGGTCATGGCTGTGCTCAGTTCTGTCAAGTTACTGTCCAAGACCAGTAAAACAAATTTAAATAAAGTGGAACATCACTTATTTCTTGGAGGAAAAAATATACTTAATGCATTGAAACTGCCACCTCCTTCTCTACCTGGGATTTTGGTTTAATGCTGTATTAAATAAATTACATAATTTTGTACTTTTGGTGTTGCTGCCATGAAGAGTTTTTGCATTGCTTCCAAATGAGTCAGACTCTTTAAACCTTTCCTCTACTCGTATATTTCCCACTTCTCTATATATTACTCATATTTTGTATTAAATTTTGCACACCCTATGCATAGTTTATTACCATAAATGACTCAAGTGTATCAACTACTGTCTAGTTTTTTAAAGTAACAAGATCCTACAGTCTATCTCTCTCTATATAAACTTTCACTTTTTACTGAAGTTACTGTCTTCATTTATATGGAAGGGCAAATTTTTTGGCATCAAATTTAAATGGTTAAGTCTGAAGAGGTGAAAAATATAATAAATGTTGCAATAACCCTCATAGCTACATCTTCTTCACGTAAATGAGGCATTTGCAGAAATTGAAGTAAAATTCAAGGGAGTTCCATTTGTTCTAACTTCCATGTTTAGGAACTGGCAAAGAATATATGAGATTACTGCTTTTAAGCCAGGCCATTAAAGACAGCCTAAGAGCTTCTTTCATCATTTCAGCATTTGACCTCTGTCTGGTGTTTCATAAGATCACTGCCAAAATTCAAGCAATATGAGAAGAAATATTTGTTCACAGAAGGAAAATGAGTTTAGGCTTCTCTAGCTAAACAACTTATTGTGAAAGAGCAAGCATTGAAAACTCGTTGCTTTGGGATCCATTCACTATCCACCAGAGATATTTGTTTACAAATATTTATATTTGGGGGAAAAAAAGATAAATTTAAAAAAAAACTGAAATAAACAAAGTATTGACAAAAAAATGAAATAGCACTGCCTCTGGGGATATAATGAGAGGTGATAAGAACCTTAGCTGTTCTTATTCTGAGTTTCCTGAACATAGTTCAGTTTATTTCTTTTACTATTTTAAAAGACTTTGAAGTGAGTCAGTGAGTTCCAATGCGTTTGGAACCTACTGTTTCCCCATTTTGTACTTCTTTTTTTCTTGTCTTCTACCACAGGGCCAGTATTTCCTGGCTTTGACAAAATATACAGTGTTCACTCATTTTCTATGTCAAAGGCAACATTTCCATTACTTTGCTAACGCCAAAAAGCCACTGGTGAAAAGAGAAGAGTATGCACAGGCGCAGCATTAGAAAGAAAAAAATAAACATTGTGCAGATATGTTCTGAATGTTAACAAATGGGTTTGTTTGTGTGTGTCAAGACATCCACACAACCACTGCTATTATGCAAATTGATAACTACAGGATAGGGAAAAGTGACTCTTGGTTTTGATTATGCACATCTTCATGGAAGTACACTTGGATGAAAAAGGTTGTTTTGCTTCAACATAAGTATTTTAAAAGTCTAACAGAAGTCTCCATTAAAAAAAAAAAAGTTAAAAACAACAATCAGATAATCCAGTTGTGTTCTACGTAGTTCTCAACAGCTTGTAGCTTTCTTCTGCAAGTTCTACTTGGAGGCAGAGCAGAATACAAGACACATTGATAAGCATGTTGGCATTTGCTTCTACTTTGAGGTTTAAACAAGATTAATTTGGACTTGATAACTATTTACTCGATGACAGAATTTATATTATTTTCCTACCTTATCTCTTTTTTCCATCTGTATGGTAGGAATTGCTGTGTTACCCTTTCCTACAAGGATGTCTTGGTATGAGAAGGAACATACTCCTTATGAAGCATGAATGACATGGAGTTGCAGCAAAGAAATACAAGGCACACCATGCACCATTACAATGGAACAGCCCCAGGACCTTCTGAGAGTTTGGATTTCTAGAAACTATCATCATAATTTAAATACAGTATTTATTAACATGATATTGGAGGATCTAATCTTTATGTGTAAAAACAGTAGCAAGAAGAGACTTTAATTTTTTTTTTCCCAAGCCAAGCCTAATCTTATGTCAAAATTATGGGATTTATCGCATCTAATGTTAGGTGTCTGTATTCTAAGTTTATATTAGCCTTCCTTTAGGCAATGATAAGAGTAGGGACATTTAGGGCATAAAGTCTCCAGCCTGTATTAGTCAAATCAACTGTGCCTCGAAGTGTCTGCAGAAGTCCCCAGGATAAATAAATACAGATAATCTACATTTCATCAGACAAAAATATCAAATGAGATTAAGCTAAATATAGTACTAGAAGAAGCAGATGTTAAAAACTCTCTGGAAGGGACCCTATGCATCCTCAGATTCCATGGGTTTCTAGACTGTGGTATTAGTGTTCCAGCCTTACTCCTGTTATGAATCATATGGTATGTCACTCCAGCTAGCTCACTCATGGCACAGAGTCAGTTCTATGGAAAGGAGGAGCAGAAGGTGAGTTCCATGACTAATCTGAAAGTTAGTCTCCTAAATTTCAGGGTCAGTTTTGTGCTACTTTTTTCTTCATTCACCTCAGGATTTTTAACTGCAATGTTATAGCCAATATTTGTATTATTTAGTCTCTCTCTTATCCTTTCTTCCCTGTCTGCTGATCAATTTGTGCATTGCTCCTTAAACTATGTAGTACCTGTGTTGAGAACCTGACATTCACCAGAATCCTGTGTTCCTTATATCTTGCTCTGTTATAAGACATCAGGATGAGCAGGTGTCCCCTGTATCCCCCATTCCTCCACCTCCCTTTCCCCAAGAGCAAACAATTTCTGAGTTGTTTAAAGACTTCATCTGATTTTTCATCTTGATCAAGTGGCCTGAAACAAACCCTCAAGACAATGTCAACATTCATATCTTGACCCAAAGGAGAAGTGTGTTTTATTAGGGAAAAGGTACAGCAACAATAATTCCAAACTAATGAGCTCAGCTTTGTGTAAAGGTTTACTGTGACTTATTAGATGATATACAAGGCTGCACAGCAAAAAATCTGGACTCTGTGCCCCATTAGCAATTCACTTGCTGTTTGACCTTGAAAAGTTATTTCTCGTACCTGTCTTTAACTTCATGATAAGAACAAGATTTCCTCTTTGCTTTCAATTTAAAACAGCACTCAGAAAATTTGACTTATTGTATTTGTTTGAATATTATATCAAAGCAGCAGTCTTTCTGAAAATTTGAAGGAGCTGTGTTCAACAAACATTTTAGAAGCTGAATTTTTTAGAGTACATTTTGCTCTTTCTAAGCTTAAGTGATTAAAAATGTTTGTAAATTTGTGTTCCCAGAGTCTCTTTAGTAAATATGCTTACATCTTTTCAAACCATAAAACTCCTTCTGGCTGCTAAATTAGAAGAATTCTAGAAGACTACAGAAAAATATTTCCTTTCAAAGACTTACCTGGAGTTAATCAAATATATATTTTATTCCTCTATAGGTGGCAAATTTGACAAATGCCAGTTTGTTAACAGGTGGAATAGTATGTATGGGAAATAGATGTTTCTTTGTGCTGTTCTCCCAGTAAGTTCTGCATTAGGAAACAAATTCAGGTCTTTTCTATGTATCATTTTGTACATACACATAGGCATTTGGATCTTCATCATGAGTCAAGGTAAACAACAAAGGCTATATTCATTAATAAAAGAAGCTGAAAACTCAGTTCAACAATGCAGCAGCAAGCAACAGCAAGACTCTACTTAGTACATGAAAAAGGTGAAAAATAAAGATCAGCCAATTTATGGCAGATACAAAAAATTACAATTATTAAATACAAATAATATAACTTAGTAAGATACTATAAAATAATAAACTATTCTACATTCCATATCATTGAAAGACAATATTTGAAATAGTTATCTCTTGATAACCAAATGCCAGTATATAAAGATATTGTCACTTCATTTCCTGTTACTGTTTCTGTGCCCTTTGCACTTTTGTATATTCTCTAGGGTTTTGTCATTTCTAATGGGTTTAAAAAAATATCTGATCAGAAAGCAAATATTTTAATCTCTGATTACCTTCTTCCTTCCGTTAAAAAAATTCAGTCTGGGTGGCTGAGCTTAGTTCATTAACTCTAGAACCTGAAATCACATTTGCTTCATGTGTAGAGCATATGGGAGAGATGTTTAAAAGTTAGATCTTTAAGTAGCATATTATTTGCAGGAGATTGTGAATATATTTTGAAGAATTCCTCTTTCATTTATCCAAAGTTACAATCACTTTCATAGAGACATTGTTAGTTTAGTCTTAAAGTCTCTCCTGAAATACTGTTATTTTTATAAAATCTTTTATTTCTCCAGAAAACACATTAGGAGAAAACTAGGTTTAAATACATAAATATATTCATAGCACCTGAGTGCTGAGGGAGCTGGCTGATTACATTGTGGAGTCACTCTTGATTTTTTCTGAACAGTTATGACTGGGGAGGATCTCGAAGAGAGTAAATGCCATTCCTATCTTCAAGAATGGCAAGGAGGAAGAACTGGAGATCTACAGACTGGTCAGTCTCATGTCTCTAGCTGAGAAAATGACAGACATCCTTCTGAGCAGCATTTTGAAACACATGAAGGACAAAGTGATCAGGAGCAGTCTTAGAATTATGAAGGCAAGTCATGCTTGACTGAGACACTAGCCCTCTACAATGAGGTGACTAATTTGTGAATGAGAGGAGAGTAGTGGATATCCCTTACTTTGACTGTTCTAGGTCTTTTAACACTGTCTCACATAACATTCTCTTGGACAAGGTGATGAAGCACAGGTTATGTGAGTGTGCAGTGGAGTTATTGACATTTGGGCTGAATGGCTAAGCCCAATGGATCTTAACCAGTGACACAAAATCCAGTTGGAGGAAAACTAGTAGCCATGTACCCCAGGGGTTGATACTGAGGCCAGTAGGGTTCAGTTTCTTTCTTAATGACCTAGACAATGGGATACTCTATACCCTCAACAAGTTTACAGGTGGGACAGAGAGGGGAAGAAGCAGATGATTGTGGTGGCTTGTGGGGGTGGATTGTGGAGCCTTGGCTAGTGACCAAATACACCCCTCTCCCTTTGTTGTCCACTTCCTCCAACCCTACCCCCAGCAGTACAGGGAAAGAAAACAGAAAGAGATATTTTGAGATAAAAAAAAGTGATTATTTCTTACCTGGAATATTGCATCCAGGTCTGGGGTCCTCAGCTCAACTAAGACAAATCTGTTTGAAGCAAGTCCAGGGGGGTGTCACAAAGATGGTCAGAGGGATGGAGCATCTCTCCAACAAAGATAGGCTGAGAAACCTGAGGTGGTTCAACCTGGAGAAAGGAAGGTTCCAGGGAGATCACATTGTGGCCTTTCAGTACTTAAAGGGTACTTATAAAAAGGAGGAGGGAGGGACTTCTTACATAGACAGAGTGATAGACAAGAAAGAATAGTTTTAAATTAAACTAAAAAAAAGAAAGAAAGAAAAAAAAAAGAAATATTAGATGTTAGCAGGAAGTTATATACAGAGAGGGTGGAGAGGAACTGGAACAGATTGCACCATCCCTGGAAGTGTTCAAAACCAGGTTGGATGGGGCTCTGAGCAACTTGATCTAGTAGGTAGTGTCCCTGTCCATGGCCAGGGTGGGCTGCAACAAAATATTTAAGATGCCTTCCAACCCAAGCCTTTCTATGATTCTATGATTTGTAGTGTGAAGATGCCAAATAGGCATATCAGACCTTTCTGTGCTACTGCGTAAGGGTGCTTTTGTGCTCTTTTGTGTATGTCCCATAAACTCTTCAAAACAGTACTTCAATACCAAAACTCTTGTTAAATGGGTCAAAATAACTGCTATTTACTGATGTGTATTTTGAAGATCAAGTTACCAGAATAAGGATCCATAAGGACAAACTCATTCTGGAGTTTATCTTCAAAAAAAAAAAAAAAGAAAAAAACCCCAATTTTAAGAGGTCAGTTTGTTCTATTTAGCATAAATAAGGCCCCTATGTATATCCTTCTATTATAGTATTCACATATTGTGAGTCCTGATCATAATAAGGCTGTCATTCTCTAAAACATAAAATTGTGACAGAACTATTATTCTCCTCCTTTTATAGATATCCTGATATACTGTACACCTATTGAGCTACACTTATAAAAGTAATGTTTCAAAGGTAGCATGTTTAGCCTTCATCTCATTCATATAATGGCCACTATAAAGCAATTTTCAAACTAGCTACCTCATTGGTCTTTTCTGCTAGGTCTGCTTTTATGGTCTTATATATCAAAAAAAGAAAAATGGTAATAATATTGCAGCACTGATAAATTCTTCCTTAGGTCCATAGTGATTTATTTCTAGAGAGAATGTTGTATTCATTCAGATAAATTACACAAAAATGCAATTTTATCTTCCTAGAATATTGAGAAACTGTATTTTCCGATTCCTTAACAGCATTGTATTTTAGTTCCTTGATGACCTGAATTTTATAAATAATTTTCTTAAACTCTGTATGTATTGTTGACTCTTGGTTTCTACTCAGTTATATCCCTTAGTTAGTTTTCTTTGGTCATGTTACAAGGACTTTTGCAGAGTTCTGAAGCAGTAATAGGTAAAATCAGGAGACTCATTCAGTTGGTAAACTGTCAGTCTGTCATAACTTGAATATTGATTTTGGGGGGTTGGTGACATTCCCTAGATGTATGTGTCAAGTTTGTTGACAGAGAGCTCTATACTTAATTGAATGTGATGTCTGTATGTGAAGTGATGAAGTATGTCAGTGATGTATATTCTTCTCCTCCCTTCCCCTTCAGCCCCTTACAAGACACCCAGTGGAGTGTTATGAAACTCCACACTGCTCTTACAAAGCTTTATTTGACTTCATAAATTGAAAATCTGGGTCTGCTCTAACATGATTTCCTCACAGGTATGCCTTCATTGGCTTGTGAGACAGCAAACAAGTCCTACCCTTTTAAAGTCTCATTCAGTTCTCCTGAATGTTTATGTGAAAGATAAAGGTGGGTCTCAGGTGGCATAAAACCTATAGGAAATATATATTTTCCTTGGTGTTCCTAAATCACAGATAATCATCTTACAACCATTTCATACCTTGCCTATTTAAAGTATGAGAAAGGAATGAGAAGCCAGGGGACTTTTTTCAGATATCATCTTATTTGATCCTGCAAAGCAATTTAGATGTCTTTCAACAGTACTTTTTTCTGATTATTATTTTGACTCTTACTCATCTAGGAGTAAGAACTGTTGTTCTTAACCATGAAAAGCAGAAAGAGAACAGTATCTCATAAAGCTGGTGGAATATTCCTGGCTTATGTGTAGTCTTCTTTGCCTCAAATAATGAATAAATGGATATGTTTTTAAAACTAGGTTGTCAGGTTTCACTTCACCTTCCTGTTTATCAGAGTTGCCTCTCACAGGTTTCAAAGATGTTTTGCAAAACAAACAATTGATGTTATATTTTAAAAAACATAAATGTACATTTGAAGATATATGCACAGGGAAATTGTGATGCTGAAATATCCCATTAAATAAGAGAATATATTTATCAGAATAATATATCTATCTGGAAATGTAGAGTAGGCTCAGCAGGCAGGTGCAACTCATTGCTTTAGACAACAATTAATATCCTTTCACCAGCCAGGAAAATGTATTCACGTTCCAACAGAAAGGTGGTGGAAACAAGGATAAAGGAAACCAAGTGACTAACAGAGAGTGATGAAGGTAAGGAAAGGAATTATATTCCCATCATGCAAAAGAAGGAAGTGATTGCACTCAAACAGAACTGGTATCAGCACAAATCAAAAGTGGTGATCAACAGCTCAGTGAGTGGGGTTAGGAAATGGAAGAGAATATGAGAACGTCTCTAAATTAATAATGAAAGTGTACAAGGTAGTGGAGCCACCTGGCTAGCAATGTGAGTTTCCATTTTAAAAGTTCATATAGCTATAATAGCCCATCAATATAGCCGTCAGAGATTTTATTATTTTACTGATAAATTTAAATGGGAAAGGAATCTTCCTGAAAACAGGAAGAAGTCACAATGTTGCTAGACCTAGACAAAATATAGTACAAAAATAAAAACAATAGCTCTTTAGTTCTTTAATAATAATCTGGTGACTGAAACTATGTGTTTAATCCTCTTTAATGCAAATATAATTTCCTTTCTCAAAATCTGCATTCAAATTTAGGTTTTTTCATCAAAGGAAGTTTGAGTCAGAGCCATTTTATTTTCATGTGTTTTCCTTTCTCTGTCTCTATCCTAAAATATTGGTATCTACACTAACATGGAACCTTCTATTGAGTGCTTAATAAACATGTGAATTTAGCTTTCTGTGGAAAAAAACCCCACATATTTAACATAGTGAGTAAAAGAATAAACTTCAAGAATTCTTTATCTGATGTGAGTTTGAAAAGACAAAACTTATGTTATTAGACTCTTGATGGCTGAAATTCTGAGGGATTACAACTGACAGGCAATAACACTGCCTTAAATTTCTGTGCTGGAGGCTGCACCAACTCTCTGAAGAAAATATACTGTTTAAAAAAAAAATAGCAATTGTACTAGGAATCCAAATAGGCTTTCTAAAATCTCTCTGCTTTAAAGAGAGTTTGACATTTAAAAATTGAACTCCTTCAAAAAGTAACGTATTTTTCTGATGTGTTTTAAGTACTTTATGTGTTCAGTAAATGTCATAATGCCATTAATTCTCTTTGCAGAGACATGCAATATTCTTCCTGTTATCAACAGGGACCACACTGTTGTGCAACACACTCTGGTGTGTTTTACTGAGCAATGGAAATCTGGAGTAGATTGGCCTGTAAAAATTCAAAACTAATTGCTTGGAATTTAGGATTCGATGAACGTTTACACCTCAAGTAACAGGATAAAAACAAATTTTCAGTTTATACAAATCTTTTTCTTTTTACCTAGTTCCTAATTTTGAAAAGCATATCACTCTTTTAAAAATAATTTTAATGTGGAAATTTTTGGCATCTTGGTATTTTTATCACATGACTAAACCAAGCAGGTTGCTAAGCAACCTTCTGCAGCCAGGGGAAAACACAGGCAATCTGAACAGAAGATTTATGTTGGTGACTGTAATACTAAGAAAAAAAAAATAACAGAATATCTAAAATCCCTCATTTTTTTTAACCCTTTGAGCTAAACCTCAGTGATTTACTCTTCCCAAATCAAGAGTCATTTGAGAAACTGTTGCAGCCAACTTTTGACATAAACTTTCAGGGAAAATACATGGGTAAATATATTTTTATATATATATATATCTCACTATTGCAGCCTTGAAGTATTTCTGTTCAGTGTTGCTATGGTATTTACAGAAGTTCTGAATATGAGGATCCTCCCTGGTTAAGTAAGGGAGTAGGTAGATACCTCCTTGCTTCTTCTTGCAGTGATAACTGGCAGAAACGAGGATGTGCCAGGGTCACCAGGGCTGACTGGAGACAGCTGGCACCAGGCACACAGCCCTGTGCAGCACCCACGTGTCCTCAGGCTGCCTGGGCAAGGAGGGCTGACTGCAGACACTGCAGCTCCCAGAGAATCAGCTAACCTGGCACAAGTCCCCTTGTGCTGGCAAACAGCTTCCCTGCGCTAACAACTTCTTTGCTGCAGCATAAGCATCCAAGCAATGGGATTTGTGACAGGACAAGATTAGTTTAAATCTCCATTTAAACAGCTGTCCAGATCCATTTTCAAGTCCAAATTTACCCATCATAAACAATGCTAATACACCACCACATATTCAGATGTGTGTCACTCATGAGCTGGAACATGCTGGAGTCAGATCAGTGGCTCATGGAGGCTGAATGCATTAAACAAATACAGGTGCATATATACCATTGACCTCCTGACCTGGAGGCAGGCTTTATCTGGGAACTGCCCTCGGCTTTGAATTGGAGCAGCCTACAAGATTACGCATGGAAAACACAGCTCATGGGATCCAGATCCTTTCATATTGCATCATCTACTAGCATGCCACAGTGCAGACAACCAGATCCTGTGCCGACTTGGATGGTGGGTTTCCCAGCGCTCTAATAATATATGTTAATAATAAGACCCTAGATGGGTAATTAACTGCAATTCAATTTTAAAATAATGCGACAAACAACAGAAGACAAAACAGTTGACAGTCAGTGAATGTCAGAGACAGATAAAGCAAGCCTGTGAAATAGTGGCCTGAATAGATTAAAGCCATTTGAAATTTTTAACAAAATAAATTTCTGCTGCCATTTTTTGATTCTTACTGTCTACAAAAAAGTTGAAAATATGTACATTTTCATTGTACTTGTACAGATTTGCAATATGATTTTATTCGCTTATATTAAATAACTAACACATTATAAACTTTGGTAATGACTCAAAAATATAATCACAACCTGTTAATATTACCTCTGTAGTTAATCTATAAGATCCATTATATGTTTCCATCATTTGTTTGAATTTTCATTGTATCTCTACTTGTTGATAATTTGGTTGGGTTGTGTAGTGAATTCAAAGAGCCAATTCCATTGAAAACTATTTATTTTGCCAGAAAATTTGGACAGCAAAATTGACAAAGCCTACAATCAAGGAAACAGTGGCGATCCCGGGAATTCATCACTGGGTGAGATCGTGAATACAGCCTCTCTATTGTATTGTATTACACGAGTTTCACCAAGGTCTGTGCCCATGCCAGTCGTTTTTATACCCTTTCTAGCTGGGCTACATGAGTCCTTGAATAAGTTCTTTTGTCCCTTTTTTACTTCGTTCCGGTGGTTGATGCAATTTCTGAAATCTGGTCTGGTTCTCCTGAAAGGATTTCCTGGGTGGAGGGACTCCTGAATAGTCCAAATGGTCCTGATAAGATAACATCATCTGTTGATCACTGGGCCATCTCCATTCTGGCCTTGCTCTCCACCTTTTATTTGTATTTTAATGTTTTTGTCTTCTTTCAGGGAGGTGGGTGAAAGCTCCTTGCGAAAGCCACACACCCACCCCCTCTGCCTGTGCAAGAGGTTTTTCTGTGGTACAGTTTGCTTTTTCACAAGCATGCTTCATTTCTACTTACTAACCTATTTTATATAACACCAATATTATGAAAACATGAATTACTATCTACCACAGGTTGGAAAGGATCTGAAATATCCTCTGGTTTCTACTCCCCTGCCATGGGTATGCATACCTTTCACTAGACCACCTTGCTCAGACCCCCATCCAGCCTGGCCTTGAACACTGCCAGGGATGGCACATGCACAACTTATCTGGGAAACTTGTCCCAGTGCCTCACCATATCGACAGTAAACAGTCGATATGTTTACAGTCTTTTCCTGCATCCAATCTGAACCTACGCTCCCTCAGTTTGATGCCATTGTCTCTTGCCCTGTCACTACCTGTCCTTGTAAAAAGACCCTCTCCAACTTTCTAATTTGTTTTCCATTGGAAATATGCCTTTATTTTCCATAAATATTTCCCATAGCTTCCATTTTTTAACTATCTAAATTTCTGCAGATCGCTGATATAAATCAGATGTTTATCCAACACATGATTACTTTACAAACAAAGGCTTTTTCTCAGAGAGGTTAGCTTCATATTTACTGGGACAGTTAGTTTCAACCTATAACTTCTAAATGAACTTTAGAATACTTTGGATAAATCTGTAAAGGAGTGCTGATGACAAGAGAACCCTTGCCCTGCTTCTCACTTGTACTGCACCCTACTTCACAGGCCATGATTCTCCCATGAAGTACCTCTGCTTTGCGAAAGAGAAAACTACTTTCAATTTCAAGTAGATAAATGCCTAACAAAAGTTAATTAATTTGACCTCAGAAAACCTTGTTTGAGAGAAGAATACTCCTGGAAACTACTAAACAAAGAGAATGTGCTACTTTCTCAAGGTTGTTTGCAGAGTCAGTGACAAGGACAAGAACTGCTACCTCTATATCTCCTGTTACTGCTGCCTCCAAGATCTGTCACTTCTCTTACACACCTCAGTGTTTCAGGCAGAACATGTTCTGTCACAGGTCTACCTGAGGTAACCTGAGAACTAGCAGTTATTTATACAAAGAAATATTATTCCCCTTCTACATGTTGGAGAAATTATTGAGATGAATTAATTTGCCCAAGTTCACAAAGGTTCTCAGTGACTGAAGAGGAAAAACAAATTTTCTCTCCCCTTGTGTGTCTAAATCCAATACCCAACCCTCAGCCACAAAGCATAACTTGTTAAAATGGTATCAGATCTGTTCTGATAGGAAGGAAAAATCACCTGGAGGCATACACAGAGGCTTGTTTATAATCATCTGGGACTAGGAGGCAGATTGCTAACCCAGCTCTGTACACAGAAACCTGAAAGATAAGAAAGAGCACAGACATCATATCTGTTCTCCAGGCCACTTGGTTCTTTAGAGACTTCATTTCGCAGACTGCCAAGAGCATGTCTTGCAAGCTGGGGTCACTTCAGCTTAGCTCCCAGCAGTGTGGTAAATCAGATCCTGTCTATGTACCACAATACAACCTCTCATTTGGAAGAAAAATCTATGCTTAATAATCTATCAAGGTGAAGAAAACACTGCAAAGGGAAATACAGACTGTTGTGCCTGTGAGAGCTGACAGTTCAGCTGGCAGCAGAAGTAGATCTAGGAGTGAAGTACACAAGTCCTGCATTCATCTCCCTGAGTGATAATTCTAAAACCTATTTTGCCACCAGTGAGTGTTATTTCTCTGCTGACTGGAGAATCAAAGAAAAAAGGATGATAACACTATAATAATCAGCAACTTGTTTCTTCCCATAAGAGGCTGAGAGTGAACTTCAAGCAGAGTTTTTAATGTTTCCATTCTACTGAGGGAAATCCCGACTTCTCTTGCAGCCATGAGTGCTCCTGCTGCTGAATGCAGTGGGGCTGAGATTTCATCCATGATTGTTTAATTGTGACAATGAGCAATAGTACAGTATTTTCAAGAGCTCAGTTCTCAGTGCATGTTTTTCTTAAAATATGGCACTTTGCTGCAATACTTAAGGTGAAAGCAGCCCTTTAGAAAATATAACTAAAATGGACCAGAAGTTCAAATTGATAAAAACCTTCTGGCATTTGGATTTGCAGTATGTTAGATTAGATTGCAAACTACAGGGATCAAGAACTAAAAATGTCAGGGTAAATTCAGTGACAGCTGTCTTGTACTCAGGGTCTTAATACCTAATTTCTGTAAATGGTAATAAAGCATTAGAGTTTCTTACTTAAAAGAGTTGTACATCTACAGGCCAGGGTCAGGATGCCCAATTCCCTGCTGATCTGAAGGGAAGCTGATCTTTGCTGATCATCAAGAGAACTGAATTAAGCATCAGGATTTCTGGCATGCAAATCAGGGGTTACAATTAAAAAAAAAGCAGCAGCATCAACAAATAATCGTAAGAAATGTTCATAAACCTTTTAGGAAAGTTCTACTATGCAAAGAATAACTGGTATTAGAAACAGACCCCTTATCTCTGGAAAACACATTTGTTAGGCTTATAAACAAGATATAAATTATGTATACCCTTGCTGCTGTGACAAAATACAACAAATACATTAAAAAAACATTTCATTAAATTTTAAATAAATTGCAGTTTTAACTCATGAGGAGATTTTTTTCTTTCAAGAGTTTTTTTAAAAATATAACTGTTTTATCCTTATATGGCAAAAGTTGCTGCCAACTCCTTCAGAAAAATATTGTCATTAATGCTGTAAAAAAGAAAAATAATGACTCATACAGCCACCAGGAAATTTTTTTTTTTCCAGTGAACAAGATTAATGACTCTCTCCCCTGGTCATTACGTGGTGTTAGAACAGCAAATGGCAATAGCAATCACCAAAATTTTTGCCCACAAATTTGAAAAATACAAAGTACTTCTCAATAGCACCCAAAGACATTTCAGTCTTCATGATTTTACCAAGAGGTTAGAAGGTTTTATTTTCCTCCAAAACACTTGAGTTTTCTAATTGCTGCTAGCATAACTAGCTAGCTCTGCTAGCATAAACCACTTTCTTTCTGTGTCATTTCCATCTTATATAACAGCAATATTCAGGTAGTATAAAACTTCATGATTTTTTTTTTCTTTTGGCTGACCTTTCTGTGCTTTTCCTTTTCTCCTCATGCTTATCACTTCTTTTCATCCTTAATGTTCTATACCACCCCTTCCAAATCAGACAAAATTCTCTTCTTTCCCTCTCTTTTTAGGTAAACAAAGACTTAGAAGAACATTACAAAAAATGGCAGTGGCAGAATTTGCTCTCTAATGACAGTTTTTGTAAAGAAACCCCAGGTAGTATAGTCTACAGAATTGTTATTAATATCTCCTACCTACAAAACATGCTTAATTTAGGAGGATAGAATGCATTCAGTGGATTTTGCATGTTACATCTGTTAACATTTCATTTTCCTGACCCATCAGGTGCATTTGTGAAAGGTCAGAGGTTCTGGATTGCAGCAAACTGAGCTGTTTGGATCTTCTGTTCTGACAGATTCTATAGCAGCTGAGGCAAAGCAGGGTAACTAGTTTTGTTATAAAAAGTATAGCTGATGCAAAACATGCTTTCAAATACACAGCAGCTTTATCCATTTAATCTTATTCACTTCAAAACAGAGTCTTTTAAAGTAAGCAAAAGGACCATTCAGTTGAGTCAAATGCTTCCTCTACCTCAAAGTATAATAAATGTTTCATGCTTCTTGTTGTTTCAGTGGTCATATGTACAACTGAGAAAGGCTAAATACAGTGTTTGAAGCTGGTCCTTTGTCACAAAGCTGGATGTATCAGGTGGAATGAAATTCCCTTCAAAAGAGATTTTCAAAGCCACTAAGCATTAGCCTAGCACTTTTTTGACTGAAGCTAATAGACACTGCAGGCAGAGCTAAGGTGTACGGTCTCTCTGACAGTTTAGGTTGATAGGTTGAAGAGAAGCCGTGGGAGAATTAAGAACTTAGATTGCAGAAAAGTGGTGTCAAGAGATATACCAAAATAAAATCCCAGTGATTAAATTATGAATGCTTATTTGACAGAAGCATGTCTAAGCACTGTTGATATAGTTCAGAAAGAAATGCTTTGACCAGGACAAGTGAGTGTTCCTGTGTGTTCTATGTGAATAACATGAGTTATGGCTAAAATAAGGTGTTCCTTGAAATCCCTGGTGATTACTATAGAGTAGGGAGACTGAGACCCATTTTCTAAGATTGAGAGTATTGCCTTGCTTCAAAAATTAGTAAAAAATGTTCATTTTTATTTCTCAAAAAAAAACTTTAATATTGAGCTGAGGTAATTTGATACTTTATGTATTTGCTTGGGTTTATTAAGAAAGACTACAATGTGTCAATTGTTGAGTTTTAGTTCAGTTAAATGCTATTTTATTCTAATACTCAGAATAGCTACTCAAAGTTTTATTACTTAAGGTAAGTGAAGGTTTTCTGACACTTTTTTTGAAAGTAGAATTAGATTTTAGACAAGAAGAAATTACTCAAAAATTCTGAAGAAGGGAAGATTTTAGCACAACTTATATTCTGGAATAATAATTCCAACTTTCACTTTGAACAGTGGTCTAAGAACCCTCATGCTTTGGGACTTCATTTGTCTTGCCTATAGAAAAATCTTTTTCTAAGAATTAAAAGGAATCTGGAATTTACACCAATGTTCACTCTCTAATAAACTGAAAACTTACGGAACACTGAACATTCCTTTAATGTGAAACTCACATAAAAAAATGTAATTTTTCTCCTGGCCTGGAAAAAAAATGTAGAGCGGTTCTAATTTTACAGAGTACTTGAAATTTCTACCTGTGACAGTATTCAGAATGACCTCTCATCCCTCTGACAACCTTCAGGCATTAACAACTCTAACTAGAAAATCTAGTTTGAAATGACATTCTGCAGCTCTTCTACACTGAAATGCAACGCACTGGTTTTCACTGAAGCATTCTTGACTTGGAGTCATAACATGGAACAATGAATATCGCTTAAATTATTTATTTAGGACAGAAACATAAGGAGAAAACAGACTTTATACCAACAGCACAGAAAGAAGCAGTCAACCAAATATGCAACCAAAACCATAAAATGAGACTAAAATGTCTAAAGTGGATGGATGGATCTCCTGCAAAGTCTCATGTAGTTTTCCTTGATTTAGAAAATTATAAACTTATTTCTGCATAAATGAGAGAGAGAGAGCTCTCTGGAAACTTCCTTTTTCCTTATCCATCATTCTCAAGTGTTGAATACTTTTAAAACTTTTCTTGACGTATCAATATTTTAGCAAAGATTTAAGTATCATTGGAGACAAAAAAAGTCATTAAGACTTTCCACTGCAAGCCTATGTGTTCTTATCTTCACCATTAACCTCTGTACCATGGATATTTAGTGGCACAGGGTTTTAACCATCTCAGTTTATGAAGTTGGATCAATATGTTTGTAAGTTATTCATTGTATTTTAAAAATGTGAAATTTGTAGAATTTTAAGATGACAACACAGTTAAATAGCAATTTTATATAAGTCACGGGGCCAAATAAAATCTTCCTACAAAATTTCAGTTGTTATATAACACTTATATTACTGATACTGTTTTAAGAAGGCTCACAGAAAAATTGAGTTGGCTGATAACTAATAGCAGAGCAGAATGCTTACTTTTATTTGAAATGGATTTTAAAGTGAATATCAAGAGATCAACAGTGCACAGCTTATTATTCAATTGTTCACTTATTTGTTCCATATGCTTCTCTTCTTTCCAATCAGAAAAATCCCTACTTGTCCATAATAAAGAGTAAAAACCACAGAGAATAGCAGTCTTTTCAAAGCTTTTTTTTCTAAAAAGGGGGACTATTGGAAATTTTCTGACCTAATCAGTAACTTGATAATTGTTACAGTTTTAACTTGCAGAAACACAGTACTTTTTTCTTTAATTAATGGTGAGAAAAAAAAGTTTCCAGTGTATATTTCTAAGTGTTATTTTTTCACATTCTATAAAACCTCCTTTCCTTCACATCAGGTGAGGTACAGACCTTATTCTTCATTAACAGATAACTTCTGGGAGTGCTCAGATTGAAACTGCAGAATTTACCTATTCTGGAGCTTTCCTCTTCTCCAAGTATCAATCTAGTTGCAGTGGTAAAATGCTAAAATCTCACATAATTTCAAATCTAATTTCTTTCACCTTCCTTCTTTCACCTTAAAGTAATCTGTAGGTATTCAGACAGAACAAATTTCCAGTTATCAATTTCAAGGGTTCTAAAGTTTCTTTTTCTTAATTTTTGTTTGCTTCATATATTTTTCTATATTCTAGACCATACCCTGCGATGAAACCACAGAGAGACAAATAGAAGAGTTTTATTTGCCTATTAGACAAATAGAAGAGTATTATTTATCATTTGAAAAGAAGATAACCCAATAATATATTAGAACAAGATAGACTGCTTGTAATTTTTTAGTTTAAGACTTGATTTTTCCTATTTCCAAAACCCAAATCAATTTAATATCTCCCCTAGGATCTTGTGCATGTGCATGAAGTATAAACTAAGAAACTACAAACTAATTAGAATTGTATAATCTCTTTGCCAAATTCCAATTCACAGTTCAAACCCTGGTAAATTAGGTTCATATGAAATAGGAGTAATATTTCTAGTTATCAGTTGTTATCTCTCTGATATATCAATTTTCCAAGGAGAATAAACCAACAAGATCTTGTAGTTTCAGCCCACTTGCCATGGGTAGGGACACCTTCCACATACCAGAAATCTCCATCCAACCTGAACTTGAACATATCAAGGAGTGGGGCATCCACTACATTGGGCAACCTGTCTCAGTGCTTGACCACAATCAAAGTAAAGAATTTCTTCCTAATAACTAATCTAAACTTAACCTCTTTCAGTTTTAAAGTGTTATCCTTTACAATACCTGAAAATGAGTTCCTCTGGATCCTTCCACCAGGCCTCCTTTAGGTACTGGAAGGCTGCTAGAAAGTGTCTCCAGAGCCTTCTCCAGCCCCAGCTCTCTCAACCAGTCCTCAAAGTAGAGGTGCTTCATACCTCTAATCATCCTCATGACCCTCCTCTGGACTTCCTTGAACAGATCCTTCCGAAGGACTTGAGCAGTCCTTCTCAGGTGGAATCCTCAGAACTTGATGAAGCATTCCACAGGGATCACACAAGAGTTGGGGAGAGGGGATGAATCACCTCTCTCAAACTGCTCGTCACACCTCTGATGCAGTCCAGAGTAGGACTGGCTTTCTGGGCTGTGAGTGTGTATTGTGCACATTCCCAGCTCATTTTTTGGTTTTTATCTACCAACATCCCCAAGTCCTTTCTGCAGGGTTGCTTTCTATCCACTCACTGACCAAGCCTCCATGTTTGAGCTTGCCCTGACCCAGGTGCAGGACATTGCCTGAGTTAAACTTAATGAGGTCCTTATGGGCTCACCTCTCTCACCTCTCAATGTCCCTGTGGATGGCATCCCATCTCTACAAACCAGGTGAAAGTGCACTCAATCCCACTGTCTATATCCCTGGCAAAGGTGTTATTTAACACTGGTCCCAATGCCAATCTGTGAGGGAGATGCTTATCACTGCTCTCAGCCTGGACATTTAGCCACTGACCACAACACTTGAGTGTGCCACTCAGCGAATTCTTTATCCATCAAGTGGATCCACATCTCTCCAGTTCAGAGACAAGGATGTCATACAGGACAGTGCCGAATGCTGGGACAGTGTCAGATGCTGTGCACAAGTCTACTATCCACCAATGCTGTATGTAGCCATGGTTTGTGCCTGCCATGTTTTGGTTTCTGGAAATTCTGTTCCCAGGACAGAACTGCTAAGCAAGGTCATGCTATTTGTAAGCTAAGATGTTTTTCCACACACTTTCCCATGGGAGGGATTTCGCATGATGGTCTCTACAAGTGACCAATGGTTCCAGGGGTCCCCACCTCTAAGGTGGGTGCTTTGTGAAAAGGTATAAAATAGGTTTGGACAATAAACCTCGGGCTCCCTCCTTGGGAGTCCAGCAGCCTTCTGAATGGACTCGCGTCTCCTCCTTTGTGTCCGACAGCGACAGCTGTAACCCTACTGTAGAAGTCTATCAAGATTGCCAGGCATCACTTGCCCTTAGTAAAGCCGTCTTGGCTGTCAACAATCACCTGTCACTTTTCCATATGCCTTAGCATAGCTTCCAAGAGGATCTTCTCCATGATCTCGCAATGAACAGATGTGGGTGGGACTGACTAGCCTGTATTGCCCTGGATGTTCCTTTTCTTCCTTTTTAAAATTGGGGGTTGTGCTTTCTTTTCCAGTCACTGAGAAGTTCACCAGTCTGTCATGACTTTTTAAATATGATGGATAGTGGCTTAGCAACTTCATCTGTCATAAAAACAATGACAGGTTGTCGTTTGGAGTTCACGACCTGGATGAATCAAGCCACTCCTTTGGTTTCTCCTGCCCTGTGTCTATAGAGGAATTGCCATTGTAGCCCTTATTAACTTGTTCTGGCAGATGTCAAGACCAGTTATTTAGAAAAGAATATCAAACTGTGACACATAATCTAATATACAATCATATCATTCAAGGAGGTTTTCCTCTGATCCCATATTTCAAGATAGAAGAATATTATTTTATACTTACTGTTAAATCTCATGTATCTTCTATATTTTTAACAGACACTGACAACATTTCTGTTATCCTCACACTTATAAACGTATATGAATTACTGCAAGATAAGAGCAAGTCATTAATATTTGGTAATTTTTTCACTAAAAGGATTTATTGAATTTCAGATATATTTTTTAATTACTTTAAAAAAGTTAAGTTCACCTCTACTGGTTTAAATATACTCTTTGTCTTCGGCCAAACAATACTGCATGACTCAGTACAAATTATGAATTATTATATCCTGCAGGAAAATAATTTAATGTGTAATATATTCCACTTTGTTGATATTGTACAACATATAGCTAAAAGATAAAACTATATCTTAATTGCTTTGTGTTATTCATTACTCTACAAAGTTTCTTCTTATCTGAAGAGACACACCTGTGTGTATATTGCCCTCATCACCGAGGTTAATTTGGCAGCCAGAGACACTGAAACCTTCCAAAGATGAGAAATGCTCCACTTCTCTCACAACATTGTGGTATAAGACTTGGTATTTCCAAAATAGCAAAATTACTCTATAATAAAGTTTTCCCTTCCTAGATATTCTTTCATAAGTCTGTTTAGTCTCCTCTCTTTCAAAAGAAAACTACACAACATATTTAGAAACTGAGGTAGTAATGCGCAAAACTGAGATACCATATGGTTTTCTAAGATCTGTAATTTCAGAAATATCTACCTCATATTCACCCAGGTCTCATGAGTAACACTAACTTCTGTTAAACCACAACTAACTCTGAAGTTATAACCCATTTCCTGGAAATATGAGCTCCTTTTTTGGGGTGCTACATTATCATAAATATGATGTCTCTTTGACTTATTAGTAACAAAATTACATAGCTTCAATATTATTTTTGTTTATATTTCCCAAAAATCTGCTTAGTCACAGGCAACATATATAAAGGACAGCTTCAACAGAAGTTCTCAGTTCATATTCATCTTTCTTTTAACACATTGGTACTGACTTCTAATCACTGTATTATTTCAGGCTTTTTCTGTGACAGAAATTCATTCACACCTCCCCAGTCTAATTTTAGGATTTTTTTCTTTATAATATTCGTACCTCTTTGAACTTTCTCACCAGTAAATTAGTTTTCTTTTGAAACACTGTTAAATATGCTGCTTGATTTTTTTTTGTTTACCACTTTTTTGTTCATTGTTGACCCTGATATGATACAGTGCATTTTCAAAGAGAGGGTATATTGTTTATCCAAACAGAAGAAGCTGTTCTGTGTATATAAAAGTAAGTACACATCTTTCTGACACTTCACAAATACCTCTACATTTTTCAAGATATTCAGAAGACACACACACAAAAAAAAAATCACCCTCGTTATACCTTACAAATCCCTCTTGGCAGTACTGTACACACTATCATTACTGACAGACAAACCTTCAGTGAAAGCACTGGGGAAAGGTGGTGTTTGCATGGGTATGTCACTTTGCTGGACTATTTCTCTGAAAACTAGCTCACAAAAGGGACGACCACATAGAAGTGGTCTGGCTTTGCTATATAAGAGCTCACAGTCTCTTGTAAAGGTCTATCATAATTCATCTGAAGTGGATTTGTATTTGATTATGCAGTGCTCCAAATATTATTGAAGAAAAAGAAGGAGATAGAAAGACAATGAAAGAAAGAAAGAGAAAAACCAAAAGAGAGAAATGTTTCAAACTTAGTTCCAGTTTTACATTCTTGTACATGTCTTCAAAGAGGCTAACTAATAACAGAGGTGGCAGATAGAGAGAATTTTTGTCAGAAAAATAAGAAAAAAAAAAAAAAAGAGAGAGAAAGAAGAAAGTCTTTTTCCTTTAAAATCACATTCTGAATTGAATTGTATAAGCTTCCATGTCTTTTAAAAATGACAAAATGTAAAGCACTAATCTGGCATGCAGATCAAGAATAGGAAAAGGGGAAAGAAGAAGAGTTCTGTTAGACTGGGAAAACATGAGTTGTATTATTATTTCTGCTTAGCATTAAGAATGCTGTTAAAGAAATATAAGGGTTCATAAATGTCTTGTCCAGTTTAGTGCACTTTAAAGTGCTGAAAGGAACAGAAAATCTATAAAAAAATTCCTTCTTGAAAGAGTTAATATATACAGGTTTCTGAGACATTTCCTTTACCATTTTAAAGTATTTAACAGCTATTTCATAAAAAATAGTCTCCTCTTTCCATATGCTTATAGTGTCTTTTTTACCTGTTTGAACAAGCAGATAACTTGGTGCAAGAAAGGTAAGGATATAATTTGCTTGAATTGTTCCTAAAAGTCAAATTTGTTGTGTGGTTATAGCATTGGTTTATTGACTTTCTAATCATTTGTCTTTCTTCTACTTGCCATGAATTCTGGGCTTATCTGGAGAAGATTGTATTTTGCCTTGATGAGGATTTGAAATGGAAAGCCCTAAGTAGAGTGAAAGCCACTGAATATTCAGTTGTTTGCTGCATGTTCTTTTACGATTTTATGACACTTGAATTCTATAACAGAGCCCTGAAAAACAACCTTCCAGTTCACAGGAATATAAAACTCATTAATATTTTGAGTAATTCTGAGGACATAAACAGAAAACCTTGACTTGAAGAAAAATATAATACCCAAGCAATAAAAATTTTGCAGAAGTCTGATTATAGAAAAACGTCAAACTCATTGACTAAAGTCAAAATAGGAAGCATTTTGACATCTTCCACTGAAGTAACCTCACAGCATTTATTTTGCTATTTCTGCTGTTTTCAGTCTTACAGGGGAATAACTATAAGTAATTACTCATTCTGTTAAAAAATCCAGGCAAAAAAGAAGAGTATGTTTCTCTATTTTTACAGACTTTACAAAAGTAATATTTCATATATGGGCATATTCCTTCTTCTCATTTTGCTATGATGCTTCTGCTTACCACACTCCAAACAGCAGCAACAAATAAAAAAGCCTGGTAAAATTGGGGCATGTGTTTGGAATAACACAAAACTTTGCAAACATTCATATCGTAAAAGCCTCTTTCCTTTTTAGCTTTGACTCTACTAGATTTGAAATTCAGGCAGATCACAATCCATACAACCCTTACACAAAGCACCAAGTAACCAAGGTTTCAAACTTAGTTCCAGTTTTACATTCTTGTACACGTCTTCAACGAGGCTAACTAATAACAGAGGTGGCAGATAGAGAGAATTTTTGTCAGAAAAATAAGAAAAAAAAAAAAAAAGAGAGAGAGAAAGAAGAAAGTCTTTTTCCTTAATCAGGCCCTCTTCTTCTCTGTAGGGATGTTCAAACAGTTAAGAGAGCACCTGCTGTTCATGCGGGGAGAAAGATTTGTTCTGCCAAAGGAAGTATTTTGCATAAAGCCGCATGGATCAACAGTGGCACCCAGTGGCTGATGCACTGCCACAGCAATGCGGTTCCAAAAGCTGTGCCTCCCTGACCTTCTGCCTAACGTGCTTTCTACACGGAATGAATAACACTTAAGCCAGTCTGGTTTAATAGGCTTAAGCCAAATATTTTTTTGTAGGTTTTTTTCTTTTACTAAAGTCTTTTAATATTCTGAACAGCATGATGTTTTCAAATAACAGTTTTATATATTTAGGCAGACTTTTACTAGTTAGTGCTAAAAATAACATGCAGCCAACGCGAAAGAAGAATGATGAAGTCAATGTGAAAAAAAAATTAGGCAATTAATAAAAAAAATGAAATCTTGGCATTATACTGTGAAAGCCTGTAAGTTTAAGCAGCGCTTACATGTAGCACAGTGTTATACTAATGTTAATTAATAATATATTATTACCATAATATTAATAATGCAGTAAGATTCCATTATCTGAAAGTAAGCACACACATTATTTCTGTAAGGAATTACCTATATGGTTGCACTCACATTTTTTCTTCTTAAACTCTGATAGTGCCAGTGACTCAATACAAAAGACTGCAAATTCTTCCAGACACCACCTGTGTTTTAAGATTTGTACACAGGATTAACCAAAATAGAAGGAAAAGGAAAAGGATCTATATTTAAATGTTGTGCTTTTATTTCAAAGTGCTAAGGTACAGTTAACTAAAGGGTGTTCCCTTATTGTTTGTGAGGGAACAAATAATATCTAAATTACTCATTTTTCAGGGTAATCATACAAGGATTTTTTCCTGCCTGATGTTATGGATAGGAGTATTACTTGCTATGTGACAACACAGCAAGTAATATTATTTCATTGTGGATGGTTAATCACCACAGAACTAGTGAGATATATATATACATACACATACATACACACAAATCACTGTATAACTACATAGATAAACATGTCTTACTCTCCCTGGGTCATTTATTACCCAAATAAGATAAACACTATCCTTCTCAGACTGCTGAACAGCATTTGTTGAATTACTGCCCTCATATGCAATTAGGTAGTGCTACACTGATGGTAAAGAGTAAAAATTGTAACTGAAAACCATGTTGAAAACCAGGACACAAACTTAGAAATTAAGGTGAAAAAACATGTAAGATTGCTCCTGGAATATACAAACCGCAGAACAGGTGGTCTAATCCTCAGATAAATTAGGTTTCCGAAAGAATACAGGTGCATTTGAAAAAGAAAGAAAAAAACCCAACCAATAAACAACCCCACTTTTTTTCTTACTAGACTTTGCTAATAAGCTGATGCTAAGGAAAGCTTTTCAATAGGTTTTCTAACATTTTCCTATGAAGATTTTCTTCCATTTATGTTTTCAAATTCAGCCACACACGTTATTTTGGGTTTATTTTGTTGGTTGGTTTTTTTAGAAAAATCTGTTCTAAATGAAGTGTTAACTAGTTCTGTCAATCTCTTGCAGCCTACCTCTCGTCTCTCTCCAAAACAGTCAACTTTGGAGGTACCACTGCTTTCTATGAAGCCAATTCCAGTGTTCTGGCTGAGAATCCTAAGAAGTAGAGTTGTCTGTGTATTTTACATTCCCTCTTTTCAGAAGTACGAACACAAATACAGCTAGGCAGCCTAACAAAATCTCCAAATTCTTCCAACCAAAAATTACCTACAAGAGTTCAAAATCCATTACTGCTTGACAGATGATAAAGGACAGAATTCTATGGTATGGATATAAGACTAAATTCTACACAGTTTGTTAATAAAGATTTCTAAAAGTCTGCATATATATATCTATTACAAAATACTTTCTACAAAAAGGCTAGTTGCTTTCATACTTAAAACTTTAAGGGTTTACGGTGCTACCATTCCAAGGAGACATTCTCCTCCGAGCATTCTCTGCACTGCCCTGCTACCTGCCTAAGATAGTCTGATTAACAGTTCCCTCTGGGAATCATTTCAGCTAGACCAACACTCTGCTTTATCAGCTCCTTTGTAGCTTAGTGAAACAGCATCCATGACCTTTTGAAACCTCCTTGACCTTATATTAGAGTTTTCCATGGCTGAGAAATGTGATCACTTCTTCCAAAAGAATATTTGACAGCTATATTCGGTCACCCCAGAAACACTGTTGTCCCAGTTATCACTGGCAAATAAAAATATAGCAGCTAGGTAGTACTTGATATAAACAAAGCACTAGCCCACAGCAAATTTCCTCTGCAGACTAGAAAGGAGAAGTCTACATTTCAGCTCATAACCACTTACATTAGAAAAATTACACTTTATACAAATATAAATGGCAAACAATGAATGGGGGTCATTATTAGCTTTTAGAAGAAAGAAACATGTAAAAGTAATAAGCAACCACAACAGGATAGTTTAAGATGACTGGATCTTATATCATGCTTGCCATGTTTCAGCAAACGAAGGCCATCAGAGAATGTTTGAGGATCAGTTCACTCCCTTTGGAAAAGATGTTTCTTTCCAACAAGAACATGGGCATTTTCATATACACTGTTATTTGTGCTATGTCTATTACAGGCAAGTTTTCAATGAACTGACATAGTTATTGCAATTAACACTGTTCTACATTAGTTATATGGGAGAAAAATCACTGCTGGACCAAGGAATTGCATTTCAGAGTCTCATTTTACAATAGCTATCAATTCATGCAATTTTTAGGGAGGCATTCTTACATACTGAGATATCTTGGATTTCCCATCCCCCTCTTGACTAATATTATTACTCACAATTCAGACATTTTACCACTGCTATCAAGTATGATTTAACCATTCCAGTTTGATGAGCAAATTATATACCAGATCTAACCTCAGAATGGCATGCATTAAGCAAAAAAATGCAGTTTTTAGTTTGAAAAGTCACATGAATCTTAATCTCATATCCTCTTTCACTTTTCAACTTAAGTACACAGGTTCTTTGTCCACTACCTTTGCACATGGTAAAGGCAACTTATAGTCCTCACCAAAAAGTCTCAGATCCTGTTGATTTTTTGCCAGATGACTGACACTTCACAAAACATTATTGATGTCTCTGTCTTTCAAGTGCCATCCCTGGGGGCAGACACATTGCTGTTATCCAGTGGCATGCCCCTTTCACTGTGACCATTTCTCCCTTTGCCTGTCGGCCATGTACCAGACCCCACCATTCTGGTACTTGCATCACTATGAAACACAGTGTTGTACAATAAAACTCTTCTTCTGCAACAGGGGAAGCAAGCATCAAAAAAGGTAGCTACAGAGAACACTTCAGAATTCCAGTAATAACTATGTATGCTTTAGAGCAAGTAAATCCTCTCCCAGCCTTTTGGTGAGACGTAATTTTTCTCCAGCCCTCCAGCCAAGTTAATCTATGTCCTGTAGCTTAATCTATTAAAAAAAAAAAAAAAAAAAAAAAAAAAAGAGTGACTTTATGGTTGGAAATGAAGACTTAAATATTGTTATGACATGCATGATTTTAAGGAAGTGCTCAATGCTTGGAAGGTGTTATCATTAAATTATAGGTGAGATAGAAAAAGCAATACACACAGAATAATGAATTGCTGCTCAAATATAGTAGTCCTCACACCCTGACCACAAAAAAACAAGCTCAGGAGACTGAATGACCACCTGGCAAATCAATGACAGCTCACAACCACATTCTTTTACTCTTATCCCAGAAAACCAGTAGGCTCAATATTTTTCAGCTTTCATTGCATTTCAGAATAAATTGGAGGAGAGAAATTTGATATTCTACATGGAACAATAACTTATTCAAGCATTCCAACATTTTGTTTCTATATAAAGCAAACTTTCCACAATAACTTCTGCTCTGAATTTTTAATTTATATTTTTAATTTAGTTTTCTGTAGGCTCCTTTGCATTGCCACATTGTGATTCAGCTGAGCTCAGGTTCACAGTGTTGAATAAGCTTCCCAAGCAAGCTAAAGAATTTTTATGTCTTAGATCCAGTTGAATAGGTTGCTGCATTAAAACCATTGACGTGTGTGAACTAAATCTTACTCACTGTTAGTGTTGGGATAAAATATTCAAGACCATAAAATCTGCCCTCAGAAACTCTGGAACCTGCTTTAGCATTAAAGGTAGTATCAACACACACCATAAGATAAATGATGCTTGTCTATTATTACAATATATAAGTATACATATATATTTCATATAAATTCCTTACCTAAACACAAAATTACTGTTACAGTCTATATCAGCAATGTGAAGGTAAAATCTTTATTTCATTATCACACCAAATGAATATTTTAACTGACACACTGATATAAAAAGGTGCTTTTAGAAAAATTAGAATATATATGAAATACCCAGAGCATATTACAGCTGCTGCACAACGTCATATTGTTGCTTACTTACACTTCAGTAGAAACTGATATTTATTCAGAAATAACATATAGGAAGAACCTGGCTTTACCAATAGTAAAATTTTTGCTTCGACTTAAGACCCATGTTCAGAAGGAAGACAAAAAAATTGAAAAATTTGAGCTCCCATAACAACACCCTCAGAAAAGATATTTTGTATGCTCTGTATTTTCTCTTTGACATTCCAGTTTCATTTATTTTAGGAAAGACATAGTCCCATCCAAACTAATTCTAACAAGGTAAATGCCCTGGAACTCTTAAATCAAAGCAGAGAGGAATTTTGAACATAGCCTTCTTCTTTTTTGGAGTCTAGTGAAGGCAAAGAAAGCATCATCTGTTTTCATTGATAAGGATGAAATCTGACCTAGACTAGTCTCAGAAACAGAACAGCTGTTGATTTCAGCAAGGACAGAATTTTATCCCTTCCTTAGTATTTCAAGTTGTAAGGAGTTTTTGTCTGCATATTTACACAAAATATCAATGATCACTGGACTTTTGAAGCAAGCTACAACTTACAGAAAACATCCAAACTTCAGCAGATAAAATCAAGAAATCTGAGAGGGATTAATATTTTTAGTAACAGCACGGTTTTTGTTGGGCTGTTACCACAAAGTTTGGAGAACACTGAGTTAAGGAGGTTCAACATGTTACTGATAGCACCTGTGCTTTCCACATAAATGTGCAGTTTAATCAGCCTAAGTTCATATTTAAGTCTTCTGTTACATCACATAATTCATTCTAGTGGTACAATTTGCAGAAGTCTAAATAATACCACATTTCTAAAAAAGGAGGAAAAAAAGATAGAATTATTTGCATGATTACTTTGCTTGCTATAAGCTTTAGACTTCTGCCCGCTGGAATCTTAAGGGAAGTGTTAGATTCTTCTTCTGACACAATGAATATAAGATGCAAAACAGACTTTAATTTTCATTCTCAAGTGTGCTGAAACCTATTTAGCACTGGATTCATAGGAGTGGAGAGATGTACATTTGAAGTGTGTGCTTCCCAAATCTCATTTGAGCTTTTCCAGCTTCATCCTTCTTCTACTACATATCAGAGATCTTCATCTGTATTTTGATGCCAATCAAGAGAGTCTTGACTCCAAGGACCATTTCAGAAGAAAACAAAAATAGCCAGGCTGGCAATGGGTGTTCCAGCTTATTCTCTTTCCTTCAGACAGCAAGGAGAAAACTTTGGAAGACACAGCTGACTTTTCCTTTTCAAGTATTTCCTTTAAAAGACTTCGATTGCTGAGCCTGCTGATGCTGCAGATTTTTTTTAAAGCACGACAGCCATTGAAAGGAACAGAAAACTGTCAATACTGCGTTTTTCCACTAAGATGCAAACAGCTGAGCCAAACTGAAATTCTATTATTTGCAGATAAAGTGAAAACTGTGAGATGACCAGGATGCACCTGTACTATACGTAGTTTTTTTGCTTCCATATATACTTTGAGTTAAATATTAATTTTCAGGAAAAGGTAACTTGCCCCATAAAATGGAACTTAAAAAGAAAAAAACAAACAGGAAAAAAAAAAAAAAAAAAGGAACAAGAAGCTGTTATACTGTGACTGAGTGAAACTAAAGATCATGCCAGAGAGCTTAATAGCAGTGGAGTGGTCACAGAAGCCTGGTGTTTAAAAATTAATTTCTAGTTTGAAGCTGTTAGTGCCAGTGCCAAGAGCACACAAAGTACATTTGTTCATCACCAGAGCTAGTTTCAGAGTAGAAAATTCAAGAGAAAGACAATGAGGCCTCTCCAGTTTCTAAAATAGATCTGGGAAATGTTTAAAATCTCCAGGCAATGAAAAATAGATTTCCACAAAAGAATAGCTAAAGGGCAAATTAGAGAAATATCTTGTCACATTTTACATGCCTATAAAATTGTCTACTTCACAAATGATGGCCTCCTATTAATTTGATAAAAAGCTAATCAGATGTAATTTAGTTTTCTCTGAAATAGATATTTAGCAAACATATTCTGCTCTCTCCATTCCCACTTGAAAGAAAAGAGATGTTTATTAGACCATTGACTTCTTAAAACAGAAACAAATATTATACCACTTTTCAGGCTGTAAATGAAAAGAGAAACAGATTTGCAAATTCAGTCACTGAGCTGTAAATACATTCCTGCAGCTACTCAAAAGCATAGCAGAAATATTTCATGGTACCCATCCAAGATGTCACCATTGAGATCAAACAGTTTGTACTTTCATCTGCGAACACTGCGAACCTAAAATTCCTGAACAAGTCTGAGCACTCCTGATCAGCAGTTCTAATATTTTAACAGAGGTATTGAGAATGTGTTTTATCTATCCAGGTACTATCACCTGCTCCACTTCCAGCACTTCAGTGAATGAAAGTGGTGACCTAACAAGATAACATTTCACACTGCAGGAGACCAAAAGCAAGCAAGCACATTTTGAAATGATGAAAGCCAAGACTGTTCTAAAGACCAGCTTTTGATGGTTGATAACATTCTTTCTGTATGAGAAGTGGATGAAAATAATTTTTGTTTTCAGAACAACAGGAATTTTTTCATAGCAAACAAAATCTGTACTGGGTTCTGTTCAGTAAACAAATATTTATTTATGTGAAAATGCTTATTATTTAGACCTACTAGACAGACAGACAGACAAAAAAGTCCTGAAACATTTTGTGGATTCAGTTGTTTGCTACTCTATTCAGGGCATGTCAATGGTCTTCTAATACTTGGAATTTGTTTCTCTTACTTAATTGGTTGGTTAAGTGCTTTTAAATAGAAAAATATATCAATATTTTTATTGCAGAAATACTTATTTGCATGAAAATGCATGTCTCTATAAGTAGAGTAGCTATTATCCAAAAATCCATTGGAACAATAAGGCATTCACATGAATATTTGGGGATACAGTAAATAAAAAAGGGGCAGGAATGCGATGAAACATGACAGCTGTTCAAAATTCAAATTTATAAAATTGCTTCCCAGCATCTAGACAAAAAAAAATCAGTTGATCTGATTATACACTGCACACACTTCACTGAGCCATTTACATTTGTGCAAAGCAGGAGCAGTGTAGGAATTACTTACGGGCAGAGCTGACTCACCCATTCTCATTCCAGTTGCTCTTTTTTCACATCCAGTTTTTCAAGTAAAGGATTGGGGAGAGCCATGCCCCAAATGACTGGCTGCAGCAAGTAATGTTTCACATGACTTTACAGCGTAGTTAGGAATACCAGTTAAGGGTTTAATCTTAAAGCAGTAACAAAATATGAATTAAAGTAATAATGGTATTGATAATGAGTTCTCAGCCTAGCAGCTGGCAACATAACAAGGTCCTGTGGCTGGCAGCTGAAGTTGACAAACACAGCCTTTTTATCAGGTACATATTTTTAACTGCGAGGGGAAGTAATTAGAACAGGTTACACAGGTTCCTCTTGGCAATTTAAAAATCAAGACAGTATTTTCTTTCATTGTAGGTGAAAAGTTGAGGATGTTCTATGGCCTATACTCTGAAACTAAATCATCACATGAATGTATCTGGTCACTTACCCAGAAAGTCCTTCAAACAGACACTGGCTTTGCCATCTGCTAACTACCACAGCTATTGAAGTTGTAATGCTACTGGAATTGTCACAGCTCAAAACCCAAGAGAAAACAAGACTTAAAAGGAGACAAAATTTTTCTGAAAAGGTTAAGTGAAAAGGGGAAACAGGACTAAGGAGACAAGATTAGTGTAAAAAATGGTTCTACAGGTTGAAACAGATACAACACATTCTGAGATTGAAGTTAGGAATAGTTATTCTGAGTTTAATTTATTATGCTATGCATCTTTATTAACATATTCATTATGTTTGAAAGGAAAAAGGAGGTCAGTACCTGTAGAACAGACAAGATTTTGCCAAGTATGAGAAAAACAGAAACGAAAATTATGCCAAAGGTTATCTTTCCTCTACTGTGAGCACTCTGCAAAGCCCAAATTCTGTTCCTGTGTTAAGTGTGCAATAATGCTACAAATAAAGAAAATAAGCATCTTTTCTATTCATTAGTTAGAGAACAGTACCTTTATCTCAGTTTTAGCTGTACAACTTTAATAGGAAGGACAAAGCAGGACAAAGAAGTGCCATTTTTTTTTTTTCTACACCCCCTGCATCAAGGTCTAGTACCCAGGCTGAGGAGAGCACAGATACTTATTAAAGATGCTGACAGTGGCATAAAAAGTAATTACAGTATTGTGCCTCCCTTTATAACCAACTACTCTACCTCCCTATCTTAGTCTGAGGTGACTCAAAGTCTTAAATTAGAATTCTCAGGGTTTCCCACATAGGCAAACACTGCAGGATTTGAACAAGTGGCTATGTTTACCGCTCATATTGGTTACTGCTAACTGTAATTATAGCATTTATGAGTTTAAACCTTAATGACAACAAATGCAGCAGCTCCATGCTTTTGTACTTGAGATGTCAGTTTTAGTTTTTCCTTAGACACTGTATTATAAATGGGGGAACATTCAGAGGGTAAAAGAGAATTTTTTCCCTTCCCTCCCTCCATTTCTCTCTTTTCAACTCAGATACTAGGGTTCTTGGAGAGACTTCCATGCAACACATAAAAGCACTGATGCAAACCCTTAAATATTTGTTAAATCTTTCCTAAAAATAAATTATTAAATGAAAAGAAATTGTTTGCAGCAATCTTTCCTGTCACAAGATCTGAATGGGGTTTGTGGAAACTGGTAACTACTACCATCTCAGTTAAAAGAGAAGAATCTATAACCAAGAAGGGCTAGGATTTTGTGAAGAGAAAGAGTTTCTTACTAATCTCCTAGCACTTTGTGAGCATGTAATTAAGTGCATTGATAAAGAGGATTCAGTGGGCATAAAGCATTTATTCAGAAATGCTTGAGAAGATTCAACACTAAAAACTTTGACAGGAAGAAAGCTGCCACACATATAGTCTTGGAAGTTGGGAAACATTTTATGAGTTGAAAGCTCATGTAAAGATAGAAAACAAAGGGTTAAGACTTAATAGTTTCTGTCTAGGATAGAGAAGAACCATAAGTGAAGTCCCATGGGGACAAGGGTCTTGGTTGTCCAAAGAGCTGAAAGATGCAGGCAAGAGGGGTCACTGGTCTGCCTTAGTAGGCTACTGTCCCATACAGCCATCCTCTTACAGCTTATTGTGTTTCTCCAGTACCTTGGGTTTATGCATTTACTGAAAACCAGAAAATACATGAGGTAAAAATTAGAAAGAAATTGTATGAAGTGTTACAACAAATGAAAGCCCAGATCTGAACAGCAAGAGACCCCTATCTAAGCATGGGCATATGCAAGTTATGTGGTCTTTCAGAGGGCATCCCATGGTAGAGGTAGCTCAGTCTACTTTAATCAGAATATCTCTGAGCAGTTTACAACCTTATTCATAACCTCTGTTATTTTGTTTAGGCTTTTGCTCTATTCCTAATATTGCTTCTGTGAGAGACGAATATCCATTTTCCGTTGGCTTTATTTTTTGTTCTATTGGCTTTGTTTTAAGCATCCACCAGCAGCAGTTTAGCAAGACCTATTACATTTTGACATTTTGAAACATATAGCTGTGACAATAAGGTGCTGCTGTAGTGAAAATAGCCATTTCTACCAAAGTAATAGCAATATATTTGTTAGTGAAAGGGGAAACGTAGTACAATTCATTTTTGCCCCTGTTTTGCTTCTGTGAATGTTATCTCCTTTCTAATTAATTCCTTCTTTTCATAATTTCACAGTGCTGTAGGTCCCACTGAGCATTAGCCTGGGCATTAACCCTGAGAACAGCCCCACACAGCAGCAACATCAGTGAGGAACGACTGAATGTGATGTGGCACTACCTGAAGAAGTCCTCATGGAGTCAGCCCCAGTATTGGGAGCTGCAGATTCCATGTTTTAGGTAGCTATGTACCTTAATGAAAGGATCGCTTGAACAGACACATTTCCAGTTTGTCTGAGATTATGATTCCAAGCACTGTACCAGTTCACATGTTTAAAGTATTCATAAATCTCATATCTCTGTATCTCATAAATTTCCTTTATCTCCTACTCTGCAACATTATTTAGTTAGTGTTATGGGGAGAGAGAGCTTGCTATATTCCTGTTTGCTTTTTTTTAATTTGCCAAATGAGTACATAATGGTATTAGCATAAAGCAGAATTTTAAGAGGTTCTGTGAACACTTATATTGCTCCTTCTGCAGAATCTCTTTGACATTTGTTTCCATCTTTCCTTGCTCCATGTTTGCACAGGTATCATGGACAACTCTGGTGACACCTCTAGCAGAGGGGACATGCAATGAGACCTTTTCCCTGCACCACTGTGAAGTCATGTCCCATCAGAAGACTTCTGCTACCAAGATCAGTGAATACAGGACTGCAACCACAGCCTGAATTATACAATAGATCTGATGCAGCTCTTTACTGTGGAGATTGTCTGCTCAGTGATGTTATTACTCTTATATAAACTTACCACCAGAAGCTTGGTAGCACCTTCATGGCTCTCACAGGAATATATAATCTGGTATGTTCTCCATTTGGAATGAGCCTTTTCAGTTATGAAGAAAATTTAAATTCCTGGAGATCTGAGATTGACATCCTATAGCACTAAATAGGAGCATCTTTTGTTCCTAAAAACTCTGAGAAATAGAAAAGTTATACACAGGGCATGAAAAATAAATAGAAACCCAGAATAATCATGAATATTTTAGATATTTGATTTATACATACAATAGTGTTTGAAAGCTAAAAATTAAAGTATATGAGTTATACTTTTCCTGAAATTCTTTAGGACTTTTATAATTCCTCGTCTTTGTTTTGCACTTCAATAGATTGCTTTGTCATGACTATCAATGCATCAAAACTTTTGCTAAAGTACTTTAATTTAAATGGGTGTATTTACTGTTATTATATCATATTAATATTCCAGTAGGCATAAAATTGTCACTAAATAATATTGAATAATTAAGAAGAAATACATTATTGATCAGATAGGAACGGTTTCATACAATATAAAATGCTATTGTGTTATGTCTGTGTTTTTAATATCTATTATTGAAACCTCAAGTTGATATTGGGAAATTGCCTTCTACTATATAGACTAAGGAAATTTTAATTGCAAATCAACGACTGTTGTAGAGATACAGACGACATTATCTAGTTTTGTAAATATGAAAATTAATACCAGTCTTTGTCAGATTATACTCTTTTCTGACCCAAAGATGTGGCAACTGAGAGGGGTTTTAAAAACTTTTATTCCATTTTCAGTCTCATGTGAAGTGTGAGACAATACAGATGTTACAATTCATGCCATCACAATCAGAAGCCAACTATTTCCTAATTATAATATATTATAACCATTTCTTGGCCTATCAGCTTTTGCTACACAATGCTGTTAATGTCCCAAAGCTAACCATCTAAAATCACCCCTTGTGGGCCCTACTACAATGTACCTTTCATAGTTTTAGTTCTCTAAAGTATCTAGTCTTATTTGCAAGGCTATCCCTTGAAACTTGTTTCTAGTTCCATTTCTCTCTCAACAATGTCCGTCCTATTCCACGGCATTTCTAAGTCAGCATTTCTTATCTCAAGGTTTGGGTACCGATGAACATTATGTGAGCCTTCTGTCAGGCCTAGAGAATTCTCTACAAATCCATTTCCCACAAGCCTTGTTTATTCCCCACTTAAACAAAAAGAAGGGGGGGTGCAGTCAAAGTATCTGAATGTGACAGTTTTGGCCTCTTCTTTCCGTTGCCAAGGTCAGGATGAATAACACGGGAAAGAAAGATGTCAAGTTCGGACTTGGAATGTTTATTATATCTTATCTATTTACAGTATTTACAGGCCCATGTCAAGCTGGAAAAACGAGGTAAAATGGATTCCTTCTAACTCCTTCCAAAGTCTTTTAAGCGATAATTATTCCATGCCAAGGTGACACCTATATTATTTATGTTTTTGACCCAATAATGACCACCCAAGACCCACATTGCAGACCTTTTTCACCCAGTTACATGCAAACCCATGAAGAAGAAGGAAGAAAAAGATGAAGAAGAAGGACAAAGACAACACCCAAAATCCTCCATCTTGACTCACATGTATTACTATATACTAAAATCTAAAATCTAAGTTTCTAGCATTCCAACATCTGAAGATAGTAAAAACTAACTTTTCTATTTACTGTACTTATTACTAAGATGTCTACTTACTCTAGGATCTCACAATTCCCTTTGGATCACTGCCCAAAGGGATACCTTATCAAGTAATTCATTACGTATAAGTGCTATTCTTTGTTATGTGCCTTGTGATAGTGTTCAGAAAAAGCCTGAAATAAGTATTATGGGGGACACTGACAGTGATTATGAAAAGGAGATCATATTCTGAAATAATTGTAATGGAGACTTTTCTTCCAGAATTTCACAGTTTGAATTTTCTGTGAAGTCTCTTGGTTTCTCTTCATAAACTTTTAAGGAATAGTCTTTGCAAATGCTCTCACATAGTAATTTTTCAGCCCTACTTTTCTTTTTTGACCATATTCTTGAAAATATATCTTACGGACATCAAGCAAATCTAATACAAAGGTTATGTTCCATCTATGTATTAGCCTTGTATCTTCAGGAAATTAACTTCCTGTGATATCATTGTTTCTTTCCTTTCCCTCACATCTGCATACATTTTTGATCTTGTTTTCCAGGTCTGACTCTGTTGACAGGGGAATCCCAAAGTCTCAAAGGCTTTATCCAAACTTGAGAACCTACATACTTGAGCACAGCCCTCTCTGGGCACATGGGATACAGCTGCACACAATCCTCTTCTCTGAGGGTGAAGGAAAACTCCTGTGTCCTGCACTGTAAAGAGCAGCAAGGGACTGATGATTCAATGGGATGGGCCAAAGAACAGGAGCAGGATCTGGAGACAACAGCAGAGGGAATCTGTAAGGAAGTTAAACACATTGTGGATCTAGAGAGAGACAGCTATATCATGCGGGGAGGTGGAATACCTGCTATAAATGCACAAATAGCGCACACAAAGTGGCTATTTGTACAGATTCTAATTATTCTCAAAATTTCAGTTAGCATTCCTAACTGTCATAATCTTTGATACACTCAAATGGCAGAGAATTAGATGCCTGTAATAACATAAATACCAGAAAACTAGTCAGTGCAGGGCACTACCAGCAGTCCATATCTAGGAGAATTCAAGGATCAAAACCCTGAGATGCATAGGAGAAGCAGGAAGCATAAACATGCTGAGTTCTCTTGACAAAGAAATATAATGAAGGTATGAGACTGGCTGCATTCTGTAGCAATATTCTGCAAACCCTCGGAAGCCACAATTTTAATCTGGAATTGGAAGGGACCTACACCCTGTTAAAAAGTACTTCTTACTGGCCAAATTTAAAATGCCAGAAACAGCTGTTCATCAGAAATCCTAATGATGTGTAGCTCCAGTACCACAGGAAAGCAGCACAAAGGTATCTCAACTGAGGTCTGGGAAAGTGATGATATAAATAATTTTATTTACCATTCATTTTTGCCTGACAAGACAATGATCCAAATCATTCTTCACCCTAGAGGGAGTCAAACCTTCTACCTAAAGGAAAACAACATTGATAGAAATAACAAAAAGTGCAGAGGTAATTATAACTCAATACAGAAAAGCATTTGAGTAAAGATTTTAAAAGAAAAGGGGACTTTGTGTGTTCTGAATTACTTAAGTACTCACATATTTACTCTCTTGCGCTAAAAAAATCCTAAAAATTTTCATTAGTATGGTAGATATTTTTAAGTTAGTTTAACCAGTCATAAATTTCTGTTTTAAGACGTGTACTTTTACAACATTCTGTTTTGAGACGGCTGTTTACAACATGAAATTTCTTTAGCAGGAATTACATACCTACACTAGGATTTATATTACAGTATTTTAGCGCTTAGATTGTGTCTCTAGGAAAAGGGAATGATATTCATGAATATGTTTACTGTTTGGGTTGTGTATCTTTTATTCATTTCTCTTTGTTGTTTTACTTAGTAGAAACCAGGAGACATTGTTTGTCTTGCATTTAAGGAAACATGAGTCAAATTTCTCAAGGTGGAATCAATGTGAGAAAAATATATAAAGAATAATGCAAATTCTTGATCTATGATGGAAATAAATCTGATATAAACAATATCTGATATCTAAACAATATTAAATGATTAAACTTGATTTTAAGTATCAAATCTATACTATGTCATCTATTTTCCTATTCATCTTAATTTTTATATTGCCACTGAACCATTAAATGAAACACACATAACGTTTTCAAAGACAGAACAGTAAGTGCAAATACAGCAACAATCAAAATAAATATGCTCACTGCTATCGAAAGAAATGGTTCTGTTGGTTAACTACACTTGGGAATATCATTTTCTGTCACTGTAAAAATATAATTTTACTTTAATCCCTATAGATACTTTAAAATTTACAGAAAGTCCAGGGCTATGTTGCCATACAAATGGGAACATTCTTGATAGATTGGGTTACAAAGTGTAAAATTGACTGCAGAGAAAATCCTGAAGATTTTTGCAGCAGTGAATCCCAGTGCAGGAGTGCGGGGGAAATCATGGAAGTGTTTCTAATATGGCATTTGCAGGTGCTGAAATGTTATTACTAAGCTACCAACTGCTTTGAGGAGTCAGATGTGAAAAATTCATTTCTGGTATCAGAGGATCCAGTACTGAAACAAGGTAAGAAAGAATTTGTATGCAAGTGGCTTCAGTTTCTGTAGAAATCTTCTGCACATCATGAAACCAGAAAGGCTGCTCATTAGGATTCATTTGTAGATAAATTAACATGCTTTGCATGAAATCCAAACAGAAACTCAAGTGAAAAAGCTGCTTTTTAAAAGCCTGGAAGCAATTTCACAGACATTGCAATGCAGCAGTTTCCAAATAATTTATTTAAATCTATGACTGTAGGTCCCATGTATTTCTAATTATGAATTGGAAGCACCTGTTTTCAGCATGTCCTGGTAACACTGTGCTGAACCTGTAAACCATTCAATATGAAATTATCATGAAACAATAGAATACTGAGTAAAATCTCAAATCAATGGGAACACAATAACCTCAGGTGTTGGAAAAGGACTCCACAACCGCTCAGAGACTACCTGCACTCAGCCACATTTGCAACTTGGTGTTTTGGCATCTAGCTGAGGTTTGACCAGGGAACAAACTGTAAGTGCAGGAGGAGCCATTCTGGTGAGGGCCATGGCAGCCCTCCCACTGCTCCTGACATCATACGGTATTGAGCAACAGGAGAAAAAAATGAAGGTCCCCACTCCAGCATAATAAATATATTTTAAAATTAAATATTCAAGCAGCCCAAATTAAAACAAGATATTACACAAGAATAAACCATATTAATAAACTTATCTGTATGTTTACCTGTTAACGTAGGGGCATCAAAGAGCTAAGGCTTTGTCATCTTAGTATATACTCTGATATACTCTGATTCTTTCCAAGGAAGGACACTCCTGCTGGTGGTGGCACCTCAGCCTAGACCACAGGTGTCCCTCAGCCTGGGTGAACTCAGCCGTACTTGCCCAGTGCTGGGTGTCCAGGCACTGGCAGGAGGAGCTGTGGGATGGCTGGAGGTTGCTGCCAGTTCCAACAGAGCCACCACAGGGCATGGTGGAGTCCCTCAACCAAGATGGCAGCAACTCTGGAAAAAAGTATTTGAGAAAAGGCAAAAATGATGCATGGCAGCTGTGAGGGAGAGGAGTGAGAGAAATCAGAAACAGCCCTGTGACACTTAGGTGGAATCCATGAAGAAGGAGGGGCAAGAGCTTCTTGAGACACTGGAGCAGGGATATGCCTCAGCTCATGGAGAACCACAGTGGAACAGATATCCTCCTCCAGCCCAGCCCCTGGAGGATCCACCACTGGAGCACATGGACTACATCTCATGGAAATGACCCATGCCTGAGCAGTCTGCGAGGAGCTGCAGCCCATGGAAGGACATTGGCAAAGTTAGTGGAAGACTGCAGCCTGGAGCAAGGGAACAGCATGAGGTAGAATGAGGAGAAGGGAATGTTTATTTTAGTTTCTCAGTATAAACCTGTGCTTACCTTGACATTTCATTTTCTCTTTTGCCACTCGGCAGGAACATACGACACATGAAAATAAACCTCTCCTTGCTCATAATAATAAAATTTCTAAAAAAGTAGGTTAGCCCATTTTGAAATCCTGAATTAACTTTATTTCAAATTATCATATTTCTAGCAGCTTTGAGCTAATACATAAGATCATGACCAAAAATTAGCAAAAAAGCAATAAAGTTACTTTCTTTTAACTGGAAGCCAATTTCAATTGTTTCAAGTGCAGCAAGTTTTAGTGAAAAAAGACATTATGTACTTTTTTAAGCACCTAAATACATATGAAAAAAGATTCATATGCATTTTCATTGAATTAAATACAAAATTTCATTATCGTTGTCGTCTTGGCCCATATAATCAAGTTCACAGCAGTATTAGTGAAGGACAGGTAATTTTACACATAAATAAAAAAATCATTGACAAAAACGTTGCCATGAATATTATGTTGAAAATATCATTAATCTTACCATGTATGGCATGAAAATTGTACCGATTCTTAAAGTTAAGCAATATGATTCAAATTCCACATAAAACAAATTATATGACCTACATACCCCAGGAAAGCAAGCCAGAAGCTCTGGAATTTTAAACACTAGAAAAATGCTCACAAATTTTATCTCAATTTTGTGTGAAATTTATTAAAGGAAATGTTTAAAATGCAAGAAAAATAATACAATACTTTTTATTGAATTAGAAAATATTTTTTTATCAATTTATTTATTATGCATCTGGTTTTGCTTGTGTTAAAGCTAGTAATTTGCTTTGGCAATTCTCTTTCTTTACCTCATTCTTTTACAGTGTTAAAAATAATATGAAAAGGAAACAAAAGTCCAAGTAAATAGGCACCTGGTTTTTTGCTGCACGGATTTGAGCAGCACTGAAATCCCCTTTTCATCTTTAGACCGTGTCATATTATAGCAACATTATCTCCATACGTGGCACCAGAATGGAGCTGGAAAGATAACCTAGTGCCCCTCCAATGCAGGATCTCTCTCAGCTATTTCATTCCTGACAGACCATGTTAGTCAGGTACACAGAGACTCCATTAACTCCTTAGACAACATGCAGTACCTCACGGGCATCTGTTAAATTTCCTGACATCTGAACTGAATAATAGGTACTGCAATTCAGCTCAATTTCTCTTGTTCATTCATAAATGAAAATAACAGAGGGTTTTTTATTACTATTCAGTAGCTGTGTTAGCATTTTGAGACAGTTAATGATCTGCTCTCCTGAAATTAAATAGTCATTGTATTTTTAAATCTTTCTCACCAAAATGGGAAATGACTAGCCAAACAAAACCAAAAACAAACAAACAAAAAAAAACCACCAAAAAAATGCCATAGAAAAGGATGGGGAAATTACATTGGATCATAAGCTTCATATAAGTCAGTGTCACATTGTGACAATGTAGTGGCCTGTAAAAGGGGGAAACACCATACTGAGATGTACAGTCCGTCCTCCCTTCCTTCCTTCCTTCCTTCCTTCCTTCCTTCCTTCCTTCCTTCCTTCCTTCCTTCCCTCCCATCACTCACTTGAAAGAATAATAGTAAATTTCTCTCCTTTTGCTTTCTTGGTCAATGCAGTGTGCATTTTCATCTCTCAAGGCACCTGTATATGCTCAAAACAATTGTCTTTCTTTAAAAACCTGAAGATTAAAATTCCCTAGATTTCCCTCAGATTAAGACTATCCTGCTTTAACACAAATTTAAGAATGACAAAATAAGAAATTTAATTTAAATTTTTTTTCATGAGGGGTTTTACCATGCCAACATAACCATGTGCTTTGCTTTACAGAGGTGACTTTGGCCAACTCTGGGCCAACCATAATGGCTTTCTTCTTGGTTTTGATTTGTGTTGTTGCTGTTGGTTGATTGGTTTTTTTTTAGCAGTGTGTGTATACATATGTATGCATACGTATGTAAATGTGTGTATATGTATGTATATGCATATATGTTACATGGAGTAAATAATTGCTAATAATTGTGCTATAATTGTGCTAATAAACCTTGAGTTTAATTCAATTTTCTCATTATCAACATTCAATGCTGCTGGCCAACTCCTTTGCCACACTCCTCATGTGGATATTTAAGAGGCTTCAGCAAATCTCCACAAAGAACTTTCTTTGTTCTTAGGTATTTCCTTCTGATACAGCTGAAGGAGCAACTGAAAAAGCACTCTTTGTGACCTTTGCTCATACCACACATTCATATAAATTATACAATTATACATTCATATTGTGCCATGACATATCCTGCATTCATTCTTGTACTACTGATTAGTCCTTTCACACTTTATTTCTACTTTTGGTTCATTCTAACTGTAGAAAATACAGCACAATTCCTGGTGGCACAGATTAAACTGAAACAATTTTTTTTTTATGCTCACCATATCCCGCCTGGACACATACAAAGTAGAAGTCAAAATCAGGTAGCTGCTTAGGCCAATGTGAATACCACAGCCACCTTCAAGGAAACCAGGGTTTCATCCCAAAGGACCACATTCAGACTTCAGTTGCCTTTCATTTCTGAAAACTAGCAGGTACCAAAAAAGTAAATAATTTAACTGTTTCTTGAATGCAGACAACACCTATATTTTCTCAGTGTGGTGTTCTGCCTATAAGGTCGATACAACATTTGTTACTACAAATACACAGGTTACACCTTTCAGGAAAACAAAAAATATTCCTAGTGTGCATCAAATCACTGATTCTCAACCTTTCCTCCTTCCCAAAAACACCACTGCACTTGCATGCCAGTATAGTATCAATTTCTTTGAAGCTGTAATTTGAAGGACCAGCTCATACTGCTCACTGACAACAAGGAGATTCAGTGCTGGAAAAGAGCAAGACAGGGCTTGAAAGCTATGATTTTGGAAACCTAAAAAAGTAGTTCCAATAAGGATCATAATTTAACTCACCAGACATTATAAAGAAACTAAAACTGCCAGCAAAGAACAAGACATATAAAGGATAGGGATATGTGTGAAATGCTGCCTTTGTTGATGCTGATGATTTAGGGCACAAGGGAAACCTTGAATTCACAGTTTAAAACTCTGTCATGGAGGAGGACATCCCCACTGATCTTCACGAAGAAGCAAAAAGGTCTCAGATTTTGCTTTTAAGAAAATTACAGTAGAGATGGAAGTTTTGATGTATATTCAAAAGGAGTCAGAAAGGAAGCAACAAAAGAGGATGAAATTTCAATGGAAAGTACACGAATAGGCATGAAAACATTTAATGAGAAATAAAAATGGTGACAATCAAAAATAAAAAAGTAAAGGAAGGGAAAGACGAAGATCAGAAGGAACATATTGTTAGAGAAAAATAACCTTTTAAGGAAAAGTAATAGGGTCATAATTCTCTATATGCCTTGGGAACCCTCTGGAGGCATTCCCTGCATGCAGTGCTTGTGCAGGCAGCACCACAACATGCACAAAACCAAGGTTATGATGCTCTCATAATCTACCAAGCATGACAATTTAGACAGATATGCAATTATTGAATATTGTTGAAAGAACAACTGCATTGCAGTAAGAGAGAAAAATGCTTCTATTTCATAAAAGTATGCACATGTCAGAGAAATAGAAATAGGAATTCATTCTATTTCTATTGCTGAGGCTAATTGACCTTAGTGGGCTTGGATTTTTTGTTTGGTTGGATTTTTAAACAACAGTGAAAAGTACCACTTCTTGAATCTCTAATTTTATTTTTGTTTAGATAGAGTGCCATTTTTAGACTGTCTTAATGTCTCATAAGTGTGTGGGTTTCAGATAGAATGTGACATTCAGATAGAATGTGACAGTGAGTAAGGCCAGCAGATGAAAATACCTGATTCTCATTTAGTTGTTCTGTCTCATCTGGGCATCTTTGGAGAGCTCAAGGAGATATTTCACAGCTTTCAGTACAGTTGAAAAACTTGCTTGAAAGGTTTATTTCCACACACCTTTGCTATAATTTTTTTTCAGAGATTACTTTATGCTTCTGAAATATATTTTTCCTCCTTTGTCCTCAGATCCTGTGTTCTAGAATTCACTTTTTGGTTGTCTAGTGATCTTTTTAATGATATCTGAGTGCTTAGGAAATGATCCATCAGACATTCAAGTTACCACTGAGCTTGTACACCAGTTAATTTTGCATAAGTATGATACTACATAAAATCCAGACTATAAAGTGTTCAATGTGTGTTACATGAAAAGCAATGATTAAGGAAACAATTGAATCACTATGACACTGTTTAGCGGACTTCGTCAAAAAAACAAATTAAGACCTCCTATATAATTCTAAAGACCTGAAATCTAGAAGAATCTTACATTGATTGCAACATCAGCCCTTCCACTGCTAAATGTGCATTCCACTGCATATCAGGAAAAAAAAAAGAAAAAACTGAAGGTATTGCACTCAACAGCATGGTAGAGTTCCTGTGCTCCAGCATTGTACTAAGGTCATACATCTTACAAACCCCACTGTCTCCTGTGGAATTAGTTATTAACAGAAAGAAGTTTCCTTGGGTTTACCTGCCAGATGTATGATACACACTTCAATGAGAGGAATTTTTTTGCCTCGTTCTACAATGGTGGCTTCAGAAAGAATTATTATTTCTAATTTATCTGTCTTGTAGAGACAAGTCAGAAGTACTAAAATGTAAAGCTCTTTTGTCAACTGAACAGTTGTACTAAACACTTGTCATTTGCTTATGTTAAAAGAGCAACAATTATAAAGAGATAATTTCTCGTAATACATGTCAAAGCAGAAGAATTCTTTTTTTCTTCAGTAATTTTCTTGTGTGGTTTGATTGCTTTACACCAGTTATGAACTTCTAGCACCACTCTTATATGGAAGAAGAATGACTAATGTATTGTTACACCTTTTTGAATTCCAGGAACCCATAGTTCCTGTTACACCTTTATTCTATCCTTCTATCAATATGCAGAGAGTTTATGACCTCAGAATAGAAAAATACTTGGTAAAAGTATTATACTTAATAAAGTGAAAATGCTAAGGTTCCAGCAAACCTTAAGTTAGAATTTCATTCCCTTTTATTTTTCTGGAATACACATACTTTGCAACAAGAGAGCAATTTTCTTGGTAGATGCTTCTTTCATTTTCTTAATGATTTAACAGTCTTTAGAGGTTTTGTTGTCACTACTGTTGCATTTTCAAGAAAAGTGAAGTGGAAAACTTTCCTCAAAAATAAAAAGAATATTTTCCATTTGATTATTAAAAAAATAAACATTAATAGATCTTAATTGTTATCATAAAGAAATTAAACATATTTTCATCCTGTGGAAAAATAACATAAGTGACAAAAATAATGTGACAATATAAAAACTATAAAGATAGTCAAGAACTAACCATGAATTCCCATATATAAATGGTTCTTTTTTTCTATTATTTTACCTTAAATCACCTACAGGCTATTCTAATTCTGGGAGATGCACCTTACAATGCTGAATCCTGACTTGGCTTTGTTCCTATTGAAATACAACAGGAAAGAAAACTACATCATCCAGGCCAAGATGCCCAAAATATGTGAGGATATTTAAATACTGAAAATAATAATAGTAGTTATGCTTCACCAAAGAAATAATATTTTACATTTTGCAAGCACTCTTTAGAATTCTGGTAGAAAGAACGGGAGCTTATCAGCCAGAGCTGCTATAAACAAACTGCAGCTCAGGTTAAGATGTCCTTCAACAAGGAGTGCATAACAAGCCATTTCCTAGTGAAGCATTCAGTAAGTCAAAAAAGTGGGCATTAAAATAACTGATATTTTTAAACACTCCCTCTGAGGGTCAAAAGTCAATGTCATATCCTGCTACCTTCAAGAAAATAAAAATCAAGCACTGGTAATATTTTTCCAGTGTTCCAGAATCTTGCACAGGCTGTCTTCCTTACCTGCTGCAGGCTGACTATCCCTGCTCTCTTCTGGCAAAGTAAGAAATAAAGGTGCTTGTGATTCATCAAGATCTGTCTAAAAGAACAAAGCAAATATTAACAATCTTGATGAATAATTAGCATTTGGGGCCCCAAATGAAACTGCACCCTCTTCATTCCCAGCCTGGGTAAGCAGACCTTCCATCCTCTTATAGCCATAAAAGAAAAATCAAAATAATAATATTTTTTTTAAAAAAAGACAAGAAGAAAAAGATCCCAAAACTACTTGCCACCTACAGAAAAAAAAAAAAAAAAGACATTGAACAGGAAATTAATTCAAATCTCTGGACAAATATTGTTATGTATTATTTTCTTGCATTCCACAAATGAAATACAGTTCCTATAATTTGTATAATGATTTCTGTCAGACCCATGAAAACAAAACCAAAGCTGTGCAAGCTGTACTTGCAGTGTGACCACAAACCTCTGTTTCCACACTAATATGCACACAGATGTAAATCCCTGTGCATGTATATTTGAAATAATGGAGGAAGGCTGAAATCACCCGAGGAAAGTTGTGCCGTCTCATTCATTTTTTTGCAGCATGAGGATTAATGTCTTTTCCATGTAATGCCAGCAGCTAGCTGATTGCATTACAGGAGGATTCCCCTCCTCTTCTTGTTCTCCTTCAAGAAAAAAATTTTATGAAACACCAGAGATCACCTATATCTAGAGGCAGGTCACAGTGCATGATTATTCTGGGGGGGTTAGGATCTCTAGGCCATAACTGAAATTTCTCGATCATTTAAAATTTTAGTCTGGATTTTTTTCCATCTCTCTCAAAAAAAAAAAAAGGGATTTAATAATCTGTCCTGGCCAAACATGGTACACTATACCTCCCACAGTCAGCTCAGCATGTGATCCACTGGTAACCCATTTCATTTTCTTTCTCTTCCCTGTTCCCACTGTAGTGCTACTTTAGGATATGCAGCATTAGTCTTTGCTTTACCATTTAGGAGGACCAGTGTGGAACCTCAAGTGTGAGTGTCACGGAAGACGAAGATATCCTGTGCTGGATTTGGGAGTTTTCTTGTTTTGTAGGGGTTTTTTTTGCATGAGTAATTTTAGGGGGCTGGACACTGTTTCAGCAGGCTCCTTCTACAGTTCTACCACCCTGTGCTGTTCCTAAAGAGCTTAAGATTTAAGTGTTTTAGGAACAGTAAAATGATTGCATTTGACTTGAATAGCTCTCCTCCTATTAAAGAGCAACTTTAACATTACTCTAATGCTGAATTCACTTTCCATACATCATTACTGATTTTTCTGCCACGAAAATCACCCCCACCTACATGCCATGCATTTCTACATACTAAGATTGAAATTTCCAGGTAAAGCCAATGAAACAATGAAACAAATTCTACAAAAAAAACACACTTCTAAATATAAAGGCTACCTATAGATAAAGTTACCAACTTAAACACTGAGTGTAGTAAAAAGCAAATAACTGTATAGTCTCAATTTTATAAGGTGAAAGGACTTACAGAGCATAGTTGTCTGTGTTTTGAGAGAAGGAACTTGCCATAATTAGCCACCACAGTGAGTACTTAAAGTAAGCACAAGAGGAAGATGCTAATTCCAGGCCTAGCAGAGGTAAGGTCTGGTTAAAACAACCTGGTTAATGCATCTGGACAAAAATACCCACTATGGCAAACTATGGAAAAGGAAGTAACTGTTTATACACATGCTACCCCAAATTATAGAAACATCTGCAAATACTCTGTGGATACTTGGAACCTGGATTGTATAAAGGTGATGACTCAAAATAACTTTAAATAAAATCCATATTATTTATTGACTTTGGCATATGGTTTCATTTGCATGTTAATTCGAACAGAGACAGCTCTCACTAATCAGATTATAACATATGGTCAACTTGAATAGATGGGAGAAGACAACCAAATTCTAATTCTAACCAAATAAGTTAACACTACATTGAAACATCTAATGCTTAGATGTTTTTTTACAACATATAAAAAGTAAAAACATACTACTTGGATACAGTTTTAAATTTATTCCCATTGGGCTTAAGAGAAGGAAAACGGAAAAAATTAAATATAACAAGTAGACAATCCATAAAAGTACACTAATCTCATCAATTCTTCACAAAAAAAAAAACTTGGAAATGAATAAGTTATTTAACTTTGAAGAGCAGCTGCTTAGCATTCACAATACTCAGTGACATTAATACTATGAATGTCTCACAAAAGCTCCGAATACTTCTATTTGGTTTAAAAGAAAGTAATTTGCAAAAGTAGTTCAGAAAAGCAAGCTGTTTAAAATATCTTTGAGAAGCTTCAACCCAGCTCTGATGGTTATACCTTTATTTCAGTCTTAATCTAATCCTAAATAAGAGAAATTTGTTTACCAGCTAATTTTCAATGCAACTTCATGAAGTCAGTGTATTGCTTGAGGTATACTCCACTGTTAACATCACCATGTCTGCTGTCCCAGACCCACAAACACAACTTCATCCACAAGGGGAAAACTACAATCCCAATATCAGTTTTCTATCATTTTTGTGTTTTGTCTTTTTTTTTTTTTTCCTTCAGTCTGTTGTTATGGGACAAGGTTTTAAAAAAGGCTCAGCAGCAGAACAAAGCCTTGAGCTTTCAGCAGAGCTATAGTCTAAAATTCTTACCAGATCAACCAGTGCAGGGAGTAGGGAATCGATGATAACCTCATTCTTCTATGTAGCAAAAGAGAGTCCTTGGTTCCAGCTTGATTCTGAAAAGGAAAAATGGAGTTTTCTGCTTGCAATTCTGTCACTTTGATCAGGACTAGCAGAAGAAGTGGGCAGAGTCATGTAAAATCAACCATTTACATGTGGCAGGAAGAGGGAGAAAATACTACAGCAGATGATCTTGACTTTTTTTGAGCAAAGTCAGAATGTAGAGTGCAGCATATGATGATGGCAAGAAAGGCATTAAGCTGAAAATCTGAGCCTGGGAAACTTACCTGATCTTATGCTTGTGACTGAAAATCTGTGACATTTCTTAATCCTGACACTAGAAACTACATTTTCCAATAAAATCACAAGAGAGTATCTATATTTTTCTCCAAAGTAACTAAATTCTCTCTTTTGAAAAGAATTTATGTTTGCATATTTCATAAAAGTATCTATTTCTTTTAATATCTTCATCTGAGTCCATTCCTTTTGACAGTTATCAAGCTGTTTTGAGAACTTGGTTTTTTTCTTTTATATTTTTAACATTTATTGTGTTGTATTTCTATTGAGAGATCTACTTTTCATTCTGTGAAGTTTACCTTCTGTGCTGACAGACCTCCAAAGACAGAGCAAAGGCAATAAAGCAACAGCTGCCACATAAACTGACTATCATTTGTATAGGAAACTTTCCCTCCCCTGAAGCTGTCAGTCTGCTGTAAAAACATGACTGACTTCTCATCACTAAAAGTGTAAAATATAAATCTTCACAAATTTTTTATTGTTCTTTTACAAATTCTTTCACTTCATTTTTTAACCTAATAACCCAAGACTTCTCAATCTTTTCTCTCATGCTTTTAAAATTCCTGTTAGGTCTGTTAATGCTTTTTTTTCCCTCACTACTACCTAAGTCAGCACTAGATTCATGGAAAAGTTCACAACTACATTTTGTAGCTACTACCTCTTTCATTTTATTCTGATATATGCTAAGATTTTTGTCTTTTTGAGCAAGGCTGTATGTAAAGGAGAAGTTTATTATTCCTACTACAACACCAAAGATGTTTTGCTGGAATACATATGAATAATCCATTTCCATATTAGTCATCTTATATTTTTTCAAAACTGTGCACCTGAACTTAGAGTCATGTTCTGTCATCTGCAGAATTCCTTCCCTTTTCCCATTGTCTCTGCCACTAAACTCAGAAGTAAACATATATATCAGAGTGATCAGTGAAGAAAAACAGGACAATTTTCAAAGACTTCTTTTCCATGACTGATGGTCCTTAAGAGTTTTAGAGTGATAGTATTTTATAAACAAAGTCAAAGCAATACATATATATATGGATTATTTTCTTAACTCCACAGTACTAGGCAGGAAAAACATGGGCTGCATTCATATGAATGGAACCCTCCATGGAAAAACTAGACTTTAATCTGAAATAAGATAATTTCTCTAAATATCATTAAGTAGCTGGAAGATGCTACAGGCAAACTGCTGTCTGCATCCAGGAAATATATCTGTTTTTCTACTCAGTAAACATTTTTCTAAAAAAAATGTTTTTAATTTTTAGCAAACTTAAAAAAAATAATTAAAAAATAGAAAACCACGTCTGGAAAAAATGAGTAAACATAATGTTGGATTCTTTTGCTCGTCTCAAGGAAGAGCATTCAGCAGAGTCAATCAATACAACCAAAATGTGCATTTATAAAAACTACAAAAAGACTTCTATGTCCATGACAGGAGGTGATTCAACTAGCTGTCTGGCAGTAAAGGTTGTTTACCAGGTTTTGGATTCCTAATTGGGTGCCTAGCTTGCTAAGTAGCAGCTGGTCGTTAATTAGTTGAAAAATTATTATCACTAAAAGTTGCCATAAAAAGAAAGAGAACAATATAATTAAAGTGTTATAATCCATATGGTGGGATATGTATCTTCACTTGTCAATAGCTGTTTTTCCTCTCTTTTCCACTCAGCATTAATAAGGAAAAATTGTTCATTTGCCAAAAAGTTCTCCTTTTCTAATTTGAATTGAAAGTAATATTAAATTGGAAGTGTGCTGAAATACTGTACATAGTGTAATGTTTTTCTTTGACTGTGAAGTTATCCAAGAAGCTATTTTCCACAGGGGTGAGTTAGGATTGATGAGTCACCGTTGCCAGCACACCTAATCATGGCAGGACATCATTATCTCACCTTCATTCATTATTTATAAAGTAAAACTAGATGAAAAACACTTTGCATGTAAGACTTAGCAAAACATAAATTTTATTCCTGTGATGTATTAAATATGACCATAGCCTGAATGCACATTACAATCTGCAACTGTAAATTTGCACTGTAATTGCCTCAAAATCTTTTACACACCACTTTCTCTGGTGGTTTACAGACTGTCTCTGCATTTCAGGATTATTTGCCTAATGCATGTAGAATGATGAGACTACATGCGAAGCAATAAGTTGTTAATATAAAAAATGTTTAGGTGTATTTTTTCTAAAATATTTTAAACACCTGTGCTGTCAATTTTAATATTATAGAGTACACTGTTTTTAAACTTACTGTACTTACTGATTTTGTCAAGGGGGAATGAAGTAGAATAATATAACTTAATTTTATAATAGCTGAATCACTTCCAGTTCAAAACCTGGCAGAATCATCTTGTCCATTAACCATCCATTATGTGGTGGAGAAATCCAGTAGCTGGGAAAGTTTCCTTGTAACTGTGGTGCAGTATTGAAGGAAAAAAAAAAAAAAAAAAAAAAAAAAAAGGAAATACTAATGTGTTTAGTGTCCAGATTAGCTATGGAAAATGGATAAATTCTACATTGCTCATATTAACAGTGGATGACCTCCACTTATCTGCATCTGTTACTGTTGAAATAAGAGCAGAGAAATCTAGGAAATAAAACCGTCTTATGCTCTACAGGAGCAGATTGCCAGTATTCCAAGTCTAGATAATCTTTCTTAGCTGAATGTAAGATCACAACATTCAGCATAAAAGAAAGGAACTGTTTGAAAGCCTAAATTTCCAAGTGACTCAATTATCCTGAACTATCTGTTGAGAAAGTTGAGGAAATATGTTTTAAAATAGCCCTTCACTATAAAATAAATTGATTCTTGGCAGTAACTACATACATAACAGCCTTTCATAACTTCACATAAGCCTTTCTTTAAGGTTATGAATTTGCAGACAAATTTTCATATCTGAAAATATACATCAGATAAGCAGAACAGAACAACATGCATCAGCGTCAGTCCTTCAGTGTAATGCCTTCCAAAAGCAAAGTCATTTTTTCTCTGCTGAAGTGGTGTTTTCTATCTAGATTGTCCACGTTCAGATCTCACTTGTATTAGGGCACTGCAAGGCACCACAAGAGATGAATGTGCTGTAAGGCAACTATAATAAAGTTAAAAAAATTTATCAACATTCCATCTTCAAATACTTATCACCAGGTTTCCAAATTACATTGCAAGAGATTAAGAAAAAACATTTATATAATAATTCCATTCCATTTTTCTCTTGACCTGATTTCAACAGAATGCTAGTAATTTTCTGTAAGTTAAGATACATTTTTTTGTTGAACTTGAATTTAACACTTATGTGTATATAAAATGTGTTTTCACTTGGATATATGGGGCAGATATGGGACTTTCATTTTGATTTAAAGTTTGATCTGTGCCAATTTAACTTTTTGAAGAAAGCAGCTTGAAAATGCAATTTTTTAACAAATTACTTAAATATTTTTTCATTAAACTTTAAATACTAATTTATAATAAAAAGACTACTGAAATAACTCTGTGTTCAATGACTGACTGATTAATAGTTCTTCTATAATACTTTAAGACATGGAGAATTGATACAAATTTTTTTTTAGAATGTTTCAGAAACAACAACTGATTTTTACAGGCAGAGCAATTTAAAGTGTGGCGATGGTGGTGCTTGAGTTTATATATTTAGTTCTTCACCATTACTACATTAATGATGGTTAACATTCTTTTCTATCTCCCTCTCACCCACAAATCAACAAAAATCTCTACAGCATGAAAAACATGGGTTGCATTCTTGACTCATTGTATGGTGAAGAATTTCAAGAAACTAAAAGGAAAGTGAAGGCACCTTTCACTCATTTCTGCATTGCTGTTTTAAAAATATCACTGCTAGTGTTTGGTGCCCATAATGTTCTCACCAATGTTTTGGTAACTGAGGTGTGTGACCATTTCCCAGTCTGTGTAGAACAGAGGTCCTAATTTAATCTGACACTAGAAAGGCATCAGTGGGACTGAAGGAATCTCTCTCCCCGTAATTCTAGGAAGCATGGGAAGGGGGAGCCTGAAGAAAGGGAAAAATTGAGCCAGTAGTAAAGGTCAGGTTGGCATTCCTGGACAATGCAATCCACCTGGCTTCAATAGCACACCTGCTATCAGCTTAACCACGAGGCAACAACAGCAACTTCAAAATATATTTAATACACACATGCATAACAACTCACAGCAGCAGAAGGGGCATTGGCATTAGAGAAATAATTGATGAACTGCAAAGAGAAGTGCCACAACTAAATATTTTCACTCAAAATGTACACGTACAAGCACAAAAGTGTATGTGTCACCAGTCTACTAGACAACTGTTTTCTTCAAGTTTATAATAGACATGCAATAGTGGACTGCCATGTATTTACACTTACAGACAACTTCGTTGTAGTCAGGACCCCATAAGTTTTCCTCCAATTAAGCTGAATCCATACTTATTTAAGTTGTTCTCTACTTTAAAAGTAATTTTCATTTGAATCTGTATGGAAGAATATATCAAAATCAGGCATCCTAGCTGACAGATTGCTGCATGGAACTAGATTCAACCTTCATGTAATTTCCAGTGGCAGCTGATAAATGAAGAGATAAAAAAAAAAAAAAAAAAAAAAAAAAAAAAAAAAAAAAAAAAAAAGAACTGGTACAGAATTCTGATGAGCAAGCCCTTCCTAACTTCAATCAGAAGAAATGAAAACTCTATTTGATTTCCATGAAACAGACTGTATATTATACACAGCAGCTGGAAAAGAGCTTATTAAAAATGTAACTGTTAAAAGATGACACTCTTTTGGTATCTATTTTCTATGAGGGCTGAGACTCTCTGACCTGTCTCACTGAAAGTTCTTTAAACTCAGTAAAGCTTACAAGGGAAGCAGGATTAAATACAAAATAACAGCAGCAAAATAATAAAGTGACAAAATCTTTATTTCTTTAATCACAGTTATCAAATACTATAATACTAAGCCATCATTCTGCACTGCAAAGTAGAGAGTAGTATAAAAGATTATAAAAATAAAAAGAAAATTTTGGTTCTCTAATCTTCAACAAATTTCTGTCTAGTGAATCTGATATTTAATGTTCTGGAAAATCAGCCCATACTTAAAATTGGGAAAAAAAATCCACTGGGTAGAGTCCCTCAACATAATTTCAACTAGCCATGAAACTTAATATTTGTATTTCATAATTTCAATAGACACTACAAGTGTGGATAACTTTTGTCTTGGTAAGTAGTCACTAAGATTATCTGCACGACATTTAGATATTAAGAACATAATCAGTTTAGAGATGTATATTTTTTAAATAGTCTAATATATATCAGTTGAAAATTCTGCAACATATTATTTACTAGACTGGTTTGGTATAAAAAAAAAAAAAAAAAAAAAAAGAAAAAAAAGTAGATCAAAGAGCCTACTTGATCTCTTTGCTCTCTGGAATTTTTTCATTGTTTCTGGGTTTTATGCTTCAATGAGGTGAGATGCCTGGTAGATTTTTCCCTCACAGCCCCAAGTTAATGCAAAGTTGTGAGATCCAGAGACCACAAGGGGCAAAAATAAGCAACCTATAATAGCTTGCTTACATTATTCAGCATGTGGTATATAAGCACACATTATTTACAAGATTCATTTTACATGCACATTAATTATGGAAAATTAGAGACACCAAGAGAGAGCCATTAAGCGTCAATTAGACACTAAGAACAAGAATGCTGGCAGTTCTAGTAATGAGAAACCTAGATTACTTCCAAGGGAAGGTGGTTCATTAATATTTTGCTTCTCAACAGTTCAATTATGCCTAATGTGCTGGACATTAGCCTTTGGGGACTGAATCAAATTGTAGATCAGAGTGAGATGATCTTACTTGTTTCTTGAAGATGCAGATGCAGCTTCCTGGGGAACTTTTATTGCTGTTAAACCAGTTGATCACCTTATTCTGAAACCTCTTTAAAGCAACACATCTCCTTCACCTCTAAATGTTTATGGCAACATCAAATAAATTGATGGGAATTTTTTCTCTTCCACTGAAAACTGGAGCTCCACAACTTAAAGTGTAAAGAAATATCAGAACACAAGAACAAGCATTTGGTCTTAAAAAGGAACATAAAAACTGGCAACAGGTCTTTTTCTTCGATTGTGTAAAATGTATGGCATGCTGGATGGGGTAGGTGTCAGCCTTAATGGGAAAGCTTTCTCATGGTTCAGTTAATCGTCAATTAAGTTAACTGATTGTGAAAGAAATTAAAAAATACTTTTGAAATATAAATCCACTTCGTTTCTAAAAATCCATGGTAAAACCTTCTGATTCAGGGCAAGAAAAGTTTCCAGTGTACATATCCATAGTTCAAAAGTTGTTATTGAAAGCAGATGGTGATATGAATTCTTAACTGCTTCATAAACTACAATTATTGTCTAAAAATGGAATATATAAATAGCAATGTTCATGAGACATTGTTTTACTCAGAATAAGGCCTATCTAATTTTGCTTGCATTCAGAATTTTTACTCCTGTTGGCCTACAGACATTTTATCTTGATAATAAAAATATAGTGGGAGAAAGTAAGTAATTTTTTCAATTCAAGTAGCATATAAACTGGCCTTCTGTTTAAAACCTAATCATAAATATAGCTACAATCTTTCATTGTGCAATTTCTTTTCACAGTTCATTAATTGCAAAGAGATAACTTGAATGGTGAGTTTGCAATTTTATGATAGGATCCTGTATGGCCATGAGGGAAGGATCCACTTTTATGTGTTCATCTCACTAATGATACATTAGGGAATAGAAAGGTGAATATCAAGAGCTAAGCTGAAAACATTTATAAAATGGGGCAGCATACACCATACTGTACTTTCAGAAGCAACAGATCCATCTTTATTTTTACTACTTGTTTTTCATCTCCGAACAGCTGACAACAGCCAAGGATTTAGATTCTATTCATAATAACAAGGAGCATGAGTGCACCAGAAAACAATTTGACCACTCTTTAGTTACTAAATTAAAAAAAATAAATTAAAAGGTATTGAAAATGGTGGTAGGGTGAAATAGGGTTTGTATAACAACATTTCTTATCTACTCATTGCTTTTGCTTAGTGCAGTCAGGAAAACAAATGCTGTGCCTATTAAAATGTCTGCTTAAAAAGCCCAAACAAAAACTTGAAAGTAAAACTTGAATGCAAAATGTTAGTTGATTTGTAAAATACCATTGAATCACTTTTTAATTGTAATGAAAGTCTTCCTATGAAAACCAAAGTGATGCAAGAGCATCATCAAAAAAAGTTACCAACAGGTAATACATGAGATGATTTAACATTTTCTGGTTTGTTACACACCTTCAAACATACCAGGTTATGTCTACCAGAGATCCAATATTTGGCTGTATGACATGCCAAAAAAACCCAAATTACATCAAACCTCCAATATCTGTGAGGATGGAGGTTCTATTTAAGGTAAACATTCAAAAGGAGAATTCAACACTGTTACAGTTTATGAAAATCTGGACAAAAAACTTTTGTTCTTTACAGAATTACAGTGTCCACAAGGTGGAAGAGAATTAAAGAAAGTTCTAAATCCTACTAGCTTGAACTGCCTCAGGATATCTACAATAACTGAAATAAAAACTTGATGAAACCATGTAGACAACATTCACCTTTGAAGTCCTCAGCAAGACACAGGTGCAACCTCTTGCTATTGAATTCTGACCTCAAGTCAAGTACTTTGAAACATCTGCTTGATCACCATAACTTACTTGATGGAAAAATAATTATTCTGAGGCAAGTAACATCCATCTACCACAAAATTGATTTGATTTTCAGCAGGGAAGTCCTCCCTCTGTTTTGTTAAATGGCTCTCAAAAATAATTCAATAAAGGAAGGTTTTTCAAACACATTAAAGAGAAAGGTTACCTGTTGTAGGTTGTTTGGGTTTCTTTTCTTGTAATAGAATTTTCAAGATGAATTTCTGCCAGTACATTTTGATTCTAAGCTAGTATGTTTTCTTGAAACCCAAGTAGTCTGGAGAAAGAGGAGATGGCTGCAAGAGACTCAACTGGAGATAAATTAACTCCTGAAACATCAGATTTTCTGTAACTAATTTCTCATCACTGTCCATAACCAATCAAGGTTGCATTATTTAATTAAACAACATATTCAGGTTTGTAGAATCTAAATAGCAATATTTTATGTAATACTGTCAGGTTATTTTTACAAACCCCAGGAGTAAATGGTAAATAATGTAAACTTGCGTTTTTTATTAATACAGTCGTAGGTAGAAAATTTTGAATTTTTTTCATTACTGACATTAAAAAAAGATCAATAATCATCACAAGATATGCATCTATCCCAGAAATACTATTCAGAGACAACTAAACAACTTAATGCTGCTATGATGTAGTTAGTATAAAGGAAAGCAAACCTTTATAAAAGATTTATGCTTTGAAAAATAAACTTTCTAAATTAAACTTGGTTACTAATACTAAAAATCCATAGAAAGCTCAAGCTAGTGAGAACTTTTCTCTAAAATCTGGAAGGAAAAAAAAAACAGTGAAACACATTTGCTATTTAATAAGTAAATCAAGAATCTTTCTTAAACTAATGGTCAGATTTATTGCTATTTTAAAGATGCTTCATATCTGGTTTTCTCTGTTCTAGTTCTTAAAAAATATCTATGTAAAAAATTTCAAGTCTCATTTACCTGGCCAAGCCATGCTATGTAAGATCATGAAGTAACAGAAAGGGAACCAATTCTACTGTCTCCAGGTTATGGACAAAGTGTACTGTTGTTCTACTCAGTGATTTAACCAAGACTCAAAGACAAATTCTCCTACATCAACGTTCTGTAGTCGCTCACAGAACCTGATTTCCCCTGGAAAGAAAGCCTGTAAGGATTCTCATGTAAAAAAATGTTCTACCTGTAACAGCCTGGGAAGACCTCAGGATTTTTGTAGGCAGTTTAAATTATCATCTAATGAGCTTTAACAGTCCCAATATGTAGGATGAATGAGTAAACAGTGGGAAAAAGAGACACTCTGAAAGCAAACATAAGTTCTGGACACCCATCAGAAGTGTGAACTACTAAAGGCTAATGGCTACAATCTATTTGAAGAAAAGATATTTCAATCATGCTGTAATTTAAATAAATATATAAAGCCAAAATAGTCAAATACAAAGAAATTATCTGCTTTTAAATTAAACATATTGTAAAGTGGATGAGGAGAAAAGAATGTAATAAAACTCATACACAGAGCAAACATCAACCTATTACTTCTTAAACTGTCTGCAGTACTGGACAAACCAATGTTAATTAAATTTTGAAAGAAAATCCTTTTGGTAGCCAAAGGTATAATTTGCAAGAAACTGTGTTATCACCAGGCACAAGCAATTATTATAGGATCATTAAGGAACTGAACTAAAATAATTTTAAAAGGCAAAGTGAGTACATTTGCTTTAGTTTGCCTTCTGAGTTGCTGAGGACTACAAATGTACGTTGATCTTCAGAGGCATTTATAGGAAAAGGTTACAGAACTCTGGAACACCTATTGGCCAACATCTATCCCTCTCTCTCGGTTACTTAAGAGAAATCCCTTTCCCTATGGTAGCAATGAGAAGATCTCTGTCAGGACTTAATAAAAGGTTAAAGCAACCTTGACATAATGGTCTTGACCATAATGAACACACTATCTGCAAAGAGAGGCAAAAAAAATATTCAAAGATGTCATGGGATCTAAACAGAAATCATGGCTTAAGTTTGAACCATAAATTAGACCAGAATGGGAGTGCGTATAGAAGATACCTTAAGAGGCAGGACTCAGGTAAGGTCAGGTAGACGAAGTAAAATTCTGAATTGCTGTGAAAGTACAGGTAAGCAGGAAGATGAAGTTGTCTATTTGGCATTACCATCTACATCCTTCTTGCTCATCAGTACCACAGATCATCATGAATTTCTAGTGAAAGGTGATGCATAACAGGAATACTCTCAAAAGAAATTTCAGCCCAGACAATAATTAAACCATTAAGCTATAGTTGTGGTAAGAGCTTAAATAGCAGGATATTTTCCCCTTAACTGAGCTGCAGATGGATCCCATTTTCAGTGGAGCCACAAGTAAAGCAGTGCAATCTCCAAACTGACTGTGAACCATTGAAGAAACTTTTTGTAGGAAACTACATAGAATAGTCTAGTCTCAAGAAACAGTGAGTTTGACAAATACTTCATTTTTTGACAGCACAGAGAATCTCTGTGGTTCAGAAGCAGAACTGTGTTGAAGAATCCTGAATCTTCCCAGGCAATCTTGCCACAATAGGATCAGTTTTGCAAGTTAGTATATATTTTTGCAAACAATTCAACTTGGGCTACATTCAATCCATCTTTCAAAGTAGTCTGTTTCTACCCCACCCATATATGGTTCAGCTCTCCCAATGTATCTTACTGAACCCACAAATTTCTCTTAAGTAGCCCAAATCTAAAGAATTTTTTAGGGCATTCTACGCTCCTAACAGGGACGTGAGTCAGTACTTTTTTTTCTATTTTTTTTTTTCAGTTTACAGTTGGCCTTAAGCAGAACTGAAGCTGTTCTAGTTCAAATTCAAGCAAAGTCTGATAGCTGACTCTCCCGCTAAAACAGTCTGCACTGGAAAACAGGATATAAAAATCAGAGAGGTGATATAACAGGGTAGGCCTATAACAAAGTGTCATAACCAGTGAGAGATGCACCCCTTACTTCCTTATTCCTGCAGACACCAACCTCATCCCCAGCAGAGCTTGTAAATTTTTTCTTAAGACTTCTTCATCTGGAATTTGAGCTGTGGAGATGGTGGTAGCCTGGCAGCACTCCTAAGAACGCAAACCGCGCCAGCACTGTATCAGGGTAGAGAAAAATCATAGCAGTGAGATAAAAAATCCTGTAACTTTTACCCTCAGATAAACCTGTATCTCCAGAGCAGTCTAAAACTACCCCAATACATGACAGCAAAAGGCACCCCAGGGGTGCCTCTGGCAGACAGAGCTGCAGGCATCCTAACAACTTGCCTTAGGCAGAATTGCCCAGAGCTCTTCACAAGGAAGAAACAAAAATCAGTGATATGGCCAAGCCTTCCCCATTAAGGTAAGAAATCTCTGGGGATGTCCTTTCCCCACTGGACAGATTCTCAGATAACATTTGCAAAACTCTTTAATGCAAAAATTGCATCTCAACCCAAGTCACAGAGTAACGCTAAAGTCTCATGAACATGCTCTGTAGATCCCATTTGGTGAAATCGACCCCACACTAAAGCAGTCTCTGTTGAGGCACAACACCTATTAGTCAAACAGCTTTTTTGAACTGGCTTCCCAAAATAGTACCTCAGAAAGAGATCTGTTTTGAGGAAAAAATTCTAAAATAGCAGATAGTATCCAGCTCAAGTAAAGAAAAAGGAAACAAAGAATCTAGCTCATATTTTTTTCTTGGGTTTTCACTTGCTTCCCGCACCCATCCTAATAAAACCCACACACAAAAAGAACACAGACATTATGTTAAACAACAAACACAATGGTTACATGTCAACTTTACTCCTACCGATCATGATTGCAGAAGTCTAAAAAGGTAATGATGAACTTGAGATTTACAAAGAATTATTAAGATATTAATCTTAGTCTTCTCTCTCTTACAGGCCCATACATAAAATACCGGTCTCCTATTTAACTTCATTTTGCAGATGAGAAACTAAGCTCTTATGAGGTTATTCAATAGCTTTCACATGGGCAGACATTTTTTTTTAAACATTGTTACTGATTTTTTCTTAAAAAATACATCACCTAGTTTTAAGAAATAGCACATATTCAATTACAAATCTCTAAAAATTACACTTTACCAGTCCTCAACATAGCACAGGAACAACAAAAGATGAGCAGCCATTAAGATATTGCAACAAACCACATTTATTCTGCAGGTCTTAGATAGTCAGAAACGTGTAGTGCAACAATTATGTGTTGGATGTTTAGTTCAAAACTTTGATACCTATTTAAAATAATTAATTTCAAATTTAATTGTTACTTCCCCAAATACATTTTACTCATGTTAACAATGTCATCGTTCAGTGTGCCCCTGTGAATGTGCATATAAATTTGTGCACATGTATGTGTTTGTGTATGTATACATACAATGCCAAATTTAAACACATTTTATTAAATATCTTCTTTATTTTTATGGCCTTTTAACAGCAGTTATACAGATATTTTACCTGTTACACGGTTTTGAAATAGAACAAGTGTTTCTGTAGTCCTTAGAACCAATAAAAATATACAAACGATTTTCTTCATGGGTATATTCACTTCAATGCACAAAACCCTTCCACTGCTCCATTTATTCCATTAGTGTAGTGGCTTAAATGATGCATGAGGCTTTCAGCAGTGAATGTCATTCTTAAGGTCCCAATAAAAAGATAAACAATATAAGAACCATAACTCAATACTGAGAAGGATCTGCAAATAAAAGTACAACTGTATAAAGTACATTCAAGTCCAGCCTGACAGAAAATAAAGCAATTTCTCCTGCCAGCATTAGGCCACACTTCAAATCAGCATTTAAGAATGTGTTTATTAACATTAAGCACCAGTTTTAATCAATACAATTTGAGTTCAGGCTGATATTCTTTCTTGAGACAAGGCCTCAATGATTAGAAGCAGCTCAATTACAAAAACAGTCAATTGTGCACTGGGAAAATGAAAATCTACAAACTTGCTTCCGTTTTAACAACTGCTCAAATAAGGTAGGTGCAAAATCTGAAAGACTAGACTTGCTTTGTCAGTGCTACATTCCAGAATAATAAATACTACTATAAAATATTTGAGTTTGATCTCATTTTCTCTGTGCTTCCTAGCAGAGTTGCCAGGTACATTATTTGAGTCACTTGTCCAATTTCTTCAATCAAACAAATTATTTTTCCAATTAAGCTGCTCCATGTAATCAAGAATGGAAGTAAACGATGTGAGAAATGTTACGGCACCTGTGACTACCAAAAATAGAAGAGGGAATAAGTGAGCATACTGCTTCTATGCTTCTTCTCTCCTACTGTAAGAGATCTGGCCAATTCCAATCAAACACTAAAGGCATCAGTAAGTTCTTAAAAGGCTGGTGAAAATCTGTGCCAGTGTGACTAGTGAGACCACAAAAGGGACAGTAGCAAAAACAAGCAGATGCTCCTATTTATGCCTCCCTTGAAGCAAAGGTGCCATGTGAGCTCATTAGTGCTCTAGTCTGTTGGTCCTGCTGCTTAACCAGACAGCATCTACAACACCTGAAACAGCCTCAGCACAGAGTGCCTTTTGCCCATCCAGGTGTTATGGAACAAAGTAAAATCAGCAATCCCAAGGGTTAAGTAAAGACTAAAATCTACAAAACAACTGAAAATCATTTCATTTCTTGAATAGTCTTTGTTTTGAAAAGCAATGCAGAATTTTAAATTTAAGGAACTCAGCCTAAAAATCAAAGTAGCTGTACTGTGCTACATCACATCACCATCTTCAGGAACTGCTACCTACATACTCAGAAGGCAACAAGCAAGGCTGTTCTCCCAATCCTGGGACCAGCCCTCACATTCAGGAGAGCAGTGGTAAAGTTGTAGGACAAGCATTTCCTAGCCTCTGCAAACAGAAGGGGGCAATTTACCTTTGTCTTCGTGGTAAAGGGAGTGGTACACCTCTTCCCTCATTTAGGATTTGGCACTTCTTAATTGAGTGTGTTGGCATCATTCTGATTTGTATGTGTAGGGACCATTTTTTCTTAAAGGAATTAATTTCTCATTTAAATACTAAATATTCATTGGAGGTCAGCAACATTATTAGCACCAAGCAAGCTCTATCCAAAGAGCAATAGAAAAGCCTGCCTTTGTTACCCTGAGCTAAGCAAGGCCTGTTTAGAAAAGTACTTCAGCCCACTGAGATGGTGCTATTCTTCCAATTCACATACCCATTAGAGGTTGCTTTGATGACTTTTTTTGTCCTCCTCAATAGTCTCATTACTTAGATGTCATAATCAGATGTACACCCTAGAGACACAGTTTCAAGATACAAGAATTAATACGTTGTCTCATCTACTACATTTCTTTCCCTTTTGATTCTTTCCTGTGATGCCTAGTCAGAGGACAATTCTATGGAAGCAAATACTAATTTTCTCATTAAACAAAAACAAAAGAAGAAAATCAAATTCAAATCAGATGTTACTAATTTTATAGTGTTAGACAATTAAAAATATTGCAGGCCAATAGCATGGATTTCAGAGTATATCTTGCCTTTTAAAAATATGTCTCCACTATTTACAAGCTGGTACAGAGTATAAAAAGAGAAAAAGCTTTGACAGTTCTTAGAATCTTTTTATCAAACAAAATCTGAAACAACAACAACAAATTTAGACAAAAACTTGGTGTCTTTGCACTGCACAGAAAAACTTCCAAACTTCAGGAATTTTACCTAATCAGTTCTCCCAGTTCAGTCTTAAATTATAACATGGGTCAATACACATATACAAAATCAATAGCCACATATAAACAAACTATATTTCCTTATTTCCTCTGCACTGTACAAACTACACACATCAAAACAGACCACTTTTGAATAGAAAATAAACACACCTATATACATATATATAAAAAACACAAGAACATGTATTTAAGCATCACACTTCAGGCTCAGGAAATCAGCTGGAGGTTTCATGAAGTGCTCTGTTCTTCTGCAGCACTGTATTTAGTTCCTGAATCACATTTGATGGCAATTTACTATCTAGCTCCAAAGCAGTTTTGTTTGTTTTGTTTTTATTTTTCTTCAGTGTCTTAGGTGGTCTTTGGTGCAATTCAGTCATCCCTGAGCCTGCATCATCCTCAGAAATCAAGTTTCGATGTGTTTTTGCATGATTTCGCACTTTATCCTCCTTTCTTTCCAAACATTGTGCCACAATAGATGCCTTTTCTTTCAAGTTTTTTCTTCCTTCCAGAAGTTCATTATCATGATGTTCATCAAATCTTGATTTTTCAGTTTGTGATTCTATATTCTTGCCAAACAAGCAAAGAGAAATAAGTTCATTCACACCATATTAAAAAATGTTTAGATTGCAATTTTGGCTCATTAGTTTCACATAAATTTTAAAGAAAAAAAAAATTGCTCAAGAGCTAAGACAGCTAAGTCAGTTTTAAATTACCACAATTGTCCTATTATCATTTAGTAAGCATTTTTAGTGAGTAAATTCTCAATTAGTGATATTTCTGAAATTTACAGAAATCATGCACCATGCCAATGAAGACATTTATTTCCATATAATCACAATTTGATTTTTCATTCTACCACAGTAGAGTAAATTTAGCATTTTACAGCAGATCCATATACTCTTAAAGACTTCGAATTGTTTGATGGAATGAATACAACTGTATATATTTCAGTTTTGATAATATAATGACTAAGCAACATGAATATATGACAGATAACTTTAAACAATCACATAAACATTTTCATCAGCTGTTAAATACTAACTTATAAAGACTGGCTTCTTTTTCAATTTGCATATTGGTGGACTATTCTCAAGTTCTTAAGCCGTAGAAAATAAAGGTAAACCAGATGCTGCATCTAAATTTGCAATATTGTATTCTGTCTACTCAGCTGGTGGGGTAGTAGGTAGAAAATTCCTTTTGTGGAAAAACCTGGTAGTTCTAAAGGAAAATTAGGTCCTGTAATGCTTCTTTCATGTGTGGCATCTTTCTTGACAACCAAAAGGTGGAGAAAGTTGAGGGAGACTTTTGAGTATTTTTGTATTTGCTGTGTGGAATCATTCAGTTTAACCACATTTTTTATGGAGTTCTTTATCCACAGCACATGAGCAACTTGTTCCTAGGAATCTTAATATCTCCTAAATGTTAAAACAAACATTAAAAACTACTCAAACACTAGGGAGGAGCTAGTTTAGATACACAGAATTTTAGAATGGTTTGGGCCTTCTTGTAGGCCTTTCTTCTATGACCTATTTTAAGTCAGTATGCTATTTGATTGTGCCTGAAAGAAAAGGTTTTTCCTCATTCCTCAGTCTTCTTGTATTTTGAAATAAAATCAAATGCTGCAGATACACAGCAATATATTTCTATTTCAATTAAATAATTCTATACAAGAAATATGCATATTTTAAATGCATCCACATGTGCAACACATGGTGTAGAAATAACCAAAAATTTTTGGTTCTATTTGTTATTAGGATTCTTAGGTATGGAGTATTTCAAACCTTTGGTTTTACACATTTATCTTGCTAACACACAATAAAACTGCTTCAAACAATGGGGAAAAAATCAGACATTCGATAGACATTTGAGTAAAATATATTAAGATTAAACTCAGTCTCTGGGTATCTTTGAGCTTATAGTGGTTTAAGATTTTCTATGGAAAAAGTCAATTTTACCACTCTATACCTGAACCACCATCTCTGTTAGTGGTGATAAAACATCCCATATTAACTACCTCCTTTCAAAATGTTCTAAAATGTGCAAGAAATGATACTGATGCAGTCAAAGGACCAAGCTGTTGTTTCAACAGTTATTCACTGCTGCAGTCAGACTAGTTACCCCTACTATTCCCAAGTAGAACAGTGCTTGTCTCAGCTGGAAGTAAGGCAAGTAAGTTCTCCCCACAGGCATCAGTATCTCCATGTGGATACCAGAAGGCAATCTCAAGTTAATATGATAAGGTTCAGATATATCACTAGTGCACATAATGTAGTAACAAAGCTCAGTCTATTCAAAGAGTTCTAACTAAAGCCCCTTATTCTTCTTTGAGACTAATAATAGTACAACTTAAATGAATCAAAGTTAGTTCCATCTGAGCTTTTCCATTATACTCACAGAGCAGATAACTAAAACAGTGCAGTTCTTTCAGACAGAAGAAAAGATATTTTAAGAAACACACGCAGGACAGTTTTCAAGGATCCTATTAATAATAAACCCCATACTGTAGTAATGTACATAATATTTCCAGCTAAATGTCTTATTTACTCCTAATGAACAATCTCTACTCACAAAAAGCCCAAGCACAAATGAAAGTCCATTATGATTTACTGAACAGCCAGAGAGGTTATGCAAGTTAAGACTACAATAGCGTTTTTTGCATTAAATTGTCCTAAATGTTCCTTTAATGACAAAATATTGGACGAGACATTGATAATAAGAGCGTCTGCATTTTATATTTATCCAGCTCTAGGGAGTTCACTATTACTGGACTACTTATTACAGCATTGTGGTTAGAAGTTCTATATCAAATTTAAACCCCACTTACTTCTGTATTCCCTCTGATTTTACAAGTGTTCTTCTCCTGATGAATGGGAATTAGTGGTAAGCCTCTGATCTTTGGACTTTTAGTTATGGACTGTTTTCTTGCTTTTCCAGCAGGTGGCCATATATCTGCATGCTGAAGAACAAAATGATTCCTTATTTTCCATGTGGAATTTCATAAATACACAAAATTCTTTGGTATGTATAACTCCTCTGGAAAAAGCTATATAAAACACAATACCATGCCCTCCTCTTGTGGGAGAAAGGGTAAAACAGTATGATCTTTAAAATTACGTTAATATTTTGTAAGTGCTGCACAGTGCTGAGTGAAAAGAACCAAAATGTCTCTACATAATTGTCATGTATCAAACTACTTCCTTCCTTAATATTATTCTCATTATCCTCAAAAAATAGAAAATATCATCAAATGCAACATACATATTGACTTGTTTCACAATTTCAAAATTCCACAGAAGCATGCTTTCAGGAGTCCCAACAAAAATAAGTTTCTGAAATAAGATAGAATTACCTCAATGTGCAAGCATTTCAAAATATTCTTGTTGAGGTTCACGACCGAAGTACAGGGCACAACACAACAACCCTATGCAGCGCTACAGGCTGGAGCAGAGCAGCTGGAATGTGTCCCAGTGGAAAAGAACCTGGGGATGCTAGCTGTGAGCTGCTGAACATGAGCCAGGGTGTGCCCAGGTGGCCAAGAAGGCCAATGGCATCCTGGCCTGTGTCAGCAATATTGTGGCCAGCAGGAGCAGGGCAGTGGCTGTCCCCCTGTGCCCAGCACTGGTGAGACCACAGTTCAGGTTCTGTGTCCAGTTCTGGGCCCCTCACTACAAGATGTTGAGGTGCTGGAGCATTTCCAGGGAAGGGAAACAGAGCTGGGGAAGGGTCTGGAGCACAAGGCTTGTGAGAAGCTGCTGAGGGAGCTGGGGGTGTTTAGCCTGGAGGAAAGGAGGCTCAGGGGGAACTGACTGGTCTCTAAAATTGCCTGAAAGGAGGCTGTAGCCAGGTGGGGATTGGCCACTTCTCCCAGGTAATCAGCAACAGGATAAGAGGAAATAGTCTTAAACTGCACTAGAAGAGGTTTAGCTTGGATATTAAGAAGAGTTTCTTCCCAAAAAGGGTGATTAGACATTGGAATGTCACCAACACTGGAGGTGTTTAAGAAAAAACTATGCGTGTCATTCAGTGCCATGGTCGGGTTGACAAGGTGGTGTTAGGTCATAGCTTTGACTCAATGATCTCAAAGGTCCTTTCCAAATTAATTGATTCTGTGATTCTCTGAAAATTTGTATTAATAATTTGGAGAAGATAATTGCTTAACTTATGACAACAACATGTGTTATCCAAAACACAATCTACAATTATGCAGATCCGGTTTCAACAGTTGTCTTTGCTTTAGCTCAACTGAAATAGGTCTGTTTGGGGGAAAAATGTGAAGTTTCACTCTTAAAAACAAGACTGGGAAGAGAAAGGAAATAAAAACCACATAAATTAATTAGTGAACATTTCAAATTTGAACACATGAGCTCACAGTCCTCAGGTAATATTAATGAAAACCAGAAAGACAAATTTGAGGACAAGGTATTTCAAGACTATTTTACTGAAAAATCATCGACATGAGATTCTGTGAATCAAAGAGAATATCCAAGGCCTACAGCTAAATCAGCACAACTTTGAAGGAAACTGGCAAGCCAAGACTGCAAATCCACGAAGCAAGTCTCTTCAAGACTGTATTTAAAGAAACAGTTGAAGAGCTATGATCATACTTGCAGATGGTCTGCAAATAAAAACGGCATTACCTTAAAAAGCCATCAGAATCAGTGATTATTGATTCATGATGGCTGACTAGACATTGGAAGCCTTGGTTCCAAACTTACAAAAAGTATTTTATAGACTTATATCTTGATGGAGTAAAAAATTCTCACACATGGTGTGACCAGGGTGATGCAAACGTCTGTGATAAGCGTTCTCTCCAGTGACCATTAAGAACATTTTCTTCCAATGAAATGAGAAAATATTATCTGAAAGAGCAGCTCTTGCCAACTAAAATCAGTTTATTGTGGATCAAGTACAACAAAAAAACACAATCCAGAAAGTGATGGAGAAACTTTAATCAGCTTTTGAGGAAAACTGTCTGCCTTAATTCCCAGCAAGCCTAAGGAAACCATCCCTGTCCGTTAAGCAGCCTGATTTCCCTTTTCTGCCTGTAACATTTCTTAAAATAGAACTCTGAGAAAGTATATCAGAAATACTAGCAAAGTATTAGGCCACATAAAAAATGTATTTATTCATAGTTTTGACCCCTCTGTTCAACTGCACCTCATGGTAGTATAATGTGCCTCCAGCTGATCAAAGGCAAGGAACCTGGAAGGATAGTATTGTGTCCACCTTCATACCAATTAATTACTTCCAATGGTATGCTATGCATGCTTTGAAAAGATTTTGTACAGAAGTATTACAGATTTCAATCAACATGCAATTCTGTGAATCTTGCTTTTCAGGATGGTTTTACACAGAACTAAAGGAAACATTGGTCCTTCTTCAAACACAGTATGTACAGCTTGAAATGGAAGATAAATAACATCTGGGTTAACTTGATTGCCTTTATCAAAGTATGCTTGTCATTAGATTACAGCAGTACCTACATTTTGCTATTTATATATTCTGCACTGTTTATACTACAGGAATAAACATTATCAGACAACAGGAAAAAATAGCAATAATACAACTATCCTACTGATATTAATTACTAGTAAAGCTTTACTCTGCTCATGCACTGAGGAGCGCAGTAATATTGGCTTACGTCCCCCATGATTGCACAAGATCATTAAATGTCAGTGTCTTAATACTTCAAAATCAATTTTACATTATTTTTCAATTTCAAATCTAAGTTATTCCATTGGCAAAGAAGATGTGCTGCCTGCAGTATCTCTAACACGTGTGTTCAAATGCAGTGACATCATACACAGTAAAAAACCAAGCTGACTTTCCTAAAGATGGTATTAACTTGAAAATTCTAACTAGAAATAACCTCAGTTGATATTTACATTTTTCTGTAATTAGAAATGGGATAATGTGGTAATAATTGTCTGCTGCTGTATGATACAAGATTTTTAGAGATCTTATAGCAAGCTTTACCAATATGAGGCATTGCATTCTTAAGATTTTCTCTGTAACAAAGCAGTAGATTGCAATAAGAATAATACACTAAACTAGTGATGCACACTAAAGATGTGCATCATTAGCACATCATTTCTCATGTACTTTATAGACTGACAACTACTGATGTTCAGAACACTGGCAAAAAAAAGAAACCCAAAGCATTTTCAGAAAAAATCAAGCCAAACCAAAAAATCCTTTTAGTGTAGTACTGTTAATTTGGTGCTTGTTCATTGGAAAAAAGTTTTAAAAATAATAGTATGAATTCATAGCAGTATTTTTTAATGTACGTGACTTTTTTTTTTTTTTTTCTCTTAGGAAAAATTATCCTGGACATTGAACAATGGCTCGCAGTTCTTTATCTATATTGTTAAAGGAACACTCAACCTCTGCCTGAGCAGAATCCTAACAGACTGCCCTTCATTGTGATTTCATGTCAAAAGGACTTCAACAGTTACCAAGCTTGCATGAGTTACTTCTAAGTTTCCTATATCAATAACCTCTGAGCCTATTTGCTGTGACACTGCTCATGTTATGCCCATGAAATGTATGTCAGCTGTTTCCATAGAAACAACAATAGTCACTTCAGTTAAGGGAGCTCAATAAGACAAGAATTTGGAAGTCTTACTTTCAAGGCATGCATTGTACTTCTAGCACTACTATTTATGAAAGTCAGATTCTGTTTTAGAAAGCCTCTAAGTCTGTATTTCAACAGCCTTGTGCTCAGCCTACTTTATGCAACACAAAGCTCCCAGGTAATCACAAATCTAGCAATGCTTATTCACAGTGATATCCTGCAAAGCTCCTTGAACATCATGGGAAAAAGAAAAATCTCACAAAGATACAAAATCCTGTTAAAACCTTAAACTATGTTCCAGTCTCCTGTCAGGCTGAACTCTTCCTACCTCGCTTACTTCCACTTCTCTAATGTAAATATTAAATTCCATTTCCAAGAATGTGTCACTCAAACATATACCCTCCTTGCAATCTCAGAGTAAGCAGAAGGGTACTTAATTTAGGATAAAGTCTACCCAACACAATGAATTGTCACTGTTAACTAAGCTAACCTGGATACCAGAGGAAATAAAACCATATTGGGGCAGATCTTCAACAGGGCTAGTTCACACAATGCTTTTAAACATGACACCCTTCTTTCGTGACTACTTTATCAGCATGCAAACTAGTGAGCAAAGAAGTAGCACTCAGGTGTTGTGGCATACATACACACCCTTTAGGTCAACAGGCAGAATTTCACCCACAAGGTCTTACTGCAAAGAAAATAACTGTCCTTCTTTACCAAGCTTCTCTACAACACAGCGAGGTGGAGTGGGGAGATGATGCCAGAATCTAATGTTCTTACTCTCAAAGCACTCCCAGACTTCATGGACTAAGACACATTTTTTTGGAATTTTTGTGGCATGAAGTATTCCAGAAACTTCGGCACCGAACCTTATATATATATAACACATACATATTTAATAGGATTTTCATAACAGCAGAATAAGTTACATTTTTTGATCAGATTAGTACCTGTGCCATAAAGATGCTGATCATCCACTCCATCTGCGCATCTTGTCCATCACAACATATATACCTAGAACAGAATACATAATTAATATGAAAAACAGTGGAGACTCCTGTTACAGTTAAATGTATTAAAGAATAGTCTTCTAAACTACTTTAAATAGTGCTTACATTCAATCATGAATGAACTATATTTATTATTAACACTACCAGAAAAAATAGGCATATATAAATACTTCAAATTATCACTTTACCTACTCTGAAGACAATGCCTGTGTTTCATTTTAAGCATGTGCACAGGATTAAAATCTATCATCCTAACTTTATGACTATTGCTTGCTCTCTGGTCACAGAAGGAAGCCAGACACCGAAACCCAAAAGATGAACCAAACATATCAATTAAGGAAGTTTCTTTACTTAAAAAGGCAAAAATAACATTCAATATAAAAGCAACATAATGCCCATTAGTTTTCAAGCACTCTTATTTTGCAACTGAATATTTCAACAAATAAGTTAACAGTGAAGTTAAACCAAGCATGAGTTTCATGTTTACCTACCACTGGTGTTTTTCAGAAAATACTGCAAGTCCCCAGCTGAAAAAAAGATTTTCAAAAATTAGTGCCATAAACAGGGACATATTCCTTAAACTGCAGAGATTAATCACCTTTATACAGTTCTTTTAATTTGAAAAAACAAAATGAAGTTGCAAAGTCTAAATGTGCACAGCAAATCCACAATAAATTTGTGGATTTGAGGATGGATTTTGCTAATTTTCTCACAATTGATTCACAGTTAATGAACTTTCTGTTTTAGACAAAAGGTTATAGCAAAGCACTGCAGATGACAGCTGACTACTTGCCTCATTTTTACTGTGGCTGTGCTTTCTAAAATGTGCTGGAAATAAAACTCCCCAGTAAAGAGTATAGTATGGAAGTCACAGAGCAAAAAGAGCTATGCTTGTACTATAAACAAAAGGGACCACATGATTTTATAGGGATTTAATAATTGCTACGTAAAAGAAAAGAGAGTGGGTGCACAAATAAGACTCTGAGGTGAAACAAACAGACACTTCTGGAGATCCAGAAGAGATTTGGTAAGCTCTGCTTTTGAAAGTAGACTAAAAATATCCCTCAAGGTAAAAAAAACAAAAACAAAACAAAACAAACAAGTGCAAAGACTCATTTACGTAACCTTTTTACTCCTATTTTGGACTAATCTCCTAGTCATTCTGCACTTGAACCAAAAAAAAAAAAAAAAAAAAAACCACGTGAAAAAGCCACAACATTTTCTTTAACATGGCTAAGCTTTGAAATTCACAGACCTTCTTGGGGTGTTTTGATTTGCCAACTGTAAAGGAAAAGTTCAAGCAGATCTGTTTAAAGGCTACAGCCAACCTAGACTCCCTCTGGGATAAGATCCTATGTGCATTGTCTCAGTATCTCAAAGCTTTGACCGAACAAGAACTGGAAACATCTGAGAAAAACAGGTGTCATTTTTCACTGCTCTTTTCCTGAGAGATAGTCACTGATATTTGTAAAGGGCACTGTAGTCTTCAGCTAGGAGAAACATCAAAATAACAAAGATCCTGAAAAAGGAAAATCCTCTGCTGAACAGGAACTGCCACTAAGGGCCATGACTAGCTGCTTTTCTCTTCTCTATTTTTACTTGATGCAAGGAAAGTGTGTCCACCAATGACATGCAGGACATACAACACAAAACAAAGTGAGCTAGGAGCCACCATATCCACAAGAGATAATAAATGCCCTTTAAATTACGAAAGGCCAATCAATAAAGTAATTTCCTAGCACAGATTAGTTAACATGGAACATGAAAACAGATACAGGAACAGAACAAATAATATTAGAGGGGACAATTTAATTCAACAAACTGCTATAGGCTTCTTGACTTTTCCGTGTTCCACAATGTTCTATGCTACCCTTTATCAATGATACTACCATACTTTTTAAACAAGGTAATTTTCTTTTCTAGTCTTACTTTGTTGGTGGCTTCATTTTCTTTTTCACTCCAAGATAAAGCTTCAGAGAATTGACAGGCAAAACTTTTTCAGGTTTGCTTGCCTGCAAATAAAGTAAGATTCTAATTATTATATCAGGAATGTGCCAAAGAGAAAATGTCACATGACTGACTTCACAGTTCAGTTTCTTTCATGGAGTGCACCTCTCTTTTCTAGCAGATCATTAAAATATTTTGTCTCTTTCTTTGCCATTAAGAAAGTGTACCAATCACTACTACAGTATGCAGAGCGATTAAGAACTTAAGGTTCACATGAAATCACAAAACTGTAACACAATTAGAATAATGAAGATGTGGTGCTATATACGAACACGAATTCTTCAAGAGAGAAAGGAAGATGGGAAATGGGATTGCCCTCTGTTAAATAACCTCTTCAACGGAATGGTGAGAATTTTCTTCAGATCAGAGAATGGTTTGGGTTGTAAGGGACTTTAAACTTTTATCTAGCTTAAACCCCCCCCCCCCACCCCCACCTCCCCACGCCAGATGTAGCAGGAACATCTTCCACTAGACCAGGTTGCTCAGAGCCCCATCCAGCCTGGCCTTGAACACTTGCACTGATGGGGCATCCACAGCTTTTCTGGGCAACCTGCTCCAGTGCCCCAACACCCTCACAGTAAAGAATTTTTCCTAGTATCCAATCTAAACCCTCTCGCAGTCTGAAGGCACTCCCTGTTGTCCTGTTGCATTACACTCTTCTAAAACATCCCTTTCCATCTTCCCTCTAGGCTCCTTTCAGGTACTAGAAGGCCACAAGTAGGTCTCTTTTCTAGACTGAACAAACCCAGCTGTCTCAGCCTTCCTTCATAGGCTTCCTTCCTTCCTTCATAGGCTTCCTTCCTTCCCTCCTTCCGTCCTTCCCTCACCTCTCTAATCAACCTGGTAATCTTCCCTGGACTCACTCCAACAGGTCCATGTCCTCCCTATGCTGGGACCCCAGGGCTGGATGCAGCACTGGATGCAGGTGGGGTCTCACCAGAGCAGAACAGAGAAGAGGGGCAGAATCCCCTCCCTGGCCCTGCTGCCCACGGTGCTCTGGCTGCACCCAGGACACGTTTGTCTCTCTGGGCTGTGAGTGCCCATGGCTGGGTCATGGCCAGCCTCTCACCCACCAGCACCCCTGAGTCATTCTTGGCTGGGCTGCTCTTGACCAGTGTTGATATCCTTAGTTGACCCAAATGAGGTACAACACCTTGCACTTGATCTTGTTAAACCTTCTGAGTTTCCCACAACCATGCTTTTCCATGCTTGTCCAGGCACTCCTGGATGGCACCCTGTCCCCCCAGGTGTTAGCAACCACACCTCCATCTTGGTGCCATCTGCAAGTTTGCTGAAGGTGCACTCAATCCCTCCTTCTGTGTCATTAAAGAATATATTAAGTAGCATTAGTCCCAGTAAGGACCTCTGAGGGACACCACTTGTCACTGATGTCCATTGGGACTCTGAGCCATTGATCACTACCCTCTGGATGTGATCATCCAACCACTTACTTATCCATCTAACAATCCACTCATCAATTCCGCCCCTCTCCAATTTACAGAAAAGAATCTTCTGAGGGACCATGTCAAAGGCTTTACAGAATTTCAGATAAATGGCACCTGCAACACTTCCCTTGTCAACTGACACAGTCAATTCATCATAGAAGGTCACTAGGTTGGTCAGGCAGGATTTGCCCTTGGTGAAGGGCAAGTGCTGACTGGCTCACACCCACAATCCCTGGTTTTGCCATTGCTTCATCCATTAGGCCACAGGGGCCACTAAATCAAGATGAAAAAAAAAAGCAAATGATGTCTTTGAACAATCCACAGAAGTCTCTGGATAGCATATCCTGACTCTTACGGGACAGGGGAGGGGGAGGGCAAGGCTTTGTTCTTCCTGGTATCTTCAGAAAGGGTAGCTAGTGAGACAGAAGGAATACACCTGGTTTCTGGAGAGCACCAGTACTGGGACTTTCAGAGGAACCTACGCAGGACAAAGAAATGGAAAACAGGAATCTCATTAAATTTAACAATGATATATACAAACTCCTTTACAGGAGAAGGAACAAACCCTTTCAATGACAGAGAATGGGAGGCAGTTCTGCTGACAGGGACCTGAGCATGCAGGTAGATGCCAAGCTGGGCATAAACCAGCAGAGTATCCTAACAGCAAAGCTGGTCTCATTTTCCTGAGTTTGCAAAAGCACAGTGAGTAGGTGGAGGAGACTGATTCTCCTCCTTTACTGATTGCTTCTGTGACTGAATATTTTGGGTCCCTGAGAGAAAAAAGAGAATCAGTAATCTGGAGAGGGTTCCGCAGGGGCCCACCAAACCATCTGGGGGCTGGAGCACTTGCCCTGGAGGAGAGGCTGACCCAACAGCAGCCCCCAGTGCCTACAGGGAAGCTACAAAGCTGACTGAGTGAGGCTTTTTATATTGTGAGAAGACTACATCTAAGGACAGATAAACTTTCCCCCATGAGGACAGTCAGGTACCAAAACAGCCTGCCCAGAAAAGTTGTGCAATCTGTCCTTGGGGTTTTGAAAGACTAACTGATTAGCCATGCACATCATGTCCTGACCTCCTGCTGTGCACAGGAAGTTGGACAAGGTTCCTTGCTTGCTCCTTCTTGAACAAACTACCTTTAGTCAATCTACAGCAGACACACGCTAGGTATGAGAACCAAATGTGACTGGAAGATGAAGTGCTGAAAGGAAGCAATAAATGCACACTATTACAGAGAAAAACTAATATTTAACACAACACAAAAGCACTCCTTTAGTACTTTTAGGTCGAGTGTTTTAGCTTTTAATTTAGAAAAAAATACACCAAACAACAAATCTTATAATCCCAGTACACAAAGCTACTCTCTAGTGTTTACTGTCCCTGGATTCTCAATTTCCCATTCTGCAGCTTTCAATTTCTAACACTCCAGTGTGGGGAAAAAGAGACACTTAATAGAACTTAAGAAAACAACAACACAAACAACAGTTTTATGGTTGGTATTCTTATGTAACTTCCTGCCTAAAAGAAGGATACTGCCAGGATGAAAAAATACCCCTGCAGATTGTACTATTCAGTTAAACAACTGCATACTTCTCACAATAATGCACCTTAAGGGAGCCATTTCTTTGTCTGTGAGCTTATCTCTTAGCAACAGAACATTAAAGGGGTAAATTATTTCAGTCAATTAGCACAATATAGTAATTTTCCATACAGTATTCACAGAAACTTTCAATGTTTTTGATAATTGCTCTTGAACAAGAGAAACATTGAACAGAATGTATCTCCACCTGCACATACAAAGTCAATTTGCTGTTAATGAGAATTTATAAATTAATTAGTACATGTGATCTTATTAACTACAATTTTCCATCTGCAATGACAAACTTTCCTACTATTCATTTCTAAAATTAAACCAAGATTATGCTTGATAAATTAATATCTCTCAAAAGAAAGTAAAACAAACTCATACTATTTGATCAGAATGGTAGTTCTATTTGCATTAAAAAAAAAAAAAAAAAAGTAAAGCCATTTAAAAGTAAGTGTTCAAAGTGCCTCCTGAGTTGGGGAATTCAATGTTTTATAAATTAGAATGGTTTAAAAAAGGAGATTATAAAGTGGTACAACAATCCTGTCATAAATTCTTTCCAAGATACTAATTAAGGTTTTGTGCCCATATTCATTTATTCTCAAATATGTGCCAATCTGAGTTTTAGCACTAAATTATAAGACTATTTTTGACATTCTGGAGTCATTCTAATTAACATTGTATTCACAGCTTCACAAGACAGTGCATTAGCTTATGTGAGAAAGGGATACATCTTAAAAAAGTACTTTAGGAAGGTCAGTAATACACATCTCTATTTTTTGGATGGGAAAAAAAACCAGCAGTCAACAAAAATAAAAGCATTTGAAACTTTGTTTTTTTAAACCAGAAATTATAGGTAACTAAAGTGAAAACATAGTTCATGATTAATATTATTTGCCTTTATACTTAAATAAAAGCTGCATACACTCAAACCCACTGTTTTAAGAAAACTCCCATGAAATATTTGAAATTGAACCCTTCCTGCTATTAATCATGACTAAATTCACTTCTATGAAATTCTGAAGTATATCTAACCTAATTATCAATACTAGTTTTTAAAGGATTGAGAATACATCTGAAAATTGTTGTTGGGAAGCAGAGAAATGTTTCCCTAGTGTATTGAGAGTTATTGTTTCCTATAATCTCTTCTATCATGACACATGTATATTTAAGAACCCCGTTGCTTCAATTTTTAAGGACTTTGTGTGAAATACTAAGAAAAAATGGCATGCACTCATTTAAGTTCCATATTACTTCTTCTGCAGCTCTCTACAGCAGGTTGTCAAGTAATTTAGTGTCAGCACAAAGCACCCATTGTTCTATTTTTAATTTTTAGAGCTTATAGTAATATAAGTAATATAGTAACTACAACAGCTAAATGACAAACACAAACTCCATCTACTAACACACCTGTGAAACAGCAAGACAAAAATCTTACACGTCAACCCCAAATTCTAGAAGCTGCCATTTAATATGAGAAATGTTGATCTGTTTGACTTCCTTTCCATTTTCATACAAAAAAAAAGAAGATTAATGCAAGGTTTTTTGGAGAGTTTGTCTGCTGTACCTTCATATCCTTATACAGAAGCAAGTTTCCTTCCTGTAACACAAAATAACGGTCTTGAAATTTGTTTCCACACAGTAGTTTTGATGGTTCTTCCTTGTACTTCAGATTGCCTGCTTTCACACCACCTTTCTCATTTTTCTCTACCAAGAAAAAAAAGCATTTTTAGAAGATTTTACAACAGTGGAAGCTCCTAGTCTTTAAGTATTACTGCATATAAAAAACCTAAAATTACATAGTAAAATTCATTAGGTATTCTGCTATATATATGAAAATTATATTAATTATATTATATAAATACACACATATATATACTATATATTACGCTTCAATATATATTGCATATTAATATATTCTATATTCATAAGGAAGGTATTCTTAAATATTATTATTTTCATTAGCGGTGGGAAAAAAAGTCTTTGTTTCACTTGTATGATGACATGCAAGGAATCTACCAATAAACTTTAATTCAAAGAATGTTTTCAGCATATAATGTAGTTAAACCCAAGAGTATGACATGGATACCATCCCTGTGGTTAAGAGAGGCAAAACACTTCAATAAAGATCTAATTTTAATACAGGTCTGTCTGGATTTTTCTGTTTGTGTTAAAATACACACAAACTCGCATATATTCCACCTCAAAACTCCACCTCTTAACAGGAACCCAAACAGTAACTTTGTAGCTAAGTATATATAGCCTTTAACTTTGTACTGAGAGAGCTTTTATTTAAAAAAGAAAAATATGAGAGCTATCAAAGGCTTTTAAAGATTTCTCAGTGGATTCTCAGAAATTTAAAATCCTAAAGAAAATAATGCAAAGAAGTGTACATATTACTGCACCACCACTTCTAGGTATTTTTAGATTTCCTATTCTGCTCAATATACATATATTTTATCACTACTTCATCAGCTTTTCCCAGTAAGTACCCTTCCCCAGCAAAAGCTTCTGAACACTAATTACAGCCATGCTGCTATGATTCATGCATATAAACTGAAACTCAAACTAAAATGGCACTTTAATAGTTAAAGTGAGGAAGAACAAATTAAAAGACAATAATTCCTACTGTATTTATGACAGAACACAGAATTCAGCAGAATTCTGAACTATTCTTTTCTCCCTGAGGTAAATAGTGTTGGAAGTAGACTGTGGACATGAGAAGAGAGCAGGTAGGCAGATGTAGCCTTCTCTTCCACTCAACACCATTTCACCTTGAAGAAGGTGCCAGATTAACAGGGCCAATAATTCATTTATCCTAAAATGCTACAAGCCTACTACTTATGCCATATGTTGGCTTTCACCACCTATTATCTTTAGCTAAGCGTAGGTACTTCCTGTAAGTCATAAGTCATTCATTAATTTAGGAAATACTGAACCAACTTGTTTAGAAGTCACAGAATGATACCACTACCTTTTATACTACATTAGTTTCAGGATAAGAAATAAAACTGAGGTAAAAGGGGTATATGGTGTATTGAAAATCTCATCCTTACCCAAGTACTCAATTGGCTTTTTTCATTAAAACTCCACTTGGACTTTGAGCATCTGATATCAACTCTATTATTAAGAAGCAGCACATGATAAAATATCAAAAAGTAAGAATCTAAATCCAGATTCATTTCAACAACTAAAATCAGAAATTACTCAGTCATACGTGCAAATATACATGCACAGTTAAAAAAAAAAACAAAAACACTGATGTACTCTCTCTTTGTCAATAAGAGTATTTATTTCAAGTTCAGAATAGAATATGAATCCTTATCCACACAATCACAAGCACTTTTTCCTTTTTTTTTTCTCCTTTTTTAAAAAACTATATAAAATAAGAGTAGCAAAGTACTTAATGAGCATAGCAGGATACTTCCACATCTGTACCAAGCTGGAAGATTTAAAATTTTTGTACACAGCTCGCAACAGGATAAAAACTCCTTCTAAAAACTCCTATGACAGCAAATCTGTCAAACACTTGATACTTACAAAGATATTAGAATAGCCTGAAGAAGGAGAAAAATAATTCTCTAAACTGATAATATACTTTAGAAGCTAGCATTTCATTAAGTAAACCTAAAACAATAGGGATGTGTCTTAATCAGAACACATTTTTCAGACATAAACGTTACAAAACAAGTTAAACTTGCCAGAACTTTGCAGCTAGGAAAGTTGCAAATAAGGTACACTTAATCCATGCAGGATTGATCCACCTATGGTTTAGAAGCTTGCATTTCAAAGAATATCTCTGAGTAATAGCCCCTGTTCTCAGAAATCAATACTTACCACTCAAATTATACAACATTGAATGGGAAAATTTCAAGGACCTATATACGCAGACTTTATAGTAAATTTAACAAATAAATAATATCTGGTTTTCTAACAAAACTTCAATATGAGGAATTTTTAGAAAAGGAGAAGAAAAAGGGTCTTGTAATAGAATTAAGCTGTCCTGAGTATCTCTTATACCAAAATACACTGCACACATTGCCCTACTGAACAGCACTTAAGAGAGTGCTCCTACAACAAGCATGAAAGGCTATGGAATAAATTGTCAGAAACGAGTAACTAAAGAGCTGGAATAAAGTAAAAAACTCACCCCAAATTTGCTGAAACATAGATCAATACAAGTAAACTCTTTTTTTTTTTCCTTGAAAAGGAAAGTTGGTCTCTTTACAAGAGAAAACATACATCTAGACCTCAGTACAAGGTTTGGATCATAGAATCACAGAATAGTCTGAGTTAGAAGGGAACATAGAGTCCAGCTCTTGGGTGAAAGACCCATGAGGGGATGAACACACAACCTTGGTGTTTAGCACCCTGCTCTAAACAACTGAGCTCATCTCAGTTGCAGACCATGAGAAAAAATAGTTGAAAGTGGACAAGATGGAAATAAGTATCAAAATTAAGAATGTACTAAGTATAAGGAAAATGGGAAAAGTTGCACTGACAGCAAAAACTGTGGTAAGTTGCCAAAATGAAGTGAGGCTAAAAGAGTTGTTCCCTACTATTATATTATATTCCTTACTATTGCTTACAATAGCTGAGCCTCACTATTGAAGCAACAGTATTTCAAACAACATTATACACTCAGGAAGAAAAAGGAGAAAAGTGCTGAGAACAAAAATCTCCCAGGTAATATTACCAGAAAAAAAATCAGGAATATAACTAGTCTTTAGTATTATTATTACACAAATCAGGGAATCAAGGAACATTCATGGAATTAAATTATAAATATTGTATGATCACAGTCCTATTAATTTTACTGCAAAGTGGAAGGACATCGATCCATTTGTATGGGCTGAATCAACTCTTAAAAAACACACTTCAAATCATAGTGGTTGGATATCTAGCCTCAGCCCTATTATTCAGTGACAAGGAGTTATCCACATATAGAGTGTAAGAGACAGAAAAGATTGAGGTTTCCCTTTCTTCCTTCAAGCTAGCAGTTATTTCCTGTGTAGTTTGAGATGGAGAGCCCCACCATAACCATTAAGTCCTTGTACCCTAACACTGGGAACATCCCTTCCCCAATGACTTTGCTCTGTATATTTTCTCATTCTGACACTATGTAGTGATGGATTCAAAGATTACTCTGCCATGTGGAATTTGCAGACATCAGCACTGTTAAGTCTGCAATATGGCAGAAATTTTTCTTCTCAATCCACTGAGAAAACCAATAATTTATTTGATAAGGTTTCAATTATTTTATAACAAACATAAAAACATCAATAAATGTAAACAGTCAAAAAACAGTGTGTCTACCCTAAGATCAAACAGAATGGAACTGATGCAAAAAATTACTGTGATAGGCTGGGAGAACAAATGGATGTAAAATGAGACAGGAAGGAGTGCAAATAGAGGCAGATCTCTCCTTTACTACATTTTGCACATTGACACTAGCCTAATCTTTGTGTGATTCTTAGAGCAGAGATTCACACAATCCTTATGACCCATTCCCTTTTCTGATTATATCTCAACACATAGCTAGTGAGGTGATGGGAGTTCATATATCAAGCTTTTAATGAAGTAGGCTGTTTCTCTCTATTCATGATCTGCTGTCACACATTTATTGACAATGAAACCCAACCATAATAGTCATGAACAGAATACTTGTTCAGGTTCATTCACATTTGTGAAATATGCTTTTACAGAAATAAAGCATGGTGGAAGAAGGCCATTACTTTCAGAAGAATAAGCACAATAGCATAAATTTTACTTCTTGAAATAAAGACAAGATATATAGAATGGAAAGATTAACATTTCCAAGTATGAGAAAGGAAAAGATAGATGTATTTGAATGAGTCATTAGATAAAATAAGATGAACATTAAACCAGGCATCATGTGTTACTATCACACATTATATAATGATAGTTCCTCCAGGCTGAACAAACCAAGTGCCTTCAGTCACTCCTTATACTTGAGGGGTTCTCCTCAAGGCCCCTCACCATCTTTGTTGCCTCCAGGATTTCAACTACTTGAAAACAGGATATAATTTTTGAACTTCTAAACTTCCACTTCTTGTAAAGCAGAAAATACATATTACACAGGAGACTTAAAGCCAGTGATAATGTGGGAAAAAAAAAAAAGACTCGGACAATGTGCAAACTGTATATTTTCACTATATACTTGATTATACTTGATCTATATTTTAAGTGTCAGCTCCCTTTTAAAGGCCACATACTCTCCAAATTATTCAGTTTCTTGAGTATGTCATTCAAATGTCACCTGGGATGGAGCAATTCTGGATGTACGGACAGACTGGGGAATGAGATGCTGGAAAGCAGTGACATGGAAATGGACCTGGGGGTCCTGGTCAATGACAAGTTGAACATGAGTCAGCAATGCCCTGGCAGCCAGGAGGGAACAACCCTGTCCTGGGGTGCATCAGGCACAGCATCACCAGCCAGGCAAGGGAGGGAATTGCCCCTCTGCTTTGAGTTGGGGTGGCCTCACCTTGAGTCTTGTCTGCAGCTTTGTGCACCACAGTGTAAGAAGGCTATAAAACTATTAGAGAGTGTCCAAAGGGTGAGGGGCCTTGAGGAGAAGCCCTCAAGTATAAGGAGTGGCTGAGGGCACTTGGTTTGTTCAGTCTAGAGGAGACTGAGGGGAGACCCTATTGCACTCAAAAACTTCCCTGTGAGGGGAAGCAGTGGGCAAACATTGATCTTTTCTCGGAGGTGACCAGTGTCAGGATAACAGAATGGCCAGAAGTTGTATAAGGGACATTTAGGCTGGGTGTCAGAAAACCTCCCCCAGAGGTTGGCTGGGCACTGGGAAAGGCTCCCCAGGGAAGTGGTCCCAGCACTAGGCTGAGAATTCAAGAAATGTTTGGAGAATGCTCTCAGGCACACAATGTTATTCCTAGGGCTGTCCTGTGTAAAGAGAGGAGTTGGTTTTTATGATCCTTCTGGATCCCTTCCAACTCACAAGATTCCATGATTCTGTGAAATTAGCTTTGTAGTTTGGAGGCATCAAATTAGACAATAGAAATTTCTATTAGTATACCATAATTATGTAAATATTGTCAAACGATAAGTCTTAGATAAGAGCAGTCGCAAGCTTCAAGCAGAAGTTCACAAAGTGTGAACTGACTGCAGAATTTCTGTACAGTTTTATATTTTAATGGGAGAGCTTATAGTTTGTAGAAACAAACATACACAATCTCTGTGTTTTCATAGGGAGTCACCACAACCCTCTGCAAATCTGTAATTTTTATGAAGTAGCAGTAATTTAGTTGTTCTGGGACACTTTGCTCCACTGAAAACAATTGCCATCTTCATATTTCCCTGTAAAATAACTAAGTAAAAAAAAAAAAAAAATTACATACCACTGTAGAGATTCACCATGTCTGCTGTTAGAAATCTTTTTATTATCAGATATGCAGTGCCAGGCTCTGGTAATGAACTCCAGTGGAGAACTTGTTCTAGTACATTCTCTGTATAATGCAGAGGACGTTCTGAAAAAATGCCAAAGAAACAAAATACAAAAAAATTGAATTAAAATAACAGAGAAAATCCAACAATCTTGGATGCCCTCACAAGTTACATTTGCCTGTACACAACAAGGTCTCATTGACTTTGAGCTATAGAAGAAAAATACTGCTTTCAAAATAAGACAATTAAGCACTTCATTGACAATGCTTTGCTGGCAGTGTTTGCACAGGTAATGAATATAAGATTAAATAAGGCCTAGCCAAATGTTCAGTGACTCTTTTGTATTGTTACATTTTTAATGTAAAAACACTAAAGCACTGCTTTCAAACAAAATACAAAAGTTAGGACAGGGCATGCCTAAATACGATCAAACAGAACTGAGGCCTTCAGCTGTACTGTGCCTTACTGACCAATGCTCAATATGAAAATGAAACATCGTAGCTACCAATTCTCTGCAATCAAAGAACCAAAGAATAGGGAGTGATCACAGTGAAAAAAATGCCTCCAACCGGTATGGACTATACTGTCTGTTATTGATCAAAGCAGACTGGAACAGACCCCTGTTTTCATTCTTTTTACTAGAGGGGAAAAGCATGTGGTCTTATTAGGTCTTCTCCCTGTTGCTGTGGCTAGGGAATATCCAAACTTTCACCTGTGTATTTCAATCTTGTACAAAAAGTGCAAGATTTAACTACCGCTGAAAGCATGACTAGACTGTACGTGTGCACTCCAAAACTCCAGATGCTCAAACACACATTTTCGATAGGCATCATCCATCCTAGAAGAGAAACTCTGAGACCAGCACAGAATTGAAAAACTGCAGTGATAAGAAAGTCCAGATGGTACTCCATACAAACCCCAGTTCACCTACCAAATGGAGGCAGAAGAGACCTTGCAAATCTGCATTACCAGATCCAGCAGAAATCTGAGTGTCACATGAACAGCACAGTCTGACACATCTCTGATGTGAGTGGGGGAAGACACATTCACACCCCTGAAGGCGTTCGCCTGCTCAGCAGCAAGCACCTGCTGCAATTCATGAACCCACAAAAGCCTTAACAATGGCTTTGTGTGTTCAAATGCCATTTTATCTCCAAAGAGAGATTTTTCCAGGATATCTGTGTTCCATTTGCATACCAATTTATGTGGGTCAGGCCTTGAGAAGAGCTGGGTATGGCTCCTGAAAAGTCACACCTCTGTGACACTGTCATGTTGGGTCACAGTCTAGCCATGTCCCTTGAGCACTGAAGGGCAAAGTATGCAGCCATAATCTCATTTTTCATTCCTGCTATGGTAGATGAATATGAAATGTCAACAGCTGCCTTGGGACTCTCCAGCGCTATAGTCTAGCAGAACGTATTTTCTAGAACACCTGAACACTAGAGCCTCAGTAAGCAGCAGCCACAAATAATACACTTACCTGACGGAAAAAAACACTGCTATTTTGGGATGCAAAAATACCTATGCTACCTGTAGAGCTGTGATACCACCTATATAAATATTTCATTATTCAGACATGACACCAAAGCAGCCTAACAAGAATACCATTCTGTAGAAAGCAGCTCAACCCCTACTTTATTAACACAATTTCTTCTGGCCCTTCTGTTTTAAATGGTCAAACTTCTAAATTTGTGGGAAACCGTGGACTCTGATGTGACAAAGCTTAAACACTTGATGCCCTCGTACAAGAGAGAAAATCCACTGTAAGGAGAAAAACTTTGCAAATCAAAGGCAGGAGACTGGCAAATCACCACATCTTCCTAGAACACCAGCACTCCCACAGTAAACACCTACTGTTTTATTTATAGTTACATTTAAGACCATCTGTCATCACAGATTACATGGTACATAAATCATCATGCTGAAAACCATTAGCTATTTTACTGGCAACACACCTCATTTACAAACTATCCATCAATCACATATTACTTAAAAAAATTATGCACACCCTATTTTGTAAAAGCATATGGTATTAAATATTCTGCATTAAGCTTGATAAAATCATCAATTATTGCAACTTTTCTATATGCAAATAATTTAGCTGATTTTTTTAATATTGCAATTCTAGTATTTTGAACAGCAAGTCATCAACACATACATTCAATTACCCTTTCTTTCACTTAGGTCATCATATGCTAGTAAATATCCTAAACCAGTCATTTTCACCTTAAACAACATAAACTATTAGTAAAAAATTACTTTCTAGAAAATATGATTCTAATTTTCTTGCTTGCTCAGGGGTTATTTTCCTGACAGTACATATTAAAAAGTAAAATAAAAAAGAGTAAAAAAATTCAGGGTTGAGTATAACAAGCAGAATACCACCATTCACTGGACAGGTAACAAACCACAGCAGGAGAAAAGGCAGAAAAGTAATTTTTATGAGAAAGACACTGTGATTACTGATGTATATTTAAAACAAATATGCAACCTTTTTTCTGTCCTTATGTGTCAGAATCTCAATTAATTTGTAAATTCCTCAGATGGTGTTTGTCAAATAACAGTAGGAGAGTCAACTTGCAGTAGTTTAGAGTCAAGTAGTCTTTTAGTTCTTGAGTGTCACATTTGGACCAAAGACTTTATAGAACTAATTTTCTCTGTGATCCCCACCCTCTGCAAACCTGTTAGGTACAGCCATAGGATCACAGCAGTCTACCTGAGCGTCTCTTTACTTCAACGTTATTTTTATTTTGAAACAATAATTCACTTGTTCTCATGCACTGATTCTTCCAGAAAGAGATTCACGAAGAAGACATTTCATCAACACAATCTCTACTAACAGGAGTCAGGTGATGAATTAGGACTTAATTTAGTTTGCTTTTTGGTTGGTTGTTTTGGATTTAAAACATTGGTGTGACAGTTCCACTTTGTGTTGGAAACTCATCATTCAGTAGGATACACTCTAATGTCTTGCCCATATTTATTGTGTCATGTAGGGCCTTTAAGTGTCTCACACTTAGCTTAATTTTGTTTGCCTTCCATAGTCATTAGCTGAAACAACATTTTGATACCCCACTAAAATATTAATTGTTACACCTAAATACCTCAAGAAGCTATTATGGGGTCTATCTGTTTATTTACTTTTTATGTTCTCTTGGCCATATCTGGTTTTGTTTTCATGTTCCTGTAAGTGTCATATATCAAGTTTAAGAAAATAAAATTCAATTTTTTCCATTATTTAGTCTAGAGAAATGTGATTTGTACTGCACTTGTAGGAATTATCAGGACTCTTCTAAAGGTAACAGATGCTAGTATTCTTTGTCAGTTGTCCCCACATCTATGAATTTGGAAATGAAGTCGTGTTACAACTCTATACAGCATCACCAACAAACTGTAAGATGTGAAGAGGGCTCAGGATAATTTATTTTAAGTTCAAAGGGAGAATACACTTACATTCCAGTTGTTTATACCCCCAGGCTCAAGACTGAGTACATAAGTAATATTAGTAAAACTGAAGGAATTATTGTAAGCACATCTGAAAATCAAGTACAACAAAACTAATCAAAACATATTAGAACAATATTTAGTAATCTTATTTTGTCCACTTTCTTATATATATATTTTTTTACTTGACTTGAAAATAGGTATCTTCACTATAGAAATAAACAAATCCACAGTACTCCTCTCTAACAGGAGAATAGTTATGAGCAGCAACTTACTAAGAAATGCAAATAGATGCTGCATGTTTCTGTTCCCATATATTCTTCAAAAATTCCCTAAGATTACCTTAAGGAATATTCATCAAAGTATGTTTTAATTAAAAAATCCCAATTAATTTACGTTATTTTAGGAACTTCTAACAATAAAATTCTCCAGCATTTTAAATATGCTCCAGCATGTAGAAAGTATTCCCAACGTTAAAACGTCTTTACCATTCATGATTATTGTGGCCATGTGACATTTGCTTTTGTTGGCAGCAGGACCATATTTCAAACAAATTTTTCAAGATTCTGCTAGATGCACCATAATGCCACTTGCCAAAAGCACACTTTAAAGTGTGTAAAGAATTACATACTTTATGCCTCCTTTTTTCACCTACGTACATTAAATATTTGAATAAAAAAAATAGAAAAGATTCTTTCTCCTAAGTATGACATGTATTTTTTCCTTTAATTTTTTGAAAAGTGTTATTGCTTAGAAAATCAAGTGATGACATTCTTATAAAAATAGGGCTTTCCTCTAAGACTTACTGGTAAGACCTACTTTCTATAGTTGATGATTAATGAACTGCGAAGCACTGTAATAAAAAGAACATCTTCTCAGCCCCTAATTTATAAGCAGTTTACAACAATTCATCACATCATTTCTGGAAAAGTGAAGAAAGAAGCCATGCAGGTGCCACAACAATCAAATGTAAAACATTGGCATGAAGGCCATTTTTTTGTTTGCATAAAGTCTTTAACTAAGCTTTTGATGATATTAAGTATTGAGAAATTAAAATAATAAAAGCTGATTGACATGCATAAATTTAAGTATTACTAACCTAATTCTCCATTTTCAAGTACTTCAAAAGCAGCCCAGATATCATCTTTGCTGGGAATAATGTTTTTGATTCCTAAAACATCATTAGTTAATTCCTCTGCTTCCATCAAAGGTGATACCTGTAATACAAATTGAGTCAGTTTATAATACATTTCAACTACTGATTTCTGATATATTTTTTCAAAGTCGTCCTCCCTGAAATTGCCCTAAGGAAAAAAATGCAGTAGATATATGAGCTGGAAACCCATAAAGTATCTATCAGATTCCAGCAGGCTTTTCTTATTTTGTTCCATGAGATTAAAGTTATATTTTTAAGATGACTGTTAACTTGGTAGCTTTAAATTCCTTTTCTCTACACCAGAAAAAATTGGAAAAAAAAAGCTTCGATATATTTTCTTGGGTGTGGGAAGATAAATATTAGAGAAGCACCATCTTTTTTTTTTTTTTATCTTAGCTATGCATATTCCCATTTTTATTCCTATTTTTAAAAGCATGTCTTATGTGCATATGTCTATCTATGTATACCACATACTCCATATGTGTACAAACAAAACTGTTTGAGAGCCATATGCTGAACAGCACAAAAAGGAAACAAAACCAGAGAGGTGTAATACAAAGTAACAAAACACTATTATATGGAGATGCAAGTGTTTAAATATACTATTAAATAGAAATCTCTATTACAGTTAGTGACAAGCTTTGGTTTCTTAACACTCAAAGAAAGAAAGCCACAGACAAAAAGAAAGGAGGAATTTCATTTGGATGGTCTGAGATATCAAATAAAACCAATATTCATTGTGTACTTATTAATGCTTGTGTTGCACATGTGGAGTTGGGAGAATTTACACTGTTGTATACTACAGTAAAACTAAGGCAGGACATCCCTGCTTTAAAATGGTATCATTCTTAAAGTTTTTCTTAAAAATGCAAAAAATGCATAATAATCATTTGCTTTAGAAATTTTACAATATCAGTGAAAAATAAATAAAAAGATATGGATAAAAGAAAGGAACATTCAACATGCAATTAACCTCCTTTTGCCACAGGAAATGTTCCAGACATCTACATGGCTATCCATATTACCTCTCTATTTACATTTTTTTCTATTCACAGTCATTTACATAATTTACACAACACAGCAAATTCTAAAACAAAATATTTAAAGGAATAATGATAAATATAAACTCATACTTTCATTGTGTATTTATACAAAAACAAGTGTGAAAATAAATCTGATATACTTCAAGAAAATGAGCTTCATAAAAATCACTAGATCATTTTTATACACTAACCCTGATTATAATACTGCAGTCTGGCTCCTTTCTTTCCACATAAACTTCAATAAGCAAATCTCCAGCCTGGGAAACCTAAAAAGAAAGAATTAAAAAAAAACCTAATTGTTAAAATTTAAAATTTTAAATAAGGAAGGCACAGTTATTTAACTAGTTTAAGGGAAAAGTACCTATTCATTGATTAAGGAGAAAAATCCAAACCCTGAGTAAGTCCAACAGAATCATATAAAAAAAAATTACCATTAATTTACAAATATACGTTCAAGAGCAGGAAAACTAAGGGTGACATAGCATAAGTGGAAATTTTAAAATTACAATTAAGACTACGATGTCTAAGACATGAGTGTATCTCAATATCTTAAACGGCCAGAAACCTAACTCTGATTTGGAGTCAGGCTCACTCACACTTTTTTTTTTCAGAATCAAAACAGATTAATAGAATTTAAAATAATGAAAAAGAACTGTAATCCCAAAATGAATTAGTTAAAAGTGAGATGAAAAATTACCAATAACCAAATATTTCAGCCACATAGCCATATGTACATATCAAGAAAATAAAAATTCATTATTACAAATACTGTATGATTCTTAATCACAATGAAAACTTGTCATTACCTAATTAAAGAAGGAATTAAAACAAAACCTCTTGATATCAACCCCTGTTAAATATAGCACTTCAAATTTGTTGGAGAGAAGGCTAGATTTTACACATAATGCTAATGTGGAATAATCAGATAAAGCAAATTTATGACATATAATAGTTTCATATACTCAATACTAACAAATGTTATTTAAGAATGTCTAACAATATAAACTCAGAAAGAAATTAGAAAGGCAGTAAATCCAACGTTTTATGACTATGAGGAAACGAATGATTTATGAGAAGGGATTTAATATTTTCCATTTTAACTAGGTTTGCTCATCTATGGCAATAAAATTATCTTCATGGATGAGAAATTACTTTATTTTTCCAAATTTAAAAATGTCTCACATTTGCCTGCTCTAATTCCTTTTTAGTATAGTCATAAGCATCTTCAAAAGATTGTAACACATCTCAGTCCAGTTCCAAAAAATATTTCCTAAAAAATAAGTGATGATCAGAGCATAGGAAAAAAAATTAAGCCAGAAACAGGGACCTATCAGAAGGTGTACCATTCTATTAATAGGCAAATATAAAGAATTATTAATAAAATTAACACTAAGATAACAACTTGTGCCTTCATTTTTGAGAATGGCATTGATAGTGATGCTACTTATTTAGATATCACTGCAAACAGAGGAAAAGGTTAAGAAAAGTATATAGAAACATATATATATATATACATACACACATATATAGAAGCAGTTCAGCTTTGGGATACATTTTGACCAATTTCCAGAAGCTAAGATTACATTTCACAGAAAAAATAATTGGCAGTGCTGAATATTAAAAAACATTAACATTCTGAAAAACAGCAACTTTTAAGTTAGTTTAGCCTTTGAGAATAGAAAACTAATGGAAACATTTCTGAGAAAAAACATTACAAAGCTACTTTGAAGAAAGCTGCTTAATTATAGTGGCACAGACTCAAAAAAGCTCATTTAGTTATAAAATTTGCTTTTCAGATGATATTACAGAAAAAGGTTGGAAATAAGAATGAAGCTGACACATGATTTCCACTGGGCTCATATAAACAACCGTATGGAGAGAAAATGTGATGTAAATTACTGCAACAGCTGGCATAAGTATATGGTGGACAGAAAATGAAAAGCGACTAATGAAGTGCCACCTGGAACAGAACTTCAGTGACATTTCAGACATGTGAACTTTGAGTAATTCAGCAGAAATTCAGTTCAGATGTTCTCTGAACATTCTGCATCACCAGATGCAGATACTGTGGCAACCTATATATTCCAAAGTATTAAGTATCTATCTCTGATTTTTTAAGTATCTATCTCTGATTTTCTCACATATACACACACATTTTGACACAATGATGTCAGACTATCAGTTGTTAAATGTTAAGAATTCTTACAATTCTTAATTGTAGCTTCTTGAGGCCTAAGTTGCCAATTACCCATGACACACGATTACAGTGCTGCTGATACATCACTCAGTTGCACCACACCATTAGTTTTAACTGTAAGTGGAAATCTGTGGAAAACTGCTGTGGAGAACTGATGAGGGTAGTTGAGCAACTGAGATGAGCCACTTTATCTTGCATCTGGTTCAAGCATGACTTAGCAACTCTGCAGTGTCTGGGGTGATGCTGTCTCACTGATGAACAGAAGGGCACCCACACTTAAGTGCAGAGATGTTAAGGCCTCACTCCCTTTTATTCCTGCCTAACTGGACACTTACCTGAGTGTCCTTCCACCTTGTAATAAAACTGTTCTCTATGTCCATTTGTTTGACTTGGTCTTCATTTATCTGCATAAATAAATAATTTTTCAGTGATTAATAATAATTATTGTAACAATTGACAATACCATCAATCATATTCTCATAAAAGCAGGTATGCAAAATCTTCTATCAGTCAGAAACAACTGGTGGGACTCAGTGTTATAAACTTTGTGGACTACATATTGAAACAAAGAGAAATCAATGAAAAACTGCAAAACAATGTTGTAGTGGCACAGTCAACTCCAAATCATAATGGCTAACATGAATTGCTGCTAGTTGTAGCTTTTCAATCCAATTGGATTTAACATTATTCCTGGGTCTAAGGAACAAAACAAATTGTAATCGCAGCTCAGAGACTAAGAACACAAAGTCATTCAATGCTTCAGTTCTGATCAGGCGCATAAATTTTAATTAAAAGCATTATTTTTAATAGTCATAATCCTAAAAAATTCTTAAATTTAGTAAGCTTTTGATGGCAAGGAGAATGAGCATCATTTTGAAAAACAGTAGCTCACAGCTACTGACATAAACGGTCTTTCCTACACAGGTTAAACTAACTGGGAAAGACAATTTAAAGCAGGCCAAGAAAGACATCCACTGAATGAGAGTTCAAAAACCCTGTAAATCCTCAGATTGTTGAACTAGTAGGAAGAACATTTTAAAGCAGATTTTTGTATATTTGAATCTCTAACATCTTAGTAGTTAGGATACATATAAAGATACCTACATGAAAAAGTTGCACATAATTTTTAATTAGGTCTTCAATTACGTTGACTTCTTCACTAGTTTGGCCTTTAGTTTGAAATAAGCATGAGGAAAACACCATGGCTAAATTGTGAGGGTTCATTTGGTTAATTTCAGAACACTTCTGCACTCTGGTAAATGAAAAATAAACATATTTAGACAGTTTTATTAGTCCTTTGATTGTCTGAGGCTCCTTTAGAGAATATGGAGAACACTTCAAAAAAGGTAACTACATTAAATGCAAAGAAAACATGTACTATTATTTATTTAATATTTATTTTATTTGATATTCTTTATCTCTTATTACAGAAATTAAAACTTTCTAACTTCATTTCAAGTGATATCAAAACTATTTAGAATAGAAAACAATAAACTAAAATAGAATACTTGAGTTAGAAGGGACCTATACCAATCATCTAAATCCAATTGCAGGATCACTTAAGGGCTGACCAAAAGCTAAGGCATGTTGCTAATGGCACAGCCCAACAGCACTGACAAGCTTGGGTCATCCACCATCTCTCTAAAAAGCCTGTTAAAATGTTTGACCACCCTTTTAGTACGGAAATGTTTCCTAATGACGACTTGGTACTCCTCTGGATGCAGCTGTGAACCATTTCCATGCACCCTACCACTGGATACCAGGGAGAAGAGATCAGCACCTCTCCCTCCCCTTCCCCTCCTCAGAAAGCTGTACAGAGCAATGAGGTCACCCCTCAGCCTCCTTTTCTCTGAAGCAGAAAAGCCCAGAGTCCTCAGCCACCACCCACAGAGGATTCCTTCCCCCGTTCATCAGCATCGTTGCCTTCCTCTGATGCATTCAAACACCTTAACATCCTTTAACTGCAGACCCCAGAACTGCACACAGTGCTCCAGGTGAGGCCAAACCAATGCCAAATACAGTTTCACTATATTATGTATATGTAAGTATATCCTAAAAACTTGAGATCAAAGATCAAACAAAATGTGGAAAGAAATTAGGTCCTTCTTATCCCTAGTGTAAAGTTCTCATGTCAGAACTTTTCTGTTGTTCACATAACATGCCCTCTTTTAGAGGCAAACACCTTAAACAGCCACAGAATTTTGGCCGTTAAATGGATAAATTCATATTACTTTCAGAACAGATGCAATATCATATTAATATCTCTAACTGGAAAGGCATAGAAAATTCTTAAACACAGTATGTAGTACAATCTTTATGCAAATAATGGCACAAATTACATAAATATTTTTAAATTACATCTGCTATGTACCTGGCTATGTAACATAATTCTGAACACAATATCCTGTAAAGGGAAGTTTCTACACATTCTATACTCACTGCAATTCACCAGAAATATAATTTGACTTGTTTGATAGATATAATATAGACCAGTACTATTTAACCATGACACCTCAGAATCATCCTGTCACATATTTTTCACACATTTTCTGCCCCTTCTTTGATCTAGGAATAAATCATGACCTTTGGTACTTAAACAAGTTTGTATTTTGGATATTCTCTAGCATTAGCTCAGCTGTAAAATGAGGCACTGATGAAAAACAGAAAGGGTAGGTAACTCTCAAAGTTATTATGTGCAAAACAGATTGTGGAGAAGGACATTTTCACTGAAAAAAAGATTTTAATTTCAAGAACCATTTGCAACAATCCTCTGGAAGACTAGCAGACTGGAGTAAAATGAAATTGCATAAAGAAGCTACATCAAAAATTACCCTACTTGGACTGCTACTACCCTACTGGCAGCCCTCTCTCCCTCTAAGGCTGTTCTAATCCATTGATTTTTATAGATACCTACTGCTAAAAATACAACCAAAGAATAAACACATTATCAATTAAAGGAATTCAAACGAAATTAATTGCTGCAACTAGATAAGCTTTTGTGATTACTAGTTAATGAAACAAGCCACACTTTATATATTGTAGAGTTATACTGAGAACACATTTTAAGAATTTCTCTGCTACAATACATTATTTGAAATGACCTGTAAAGATGTTCAATTAAAGCAGCCAAAGTTGCTCTATTGACTGATGGAAGACTCTGAATAAAAGCTCTGTACTTCCTCACACGTTCCTTTTCATTCTGCGTATCTGCCAGAAAAAAATATTCATTGAGCATTAATAACAATGCACACTAAAAACCAACAGCACTTCTCATTAACTATATCAGCATCATCTAGTCTTTTAAAATTACTATTTAAAAAATCAACCCCTTCTCCTTAAAGGCAATGCTGACAATATACTATCGAAAAAGCCTGTTACTGTACACCAGTTCAGGGAAACACCAATAAAGAGGGACAGTTCTATGTTCAAGCACCATTTGCCATCGCTTAAGACTTAAGCCCAGAAAAGCAATTACATTTTCTCTCAAAGCATATTTAACCTGTAGTTTGTGCATGTACATGTGTGAGTGCAACTGCATATGCACAAGTGTAAATATAGTTCTAAGAGTTCCCAGCAATGAGAAAGGAAAAGAGATTTTCATATTTTAAATATTTACTAGAAAAAAAGTAAATATTTAAAGGCACAGAATAGTTTAAGAATCTAAGTATATACATGACAGATTAGAGGAGAGCAAGGGGAAAGGGCTGGAAAATAAGTTGTATTGAGTTACACATAGCTGAACAACGGTACGGCTGATGGCAGGAATTCCAGTTTTGGGAACGACATTATCTGAAACACAAGCGCAGCTCTCAAGTCTGCCTCGCTGTGCTGCTTATGCCTCCTTACGCTCAGGGCTCTACATTAAGCAAAGTTAATGTAGATTGCATTTAGCTAGTTACCTTTTCCCTCTCAGTCCCTTGAATCTCTCAAGTTTCTGAAAAGAAACCACAGAACTCTTCTGGCTGATTGATGGTGCACTAACAACTGACTATGTTTTGGTTTCTTTGGTAATTGGAAGAAAAAAAATAAATAACAAAACAACAGTTTAAAGATCATCTAATCTATTTTCCTAAATGTTTTAGTCTTCCTAGAAGTACCTTCTATATCACTTAACAGAACAGGATTCTCTGTTGTGAAGCTGAAGGAAAATTGTAGCCACGTGTACATATCAGGAAGAGGAATCACTCTAACACCATTTAAAAAAGCTAAGTTAAATCTAAACTGCCTCAGAACCTTTTCTGGTTCCTGATGAGATTAATCATGTGCTAAGCAAATAAACTCTTAATACTTTTTCCTCTCGTTTTTGAAATTGATTTTAAAGGTCGAAAATGTGTAATATTGATAAGAGTTTAATTTCCTGGAAGTCTAGTGGCTTATACTAAAGCAATATCTATATATTTGAACTTAACTAAAATCAGAGAGAAATATGATTTTAATATCTTTTTTAAAAGACAAAATATGTGTACACTGTAAATATGCCTATGTGACTCCTATGCATTAAGACAGAAATTAATGTTCTGTCAGCATTTCCCATGCATCTCTTACTGCTGTGCCTGCAACTTTATAGCACAGTTTGGCAGGGAAACCACTTGTTTCTTGCAGCTTAAAATATTGCAATATAGAAACTAAAACTTTAAAAGAACATTATAAAAATCATCTCTGATTAGCATGCATCTATTGCAGCCATGTCCCAAATATTTGTTTCCTCACTACACTGTTTTGCCAGTTATGAAATAACATAGGTTGACACAGGGTAAGTAAATTAACAACCCCTCAAATTTGATACTGAAAATGTACATATAACCTTTATTGTATTGAATGTCATTAAATACATTACCTAATGCAGAGATCCAGAATGGATACAGTTCTTTGGTGAGAAGTGCATCATCTATTTGAGAAAGAAAAATTTTCAGTACATCAGTCACATCTTCCAGTTGATGTTTTCCTGCTCTTAGTTTAACACTTCTTGCATCTTTTTTGAAGCTTTCCAGCAGTTCAGCCACATTGGAAGAATCACCATTCTTAAGATAGATCTGCTTGCTACCTAAACCTAAGGCACAAAAATAGAGGAGAGAAAAATAAATGAATGTAAAATTAACAATTCTTTTTAAAATTCTAGACATAGTTATATGAAAATTATATATGGCTGCCAAGCACATTGCTCTTTTACACATACTCATTTCCTTAGCTAAAACACTGCCAGGTCTTCTTACACCCAACAAGACCTCTTTGCAAAAATACTCATCATAATAGTAAGCAAGACTAGGATGACTATTTCAAGAGTATTTTACAGGCATTTCAAATCCCCAAATCTCTTTAGGACTTCCTAAAACAGTACTTTCAAAAGGCACAGTAAAGAGAAGAAGTTTTGATGATAGGTATTACACATAAAACACAGCTGCTTTCATGAGAAAACTCCTTTTATTTTATTACTCTATGGATGAACTCAGCTTAAGACTCAAAGTATTATTGCATTCATCCAACCATATTTTATTCTTAAAAGCCTCAAGATTAGCAGAAAATACCCTTTTTTCTGATTTTTCTCATGTGCTGGAAGACATAGGTCAGCTACTATTCTTATATGTAAAAACAAAAACCATCAAGTCAACTTTAAAAGAAAATGTATATTTTAAAACAAAGTCATGGCTACCTTCAATCACTGCATATGTTACAGTAGTCAAAACTTTTGTTTTTTAAAACGTAAGAAAGTTTGGCATAGATGGGCAGTGCTATTTATCTTTGTAGAGGTGATTTCTGCATTCACATATCTAGAAAGAGGATGGTACTTTACGCAAAACCCTGCTTTTCTTACACATCTGTAAAATTAAATACTCTCTCAAAACCTGTAAAATCGTGTCTAATGTTTTTACAGTTCACCTTTCCTGAAATGCCCACAAGCACTTCCATTTGGTACAGCCTTTGTAGTGTTACTGTCAGGAACAGCCCTGAACCACAATAGCATCTGTCTTCTGTAGACTACAGCTAAAGACAGAATGTTTACAATGATGATACAAAAGATGTCTGCATGCAAGTAATGCATACAAATAATTCCTTCAGCTTTCAATTTGGCATTTTAACAGCTACTCATGCTGATCCTGAAAAGCATGTTTTTGATAAAAATGTAATTGATTTAAAAGTCATAAGGAAACGGAATTTTAATTGAGACTACACAAATTGTTCTAAGTGGCAGACAAAATTACCCTGCTTTAACAATTCAGCGAATGAAATGGTGTGAACTATACTCAGAATTATTTCTATTGCTAATGATTAAAAATAATTTAGCAAAAGCTTCTTTTCTTACTTTTAGGCACTAGGTGTAACCCCAATACAACTACTTACAATAATGCAGTGTTGCCATATCCAAAGGTTATTTAGTTAAATTTCAATGGCTCAAATAGTAATTAAGTGCTCTCATACTGACAGAGGTTACAGACACATTTATACCAAAGACAGATTTGTACAGGATTGATACGCCTGTAGCAATCTCACAAAAAAAATCATGAATTCATGATTTCTACCATTCACAAAAACCATAGAAACGGTAGGAAGGAGGACCCTGGTAATCATAGGCCAGTTAGCCTGACCTCAGTACATGGTAAGGTAATGGAACAGTTTATACTGGCCATCACACAGCACTTACAGGATGGCCAGGGTATCAGACCAACCAGCATGGCTTTAGGAGGGATAGGTCATGTTTGACCAACCTGATCTCCTTTTATGACCAGGTGACCCACCTGATGGATGCAGGAAAGGCTGTGGATGTTGTCTGTTTGGACTTTAGCAAGGCCTTTGACACTGTCTGCCACAGCACACTCTCAGATAAGCTGGCAGCCCGTGGCTTGGATAGGAGCACTCTTTGCTGGGTTAGGAACTGGCTGGATGGCCAGGCCCAGAGAGTGGTGGTGAATGGCATTGCATCCAGCTGGCGGCCAGTCACCAGTGGTGTTATTCAGGAGTCTGTGTTGGGGCCAGTTCTGTTCAATATTTTCATTGATGACATGGATGAGGGTATTGAGTCTTTCATTAGTAAATTTGCAGATGACACTAAGCTGAGAGCATGTATCCATGGGTTGGAAGGTAGGAGGGCTCTGCAGAGAGACCTGCAATGGTTGGATGGATGGGCAGAGTCCAATAAGCCGAAGTTTAATAAGTCCAAGTGCTGAGTCCTGCATTTTGACCACAATAACCCCCTGCAGTGTTATAGGCTGGGAGCAGTGTGGACAGTGCCCAGGCAGAAAGGGACCTGGGGGTTCTGGTGACAGCTGACTGAACATGAGCCAGCAGTGTGCCCTGGTGGCCAAGAAAGCTAATGACATCCTGGCCTGCATCAGGAATAGTGTGGCCAGCAGGAGCAGGGAGATCATTCTTCTCCTGTACTGGGCACTGGTGAGGCCACACCTTGAGTGCTGTGTCCAGCTCTGGCCCCTCAGTTTAGGAAGGACATCGAGATGCTCGAGCGCATCCAGAGGAGACAACAAGGCTGGTGAGGGGCTTGGAACACAAACCCTGTGAGGAACGACTGAGGGAGCTGGGGTTGTTTAGCCTGGAGAAAAGGAGACTGTGAGGTGACCTTATCACTCTACAACTTCCTGAAAGGTGGTTGTAGTCAGGTGGGGTTGTCTCTTCCTCCAGGCAGCAACTGACAGAACAAGAGGACACAGTCTTAAGTTGCACCAAGGGAAACATAGGCTGGAAAAAGTTTTTCATGGAAAGAATAATAAAGTACCTGAATGATCTACCCGAGGGGGTGGTGGAGTCACCATCCCTGGCTATGTTTAAAAAACTATTGGATGTGGCACTCAGTGCCATGGTCTAGTTGAGGTGTTAGGGCATGAGTTGGACTCGATGATCTTGGAGGTCTCTTCCAACCTAGTCATTCTGTGATTCTGTGAATTTGCAGTAGTAAAAGGACATAAACATCATCTGCATATAACCTAATGCCATGTAGAATTATGCTGGCAAAAATTACTTAAATAAATGGAAACTAGATATAATCCTTAGGTTATTTCACTGAAAAAACAGCAATCTAAGACTGAACTGAACTCCACAGTTAATGCCAAATTCCAAGGTGTGTTCACACCACAGCTTTTACAGGTTTGCAGAGTTTATTTTCTGAGCCGAGTTGTCTGCACTGGGGTAGTCAGTGGACCCCCAAGGCTGAGTTTCATAAGACAATGCAATACTTAAAATAGAAAAGTGTCTATAAAGGGCATTTATCAAGTTGTATTTACCCAAACTGGCAATTCTCAGATGTGCGGTAGCGTATTGCACCATCTCATTAAAGAATGGCAAGGCTAATGGTTTTACTTAAAGTAATATATAAATTCATTCAATAGGAGCTGGTACTGGGGCATTTAGGTATTATAAAAATGATCCTAGCTTGAATAAAATCCACTCTACTTACCATACTGTGTAACAAACGCTATGCAGCTGTTCACTATAATAGGAACATCATTTTTGCTGAGCTGCTGATCTTGTAATGCATTACCATCTGTACCTGCTGCTTTTTCAATTGCAGTATACCAGACCATGAAATCCAGCTTTGTATGGCCATGGATGTATAGTGTTCTGAAAAGTATAAAAATATTTTGAGTTTGGGAAAGAAATAAAAAACTGATGTTATTGTACCACAGCAACAAAGCAGATGTTCAAAAAAGAAAAATATATATATATACTTGAAGTAAGACATCAAGGCACCTTTCACCACCTAAAGTTGTGATGGTGGTCTATTGTTACAGCACCTTTTTTTTTCCAAAATCATTTTTATTACCAGTGCCATAAAAATGAAAGAAGATCCACAAACACTGTCACAAGCCTTTCAAAGAACCTGCCAATATTTTAATTACTCTTCTTCAGTCTTGTTCCTACATTATACATTCATATGTCCAAGCCACGGCTAATCAGGAAACAAATTGAGAGACAAGTTTCAACACTGTAAAAAGCTTTCCCTTCTTTTGTATTCACACCCCTGAACACCCCAGTGTGGCTGTGTAAAAAAATGTTTTGTAAGTTTTAGTTTTGAATGTAGTATAGTTTTTTTTATATTGTAAGTTTTAGTATAGTAGATACCCTAAAAAGGCCCCTTTGTTTCAAGGTAAATGATAAAGTTGCTAAGACAACCAGAGTCTCTGTACAGAGTCTCTTCCCTATTGGTTCCCTTTCTGTTACATCCCTGTTTCATGTATGATCTTCTCCCTTTGTCCATCATAAAACTTTTATCTTCAAGGTCCAAGAGCTTCGGCCCGTGGTTGGCAAAGCCCTGAGAGACCACTCCCCGACCTATTCGGGATTTGTTAGTGTTTATGTAATCTAGCTGGCATGTATCGTTTTAATTGTTTTATTGGTTTAACCACAGTGTACCCACCCATGAGATTCTTTGTACAAAAACGCCCTGCAGCCCAGGTCCGGGGTCTTTTGAGAGGCACTGACCTGAGGCTGGGGGAACCCCTGACTCCCCCACCAAATAAAGCCTCTTTTTCAAAGCCTCTAAAAGTCCCCTCTTTTACCACCGCCATGTCAGCGTGAGCTAGACTGCCTGCAAACCAAAAACCCCACCAACGAACTTTACTAAAGCGTATCCAGAAAGCAGCCGGGGGCCCAGCCTGAATATCGAGCTGAGCCAAAACCAAATACGCACAGTCGCAGCACCCAGCGCCCTGGGGCTGAGACGCAACACCCCAGACCAACCTCTTCTCAAGAGTAGCTGAGCCATACTGAACTTTTCTCCTACACAAGTACCAAAATGATCCCCCACTACCACAAAGCTAAGGAACATATATGAAAAAGCAATGACTTGAGGCAGAATAAGTTAATGCAACACTTTGCCTGTATCTCAAAGCACAGCCTTGTTCTGACTCTTTTATTTAAGCATTCTACAGTAATCTCCTGTGTGCCACCCTGACAAGCTAGCTTCTAAGAGAAAATACCAAAATTGAAAAGTTTAAGGGGGTATGCCCAACCATATGTTTGTGTGTAATAAACAATTGTTTAAAGTGTTAAAGTAATAAGCAGTAGTAAGCAAACTTTTCTACATACATTCTCTTATCTCCCACTAAAGAAATGTAAGGGATCAATTTTCTCTAATGACCATTTATTTGCTAATTAGGAAAAGTCAAAATTCTCTACTGAACTTCTGTGATAACAGTTTCTTCAAAATAGAGAATACATTTATTTTGATTATTTCAGTTTTGGAGCGGGGGAGCGTTTTATATGATGAGGGAATATGTAATTTCATTTCTTTTTGCAAGTATCTTTCAATTTTGCTTTTATAAATGTTTCCATTCTAGCATTCCTATCTTGCTAGAAAGTGGGGATGCAGTCAATATATTACATAAACACAGTCAGGATCTGAACTCTTCTCAAGATCCACCATACAGATTGAGCCATTCAGCAAGCAGAGTAGATGACACTAAAATATTTCATCCCACTGAACCACATTTTTAGGAAGTCTACACTTCATGACTTCAAAAGCCATGTTAACTACCACGCATGCCTGTATAGTAGAAACATAGCCTCTCTCTTCCACTAAGAAAAGAAAAAATTGCATAAGCTCTCCTATTTTTGCAGCAAAATGAGTCAGCCTAATTCAATGCTGTCAAATGTTTCCTTAAGATTTGTCAAAACAGGTAATTCACAATCAATGTCTTCCAAAGAATGCATTGCCACATTTTCTGATATTGCTATTGCCATACATATATAAGGAAAGTAAAAAGTTTGAAGTGAGCAGAAAAAAGCTTGACAGTGCATGATACTCTACTCATTTCCTACTATTATTCACAGATCAGAAGAGGTTAGGATAATGATTTATAAAATATTTATGGTTCTTTCCAACATGAGAAATGTACATATATGTGTGTGTTTATTTCCCCTGCAGAACAGCAGGATTCACATTATAGTATTATGCAAAAGGATAAATGTAAGTCTCAACAGATTATTTTTTATCCAAAGAATTATGATATATACAGGAAGCAGCATATTGTAAAGTGAAAATATTACGACTTCTAAACAAGAAAAGGGCAACTCTGCTGCATATCAATGAATTGATACCAGATGAGAAAAAACACTATACTGAACTTCAAAGGTCATATAAACTTATCAGCATTTTTCATAGAGATACAGAAGTCTAAATCATGTGCCTGTCAATCCATTGTTGTGATATATGAAATACCTAAACTGTGTGGAAAAGAACACCTTGTATTTTATGGATCTTTCCATCTTCCCCTCAATGCATCACATCAGAAAAAAAGATACCAGAAGTGATGAAGTTTTCTAAAATTTGAGAAGCTTAATTCAGTTACAGAGGAAATGGCTACTTAATAATTAGCAAAGAAAATGTGGGATTTGTTTAAGCTGTAGACCCAAAGGACCAACACAATTATGACAGAGAAGTTGCTGGTAAGAAATATGAACGTGAAAATCTTGTTGCTATCATGGAACCTAGATTTCTCATAGAAGGCAACTAATTATTTCTGAAAAAATTATGCTTGCTTAGTCAAAAATCTCCAGAGTGGTAGCATCAAAACGTAGGAGAAATCAGAGATGCATTTTCACTACAATACCACAAAAGCAAAGAAGGGAGAAAAGGAAATTAAACTAGTGTCAGACACATTTCAGAACCCAACCAATTTCCCATGCAAGTGGCTTAAAAAGCTCATCTCAAACCTCAATAATTTTTGTCTGAGAGGGAACACACCCAGCATAAATTTAAATCAGAAAAACATAAAACAATTTAAAAATAAGATGTTTAAAGCAGTCCTTAGTTTAGTCATCTCAGAAAAACTTGACAATTTTTTTTTCCTTGATTGGAAATGAGTTTTTTATCTCCTTGAACCTGGAAGTAATGAAAAAGGAAAGGGGAAATCATTTCCAACAGAAGATCAGAACTTTCCTCAAGCACAGTAGAAGTCTTGTACAGAACTTCATGAAGTAATGGAGATAACTTTGCAGATTTAACCTCTGGTGTTCATCTCTTTCACACAGTTTTCAGACAGAATTATTAAAAATACATGCATTTCTCACTGAATCAATTGTTATTATCACAATATAAAGTTATATTAAATCCAATGTTTAAGACTAAGCATAAGCACAGACAGAAACATAGTGATATGTAGCACAAAACTGAGGAATTTAAAGAGCTTATAGAAGTAATCCTGTTTGAAAGTATTTGTACTCTAATGTTTATAAAGATCTACCATGCAGATTGTCAGTTATTTTCCACAGACTCAAGCAAAACGTATTCCTTCAATACAAATGCACTGCCTTCTATAGTATATTTATGCATGTGCTATATTTTCAGTTCTAAAAATTGATAAAGATCTTGCATTTCATAACAAATACTTCACAACAGAGACAGCATGGTGAAAAATGGTAGGGTTTTTGCTATGTTGTGTGAAGCACATACAGTCCATAGCCAAGAAATTAATAATTTAAGTACTCAAACAAACAAGGCAGCCTGCCAATGTTGGTTTCTGCCTTAGTGAATTGAGAGAATTGAATTGGCACAAGTGACTGCAGCAGATCAATGAGTCTCAACATTAAGGGAGTTACTGTTACCTATACAGCTTTATTGTTGACTACCAGCACATCCTCCTGCCCCAGCAGTCATACGTGACCACACCTCATCCACAAGAGTGCCAAGTCTTCTTTCTCTTTAACCCATCCTGCAAAGTCCCCTAGCTTTAGCTACATCTATAAGCTTTTTTGCACAACTGTGCAATGGGAAAGCAGTGGTAGTAGGTGATTTGGGGTAAGGTGGGCAGGGAGAGGGAGAAACAGACGTCGGCACAACTCAGTGCCCTCTGGCAATTCCCATATGATTCTAACAATTTACCTGTCTAGAACAGAGCTACTAAAAATGTAAATATTGATATGAAATTATTTTGGAAAATCAAACTGCAACTGAAGCATGGATGTTCCATTAAAAATTACTGTTAAATGTAACCAAGCAATATTTCTTCAAGAGACCCTTCAAAAGCTCTTAGATCCAGTATATCATATTGGAAGCACAAGTCCTTTCATCTGACTCTTAAGTTTATATTAATTCTGGATTTTAGAATTTTGTGCCTATAACAGCATTTTATGAGAAAACTTACTGCTATAATCAAAGGGTTAAAAAGAATGCATTGAATTAACTATCAGCCTAAAGAAATTGTGCCAGTATGTAGGGTAGGTTTATTACGCATAATAAGAAAGAGCTAACTACATCAGAAGCATAACAGGGAAAAAAAAGCACCATCTGGATTACATTATGGTCTGAAAACATTCACTGACACCTAAGAGAGAGCTTAAATTATTTCAGAAAAATATAAGAAATGTTTGAAACTGAATTATCTGCACAACTGCTTTTTTAAAGCGTAGCATTAGAGATTTTGCATGAAATTCCACATATAGAAGATATATTTAAGAACTACTGTATACAGATGTTTTCAGACAACTTTCTTCTTTTCATCATGCAGACCCTTCTGTTGGCCTCTGTTGAACTACACCAGAGTAGCTGTTTCACCAATACGCTACTCAACTTCTGTTTGGATAGCAACAGGAGGTCAAGTATCACCAGGCACTTCAAGCATTTAAAAAATACAGAGATCAAGGGAAAAAACCCAAACTGAATATGGATCAAATCAGAGGACACTGCTGTGTGTGAAGGGATGCCTCAAACACAGAAAACCTTGAAATGGTTTGCCACTTCTAGCAAGAAGTCAAGAAGCGTTTCAACTACAAAACTAGAATGTTTCAATTATGAAAGTGGAAATCAAGAAGAGGCAAATGGCTATCTGATTAACAAAATTCAACAAAAAGTAGGTGTTACAAAAGAGTGTGTTCAGTAATTCACTTTAGCAAAGATACACAAACACAAGCATTAATATATCTGAGATCTGTAGAAAAATAATGTAGAATTAAAAATCATCTAGACTTATCATGAAGATTTACATTGAGCTTCAAATAAGACAAAAATCTTCACAAGAGAAGCAGTCTTGTGGTTTCAGAAATCTTTTAGTGTAGTTCAGCCTCTGATGATATGCTACAGCCTCTGATGATATGCTATTACCTGATATGAATGCCACCTCTTATTTCTGAGCTGATAGACATCATCAGCAGAACATGTTATATACAGAATAAATGAACAGCAAGGTGGCAAGCAGAAAGCAGGGTAAAGGAAGAGGGGGCAAAAAGGTAAGAGCAGACTGTTTTAATATCTAAGACATTTCAGAAGATCTCACATGTCTTTTTTGGTAGTACTGTCTCTGAATTCTTGTATTTTATACAAGCTAGAAGTTATTATGTATATTACAGCCCAAAATCAACTGCAAATTCTTCTTCTGAGTAGATATCTGCGAGATTAATGTTAAATTTTTTTATTGCGAATTTATTATGTATTTAGGAATCAAGAATTCATAGATTCATTACATTGTAATAATTTCAGCAAGACTTGAAGTTTTTAGTTTCTGAAAATGTTTACTTGCATATGCAATCATTCTTAAGTGAGAACTCCATTTGTAACAACTCAAGTCATTCTTCTACCTACAGGAATTAAAAGAAAAGGTGTGAAAGAGAAAGATACATGTACATGTGTGACTTGCCCTAATTACTCATCCCAAAGATTGAGACTTGAAAAAGAGGCATAAGTATCTGTAAGAAATGGAAAGTCAGTAGAAAAAACACTTCAAGGAATTTTCATAATATTTTCTAATAAATTTTAACCAGACACTTTAAGACATTGACCACCTTTTTTTTTTTTTTTTTTTTTTTTTTTTTTTTTTTTTTTTTTTTTTTTTTTTTTATGCAAAGGAGGGTGTCTTTTTTTGGTTTGGTTTATGGTCATTGGGTTTTTTGTTCTCCTAAACTGTTCCTAATTCTGGAAAAATCTTACTTGTTTTATTTAATTCTCTCAATATTACTATTTATTTATTTTATAATTTATCCTGCATTCAAGTGATTAACAAATTAACAAGAAAGTCATCAGCTACATAGAGTCTCTTCCACATATCAGTCTGTGCCAAAGCTGACATTAGACAAGCACAGATATAAAATAACAGACAGAATAGGAAAACCTAGAAAGTTTGCCATTTCGTTTAGTTGATGCTGATGACACCTCAAGGATATTAATTTACCTAGAGCTTGAAGGAGCACAAAGAGGATTAGTGGCTTTATTTCCAATTAAAGTAATTGAGTCTAAAGACAAAGGTGATTTTATATTTAATCATTTTCCCCACACACATTAAATTGCTTATCACTTAAGATGCAATCTCATACAACTGCACTGCACACCTGGATAGTTTTGAAGTAATATCCTAAACAATAACCACCATGCCAAAGCCTCTACACCCATATGGCTTTCAGTGTTTAAGATAATGTGAAGACTATGTATTTAAATTTATTATGGAATACTTCAGTGAAGAAAAATTAAATATATTCATGTCCACCTTAAATCAGCCAGTGTCCCTGTTGAAATTATTTTCAGATAGTTCAGAATTTCCCTTAAACTACTAAAGTGGTTCAGGGAAAACCTACCCTCATTTGACAGAAATATTATAATGAAATAAATAATAAACCCTGAATTGGAGCTAAAAGTTTTGCTCAGCATTAATACCTATGCAATTATATGCATGGTTTTACCCATCTTTTGGACTGCACCCTGAATAGGATACCTCAAGTTCCCTGTTTGGTATACGTAGCTTATTTAACACTGCATCTTTCAATAAGTTTTTTTGAAAAAAAAAAAACTAAAAAAAAAAACCAAACAAAAAAAAAAACACAAACAAAACAAACAAACAAACAAAAACTAAAAAACCTAAAAAAAAACACACACAAAAAAAAAAACCAAAAAAAACCACCACAACCACAAACCAAACAAACAAGAAACCCAAAACAAAACAGAACACCCCCCAAAAAGACAAAAAGGTGCTTCCTTCTAACCTGCATAGCCCTACTCAGTTCTGAAATTTATACAATATGCTAGACAGAGATAAAATTCAGAACACACCAGTTACAATGCATTTCTGACAAGCTATTCCAACTCTGAATAGACGTCAAAGGTATCTATGGGGTTTTTTTGTTTGCCAAAGAGAAAAACACTCTTCATTTATTAACCTATTATTGGCTGTATTCAAAAGACTATAAATACTGCACCACTTTAGATAGGCTCTTGCCCAATAACCCATCATTGAAATAAAAAAAATCTCAACCTATTAAAAACTAAGAATTATCTTCCACAATTTTTACTTTTATCTTTAAATTCGTACCCATATTTGAGGCAGAATACATACCTCACCTCTAGTTCCAACCTCCTCTATCACTATAAATATGACAGAGTCATCTCCACTGAATATTACCCACTTGGAAGCAGATATGGATCATGCTTGTTTCATAAGCATGCTTTTTCCTAGGTAGTATGTTGTTAACTGAGATCAGATATCACAATAAGATTAACCAGAGGACTCATTCATACCCTCTCAAACCTGACCTAGGCAGATTGAGACACAGAATTCTGAGACATAAGAATGATGAAAAAAATCAAGAAGTTTGTAGTAATGCTCCAAAGAAGTACTCTTTTTTTACAGGGTATAAGGCGTTAGTTCCTTTTGAAGAAACCATTATTGGCAGACTAATCTGGGAATAATTTTCTCAGTGGGAAAACTGTTTTTAATTAAGTAGTGCTTGTTAACACAGACATAAAATGTATTTATGCACAAAGATATTTCCTCCTTTATAAAAATCTGCAAATTTACTCTGTCGTTAGCAACCCTAAGTGAAAAGAGTCCTGAACTTAACAATGATACTTCTAAGATATCAATATAAAAACAGATAAAAGATTTTTTTCAGACAGGAACCTTACCTTCCTTTTTCAACGAGCAGCAGGACATCTATTCTCTCTCCATTTTGCATCATGCTACTGGTTGCTGAAAACAAAACACATACACACACATCTGACCTTCACAGACACATATTTATATACAAACACATAAATGCATGCATATAGACTTGTTGTTTTCAAAATTATTTCCAGTGGCAAAAGCAGCATGGAATTCTTAAACTTTGCAAATAAAGAATGCTGCTGATAATAGAAATAAAACTCCACAAAATACCACACCACATTTGCATTTAAAAGAAAAACTAACACAGAACATTATCAAGAAATTTAAACACGTACTTTTTAATGTGAGAACATGCTACAGGGTTTATTATACTACACTTGTAAATATAAGATGTAGAAGACATAATGATTCAGAAGTAAGCTGGATTTTGGAATACATTAACTTTTTTGCACTTAATGGCTGCACATATTTACAATACGATAATGCAAGTTATTGTTTAGCATGAAGATCACTGCCACCCTTCTTTATGTTGCCTTATGTTATCCCTGCTAAAAAAAGCACCCTGTAAAACACCTACATTGTACATAACACACAAATACATCTGGATAGTTTTCAGTTGCACTGCTTAGAAAACTATATCATGGACTATACAAAAAACAGTAAATTAAATGTAACCTGCTTACTAACTTGAAATTCTGAAAATTTAATTCCTCAAAGTGCATGTCATATATAATTCACACCTTATTTCAGCTAATTCCCAGATAAAGTCCTAAATACCAATGAAACACAATAAACACATTGCATGTTATATGATGTTTTTGCATCACACATACTTCTAGCCTCACCTATATTTACTAGTCAAATATCAAGAAGGTAAGTTACTATACTTCCACAAGTGGTTTACTATTTTTCAAGTTTTATTTATATAAATCAGCATTAATAGTGGAGCAGATATATTCTGGAGAAAGCAGAAATCAAAGAAAAAAGTATGGATATATAATATTTCCAAGAAATACAACTAATATTAAAAACCCCAAGCAAAACAAATTCTCAACTGAAAGTCAAAAGTGTTTCATTTTTATACATGAGATATAATATACACAGATTTTGCACGCTCTTATGATTCTGGCAGAGGCAATTACAGTTGTATCATCAAAACAAATATCAGGAACAGTTCTTCTACTGCCTAATCTTTTAATTCTGAATGAGGATCAAAAGTATTCACAAGTTAAAAGACACCTAGAGGCAAAAAACCATTCCTGATTAAAAACCACCTTCATGGTGTTATTCACACCAAATATAAGGTGGCAGTAAATAAACAGTAGAAAACCCAATGGCATTTAGGCAAGCTCCTGCAAAACAGTCCACAATCTGTCAGCATTTATAGAGTATCATCAATAAAGAGCTAAATTATCTTCTTTACGTTGCTTTATTATAAACCTCAAAATATATGTATTCTTCTATGTAACATACTGCCTTGTTCAATATAAAAACAAGTAGGGCAGATATGCTTAAAAGAGGATTCAGAGCATAATTACAAACAATGATATAAAACTGGTCATAGAAGACCATTTATACATCTCCCCACATCATGATATTGAGCAAATAATATTTTTAGTATTGGAAAAAAGTCTATTAGTCTGTGAAATAGTTTTCCAAGAGAATTATAATTTTCCAGTATGTTTGAGTATTTTAAAACTAGACCTGTCAATCATCTCAAGAATGTGTTCTGCAGTGAGTATTTCTGCCCTGTCAAAAATATGAGACAATAATCCCAAAAGGTTATATATTATTATTCAATTCTGTACTCTTGTAAGAAGGATACTGCTGCAACTAAAACAAAAATTGTCATCATTCATTTTAAAGCTATTTAAAATTTCTCTGGCATGTGCCAAAAAGTAGGAAAAAAACCCCCAAGACAGAAATTAACCAACTCCCTATTTAGATAAGAGTTGGAAGAACATCTGACACATGTGAAGGAATAGTTACTGAGCTTCCCAATATCTATTATTTTGAAATGTAATAGAAATGTTCTTAACAGTGAATTAAGCTCATACAACATTTTCTGAATACTAGATGTTCTTACTTAGTTCTTGCAACCTCCTTAGATATATGGAATCTTCTTCAGCATCCTCCATTTCAAGACAAAAATAAAGGCTTGACTTCTCTATAGCAAACCAGCCTTTTCTCCACTGATCCAGGTTATGGCAATCTTTGTAGTACAGCTGCCCGAGAAGGTCACAGTCTCGCTCTAACAATGATTCAGCCACCGGGGGAACAAAATGCTACCAAAGAAAATGGGGTGAGTCAGATGAAGAAAAAAACCCTCTGCCCCTAAAAAACAAAATCAAAATATTGCAAATCTATAGGATTCTAGGATGAAGGTCACAGTAATATATATATATATATATATATATATATATATATATATATATGAATAAAAAAATATTTGAGATATAAAACCCAAACTTACAGACTCATAGATACATAGAATTTAAAAAGTAAAATCAAGTTTAACATTTTTTTATTCATGCTCTACAATTCAAGCATTTTTTGCTTTTAAACTACTTGATTTAATTAGTAATGTGATTATTAACATTAGGAACAGCATTAAATATGGTATCACTTTATGAATTTTGTTTCAGCAAACAAATTTAATAGAATTGCAACCATAAAAAACCTAGCTGAAATATATTCATACAGTATATGTCTTTATTCTACAGCACATTTAATATATTCTTAAGGTCGACATTAAAATGCTACTTCAATTCCTTTCACATTTTATTTTATTATCTTGTTTCAAACATTAAATCACAAAAGTTATTTCTTCCTGTTGCACAGGAAACCTTTACAGGAGAGATCAGTATTCATCAATAATGGCGTCTCAAAGATTTTAAGCTAACAATGGCACTTTATTATTTGTGCAAAGGCTCCTGGCCTAACTGAACAAGATAATTATCAGTATTACCTTGGCTATTGCTGAAGACCATTTTCTTTGTGAATAGGCAGTTTCAGCTCCAAATAGAAAAACACGTTCTGATATTAAGTATATTTCAAATGTAAAGATGTCCCTGAAACAAGAAGAGAAGAAACACAGCTGTATTTAGTCTTCAAAAGAGTAGACACACAAGAGTTTTATTTCACTATTTTTTTCATTTTTTCATATGGAATGGAATCCATCTGCATTTCTCTTCCAATATTTTAAGTACAGCCCAGCTAATAATAAAGCACTTTACAGTACAATAGGATCAATGTACTTTACAGATCAATAATACAGTTTAAAGGCTACAGTGTAACAGTTTTTTGAATAATTCCAAAATGCATAAAAATGTTTACATATAGTCATTAAAAATGCACAGGGAACATTTTGCTTTTGCAAGCTCATGTTATTTGATCAAATATATTTTTGCGATGCATTCAAAATATTTTTGTATGTTTAATAGAAGCAGAACAAGTAGTTGAACAGGCAGTTGTAAACAAGTTGAAATGTTGGTTCATAGGGACTTTTAGAAGTCATTTGGTCTACAAGCTCCTGCTCGTAGAGGGATTATCACAATGAGAAGCCCTAAAAACAGTAAAGGATGGAGAGTACTATTCTTGTCACCAACCTGTTCCTGCCCTCCACCTGCCCTCTAATTGAAGAGGCCTTTCCTATCAGACAGCCTGAATCTGCTGGGGTGAAATGCAGGGTCACTGTGTATCACCTGCCATCACCAGGACAAGTAGGAATACTTTGAAGTTGCTGTGGCTCAAGAAGCTCTTAAAAGTTTTCTTAAGGGAGGTTCTTGGGTTTTTTTCCTTTTAAAATTATACCACTATTAAAGCAGATGAACTCTGTTTATTCCATTTTTAATGGACAAATAAGGACAGTAAAAGAAGAAAAAGCAAACCAGCTTAAATTGGTGTGGAATTTGGAAAGTAAATATCATGCTGAAGTTGGGGTAGGTCAGTCTTTAACTTACAAATTATTCCAGTTCACCAATTTATAGTATGATTTTGTCTGTGACCTCTCGTTAGATGCCAAATAGATGGAGTATGCTTTTTCCTGTCAGTGCTGCAGACTGAGATTTGTCTAAATGTGGAGAACTGAGAATAAGTCACTTCTATAATTTTCAATAACAACTTTGAAAATTGTATAAGCATTGTATAAGCACTTAGTCCTGACTAACAGAATAGGCATTTTTAAGGACCAGTTTCACTACACAAAATATCAAATCTAAATAAAATTTCTCATAAAATCCCTCAGTCACAGATAAAGGACACGAGGAGGTTAGTTATTTCCAAAGAGTGAAGTATTCAGCCAACATGTTTTTTAATTTAGGTATTACCCTAAAATAGAACCATTTGGAAAGGCAGCAAGCAATAGTTTAGATTTGAAGATAGAAGAAAAAGGTGATTTTTTTCTTTTTTCTGGGTATCAAAGAGCTACTGCAGAATAGGGAAGATCACTTCTCTATATTTGATAGCACATTGAGACATCACCATGTTTCAGGATTTCTCTCCCCTGTGGTAGTTTAAGCCCTTTCTCCCCATTATCTTTTTCAGACACTTACTTGAATAGACTATGCTTTCTTTCCAGACATTTTTTTTGTAACTAAAAGCATTAAAATATTATACTATAGAAAGTTATTTTTATTTTAGGTGCATATACACATGTTAAAAATATAAAGAAAGTGTCATGGAGTCTGTTAGACAAATACAAAGTATATTTTAAACAAAAGTGTTGCACTAAAGAAATTGAGTATCACTAGAATCAGATTTAGGTCACTCTCCATGTGATGTTATTCACATACAAATGGGATGTGAGAGAGTTATAAAAGAAAACATAAGACCCCACAAAAAATAAGCTGGTTTCTTCCAACTAAAAATGTTCATCAGTTACACTGTTGTCCTCAGCTACAGAACAAAGATGAATTTCAAAGACCAACACTTCTGTGACCAAATCCAGAAGCATTGTGGAGAGCTCTAGTCTGCTGCATTAGAAGGAAGAAGCAAAACAAGAATTTTGGCTTGAGGCAGAGGTCAATCCAAGAAAGAAAAATTATTATTAATTGTTCAATTTATCATCATGTAATCTTTCAAGAACTGAGAAATATGCATTACAGGTTTAATAAGAAACAGGTGTATCTAATTTAAGCAGCCCTTTTAAATTACCCTAATATTTTCATTCTATCACTATAAAAAAATCCCTAAATATCACATAGCACTAATTTCTTGAAGTCAAATAAAACCAGCTTTTTTTCTAAATTGATTATTCAAAATTTAAGAAAAAAATTGAAATATTAATTCAGGAGCTTACCCTCTATTTAAAAAGAAGTCTGACTTGTGTATTACAAGACAGATAACTTCATTGATGTCAATCATACCATTAGGAGTGGTAGTTTTATCATTTTCATAGAAGCTGAGAAAGCCACTTTCCAAAGTACACCATCTTCTGTTGCAATCTGTGATTAAAGAAATAATACAAAGATCAGATTTTCTTAAAAAAAAAAAAAAAAGAAAGTACAAGCTGGAGAAAAAGGTCTGCAGAGCAACTTCAATGAATTATTTGGTATATTTAATTACAACTAAATGTTTACTCCCTCTTATGACCTAAAATATGAATACAACACATGACATAGTATAGTGATGTCTATTTGCTACTGAAAATAGTCATGAATTCACTCTAGCTTATGTGTGGTTCTTGAGACAAAATCTGAGGTGCATCTGTTTCCACTACTGCAGAGTAGTAGATCCTAAAAGAAAATACTCTTTTTATTTTCCACAGCTGTAGAATTCCTATACAACTGGCAAAGTGCTTCTGAGAATTTGGTAAAACAGATCTGGCAAAAAAAATCCACAAAAATCAAACAAAAAACTAGTTGTAATTTCCAAATACTAACTATGTTACCTGATATTTCATCCAATTACTTCTGCTGTTTTCTATATGGTTTATATAAGTTTTATAAATATTTTGATATTATTTATTAATATTTATTTGGATCATTCCATTTGCTGTCTACTACTACCTAGATTCTGTTTAAATACACTTGTTAAGTACTAAAATAAAACTAAGATAAATGGCTTGATAATGTACAGTTTGCAGGAGTTGAGTACCAAATTTTAATGTTTAGGGTTTTTTGTCCCCCAGCGTTCCCTCTCCCATCTTCCAAAACTTGTTCTACAAAACAAATCACTCCTTCAATATTCATTAAACTATTAAACTCTCAAGGACAATTTTGGAATATCGAGGCTTTTTAAAGGGCTCCACAAAACCTTTTACACTAGAAACAAAAGCAAAAATCAAACTTGAGCCCTTAAACCTCTAAGCTTTATTTTGATCCACTGCATCAGAACACCAACAACATTTGAGCTTTCCTCCCGCTGATATCAACAGCTGTTAATTAACAACAACTCTCCTCAAAATTTACACACTCCTGCTGAAAACACTGATGCTGCTATAATGAGAAGTACACACAGAGTTGGCTCTCTCCTGTACTGACACACACATAATGAAAAACGAAGCTGTATTTCCAGGTGTTCCACCTGGTTGGTATAAAGCCTTGGTTAATTCACAGCACTGAATGATTTCTTCAGTGTCCTTTAACCATTAAGGCAAAGTCTACAAAGGGGTAACACTTTTCTGTGACAACAAGCAAGCACTTAAATTTTCAGCCCTTGGTGCTGAAGGCAAGGCTGTCAGCTGCCTCAGAGATTCCTAGCACTGAAGAACTTAATTCTAATGGTTAAACAGCTGCACAGTTTGAGTTGGAGCCCTATCCCCACACAGCATAAAAAATAAAAATAATAATAATAATTTTTTTTAAAAAAGCCCCAAATTTGTCTAAATGATGTCAAAGAATGGTGCTCCCTCTCTGGCATGCAGAGGCCTCAATTAGTTCATGGCAAGTCAGAACTGTTTCAACAGGAGTTGTCTTCTCTAGAACTAGACAGGTCAGATTTTTCTGGTAACATGACCTTATCTGAATATCTACAGGCAGAGGAGGGAACTGAAATTTTCTCCCCCATCTTAGTACTCTAACCCTCAAATTACTTCCGAAAGAGAGTAAGAAAAATAATGTTTCCACTTATTCACAATAATTTGCAATATGAGTATTACTTTGTGTTAGTGAGATTTGGAAACAGCTCTGGATGCAGTGAAAGAAGAGAAAAAGAAAGAATATATATTTTATATTTTGAATAGCAAGAAGTACTTCTGTCATACTGCTTCTTAAATATGGCAGAGATAGATTAGAGCCCTAAGGAAAGAGTAGTTTCTTATTCAAAGTTCCAGGGTTTTTTGTTGTTTTTTGAAAGGATGTCATTAAATCTCCCTCCCTTGTTCCATTTGTCTCCTTGAATTGCAAATGGTCAGAGAAACCTATCATTCTATGTATCTGTAAAGAGCCCATCCCAGAAATATCTGGTCCTGACAAACCCATAGGTAATTAAACATGAATACAAAAACAAAGCAAACAAATGCCCACCCCCAAAAAAGCAAACAACAGCACGTCCCATCTTCAAGACACAATCGTAATTTCAGAGAACAAAACCTGAGCTGAGAGAAACCTGGTTCCTTTGTATTTACTGTATGTTCCCTCAAGTGGTAAGTGCAATGCTAAGCTACAGACTACAAATTTTCAAAGCAGCTTCATTTCTGTCCACCAAAGACTTGAAATGGAAGACAGTCAAAATTCCCTGCCTGGGGGCTTTTCTCATAAATTTTAAGACATCCTGCTAACAATGCTTAGCTTCAGTGCATCTCCCCCAAAAAGGACTACAGAAGCCATTCTGTGAGCCCTTTCAGCCAAATCTTCAATCTATACAGGTATTTACAAATATGCTGCACTTCTAAAACGCGATTGTGTGAGAAGAGATTGCCTTGTATCTGCTCTCCACTTGGCTAAGCACTGACTTCTGGGGTTTTTTTATGCATTTCTTTATAAATATATACAGATACCCACAGCACGGAAGATCAGGCCTGAACTTGGAGCAAGTAGGAATGAGGTCTGCAGTTATTACATTGTTTCCCAAAAAAGCTCAGTGCAATTTCAGAGCAATCCCAGATAAAGTCCTATCCAGAAGCAGCCCTCTGTCAAAACAGACATCTTTGTTAAGAACTGCAAAGTTGCTGGGAAGTGCCTGTGATCAGGCATTAGCTCAGTTATCACCCAATACTTTCAAAAATTTGGAGCCACACTAATATACAGATTCTTCTAAAGCATATTTAAACAGGAGTTCTATGCTTTAGCATGCTTTTAATGTGCACAAAGGATCTTAAAGGCATATGCCATGAGAATATGGACATAATCATACCAAAACATGTATACACCAGTGCAGGGTGCCATGTAAGGATTTTAGGAGCAATAAATTCAATAATAAATCACCACAGATTTTAAAAACCCACGTTATTTGTTTAGATGGTAGAAAAATAGGAAGGACAGGAATAGAATAGATAGGAAGACAAATAGGAAGAAAAAGGGGAAAATTATCTGATAACACCTCTCTCTCTCAGAAAAAAAAAGGAAAAACAGAAGATATGCACAGGAGACCACATATATCTGCTCGGTATACATGCATTATCACCCCACAAAGCTCAAGTTGTCATAGAGTTGTTGCAGATGCTAATTTCTACTTGGAAGATTTTGTAAATTTGTGAGCTTGAGAAATACCCTATTAAAAAGCCAATGATACTTGTAAATTATTTCTGTAATAGAATCATTTTAGATGAAAATTAATTTTTGGCATTAATCTAAATATAACTAAAGCAAGAAGTGTTTCTATTTGTTTTTTATCAATTACTGTGTTAACTGAACGATTTTTCAGAAGTTCAGTCTTCTTTCTCGGTCAACTACTGAATGAAGTGATCAAGACAAACAGTATTTTCTTTATCTGAAAGAGGTCTACTGAATCAAAAGAGGATATGTCATATCAAAGACATTTTATCTCAAAAAAAGTCATGCAAGAAGTTAAAAAAGGATAAAATTCATCCAACTATCCATATTCATGTGTTATTCAAATACATAAACTAAAAGTTAAATACCTTCTTTTAATTTCTTCTCTGTAGGAAGCTTAGCCGCATTAGAAGAAACTTTGTACAAGAATTCACAAAGAAAGGTGGAATGTGAAGAATCTTCAGAGAAGCCACTTTCAAAACAAGGATCATAGTTTGGGAAATCTATTCAAAGACAAAGGAATAAAAAACAAAGATTTTCATTTATATCAGTTAAAGCCATTTTTTCCACAGGTCTTTCTAAATGCATGTCTGTAAATATGTATTCACTCTGCAGTACCTTTACTACAACACTGATAAAATTTACTGGTTTATTTTTATAATTAGAAAATATATTCATTTAAAAATTTGTTCACATTTGCCATTGTCTACCACTGCTTGCCAAGGTAATATAAAATACTGTTTTCTGATGTACCAAACTTCAACTTTCATCCCTTGTCTAACATACTTCAAGAGAAGAAGACTGCTTCTCTCAATGGCTTCTGTAGAGTTTACCAGCAACTCTGGCAGCAGACAGCAATTCTGGGAATCCTCATCAACATGCACTGACCTCCCTTTCCCTAGAGATAAGAACATGATGGTGCTGCCTTGGCTGGAGGGCCAAAAGTAGAAAAGACAAGGCTGAGACAAGCAAACTTCTCTATAACCTTAGGACCACTTGAGACCATAGGTAGCAAAAAACCCCACCCTAGCTACATGTCTGCACCTGACTGAGCTCAACATCCTATGATCCAGTGCATGGCATTGGCCTGAGCAATACTCAGGCAGAAGTCAAGGCACTGTGTTTGCCCCTGGAAGCCTTAATTCATTTCTGTTTCCCACTAAACCTTTTCTGTTCAGCCTACACAGTGTTAGTTTGCAGAGTGACACAAGCCAGTAGAAACTTGCCCCAGGACTACATCCACAGAGCGTTTTTTGTTTTTTTTTTCAGTGTAGATCTGTATGTGAACCTTCAGCCCCTGATGGTTTCAGACACTGTCCAGCACTTTTAAAAGAAAAGCTCAGTTGCACCCATGCACCTCAATATATTTACTGTTAAGAGCGGCTTTCTGTTTTCAAGAGGCTCATAGCAGCCACACACTGCAAACAGAACTGTTGACTTCCAAGCTAAAGTTTAGATGGAAGCTGTGATGGGAAAAGGAGGTTTCTGGGATAGATCATACTGCAGGTTCAAAAGGTGAGTTTTATTTTAGGAGGAGAGTTTGTGAGAAAAGCTAGGTCTGCGTGTCAAAGAAGCAGATGTCAATTTAAATAATCTGTAAGAAACAAAAAAAGTGCTAGATGTATTCTTTAGACATATCTTAAATTTATGTACCTGTATTTTTTTCTGGTAAAAGACTAATCATATTGGCAGAGAAGATGACAGGTTTTCTCTATAACTATAACCCGTGCTATAACTACGGGTATGAGGTCTATGACTTATCACTATGTCGTCTGGGGGTTTTATAAGTCCTAAACATGATGTCTGAGCAAAACAGCTAATCTGCACACAATTGAAATCGTGCACTAATAAAATAAGGTTAATGCCATCACAACTGCCCCTCTGCTATACCACTATTTTTCAAAACAAAGCCAATTTTGCTTTTGAATTATTACCTTCTCTTTTTCACAATATAAAATGAGATCAAAAGAAAGAAATGCATCATACCTGAGAACTTATTATGGTACAGGAATTCCATTTGCAGCCTTTGTCCAGCTTTCTTGGCTAATAAGTACGGGGTGCTGTAAAGAGGGTCTCCAGTGGCACACATAGCATCAGCCCCGCTGAAGAGTAACATCAGAGTTTCCAGCACATCTTGCTTGACTACAGCAGCACACAGGGCCTTTTCACAGAGAGGGGAAATAGAGAGTCTGTTTAAATTGCAAAGTAACTGGCAACAAATACATGCAATGTAGATGCAAATCCTTTCACCTCTGATACAGTTAGACCATAAACATTGACGAGTATCAGAAATCATGAAGTATGGTCTGAATCTAGAAAAATTCCACAACAACAAAAATATCCCAAAATATCAACCCAAACCCAGGAAAATGATGCTTTCACAAATTTCACTTGGGAAGGATAACATGAGTAAATACAATTGGAGGGGAAGTTTGATATTTATTTACATCAAACTACTGAAGAAAAAATCTTACTATTTCAGACCTCAGAAGTCTCAGATCAAAGAGATGAAATTAGATTCCTAAACTCTGTTCCTAGGACAGACATTGAAATTCCTAGGTAGTTTTTTTAAAAACCACAGTCAATCAATCACTAAAACTATACTTTTTATTAAGATGTACTATTAAGATATATTAAGATTATTAATACATATTAAGATCTTTTAAAATCTTTTTAGTAAAATGTATCTTGATACTTATTAATCTTCCTTGAAATTTACACACCTCACCACATCCTAAAATACGAGTTCTCTTTTAATTTTGCATACACAAACATGATAAACTCATTTCTTTCTTTTAAAAGATTGGCCCAAAACCTTAAAACCAAAAATAGCTACACAATTATAGCAACTTATTGTATTAAAATTTCTATTATTTAATATTTATTTAAGTCATTTGGTTAATGATTGAGTTTTTCTTAAATGATGAAAACAAAAGTCAATCAAAATAGGAAGATTACTCCTATAAAATTTAGCTGTTCTAATAAAAACATAAGCATCTAGGAGGCGCAAAATAACAGAAAACACAGTTCAGTTCAGTGAAAGTTCTAGAATTATCTGGTAATGAATGCCTTATTACATGGTAATTTCATGTCTCTATAGAGAATCTGATAACTTTTCCCAGTATTTAAATGATTATTTGGCATACATATCCTTCCCCACAAAAAACAAACTCCACAACCTCTGCATATCCTTTGAGACAATTTGACTCATGTAATTGAATACATTAAAATTGCAAAATGCATTAAAACTCTTCTGTATTCATTAACCCTGGAAAATCATGACTCAAACCATCAGAGCTTAGAATTCAGTCAAATGGACATCAAAATTTACAGAGACATTGATAATTAAAATTCTCCATTCTACACTCTAAAATGTTTGTTATTTTTGTAAAAGTAGAGAACACATATTTTTCATCATTAATTTTAGCTTTTTCATTTCCAATAACCTACAAGCTACTATGTAAGTGTGTATCAGCTATTTTCACCATTGGTAACAATGAATCATCTACTGTATTTGAATGTTAGATGTCAGACATGTGGGATATTTAAAAAAAAAAAAAAAAAAAACAAAAAAAAAACCCAAAAAACCCCAAAAAAACACATAAAGAAGTAATCTAAAGAAGCGAAGTGGAAATTCGCATTCCTAGACAATAGTTGAATTAAAATAAAAATCCATATTTTGATGGCTAAATAAAACATAGGAAGAACTACAATACCTTCAAACAAACAAACAGGAAAAACAATAAACTAGGTAGTCATGCAATGGCTTCTGCAAAGGCTCCTAAATAACCCTTATTCAGCTGTGTCAGAATGTCACTCAGGATACTGAATTAATTTCTCACCAGTTTAACAAGATGACCAAACTGCACACAGATACAATACAATCCAAAACATATTATTGGCTTAACCATGCTATTACCATGCTACTACCTTATTCAGCTGTTCCTTGGTTTTGTAGTGAAAAGGTGTTTTCCTGAACTTTCCTTCTTTGTATTTTTGTGTAATGAATGATATCCTTTTTTCTGCAGGGTCATCAATATGCAATTCTTCATCTGGAGGAAGATTTCCCGCCCAAAAACTGTTTGCTCTCTTATTTCCAATGACAATAAAGATCTGAATGACATGCAGGGAATAGATTAGCAAAATAGTATGAAGTATATGAAGCTAGCCTCTAAAAGGTTTTCAGCTGCTAAATGTTGAAGAAAAAAGTTATTAAAGAAAATTTCCTGCAGGAGACAGAAGCCTCTCTCAGTCACTGCCTATGGTCATCCATAAATGAATAATAAACCCTGCAGTCATCATTTACCATCAACAGCAGCTAAGCTTTACAAGGCTAATCAGTTATAACACTTCATTATATATTAGAAAATGTTAGTTAAATTTTAGAGAAAAGTAGCATGTGTTTTAAAGAAAACACTGATGACCCCAACCCTCTCTATCAGAACCACTTTTTACCACCACCACTTTTTAACATCCCAAGCAGCTAAGCTTGGCAGCGACAAGTTTCCTCTCTTTTCCCCTTTCTTCATCATGAGCATTCTCCAAAAGCATTATATTTCTTTTTTCCCCAAAATATTGGATACTTGGAGAAATACTAAGAGAAACTGTTAACTGTTAACTGTTAAACTGCTAACATTTTGTTAGCAAAATGAATATTTGGAATTATAGAGGTGCATGATGCACAGCAACATTAAGTTTACTGTAACAGTACCATGTTGTTTAGCAGTCATATGTTCAGTTTTCTTGTGAGTAAAGCAGTAAATAACTCCTCTTCATACAGTAGGTTTCAAGATAGAAAAAAGAGTTAGAATAGCACAACAGACCTCAATAAGTTCATTGCTCCAAATGCTGGCATCCATTTTTAGACTCCGGACCTTTGAATCTCTTGGTCCTAAAGATCTGTGTTGTCCTGAAAATCCAAGAGCATTACTTAACTAAGGCATTTAAACAGGGTTCTTCTTCTGCTGAGATAACAAAAAAGTGTGATGAAGCCAGATTTGATCTACTTGCTATTTTTAAAAAAAGTTGGGTTTTACATATGAATATTAAATAAAAGCAAAAAAAAATACACCTCTAAAAAAAAAAGTTAATTTCATTTGATAGTCATGAATAAAGTAGGCCGTCTCATGTGGACTATTTGGAGAGTTTGGTTTGAAAGAAAGTCTAAAATTATGAATTATTTCCTTGAATTGACCATTTAAGCACATATTTCAATATAAAACATGACAGAACTGTATTTTGAGTAGTATCTGAAAAAGCTATCCCTATTGGCAGTAAAATATGTGCAGATATAACAAAATTAATACCCAAAATTTATACACTAAAAATTGTTATTCTTTGGCATCTAGACTTGCAAAAGCCATTGCTTTCCCATGAAGTGTTATTGTCTCTTAATTTCCACTAATTTTGAAGGGTGAGAGAACTCAATCACCACAGACATGTCATTTATGTGTGAAAGTGCTTTAGACTAAGGATGCCCTTGGTATTAAAAAAAAAGTTATGCTCACATTTTGTTTCTCAAAGCTTCCACAAGGATAACACTTCAAAAATTTAAAAAAAAAAAAAATCCAAGGACATACATAGATATGCAAATATGACATTTTGTAGAACCCACATAGCTTCTCATTAATTACTCTACCTGCACACTTCTTACAAATGACAACACAGAGATTGATGGATGCCCAGTCAGGACTGGGAGCTTTACAGTCAGCGCAGCTCCTGTTGGACTCATTGAACCAAATCTTCTCAGCTACTTCATAATCAGATAGAGTTTCTGCTATTGATTGCTGGAGTGCTTCAATCCAGTCTTGTTTCTCTCTTTCTGACTCTGCTGTAAAGCTGAAACAATTGACTTTTCTGTGTTATTGATCTTTATTTTAAAGCCCAATTAAACATGGTCTGTAGTCTCCTTATTTATTACATTTACACCCGAAATCACAGCAAAAAATCTTCCTCCACACAGATATATACCCTAAGATGGAATGTATTATTTTTCATTTTTAGTCAATGAAACTCCCTCTGTTTCAGTATTGTTTTTACAAAGCCACTACTAGTATAAACTACACAGCATTTGTAACATTCATGTCCCATCCCTGAGTTAATTTCAATCATTTTATGTTACTTATTACCAAACTTAAAGACTGAACTTTAACAAAAGCTTAGAATGACATAAGAAAACATGGAGAATTAAATGAGAATTTTAAAAAAGCCTGAGAATTAAAAAAATTACTGGGAATTAAAAAAAATACTTGGTTTTCATTTATATTTATCTTTTTAAAAAACAAATAGTAAACAAACATCAACATGGTCATGTCTTAAGAAAAAATCAAAGAACTAGCTATCTACCAGCTAGCAACAGATTCAAATTATTGATCAAGACTAATTTACCTGCTAGTCAACTGAGAATGAAAGTATTTGCTAACATTTAACAAGCCCAGGAGAACAAAGAAATCTTTTTCTCCTTCATTACGACATTTCATTTAAGAAACACTACAACACTTAACAAAAGGCTTTTATTAGCATGTACTTTCATTTTCTTAAAAATCATTAGAAGTCTCAGCAATCAGCCAGAGTGAAACTTTCAACCAAGGATTTCTACAAGGGATAGCACATGAAAGCTTCTTTTCAAATAAATTCATAATACTAAATGGATGCAGCATTATTTCACTATTGAAGTTTATTATTCCTTAGGATGGAGTCAATTTGTGAAAGTGGAGGAATTAATTTCTCTTTTTTTTTCCTTTTGCCTCTGCACAGAATGAACAAAGAAGGCTACATAAAAGTACAAACCCATGGGCATAATATGCCTAGTCAGGAGCTAACAGATGAAGCACACAACTAAACAAATCAAAGAAAATTCTACCATTTTTCTAAAAATTGCTGAACATCCTTAAAAAAACATTACCTTTTCATCCAAACTAGCTACAGCACTGCCGTATGAAACCAGTATTTCTTTAGTGCCTTATGTAATTGCATATTTTGTAAAGTAAATATTAAATATTATTTCTTACCTAAAGCTTTTATAAGGAGTAATTATTTCAAAAGATTGTTTTGCAGCCCGATCCACTTGTTTTACATTTGCCACATTCATAGGAATTAAAGTGATACCAAATCCTGTCTTAAAGTCCTAGGAAAAAGAAAATAAAAGTTTAGGAGTTTATCATTCAAGAATAAAACATGTAAAGAAGAATTATTTCATCATAGTCAAAAAAAACCCCAAGATCAGTAATAGACATCTTTGAGGTAACATGTAAGCCACTTCTAATTTATTAATTGATAAACAAACTTCCACTAAATTTCATCTAACCCCCAAGTTTCCAACTGCTAGAATGACCTTACTTGACTGTGTAGGAGAAAAAATGTGTGCTCATACTATTAATAAAGGAAAGAATAAAAAGACAAGTTTAAACAATAGATTGCATTAAAATGTGAATGCAAAATTATGGAAGGATCTAGCTTAAATCATACTTTAGTGTCTAAATAAACTTTATACATCTAAACCCTTCTCACCAACAGCAGTTTTTCTTGCTTTAAATCTGAGTGTTTCAACAAACTTAATATTATAAAATTCTTTCCTAAACCTTTGGTTCCTCATGCTTCTGATGTAGTACATGAATGATACATCTTTGAAAAAAGGTCCTATACAGCAGCTAAAATCGACAAAGGGTTAGTTAAGATTCAATTAGAAGAAAGTATTTTTGCCTTAAACCAGGCAAAATTTTTTGGGTTTTTTTCTTGCTGCATGGAAAAAGGTGCTAAAAATAAAAACAACTTTTGTATTGACAGAATTGGGAAATAAAATGTGATCTCACACTGAGCTCCTGTGAGGGCCCCTCAAATGTATAGATTTTGGAAAAACAGATGAATACATATTTTATTTCTTATCTACTTGGAATACCCTCAGCATTTCCTTCTTAAAATTAATTTACATGTTCATCTCAAGGCAGTCACTTCCACAAGTTTAATTCCTGGAAATAGTAGTGCACTTCTTAAAAACAATAAATAAGTCAGAAACAAAAACAACTGTACCACTCAAGCAAAAAGCCAAATTCACATATCTTACCATTTGCATGTCTACTGTTACTTCTCATGTAACAAGTAGTTGGGTACAGACTGATAAAAATAAAAGCACTGAAGGGTAAAAGCTTCAGAGTTGCCTGCCTCTGAAGAGAGGATTGTTTTTCTAGTTAATACATATTTAAATCTGCATCACTGACAAGTTTCTCTTTATAAGATTCACAACTTTTTGAGCTCTAACGCCTATATGGAGAAAATACTTCACAAAAATCTTGTAATTTTATTTCCTTATTTCAGGTATGAGCAAATAAAATTATCATTTCAGCCAGGTTTGCTAAGGGTAAATCTGACAAAAGACACATGACACTATACACAAGCATAAGTATCATTTGTACCACACAAGACATTGAATAGAATAATGCCCCAAAAAGAATAACGTCCATTATGAGAGTTTTAGAAAGACAAAATTCCCACTAATTAAATATACTGTGAGATAAGTTAGCTAATGCTTCCTTGCCAGACTTCTTATTAAGAATTTTGTGGTTTATTTTACATGCCATTACCCTTGACAGTAACAGTGGGGAACCTGGTGTGGATTTCAACACAAACCTTTACAAAAAGTAGAAGCTTTTCAATAACTAACCTGGCTTAGCTACTCATATAATTTATTTTAAAAAATAGAAAAAATAGAAATATTTTCAAATATTTCTACTTTTCTTCTACGCTCTTATCCTGTGACCTAGATGTTTTTATTTTCTCCCCTCATCTTCAGCCCTCACTCCATTTTCCTATAAATCAAGGGGTTTCGTACTGACACACCTGTCTCAGAAGAGAGCAGAGTTCTGTTAAGCCTACACAGTCCCTAATTCACCCTCCATGGGAAAAGAGTGGGAAGAATAATCTCTTTTTGAGTGTGAACTTGACAGCATCCTCTGTAGCAGTGAAGCATTCTTAACTTCACATCACCAGTGAGAAAAAGAGGAGCATGAAATAGTGAAAAAAAGAACTGAGGATAGAAAAATACAAAACTTTTCTATCAGTGAAATGAAAAAAAAAAAAAAAAAGAAACCTAACCAAAACAACCCAAACCCATTAACTTTCTAGAATTTAATGGCTTATTCTTCTGAGATGTAAATTGGATGCAAGTTTCATTTGCTGATTCAAATATTTCAAATTATTTAAAATAATTAGCATTAAGAAATCCTGATTTTTAAAGAGAGGTAACAAGTCCATCCTTGAACCTGCACAGTGCAATGAATTTTTTGTTTGTTAAACAACAGCTGAAAAAACCACCAGAAGCCATGGTTAAAAGGTGTTCAATATACTTTTAGGTCCAGATTAAAGTTCAGTGAAGGTAAATGATTAATCAAGATAACCAAAATAATAACTACCTTATGAAGCCAGATCAAAATTGCCCTGTAAGAGCAGCTTCCCTTTAGGCAGTTGCTGGTGACAGTCATAAAAATAATGCAAATATGAAAAGGTACATGCTCATCTTCCCAAATAAGCTTCCAGAAATCTAAGCACTTGAAAGTCCCTAAACAACCAGCTGCAGCAAAGAAAATTATACTTACTAGCCATTGACAGACACACCCTCTAAGAGTTATAAAGCCCAACAAGAACAATATGCTGTGAGGTCTCTGCAGGATCTTACTTCATAAATTTCCCAAATACTGGTTGTGAAAAAAGGAGGTCCTTTTGTATATATATATATTGCCACCTGATAACTGAGAATTTTCAATTTTTTTGCATGACAACTGAGAATTTCATTACATAACATAAGAGGAAAGATACACTAACTAAACTTCATTCACCTACTTATTCCATAATGTTCCTTCTTGAAAGTATTTAGTCTATCTTCCTTTCAGTCTCTTTCTTATGCCTTCAAACAGCTGGTTGCACCTCTTTTCCTTGGTGCAAAATGGAGCAAGCTGCATGGAAGCAACCTGCCACACGGAGATCACACACACGTTCATGTCTGTGAAAACAGACACCAAACTTTGTTGTACTACATTTAACAACACAGAACCAAGAAAGCACTCTAGAAACAAAGTGCATTAATTTGAAAGTCTTTACCTTTAGGTGCAGCACCAACCCTCCAAAATTTGCACACGTGCCCAGTGTCTGAACAATCCCACTAAGGAAAGAATAACTCATGTTTTACATTCAGCAGAGGCATGAGAACTTACAATACTGAATTTCAGCATGAGGAATGTCAGAAACATTAAGAAATTAGAATGTACTTTTCAGAACAGAATATGGTGGCAAATTAAGCAATTTCATTGGTATATCAGAAAGGAGTTATTTCCATAATTGTCCGAACAAACTCCATAAGGTGACTGCACAACACTTGGCATAAACCTGGCTTTGTGAGTAACAGGAACAGTAGAATCTAATTTTCAGTGCTCAGAATTATATGCTTTCAGGAGTGCAGTCTTCTTCTCTACTTCAGAAACAGAAGTGGGAATTGGTACATGGAAGAAAGAAGTGCTCCACTTTGAAAGATGAATCCATTCACTTTGAGTGCTCAGAAGGACAATAGGACTATTCAAGAACTATACAAAAAATATCGACAGCAAAAGCAAGCACTATCTTTTCAGAATTAGAATTGTCTTGCTTCTACCCACTGAAACCTCATTGTTTAAGATACATTGAACTGTGCTAGGCTTTCTGACAAAGGAAGAAAACTTCAAGATTCAAAAGTGCACAGAGAAAGATGAGAGTTTCGTTTGTTGGGGTTTTTTCTAATTTAAATGTAGATATGACTTAAATGTCTATAGCTATACTATCTTCATGAATTCTAAGAAAAGTTGAAAAATAAGTTGACAATGACAGCTTTAAAAAAAAAAACAGAAAAAAAACCAAAAAAAAAACTTTATAGCTATAATAATAGATCTAAAGTATTCACTAAACAGCACAGTTAACTGAAAGCTAAAAATACTAAGATGAGTATTGGCTTTCTGATTTGCTGTTGCTCCTTCCTGAAGGGTGAATGATTATAATGTGTGAGTGTTGCTGTCATTATCATCCCTGTCTGAAAAAGACATAACCTATAAAAACCTGTCATCTGTATATAAACCATGAAATTATTTAACTTTTATTTTTAAATGCACCTTTAACATGTATCTATAAAGTGCTTCTAGTGTACAAAAATTATGAATTATTTTTTCATAGGCAAAAGCTGCCCTGTGACAAGCTTTACTAACATTTCTTCAATTCTATTTTGGATGAAATTCAAGGAGATTCAAAATTAGTCTCATACCTTTTCTAATATACCACCACTGTTTTACAGACACAGAAATAAACACCAAGGTTAAGGAACAGCAAAGTATATATGTATAAAATCATGCAACTATATCTGAACAAGTGAAATTTTCAGAGCTGCTGAACACTTAACTTTCTGTATGTTGTCTTAAAAAGACAGACTTGGGCACCTTTCTGCATGCAAGTCATAAATAAACTTGTAATCAGAGGCTGAACCTTGTGACTCTCAGTTAGTGAACACTTTCTCCACAAAACAGCACTTCTAAAAAAACTCTTCTACTTCAAAAGTATAATTATTTTTCTTTCTATTCTTTCCCTTCAACTTTGTTTTGTTACAGTAACACTAGGGCTGGTATTCTTATTGGTTTATTCAAACCAAAATTCATCTGAACACAGGAGTTCTAGAGATGCTGCTTGTGTTCCTCAACATTTACTGTTTCAGCAGTTATTATCATGTCTTTGAAAGCCCTGTCTTTCATGGATCTAACATTAGCTCCCCAATGTATAAAGCTGATTAAAAAAATCCTTGCACCAGGAAAACATCTCAGAGAAATAAAACCAAAAAAATGCAGCCACATTTATAACTTCACCCATACCCCTCACATAAAAATAATTGTAAATAAAACTACTACTAACTACTACTTTCATATTAGAAATATCAATCTATATTTTTATCTCTTTCTTTTTTGGTGGAGAATTAAGTGGATAATGGCAACAGCAGAGAAAAAGGAAAATTGCTGATTTGAGTTCAAGAGATTATGTTTCTACATACTCACAAACGCTTATACACACGCAAGCATAAATCTCTGTATATATAAATATATGTTTGTATAACATATATGTTTGTATAACAAATTAAACATAAATATATGTTTAACATATAAATATATGTTTGTAACTTATTTAGAAGTAAAAAAATACAGAAGAACAGAACTCAGAAGTACAGAAATAGCACTGATATATATGCTGGGAACACAGCACTTTTGGAAATTCTACATCAACTGGGTATTCTCACTGCACATCAGTTTTCTTCCTGTGAATTATGAGATCATGGTGTGTTTGCTTTTATTGTCGTTGGCTGTCTCATCTTGAGGCCATGCAATATTTAAGCACGAGCATGCACACACACAGATATATAGATAGATATAAAATAAAGCTCTAACAGTGGTAAGAGGTAACAGATCAAGAACATTATACTAGATATAAAGGTATATTTACACACAAATATATATGTATATGTTTATAAATGCACACTTTGTTTCCTTTTTAACAGCTATCTTTCATATGACCCTAACACTAATTTATAAAAAGACTATTCATATTTCTGAAACTAGTCTTGTCCCTCTGCCCATACACAGAAAGTTCTTGACCTTTGATCACAATATCTCTGATCAGAGTTCCAAAATAGGACATTACATGGTTCCTTGAAATTGCCATTTAATTTGCAGCAGCTCTTTAGATTTACCTTGGAGAAGTTACCACAAAGTTTTTGACAATTGCACTATTCCTGCAAGATTTGAAAATTCCCTTAACAATTTAGCATGATTTAGTCTTTTCCTCCATTCTTACCCCATGACATTTGATTCCTTCCAAACAAGCAAATTATTCCAGAGAGATTAAAAGCCAGTAACTAGAATCATTCAGATGAAGTATTCATAGTTTCTTTCCTCTCCTCATTATTTGGAGGAATTATACTTCAGCCTTTCCAGCTATTAAGGAGGGCTAATTTCTGCAACAGAAATATGGGGAAAAACCTGGCTTCCATATTCATGAAAAATTAAGAACTTTTTATGTATTTAAGAGTTTGAGGATGACTAGCAATTCAGAAATTTCTTTGATGACATTAGGTTTACACAAGTTCATATTGATTTCCTCTCCTTCTATATGTACTGAGCTTAGCACACCCAGTTACTTTTCATCAGGTATCTCTACATCCCTCATCACAGCCCAAAATCTTTTAATACATACTTCCAGTCATAGTTACATATTGTGGATTGTAATAAAACCACCACATATATACTCTGTCTTACAGTCTTCTAACGAGGTCCCAAAATAAAACCACAGCGAAGTATACAGTATATGATTACACACTCAAAAAATAAAGTTAAAAGAACATGAAGGTTGCTAACTCAAGCCCTGATGAGCAAGGAGATGCTAGAATTCCAGTTGTCTGTGCATGTTAACGCTGTACCTGAGTGCTCATCTGTTATGGTATGTGAGGTAGTCACATCATCAGTTTTAAGTTCTTAACTAAGCAAAACTCTTTCCCCCACTAGAGAGCCACTTGAAAGTTATTCACAATATTTTTGAAAAAAAACTGGAATGACAACCTGGCATCCAAAATTTTGGAGGTTACAAAGAAGGAAGAGAGCAAAAGACAAAGGCCACTTAGACTAGCTCTAGTCAGTGCCATGTAGTAAGCTTGTCTGCAGTGGAGTATTTTGGATACACTGCTGGAGTACATTCCTCTCTATATCATTCCACATGATTATTGTAAAAAAATGTAATAGCTATACTTTGAGATGGTTCTATGATGAAAGCCAATACATAGGAAGTGGGAATAACTAAGAGATTACTTTAAGAAATGCATTCCTGACGACCACTGTAAGGTAGTTAAAACCTTAGATGTTACCTCTCATTTAAGTTACAGACCTCTAGTCATTTACTACGGGAGCAATGCAGAACCCTCACTTCAGCAGCCGTGTGCATGTATTTTGCAATATCAACACAATTTTATATCACTTGATTATGCACCATCAAGCCCATGCCTTGCTTGGGCTTGTTGCATGGGATGGATCTAGGACAAATGAAGATGAAATCTTCCTGCCTTTATGGGCTGCAAAATACAGAAACCAAAACAAAAAAGAGGAGATCACATAATTAAAGTGACTCACTACTATACTGGAGAGTTAGCTCTTATCTTTGCCTTTTCCAGTTTCTACTAAGTGTAAATCAAAGGCTTAGCATACAGTCATTTCACTGCACATTTTTCATTTCCTAGTATCTGACTTTATGCTCTAGGGTTTGATTTGCAGAACTGCTGAGCAATTGGAACTTCAGCCAAGACCTATGAAAGCAGTATTTTGAGCAGGTAGTTTGACAGGGAGCTATTCCCTCCCAACCACCCAAAAAAGACTGGAAAAACAGAGAATGCAAAATATATGGATATTTGAATCCTTCATTGTGTTTCTCAGAATTGTGTGGTCACATGGAGGAGACAATCATGTTCCTTTACCTTACAGGAACTGATGAAAAATAAATTCTTCATTGCTCCTCAAAGAATATTCTTTTTTCCCTGAAGGACTGATTTGAATGTAAGGCACTTTTCAACATTGTGCTATAAACAAGGCATGGGCTACATCATGAAAAGAAATTAAAATTACCAAACAATTAGTAAAGAGACAATGCACTGAAGCAGGTAGTAAAGGAAATAGCATATTACAGTATTCACTGCCCAATATTATAATCAGGTAAAATTAAGGTCTTAGAAATAAGACCAGTTTTCCCATGATTAGAGGGGTGCACAAATCTGTAATTGAGGTAATGTTATCAAAGGTTTTTAGCTGAGTTCTTCAAAAAATTAGGTTTACATAACACAGGAACATCTGTCTCCCCATCTAACCCCAAGTAAGCTCTTACTCTAGATAGATCCTTGGTTTCAAACAATTTCAACATAATAGCAGCCAATGAATCTTCAGGTCTTCGCAATATTTAAGGAAAGTAGATTGCAAACAGAGAACAGAGTCTATGTTTCCCCACTTCTTAACTGCCCAGTCCCATAAGAAAAGGCTTTAGTGTATGATCACAGTGAATTGAGACAAGACAACGCAATCTGGAAGGAGGTGTTCTAAGTCAACAGCCACAAACACATAAATATATAAATTAAAAGCTTCTATTTTTAAATCCTCAAAGACAAAGAGAGAAGAAGACAACAGAGAGAAAAGAAAAGGTCGTAATTCCAAATATTTATACGTTTCTCGCTTATGCTGAAACATGCTAAAAGGGAAAGGGAAGAAAGAAACTATGCTGCAACCATGCCTTACCATTACAAATAATTTGTATGTATGGAAATTATGTACTTGAGAAACAACATGTGCAAGTTTTTGCATCAATCAATAACAACCTGAATTCTACATAAAGATGAACATTTTAACACAAAGCAGCTTAAACTTACTAGTGGAAAGTAGAATTCTTGACTTAAAGGTACCATAGTCATTTGTATTCCTGCTTTAGAAATATTCATAAGGACCTGAATTCTTCAACTAGTCTGCAATTCAGAGTTCAGACTTCTGAATCACAGAAAGTGTGATTCAGGCCATATTCCAGTCTTCAGACACATGCTTTCTTTTTCTTGTCACTCAACGTACCAGGAAAGCAAGAATCTCACATCTGAAGCACACAAGACAGAACCAAGCACCAAAAGCAAGCTGGTAATACTGCAAACAAAACCTTCCTTGCTATCTTCCCAAATACCCTGACAGGTACCAAGCAAGAGAGACAAACCTGCTTTCTGTGTTGTGTCACCCACTCCCCCACCACACAAACAAAAGATAAGTGTAGACGAAGTTTGAATTTGAATTACAGTAACTGCCTTCCAGCAGGGCTTGTCTGCAGCATGGAGGTCATTCAGGAATCAGCATCTTATTAGCTAAGGGGCTGAAGCCACTGCAGCTGCCTGGGCTATGATCTTTATTTTTGCTGCTTCATGAAAAATCATGAGATGACATAAAGACGGTACAGCTAAATAAACATGTACATAAAAATCAAAGCCTGTCAGGAGCCAGTACAGACTGTATTCAAGGCTTTCACCTTTACTTTTATTCCAATAGCTATTTATAACATTGCCTAATATTTAAAGAGGCAATCATGTTCCTTAAGATGCACAACTTCTGACACATAGAAACTCATTTCATTTTAGGGACCATTTCTTGCTACTCAGTTCACATATTTTTTATCCCAAAGGGATACCATTTTAATATATGCAAATTCTAAAATTATGTGGAAATGCCTCAATCTTCCTCACTTTCAGTGTTTGAGCCCTTCCACCTTTTTTACTTTTCTTCATTTAGCTGAAACAGCTACCCCTATAGTCACCACCTCAAATTCCCACACCGTTTTAAACACTTCCCTGCAATAAACCCAGAGCAACTCCTGTTCATACAAGGACATTTTTAAACATAGATATTACTATTACAACTTTAAGAAGACATCTGGACTCCTCTTTGGAAGTGCTTCACAAGTGGAAACCTTAGATTTACCAAGACTGTTCTCCGGAGACCAGAAGAAGCAGTCAATTTTAAGATAGCACATACAGCTATAATTTTCTGAATTCATATCTTTATAGTCTCCTTGCCAAAGCTTTACATACACACCAAAGATCTTGTTATGTATTCATAATCTGGAAAAATTGAAAAAAAAATGTCTGAACTCTTACAGGATGGACAGATTGTGAACATTCTTGCCACACCTTAAAATCTGCAACAGTTGTGCAAAAATGACAAACATTTTCATAGGACTTTTAGTACAGTTCTCATTAGATAAGAGAAAAAACTGTTATGACATCCCCACTGGCAAAATTCCCTAATAAACCAAAAATCCTCCAAATAATGCAGTCTGCTTTCCTCCAAAATTTGCCTATGGAGATAAACAAATATGATATTGACAAAAAACTATAATTGACTAAGCACAGTGCTTTTAGTTACTGACTACAAACAGTAAGGGGTTAAGACAAATGGTCCTCTCAGTAAATAAGAAGACATTTTATCTTATTTTATTTTATACCTCCTTCTTTAATAAATTGAAATTTAATTGTATGATGTGGTGTTTCACAAGTAGAAATAATTAATAACTAACATTATTCATAGTATTTCAATAACCACAAGCAAAAATAGAGTTTCCTGATGGAGAAAGTTTTCCAAAGCATTTTTTTAACTCACAAACTTAATTTCCAAGTAATCTGCATAACTCGGAATATTTACAAAGGGAAATTAATTTAAAAAAAAATTCAACCATTTTAAAGTACCATATAAATAGGACTAATTATTATAGACATTTTCACATCTTAAAAAAATGTATTTATGGCTATCTGAATATATTCCAAACATTCCCCATTTTATCACAACCGGATCTCTATGGGATTTTTCAGCTGATGTTGATAAAAAGAATAGTTTAGATTTCTGATCCTATCAAACTGAATTACTCTTCTGAGATGGTGTATATTGAAACAAAACACACACATACAGCCAGACACCTTATAAGAATAAATGAATGAAATATATGAAATATGGAGAGCTCTGTACTGTGCTAACTACTTTTTCCAGCTTGGGAGATTTTAGACACCTTCTGTTTAGAGAGCCATGAAGAAAAATGCCCCACTTTAATGTGGGGGCCCAGGGCCTTAGCCCCAAGGTAGTTGTGCCTCAACCCTGGAGGGACTAAGGCAAACGAGGAAAGATACCTTTTTAGGTCATGATGAGGAAACCTTTCCTCCCATGGGGCTTTGCAGTCACATGTTAATATTTCTTAGGTTTCATTGTTTTATTGGTTTGTTAAGTTTATGTCACCCTGTTACCATATATGCACCCATGCCAGAACATTCCTCTTTCCCTTGAACCCCACTGGGTTAAATTTGCCACACTGTTACACTCCTGTAACCACATTAGTCCCCTTAGTTTATATTTACCCCTTTGCACCACTTTTTTCTATTCTTATTGGACCCTGACTGCAAGACCCGCCCTAGCTGTCCCATTTATAACCCTGCGCCCTCGGAGCCCTTTCGGCTCTCATCCCTGGACACATTCCAGCTGTACCCAAGATGCAAGATACCCAAGTGCTGAGAATAAGCAGCACTGGGATTCCCAAGCGGGGCCTGTCTCCTCACCTTTCTCGTCAGCCCTTCCTTGGCAGGGCGCACCGGGCCGGCGAGGCGCAGGTCGCTCTCGGGGACACGCAGCTGCGCGATGCAACACTTTAAGGCGTTGACATTACGATCTTAAATTTAAAAGGAAAAAAATAGGCTAAGGAGAGTACAGATCCTCACAAAAGCTGTTGGCCAGACAGTACAAATTCTCATCTCCTCAATAAATGTTCACCTTTGCAGGAAAGAAACATCAAATGCTGTAAAATTTCAGTTCTGTTTAAAATTTGAAATTCAGAATTTTTTGGACTACCTGAACTGAAAAGATAATGTTTTTTTCTTGTGAAGTACATAAATAAACATTTAGTAGATCTAAATTTTGACCACGCATACATATTCATTAACTTTGAAGAACGTGTCAGACTTCATGGAGATTCAGACCTTTTCTAGAAGCCAATGTAAAGTATAAACTTCCTGCTAATGCCTAGAAACAGAAACCTAGGGAGACCAATTTATGACTTGTGAATTTTTCCCACTTCTGTAATACTTACTCTAAAACAGTGAAGGGGCAGCAGCACCAACAGTTTTGCCATACAATCTTCGGTGCCTGGACCAAGAAAGGGCTGATGCCATGACAACAGCAACGCTGCACCGCAGCTTTTTATAACCAAGTCTTTCTTAACTCACTCAGTCATTTCAGCATTATCTCTCCTGGGAAGTCAACCTGCTTACATTTAGTTCAGCCAAAAATAGAGTGGGGTGGGTTTGGGGTTTTGTTTGTTTGTTTTGAGGGATATGTTTCTTTGCTTCTGTTTATAAAGAAAACATTTTCTTCTGCTGGCTTTAGATTCACCCATACTAATTTGTCTCCATATTACAAAGAAGAAAATAGCAGATAAATGCAGAGAAACTGTTTTGAATTTTTGTAAAGCAAAATCACTTATGGATACAAATATAACTACTGCTTAGCAGCTATTCACTTTCATACTTGCCTAGCCTTTATGCCATGAAGGTAGTGATTTCACACAATAAAACAGTTAGTATAAAAGTAAATATATAAAAGAGAGGTTCAAGAATCAATACAGTTTACAAACAAGCAGTCTACTTCTCAGTACTTAAATACTGAAGTGGTTATAGTATTAAATGCTTAGGTTACTGAATTCCTAGTAAATCCCTGCCTGGTAAGTAAGTTTTATTATGAGTCCATGTAAAAGCCATTCCCATTTTATTTTAGTGATTAATTTTTTTAAATTTAGATTTTACAATGGTCAAAGCTAAGATGGGCAACTATCAGAGCTAAAGAAGGATCAAGCTCTCAAACATCTGCACTATACTCATGTTTCAGGTCTGTGTGTAGAATTAATATACCCTTCCAAATAAATGAATGATAATCATAAAAATCATAATGAATGTAATCTAATTTTAATGAATATTGTCTCCCATCACAAAGTATGAGCTAGAAGCATCTTATGTAAAAATAAAGTAAATTCAAGCTTTCAATGAAATTATTTTCCGCCAATGAGGATCAAAGGCTAATATCTAAGAGAAAAGGACAAATTAACTGTAAAAACATGGAGCAACCATTCTCTAAAAAATGAACTTCAACAGACTAGAAGTTAGAAATAAACCAAAATCCTTAAAAAAAGCCTTCTACATACATCTTTCAAATAACCTTTATACTCTATGTTACTATCTAGACAGCCAGTTAATAGAAAGACCACTAAAAATTAAATCTTTAACAAATTATCACCATTTTCATATTTATCTTCTGCTTGTTTTATTAAGCTTCCTGTTGTCATGCACTGAACAATACAGAAGTTCTTTTAGGACCCACAATAAGCTAAAGATACATGGCTCCTTTGTAGCATACTGATTCCACCTGTCTACTACATTCTTTTCACTTCTCGAGTCTCTCACTCATGCCCAAATCCTTACAAGCAAGAAATAAATCTCACTCACCTGAATTTAATGAGAAACTGGAAAAACAAGATTTGTCAACAGCAATGTTAACTCATGCCTCAGAGCACATTCTTGGGTAGGGGCAACAGGCCTAGATTACAACTTATTTCTTTCCTGAATGTTGTGCTAAAATCACCTTCAATCACGCAGTAATAAAAAAAAATTCTGAAACGTGTATTGCTATGTTCAGGTTAGTCAAGATACCTTACAAATCAGTCATTAGTGAAGAGCAGCACCTGTAGTGGCAATTTGTTCATGGAAAGCAACCAAAGCAAACAGGGAAGCACAGATTTACAGGCTGATCATACAGCAACATCCTGACCTAGACAGCAGCAAACCCACTTCATGTCATGGGGAAGCACAGTAATAAAAACGCTGATCTGGCTCATAACTGAAACCATGCAGATACATCTCATCACAGACAAGTTGCACCAAAATTGCAATGACTTGATCAAGATGACACATTAAAGAGAATCTCACAAACAGTAAAAATAGAACTAGAATTACAAAATCACTCCAATTTAAGATATTCAGAAACCCAGCAGCAGCATTTTGTACCATTTGTGGGTAGGGAGGGTTGTAACATGCTACAATGATTTTTAACAACAGGAAATCTACAAAAACCCCTTCTATATTAGTAGGAATGGGCAGCTGCAATCTGGAAACACACTGAAGTTACAAGAAGGTATATTTTCTCAGCATGAACACACCGTTTAAGAAACTAGGATGAAAAAGGATTCAGGAATGAAACAAAATACTGCACTAAAATGAAAAACTGGCAATTGACATGAATGGCAAAGCTCCAACCGACATCCAAAGAGATGGAAATTCACCCCAGGTATCTGTGTATAGATCCTACCAGAAACAGCTTTCCTCATATGGCCACATAACTACTGAAAATGCAATGCATCTTTAATTTTTCTATTTAGAAAGACAAGTAGCTACAACAAAATCCGCACATAGCTACAACAAAATGAACCTGCCTCCTCAGGTTCATTTAAAACAGATCTACATGCAGTATAGGAGAATGAAATTTAGGTGTGAGGATAAAAGGCCTGCACAATTAGAAGACCTGAACAGCACCACAGAATCACACAGAACTGTGATAACATCCTCTGGTTTCGTATCTACAGGGCACTCTATTAACCTTTACTTTTGCTTCTCCCTGTAAAATTCCCCTACATCTCCACTTGCATATATTAAGAAATATGTTTCTGATATTCCATACCATATCAGTGAGAGAGAGATGAAGAAACAGTTTGTGTAGATGTAACCCTTTCATTCCTACAGGTAATGCTATCATTTCTACACTAGCATTTATTGCTGGGAACGCCAGTAAAGACAGACAAGCTCCACACTGCTAATTGTACATATTTACCATAAGCAAATACCTAAGCATCATCTAACTGCACATTGTTGTTAAATAAAACCAAACAAGCTGTAAATCGTCCCTTTTTTAGCTGCAGCACACACAAAAACTCAACTGATGTACTTATTCAGGCTGAAATAAACCCTTTCTAGGTAAGTCCCATAAAGAAGTTCCTTCCTTCTGCTCTGTGGTTGGTTTGTTTTTTTACAAAATAAAATGAAAGATCTTAGAATTCCCCTTGCTGCTCTTTGTGGAAAAAAAAAAATAAAAAGAAGAAGCGCAAGGTGAAACAAACCAAACTGGAAGTCAGAATCCATCTCTCACATGGGCATCAGTGATGACCAGTCACACCACTGTCCTCTTCTCTTATAGCTACTCAGGACTAATGAATTTTGCCTTGATCAGTTTCTCAACTTCCGTTATGACCCCCATCTCCTGTCTCATCAGTTTTCTTGCATCCCAGTAAACTGGCAGCTGCTCAGTTCCTTCAGGGGAAAGAACAGAGAGCCAATTTTAATAATGGGCTGCAATTACTCCTGTGTTGCAGGAACTGAGCTGCTGCTGCTGACTGCTGTCGTTTGATCTGCCTTTGAACTTCTTTATGACCCAATGGCAAGGAATAACAGCCCTTGGCTGGAAAAAGCATCATACATACAACATCCTGCAGAGCCTCTCAAATAAGTACCAGACAGGCTGACTGTGAACGAGGAAGCAGGACACAAAGACATATTCGTTATATCAATGCAGCCCCTCTGCTTCAAACCTTTTTTAAACCTCACTCATGTATCTCTAACACAGGACTGCATACCAGTCTTAAACCACAGACAAGGATACCTGTGGGCAAATGCCTTATAGTGGATATAGACTCCTCTCTGCCTACCTGCAGAGCACAGAGACCTCTACAATTTGGAAACACTGGCTGGTACAAGACAAACAACTTTGCAATAACTGAAATAGAGTCATATCCACAGACAGCAGCAAGTACTTTTCTGTACTTCTTTTTTAATAGCATAACTCACCTTAAACAAGAAATGGACTTATAATCTATTTAATGTAATAATTCAATATTACATACCAGAATCCCCAAAAGGATAAGCAAAGTTAACAATGAAAGTGTTTTATCACCATGAGTAAAACACACTCTTCAGCCATTACATTATTTGGCTCAGCTTTCTTTTCAAAGTAATTTTATTGAAAATGCCACAGAAGTACAATAAAAAAGAGGGGCGAAAAGAACCAAGAAAAACGAGTCAAACCAAATAAAAGTGGTTGGAAATGCCCAAAACATACTTATGTACATCACTAGACATGACTCACAATACAAGCAAGATTATTTCTACATTTATTTCCTGGATCATAGTGTTCCATATATTTTCCTGAATATATTTTTCTTTCAACCATTGTCCAGGCCTGTTCAAATGGTTCTCTGGATGCCCACAACCAAGTGTTTTGACAACATTCCATCTTAAATGTAGGTAACAAAGCTTGATTTTTTCCTGCTCTTCAGTGCATGTAAGATTTTTCACATTTCTTTAAAAGTGTTAGATATCAATCAATCAATCAATCTGATGGATCTCTGAGGGGTCCTTACCCACATGCTGAGATGGAAGTTTGAGTGTAGTTTTCTGGAAATATCTCTAAAATACTGATTTTTAATGAATGAGACTTAAACCATCCCTAAAAAGATGTTACTTTGTATGCAAAATATTTAAGAGGGAGAATTAAATTTAATAACCATGATGTTGAAGCATTTCATGTAGTAAGAATTCAATTTGAGTTGATTAAGTTCAAATTTGTTGGCCTAGCAATTTATTAACTAGGGACAGAAATTATTGCTAAGAAAGCACATTGGGATATTCCCCACATTCATACTAAGCTGTAAATCATAATTTCGCTTCCTTTTGCTAGAAGGATGGTTCATTTATTTAGAATAAAAATTTGTAGATATAAGATAGTGGAGTAGAAAAAATAATGTTTATTACCTGAATAATACCATACAACTCCAAACAACATTAAGAAACCAGCACAGATGAAGAAAAATAAAATATTTATGGCCCAAAAATATTAAAATGTCACTTGAGCTACAATGACATTAAAGATCTTAATATTTTAAGGATCATCTCTATAATTCTTATTTTAAACCATTCACTTTGCATAACTAATGAAAACTCCAATGGTTTATTAACTACTAATTATTTTAGTAGTCCAAAAGCAACTCCAGCCTGCTCTCTACACTGCTATCAAAGCTACTGTTCCCATTTCCGGCCCACACTGTGGAGAAAAGAATAGTTTTGGAGCAAGTGTCTATTGTTGAATTAAGCATTTATATGAAAGGGAGTGAAAGCTGAAAAACCATGAAGGGGAAAAAGAGGGGGTAATACAAATTCTGGGTATTTTCAAAGAACTTGCAATGGTCCTAACTCTGATGTACTTCAACAGAGACTGAAGTAAGACCACCCAATCTTGAAAGTCACCACTGAGTAACTACAGAAATCCATGAATGCCAGAACTGTTTTCTTTACGAACACTACACATTTCCTGCATGACCAGCTATTGCAAGCTAAATGCATTATGATCAATTACTTGCTTTTAAGTACTTGGAGTTCTAAACATTACATTGTCAGCTACAAGGCATGCTATTGAATTGCAGACATATTCTTTGGTCTCCTCCTGGTGCACACTAACCCATTTTATTTAGTTTTGCAACAAAGGAGAAAATTTTAATCATCATAAAGTGACTGTCAGTGCTCATCCGATACTTGTCACAGATTAGGCAAATCCTAGTCTTCAGCAATGTTGCTTTTCCCCTTCAAACTGGACAAAAGAATAGCCCCATCCCTTACCTTGCACAGAAGGATATCCATACAACTTAGTTCTTTATCATAGAGACAATGTACCAAAAGAGAAAAGTACCCTTTTGTGACATTATTTTTCTAGGCTCTGCCACAGGAAGTATAGACTGAATTCAGAAACCACATCTACTTCATTGAGTTGTAATGGATTTCAAACCTGGCAAATTGGTAACAGAAGTTATATACCAAACAAAAAATTGCAGTAGTATATTACAGTAATAATTACAATAATTACAGTATTTTTAACTAGTTATGACATGGAATTCACATACACCATCATGGAAGTCTGGCGACAACAGATGAGGACAAGATTGAGATTTGAGACAGCCAGCTTGCCTTCATCAAGGGAAAGTCTTGGCTTAGCAGCCTAGTGTCCTTCTATGATGGAATGACTACATTGGTGGTCAAAGGAAGAGTCATAGATGTTATTTTTCTGAGTTTCTGTAAAGCTTTTGACACAGTCCCCGACAACATCTCTTCTCTATATTGCAGAGACCCTGATTTGATGAGTGGATCAGTGGATAAGGAATTGGTTGGAAAGTCGCATTGAGAAGGTAGTGGTCAATGGCTCAGGCACCCATCAGTGACAAGTGGTGCCCTTCAGGGGTCTGTACTGGAACCAGTGTTAATATCTTCATTAATGACATAGGTGAAGGGATCAAATACACCCACAGCAAATTTGAGTATGACATCAAGCTGAGTGGTGCAGTTGAAACTCCCAAGAGACAGGACGGCATCCAGAGGAGCCTGGAGAAATTTGAGTAGTGGGCACAGAGGAATCTTATGCGTTTTAATAATATGAAGTGCAGGATGCTACATCTGGGTCAGGACAACCCCCAGTATCAGCACAGTCTGGAGGATGAACAGATTCAGAGCAGCCCTGCTGAGAAGGACTCAGGGGTGCTGGTGGGTGAGAGGCTGGCCGTGACCCAGCCGTGGGCACTCACAGCCCAGAGAGCCAAACGTGTCCTGGGTGCAGCCAGAGCACCGTGGGCAGCAGGGCCAGGGAGGGGATTCTACCCCTCTGCTCTGCTCTGCTCTGGTGAGACCCCACCTGCAGTGCTGCATCCAGCCCTGGGGTCCCAGCATAGGAGGGACATGGAGCTGTTAGAGTGAGTCCAGAAGAGGAACACCTCAAGCTGATTAGAGGGATGGAATACCTCTCGCATGAGGAAAGGCTGAGAGGATTGAGTTTGTTCAGCCTGAAGAAGAGAAGGTTTTAGGGTGAAACTAATTGCAGATTTTCAGCACCTAAAGGTAGCCCATAAGAAGGATAGGGAGGGGCTATTTACAATAGCCTGTAGTGACAGATCAAGGGGGAATGGATCCAAACTGAAAGAGAGTAGGTTTACATTAGATATTAGAAATAAATTCTTTATTGTGAAAGTGGTGAGGCACTGGAACAGGTTACCCAGAGAAACTGTGGATTGATGTGCCCCATCCCTGGAAGCCTTCAAGGCTGGGTTGGTTGGGTCTTTGAGCAACCTGGTCTAGAGGGTGACACCTCTGTCCACGGCAGGGAGGCTGGAACTAGATGACCTTTGAGGTCCCTTCCAACACAAGCCATTCTGTGATGATTCTCTGGTGATTTTAACATATGTTTGTACCTACCTAAATTTGTGGAACAAATATTTCTGTGAAGATATGTTGTCCACACTGCCTCAGAAATGCTCTGTTCTTCACTGTTGTAATGGCCATGTAACTTTAGGTACATAAGTATTAGTATTTTAGCTATGCTTGCTTATTAGCTTAATAGCTGCAATAAAGCATAGGAAAAAAAGGCTGAGCGAGAAAAGCAATCAATAAACTAAACTAAGAAGTATAGAAGTAACAGAGGAATGGGGAAAATGTGTTTTACATTGCCTTCAACTTAGAAGAGGAAAAGCCAAAAAGACAACTAGTTTTTAAGCATGTTTCCTATGAGAGCTGACTAACATGTCTACAATTAAACAGAAATCAAATAGTGTTCCAGCTGCATTTAATTCTACAGTATATCAAGCTGTGGAAAGAAGAGAGATCCAAGTGTTCCTGAAAAATACTTTCTTTTTCAGTTTCATTGCCACCTCAAACTTTCTTGCTGCACACACATACAAAAAAAGACTTTGTTATTTAAGTGTGTATATATATATATACATATATTCTGATTATACAACCTTTTGGATTAATTGAATGAAGAAATATTTTTTTTTCATGTGATTTACAATAAAAAGATAAATGCAAGCTCAGTCTACAGTCATAAAATGAAGTTCCCATAACAATACTCTGGTTCCTACACTGAGGGCTTTTGATCCACCATGGGATTTGAAGCCAAGCTAGTAGTTCTTAAAAACGAGCGATATATATAGTGATGAACAATGGGCTTGGGAAATTCCAGTACTCTTACAAGTAAATGATTTCCTCAACATTGCATTAATAGCGTTATAGCCTTATGGCAAGTAGACCTGAAACCTTCTTCAGCTGCTTAGCTGTGTGCTCTGCCGCTATGTAAAACCTTCATGATATTCAAACAAATTCCACTTTTCTTCACTGTTAATTTTTAAGTGATTAAGGTAGCTGGCTATATATGCATTAGTCATCCATAAAGCTTGACAGAGCATTAGTGAAAAACTGACAACTTTACTCCAAATGAGATTAATCAGGAAGCTTTTTACCATTGTAGAAGCATTAGGCTTTTTACCATGTTTCATGACTGCTTTAGGTGTACTTACATCTCAACAAGATCTTAGCATTAAAACAAATGAGCAGGAAAAAAATCCTCAAAGTTTAGCTGCATGTAGAAGAACTTAACACTAACTCTTACAAATATTTTAACAGAAGTCCTGTTTATGCCTTTCTCTGTGTTAATAGTTTCCACAACCTAGAACGACACCACACAAAATTATTTTTTAATGTAAAATAAAATCTTCCCTGTAAAGGTGGTAACTGACACATTTTTCTTCTCTGATTGAGCCACTTTAGCAGCATATTATTATTTTAAATCTATTTTTAAATCTTCTTTGAAGTAGGGGTGCAATTAGTTTAAAACTGAAGAAGTAATTGTCATAAAAACAAATCATTTCCCCACTCAACATGATTTCTTGTAATCATTTATTTTGTATTCTAACAAGCAAAAACAAAGAATTAGATCTTTCTTACACAATTCAAGTTATTTCCTGTCCAGTCGTTTCTTATGTCATACACAGCAATTGATTGTTGCTGTGTTTTTGAGTGTGGAAAATTGGAATTAATTTCTTGTAAGGAATTGCTAGAAAGTTAGGGATATGACCTTAATCTATCATCCCAACTACAGCTTGATGCAAACAACTATATTTAAAAGAGGCTGGATCATTCGATTCCATTGCAATGTATTTTGCCTTAAAACAGTTTTTCATATTAGTCTTTCCCACCACCTACTTGGTATATTTTTGGGTTGTTCCATTTCTGTTTTATAACATTTGCTACAGATTTGTATTGGTATGAAGGAAGAGCAAAGTTGGAATGAATCAAACAAGAAAGAGCAAATGTTCTTTTGGTTTTTTTGTTACCTCCACCTATTTAAGGCATTCCAGGACAAGCTCAGTTGTATGTTTGTAACCATCTTTGATCATGGTCTGCACTAGCAACCAAGCACAGCACAGTTTCTTTAGAGTTTCTCAGTTATTACAAACAACAGTTTTTCATCAGAAAATCTCTAAAAGCACATATGTTCTTGGGGCAAGGCAGATGAGGGTGTGGGATGAGAATGAGGAACAGGAGAAACACAGTTACAAGGATTGTGCTTCTTCTTGTTTACTCATTCTCAATAATTCCTCCTTCCACTGCCATACCCCATACATGCCAGACGCTTCTCTCTCCTCTCACCCTCTATCAGGTATCTGAATGGCCTTCTTTTCCTCCTCCTGCTTCCTTTTGTTGCCTTTTCTCTATCTTTTTCCCCTAGCTTCCTTTTCAGAACTCAGTTGCTTTTCTCAGTGTTCCTCGTTAGATCTCAAAACTTGTATTTTCATTTCTGCTCAACTTGCATTCAATTCCTCTCCCCAATTTTTTTCATGTTGCTGTTCCCATCACCTTTTACTGATTATATTCAAAATATAATCATGATGATACACCAAAGAATCTACATACATGAAAAAAGGATTTCTCATGATGCTTTAGCATGACAACCAATCATTACTACTTATCTTCAGGACTTCATTTAACTGTTTTTCTTTGGTGACCTTCCATTGTTAAACACTTTTGACTGTTCTTCATAGATGCTTTTCTTTTTAAAAGGATTTCTTTCTTATTCATCACGTTCTTGATTATTAATCAGGATTCCATTTTCTCCAGGCAAAACCAGAACATTTTGTAATGTTTCCTAATCCCCTTTGCAGAGTATCATTATAAATTCCCATTGTTGTATACCAAAAGACTCCCAAGTCTGCCCCTGAATCCCAACCACAATGTATCTGGCAATATATTTCATAGTACCATAGAATGCTTTGGGTTAAAGAGGACCTTTAAAGATCATCTAATCCAACCTCCCTAAATGCGTATCCAACAGGGGCATCTTTCTCTACATCAGATTGCTCAAAAATGCTCCCCTCTAAGCCTGTGTTTTTTATCAGAGATAAAAACATATCTCTGCCCTTATGCAGAAGAGACTCATGCACACATCCCTTCTGCTTCCTTCCACTAATATTCACATCTCTTCCTCTCTTTCAAGATGCCAATCTCAAGCATCAGCTTTGGCTTGTCCTTTCAGCTATCCTTGCATCAGTCCTCTACATTATCCCACCCTTTGCCATTTTCTGCCTATTCAATATCCTTTCTCATAATACATCCTTTGGTGTTGTCCAGTTTTGCTTTAAATGCACCATTAGCATTACAGAGGAAATTAAAATTACTAGGCACCCTTACTGGTTTATTCAACATGAATAAACATTTCCATCTGCCACAGAGCAAATCATTTCAATCTTTGACAAAACAAAGCACCCTCTAAAATCAATAGGAACATTGAGCCAAAATGAAACAAGAGGTTTTTAATAAGTAATGTATATTATTGCTTACGTATAAAAGAGAGAATACTCACCACCATTCTAGCTTTAACTTGGAGTCAGGCATGAAGAAAACATGTCACAAATTATTACAGTACACAGCCATACCAGTCCCCCATCTTTATATTTGGCAGTTTCCTCAAATATCCCAGGTAAATACACCTAACCACCCAAAGCAGTAACAAGAAGATCCTGATTTCTCTTTTCAAAGCAAATTTCTAGCACAAACACTATGACACCTAGGCCCTCCCTGACATTAGATATCAGTAAATCTTAAATATAGCCTAACAAAGTGGATATATTCAAGCAGACCAGACAAGAATTTGTCAGAGCCCTTCTGATGGTACCGAGGGAAGGTTGGCACTGGCACTGCCACTGCAGATTGACATTTCAAGCCAATGTTTGAACTGCCAGGAATGATCAGATTACGTGTTTTTATTTAAGCACGAATGACTTTGAAACAGAAATGGGAATTTCAGCAAGCTGCAGGTTGAACAAATTGATTCCGTACAATTTACTTTTCACTTTCACTCAAGAGCGGAAGTTTAAGAAATTTACACTGCATGAGCCAAAGAAATTGATAGTTTAGTACTAGCACTATATCACTGCCACAAGTTCAAGCTAAACCAATCACTTTTTAACTAGAAAGAAGCCTGAGACATGATGTTCTGATCCCAATCTGAACTTCACAAAGTTCACAGTGGTTATGTTACGATTTGGCATTTGGCTTAGGATCGTCTCCACTTTTAACGCTGAAGAATTTTTTTTTAAAGTAACAGCAGACTCTCCTCTATCAAGTTTATTAGAAATCAATGAATAAGCTCAATCCAATCTCATTTCAACATTGTAAGAAGTCTAAATAGGTGTCTTTTAGCACTGCAGTTATAATAAACCCCTCTAAGGCTCTCCGGGAGTCTAGTATGGATGTGAATTCCAATATGAACAGGATTTGAGGACATCCCTGGACAGATTTGCCTGATAATTACTGGCTCAACTGCAAACTGAAGACAGGGAAGGATTTTTAGATCAACATCGCCCTCTAATGGATTCGTGCTGCATTGTGATGGTTTTCTTCAGTACTGCAGTAAAAATCATCCTGTTTTCCACTTGAAATTAATACCCAAGAGTTAGACAAAGAACTGCAGACATCGAAAGCCTAAAGATAGAAGCTATTTCTTCTGATTCACAAACATCCAGAAATTGCATGAAGAAAGAATATTGTTCAAATACAGGATCTGAAAAGAAACGTCCTAGGACCATTTGAATTTTCTGAGGGTCAGGTAAGTAAGCTTTGAGAAGATGGTTTTGCACCATTGTTTGCAATATTCATACACACAGGAGGAGTTAATAGGTTTCCAGCACATCTAACCATTCTGTTTCAGGGCTTGAATTTGGTTTGCCTTCTGCTGCACTGCAGTCAGTGATCTTTGCAGAGCATCCATGTATTAGAAGGGAATGAATATCTAGTAAAAGGGCCTTATAAGGATGTGCTTTCATGATCAGCTAAAGCAATTCTTAAATGCATGATGTTGAAAGGGCAGAGTAGATACAACCTACCACACAGCAGCACAAGCAATAGAAGCAACACACATGTGCACACACAAAAAATGAAATTTAAAAAAATCTGTAAAAACAGAAAGTGATGGGGGAGGGGAGAAGTCTTAGAGTATCTGAATCATACAAGTTGCACTTTGAAAATGCAGCAAAGAGCAATCAAGAACTCTTCAAGAGTAAATGGCTCTGTTCTGTATCAACATACAGTCAGAAAAACTGACTCAGCACAGTGGGCAGAGCTGGGAGTGCCCCATATAAACAGAGGAAGTTCAAAGCACTACTTGAGGCAAGAAAGATGCTTCCAGCAGTTATATTCAAGTAGAGTAAGACTTAAAGAAAAAAGCAAAAATTTGATGCCTGGTACTGCAACTCTAAAGAGGGATATAACTAATTTCAAATTACTCTGGAGGAGAAATTCCTCTACAAGTCTGGATATTTCTGCTCCTCAATCAGAAAGCCCAGAACATCCACAAGGACCACTCAAAAATATTCAGGGGCATAAGATTCAAAAGGCGTAAGTTCTGCAAGGTAAAGTGGTTTGTTAACAAACATCCACAAAAAGATTTTCATGGATGAGAATGCTTTCCATGGATCCTCACTGATAAAACACCTGGAAACGCCATGACAGAAGGGTAACACTGAGCACACTCACAGTGTGAGTCTTACATGCAACAACTATAAAACTGGCCAACCACATTCTAAATGCAAGAGCACCTCAGTGAAATACAGGGTCTCAGAAAGGAGAGGTGGTGTTTGAGTCTTGTTTTGAACTTAAATAAACATACTGACAGGTCACCTATTCATTACAATAATCAGGCCTGAAGATTTCAGTATATATAAAGAGTACTGTGTTCAGTTATGAAGACCAATTTCTCTCCTTGATGCTCATTCAGCAAAACATATGCTGCGGGCTTAAATTCAAATGACACACAGCAAATACACTTTTGGTATCATATTACTTATCTAAATAATTTATGGAGTTTTGTTATAGTTACAGAACAGCATAAATCCATAAACTGTATCATGTTTGTGGTGGGTTGATCCTCGATGGATGTTAGGATGCCCACAAAAACTGCTCCATCACTCCCCCCTCCCTCAACTGCACAGGGGAGAGAAAATAGAAGTATTGAGGGAGAAGATAAGGACTGGGTGAGATCCCTCACCAATTACTGTCACAGGCAAAGCAGACTCACCTTAGGCAAATCAGTTTAATCTTTATTTTACCAACCCAACCAGAGTAAGATAATGAGAAATAAACTGAAATCTTAGAACACCTTTCCCCCACCCCTCCCTTCTTCCTGGTCATGACTTTGTTCCTGATTTTCTCTACGTCCTCCCCACTCAGCAACTTAGGGGGACAGAGAATGGGGAGTCGTAGTCAGTTCATCACTTTTTCTCTGATGGTCCTCCCTCCTCAGGTTTGCCATGCAAACCCAATTACAACATTCTTGATTTGTTGGCTGTTGACTGGCCACAATGAATATACCTAACAAGTAAAACTTTCTTGAAGTACAGTAAGTACAAAGAAAAACAGGTCTTTCTCAAGCTCTAATTTCCTGCCATATTCTAGGAAAGACTGGTAAGATCTAATATCAAACATTACATGGATCCTCAAGCACATCTGAATAATTTCACACAGAGGAGGAAGTGAGATCAACTCTGACACGGTTCACTTTTGAGACGGGGATTTGCCTGCACACAACTTTGAAAGAAACAGAACAAGGCAAGCATGTAAAAGTACCTCCCGGAATGCCATCCCAGGTTCCAGCTACTTGTGGATAATCAATTACCTCACAAAGAAATAGCACCTGCCATTTAATGTCCCACAACAGATTTTTCTTCCACTAGTTCACACAATTATTCACTGAACCCAACTATCCCCATTTATTCCCTGCCTATGGCACCCAAGAGAGTTCCACTCTATGTTATCATATAGTCATGCTCAAAACGAAACTACAAGCCCTAGATTTTGGAAGCTGAAAAAACAGGCCCGCTTCACTTATTTTAATACTGGACTTTTTAAAAAATATTACAGTGCACAACAGAACCTGACCAGTCTCTATTCTTGGAAACAAAAGTAACATAATTTCTGAACATTTCCCTGAAGTATTAGTTAAATACCATGATGTGTTTTTGTATAACACACTTTTCCAGGGCAGCGTATTATAAAACACTGAAACCAGTGCACAAAATAAGTCTTCTGATTAAGTTGAGTGCTTATGGCCCACATTTTAAGAGTGAATTAATCCCAGCCCTGACACTAACATGTTTTGACACTCAGAGCTTTTCACTTCACCTCACTATATATTCACTTTTTTCTATTGTACAACAGACATAATGATTCTTTGCCTGCTTTGTGAAGCCTTTTGAGAATTGCACCAATAAAGTACTACATATAAAGAGATATGCATTTATATTGAAATGCACCTATTCACAAAGAGCCATCAATTTCCAACTCACTAGTTAAACCATTTTTATAAGCTTTCATTCACAAAAAAGTACATGAAAAATTTACCTGCTCATTTTTGCAGATCCATACAGTACTCCCCTGAAGTAGAATAAAGATTTTGGTTTTGTATCCTTTTAGCTCAAGATATCCGCTTTTCTCAGGGGTGACAGAAGTTCGAGACTGTGAGTTATTTTCAGACTGCAATTTCAAGGCATTGAGCATTGTATTAACCCAGTCATTTCTTTCTTCTAAACAAGAAAAAAAATTGGTCAAAGACGGTTAGTTAAGCAGCAGCTTCATTCTTCTCTACACATTAGTTTTCCCAATGTTGTTTCTATGTTGGTTGATGGTATAGCCCAGCCAAATAAGAGAGAACGTCCACATCGAGGAGGAGGTGTAAATAAAAATAATGAGAATCTGTATCAGTGGAAGTATTAGAAGGACATCCATCCAATTAACTCCCAACAATCACCACATCAATCCAAACAAACTGATGATCAAGATTCTTAAAATCATGACCGCTAGCTCTGAGATACTTTAGTCCAGACAGCTTAAAGACTGAGGTGGTAGACAGGTGGCATGTTCACCTCCTGGAAGCCAGACCAATGGGATAGAATTACAAGAGCTATGTAAGCAGAAACCAGGGAGCCTAAATATCATCTGTCACTGAAGAGGCAAACCAGCACCAATGCTATTCCATGCTTGGCCATGCTTTTAACGAAAAACACTTGGTAGTTTACAATCTATTCCATTAAGGTGTGGTGGTTAAGCTTGATATTGTCAAGGGTACTGAGTAATTAAGAAAATGCATGTTTGAGCATCTTTGCATGCATTATTAATGTAACATCTTACAAATACATGAACACAAGGAGGTGAAGTAATAAAGTTTCACTCAGTCTCTTTCACTATGTTCAAACATTTCACCGGACTAAGATCAATATACTTTAATGCTGAGTAGCCCAAATGAATTAGGTTTTCCTTATGCAATTGGAATACCATGAATATTTCAACTATTTGCTCTGAAAGAGCCAGATCACAAAATATACTGGGGGAGCAGGAGAGAGGGGTTGGAAGTTCCATACACAGTATGTATAAAGCTGGCAAAATTAGCATGGAAGGCTGCAGAGAGCACCATTGAAATAATAACATGCTTACTTCATAAATGTCATGTGTGCAACATGAAGGAACAAATACATGAATTTAGGTATCATAAAATACTTTGTAGAAAAGGAAGATAGCAGCCTGATAGATTAGCACAGGGAATGTGATCCAAGTGTTTCTGTAAAAAATTCTGCTTTAAAATACATACACATGCTGTCTTGAAATACTCCAGTAATGTTTTCAAAGTACTTTAGCATAGCTGAGGGCATCAAATTACCGTAGAAGTGGCTTTTTTGCAATGGTATTTTACTCTGGTGAAACAAAATCTCACTGCATCTGAGCAAGTTATGCTCTAATTCACTGCTATCCCTTGTTTGTTATTTATCTTGCCCCCAAAAGCCTCTAAACTTTCCAAGCCATTATATATAATGCTTTCCCCTCTAGATATTTAAATCCATCCAAAAGTAATGCACTTCTAGTATCTCAAAATACATATAAAAGTCTCCATTTCAAAATCTTTGAAAGATATTAAGCACCCTTTGAATAGTCCCAGAACCATTCACAACCACAAATCAAAAGTAATAGCATCAAGTAACAGTTTTGGGTTTTGCACATTACAGAAATCAAGCAGGGTTATTTACGTACTTTACTGGGAACACATCATTCAGTTCTGGATATCGTAATGGCCAAATTCCTTCTATAATAAGCATTTCTAATTTTAAGTGAACAACTTTTCAGACAGGTTACTATGTCCAAAGATGGTTATATACTACAATAAAATGGAATTTCATGTATAACTGTGGTTGCTCTGAATGTATTTTACAAGTCAGTATAAGTTTTTTAACATTTTTATAGTGTCCAAGGCAAAGGTCCGCAAAACAAAATGCAGCCCTCGAAAATAGTTATATTATAATTTACAAAAAAAATATATTTGGAAAAGAAATGCAAAAATAATAAAGAAATATATACCTTTTAACTCAGCTTAGAGCATAAAAATGACTGAAATTATTTGAGCCAAACCTGATAAGAAGGATTTGTTCACTGATGCTGCACTCCTGTTACAGCCTGCAGCAAATGTTTACAACCAACTATAACCCATAAAAATGGGATTTGATAATGGAAATGCTGAGAGACCCTTAGCTATAATGGCTCTGGCATGTACTGCTGTAAATACATATTGCACAACTCTTTTTTCCTAGGCATTCATTTTTATTTGATTGTTTCAATAAATAAATCATACATGCACTGTTATTGATTCCACATATTACAGCTGTAGGTTGACAAAGCATTCAATCAGAAGGCATACTAACTTCCCTGTTGCAATTTACATTTATAATCTCTATCAATACCCCCTGAAAATACTACATAGGACAGAAAACCTCAGATTTCCTTTTATCACAGCATCACATCCCAGACATCATTCACTCTCTGTCAATTTTTTATCAAGTGGTGACTCAGAGATGTCTGAGAGCACATAGGCTGTAAGAGCTGCTAGAGAGACTTGAGCAATGTTCAGACAAATTAATCTTTGGGAAGGATGGGGGAGGAGGCAGAAGAGTTGGGAAAATAGTCTTCTCATTTTCATATTTGAAAAAGCCATTGCCCAACAATTTTTGTTGTTCTTTCTTACCAAGTTTAGAGTTATCTCCAGTTTCACTTTATGAGCTTAAACCAGTTGGATTCCAGAAATACTTCTCATAATATAACAAGTTGTATTTTACAAATAGAACTTATCAACAGTGATTACACAGCTCTTTGGCAGTTTTTAGAAACACACATCTTCTACTTACCTTCTTTATCCACACGGAAAACAAAAGTCCTATGGGATGTGACAACTTCAAATTTATTTTCTCCATGAACTCTTACTGTTGCTATTGCAGAGAGCAGTATTATTCCTTTTGAGAAAACTTCCTGTAATAAAAAGGTAGTCATGATATTTAATTCTCATGGAATTTTAAATTTCTCTGATGTTAGACTACTTGTCAGGATGTTTAGGAAGTTCACTACACTTAATATAACTGAATAACTGAATGAACCCCTTCACTCCTTACCTATCACTAACTTCACTGTTCTGGATCTATGCACGTCTACTACCTTCTAAAACAGAATAAAATCCATCATATTTGAGGTCAACTTCATAAATCATCTCATGGCATTAATATTGTAAAACATCACATTTTAATTTACAATTTTATGCCAAAGTAAATTACATTTACTGTCTCACAGAAAAATAATTTAAAAATATATAATTATTATACTTGCATGATAGAATCAGACATGGGAAAAATATTATACTTTCTCCAGGCAGAGAATTCCAAACAGTTTTGCTGTTACCCCTGCACCTTGCCACTTCAGTGGGTAGCCAATAAGAAAAGTAAATTCACTGATTTTATCCCTAAGTTTGAATACAAAGAAAAATATCTCCCATCACACTGGAAAAATACACTGTCCTATCAGCGCTAAAAAGAATGCTGTAGCTTGGAACAGGTATGCCCTCTTCTGCTACATGTGTGTGCTGGTTTTGATTTGGAAGTTAATTCCCTTCATAGTAGCTAGTATGGGGCTATGCTTGCTGATAGAAATAAGGTTCACAACACAGAGATGTTTCAGCTATTGCTGAGCAGTGCTGACCCAAAGTCAAAGCCTTTTCTGCTCCTGGACCCACCCCACCAGCAAGGAGGCTGGGGGTGCACAAGAAGACCGGAGGTGATACAGCCAGGACAGCTGACCCCAGCAGACCTGAGGGATATCCACACCACATGGCACCATGCTCAGTATGTAAAGCTGGGGGATGTTCACAGTGATGGAGTTTGTCTTCTCAAGTAATCATTAAGCAGAATAGAGTCCTGCTCTCCTGGGGATGGCCAAACACTTGCCTGCCCATGAGAAGTGGCGGATGAATTCCTTGGTTTGCTTGTGCACAGCTTTTGTTTTACCTCCTAAAGCGTCTCTATCTCAACCCACAAGTTCTCATGTTTATTCTGATTCTCTCTCCATCCTGACTGGGGAAGAGTGAGTGGGTGTGGGGCATGGTTGCTGGCTGAGGTTAAGCCACAACAATTTGAGATCAGCACAAATTTTCCCAATACTTTTAGATTTCCAACTAGGTATTAGGACAACTGAATGGAACACAAATGCAAGATAGGAAAAAGGAACTGCTACAAGTACTACCTTCAAGTAGCTCACCTTTTAACCTAATTAACCTAAGGGTTTGGGGTGGGGTTGACAGGAAGGAAAGCTGAAGCAGACATGCACTTCAGAAACACATCTGCACTATTTGTGGATTCCAGAGCTAGCACTGCTCTTGTCTCCACTATGCCTTCATCAATTCATTTTCTGACCAAGACAACTCAGATATACTAATAAAATTTATGATTTTATTTTGTTTTTAGCAGTAATAGTCCAAGAGTCAGCTCCCCATAAAGAAATTGTGCTGTAATAACTTCCCTCCCAAAGTATAAATTATTATAACAGACTTCATGCAAGCACTCGAGGAACGTTGTGAATGTGAAGCAGGAAGGATAAACTGGATCTTTTTTTGTTTACTGAGTTTAATATACTAATGTTGTTTCACTTTGAGGTACTAATACATGGCAGTGAAGGTAGTTTAGTGGATAAATAAATAGAAATATTGAAATACAGCAGAAGCAAGCATGTTACTATAGTTACACACGGAATAGTCAGAATGACCACAGATAGAATTGCATAGCTATTTCCATTATGGCTATATTTGTTAAAAGAGTGATTTTACATATTTTTACATGAGGATATGAAGTTAACTACTGATCCTTCCATGGTAAAACAAATTTTTTGCATATATTGGTTCTGCAGGTGTTCAGTTATAAATATGTTACGGTGTTTGCAGGCATCTACTGGCTGTATTTGGTACTACTGCAAGAGAATAACAGACTGCTGCAAGTTACAACTATTTTATTCCATTTGCTCAAAAAAAAATCCAATTTCCTTTTAAGCTGAGCATAGTTTTGCTTTGCTATTTAAACAATCACCCATCATCCTTTTTAAAGCTTTGTTCTCCAAGGCACACATATTTTCAAATACAGTTTAAACCATAATAATTTATCAGTATATCTTTCTTGTGCAGCAGCTTTTCTTTCATGTGCAAAAATAATGCCTGTTAAAAAGCTCTTGCAGATCAAGATACAATATCTCTCTTTGAAATACTCCAGACTAGAAATTAGGTGAATTATTTAAGAATATGGAAAACAAACCCAAACAAATGCAGCCAAGAACTTCACAGCTATTTATTCTGTTACTGAGTGGTGTAAACCAGTTTTAGAGTTGCTAAAAATTCTCTGACAAAAAAATTTCTAGCAGGGAAAGCAAAATGTTTGGGTGTTTTTTTTTTTAGTATCAGCTAGTTCAACAGAAACTTTTATTTTCAAATAAAGCCTCAAGTCACTCCTTGACACTTGTGATTCAGAGACAAGCTAACGGATCCTGGAAAATACCATACTGGACTACTTTGGTTTTACTTCCACAACAGATAAAGTATGACCTACTTCAATAATGACAGTGATTCCCCTGTTTTGCAGTGAAGTTTGCTCTTTATAATGTTCACTTGTACTGTGACACAATAAAATATTGAAGTTCTCCACTTGAAGAGTGAAGACTTTTTTTCCTAAATCACTAATATATTTGTCAGGGATGCTAAGCTGTTTTAAATAAAAACTTTCAACATACCCAGCAGTTTTTGCCTTACTATAAAATGCATGGTAAAACACCAAAGTTCTGCCAAAAGTAGGAAGAAATTTGAAAAAAAAACTTGTGCATATAGGGTAGCTGAAAAAAATCCTCAAATTCTACCTTCCCCTCTTCAGTTAACCATACTCTGTTGAGACAAAGCCACACAGGATGTTGTTCTGATTACATCAGCTTTCTCAGGACCAGGAACACAGGAGAAATGAGAGCAACACAGATTCAACCCAACACCTTCCCTAGGTCAGATATTGTTTGTTAAAAGCTGAATCTTTTTTTCATATATGCAGATACAAAGAGATTTCTTATCATGTAGAAGTTGGTACACAACTAAAACAAGGTGAGATAAATACTTATAAAATTGGTATTTAAAACATTCAAAAAAGCATTCATATGGGCATTTTCAGGAATAATATTCTCTGTGTCTTCCCTCTATAGTCTCTGGTTATTTCACTCTTCATTAGCCATGTAGTACACTTCCCCTTCTTGAGAACCTCACTCATCTCTAGTTCCTAATTTGAATGACAAATAGAGCTATTTAATATTGGTAGTGTTTCTGGGCAAAATAAACAGTTTCCATTCCACTGAGTCTAACCTTCTCTGCTTGTAATAAGAAGAAAAATAGCAAGTATGGATTGGTTTCCTTCTGAGAACTACTTTTAACTGATACATGAAACCAAAAGTATAATTTTTTTTTATAACATGCTTGTCTGTGTAGGAATGCCCTAAGACAAACACACATTAGAATAGAGAAAGATTGCCATTAAGTTCTAAAATCCAAATAACAACTTCCCCACTTAAGTATAAAAATGTCCAGCTATGTAGTTAGGAAGGGGGACATGGAAGGCCTCGCAAGAGGCTCAAGCTGCACACAGGTCTTGATGGGTCTGCAAGTAGTTGTTTATAATGTCAAGGTAACAACACAGTAGCAACAGCAGGAAAATGCTGATATCTATCTCGCAAGAAATACAAACACCGTAGGTGTGGAGGCAGTGATCCAGCAGAGACCACTGCACCAGAAATTAATTTTTCTGAGTGACACCACTGCTCATTCAGCACAATCCCATTGGACACTAAGAAATACTGGTACCCAACTGTTTTCCTCCTATCCACAGGATAATTTGAGTTTCACCAAATCCTCAGTGCACAGAATTTGCTTCAGGCCTTGCAGTTCTCAGACATAACATTTCTTAACATATGTGCCTCACCAAGTTAGGAAGTCAGACACTCAGATTTGGTCAAACTGTACACAGACACCAAGCAGCATCTCCTTCAATACCTAGAGTGAGACTTGGACTCAGATTCCAGGAAAAATGAGACAAAGATGCTTCAAAGTGTTTGCCAAGCTGCTGATAGCCTAACCTACCACACAGTTCTTTTAAATAGAGGATGCAGAGTTGGTAGTTTCCTAAGCATAGTGGCACAATAAACATTTATTTCAGCAGAAGGGAAGACTTCTGGAATTTCTTATGACAAAAAAAGGCATAATAAGTGCTATTCTAGCACAACTGACCTCCAAGTAACATTTTCAGAGACTTTCAAATAGAAGAAAAAAAAAATTCCCAGTGCAGATAAAAGACTTTAAATTCTTTATTAGTATTTCTTTCCCTAATTATGCTACAGATAGTGTTAAACAAATCCCATTGCTGTATTTTTTCAAGTCTTTCTAAATGATTAACCCTGCTTTTCTGCTCCTCTGAAGCTGTGGCATCAATACTGCAAAGGGGTACGTATCATTTTTTGTCACTGCAATCCAAACATTATTCTCCTTATTCTATTGTGCCCTCCCCCTACAAAATCGTATCTTCTACTGTAAGTGAAGCAAAGTAAGCAAGTAAAAACTGATTGTTTCAAGCAATCAGTAGGCACAAATACCAATGTAAATAATTTTTTGAGCTAGTTATTAGTTCACCAGCCCCTCAGAAAATAAAGTCTCATCCTACTTCAGTTCTTACATCCCCACCCCATCATAAGGCATCTATAGGTCTCTTACCACCAATCACCATACTGTATCAGAACTTTTACCTGAAACTGTATTTTCTTCCTAATGTAATAGGCATCTTCAACAGGAAATAGTTTCCAGCATTTAAAATATGTGCATGTGGAAGGGAACCTCAACTTCCCTTAACATGCATGTTGTACAATCATCTATCACTTTTAAATCTAAGAAGGTCTTCATTACTTCCAAGAGGAAAAATTAGTTAGTAAACCACAGAGCAAAAGAAAAAGAATTTTGTGCTCTGAAGAGTAATTACTAGGAATTACAAGGAAATTACAGGGAATATATGCTTTGTTGAAAACCATGATCTACAAACATATTTTTGTATTACATAAAAGAAGAGAACTACTTTAATCAACGCAGCTCGTGAGCCTGCAAATGTTTCAGCAAAATTCAATACTCAGGTACAGAAACAAAATACATATACATTGAAGTACAGTGCTGTTTTTGAACAGGTTTCCCATTCAAACCTAACCTAGTTCAATGACATGCAATTACTCATAGAAGACGAACAGGAAAAAGATATTTTTAATCAAAGAGTCAACAAGCTCGTAGGTTTGGGTTGTTTTCTTTTAAACAGTCTTCCATGCTACTTTTAATTTCTCTCTCACAATCCCCAGCATGCTAGGTTCCCATGACCAGACACTTTGCAAACACCATCAAAATAACACCTCTCAAAAGTGTTTAGCATGATCCTGTTCTGTTCTGAAGACAGCAGCAGAGTCAGTTACTCACTAAAGTAAAAAAAAAAAAAAAAATCTGATGATATCTACCTGGAAAAGTGAGTAATACAAGTCCTTCTAGGAAACAAAATGATGAACAATACATGAAGACAAAGACACCTTGAAATATTTAATTACACCTCACCTTAGTATTTTAGAATTGAAAATAAACATAAGATGAATATTCATTTGTAATTATTCAATAATTTCTTTATAGTACCTTGTGTATTACACAGATGCATTTTGCTCCAAACATGACCAAAACATGTCCCTTACCTTTTCATTGTTGTAATAAGAAATGCTCTCTCCATCAAATTTAACCCAGCGCTTCTGAAACACACGTTTGCTGTGAATCAAAAATTAACACTATTAATATGCAGCTAACACTGGTTTTAAGACTGTCTCGATCCCAAATTATAGAAAGTTCAAATCTTGTTTAGCTTTCTGTTCAAATGAACATTCTGAACACAGAGCATAACTTGAAGTGCTACAAGCTCTATTAAGATACTTTCCAAAAATGAAAGCTGAGAAGCTCAAATGACCATCTTACTGTCATGTTTATGACAAGGACATCTCTGTTTACAGGCTATGGTACCTCCAGTCATTCAATGTCAACACATCTCCCCAAGACTGTTTTCTGGCCAATGAATAAATAGCACCACACCACATCTCCCAACAAATGCAACATGAAACTTAATTTTCAATGTGTGTTATCAACTGGATATCATTAATGAGAAACTTTCGGTGTGCCATTACCTTATGCTCTATAAAGACCTTCTAAAAATATATTTTTACATCAACCTGAAGTAGTCCATTACACTCATTAAAAATGTTGACAGCTTGTTAGTTATCATCTATAAATGTCTCAGTCCTATAATCTATTAAACAAGTTAATTAAGCAAGAACAAGACCCCACTAATACCTTTTCCAAACATTATTTCCTTTCTTTTTAAATGAGAGCTCTGCTTTAGGATTAGTAGACTGTGATAGCTTATCAAAACTTTAATCAAATAGCAGCTCTGGTTTAATTAACTTGTATTATATGACTACAATAAATCATCATTTTTCATAACCTGGAAAGGCCATTGTACCATCTATTTTGCATTAAAATGTCAATAAACTTCAAGATTATACAGGAATGAGTGAACCTAAGTACCACACACAATGTAAGCAAACTGGATGGTACAATTTGCAATTACCTAAAAAAAGAGAGGCCATACTTTAATTGCATAATTTGTAGCAATTTAAGAAAACAGTATATATTCTTTTCCCCAAGGAGTCACAAACTGCTGGGTGTAATTTGGAGCTTTATAAAAAGAACGGGAGGTGTAGAACAGAATGAAATATTTTGTTGATGGGGAGTGAAAAAAAATATGACAGTGCTTCAATAGTTTGAAATTTTTTTTTAACTGGTTGGGTTTTTTTAATTCTTCAGATGTTTGAGAAATGGTATTGTAAGAAAAAGAAACAAAAATGTATCATTCACTGAAACACCCCTGAGAAAAAGCCCTTGAAATGTGGCTGTGGAGTGTCACTGGATCAAGGCTAACAACCATGCAACTGTTCTACTCCGTACTAACCGCTACTAATTTTGTGGTTAACTCATCATCCTTTCCAAATAATATATTCTCACACTCACTTCTTGAAGTTTTCATAGCTTTTTCTCAATTCTATCCCTTCAAATAGAGCAAGACAAGCCAGATGGAATCAAGAACCATAGTTTTCATCACTCTGCTAGCTAACAAAAGTGTTGTTTGAAAAAAAATCCTGTAAGTAAAATAAAAGTTACAATTGTAGCTCTCCAAGAAGTCAGTACTCCAATAACTCTGAAGAAAAAAAAAAAAAAAAAAAAAAGAAACGTGGAAATACTCTGTATAATTATTCTTTGATTCTTTAGCAAAGGTGAACATTGGCAATCCATAAATGTGGATGAAACTTTCAAAACTATTTAAAAAGGAATAAAAATAGTTTTGAGCACATTGAAATTCTGTTATGGTAGAAGCGTTTTATTAAATCTATTATTCCATCTTGCTCATTGCCTTCAACAATGTGTCACTGTATCAACACAAAAACAAAATAAAAAAAAAGATATAACTTCAAATCAGATTCCTAGAAAGGAACAAAAAAAACCCAGAAATTGCTATACAACAAAGCTGCTTCCAGTGAGCTCAAATCAGATTCTATTCTAAAACAATTTAATTCCATAAATTTCTCACTTAAAAAAATTATATACTGAATTATATTGCTGAATATTGTTATGGTATAGTATAATATTGCTGATTATTATTATGGTGAGAAATAAAGAAAAGGCCAAACGCTTTAATACCTTTCAGCACAGCTGAATATATAGTCCTAAGAACAAAGAATGTAGATCTACTAAGGCTTGAACAGAAGTGCAGTAGATGTATTATAGCACTAACAAGTACAACAGCTTTACTTTCTACATGCTAAGTCCTAGTGAAGATCAGAAACAGACTTAAAAAGTAAAATTGTGCCACTTTCAATACAAAAAAGAATTCATAGAATTCATAAGAACGTAAGAACAAATGGAAACAGAAAACTACAATTTAAAAGGAGGAAGCTAGAAGAATTTCATCAGTTTGTAAGTATTTATGATGGAAGATCTGCTAATGAAGCATTCTTTAGTGAAAAACAGTTTAACAATAGCTGGAGTTTAAAATCAGTTAAAATAAAACAAAAACCTTATAACATAAATCAAATGTAAGATTTGATGTTTTTGTAATTGTCATCTAACTTCCAAATGTGACAGAGAGAATTCATTTTCTATTGTGGTCCCTTCTCTTCATTACTTGGAATCTTAAGACTTGAGCTTAAATTTCTCCCATCAAATTTTAGGAAAACAAATAAATTAATCTAGAAGGAATTCACTCCAGTTGAATTCTAAACTCAAAGCTCAAGTAACACAGACAGAAAGTAACAGGGCCTCCAGTCACACTAATTATTAAATTATTATCCATGGCCAAATGAGTAGTATTTCAGAATCAGAGTTTGTTTTCACTTAGTTTGTGGCCCACAAAAAAATCAAAAAAAAATGTGGAAATACTGGTACAAATTCATTCTGTATTTTTCCACCATAACTCATGAGTGGTGATTAATAATTTTAAGAAAAATATTTTTTTCCTGGGTGCATCTCCCAAAGAAACTTTAGGATAGGTAATATCACTAAAAATTTTTAAATTCCAAAAAGCTTGTTGCTCTTTCAATGAAAACGATTCCCTTTCCCCTTCCATTACAAATATTAAGCAGTGACTAAATACAAACTTAACATCTCTCATGCAAACATATATTGTCACAATTACACAATAACTACTGCAAATACCATACCCTTGAGGAGATAATTTATCCAGCCATCCTGCTTTAACCTTCTTGACTGATGGCCCATAAAAGCAAGCATATGGTGTTATTGCTTCATTTCCAATCAAAGTTTGATCTCCATCAAATTGCCCAAAATTCATTTTTTCCCTGGCCAAGTGATCAGAGTCTCCACTTTGTATCTTACTGCAAGATGATGAGTGTGTTTTGGTTTTATTTTTCTTTTTCTTTAAAGATAATGGATGTTTTTCCACAACAGAATATACAGATTCACTTTCAGATTCTTCTGGTGTTAATGATGGGTCTTCCTGAGACAAGGGTTCATTTTTTGCAAATTCTTTTGTCTTCTCTTTCTGATTATTAAAGTAACTGGAAAGAAAAAGTGAATTTTACTCTTAAAATATATTACTACAATGCATAAATACATAAAATTAGTAATTAAAACAAATACTGGTAAGATACATTGTAAGTATGTTTATAACTTGTATCATCACATTGATAACCACAAACATGCTAAACACAATCTTATAAACATGACCATCCTGAATCCTACTTTCTCCATTCAACAGGAATAGTACCAAAATAACGCTCCTTTGGAAGCCTGAACAGAAATTTAAAATTAAATTCTCCTTCCTCAGAAAACCAGCTTTGCTCTTTTGACTACTTTCGATGACTTGCATCTCTTCCCTCTCCCACCTCAACAGGAGCCTGGTGCAGACTGGATAAGAGAGGCACATTAGCTCCCACTTCATCAAGCCACTGGCCTCTGCCTCATGACAGGAGTGGTGAATGTGTTTTAGTTTTGTGGTTTTTTGAATGGGTTGGGTTTTTTTAATGACAAAGTAAATTATGAGAGCATTCAGACACAGTTAGCTATGAGACATACAAAAATAGAACTTGGTCTTCCTTATTCTGACTGGGGAAAACAGGGACACTCTCCACAAGAGAAAACAGGGACACAAGAGATTCTGAAAGCTGGTTTAAACAGTCTCAGAACAGCCACAGTGCCCAGATTTGCCTCATATAGGAAGGAGTAAAGCCCCAAAGGGAAGAAAAAAAATATATAGTCATGGTTGTGCCCTCAGAGCTAGAGATCCACTTGTGACATCAGTAAATAACATTTTCTTCTTTATACTTTGAGTTTCTTATTATTTAATACCTTAGATTTTGGGAAGAATATTCTTCATCCACTCCTAGATCCAATTTATTTTCACAAGCCAGGAATTCATTTCCATTAAGTTCCTAGAAAAGAAATATATTATAACTAACATTGTACTGAAAGAGTAAGCGATATTAAAATTACTGTAGATATAAATCACACACAAACAGCCTAACTAGTAAAGCTGTTCCTTCCCACATTTTCAAACATGCATTTGAAAGCTGATTTTTGTATTCCAAGAAATGTTATTTTCAACATTTAAGTATGGCCCAAAACACATGATACAAACAAATCAGATAAAGAAATTCAGTGTATAGAAATATCACTGCTCTGATTCTTCTGAGACACCCCTGACATCCTGATTTTGGCAGGGATAGTTAGTTTTCTTCCCAGTAGCTGTTACAGGGCTGTGTTTTGCCCTGTTTGAGAAAAAGAATAATGCTGATAACACACTGATGTTCCTGGGTACAGCTTACTCTAAGTCAAGGACTTTCTATTTAGTTTCCCATGCTCTGCCAGTGAGCACGTGCACAGGAAGCCAGGAGGGTGCATGGCCAGGACAGCTGACCCAAACTGGCCAAAGGGATGTTCCATACCACAAAACATCATGTTCTCTCCTTTCTACTAGAGTTACTACCAGCATTAGAATCTTTATTATATTTACTTTGTTGTAATTATTAAACTAGTCTTATTCCACCATCTAAGAGGTTACTTGTTTCCAGTACTCACTGCAGTGGGAGTGAGCAAGCACCTGTGTTCTAGTTACCAGCTGGGGTTAAACCATAACAAATGAATGTTTTTTGAAGCTCAAGAGTCACATGTTATGTGCAGCTTAAGTACCATTTATGATTTGTCACTGCTAGCCTATCTTTCATAAGAATGTTTCTTCTTGGAATAAATGTACAGCCTTCATAGAACTTTAAAAGCAATAGCAAATTCAAAATCCTAAAGCCAGACTGAATTCAGCCATACTGAACATATCTCATTGAGGTTTTTTGTTTTTATTTTGCCAAGGTCTTCTTCCTAAAAGGCTCATCTTTTAACTTTTGCTTAAAAATCTTTATCACAAACTGCTTGCAGTGTACAAAATGTCAAGGCTGACACTGCTAGTGAACATTACATTTCATGCTGCCTAATCTGACAATCATATTGCACTACTAAGCTTTTCAGTGTGTCTTTCTTCCTTAAAAAAATCTAAAATTAACATCTTTCTGTGTTCTGATAGAAGTGTTTTAATTAACTCATTTAAGCTTTTTTATGTACATTACGAAGCTGAACAATGGCAGAAATAAAGTGGATAAGCTGCCACAACATTGCCATTTGTTTTCTGAGTAGCAGCACCCGATCTTGTACTTGAGGACTGTACCTTGGCAACATGGAAAGGCAAGACAAAAAAAGGACATAGTTCAAAGCAGAGGGAGTGCGCAACAAAAATGTAGAAATCGCAGTCTGATGCTAAGATAAGTCTAGGTCTTCCGCTGCTAACCAGGCCCATTATAAAAAAAAAAAACCAAAAAAAACCCAAAAAACCTAACCACCCACACATCACAGTACTGTACTGTAGCACAAAGGGCTAAAAACAAAAAAAAAGACACCAACAAAACCAACCCAATACTAATTCCCCCACACATCAATAAAACCAATGAAACAAACCCTACAAAAAATAAGCAAAAAGCATCAATATACCTTGTAAACAAATTAAACAGAAAACTCAAAAGCAGTCTATCCACTGCTTATCAAAAACTTACATTGCCTGGAATCTCCCAACAGAAGGGGAAATGGCCACACTTCTGCACAATAATCAAGAGGCTAATATCACAGTGCATGAAACATCTTCAGAGTAAAAATAGTCAGTATCCTTTATCTTCATTTGTTTATCAGGATACAATGGCAAACCATACCCACTGAAGATACATGGTAGTAGCTCCTCCTCCCTGTCATGAACCACTAAAATAACAGTTTGATGTCCTGCTTGTGCTCATTCCATGATCCTCAGTACTTGAGCTAGTGAATTCAGAGAGCCAGATAACTTCCAAGCAATAACTAAGAAATGGATTTCTATTGTCAGTAGAATTTAAAATGTAAAAGTCCACAAATGAAGACAGTTTGTGCATAAAGGAAGTTCTATTTTCTCATAAAAAAACTATTTCAAACAAATTAAAACCCTAGCATTTGCATTGTGCTGTTTACAGAAATACCCTGGAAGATGCTCAGGCTCAATACAAGACAAAATTCCCACCTCCTGCAAGACTCTGAGGTATTATACAAAGATAGCAGGATTTTCTCATGCAGACACCGTTACAAAGAAAAGCATTTCTTCTATATAGGTACTGTTCTTATGCATAGGAAGCACCTATAGTTAAGGAAGAAATACGGCTTCTGGATACCAGAGAGATGAAACTGCCTCAGTTACTCTCAGACCTGTATAAAACCCCTCTACTTTTAATCAGGGAGTAATGCAGATACAATTCTGGGTTTAGCTTTTTCTGACAGGTAGTCTTTCTGATTTCAACAGCAAGACATGAAGCCTGAAAGCTAAAACACAGGCTGCAGGAAGGGTATCAGGACTGAGCCTACATTAAATGAAGACTCAATGCCATTGAGGAGAGGCATCTTCCTCAGGAGATACCATCTAAGTCTCCTATTAAAGGTAACGTACACAGTTCTCAGGTTGATTCTTTAATAATGGTCCGGCAATACACCTTTGTAATGGGTCCATGAAGATAAATTCCTCCTTTTAAAATATTAAGGTTTCTCATGTTAAAATGGTAAGACTTGCAATGAAATACTTCAACAGTATCCCAACACTCAGGGGCTCACACAATTTACCAAGCTCAGACTGCATGTTTAATTTAGTCTATCTGTAGCAAGAAATAAAGCCAGTATTTCACTCATGAGAATTCAGTCCTCCTCCAAAGGAATTCTAATATACTTGACTCCTTCAGTTAGACACAACAATAAAACATCTCTAAAACACTTGGATTTTTTTTGTGTTATTTTTAAATCAATATTATAAAAAAACAGTTCTTTCTTCCGGTTGCCCTTTAGAGGTTTCTCCTTCTACTTATTTTCTTCCTGACCCAAATCAAAGCTGTATTTTCTTTATAACCCTCATTTCCCTCTTCTCTCATGCTCACTTACTTCCAGTCTGTAGTGACTCATTACCTATTTCTACAGGCACTCCCTTCATAAAAGCCTACAGAAGCCTTTTCTTTACACCAATGAAACAGAAAGAAGGGTGATGGCTAACTTACAAGCCCATAGAACAAATTTCAGTCAGTAATTATAACAACTTGACTTTTTTCTGTATGGACAAACTATACTCTTGTGACTTAACATGAAGCAGCAGCAACAAGCTCTAGAATCTCAGATACTTTACAGTGTTATCTAAATATTCTTATTTGTTCCTAGGATATTTGCTTCTGCTGAAAAAAAAATCTGAAAGTGAAATGCATCTCAAGATGTTTGTTTTATAGTTACGACCTTTGTCCACAACTAAGTGCTAATGGAATTAAAATCAGCTGTTAAGTTTCTAACAGGCATGTGATAAACATAACGCGAGAAATTGTTCACATATATGAAAGTGATATTAAAATCCAAATCTTCAGATCAGGTACAGGATGTTATAATATACTGCATTAATCATGATTCTTCATGACAACCAGCAAAATAGCAATTTAGTTTTTCAAGCAGGTAATACAGTTTAACAGCATGGTATTTTTGTACTTTGTGCCTTTGTAAGATAAGAGAGAGTGCTGACAACCTTTCTAGGTATGCTTTTTCACAAACAACCATTTCAATGAAATGTACAGAACAATGCTAAGAAATAACAAGAGGGCTAGGAAACCTTTTTCTAGAAAATCAGCTAAAACTACTGAAATAATTACAAAGAAGTTAAATTTTGAATTTTTAAAGACATTGGCACAGACTACAATAACTAGCACAGACAAGACATTGCATTCAAGGAAAGAAAACGAACACTCAAAAGTCAGCTTCACGTGCAAATAACAAGAACAAGAAGGAAAGAGAAAGTATGACTTTATGTGTACTATGTTAAAAAGTCAACAACAGAAAAACATTGTATACTTCCAAAAGAAAGTATGCATCAAAAAGAGATTACTTTTATTCCTATAAAACTACTCTCATTAGAAGATGAAATTTGAACCATTTACTCTTATTGATCAATTCTTAAGAAATTAGAATGGGAGAAAGAAAAACTGTGGACATCCATTTGATTAGTTTTTATTTTAGTCAATAGTTCACAATAGTTTAAAAATGAAACATTAGATTGAAAACCAGGACAGAATTTTCTGTTACCTTAATTCTGTGGCTTGAGACTGGCTGGGAAAATCAGTAAGTATAAGTAATCACAGAATCAACAATTTCTCGTCTGCTTCCTGCTAAGACAGAAGCAGCAGCTGGAAATTCATGGCATTTGGCAGGTGCCTCACTAAGCTAATTTACCTTTTATAATTCCCTCCATGTGATTCTGAACTCTGTCCACATGTCATCTTTGGCATTCACACTATCAACTACTGACCCCAACAAACACGTTTACTTCAGAGAATCCTAAAAGAAAAGTGACTTTCTGGGTATACAGCAAGTTCAGGAGATGCACAAAAAATATCATGCAAGAACTAAAAAGTCTGAGAACTTTCATAAACAGGAATTGAAAAAGAGTATGGCCAAATGTGATCATTATCACCTAACCTAATGTACAAGCTGCTTTCACAGGATATCAAGAAGTCTGTGAAGAGATGCCCAGTTTTGATCTGCAATTCTCAGATGAGAAAAAAGCCACTTTTACCCTTCTTAGTAAATTCTAACAGTTCCAGATCTCAACGGCTTAACCTCAATTACGCACAAAAGGATTGTGCCTGAGGGTATAAATATCGCTGCTCTGGCCAATGGGGTTAAAAAAAAAAAAAAAAATCAGTTTTCTGTCCCATGTTGGTTTCAATAAAGAAAAAAGAAAAAAAAAATAAACAACCAACACACACACCACAGCTTCCTATTACTATTGAATATACATAGTGTCTCTTGAGATTAATAGAAGTCGTTAGTCCTCATATAGTTACATCATAAACCCTTTGCATATACCTAGAAAGACAAAGTACTGGCAACTAAAAAAGCACAAAATAAAAAAGAAGAATTAAGGCCAGTATGAAATACCTTGCATGAACACTAAAGTGAAGACAGACTATACACATTCAGGCTTCTCAACTTACTTTAGCATCTTTAGCGTTGTCACAAATAAAGGTTTCCCCATATGGAGAGATAACGGGTGGCTTTTCTTCCATGGAAGTGTCTTAAAGCAAATAAATAAGTAAATAAATAAATACATACATACAGTCACACGGTGCTCTACTGTGAGTCACAAAAACTTTGAGGAACAAGAAACAATGTCCTATTTCTAACTGAACTCCAGATACCTTCTTTTCACCACACACATTATCGCTATTATTACATAATTTGAATATAACTTGCATACAGACATTTTCTTCTTTCCTATCCTGCATCAAGTTAAAATAAAAAAACCTCTAGGCTAAGAAGCAATAGCTCCAAAGTGTTCTTTATTCTGACTTTAAAAAATACCAAAAATAAACCACTACACAACCATTTTGTCACCAAGTATTTGCTTGAAATAAATACACATAATTTCAAACAAGACATATTTTTTGAATATGAAAGAAGTTTCCAGCTGACTGCACAAGACTTCTAAATGCTTTAGTAAACTATTTAATACAAGAAATTTCCTGTTGTTTCTGGAGCTATGAGCACTTATAAACAAATTAAGCAGCATTAATCAGGAATATACTCCCTAAATCTTTCAAGAAGTTAACTCTGCTTAAAAAAAAATGTGGATCTACTATTAGAAACTTAAAACACTAGTCTAAAAAAAAGTATATTAAAATAAATGGGGCTTAAAGACTATATTTTCTATTTTTTTTACTTTATTTAGCCATAATCAAAAAATAAGTAAAAATGCAGAAGTGATTTAATACTCTGCTACCACATAAATCAATACTTTTAGACCTTTGAGATGCCCAATATTTCTTAAAATATGTAATACTTATTTTAGACAACTGGTCAAAGATTTCTTTTTCCTTAATATTCAAGACGTAAATATCAGCATGCTTAACTCACTGTTTTGTGAAATTTGTCTCCTAGTGCAAGAAATATTTACAAGGTCCATATTTCTTCTTCTCTGAAGGGAACTTGAACAAAACAAAGCACAGAATGAAAACATTAATTGAAATTTCCCAGAAAATAAGCAAAACCATCTCATGCAGTTAAACAATTAAGTTATTTACAAATACAGACAGATTTTAAACCTTGGAAATTTTCTGATATATTTTAAAAGTCAGACAATAATATGTTTTCTTCCACTTATAACACTGAATACTTCTCTGATCCGAGCAGACATCCCAAATTCGGGGCCGGGGGTGGGGGGGAGGTTGCTTGAAGAACAGAGATCACAGAGTTTTTCCCAACCTTTTCATTCCCTTCTCCTTCACAACAATTACCAATGACTGTATTTAAAAAAGGATGTGCTATGAAAATCTACTTTAACATTAAACTCATAAGGGGTCTGAGAATTCAGGCAAAATATGCTCCCAATCACTGAAAACAAATATTGTTGCAAAGTTCTGGTTTCCTAAGGTGAATTATTTCCGCCTCACAAAGTTTTAAAACCAAGATGGCATTGCATTGCAACTGCCTGTGACAACCCTTACACATTTTATACATGGACAAGAATGTATGTCCATGCACAGCAGAAAAGTTATTTTATTAGTAGTATGCTGGCCCCATGTATTTCAGTAATATCATGTATAGTACAATATTATTGTTATTATAAATATCTAAGGACAAGACAGCTTCATAATCAGAACATAGGAAGAAAAATGTGTGAATTGGAAAATTTCTAACCCACCTTCACTAGTCCAGTGGTCTGTATTTTGCAGTCAAGCTCTGAATTCCTCCATTAACATAATTAACAAATTTTCCTCTTAATTAAGGTTCTCATGCATCCTTATAGAATATTCTGAGGCTGATAAATGCCATGTAGGATCCTTATTGGCTCTCTAACAGTTTGTGGGTGCTCCACCCTTTAAAGTCAAAGGCAATTTCTTCTACTAAAAATATCAATCTCCTAATTTTTGTTTCCCTCTTTAATATATTGAGATATTTTATTATTTTAATATAAGCTACATTTAGAGCTTTAGACCTACTGTCCCATGAAGTCCAACTTGATTTACTCCTAACTACAAAATGATGTGTCTCTGTGACAGAAGGCAGGCATTCATGAACTACTATTTCACCTAATTTTTACTCCACAACTAAATCTGCCCCCAAAATTTTATTAGATTAAATTCAAGATAGAAGCCACAGCTTATAAAGTTACTTGAAATTTCGAATGATATCCAGTTACATAAACCAAGTTCCCCAATGATTACTTTATAAAACCCTGGGTTTGAAAACACAGGGTGAGTTTGGCCAGTGGAATTTGATCATGGCCTAGTTGCCATATATAATTGCCAGCTCTCCTGAGTCATAATTACAACAAATACAGAGCAAATGCTTTAAAAGTCTGTGTTTCACTGTAAATTATACTAAAGTTCATGTAGTTGCACCTTTTGAAGCTCCATTAGCAAATTAACTTTCTGTGTTTGTACAAATCAATTTTTAAAGAATTCAATATGCTTATAAAAAACCAAAACCTAACCTAATGTGTTTCAAGACAGATGAGATCTTTTGTTGTTTGGTTGGTATCTTTTGAAGGGTATTAGCAGCATTACACTAAATTAACCCTTACAGATAAACAGCTTTGACTTGAAGAGCTTTTAAAATTATGGAAGCTTTCCTTATGTAAAACAGTGAGTCATTTGCTTAGTTTCAGGGTGGATGGATAATTTCACCAGGTAACAAAAAATAAAAAATCAGCTTAAAAAAAAAAAAAAAAAAGGAAAAAAAAAAGGCCAAACAAACAACACCCCACATACACAAAATTTTTTTTGAATCCATACGCTTTTCAGGACTTGTGTATTCTTTTTGATCACATGCCTGCATTTATGTATACATGGCACAAAATCCTGCTAAAAAGCAATTTATAGGGGTTTTTCCCAGTATTCAAAAATACAACCTATTTGTCATTTTTGGAAAGCAAATTTCTAACTTATGTAACTTAAAAACAATGATATGATAAGGAGGAGTCTAGCTGAAAATAATCTAGTATAACTACATATCAATACCGATCCTCAAGATACAAAATAAATGAAATGAGCTCACTCCGAATACCTGCTTGAAAGACTATGTGTCATAAAAAACCTACAGTGCAAGCTATAAAATGATAATTTGTCCATGCTTAATAAAACAGCAAACTAGTTGTTTTACAAATAAAATACCTGGATTAAAAGAGAGAAAAATACTGAAGATGTCTTTTGAAGGAAAAAAATCTTGTAACTATATTAATCTATGACTTTTTCTTGAACACTTCAGAAAGCAAATACCTCTTCTCTTGAATTTTTTCAAATCAAAAATTGAGTACCTCAAACAAAGAAGATTGATGATATTCTTTTATTTTGCTCTTTAATAGAAGGCTAGGGCGAGCAGTCTACCAATCATAAAGTGGGCCAGTTTCTCAAAGATATAATAATAATTTCAATTATTGTTCAATGTTGACTTTGTTACAATCATTTTCCCTTATTAAGAGGTACCGGATGCGGCTCAGGCTGCATACATTTCTCTAGCGCCCCATATTATGCATAAACAGGATGAAAGAACGTGATGAGGCAGTGACTCAGTTCTTGTTAAATGCTGAGAGGCTGGAAAGCTAAAACTCTGCACAGAACTTTGCACCAAGCTGTTTTATTCAATATACTCCTGTTGCCTTGCAAATAAAGTGAGGGAAGGAGGTCAGTGCAAGCAGTCAGTGCTTCAAAATCTTTACTGGCATTCATCTGCTGAGTGTTTTAAATGAAAGACGCTTTCATTTTCAAACTCATTCAAGACATGTTTTGTTCTCTATCTATTTAAAGACCTAACCCTCGCATAAATGCAAGCACGTCCAAACTGCTCTAGCATGCTGTGTTAAAGCTTTGGGGTCCATAGATTCCTGGCAGAGGTAAAGTAAGAGTGATACTTTACCACAGGAAAAGAGAGGGAGCACCTTCTCTCTTCTAAAACATTTATTTTGTGTGGCAGAACAAGGTAGAGACTTTGGCAGCTCATTAGCAATCTTGACCATTTGTATGTTAAGAAATGGAGTCTGAAGGATATCAGCACCAAGCAAGAAATTCCAACTATTAGATCTGCCAACTGCAAAAAACAAATAGTGCCTGCTTAGGCCAAGCACCATTATCTATTTTACTTATTTATATCTTCCCCCGTATGCAGGATGTTGCCCAGAATTTTGGTCTAGTTTTTCATATTTCTCTTAATAAAGAATCAGAACAACCCCACTACTGCACAACACAAGCAACAAAGATGGGTGACATGAAAAAAATCTAAAAAATTATAGAATTCATCAGTCTGAAACCTTATCTGCATATTATTCTGTATAAAAATCAGACCTACCATGCTATAAATCTGCTTCAGCTTTTTGTTTGAACAGATTGCTTCCCAGAATGATGCAATGGTAACTATTTCAAAGACGAGTGACTGCTAGTTGACCCGAAGTATCTAAATCTTCTAAAACTATTTCAAAACTAATTATCTTTAATCTTGTCCTAAAGACACAAGTGGTTAGCTCCATCCACTGCAATACTTTCACCATTTTGTCTTAAAAAAACCTTCAATTTTTCACTTTGTGGTTTTAAACACCTTTTGACTGATCTTTACTAAATCTCTAACAACAGAGAGCTCACAATGATATGATAAGGAGAAGTCTAGCTGAAAATAATCTAGTATAACTACATATCAATACTGAGAAAAAAAAAAAAGTACTAAAATCTGCACAATAACTCCACTATTAAAAAGCTGTGTAATTGACACTCTTTTCCAATTTTTTTTTAATTCTGCACCTCCCCAATACTATAGCAATGCCACACTGTAGTGTGCCATAATTCAAAAAAGAAATAAATCCAAAGTATTTTCAACTTCTAAAATGCTATAATGTCTTTTCAGCTGCCAGCATGCTTTGTTACAGGCAAGAGACACAAGCAGAAGTGAGGCATGGAGAAGCAGACAAAATTGCAAGGGAGGTAAGAGCATTATTAGTAATAATAAATAACATGGTCATAGCCCTACCATGGGAGACAAAGAGACCCACTGTATGAACTTTTTGTGCTAAAGGCATATAGGAGGTGATGAGAAAAGTATTTCTTGTATCAAAATTTAATGACTAATATCCATGAATGACTAAAAGGAAATGCTGAGTTTCCCAGATTTCAGCAGAATTTCTCTGCCTCTATGGAACAGCCTTTATCCAATGTAATAAGGATGAAACCAGCATCTGTCAGTAAGGCCAGTTGAGGCTGTTTGTCTATGCAATTCTGTGATAAAGGCACAATCTTTCCTGAGGCTAAAGATGTTTGCACAAAGACATTTTAAAGTTCTGAATTAGTTCTCTGCCCCTATGAAAAGGTTGTCAGAAAGGTTATCAGGAATGTTTCTGCAAAGTTTAATTTCTGCTGTGAAGTTCTTGTTTAGCCTCGATCTTTGGCAGACAGACTGGTCCCTCAGGAGTTCCATATTACTTTAACTGGAGCATAAAGACCAAGACAAGAAGCTGGAGCTCACAAATCAAAGTGGTGGGTAATGAAGTTAGTGACCCAGTCACATATCAATCACTAACAGACTGGGATTTGGAGGATTTACTCCAGTAGTGGGTAGACTACAAATACAGAATATTCTCTCAATTGGATGATGGTTGCTCAAAAGACAGTGAGTGTACTCATTGTCTTTAGTCTATACCATAGTATAAAGTAGTATGTAGTTACAATTAGTATGTAGTTATAACTATCTTTTAGGTTAAGAATCCCATTATTTGAGCATGAATAGCTTCACTAAATGAAGTATGGATAATCACTCTACAAAAGTTAACATAAATTTGCTCCTCACTAATAGACACATATACTTAAGTTTCAATGAGCACAACTTTTTGTCATTTGGAAGACACCAACGAAACAATTTTTTAAGGCACACAAAAAAATGTCTGACTGTTGCAAAGAATCTTTGCCTCTCCACCTGTTCAAACAATTGTATTACAAGATTAATTTTTACTTCTTTCAGTAATCTAAAAAAACTTATAAAGGCTGGGAAACCCCTGCATTGAGAGCATGTATAAACTTGATGATGTTTCTAACTGCTGAGATATGCTGATGAAAAACCAAAGATAAATACAAAACATTCTTAGACATGTCCCTTCCAGGCATTGCTTGTGGTTCAAAAAAAATTAAAAAATAATGCAACCTAATGATTTGGATATGGCTACACCAACAAAACTTCACATATGCCTTTGCATTAATTTTTCTTCTGTTTAAGACATTTATCCAGCATGACAACTGTTATAAATGCAAAAACTTACTTAATAGATGCAAAAATATTGGATTAACCTGCGTAGAGATACTTTTTTTTGCTTACAGACTGTAATACTGTATTGTGATTGACTACATATTCACTGCCTATTATTTTTAACATTCAAACAATTATACTTTTAAGATAGGTCTTAAATTAAATCCCAACAGCAGATATTTTTCTCAACATTCTAACATATTTTTCCAAGACAAGCTACAACTAATGCTTATTCAAGAAAATAAGTGCCACTCAGTAATTTGTGGATTCAAATTATGAACTCAACCATTTTGAAGGGAGAAAAATACACAGTCACATCATTTGAATAATTAGAAACAAATTCAAACATTCCATAAACTCTGAAAATCTTCAACATCTATCATCTTTTTTTCTTCCTTCTTCCACTGCTGTTTTCCCCTGCTGGAATGTCTCAAAAATATTTTTATACTAGAAATATCATTAAAAGCTAAGGTTTTGTTGTTATGAGACCACCAGCAAAAGCCAAAACATAATATGAATAAATGGTTGCTTTCATTCTCCAAAGTTAACAATTAAATGACTGCCAGTTCAGAAATTAACCCAAAAGCCATCTTGAAGTAACTTCTTGCTTATGCCTGATATAGTTGTTTTTAAGATTTATATTTAAAGCCGTAAAGATTCCTTTCTTTGCTAATATGTAGATGCAGAGAAAATTGGGGAGGTTATAAGGACACACCATTCTAAAATTTCCCTTTACACTCTCACTTTTGCTTTTAAACCACATTGAAGCTTAATCCTTCTCTTCAATTAATCTGGTAACATTCATATCAGATCCAGTGTATTTACAGCACATATTAAAAAAATGCACACACACACAAAAAAAAAAAAAAAGACATTAATAAAAATAGAAAAAAAAAATCAAAAAACCCCAAACTGTAAGTTCAACCATGATAGCAATTTCTCATTAGTAATGAACAGCAATTACCTTGATGAAGCTTGAACTTTACAGGATTCGGGTATTTCCGGTACAGGTCGATGCCTTAAGATAAAAGAGCGGCTGGCTCTTGGAAATACTTTCATGCAGTTTAGTGCACAGGAATTGTATAAGTCATTGTCTATCATTTCTCCTTTAAACTTATAGAATGGAGAATCTGGTTTACTATCAGATAAATCACCCTCATGTGCAAGCCTCTGATGTTTGTTTTCCTTGCTTTTTGCCTCGCATGAACGAACAAATGAAGGAGGATCACGAAACACCAAAGGGCCAGTCAAGTGCTCATCACCTTGGTATGCAGCAGCTTCTGTCAGTGATGCATCTGACTGGGTATTCATCGTGATATTTCTGCTTTGACTGACAACTTTTAGTATGCTGTCTGAATTATGGTATAAACTGGAAAAATCCAAATTTGTACAGCTATCATCATTTGCCTCCACTGAGTTTTCCTCTGAGAGTTCAAACTTTTCCTTACTAACATAAGATTTTTTAAGAAGTTTTTCTGATGATGTTGCAGGTATCAAGCCAGTCCCATCTAAACTTGAATTGCTTACAGGAGACTCCTGATCTGAGGATGAATGTTGCTTCTCTTCTAAACCTTTCAAGTCTTTGAATTTTAGATTTTCACAGAAAAGAGAATTTTCTTGAATTTTCAAAAGACTGTCTAACTGCTTAAGAATCCTTCTGCGATGCCCTGTAGGCAGCACTCCCATTTGCTGAAGCACACTGTTATTTATTCCCATGCAATCTGTCACAGTGTTACAGCCATATTTTTTAAAGTTAGGAAGATACTGTGCAAGGTTAATGTTGACCAAAAATTCTTCAATATCAGTGCCATTGCCTGTGGATGACATGACTTCATTCCATATAGTGTCCCACACAGTCATGTAGAAATAGTCAGGATGCATGCATGTTCACTAGCAAGAAAACTCTCGAATTTGGTGTCCACCAGCCAGGAGAAAATATCTGTTTCCTCACAATACCTCTTCAAGTTTCTTCAGTTCAAACTGATTTCTTTTAAAGACTGCAAACACAGGAAAAAAAAGGACATTAAAAAAAATTCTCATCTGAACCTCATAATTGCCTTGAATAAAATTGTGAAAGACTCCCCGTCACTTGAACAGTAATATTTTTAATTGTTTGTATACAATAATTTCAACAATGGTAAACCCATCCTTTTATCTTAGCCTATATAAAAAAAAAAGCAAAATCAAAGTCTAAGCACAAGTAATACAAACTTAAAACACATATTCCTTGTAGTTAAACATTAAGATGAAGAGTTAAGAGATGAACCAGTTATCTACACACACGCTCTCATTACACAGTACTTGGATATCAGGGAGAGAAAGAGTTATCCAAGACCATAACGGGAACCTAAAGCTTCCTATTCCCACACTAGCACCAATTAATTTTGGAATAGGGCTTCCATTCCCTTATCCTCCAATCCCAAAATCCTTTTAGCATAGAAACACACTTGCAATGGAACAAAGGCAAGATGACTGTCTAGAGCATTCTGTGTGAACTGGGCATTCAAGCCCTCCTCAACTGAGAATCCAGCTGAACAAGTACTGTCCTCAGTGATGTGGTTTGCAACAGCAGATCCAGCCCTTCAAACAAACTGTCCTGCAGGAACTCAGGAAACAGGTAACCACCAGCATCTCAACTCTGGCATGAAAGCAGCTTTCCCTTGGCCACAAAGAGAAAAGGCATGACCACATCGGCAAGTCCGTGCTGTCCAAGAGTTCTTTCTTAGTATTTTTCAACTCAGCTCTTACACTCCAAATTTCATCTATTTAAGTTGTTGTTGCTTTCAGGGCCATATCTAAACTCACAAAATCCAGATGCTACTGTTCAGAAGGTGTTTGAAACAGCCTGAAACCATTTTTCTTCAAAGAAGGTTTAAGATCAGCAACACTCAACAGGTTTTTTCACCTCTTTCTTTCTGCATAAAGAGTAATTTGGCCTTAGGGAAACCTGCTGACTGTAGCAGCTGTCCTGACATGCCAGTACTAGCCTTAAGCAGCCTGGAAAAGAAAGAACAGCTTCAGTGGAAGAGCATAAAGATTTAAATAGCATTTAGAAAGAGCAGAAATCTTATGCCCAGAATTTGTGGTAGTAGGCATTGATACCTAATTCTTCAAAGTATTTCATTATAAAAATGCAATACTTCTGATCTAGAATTGAAGCTTAAAACATTGCCTACATTTTTACTGTATTGATTCCTAAACAAAGGATAAAGCCTCTTCCTATAAGATTCCTCCAATGTCATTTCAATATCTAAATTATTACTCAGAAAGGTAGTAATAAATAAATAGATATTTATGCCCCTCCTCATTACCCAAAGCCACATACAGATAAATCTAAATTTAAAATAATGTACTGTGTGAAGCACAGCTGTATCACTTCTATTGGTGATTGTACTTTATTATGATTATGAAATAAATTATTAAATAACTACCTCAATCATTGGATGCTTTTTCTTGCAAAATTTTGTAAGTATCTTCATTACTCCCACAGTTTCATAAAGTGGTAATCAAAACCAAGGAAAAAATAGACTCTTCATACTTACACCATACAAACATGTATGTGAAGCAATAATAAGAAAAAAAGATGAACAAACCTACATTTTTCTGGAAGATGTAAAAATCAACATAGTATTCTTACTATAAAGGCTCCTTTATTTAAAATAAATCATCAGATTCTCTCTAATCTCTACTTCATTTTTCTGGATGTATTTTTATCAGCTTTGATCACTACCCACAAGTCTGAGAAGTGACTTATCTTGAATATTAAACTGATACAATTAAAACCTTTTAGAGAGACAACTCTATAGGTCAATCAGATATCAACTTCTCAAGAAAGATTAACTTTATTACAGAGTTAATCCCCAATTAAAGATTCCCAAGTCATTTAAATTCAAAAAGCCTTGGATTGATCTAAACTGATCAACAATCCACTTTCGTATTCACCTTTGCCCCATCCTAACTTGCATGCTTATATAAACTTTCATCATTCCTTTAAAAATTTGAAAACTCAGCATTTCCTCAAAATTTTCATGACAGCCTCTAGACCTAAAGAATAAAATTCAACACTATGGCCTCCATCCATCTCTAAACTCTGAAAAATGTAAATGTATAGTCTCTTAACTAATTGAATATATATTCTCAGATTCTGAGTATAGAATAAAAAAAAATAGTACAGAAATTACTTACTGGGGAAAAAAATTATCAGACAGGTACAGTTTGGGCCAGAAAACAGTCTTTCAGATACCCAATAATTAAATAAAAAACACAATCAAACAAACTAAAGAAAAAAAAAAACACACACACAAAAACCAGCAACCGAACCAAAGACATATTCAAGTATAAAAAACCCCTACAGTGTTAGCATATCAGTCTAAAGCTTTTAAAATTGCAGTTGCAGCTGGTTATCTCAGCCATTTCCACCTTCCTTGACAGTTCTGGGTTTCATGGTAGCATTTGGCTATTTTTTCCCTAAAGTGTTAGTGTTCATTTTCAGACAGTATCATCTTCTCAATCTTTTCACCTTTCATAATAACAAAAAATGCACCTGGGAAAGTAGCTTTAGCTATATATTTATAAATATATATATAATATACAAACAAATATATTTTTACCCACACACTCTCTCTTCTCTATCTTAATATTGTTTTTTCTACATGCAATAGCTTTAACTACACCTTATTCTGGAATGCCTCCAGTGTTATTACTTCAGGAACTCAAATAGTCATGTGTTATCAGCTATTTAGATTCCAACCCATCTTTGTAGAAACCACATGCCAATTCAAAGGTTTACCTAGCAGAGAACAAATTTTGCTTCCAAATCTGTAAGAATGATTATGTTTTGCTGTGTATTTTATGAACAAAGCATGTAGCAGAGGAAGGAAGGAACTGCTTGCTGAGAAGACATTTTGACCACAAAATGCCAACAGTGCTGGAAGATAAAGCCCAAGCCACTTTCTGTTTCTGTAGTTGTCTATGGCAGAAGCTATCAGTGTATCCATCAGGATTTCTGAAGACATGCGGTAGATCTAGCCTAGCTCTGCAACTGCTTACATACCACTAAGATCACATCTTATTTTGTGGGTCTAAGCAAAAGGTTATACTGACAACTGGCTTGGTTTCACTACTTACACAAAGATTAATGTAAAAAACAGCTAAACAAATCTACACACGCTAGTGAGGGTTTTGCAGGCTAGAACATAAATATGTAACCTCTTAAAATATTTTATAAGGTTTGAACTCAAGAAGTGTACAGAAATGCAGAATTCAAGGACCACCTTATTCAGTAGATTACTCTGTTTTGATATGATTCCTATCTATTTGAAAAAGAATTTAATCTCCTCCTTAGCTTTGACTGCAAAATAAGTCATAATAAATCTTAAAGACTGTACAGTATTAGAAATGGAGTGGAATATACACAATTGTACAAATACATTCATTCTCTTTCACACCCATATTTCTACCACTACAAATTCAGTATTTGTAAACAACACTAGTGCGCACGGTTGCATACATTCCATAAAACAAATCTCTCAAAAGCAAGGCAAAATAGATTTTTCCTACTTAGAAATAAGTAGCAAAAAAAACCCCAAAAAAACAACAAAGAAAAAAAAAACAAACCCCACAAGGGGAATTTGAACTTGCTGAAATAAAATTGATTCTTCTTGTCATATATTCTCCTAAGCAGCATAACCAAGACAAAAATCACCATTTTCAACATGCTTACTAAAACCAGGAAAATGTTATAATGGTTAAAAAAAAAAAAAAAAACAAACCAACAAACTTTTTGGAAGACACCTGATGATTCCATTTTATCAAAATAGGTACAACAAACCTAAATTGCTATGTGAAAAAAGCAATACAAGGAAAACCATTTGGGCTTCTCTTCTAAGAAAAAAATTTCAGCAGAGGATGAATTCAATGTCTGTTGTACACCCCAAGTCATCTATGGGATCATCCAACTTTCTTTCATAAAAGATATTTCTCATACTTCTTTACAAACTGTCAATTTCTTCCTTTTCCCATCTTACAGAAGGGACTTAGATAAGGAGTGGCAAAAAACCTCAGTGTGGCCTAACAGTTCTTTTCTTCTACTTTGATGCTTAAATATCATCAAAGAAAAATGGCAATTCTAACTCTCAGAACCCTTCCTCACATGGATGGCAAGCACCTGCATCTAACATTCTGGAAAGCTATATTTACTAATTTTAAAATTCTTTCATTCTGTGATTTTTCAAGTTGAAAATTCTTGAAGACAAAATTGACTGGGAGATGAAGAAACCTTTGTGGAACCAAGCAAGCAATCCAAATTTTAATAATGGAATGTGTGAACAGTAGGTTATAGATGAACACAGAAACACTCAAGTGGGACTAGGCTTTTTGTTTTTTAATATCAATACAGATACAAGCCTGAAGAAACTGTCAAACCTCTAAAAGTACATGGCAGGATAAACACACTGTGAGCAATCAGTTCAACAAACACAAGCAAGTTCAGGCTTGCTCCCAACTTCTGGTAAACCACATACTAGATTAAGAGCCTCATAAATATGTTAAAAAAAAAAAAAAAAAAAAAAAAAAAGGCAAAATAAAACAATACAATAGGTCTTACCATGGAGCGGAATTGAATCATTGAATCTGCAAGTAGTGAATTTCATCTTCACATTGTAATTGATGCCATACAAACTGACAAGATTAACATATAAAACATTGTGGATGAAAGATCTTTTCCAAAACCTACATTATACAATCAGCATATGGATTGCTAAAAAAAAAAAAAAGAGGGAGAAAGAGAGCGCTGCTGGAGATACTGATTGCAACAATTCTGATAGAACTGTTGCCTTTACCAATACAAGGAAGTTAACAAGCATAGGTCAACCTAGAGGATAATTACAAAATAACTTTAATCACGTCCTCTGTCAAACCGTGGGGTTTTTGTGGTTTTTTGGGGTTTTTTGGGGTGTTTTTGTTTGTTTTTTGTTTTTTGTTTTTTTTTTTTTTAAATTTCAGAGCATTTTCCTTCTAGAAAAAGGTTCAGCAACCTTCATTACCTCGGAGTCAAACCTCATTACTGCAAGAAATTCCAGTGGAACAACTTGCAGAGTCGCTGGAGTAAGGAACTGTATGGCATTAATAAGCAAACTGAAGGTGGAATTAGAACTTTGGGAAGTTGCTGTAGCAAAACCCGGGCGCTGTACCCTTCACTTCGTATTCTCGATCCAGGACATACTACAGCTTCTTTGACTTTCTTAAACTTTCCGATAAAATTTCCAGGTGTATAATGGCAGCTAAGTAGAGGTCTGTTCATTGACTTCACAAAAACAACTCATAGAGTACGTAAATACACAACAGTAAAGCACTGTTCTTTAGCATGACATTTACATACAAATCGTTGAAACAATTGAAGCTACAAAGAAAACAGAGAGCAATACACGCCTTATTTTCTACCTGCCCACCTGCTGTTTCTAGTCCGATCCCAAGGTCGGTATCTGCCTCTCACCTGGGCCATGCCCGGTGCCCGAGCCCGGCGCCCTGCCCGGCAGTGGGCGCGCAGAGCAGCGCGGGGCTCGCTGCCGGGGCTCCGGCAGCTGCAGCATCAGCCCCGGCAGCGGCCCGGGCAGAGCCTGCCCAAAACCCCGCACTCCCCGCGCCCGGGGCCGCCTCACCTTTGGCAAAAGCCGGCGACTGACGGGAACAGGGAGGCAGAGGAAGGAAGGAAGCGCAGGGCTTCAGATTGCTTCAACTTTCAGTTCTCCCTCCGGCTCCCCGCTCGCTCACCCTCTTGCTTGCTTTCTCTCCTTCCTTCCTGCCTGGCCCCACACCCCACCCCACCCCACCCCCGCGCTGCTCCCCGGCAGGCCGCGCCCGCGGAGCTCCCTGCCCGCCGCAGGAGGCGGCCGCACCTGGGCGCGCCCGCCGCCCTCCGCGCCCGCCCGCGGCCCAGGGCCTTCTGGCCGGACCACATATTTCCTGAGGAGTCACCGGGAAGCCCGCAGGCAGGCTGCGGCTCCGGAGTGCTCTGCGCCCCAGCGCATCGCTTCACAGGCGTCCCGTGTTGCCGAGGCCGGGCTGGGCAGGCGGCGGGCCTCCCCTCCCTGCCAGGACAGGGAGCAAAGGGCGTCCCGGCGCCACCTCTGTCACCACGCGGAGCCACGCTGAGGGCAGCGCTCCAGCTGCGAGGAAGCAGGACAGCCCGCCGGTAGTGACACCGGTGTGATCACTTGCTTAATAAATAAATAAAGGCACTAAGCTTACAGTAATGTCCAAGAATTCCAATTCTTGGAACTCCCCCGTATCTGGAAATACTGGCACTCTGATGAAACCATCATTTTGTTACAGAAAATGGTACAGAAAGTACTTTAATGTAGTCCATTGGTGGACATACACATCTTCCTCCTGAAGTGTCAATTGTCGTCTTTTCTAATTAAATCCAAGGAGGTTTCAGAGGGTTTACAGTGTTACAGCTGAAGTCTGAGGTCTGCCACTCAACCTACTGAAGAAGAACAGAAGCAAAGATATACTGAGAAAAGGAGGCCAATTTTATTAAAGTGCTAATTTAGGACCAAGTGAACCTGTGTTTTTTTTCAGACTGCTTCCTACACACTAAATAGCCTTACTAGACTAGCCTTACTGTCTATACACTAAATACCCTTACTAAATATCCTTACTAGTAGAGAGGCTGTTAAAAACTGTTGATGCCATGGTATTAAAGTGAGGTTACAGGATCACAACTTTGAATTAAAACAGCTTTTTCACTCTCCAACTTTCATTCAAAACTTCCAGATTAGAAGTTTGCAGTTCAGTATTACAGCACCAATTACACCAGTGCCCAAGCACTTCTGAAAATCCAGCAAGGTCTAATTATTAGATACGTAATTATCTGTGTACAAAAAAAAAAAAAAAAAAAAAAACAAAAAAAAACCAACCCAAACAAACAAGTAATTTTACCTCCTAAACTTTTATTATGCAAGCAAATTTTTGGATTTGTCTTTTTTTGACAATCTAAATACATTCATTGTATTCTTGCTTGTCTCTTTGTTAATGGTTTGTAGCATCTATCTCAGACAAGGAATTGTCATTCCCAATTATTTGCTAAGGGGCTGATATGTGCCCAATCCAAGTGAATGCTGAGTTGTGATTCAGGTAAGTATACTAACACCCTTTCTTGTCATAGTCTTTCTGGATTGTAACCTAATGACTCACAGAGTCATCTGATCACAGATTTGCCTAACACTTCCAACTAAGCCTAGTTTCCTTTCAGAACAGTAGGAATGCCAATGAATACTGACTTTGAAAAGGAATTTTAACCACAGTAACTTAAACTATTTGAAAGATTCAGACCCTGCAACCGACAAAAGATCGGCCTCCTTTGCAAGGCTTACCTCACCATGCAAAAATCCAGTTAATTAGAAGTTTGTGGTGGGCTAGAATTTCTTTTTGCTGAAGTCTAAGGGTATGGAAATTTATTATTACCCTTGATATCTTCTCTCTTCTCTTTAAAAAGTTCCCAAGTCCTTCTATAAAGCCCACTTCTCTTCCTCTTCCAGGGACCCATGTGATTTGCCCATGTCACTGGGCCAGTGACAGAGACTAATAGATAACAGCCTGCTCAGCATTTGTCTTTAAAGAACGGGTGTCAGACCCTCACATGGAACACGCTGAAAGAGATTGTCCTCAGCACATTTATACCCATACAGTCATGGTATCTTCCCTCAGAGCACAGCATGACACTACACCCTGACACATTGTGTCTCAGCCGGAGTTTTACCTACTTAGTTTCCTTGAACTCAATACTGGATCACAAGAATTGAGATAATTTTTTTAAGAGGGTTTTTTTTGTGGTTTTGTTTGTTTGTTTGTGGGTTTTTTGTGTTTTTTTTTTGTTTGTTTGTTTTGAGAGGGCAAGGAATGGGAGAAATGAGCATTAAACACATACCCAGTTGTGCCTACTTCTTTCTGTTTGCATTTTATCCAGAAAAATTGCAAGATACACAAGATCATTTTAAGTCATGTTGTGCTATTAGGGGTTTAGGAGCTTTTCTTGGCATTGTTTGTATGTCTAAGTTACATTACTAGTACCACACAAACCCATATGATGTTTTATTCTTAGAAATAAATGTTAGATGATAGAGATGATGTTAGAAATAAAGAAATAAATAAAATATATAAAATAAATAAAGAAATAAAATCAGAGATAGAAGTCCTCCTTTCAGGAAAGGGAATGAAATCTTGAAATCAGAGAACAAAGTCTAACAAGTGCTCTGGAAAGCAGATATGATCAAAAACAGTGCGACTGAAAAAATTGAGAAAATTTGGAAATGAAGTGATTACAACCAAATGGTCTGAGATGAAATGAGGGGCAGTGAAAAGGACCAAAACTTGCCATAATTACTACAGTTCAAATCCTAATATCAGGGAAGAAATGTAACTAAAGAGAGAGGAAAAGAAACTACAGAAATGAAATCTTAAAGTTAAAAAGAAGAAAATTTCCAAAACCAAGTGAAAACAATAAAAGTGAATGGGATGGGGAGGGACCGAACGGCAGGGAAAGGGACCGAAGCTTGCCCAATTAATCCTCATTGAAATCACAAGATTTCAGTCCCTTTCCTGAAAGCAAATTCTTCCTTTGTTAGAAATATAATATAATTTGATATATGGGATTTTACTCATTTTAGAAATCAAGTTTCATAATACACCATTTTTTAAGAAGATGTCTCTAATTTATCTACAGCATATAGTTCTCTGATGAGCATGGAATGGCAGCTTTCTAACACTGCAGTAAAAAGAAGTCTTACAAAAATCTAGCAGGAAATTACATCTTACTAATTTCGGTGTAATTCAGATGTGACACAAGGCAGAGTACTATTCTAAGTCTCAGTTTGAAAAATCTGCTGATAGGCCTGAAAACTGCAGAGGTTTTGTTATCTGATAATTTCCTCTTCCTTTCTGTTTCTGTGTTGCTATCATGAGTAAGTGCTAGGTAGGCAGGTTTCTTTTAGTAGACCAAGACAAAATTTCAGTCGAAAAATTAATTCTAAATAGGAGGTGCATGACTTCTGCTATATTCTATGAAAGGCATTGGGGTTTTGTATCTTAAAATATGCTTAACCATATAAGAAGGTAATTCATAGTAAACATGCTAAGAATACCTTCCAGCTCATATTTTTCATTACAAAACCCTTTAAAAAACCTGTTTTCCACTGATTAATATTGACTTGATTTGTTTTGTTTTTAACATCAGTCCTTAAGAATAACCCTGTTAGCCTGTGTTTAAGTAAAGATGGAATAATATCATCAAAGTGTACAGGAACTAATCCTTAGGATATAAATATAACCCAGATTTCCACACTCTGTGTGGTTTGTCATATGTCAGAATGCATATTTGCCACATTTCTTACTGTTCATTAAGCTCATAATTAAACTGATTCAAATGAATCAGACATTTTCCAGATTCAAATATTGTAATTTTTGGATGTGTATACTTTTAAAACTATAGATCAGTTCTACTTGCTGCATATATATTCTATTTAAGAACTCCAAATCCAGCTGCACAAACAGCCAATTGATAATATAGGGGAAATAACTGCTACTCCTTCCTTTACAGATGGCTTACAAGTAGCTCTGATATTTACATAAAGTTTAACAGCAACCTAAAAATGCACAGGAGACCTGAATTTATTAGTCACTTTCAATGAGATTATTTCACTTTCTCCTGGGAAAAACCCAAACAACCCACATATTCTTATTGAATACTGTCCAAGCAAGGTCTAAGTTCTGAACTTGGTCTTCTGTGATTGGTTCAAGTCTCATTTGCTCCTCTTCAAAGCAGAGGTAATAAAATTCATCCACCAGACTCCTCAAGGTATTGAGAAGGTTAAATATTTACATTTTGGAGAAGAAATGAAATGTTAGCTATACCTCAATCAACCAGCAGGTGAATATCTAGGCCTTTTCTGATTTGAGCCTCACTATTATTGTTATAGTATAACATTGATATTATTAATAATAAAATATCAGGAAAACTAAGCCTGGAAATTAAGTAATGCATTACAATTTTCATAAGCAGACTTCTATCATGAGGTAACATATTTCACTCAGGGTGAGAGAAAATGATACAAGGCTTCAGAAAAATGATAAGACTGCAAATAAGGATAAGCACTAGAGTTGAATTCAGTTTTTGCATTTCTATCAACTGTTTATTGTGTCCTTGGGTTTCCCCTCAGCCACTTGCTCAATGTATTATAAGTCAGTTACTTTTGTATGTCATACTGGATACCAGCCTCCATTTTTTCTTAGACCTGTAATCCACTTTGACCCATACCCCATATTTTAATGTAATTAATAGTCAGTTTGATTTCCAGGAAGCTTCGTAAGGTAGTTCCCTGTACCATATGATGAATTTTTAGATTATCATTTTATAAGCTATTAATGTAATTTTATACTGGTATGATAACACAATGATATTCAGTTTTGCCATAATTTTTAATGGCTATAAGTTTGACCCTATCTGTTTTGTTAAAAACTGCTGATGGACTCATGAATTAGTCCCTTTAGCTATTTTGATATTGCTATATGACTTTTGAAACAAATGTGTAAAAGTGATCCCAGAGAGTACTGTTTAGTAATTACTTTTACAATGTATTGGTGTCAAGTCCGATGAATTTTTTGTCTTACGTATTCTATACAGCATTCAACAGCATGTGCAAAATTCTCTCAAGAAGTTATTAGATTAATTGACTTATTCTTAATTATCATTAAACTACTTGTAAACCAACAGTAAAATTTGCTTTAATTAACACCTCTCATATAGTGGTGATAGGTGAATTAGAAACATTGAACCTGACTTCACTTTCAACACAAGTCTACAAAGATAGCAATTCAAAATACATTCCCTGGGACAATGTGAGGTTCCAGGAAGTTAAGAAGGCTCTATCTGCTGTCTTTTGCCAAAGCACACAGTAGTGGACAGACACTTGCCTCAACCAACCCACTCTAAGTCCTGTCCTAGGCCTGCATCCAGACCTCTGCATACAGCCCTATGGGCTGGTGATCCCCCACTTCTCTATGTATTGGTACATGTTTTTACCTACAGACAAGCAGACAATTTTTCTGCAGTACTGCTTTATTGACTTCACAAGCCTAGAAATGAAAACAGACAATTCATTCTAGCAATGCAAAGGAGTTAAGCTCCTACTGTAAATGAAAGGTTTCTAGTTTCTGACTAGAGTTTCTCCAAGAAATTTGTCACTAGAAAATCTAAATCTAGTGGCTTTAATACTTTTTCTCAGAGTACCTGTGTTCCAAGTGGGACCTTATTCTAGTGCTTCTGTCTCTCATTTATATTTAAAGTTTTCCAAATTGTTTTTGAATACAAATGCATCTTCAAAGCATGTGGCATATTCAAGTTTGGTTTTTTTTATTTCTTTGCTATTGCTCTCACTTAGGGGATTTGGTTACCTTGACATAGCTTTCTGTCATCTTTGAGAAGTTTAATGGAGCATTCTTTAACTTATTTGAAAATAAATCCCTCTGAGGAAATTTCCTGCACATCAAAGTGCTAAATTTTTTCCCATATTTATCTTTTGCACAGTTCATTGAATTGTAATGAATCACACATCATTAAGATTTTACCTCCACAGCATTGGCTTATTCAAACTCAACAGAAACCACATTTGACACTTTTAACAACACTATTAGATTTAAAGGTCACCATTTCAGGCACTTCTTTCTCTCTTTCATTTTACTTGTTGCTTAAGCAAACTTGTCATGGAAAGTAATGAAATATAATAGACATCACAGAACTATTTCTAGAGGAAAAAAATTCCATGGTACAATCACAATTGAAATGGTCTATAGTTAAATACAATTTCACACTGTTATTAAGTTCTGATGAAACACATTATCGTAGAATCATAGAATTTTAAGGTGGCCTGAGTTGGAAGGACTTCAAAGATCATCTAGCCCCAACCCCTTGCCGTGGGCAGGAGCACCTTTTGGTAGACCAGGTTTCTCAGAGCTCCATCCAAACTGGCCCTAAACATTGAAGTGTTCTCTGGAATAACTTCTCTGGACAATCTTTTCTCTCTCTTCTGTTTTCTCTTTTCTTCACTGCTCTCTGCCCAACTAAAAAAACAACTCATGATAGCTGATTCACCAGCACTCTGACACTATCAAAGGTGCTAAACTAGAAGCTTACTGTATATACAAATAACACTTTAACAGAAAACTCAATATGAAGATATCCCATCTGTCCATGAATAATTTCTTGTAAAATTACCAGCTTAAGTTAGAAGCTGAGTGGTATCAAGTCTTTGAAGTTTTACTGTATACACCCCATTTCACAAACAGTTTCCTTAGTTTTCTGTCTCTTTTCTAAATAGCAAATTGAGCAACAGCCTCAAATATAAAATGCTAACTGTTAAAAGTAGACAAGCTACCTGGGTAATATCAGGTGGTACTGAAACTACCAAAACCTTACTTATTTTAGATAAACAAAGGATGGCATAAGTATTCTGCCTACAATTTTGAATTAGATTGCCATTTAAGATATCTCATTTGAATGCTTAGTTTATGTTGCAAACTCTACTGAAATTGATGATAGCACAACATTCTATATCTAGATAGCTTTTTCTGTCTTTTTCATTTTATTGTGTACAGAAAATATCATGCTTAAAACATTTCTTTGTACCAAAGGTATCTCTTGAGAGCAATGAAGGTCTAACTTCAGTATTGAGGACAGCATTATAAGGGACTGAGACTTCCTCATTATGAAAAGAAACATATCAAGTGAAAACGACACATTCATGTCATGTCTCTACAGTCTTTCCCTTTCTAAAATTTGATTAACTCTGCAATTAAGCATGTGTTATTTCAATATTGGATAGAAAAGCCTACAGTTTTTCTATGTTTAATTATTACAAAATGCTATTTCTGATCACATGAAAAAGGCATTTTTCTTTCAAGAATTAGTTTTTCCTAAAGTTTATAATTAGGTTATTACTTATGCATTTTACAGTTCAAGAAGGATTTCAGTCAGAGTAGCTTTTCAGATGGATTTCCAAGATTCTTTCCTGGAGAAGACTGTAAATAGGATAATACAGTATATGGATTTGAGAGTATGTACTGATATTTTTATCTTCTCGTTCATTCTCACTATATCTTGTAGATAGCTCAGATTTCCTTCTCTCCTCAACTCTGGAGTTCTGCTTTTCCTACTGTGAGGGTCTTGAACATTTGATTCATACTTAAGATTGCTTAAAGTCAAGGGCTGTGACTGACCTTAGAGAGAGATACCTTTTTTAACCACGTTACTTCATAATTACCTATTTCAAAGGGATTATGTCAGTGACCAGCACTGGTCACTGTAATAGAATGCTAAATTAAGTATTTACATGAACATATGACATAAATTCTATGGCACACTGCATCTGTAGCACTTTCTTCATTTTTCTTACACTATTACTGCTTTTTAACTTGGGCCTTAAAATACCAGAGATGGGAAGAATAACCCTTACACATATTTTCAAATATCAATAGATCAATAAACGCACCAAAATGTATTCATTTTCACATGCTGAACTTTTCATTATATGCAGAGTGTATAGGCAAAAACTTATTGGATCTGCACAATACACTCTAATCTCTTTTCCTTGCAGAACAAAGTCCACTTCCTTTGTTATCAGCTATGCAACACTTCTAAGGTATTCTAAAAGGAACATTAATATCTGCTAAAGGGTAAATTAATTTAAATGTGTGATTTGATCCTTATTTTTCTAAATTGGATAGTTTGTTCTTCCTACATCCAAGGCTATTGTTTAATATGGATGAAAAAGCTCTTTTTTAAAAGGACTTTTCAAATACTTAGAGAATATAGTTAAATGTGAATGTAACCCAGGAACAGGAATTATTTCAAAACAAAATCAAGTACAGAGCAAATTTTTCCAATTTGTTGTTTTTTTTTTTTCTGCTGATGTAGCTTTGCTGAAGATCACTCTATAAAAGTCAAATTTTAGTGGATAATTAGACTTTGAGAATGAGTGGACAGGTCTTTTTTTACTTGTTCTTTCACAGCAAATAAATAAATAAATAAATAAGAAAATAACATCACAAGACCTGAAAGAAACAAAATCTTGTAGCAATTCTATATTTATCACAATTTGTTTTGCACTTTTATTTCTTATATATATGATAGTCAAATGATATTAATTTTCTTCCTTTTGCATTACATTACCTACCTGGATATAGGGCTCTACTTTAACAACTGGATTGCAGGACACCCATGTCTCTTTTCTTGTGAGTCTGTTGTTGTAATTAACTCGGGCAGTGGATAACACGACAGCTTGTGTCTTCATCCCACCACTATGGACCTGATTCTCTCTCAGTTAGAGGATATATTTCAGGCAGGGATTTCCAATGAGGCTGAGGATCCACAGTGGCCAAATCTTAGACAGTTACTTCTGATTAGATATCCCTGGACTGGTTTTATGTGTCTCTTTGTGTACCTGTGTCCTTTTTCCTCTGCTCAGATTTTCCATAGTAAAGGCTGAAAGAACAAACTATAGTTTCACTGTTAAACTTGACTGCTGTAGAATTGAGTAATACTGTACTTATCAAGTCTGCTTATTCCTAAAGCCTCAACATCCTCATTGTAAATGGTGAGCTCCACAATACACCATCCCAGTAACTAATCCAGGCTGAGTTAACTTTACAAAAGTACAGGATTAAAGTGATTCCAGCATTTACTGTATGATATAAATTTTATTCTATCTAAATAACCTTTATACTAAATTCTTTATCACATTGCATTGATTTCACATGTGATATTACAATATTATTTTCTTGAGAGTACTCATATATTAATATAGGCAGCCATGTATTTTCAGAAGATATACATTGTAGTATGTCTGAATAACCAGTGTTGTCTACTTTATTTACTTCCCATCTTCCAATTGTAATATACTAATTTCAGCAACATATTCTTTTACAGTCTGTAGTGTTCAGAAAGCTTCAAAGCATAGCATACCTAATCACCTGCACTCACCAGGTGAGGCTGATCTGGACCATGAAACCCCATGGGGGCATGCAGAGCCCTGAAAGCTACTACTTCACCAACTGGATCTCTTTGGGCAAGAGCTTGTGTCAAGTAAAAACCACATGATTTTTCCCAAAGACTTTACAGTTACATTATCCAATACTGTCAATATGGTACATAAACATGAGCTTTAAATTATAAGACTATTCAGTGAACAGCATCAAAGATTGAGAAATTCCATTTACATAATTTATCACCATTCTTCAACTAAGGCGAAACAGTGAATTGATAGCAAAATATAATAAATAGGTTTTCATAGTCCAGCACTGGCACTAAAATTAAGATAGGATGTGGACCTATTTTTTTTTTACTAAAAGAATGGTTTTCCTATATTAATCGTTGAATTAAGACACATTCAAATGCTGATCATCAGATCATCAGACAGCCTAAATATACATTCTCTTTAAGATTGCTGAAGAGTAAAAAACCTGGAAGAGTCAATTGTCATTAAAGTGGCCATTACTGCATTTGCTGTCATGAGATCTGGTATAGAATCCTCTCTTTGAAAATTAAATGTCTGGGGTCGACAGCCAACTGAACATGAGCCAGCAGTGTGCCCTGGTGGCCAAGAAGGCCAGTGGCATCCTGGCCTGTATCAGGAATGGTGTGGCCAGCAGGAGCAGGGAGGTCATTCTTCCCCTGTACTCGGCACTGGTGAGGCTGCACCTTGAGTGCTGTGTCCAGCTCTGGCCCCTCAGTTCAGGAAGAATGTTGAGACGCTTGAGCGCGTCCAGAGGAGGCAACGAGGCTGGGGAGGGGCTTGGAACACAAACCCTGTGAGGAATGGCTGAGGGAGCTGGGGTTGTTTAGAGAGACAGCTGGAGAAGAGAAGACTCAGAGGTGACCTTAGAACTCTTTACAACTTCCTGAAAGGTGGCTGTAGTCAGGTGGGGATCGGAATCCTTCTCCAGGCAGCAACTGACAAAACAAGAGGACACAGTCTCAAGCTGTGCCAAGGGAAATATAGATTGGATATTAGGAAAAAGTTTTCTACAGGAAGAGTGATAAAGTACTGGAATTTTCAGCCCAGGGAGGTGGTGGAGTCACCATTCCTAGGTCTTTAAAAAAAGAGTGGATGTGGCACCTGGTGCCATGGTTTAGTTGAGGTGTTAGGGCTGGATTGGACTCGATGATTTTAAAAGTCTCTTCCAACCTAGTGATTCAGTGTGTCTGTGTGTCAGTGTTGGTGAATATATAATTTTAAATAACCAGTTAAACTTGATTTCATAAGTAATGATCATTTGTAGCCACCAAAGTAAGAAATTGCTCAGAAATCCTGAAATTTTAAGTCACTGCTACATAACTGAGTTACATAACCTCCCTTAGAGGTGCGTGGTGTACATTGGCATCTCCTGGAAATCCCTGCCTGTAGTTACAGAGCAGCCATTCCTTACAGTCACCTAGTAACTTTTTAATAGTCAACATCAACTCAGAGTTTCTTAGCTAGAGTTTGGTTTGTGGAATACAGTCCTTTTAAAATTTCTATTTAGGCTAGAAATGCTAAACAGTGTAGTAGCCTGAACTAAGGACAACAACTTGTGGAAGTGCTTGAGCAGAAAAAAATTATAGAGCATATTCTGAACAAAAAATGGATACAGCTGAAAGTAAGATTACACCTGCAGGGAAATCAGGACAAGTCCTAGGAAAAATCTGTTATCTGAACTTTCTAGTGAGAGATGTGCTTCTGAAAAGTCATCTGGATAAAGGAGGTTTGGAGGATTGTGTGCTTGGACTGACCTCTTTAGCAAAAGAGCTGAGCAGATCTCTCAGCCAGCAGCTGGAGAATGTTACAGAAATTACTCAAGACACCTTCCACTTGCTGGGTGCTCTCCCTGATAAACACAAGGAATTGACTGGTAGTCCAGGCAAGTATGGGAGAGCTTGTCTGTAAGCAGACACACTGGGTATATCAGATGTTGAGTTCTACTGTCTGATGATGCTGGGGGACCTTAATTTTTATTTCTTAGTATTTCAGGACTTAGTAATTCATCAGACCAAATTAATTCATATTCCCACAGTTGTATCACACTGGTTTTGAACCCATTCCATAAGATTCAATGAGACTTATAATTCTCATTATGTGACCAAAACAACTATAAAAGTAAAATTAACTAAACATAATTGTTCGAAGTTTTATGTACACTATACTTCAGTGGGGTTATGTTGGCCAGACACCAGATACTAACCCAGTAACTTACTTTTCCCTCTTGAAAAGGAAAAGGAAAGAGTATAAGACAGAAAAAATCTTAAGTTGATGTAGAGAAAATCACTTAAAATTACCATCATGGGCAAAATAGACTTAATTTAGGGGAAAAAATTAATTTAATTTATCGTCAATTTAAATAGATTTGGATAGTGAGAAGCAAAGGCAAAACACTGAAAGAAGACCTCCTCCACCCCTTCTTTTTTCCATGCTCAACTTCACTCCTTCATTCCCAATTGTTTTACCTCATCTCCTTCCTGAGGAGTGCAGGGCAATGGCAAATGAGGGCAGCAGTCTGTCCTCAGCATGTCTGAGGGCAACAGTTCCCTCTACACTCCTTCCTGCTTATTCTTTTCCATGCTCCACTGTGGGTCCTTTCCATGTTCTGCAGTTCCTGTCAGGAAAAACTGTTTCTAAACAGACTGCAGTTCCTTCAGGGAATATCTACTTTTCTTGGCATTGGGTTCTCCTCAGGCTGCAGGATCTTCTCCAGTCTGGTCTCCCATGGGCTGCAAGAAAATCTCTGCCCCATGTCTGCAGTACCTTCTCTTCCTTCTTCTCTGACCTTGTTGTTTGCAGGGCTGGTTCTCACACTTTTTTCCTCAGTCCTCAATTTTCTCTGGTGTTCTTGTCCTTTCTTAAATATCTTTTCACAGGGGCTTTGCTCCATTCTCAGCTCAGTCTTGCAGTAGGTGGACATCATCATATTAACAAGCATTTATCAAAGGAGAAGAGAAAACAAACCTTCCCATCTGAGGTCTATCAGCATTAAATCTCAAAAGAACAGTATCTAACAACCAAAGGAGGTGATTCTCGATTCTCCCTCTCTACTCCACCCTTGTGAAACCTCACCCGAAGTATTGCATAAAGGTCTGGAGTCTCTAGCACAAGGATATGGACCTGTTAGAGCAGGTCCAGAGGAAGGCCATGAAGATGATCACAGGGATCAGAGCATCTGTCCTTTTAAGAGAGGTTGAGAGACTTGGGGGTTTCAGGCTGCAGAAGGCTCTGGGGATACCTTGTTGCATCCTTCTAATTCTTAAAAGGGGCTTTTAAAAAACAGAGGAAGAATGATTTTTTTTTACATGGACACATCACATATAGTGCTAGAACAGGAGGGAACAGTTTTAAACTAGGAGAGATTTAGATTAGATATTAGGAAGAAATTCTTTACTTAGAGAGTAATAAGACACAGGAAGAGGGAGAAGGAGGCAGAAAACTTGTGGATGCCCCATTCCTGAAAGTGTTGAAGGCCAGGCTGGATGAGGCTTTGAGCAACGTGGTCTACTAGGAGGTGTCTCTGCCCATGACAGGAAGGAAGGTTGGACAGAACCTTAAAGATCATCTCATCCCAATCCAAACCATTCTGTCATTCTATGATGATTCTATGATGCAAAGAGAGAGAGATAAAGATATAACAGACAGAAATGTTTAGTTATGCTTGTGTTTCTGAGTCTTGACATACAGATTTATAATGTCTGTAATAATAACAAAACACTTGGGTTTAAAAAGTCCTTCTGGGCTCCAAGAAAGATAACTGTTCTGTTGGCCTCATGGTTTATGTGATTTTTTTTGTTAAATTCTTTTTTTGTCAGGTTTCCAGGAATCATTCTTCTTCCAAAAAAGTTGCTATTACTAACCTGAAAAATTCCCTTTAAAAGATCACGAAAGTGGTTTGGAGACAGTTGCATACAAACTACCTCGGTACTCTAAAGCTGTTATCAAACATCAGAAAAAGCACAGACAGCAGTGTTAGAAAAGAGATGGGGGAGGGGAAAAACACAAAAGAAGACTTATTTAATGGTTAACATTGTAACTGAATGCAAAAAGTGTTTTTCCATGTGACACAATTGGATAGTATATGGTTACAAAGCCATATCTTTTCTTGCCCATATTAGAAAAGTCACATTTACAGCATAGGAAAATGTTGTTTTGAATCAGCCTGTTATCTTCAATTTTGATTTTAGGGAAGTTTAAAGGGCTGTAAAATTTGTTTGAGGATTTTTTTATTTTGTTTGGAAAATGCAAAATTCAGTGGGGAAATGTAAATTTTGGCAGTTTTGCCTAAGCTTGAACTTTGGCTTACACTGAAACTGGGAAGTGGTCTTTTACAACCTCTTCTGCAAACAAAGCTATGTTATGTCCAATCATTTTGTTTTATTTCTCAGTCCTGTCAAACCATCTAGAATTTTTTAACTACTGTAAAAGTACCTGTGGAAAAACAGTAAAATATTTTTTTTGAAACTACCAGTGTAAACAATATTTTAAAAATTTATTTGCTTCTTTTTCTTTATTTTTTTCCAAATTTAGTCTGCCTAATAAGTCACTTGGAAACTGAGGAAATATTAGAAAAGAATAAGTTTCAGACCAAGTTAAATAAGAAAAAAACTATTCTGAAGTGTACTTTTTGTAGGTTTAAATTAATCAGATGCAAATAGAGATGAGAGGCCTATCTGGATCATATAATATCACTCATTGATATATGATGGCATTCTCAATAAAATTATTTTCCAAGCTGAAAACTTTGAGGTATTTATTTACCTTATATGACATTGTTAAAAATAGTGAAAAGTCAAAGGCTTCCTGTAAGATTTCTATCAGCCCTTTATGTTTTCCTTTTCTTGTGTGTATCTGTACATTTTAAGTGGAGAGCACACCACAGTGTATGGTACTTTTGTCTTATTTGTATTGACTTTCACAAGATTTAACCTGCAAAACAAAATTATCCAGGATTTCATGCAGCAAACAGAAATAAGCAGAACATTTTCTAAGGTTTGCAATATATCTAACTAATGAAGACACATCTCCAGTTATAGGGCCAGACAGCACAGGATGAGAAATAAGTATAAGTAAGTATAAGCTATAAGTAATATATTTTAAGGCCTTGGAGAGAATATCTGGAAAATTTTCTAAGAAAATGTCTAAGATAAGAAAAACAAAGGATCATAAAATATATAAGTTAAAATCTTACATGAATGGCACATAGTGATTGTGTCCTTTTCCTGCATTTTTCTTCACAAAGTAGTTTTAATTACATGCAAGGGCAACCTTCACCATTCCTATAACTGAATATTACAAATGGCTGAGCTTCAGTATTATATGTGGGCTGGTGGTTTTGTGTTGTCATCTATTCTTCATAGCAAAAATTCAGAGCTGCTAAGGTCTGAGTTTAAAACTAAGTCCATGTATAACAGCTAGAAACCTGTGCATTAGAATCTTACAGGATTCCATTTCAGGAAATATAATGTTTAGTTTTAAAGATCTTCCAAAATTAATTTGATTATATTTTATCAATACCATGCTTTGGATTGATTGTCATTAAGAATTTAGCTAGTGTCTGATCATTAGAAAACTGTTCATTAGAGTTGCCAGAGTAAAACTTTGATAAATAAACGCACAGTTGTTCTTAGACAAGTACAAAAATGTACTTTTCTATATTCAGATCTTTAAAAATCAACTCCACCTGAACAGCAATATATGCAAAAACATTAAATGGAAGCCAGGAAATGGAGTGTGCTTCATGTATTGAATGGTACTATGGGATTATGTGGAATTCAATACGAATGTGCATAACAGTTTTCACATTTTTGTCTAGTTTTCATAGCAAAATTTAATTGGTTATTTATTTTTTTTGCCTCAGAATACAATGGACTTATAGATTATCTGCAGAAAATGAAGGATTATTTGTTAAATACAATCTCACACCTTCTAGAGGCAGAAAATAAATTTTATGCTGCAAGCTGCAGACAAGATGGTGATTCTCAGAACCAGGTTGGTGAAAATGCTTCTAGAGAAACAGATGTGTGTTTTTTAGAAGGAGAAGCAACAAGGTCTTTACAATCATCATCCAGTTCCAGTCAGCAATTCCAAAGAACTCCTTCCCTGAACAAGACAGAAAATCAAAACGTTAATCAAACCTCCACAAGCGAAATTAAAACTGTGGGAAAAGTTGCATCCCTAGCTGAAAACGAATCTGCTCAAGAACAGTACACCAGCAGAGAATCTTCAATGAAAATGGAAGATGGTGAACACTAACTATTGATCATCTCTTCTACAGAGAAAAAAGAGTGCATTGGAAAGGATAAACTTCCTGGAGGTAGCTCTGTTACCGAAAAGCCTCCAGAAATGGCTTTTCAGGATGCACTTACAAGCAGTGAGGAGGACATTCTGTCTTTGACATTGAACAACATTTATGACAGAGACATCATGAATTGTTTCGAACAGGAGAAAAAGGAAGAAGTCAGGAACAATTAAAAGGGGCTAGAAAGTGAAGACCACAGACTGACAGAGAAAATGGAAGACAGTAAAAGGGAAAAAAATAATGAGAGTTTTAGACATCACCTAAGTACCTTCACATCTTCAGCACAAACCTATGATCTTACTGATGTGAATCCTTCTGTGAGTGATTCAGAAGAAGTACAAAAATCTAGATACTGGATCAAAAAAGAGTAAACACATATTCTTCCTTTCTTAGGAACAGATGCACATAATTATTGCTTATTAACTTATAAATGTGTGGGTGCAGAAATTCAATATACATGTACTGAGCAGCTGCTGGTTGTGCACATAACAGCATTTACAATTGGAACATGCACAGTGAAGATCTTTCCCTTTGGTCTAAAGTAAACTCTAAGGTTTTTTTTCTGTATTTTTTTTTAATGACAGAGAGGGACTGAGCCACAGTCGGTAAAGTCAATAATCCTCAAATTGTTGGAAATTAGTAGGAAAGAACCACAATTCACCAGTTTTAAAGTAATTTGTAAGCTGTTCTGAAACAGGCTAAACAAAAATTTTCATGATTTTCTCATTTATACATAAAAATATTTTTTGAATTATCTTCTTATGCTTCATTATAGCACATCATTACATTAGGTAATTAATTAAAAATACAAGACACTACCCCACTCAAAATACAATTTATTTTTTTAAATAGATTTCTAGTCAAAGGGAGTGAAAAATAAACAGGAAATAGCTTGTTTTAGTAAAGCCCCTGCAACTGTTCTGGAGAATCTGAAGTGTAATATACTCAACGACACTAGTTCCTTGGTGGTGGATGATTCTGAGGAGCTGGTCAGAAATGTCATCAGTATCGAATCCTGTGATTATGAAAAACTACTTTTCCCTATCAACATTGCAATCCCATTTACATCATGCTTCAGAGGAAATCATCGAGAGAGTATAGTGAAGGTGACTGATACAAACCTTCAGTCAAACTACTTACCTCCTATTTCTTTGCAAGGATACCAAGGAAACCATAAGGTAACTCTCATCAAAGCATTGTAAAAGCATCATTTGAAGTTCCCAGTTAAGTCTCTCTGGAGTTTTTCAAGTAAAGTTCTCATTATTAAATCACGTTGCCCACTATGTGTGGTTAACCAGAACTTTCTGCTTTCTCAAGCACTAATTCTATTTGAAAACTAGTATTTAATAACATCCTTTTTTTTCCCCTTACAATGTTAAGCAAATGCTTGATCCCACAATACTAATGATTGAGTAATGTTTCATGATTATTGTAAATAAGTGTAATGCATTGCATTGTTTGATAAAAGTAGAACTTAGGGGGAATTACTGTGCTTTTAGATCACAACAAAGTAACACAGTTCCATAAGTACAGACTCTATATCAAATGAACACAGGATGGTTCTCCTTTTTTAAATGCAGAATTGTACCAGATTCACCACCCAGTTTATAAGTTTATTTCATGTCACCCCAATCATACACTGTAATATGAATGATATCACATGATGACTAGGAATCACCAGGTATCTGGGCATGCAGGTGGCAATAATACTCAATTTATTTTCACTTAATACTTTGCTCTATAGAGAATATTACCTTCTCAAACTGTGAAACACATCTTCCTTTCCCTCCAATGCTCTAACCCCACATTCTCTTTATTCAGGAAAGCTTTTCAGAATTGAAAATTTATCATCTGGGTGTTTTTTCTGTGTTGTCATGCTTAAAGAAGGAAACATTTACTGTTCCAAAGGTAGGATTCTTACAAAAGCTGAACGTGTATCCTAGAATTTCTTTCTGTTACCATCCAGAAGCATTCAGTTCTCCAGCACCTATGCAGTTAAGGGTAAGCTTGAAATATGTGATACTTGTTCCATAAGCCTGCTATCTGCTCAATTCTGAATTGAATATGACAATGGTGTTAAAGTGCAACCTCTTCCAATATCAGAAGTCTACAAAAAGTGGTTGCAGCTTCACATCCTGTACGTGCAGATTTCCTGTCAGCTTTGTTAAAACCACATGTCAAGGATATCTTTAGCTAAAAAGATCTATCTACCTCTGTTTGACATAGTTCAGAATATATATTCATTTTCAATAAAGATGAAAACTTTAATTGCTTGGCCCAGTGGTCAAGGTAATGGAAACATTTTTCTCACCTGACTTCATCCTTGGTGCCAAAAAAACCATTTTTCTCATGTATTAATCGTACGCTGAGTATAGTCTCAAATTGTGCTTCAGTTATGTTTCTCCCTTTCCCCATTAAAATGTTAATTGGAAAGTATGCAGAAACTAAAATTATGAAAAAAATACAGATTAAAAAAATCTCAGAAATTTTTCAAAATCTGAGGAAGCTCATGAGTTTCAAAACTAACTCAAATCAGGAACAAAAAAATATAAATATTCTAGGTAATAAAAGTTCCAGACTTTGAAGACTTTAAAGCATTTTTCTGTGCTTTGTATAAAGTACTGTTACTTGGGTAAGGTTGTTCTTGGGTTAAAGAGAGGAGTCTGACTCTTCTGTGATAGCGTAGCCAACTCCAAAAGATAAACCAATTTGTAAAAAAATCCAGGCATGTAATGGAAGATGTATTTTTTGCAAGTTGATCGTATGATTTCTTGCTATATTTAGATTCAGCCAATTGAGCCATCGCTGGTTTCAGCACTGGAAGCAAGACATGATGTGTATCACTCAGTGACATCTACAAGTGCACTGGTTCATGTCCAGCATCCTTCTGCCCAACCTTTTAACAGCTCAGTCACTATTAGTCTACCCTGTCCTCCA